>CM066309.1:1248198-2496396 GCA_033807695.1 Daedaleopsis sinensis | reverse complement strand
CAACCTTAACTTCGTCGGTTAGTATGTATAGACGCCTCAAATCCGGCTCTGCCCGGTCTCGCGACTCGCGCCCCTTCTTGGCCTGCCCCGGTATGTACTCAAGTCGATTTGTGCCCCCCTCTTGCCTCAGCCTCCTCGCGTCCACGACGCGTCGTCGCCTTTCATTTGCTACAGTTGGTTCTCCTGCCAAGCGTGATGCAGGAACGCACGACGCTCGGCGCGGATCTTCATTTAACATCGGACCCGGTCTGCCATGACTTGGAGTTTCGACTACTAAGTGCGTCGGACAGAGCCCTTTCAAGACCTTCGCTACAGGCCACAGATTGTCACGAGGATACAAAGTGACAATATGATTTTAATAAGGTATCGGTACCCTTCCACAATGTCACTGCGTCTGAACTGACATAAACTTACAGAGAGCTGCATTGGCGACGCCGGCCATGATGACGCTAGACGACGACTGCAGCTGCCATACCAAACAGTTATATTCGCAGACGACATGCCAGATGAGGGGCTCGACGCTCTGTGAATGATTATTTTATGCGCGGACCTCACCGGGATTTCGAGTCATCGTCACACATGTACAGTCCGATATCCATGATGATCGAACACTTTCTATTCCACAAGCGTTGTCGTCAAACCTCGTCCCTGAGCGTTGAGCTCAAGGATGAGTTACGCATGCGGCGCGAGATGCCATGTCATTGTGCTGTAAAGTCACCGTCACTTCATCAATGTTGTAGGTTTTCCTTTCGTCTTCGCGATTGCGCGTGCGTATACTCTCTCTTTCATCACGTCGTCCCAGGTGACTGACGTCCACCTGTCCACAGCGCTGCAGTATCATCACTATCATCGGACACTACCGGTCTATCTGAGCGAACGTGCACTGCGGTAGACGAGTCTGAACATTGCAAGCATCAGAATCTCGTAATACCGAGGCGAATCACTGAGTGGCCCATGCCTGAATTTGACAGCGTAGGCTGCATGCAGCCCCGATGCCAAAACGTCAATAGGTCGACTTGGACGCCGCACGGGATGGCTTCCTTCCCACATCGCTGCAGCTCTCGTCGATTCGCCCTGAAATCACAACCTAACGGCGTTGCATGGAGATGGAGGCACGCGCGCCACCATGCTCAAGGCTTGCCCCAACGTCCTATGCTCCGCCGGCAACGATGGAAGATATGCGAGGTCCGTGTCTGCGTACGTCTCCTCCCAGCATCATGTCTGTCGTATTTAGATGGCATCGGACAGCGTTTGATAGACTGGTCACTACCAGAAACAGCCTCCTTCCTTATCTCCCCCGATGACTATGGCTAGCTCAGCATCCCCGCGCGCGCACACTCCATCCAGTGAAGCCAGCCCATCTAGCCTGCGAACATTGGGAAGAAACCATATGCACCTGCCTCCCTCCGGTTCCAGGTCGTGTACCCTCATCCAATCCGGCACTTCCCATTGCGACCGCCGCAGAGTTGGAACCTTGAGGCTGAAGGTTTCCGCTCCACCCTCGCACCCCGATAATACTCAGCTCTAGCCCAGACTCCATGCTGAGCACCTACCTAGACATGCCCATTTTCATTCACTGGCTTCCTTCCTCCCACTGTCGAGGGCATGCCAGTCGGTCAAAACTATCGTGAGGCACCCCGAATGTTTGCATCACCCCTTATCTGGCGCGCTGTGTCCTCGCGACACCTAAGCTGTTCGGAAATGCATGAGTTCATCAACATCGCAAAAATCCACCCTCAACTCTGTTTCTTCGGACCTTTTTGCGTACCCCAAACCACAATAGGTTTGATAGTCTTTCCGACTCTTTCGCCACTTCATCCTCGACCGGTTTCTCCAAGTCAAGGTCGGAGAAGGTACCTATAGCGTTGTGGTATCCGAGCACACCGACGTCGACGTTTGAGATAACGAACAACATAAGCCAAGGTGAGGCTTCGACTGATTGAATATTCCCCGCATCAACACAGCACGCAGGCGCAGGCTAGTACATACGGTCTACCCCACGCTAGCAAACACACTAGTAGTACGATACTCGGGTATGATTATTGATCTCCATCTCTTATATCATCGTCCAGAAGCATCACTGGTCGCAGAAACAAGTTCTTGGCTCGCCAGCCGTGGCTTATCGCGCCTCCCAGAGCGACCGCCGACCACGACCACAACCACGACCGGTGACCGTTGCCGCCATGCTCAGGAAATCAGAACACAGAAGCCCTCCTGTCTCCGCCTTCGACTTCTCTTTACCCACATGGAATAAGCTCGAGCTTTGAGTTCGTGCCCACCTCGATCGTAGCCTATGTGATCGAGATGAACGTGGCAGTGGACCGAACGCCGTCTTGCTGCATTGCTGCAATGGCACCCAGTACGCTCAAGTATATATACTTATATACTTACGTCGTGGTCGAGAGATAACGCGTAACAAGTCCCGCGCCACGGTTCACGAGGGCCGTGATTCGTGAACAGTGAACTGCACTACTTTAGTCGCCTGCAACATCGACTTACTTATCCGAAGGCTTGCACGGCGAGGCTCTCACACTAGCGTGCACACGCTCCACGGGATCATGCGCATGAGCTATAAGTTTAGAGAGTGTATTCGAGGAGCGGGCGACCCCGCCCCCCAGCGTCGATTGGATTCCCAGCCTCTGCGCAGGCTTGAAGTAAGCAAAAAGAACAAAAAAGCAAGAAACTAATAGGAGGAGGAAGTACGGAAGAGAGGCGGTGAGTGTCTGTGAGAGTCGTTGTGAGTATATAGGTACAGTATATTGATGATACATCTCGAGCGCAGGTCCGCCGCGAGCCATAGATTGCGCCCCGCCAAACCGAAGTCCCTGCTCGACCGGTGAGCATTCGTTATACGGCGATATTGTTTTCTTCTTTCTTCGCTGGCGCTGTCCAGCGTGTTATTCGCGTCGTGTCGTGTCGTGTCCGAGTCGTGGGTCGTCTGGTCCCTGTCAATGTTTCCCATTCGAGCGTCCTCTCCCGTACAGCCTGCCGTTGACTCGGCCGCAACATCACCTCGTCGGCCGCAAGGCGGAACGACCTGACGGTTGTGGTCGACGCAACAGCAACCAAAAAGACCCCGCACGTCCACGTCCACGTCCATGTCGACATCCGCGGCCTAGACACGGCCCGCGCAGCGCACCCTAGCGCACCCGGAGCCTTGACGTCAGGCCGTTGAAGATGACTTGCCCAGGACCTGAGCGGGCTGCCTAGCTGCCCAGTTAGCGCACTTCGAGTACACCGCAAGCGCCTGTGTGGGTGTCGAAGCCGTCGAGGTTGAACAGGCAAGTCCCCGGCCGAGTCGGCGGGCCTGCGTTTGCCTCTGTCTCCGCCGGCTTGTGGTCGCGGTTCTGTTGCGGGCTCCGCGGGGCCGAGAGCGCCCTCGACGTGCGTGGGCAATAGCGTTCAAGGTGGCGCGTGCGCATCTGCAAAGATGGAAAGGAAAGATGATCAGCATGCTGTACGGGACGTGAAAACGCTGAACAGCGAAATTTGTGAAAGGCGGCATGAAGAGAAGCACGCAAGGGCGTAAGGAACGTGATAAGCGCGACAGCGACAGCGAAGTCGCGGACGCAGAACAAACACGGGGCGAGCGGTGAAAGGAGAAAAGGGCGAGGGCAGACGGGTCGAGCCCGCCGGACAGATGGGTCCTGAGGGAAGACGAAAACGTCCGAGAGCCTCGTGCCAGCCGTGCACTCTCCCCTCGGGGTCCCATTGCCATCCCGGGCACCGAGCCCCGACGGGGAAGAGGGCGAGCCTAGCTTGCAGCCCCGGTACCGGCGGTGGATCGGTTCGCGAGGCGGAAGCAGAATGTTCCCCCCTCCCTCGCCAGTTCTTCAGAGGCCCCGCGGCCGGCACATCCTTCTCGCCCGATGCCGTTCCCCCCCAACAGCGCAAGGCGTCCAGGCTGCACGTCCGACCGCACGTCCGCATCCGCATCTGCACACGTCCACGGACGCCTGGGCACGGACACGGGCGACCGATAACGCGAGAAGCAAAGGGTCCGCGTCATGGGTCGCACCCAGTCCGAGCTTCGAGTTTCCAAACGCGCTGGCCCGTGTCCTATAAGGGCATGCGTGTACGTGTGCGTTCACGGCAGTGCGAAGGGGGACGTGCGACCATTGACCGTTGCGCTTGTCGCGACCGTCGCGGCGATGCTGTGCGCAGCGCAGCCCGTAGCCCGTCGTCCATCTTCCTTCTGTGGCGGCGGGTTGCGCTGTCGGCACCCGACGTGCGTCGTGTGTCGGCCGGCGGCGGCGGAGATGGGGAGAAGGAGAAGGAGATGGCGAGGCGGCTTCGGGAGCCGGGCCAAGCAATTCGAGTGTGCGTGTGGGAAGCGAAGCCGGAGGGGTCGGGAACTGCGGGGAAGACGATCTACGAATGCGCGCACGAAACGAGAGGCAGGGGCGGACGTGGGTATGGGTGTGGGTATGGGTATCGGATGCGTATGGGTACAGTGTGGTGGGATGCGGTCGTGTGCTATCGTACTCTATCGTGTCATGCAGACGTCATGTTATGTCGTGTCGCGTCGTGTCGTGTTGTACGGTACAGTGAAGGGGGCGATCCATTTGCACGTCCACGTCCTGTCCGTCGAGGTCGAGGGGCTGAGATTGCGATCGTCGGGCAGGCTGTGCATGCCTCCGACTCGCCGCAGCTCCCAAACGTACGGCGAACGAGGAGCGCGCGCGAAGCAGCAGGAAGGTCCGGAGGATCGGGATAGAAGCTATGCCGACGCGCAAGAGGAATGTGGCCGGTAGAGTGACAGATAAGGTGCGAGCAGGACGTCAATCCGCCCATCGAGGCATGGGTAGTACAAGGGGAGATGCCCGGAGTCCCGGGAAGACAGGATACATGATGGGAGAAGGTCCGCTGAGCGTGTGGATCTTGGATGGTCTCCACAGAAGCGCCGTGCGAATGAGCAGTGATACCGAGGGAACGGATGTCCATTCGGACAGATGATGGGGACGAGGGCGCATGGTGGGGAACGAGCGGGGGTGGGAGCGTGGTGGTGCGCAGATAGACGTGGGGGAGCCGGAAGGAGACAGGGGGAATCGCGGGAAGCGACAATCAATCACGACGGTCGAAACCCATATTCAGCAGCACGGAGACGAGGAGACGGGAAAGCGCGAAAGCAATAAAGATCGGGAAGAAGAAAAGAAGCAAAAAAGAGACAAGACAGATCATGAGAAATCAATGAAAGATACATACTCTGAGTCTTCGTCTACAGTTGGGAGCGTTTGCGCCGAGAGAGTTGGTGCGCGTTGCGTCGCGCGTGCCTTGGCTTGCTTATACGACCAAGGGTCCGGTGGGGGAAATAACATATAGGGAGGGTTCCGACGCGGAGAACGAGTCGGCGACGACTGCGATGATGCGGATGATGAGACGGAGGTCGCGGAACTGGAAGCCGCCAGCGCCGTCTGACATTGATAGCACCCACAGGCACCGTTGGGACTGGTGATGGCGATATTGGCATAGGCCGGAGAGGGAGGAGGGGGCAGGAGAGAAATCGTAGAAACGGAAGAATTAGATGAGTCGGTAGGGGAAGCAGGAGCAAATTGAAGCGCAGAGGAGGACTGGGAGTCTTGAGAAGAACGAGTTGAGACGCTGAGGGACGAGGAGGCCTGCAGGCTGACGTTCGCAAGGAGTAGAGAGCGGCGCTTCTTTGACTTGGGCTTGAAGAAGACGCGCCTGCGTTGCGACGCCGGGCCAGCACGCCTCGGCAGGAGTCATTCCTGACCACGGAGGACGGCATCGCCGTTCTCATTGACAGTGCTCATTCCACTGGCACCATCTGGAGTCTCCTCGCGCGGGCTGTGCAAGCCTACTTTATTGAGCATGCGGGCAAGGCTGCTGGCGCGGTCCTTCGAGGGCCCTCTGGATCCGCTGCGGCTGCGACTGAAGTTAGGCTCACGAGAACCCGAGCGCGATCGGATTATGTTGCCTGCTCCGCCACGGCCGGTAGCCTCGTATTCATGAAGGTGGGGGGAAGAAGGTTCCAGTACGGGACTGTGGAGATTAGTGATGTTGGCGCGTCCACCGCGGCCAGTCGAGTGGCTGTATGCATGCGAAGTCAGACAAGGCGTGGAGGAGAGGGAAATGACACATACATTCCCTCGGCATGCATGTACCGAAGACGCTCTTCCTCTTCGAGCTGTGCCAAGTGCTCAGGGTCCACATTTGCACCTGCCTGGAGATTGCCTATGCCACCGCGACCGGTAGAGTGTGCTGCGGAAGCGCGGGATCGCGAGCGAGACTTGGAGGGTGACTTGATGTTACCAAGACCACCTCGCCCGGAGGACCGCTGGAGATCGTTGGGTGGGAGAGGATGAGAAGAAGGGTTGAATACACGTACTGCTCGGGCGGATTGTTCGTTGAGAGCTATAACACTTCGCTCATACTCTGCGATGCTCGCCGCATGGTCGGAGACAATGGACGCGGTCTGGGGGTGGTTCTCGGTGATGATTGAGGCGTTGCGAGCTTGAGAACCAGAGCGGATGTTGCCGATTCCACCGCGACCGCTGGTTTGGGCCTGCAGAGAACGGTTAGAGAGGCTAGAAGACTGGGAGACTGGAGAGACTGACTCTGTCTGAATCGACTGTAGCCTCGCGGCCACGGACGGGAGAGATAGGTTCGCTGGAGGGACGAGCATCGCCCGGGACATCGACGGAGGGCTTACGGATATTGCCAATGCCGCCGCGACCGGAAGACTAAGAGCGAAGACATTAGCGTAATCCAGGTGAGTAGTCGGAGGGCACGTACGAAGACTTCACGGCCTCTGGAGACGGAGCGACGCTTGGGAGAGCCGGAGGACGTTGCGGGGACGTCGTTGTCTGCCATGGAGGAGAGGGGCAAGGTGAGAATGGGGATGAAGGCGGTGGGGCGAAAGGGAGAGGCGTATTGCCGCGCGGGCGAGGTATATGGTACTAGCGCGTGCGTACATAGCACTAGTCTCTGTCGTCCTCTCTCACCCAGAGCCGGAGAAGGGAAAGCTTCTGGGATCTAAGACCAGCGATTTGACAGGCCTGCTATGGCTCTGCCCGATATCCCGGACGAAAGGGTGAGATAACCGAAATTGACTATCGAATAGTCCTTATCTCCCCACCCTCCTTATCTCTCCAGCCCTGACCGAAAACCTCGAGGCTACTCACCTTCCGCTGCTTCCACCACCACCACCCCGCCATACTCCTTCTTCAGCGAGCTTACGCTCCCCTCGTCCGACCACACCGACGATGTCCAGCTCTCTCGACGGTTGTCGACATCCTCTTCGGCGTGCGGGCTTCCGTTCAGCATGCGCCCAATCCTAGCGCCCAGCGTGGCTCCCCAGGACGGCTTCCTCGAAAGCGGACTTACCGAGTCCTTGCTCGCCATCCAATTCGAATAGGTCAACAGCTTGCTGGATCACGGGTAGCTCTTCGCAAAGGGATCGCGCAGGCGGCAGCGTGTGTAGTGTGGGCGGGAAAAGCTGGGTAAGAGCATCTCGCTGTCTGACCTTCGCGGTACAAGTACCCTCGCCTTCCCGTCGCCTGCTTGGGTCTGCTTGGGTCGTGCCGTGTTCCGGGTCTTGCGCTCAATTGCGTCGTGCCTGCGTCATGGGACGTGCACCTTGCCCCTCTCCGCATCGCCCACACCCTTTTAACCTTTCACCGCTCCATTGGCTCTCAATCAACGTCCGCCCAGTCCTTCTCATGACCTGTCTCCCGCACTCAGTCCACCACGTGAAGCGCGGCTTCATCGCCTCCATACCCGCCTGTCCATTCGCGAACGCACGTCGCGCACGTTGACCGTGTGGTGGTGTGGCGACATCGACAACCCAACGGCATAGATTTCTCCAAGCTCCGCCCATGTTCCACCACCTACCACTTCCCAGGACGCCGGTATAGTGCTCGTTCTTCCACGGGCGATCATGCCTTAAAGGTCCGCTGGCACCCCCGTCTATATATGCGGTGCGCGTCCTACCTCTAGGTAATTGCGCCACCGGTTGCGAGTATGATGTCTTAGATCGTGCGTCGCAATACATCTCTTCTACAACGCACCGCATTATTCGCATATATCGCCGATGCTGCCCCGCGCATTCGCTGCGTGTTCCCTCCGCTATTTTTTATACTCAGGCATAGTCTAGGACGCGACACGCCTATCATCACCCACCACTCACCTACGGCCTTGCATGCGGAGCATGGTGACGCTTTTCTCACCGGCCAATCAAGCGGGCACTCTCCTTTCATGCCGTGGCCACTGTCCATATATCGCTCAAGCTCCGAAAGGTTGATCTGCGCGAGGTGTCAATCTTTGCTCCGGATCATACATAGGCAGCGGCTAGCGAGCCGCTCTGGCACTCGAGCGCATGCGCAACGTTCCAGCGACTCGCCTGTACAGGTACTGGGACTCAGGCGGGCACGTTCATCACCGCGGACGTCTTTCATTTTGGTTACTCAGGCGCAGCCTCGACTAACTTGTACACCGGAGCTCGAGATCTCCTCCGATTCGCTTCGCCCATCATGTATCAACGTTAACACCCATCCGACTCTCCAGAACTTGAACCCGCTCAACAGCGACGCCTGCGCAGCCACAGCGTTCGGCCTTAGGTCCGAAGCCCAGCTTCCGGCTCTCCTTGCGCATGAGCAGGAAGGCGCGGCACTCGTCTGGAGGCCTTCCGTAGCAGTTGTCTTGCGTTAGAACGAGACAGTGACATCTCTACAGGCAAGTAGTCGCTCACCGCTCACAGAGCTTGGGATTGTTGTCTGAAGAGCTGTCGCCTAATAGAGGCGAGAGAGACAATAACTTGAAAGTAACACTAGCGATCGAGGCGGATTATGAGGAGTTCTGCGACTGGTATCTCGCGGATAGTATTACTATTCAGCAAGACTTGCAAAAGGATATAGGGATTCGTCAGCGCGTTGCTCGGTTGAACTTTTCCTGTCTAACCTAACTTTGATATACTATACGCCTGACATTGAATGCTTGCCGCAAGCCATCCTGCGCCAGGACGAGGGGTCTCTGCCGGGAATATTCTCTCCGTGGCCTCCCATTCTTCGTGTGCAACATCGCAGTTCATGGACTGGACACAGCTTCTAAGCCTCACTCGGAGGTGGTGGAGGCGGAGATATAAAATGGCGAGATGACGTCCAATATGAATGTCGCAGGGGGCTAAATAGCGAGATTCCTTTTCTGCGAATTCTAGTGTATCTGTGCAGCAGTCTCGGTACCGGTGCTGCCATGCGAGATATATCAGTGCTGAGATGCAGTCAATACCCAATTATGCAATGCAAGAATGGACTCAGACCCTGGGCGAGTGTTGGACCATGTAGGAAGTCATTATCATTGGACATGAATGAGCGAAGTGCATCACCTCTCGTTCGGTGCTGTCAAGTCGCTATGGCCCCACAATATCCTATACGATGTGAATGTTAGGTCCATGCACCTGCCACCGGTGAGGTCACTTGTAAGTTGCGGGGACCAGGTTCGCAATCCTCGATATGACGATCACCCATGACGTGGTCACATGGTCGTTCAACTACTTGATATCAAGCTCGGACCGCGAGGAAGTCACCTGGAACTAGTCACAGGTCGTTCTCCATCGGCAGTGGACCGGTCAGAACCACTGGCAATTGCAACGGGAGCGCGAATCCCGTCATGGACGAGTACAAGACTCGCATCTCGGGCGTCGACGGGCACGACGATAGATAGGGTGTCCCTCCCTCCCCATATCCTCGTTAGACGCGACCAAAACGCGAACAAGCGACGATGCGCTTTCCCAGCCTCGCTTTCGCTCTCGCTCTTGCCCTCGTCTTGCCTGCCTATGCCGCAGCGCGCATCGACCGGCATGCCGTCGTGTCGCGCTACGACCCCGTCCGGACCGCGTCCAGCGCGAGCACGCCCATGCAGGTCGGGAACGGCCACTTCGCGTTCGGCGCCGACGTCACCGGGCTGCAGACGTTCCTCCCGTTCGCGACCATGTCCGACTGGGGCTGGAAGAACGACTCGCTGCCGGCGGGGGTGGCGGAGGCGGACCTGGACGCGTACCGCGGTGTAGTTTGGGATGGGGTGCAGTACATGTTCGGCGGGCCGCAGCCGGTGCAGCAGTGGCTGATCGCGAACCCGAACCGCGTGAACCTGGGCAGGGTCGGGCTGCTCTTCCTGGACGAGAAGGGGGGCGTGGCGGACGTGACGGAGGATGCGTTGGAGGATACAAGACAGAAGCTCGATTTGTGGACGGGGACGATGACGAGCAGTTTTCGATGGCTGGGAGAGGAAGTGCAAGTGCAGACGGTAGCCGCGCAGAGCAGCGATACAGTCGGCATCACCATCTCCTCTCCCCTGCTCCAGAGCGGACGCATCGCCATCTTCCTCGATTTCCCATGGAACGACGGCACCGCCAAGTTCGAGGCGCCCTTCGTCGGGGTGTGGAACGCGACGAGTAATCATTCGACCTCCCTCACAGAGGGAGAGGGGTTGGGTCTGAACGTCGACGCAGCGATCGCGCACACATTGGACTCGACGACCTTCTTCACGTTCCTAGGCGGTGGCGACGACTTCAACGTTTCGCGCGTCTCTGCCGACAGCCATCGCTATACTGTCGTCCCGCGGGAACGCAGCCGAACATTCTCGCTGTCGATTGCATATGCGTCCGGCCAGATCAGGACGCTGCCGCGAGTGCAAGACGTCGCACGGGAGTCGGAGCAAGTGTGGGGACAATACTGGACGCAGAACGGATTCGTCGACGTCGTCACCGGATCTACCGACCCGCGCGCGGATGAACTGCAGAGGCGCATCGTGCTTTCGCAGTACTTGCTCCGAGTCAACGAAGCCGGCGATGCACCCCCACAGGAGGTAAGCTTGTGTCTGGTCATTCAAGAAGATAATGAGATTTGACGACATTGCACAGTCAGGGCTGGTCAACAACGGTTGGGTGAGCCACCTCTTACACAGGGATCCAGCTCTCACTCACCTCCTCTCCAGTATGGCAAGTTCCACATGGAGATGTTCTTTTGGCACAGCGCACACTGGGCGCTCTGGAACAACTGGGACCTCCTGAATCGCGCCAGCGGCGTCTATTCCCGCTTTCTGTCGTCCTCCCTCCGTCGAGCACAGGTCCAAGAAGACTACCCCACCGGAGCGCGCTGGTCCAAGATGACAGATCCATCAGGGCGCTCCGCCCCGGGCGAGATCAACGAGCTCCTCATCTGGCAGCAGCCCCACCCGCTCGTCTTCGCGGAGTACGAGTACCGCGCGACGCGCTCGAACGCGACGCTCGCCAAGTGGCGCGACGTCGTGCACGCGACCGCGGACTGGATGGCCGTGTACGCGCGGCGGAACGCAAGCACGGGATTCTTCGACCTCGGGCCACCGATGTACGTCGTCAGCGAGGACACGAGCCCAAATGCCACCAGGAATCCCGCGTTCGAGCTTGCGTACTGGCGGTTCGGGCTTGAGCACGCCAGTGCGTGGATGGAACGTCTCGGGGAGGATGTGCCGGAGGCGTGGGTGGACGTCCGAGACAACCTGGCGCCGCTCCCGATGGAGAACGGGCTGTACGCTGTCTACGAGGGGATCCCGAGCGATTTCTGGGACACGCCGACGTTCACGAACGACCACCCGGCCTTGGTGGGGCTGTACGGCTGGCTGCCGCAGACGGCGAATGTGAGCGTGGACGTCGCTAGGGCGACCGCGGAGAAGGTATGGACGAGTTGGAACATAAGCAACTGTTGGGGGTGAGTACTTGGTGTTCACGAACCTTGCGACGGATATGCGAAGCTTACGTTCAACTCAGGTGGGACTTCCCCATGCTGGCGATGTCTGCGGCCCGTAACGGCGATACGGAGAAGGCGGTCGAGTGGCTGCTTCATCCGCTGTTTGAGTTTGATGAAGTCGGAATGCCTGTTGGCGGGGTTAGAGTACCAACGCCGTACTTCCCAGGATCTGGGGCATTGCTATACGCTGTGGCGATGATGGCTGAGGGATGGGATGGGAGTCAGGGTGTGGCCCCAGGATTCCCGAAGGAGGGCTGGAGGATACGCACGGACAGGCTGAGCAAAGCTATGTGATTGTTGCGTCTCCTGCAGATGTTGGCGATAGTGACATACCCAGCTGTGGTCGAATATGCAGAAACCAACGATACCAAGACGATCAGAAGATGAAGATACCACCAGTGTTTGATATCTTTATGGGTCGAGGTGAACTCTGCAATGGCAGATGTAGGATTGAGCTCTGTGGGTTTCGCAATATTGCATCTCAGAGCGCGGCCATGGCGACCATGCTAGAACACTATACTGGTAGCGAGCGTTCTGCGATTAGGCGTCCATGAGATCGAGTGGCTTGGAGGTCGATTGTGAGCACACAGCGCTGCTGGCAGACTACAATGGACACGTTTCGCGGAGTAATGCTTGATTATATTCAGCTACACGGTCCATGGCAAATGACGGTCGTCCCAGGCAACTAGACTAACTAGTCAGACAATTCCTCAAACGTGGACAAGCGGCAGGCGTTGAAATTCTGATGCCACCAGCGTCGGAACGAGATCTACTGACCGGGGGTCGTGCGTGGACATGCGCCCTGTCATGTTTACTGCCTCGCGCCAGGTCTTGCGTTGAATGATGTTGACAAAAGATATGCTGGAAGACACGAGACTGACGGATACCGTTGGCAGAGCATCTGCGCGATAGTCTAGCCATCAACCGCGTACATTTCCCATAAGGACAACACGAACCTCAGTATCAAGCACAAGATGTACGGTTGCGCTGATGCAGTGTTATCCTGAGAACGCGACACGAGGTTGATATCGTGATATGTCCAGGACAGATCAGCGTACCACATCCCACACTTCTCATGATCCATGATCCTAATGCACAGGTTAGTGGTGGGGAGGCTTTGAGGGTGGGCGACGCCCTCCGCATATCAGGGTTCGGGTCACAGTAGTCTTGAGATCATGAGAGGTTGTTCGAGACCGCCACAGTTTTGGGGTGTCAAGTGATAAACTCGCACCCTCTGGATCCGCAACATGATCACAAAGAAGGCCTTCATCCCACCACGCTGGTTGGAGGGTTAATATTCGACAAGTGCACGGTATGACACAATACCGCTACTCACAGTTCACAACATGACATGCAAGGCCTGTGAGCATCTCTCGAAATCGATGTTGATTGCGCGCATCGCTTGAATCTGCGGTTAGGAGCAGGGGGTGTCGTTGTCCGACTGTAGTCCTCCGGGATTCCCGAGCTGCTCTGAGTGGATGAGAGAGGCCATGCGACAGGCAGCGGGTCAAAGGGTTGGATGAACGTTGGCTGCGCCGTGGATAGGAGGATATACGGATGACAAGTATAGCTATGCGGCGTATATGAGAGTCCGATACCCAGAGCGGCAGTGTGTCCCTCCGAGACTTCTTGTCGCTGACGAACGGAAGCAAGCTGTGCGGGCGATGAGTCGGACGGGATTGGGTTCATTCGCAACGCGTAGGAAGAAGTCAAGTGGCGACCAAGGCCGTGCGGAGCAACAATGAAAACAAACTTCATTTTGGACAACAGCTTAGAAACGGATTGAAAGGCCAATAGAATGTGCTAGAAAGGGCGTTACATTCTTTTTTGAACATTAGGCGCTTGTTGATGTCAAGGTGCCTGGAGCACATCCTCCACTTCCATCTCCACCGCCAACGACTCGTCGCTATCATCGAATCCTCCATGGCTACTTTCACTCAAGAACCCGCAAGCAACCCATCTCCCTCCTGCACCACCACCCCGCCCTCTCCTCCTCGCCCATCTGACGCAGCCACCATGAATGCCTCATCCCTCACCGCCGCTGAGCTTCGACACATCACCTCTGCCACCAACCTCGCCAGTCCTTCTCGCGAGCGCAAACTCTCAAATCGCAACTCGCAACACCTGAGGACGCATCGCATGGGCTCACGCTCGCCTGCCTCCATCCCCTCGTCCCCAACGTCGGTGTAAGTCTTGTGCCCAGATCATACGTCGCCGCATTTCCGCTCACACATCGCTCAGTCACTCCTCATCCTCCGCAATTTTCGAGCGGGACATCGAGCCCATCGCGTCGTCTCTTCCACATACATCTGACCCCCATCATATCTCTCGCGCCAAGTTCACCGAAGAACTGGAACGTGCGGTCCCCTCGGTGCTTGACAGTGCCGCGGCGGTCCTCGCTTCCACAAATCCGGATGACGATGACCTCGACTCAATCTCCATCGTTACTCCTGCTCCTATCGAGCCTGGCACTCTCAGCGGAGCCACAAGTCCTATATCGCGATTGAGCAGTCGCAGCCCCAGCCCCAGCGGCAACCGGCGCAGTCTTCTCTTTAGCAATTCTCTTCCCGGATCGCCCCCGAAGCATTTTCAAGGTTCGCCGCCTACTCGTCCAACAGTCCAGACCAGTCCTCTCGCCCCCCTTGCCCCGCTTTCCCCGTCGGGCCTTGCGCCCGTTCCGTCAGCTACCGCAACACCCACACCTACGTCTGCGTACTTCTCCGCGACGTCGAGTGCAGCGGGGTCGGAGATAGATTCTAACTCGAACGCCTCCTCTCCGACGACCGCCACGCATACCGAACACCCATTGCACTCTATGCCACCTCAGCCGCAACACCTGACATCAATGTCCATCCCTGCACCCTTCCCCGCAACATTTCCGTCACTCCCTCCGTCACCCAAGCACGTTAATAAGCGACTATCATTCATCTCGTACATGGATCTCCTCTCCTCCACACCTGCTTCATCCGTTCCGCTGTCAAACCTTACTTCCGCGGCGGTCGTGTCGGAGCCACCCCCGCACATCACAAGTGTGATTGGACTCCCGCAGGCTCAGTATGCAGCCAGTTCCAGCGGAGGAAGTATCCACGGTGTACCGACATACGTTCTTGAGCGCGATGGTGTGATGGGCGTCGCGGATGACGTTGGCGGCGAGTGGGAACGCGAGGGCCTAGGTAAAGGCTTGGAGGAGCGATTGGAAAAGCTCATGGTCCCTTCGAAGGCCTAAATGCTCCAGTCCATCACGAATATGGCGACGAGCTGGGAAGACCCGGCTTTGCAACACTCTTGACGATTCACGACGGAATGCTCTTTTCCGCCTCAGGGTCTCATGCGCTCATGGCATCATTCTTCGCCTGCAGGTCGGGTCTCCTGCCCTTGCCTGTCTCTTCATCTCCCGTTTGGTCGGTCTGCGTCCTCGATGCCCGGTTCTTCGTTCTGTTTCACCGCGCGGACTGTTCCATTCCATACTACACTACACCCCGCACTCTAATTGCTCTGTCATACTCTTATGAATTTGTATCCCGTGGCCTGTCCTGTTCATTCCCTCTTTCCCAACTCGCCGACATGTTTCATCCTTCGCTCGCCGTTTGAGGTCCGCCTCTTGCCCACTCCTATAACGACCAATAACCGCCATCCCACCCCAGGACGCGACAAACAGAAACGACCTCGGTTTATTTATCCCGAATTCACTGCTCCAGCTCTACTGTTACATGTACAACTAATTCTACCTCACCGCATCGGTTTATGCTCCAATTTGTGACTGTTTCAGACGCCCCATCTATACCATAAGACACGACAACAGATCTGTCCCTCATACTCATACCTCTACGTCACCTCCCCAATGCCCATATCCATATCCATATCCATATCCGCGCGTCGCAGGCGCAGCGTCGCTGACGCATGGATTCCCTCCGAGTCCACGAGTCTCCGAATGCGAACCCTTGCAAGCGGCGTCGACGAAGCATGCACCGTATCGCTTCGAATTCCCTACATGCCCAATCCCCTTCGAAGGCCTCAGACTCCGAGCTCCAGGTCTTATCTCCTCCCCGTCCCATCCAAGTTCCGTTTTCCGATGTACTACCACCACCATGCCGCCCCGACCCTCTCTTCCTCTTGAAACTTGAAGCTTGATCAGTGTACAGGGATAGTGTGTCTGTGCGCTTGCGCGCGGTGTCTCAAGATCTCATGGTCCATTGGCTGTAAAATCACTAGTATTGCAATACATCGATATCGTTCTCACTGGCCATCTCCGCCAGCGGATGCATATTCTGTATACGTGCATAGATGCATGTGCAGTCGTCGCGGCCGTGTGCGAGGCGTCCGTGGGTGGGTGGGACCGTCCTCCGCGATAGATGCGTGCGCACTCGACCGCATGGACGAGAGAACGGGCGGACTCCGAATAGAGGTAGGCAGATGGGTACATGTACTTGTCGCTTCGAGTTCGAACTTCCCAGTCGCGCGTGCACTGCAGGAATTCGAAGCGGGGGTTTCGTACGATGACATGTGTTTGATGCATGTGGCCAGTGCGCAGGATCCTGAGATCCTCCAGTACTAGTGCCCACGAATTAGTCACGATATCCTGGGATCTAGCGTATGTGCGCTAGATGGATCGATGATTCGATGTTCGATAAGTGTTGCGCACAGCGCCGTGTGGGCAGACGAGCAGAGCTAGCCGAAGGCGGTCTGGTGGTGCAAGGAGACTGAATTGACGTCAACCTTTTCGGAGGTCAGCTGTGCCTGTGTGTACTATCGTCAGTGAGCTTGGCTTGATGTAGCGAGCCTGGTGTCAACCTGGTGTGGCACAGACAACGCACCGACGTCAGGTCGTAAGTACTTATGCAACGTACACGCACTTTAGTCAGTGTAAGGGTGTCAGCAAATCTCCAAGACCAATATCACTCGACGTTTGCCACGGCCCATGAGACAAATTGCTGACCGGGAGCCGATGGTGGCGCCGTGCTTGACGGGGTGTACTTTGCCCCTGGCGTCCGTAGGCTGGGAACTCGCAGGTTGCAAGGAGAGGGACTACGGCTGTACGCAACCGTCAACGAGTGCAGTGTGAGAACACAGCACACCAGGAAAGGACCTTGAGAAAAGGGATACATGATACTGCAGTTACGTAGTGTATTGTATTTCGGCCAGCTGTCTTGCAGATGGCTGCCATCGATTCTGAGTGACCTCCACAATTGACGAAACTTCAGAGGAGAAGCAGCGCAGACACATGGATCCATTCGCATAAGGGTGTGGATCAGCGGGGGTGCATATAACGCAATGCAAGGCCATCATGCACTTACGGTGTAACCTGGGGGACGGACCCCGGACGGTGAGAGCAGCCCGGTGCTATTGCGTCTGTGGCTGAATATAGGCTGAACGCCGGGCCCCGGGGACCCGGACTTGCCTCGGAAAACCGGTTCTGGCAGCGAGTGGGAAGCCAGACGCACATTGAGTGTGCTTCTCAGTACCCTCCTTTGACTGATCAAGAGAGCACCCGTGAGCTTGAGTTTAGACTTGCACAAATTGCGCACGCTTTCTGTGGGAGGAGGAGGAGGAGGAGGAGGGGGGGCGTGCCAGTGAGCAGACGTCGGCACCGGACGTCGGCGCCTTCAAAGTTCAGGGACGCCAGCTCTTTGGGAGAGAGTTCGCGCGCGGATAACATTTCCGAACACAGCAAGCAGAGAAGCGACGTGAACCCCCTTTCTGCCTTGCGTTGACCGCCGCCGGGTGGTCGGCGCGCCTGATGAGACAGGATATCCGGTTACGCTCGCGCTCAGGTTCGGAAGTACCGGGTTCCATGCAGCCATGCAGCGCTCGTTATCGCGGAGCGCGATAGAGCTACGTAGAGCTTGCAGAGGACTTAATACTGAATACTGGACACGAACATTGACTGCGTCGGGTTCGGTGAAAGGAGGGAACTCACCGAAGACGAAGGCCAACGTTTGAAGGGTCGCGGCGTTCCCAGCGTCTGATGACCGATGTGCATGGCATCGCACGCTGCATAGAGCCGGGTAGCAGGCTGCAGCTTCCACGCTGACACTATGCCGTCGACACCGCTCATGATCACAGACAGCTACATGAGCTTTTGAAGGAAGAGTAAGAGCAGGTAAGGCGATCTTGCCGACTGCCATAAACGAGGATAAGGCACCTGAACTCATTTGACGCGACCGCGAGAACGGTCTGAGCGAGCTTGTGCTCGATACCTCCCTAACATGTTGGAGGCTGGCGAGGGATGGCTCACCCACGGAATGTCAAGAACTATCTGGTGGTATTGATGGCGCGAGGTGGGGCAAAGTGCTTCTACAATCTGCGATCGTAACATGCCTGGCAAGTCGGGTTCAGCATATAGATGTCGTCTAAGCCAAGTGTAAGCACGTACAAATACGCGTAAATTAAGTACAGCCCTGCAAAGCTCGAGGAAGCACTCACCGAGTGCTTCGGGACAGGTTTGTGGAGGCCTGTGCAGAGGCGTACCTCGCGGAGTAGGTATGGTGTCTATCTGTGCGTTAAGTTTACGAGCGGCGCCCGTTTTGTACTGCCAAATGTCAGGAGGGGCTTGGCGGGCGTTCAGACGGGTAGTAGGCCCCGGCGAAGCTGAGCTGGCCAGGTGCTAACACGCGTTCGACGCGCAGAAGGTTAGGACGAGAGTCGAGTTTGATGACACTGCCTAGACATGGCCTGGACGGAGAAATAGATGGCGTATATGGCTCGGAGGGCGTGACGCGTTCCGATGTCGGATGGCTGGCAACGGGGGCACGTATGGTCTGTGCGCGGGCGTTCTTCGATGTATTCAGGGAAGGGTCGCAGGGGATGAGGAGGAGCGGGATTGAGTGCTGGAGGCGGCCTTGCCCAATGCTGGCCGATCCAAGACCGGGCGGCGGGGGCGGAGCCTGAAAGGGAAGGCGGCTCGCAGGGGCTCGCGCGGGGAATCGGGATGTATGCCGCCGGCGCTAGGCACGGGCCATGTCCCACGGCGGACGAGGCCGCAATGTCAGTCCGAGTCTTCAGCCTCCGTCATCTCTCATTCCTTCCTCCTTCCCGCTTCCCGTCCGCCCTTTCGTCCTCGACGCTTTCCCCGTCGCCGACGCCCTCCCCCGCCTCATGTCCAGCAACTGGCCAACGTCCCCCGACGCGCCGCCTGAGCAGCCCCGCTCCGGCGCCTCCACCCCGGAGGACTACGCCCAGCCTCGCACGCCTCGCACCTCCACCTTCGAGTCTCCTCTGCTCTCCCCCGAGGCCCGAGAACAGGCCTTCCCCCGCAACGGCAACGGCGCCAGCCAGCAGTCACGACAATCAACATTGGGCAATGGCTTTGTCTCCTCTCCCCTCAACCCCAACTCCTCTACGGGCGTTCGCTCAAGACCAGTATCGCGAGGGAGCACATACTTTAATCGCATTGCATCCGAGGAGTCTCAGGCCCTCGCCGCTCAGTTCGGCTCCCTAGGTGGTCAGCGAGGGTCTATGGTCCTCTACCGGCTAGCATCGGACGACAATGCGACCGAAAGTCTTGCCCCGCCAAAGGCCCTCGTCGCCAACAACCGCGATTCTGTCGCCTCGTCCTCCGGTGACTCCATCTTTTCCCTCTCCTCCGACTCAAGATTCCCTACCGGCCAGACAACACTCCAGCGTGGCTTCATCCCCTATGCCTATGACCCGGAGCTTGAGAAAGATTTTCCCGACGACGACGATGACTTCCTCCATTCCCCTGAGTATGGCCGCGACCGTCATGCCTACTGGTCTTGGCGAGGAATCATGAACATCGGTGTTCTTGTTATTCTCGTCGGTGCTCTCCTTACTCTCTTCGTCTGCTACCCTGCATTCGACTTCTATCGCAATGAGTCCCTCAATCGAGCGATCACATCTAACAATGTGATCAACTCGACGGGACAGGCGAGTAATGGCTCCGTACTTGCAGAGTGAGTACTCAGAATACGCTTCCTCCCTTGGTACTCCACTGACGCAATATAGTCCTTTTGACATGCCGGACCTAATCGACCTCGACACGCCGGACAGTGCCAAGACCCGTACGGGCTTTGACGGCGAGAAGTACGAGCTCGTGTTTTCGGACGAATTCAACAAAGACGGGCGGACGTTCTACCCCGGAGACGACCCTTACTGGGAGGCGGTGGATCTTTGGTACGGTTCAACAGCTGACTTGGAATGGTACGATCCCAAGAACGTATACACGAAGAACGGCGCGCTGCAGATTGTCATGGAGAGCGTCACAGACATCACCCAGAATCATGGCCTTCAGTATCGGAGTGGGATGCTGCAGAGTTGGAATAAGTTCTGCTTCACCAGTGGATACATCGAGATCGCTATCACTCTGCCGGGTCCGGACTCGAACACGCAGGGCTACGTGAGTAACGCCATGCCATGTGTTGTAATCTCAGATCTGACTCGCCCACAGTGGCCTGGTGCGTGGACGATGGGCAACCTTGGGCGGCCAGGATACAGAGCCACCACAGACGGGACATGGCCTTACTCGTGAGTGATATTGTCAGTATCCCTATCGAGTCCATCGCCTTGACAATGCCACCAACACCCAGCTATGATTCTTGCGATGTTGGTACTTACCCCAACCAGACCAACCCAGACAAGCTTGGCCCTGCCGCAGCCTTGCATTCGGACGAGTCAAGGTCGAGATATAACTATGAGCTATCATGGCTCCCTGGACAACGACTTTCGTAAGATCTCCCGACTCCCAGCGCCTCGGCCCGGTTCTAATTACCACCGCGACAGGGCTTGCACATGTTCAGGAGAAGAACATCCCGGTCCGTCGAACTCGAAAGGCCGTGGCGTTCCCGAGATTGATATACTCGAGGCGGAAAAGAACAAGGCTGACGGTGCTGTTGGTCAAGTTGCCTCACAGTCAGCGCAGTTTGCACCTTTCACGCACGACTACCTCTTCTTGGCCGATACGGAAGACGAGTTCAAGATCTACGATACCAGTATCACTCGGCAGAACGATTACCGGTGTGTAGTTGTCTGCTGCCTCGCTGATCTGCGGTGTGCTTATATGGTTGCTACAGGGGTTCCGCGATGTGGGTTATGTGAATTCGTTGCGCTTGACATGACATTGACTCGTACTGCAGCCAACAAGCTTTGTCTTCTTTGACGAAACTCCCCGACGATATGTTTCAAGGCTCCGGTGCCGTTTTCAAGACGCTCGGGTTTGAGTACTTGGCGAACCCATCGAACCGTGACCAGGGATTCATTACTTGGCAAGTCGATGGCAAACCATCATATCGGATGGGTGCAGCCGCTATGGGTCCCGATAAGGGCACCGACGGGTCACAGGTATCCCAGAGAATCGTCCCCGAGGAGCCTATGTCAATCGTCTTCAACCTGGGCATCTCTCGTACGCACCGTTCTTGTGTTGTCCTATGGCCAAAACTGATCAGTTTCACGGTTTTAGAGAACTGGCAGGATATCGATCTTTCCACCATGATCTTCCCTGCCATCATGCAGGTAGACTACGTTCGGGTATACCAGCGCTCAGGACAAAAGAACATTGGCTGCGATCCCTCCGACTACCCTACGAAGAATTATATTGACAATCACCCCGATGCTTACTCGAGTGAGTCTTGCTCGTTAGTCATGAGAATAAGAAGGAACCTCGCTTACATGTTCTGCTCGTTGCACAGATGCTAACCTGACATCGTGGTCGCTACCACAACCCGTTGGTGCAGGATACTCGTGGCCTAAAAACTCGGGGGTAAGTCGCCCTTCTACCCTGCAAAGTGGAGTCATGCTGATCCACGATGTCCTATATAGTACACCGGTTGCTAGTGCTCCAGCGTCTCGGACTACTTTTCACATCGACCTTCTTCTGCCATCTTCCCGGACAATCATCAGTAACGTAACAGTATCAATATCGTTTGTGTCATGATGCCGCAGCACGCTGTCTGTACATTCGCTCGTTCTCCCTCACGTACTCTCCGCGGGATCTTCGCTACTCACCCCAACCCAACATACCACACCGCACACATTCCCGTATTACCCGCCCCCATGCTTGTTCCCTTTGCCCGCCCTGCCTCACCCGCCTAGCATACCTCTCTTGCCCGCCGCATTCACCCTCCCGCGTATGATATACATAAGGACGAGGCATCGTGCCGAGCCCACGGACTCCTTCGATCCACGTTCATTCGTCCCGCTACCATATCCTCCACCTTCGCGGTCCCTATTCTAATCGGTTAATGTGGACGATTTTGGCTCACGCTTACACACACACCATCCATCTTCCCGCCATTACTGGTCCTATAGCTATCTGCCCACGGTCACGAATCCCTTTCTTCTTCTTCTTGCGCCGGCCAACTCCAGGACCTGCAGCTGCGCCGTGCACGCCGCCGCGCTATGTGCCCCCGTACGTATACACGGCCCCGCGCGGCCACGCCGTGCGGCGGGACCGGGTTGGTGTGTAGCGCGACTCGCGGAGACGACGCCCGGGAGGTAGTCCCGGGCACCGCGATATTCATATATGTATATGTATTCTACTGCCGCGGTCTGCGCCCGTTTGAATGGAAATACACTAGAGCGTTGTTTCCGTGCTGTTTATCGCATCGTGCGTATGGTGTCGTCTCTGCCCCCGGTCGAGCTTGGAGTACTGGCATGCGTACTTGCCACTGGCTGTGACCGTGACATGGATTGTGGTAGCCCATTTGCGAGCGCTAGAGCGATTTGTACCACCACCACGTCCTCGAGCATATGCATCTTTGTAGTATCGGGCCCATCAGGTCAGTACGATTTCCAAAAGACTCTGTCTGTGTCTGCCATTCCTGAATTCTGGTGACTCCGATTCAGCTTGCACAACCGCGTTTCGAGTAGGATTTGTCAGCGTTGACCTCCTCCACCCCGAGCGTCACGCAGTTGAGTACTCTCGTACTGGACAACTTGAAGAAGCTCTATTGATGAGTATGTTTGTACTATGCAAATCGCGCAGAGTTCTGACTGCCAGGGGTCGTTTCTGTAGCATGTTTCTACGCTGCAGTCGGTCGGCATGCAGACACCTTTTCAGCAAGGGATTACTACCCTCTGAGTCCCAGTCCATGCCTTACTCCGGCCCCCTTCAGCGGACTGCTGTGAATCTGATTCTGGAGTTCGAACTGCAGGTGGACTCAGCCTCTGGACTGTGGTTTCCCTGGGAGTCGGATCCTTCGTACCGAGGACCTCCATCACGACGATCAGCAGAGGTTGTCGACGTCAGCGCCCTCCGTCGTCGCATTGATCAACATGTTGGGATGATCGCAGCACAGCATCTCTACCACCCTCAGTCGAAATCATATAGAACTACTTACGGACTGTCACTATGTCCGGGGGAGTTCACGCGGTAAGCTTGCAGGGAGCATCTCTGAAAGGAACTGCAAATGCGGATGCATTAGTCGGCGAGTCGATTTGACCACAACTCGCATATGTGCAAGTGAACACCACGCGACACGTACGGGGAAAGGCTGGCCGCGCGCGGCCATCTCACCATCTTGCAGCGGTGCATCGCGTGTCGCGATTACACCACAAGACCCCCCTGGAGCAGGTGTGCCATCAGCAATTCGTCCTCCGGGCGCGTGCCTACTATGTAGGTAGTAGGCGACGCTGGCAACAGGTATATAACCCTCGTCGCGCCGCGCGGGTGATCCCCTAGGGCTGCGCCTCCTCCCGTTCACGTTCGACCACCGTCCGACTCTTCTTCGTCGTTTTTCGTTCTTCGCTTTTCGACCCTTCTCGACAGCACCCGCACTTGCGGCTTTTCCTCAGCTTCAGTTCTTCTGCTTCCTGCACATTCGGATTCAACGCGTGTCCAATCGCACGGCCGTCTGCACACCACCCACCCAAACAAGCACGCCCACCGCAATGCCTTACGTCCGTTCGCGCAAGTTCTGCTGCTGTCTGCCGGTCAGATTCGGGGTGTTCTGCGAGGGCTTGCTCGGCCTCGGCCTCGGCGGCTTCATCGCCGTCGCAGGATGGCTGGAGATTGCCGCCATGAGTGAGTGTTCGTTCTGAAACTGATCACTGTGCTCGCGCGGCGGTCGTCTTCTGCGCCCTTCTGCGCCCCGGTCCTGCCCCTGTTGCGACCAGGGACGACGGGCAGATGATGATGCTGACGACTTGCTATGCTCTGCAGTGAAGGGCCAGCTTGAGCTCAACCAGAGCGAGAAGATCTCGCTATGGTTTGTCGCAATCTCCATGACCATTTTCGCGCTCGCGTCCACTATGGGGTGAGCAGCTCATCCCGCCTTCCCGCCGGCTGTGCTCACGCTCGCGTTGCACACCTCAGCATTGTCGGCTCCATCGGGCGGATGCGCGCCCTCGTGGGCGTGTACGCGAGCACGATCACGACCATGACGCTCCTGAGCGTCATCTCGGGCATCTACCTCATCTTCAACCTCTTCCACGGCGAGACCGACGCGCAGATCAAGAAGTGCGAGGACGACGTCGCGAACAACACCGCGAACAGCACCGTGGCGAACGGCACCAACGCGCAGGACGTCACGAACTGGGCGTGCAGCGCGAGCTTCAAGACCGGCCGGGTGATCGTCGTCGTCCTCTACGTCATCTTCTGGCTCGTCGAGATCTGTGCGTACGCCTCTGCATCGCGCACACGGCCGCTTCTGACGAGTTTTGTCTCTCGTTCCTTGCGGCCTCCAGACGGGTGCGTGATCGCGTACGAGTACCTCGGGCAGCTCAGGGAGGAGGCGGATGCCGAGGTGCGCGACGCAGAGAAGAACCAGGCGGCGAATGTCCAGATCGTCGCGACGCCGCAATATGCGTTTGCGACTCCCCACAGCGCCTACGCACCCGCACCCGCGCCCGCGTCTGGCTACCAGTAGTAGGCGTAGGGTGTTGTTTCTACGCGGGTCGTTTAGACGGGCAGGATTTGGTCGCCTGGCGGCTTGCAGGAGCTAACTTATTATCGTATGAAGCTTTGAAGGGTCATGCGGTTGCCTTGGCATATTGCCTCCGTGTAAGAACTTGGAACGATTTCAACTTTGCAATTGATTGGAGGTGGTCATGGGTTGTATTACTGCGTGATGGGTTCGCAAGGCTCGACGGTGGTCGTCAGGGAACGGTCGTGTCACAAGAATTTGCTCCTTGTCTTATAACAGTGGGCATAGGAACGTTGCACACTTGCAATTGCATATACACGAAGACATCACAGCAGATACTCGTACCAAGGATCGTGTTGTGGTTTGTGCTGAGCTCGCTCAGAGAGAGCGGCTCAGTGGTAGAGTAAGCGCCTATGGGGATGCCATATAGGGAATGATTCTGTGAAAGCAAACGTCACGAAGCCCAAGTCGGGAGGATCAGCTGCCCATTGAGCGATGGACGTGACTCTTGTCGGCTGAATGCAAGGGCGTGCATATATTCGCAGGCAATCCCCACACGAGAGCGTTCGCCCCAGGTTCGCCCCGTCCTCCTCCACCGCCTGGACTCTGCAGCTCCTGCATGACAACAACAACGACTCACCTCAACCTCTCTCTTGCCGTACACACACGGAGCCGTCCTTACAGACGGTCATTGTTCCTCGTGATTTCCGACGAAGGACTTTCTCCGACATGAAGTCCTTCCGACATCCTCCGGCTCTGCGGGCTAACATGGATCGACATACACCCTTCCTGTTTTCTTCCAGGATCGCGCCATGGCCAGTCTCGTAATGAGCGGGCCAGCTCGGCCACGCTTCGTTGTGAGGTAAAGATGGTCTTCTGATAGGCCCAGATGCTGGTGTTATCGGCGGAAGGCTGGACGGTTGTCGGGGTGCGTGCGATCACATCATCTTCCTAGTCGTATGGCCCACCTCATGGCATATCGTCGCAACTCCAAAAAGAGAGTCAAGGCTGAAAGAAGCAACACAACAAATGCTCGAGAATGGCGTTAACAAATGGAGGACAGTCCGACATCGAGCAGACAGCGTCGGGCGACGGTACAGCTGCGCATGCAGTGTGCACTGGCACTGAGTCTAGCAGGGAGTGTCGGCGGACGTGGAGATTCGGAGGAGGCCGCAGGAGAATACCGGAGCGCCCATACACGTGGTAGGCCCGCAACTCCTCGGGAGTCGGAATCGGAGATGAGGCAAAGATGAGGACATGGATGACGGCCGGAAAGCAACGGAGTTGCAACGGGGAGGCGGTTTGATAGCTCAGCGCGTTTACAGCCAAAAAAGTGACTCGCCCTCCACAAGCCTCCACATCCTTTCTTTATCTCACCGCTCCCGTGCCCTCCCCTTCGACCTTCAAATCCCCGTCTCCATCCTCTCTCTGCTCGTCTGACAAGTTAACAAGCTACAAGATGGTGCACAACTTGCTTTCGCTGAACTACGACATCCTCTCGAACATCCTTCCCCTTATCTCCCCACACGACGCCGCCCAGCTTGCGCTGGCATCCCGTGCTGCATATGCACTCGCATTCCCTCGGTTCCTTTCAGACATCTCCCTCGGCGGTCTCCACCACAAGCCCAGCAACAGTGCGGTGTCCCAGCTCAAGGCGTTCTGCAACTTTGTTCTCGCCCCTGCGCCTTGCTGGCATGGCGCTCCCACCGCCAGGCTAGATGGCCTCCGTAGTCTGGAGATTATGCGCGACGCCGTACGTGTGAGGAAGGATGGGGCGCGGGTCGTTGACACTTCTGCCGTGGCACTCCTTTCGTCCGTCCTGGAACGGGCTCACAACCTACAGAAGCTCACCCTCTGGGGCTCCGACGCGTTGTTCACTGCCCAACCTACCTTCGCCCAGGGTAGCAGCCCTTCTATCCACACTCTGACTCTAGGAGGGGACGTGGCATCTCTCCCCGCTCTCGCCCATGCGTTTCCGCACATCCGTACGTTGGAAATCATTTCCGGAGGGGCTTGCCCCCCCGACTGGGCGTTCTTCGGGCCAGACTCCAACCCAGAGGCCCTAGCCCCATGGAAGAAGTCTCTCCAGCGCGTCGACACCGGCTTCCCCATTCTACCCCTTGCCTGTCCTGTCCGCCGCGTTGACCTCCGCCACCCTATCGTCCCCGAGTCGGATGCCATTGTCACAGCGCATCACTTCTTGGCGGCGACGCGTCCGGTTGTCCTCTCCACCTCTATGAGTACATTCACGCAACCTGAGGACCTATGCGCGATGCTGTATGGGACTGCGTCAAGTTTGAGATACCTTGACTTGGTTGGGGACCGATGCGAGAGTGTCGAGGATGCACTCCAATGGATGGTACGTTCTCTCTTATATGAAGCTCTGCCCGGACGTGCGCTCACGCTAGTGATTGATGACAGACCCACGTCGCACAAGGACTCGCACTTATCCCCACCCTCTCGCTCCTGGGCATCACGCTCTCGGTCACACCGGCCATAGTGTCGATGGCTGCGACCTCCAAGCCGCAGCCTGTCACGCCTCCAACCCCCCCGCAGAAGGCTGTCGACATCGCTGCTCTTGCCCGGTCTGTGGCGGACAGCGTCCCTTCACTCCAATTTGTCACCGTTGATCTATCCGGTGCAAGGGGCGGGAACGCAGCGGACCATGGGTGCTTCCGGGTGCACGAGAGCGCGACCGGCAGCGCACGGAAGCTGCAGAAGATCAGCGAGGAGGAGGGCCTCGCCGCTGCTACGAAGATGAGGGGGTTCAACCGTTATGACTGATTGGTCCTCGAGGTGAGTGCGAGTGCGGTCGTCTAGGTTGCTATGTGCTGATGAGCTTGCAGGCCACCGTGCCACCCTCCTCGTCATAGACTATAGACTATAGACTCTAGATTGTTGCGGTCCCCCGGCTACCCCGCTAGACTAAAACTCCATATTGGCAAGCTAATGCCTAATGTTTGCTCGCCGGCGTTCTTCCACTCTACGTAGACATAGACTCTTCGCCTCTTGCTGGTTACCTGCTCTCTCCTGCTCTATCATGACTTGATGACTTCCGCTACCTCATACCCCGCTGCGCTTCGCAGCGTGCTCCTCCTATATATGCCCTCGTCCATCCCGTTATCGCTCATACACATCCTCGGTCGGGTTTTCTTTGGTTGCTACTACACAGTCGTGTTCTCTCAGGATCTGGATCATAATTCGTCTCACATGTCGTAGTAATACATGGAAGTATGCGATGTTGTGGTATACATACATATTGGTACATTTGGTTCACGCTCGCATGCGCTGGTATGCAATTCATGTCGTCGGTCACCTCCATTCCACTGCTCGTTTGCGCTCGTGTGTCGTCATCAGGGATTGGGATGTTCAGTAGCTGAAGGCCTTCGCGCTTCCTTCATCTCCAGCTGCGTCGGCAAGGTGTCTCGCGATTCCGTCGGCCATCGCACCGCTGTCAGACGTCACGTTGATCTATGTGCAATCCGGGAGTGGTCAGACGCGCCGTTGCGAGGCCCGAACGGAAGGATATGTGGACGGACCATGTCGAAGCCCTCCTTTGCGCGCTTGGCGGCTTGCTTGCCGGAGATGCAGTAGATCGCGCTGCCAGTGCGTATCGGCGACGCCACCATGTTCACCCGCCAGGAAGAAAGGACGAGCGGGACGGGTCAGCTCTGCGCGGGATCGCGGGGAAGATGGCGAAGGAGGAAGGGGGCCCGCACCATTTCTTGTTCTTCGCGTGCGACGCCGCGAGGATCTGCTGGATCAGCTTCTCCACCTCGGGGTGCGGGTCGGGCGAGGGCGGCGGGAAGCCGTGCGCGAGCGAGAGGTCGTACGGGCCGATGAACACCCCGTCTGCGCTCAGTATCAGTATCAGTATCAGTACAGGCTATCGAGCGCGGGGGGGCTTGAAGGGGAAAGGGAGGGGCGGGCACTCACCGACGCCGTCGACGCCGAGGATCTCCTCGAGGTTCTGCACGCCGTCGCGCGTCTCGATCTGGAGGAGGACGAGGACGGCGTCGTTCGCGCGCGCGAGGTAGTCGGCCGCGGACACGCCCGCGCCCCACGCGAGCTGCGTGAACGGGTTCCCGAACCCGCGCACGCCGTGCGGCGGGAAGCGCGCGGCGGCGACGATCGCGGCGGCCTGCGCGCGGGTGTTCACCTGCGAGAGAGGGGTGGGGGCAGGGGGTCCATGTCAGCGGCGATCGGGTGCGTTCGAGGGGCGCCGCTCGGCAGTCGGGAGTCGGCATAAGCACGCTCGGGACTCCGTGTCAGGAGTGCACCCTCCAGAGTCCAGACCGTGCTCCGCCAGCCGGAGCCGGTGCATCGACGTCTGCGGCGCGTGCGCAGCCGAAAACATAGGGATTAGGAGAACCTGGAGATGACATCTTGGACGGCATCCGTCGGATGCAGATAAGTCCACCATCTCCAGGAAAGCAGAGGGTGCACATGCGAGGCCGCAAAGCCTCAAGCTCGGTCTTCAAGCTCACGGCTTCAGACACACACGACAAGCACACACACGCACCATAGGCACCACGACGCCCCTTGCGCCCGCGTCGAGCGCATACTTGATCTGCCAGCCCGCGCTCCCGCCCCCGGGCGCGTCCGCGCACGCGCCCGTCGCGGGGATGCGCACGATCGCGCTCGGCGCCCCTGCCCCCCCTGCCCGCTGGAGCTGGATCCCGGCGATCGCGTGCACGAGCTCCGCGGCGCCGGGGTTGAGCGCGATCTGCCCGTGCTCGCAGTCGATCGCGACCCAGGAGAGGTGCGGGGAGGCGGCGGCGGCTGCGCGCGCGCTGAGGGTGCCCGGGAGGGTGAGCCATGCGCCGAAGGCGGGCGTGGAGGTGCGGAAGGCGTGCAGGAGGGGGTGGGCGAGCGGGGTGGACATCTTCGTGCGATGTAGATGGGGAGTCGGGGGTTCGGGGGCGTGCTGGGGCTGCGCTTTGAAGGTCGAGGAGGAGGGACACAGGTCGTCGTCGTCGCCGTCGGTGTGGGGGGAGGAGAGGGCGCAGGGCAGCTGTAGTGTATTACATAGCGGTATCGATGTGGGAACAGGATGGGTAAGATTGTAGAGTTAGTGCCCGCCGCTGGAGCAGCATGTGCCGTGGTGGAGGAGGGGCTGCCCGTCGCGGGGGACGGCGAGCCGTCGAAGGGTGTACGCGTGATGTTTGGGCGGACCGCAGCTTCCGGAACGTAACTGTAGAGTTGTTCTGCGTGGCTCAAGCATAGCTTATCCAGGTTGGACTTTGAGACTGAGCCTGGAGTTAACGTGCACTAGTGTTCGCAACTGTAGAGGCTGCTGAGCGAGGTCTCAGAGTGGAAGTCGAGTATGATCGTGTTGAGAAGCGTCGTGTGTGGCGATGGCACCGGCGGGCATCTTTTGCGAGCTCTTCCTGTAGCGATGGCACTGAGGCTGCGCACAATCTGCGTCGTAGAGACGACATAAAGGTGTTGGGCCTAGAGCCTGAGGATAGCCACCTTAGTGCTGCATACATCGCATGACCTCAGTACTGCTACATAGATCGTGTTTCGCGGAGATGGAGATCGCGCAGCTCAAGCAGATCCGAACGTCCGGAGATGAAGCTGCGTTGCGCAGCTAATAGGTATGACGACTGGGATCGGGAAAAGGGCCCTTGGCTCTCCCACCACGCCATAAATTATGACCATATAGTACCGCGTTGCATACATGTCGCATGTGAAGACGGCGTGGGTGCAGGGACCGCGTGGCAGCCTAAACATCTCCGTGAACGTGTTGGTAAGTACTCACCTCGTCACAGTATCTGATATACTTAGGACCTTGCAGCGGCTTGCACTGGCATGCTCGCGAAGCGTGTGCATCTGGGTGGACGTTGGCGGAGGTGGGAGAGGGCGAAGATGACGATGTGAGTCCACGATCCGGGATTTCGTACGTCGTGCTGCGGGGGTGTGGGGTTCGATATAAGTAAATGGAATCACTGGATGAGTGTGTACACGTCGGGTGCAGAAAGAAGTAGAGGTATTCTTGGGGTACCCTAGAGTTTTCGCCGATCTTGATGGAAGGCATGCACTCCCTCAGGTGAAGATGGATTAGAAGGCGGCAACACCGAAGCCTCCTCTTCCAACTGTCCGTCAGTTTCATCGTGAAGTGAGGATTGTTCAGAGAAGACAGCGGCGCACCGAGGTCGGAGAGTGCGAGATGGAGAGAGGCCGATGAACACCGGAGCTTCTGCATGCATGGCGACGCCGAGTGTGACGTGCGGCATAATCTCACCTACGCTACGGTGGGTAGTGGTGCCGACGTCCGAGGGAGAGATGGTACGGATGAAGGAATGTCGGAGAGAGAAGGCACACGGACAGCCGTTGAGTCTTTCGGATGTGCCTTGAAGATGTGAAGTGGGGGTTGCGTGGGACGTCGTCGGAGTGAACAGGTACAGCAGCGCTGTCAGGCGTGGCCTGGATGCTATTTTGGATAGCTTGAAGAGATGAGGCCGGCAGGATAGGAGAGTGGCAGGAGAGACCTGGCCGAGAGTGCGTTGCAATTTGTGTATCTGAAAGACATGCGCCACGGAAAGCGTGGGCGACAGCGAGGGGCGAGGCGGAGGAGCATTCGCTTGGACGAGGAGGAATCGGAGGAGTCAGGCACGGGGAATTTGTCCCTTATTTGGCCATGTTGACTGGGACGATCGCGATCGGCTTGCTGCGATCGACAGTTTGCCACCACGCTGCGCCCGCGTCGTCCGTCGCGAGCACAACAACGCTCTCGACCCAACTCTCGAGCATATGTCGTACTCTGGCAGACAGCCGCAGACTAACTACGGCGACAGAGGACACAGTAGGACAGTCGGAGGACAGGACGGCGGTGTAGCGGTTAATGGAAGCTGATAGCAGCGCTAAAAGACAGGGCTTGGCTTGCATGTTCTGCCTCCGGAACGGACGTGGGCGAGATCTGGAGGGGGCCGAGCGATAAAGCCCCGGCCTGTGATTGGACGATAAGTGGAATATCATAGCTGTCCGTAATGAAGGGCCTCTAGTGTGGGGTTACTCTAATGCCCGCCTTTTAACTGCTCTGCTTCCTGCCATGCCGCCCCTTCTGTTCTTCGAACCTTTCCCTCCTTCCTCCGACTCTTTCGTCCTCGCCGCCAACGGCAACGACGCCCTCCTCACCCCGACCGCCTCCGCTGTGTCCACCCACTAGCAGAGTGCCACCATGGTCAACATCACCTACGACGCTTGTGAGTGCTCTCCTTCTCCCCTCAATTTCCCTCGTTCAACTCCCTCGTCTAGCGGGATCCCTTCAATGGTTCGATCCCTCCTCCGAGGACGGCACACCTGTCGTCTACAACCCCGGCGACATCGCCTGGGTCCTCTGCTCGACCGCACTCGTCTGGCTCATGATCCCGGGTGTTGGTTTCTTCTACTCTGGTCTCCTCAGGCGCAAGAATGCACTCTCCATGATTTGGGCGTCGATGATGACCATTGCCGTCGTTTCCTTCCAGGTATGTGCCAAAAATCCGTCGCAGACCCGCTTCAGAAACTCATCGTGCAACACAGTGGTTCTTCTGGGGGTCAGTACGCCGCATATAGTCTCTTGCGCCGCAGTCTAACAGCCCCCTAGCTACTCATTAGCGTTCAGCGACTCTGGAAACGCATACATTGGCGACCTACGTGAGTATATCTCCCATCTCGAACCGATCCTGCTTTCTGACTCTACGCGATGCAGAATACTTTGGTCTCAAGGGTGTCCTTGAGAAGCCATCAGCTGGCAGCCCCCGCGTCCCGGCCATCGTGTTCTGTGTCTTCCAGTTAATGTTCGCCGCGATCACGTATGTACCCCACACCTTACGACAATCCGGTCGTTGATCAGACCGACCGTACAGCCCCATGCTCGCTATCGGTGCCATCGCCGAGCGTGGCCGCCTCGGTCCCATCATGGTCTTTGTGTTCGTCTGGTCGACAATCGTCTACGATCCTATCGCGTGTTGGACATGGAATCCCACCGGCTGGTCGTTCATTCTCGGCGGTCTCGACTTTGCCGGTGGTACCCCCGTCCACATCTCCTCCGGTACTGCCGCCCTTGCCATCTCCGTCTACCTGGGCAAGCGTCGCGGCTACGGCACCGAGCGCCTCGCGTACAAGCCTCACAACACGACCTACGTCGTCCTCGGCACCGTCTTCCTCTGGTTCGGTTGGTTCGGGTTCAACGGCGGCTCTGCGCTCGCTGCCAACCTCCGCGCTGTGCAGGCATGCATCGTCACCAACCTGGCCGCTAGCGTCGGCGGCCTGACCTGGATGCTCTGGGACTACCGTCTCGAGCGCAAGTGGTCCGCTGTCGGCTTCTGCTCGGGAGCCATCGCAGGCCTTGTCGCGATCACACCTGCTTCCGGCTTCGTTGGCTCGCGTACGTGCCATACCAGTTCTCAGACATTCAGTCCTCGGGCTCACTGGAACGTGCTTCTGTAGCCGCTGCTGTCCTCTTCGGCTTCATGGCTGGCACCCTGTGCAACTTCGCCACCCAGCTGAAGTTCGTCTTTGGCTACGACGACTGTCTCGATGTGCGTCTCGATGTATACACGGCGGAGCGACCACGCAACTGACATGCTACCGTAGATCTTTGCCTCGCACGCCATTGGTGGTGTGATCGGTAACGTCCTGACCGGCCTGTTCGCGCAGGCCAGCGTCGCCGGCTTCGACGGTGTCACCGTTATCCCTGGTGGCTGGCTCGACCACAACTACATCCAGCTGGGCTACCAGATCGCCGACTCGGTCGCCGGCATGAGCTACTCGTTCGTCATGACCGTGCGTGTCCCTCCCTAATCCGCGTCTGCGCACTACTCACGCACGCATGCGCCTGCAGACGATCATCCTCTGGATCATGCACTTCATCCCCGGCCTGCGCCTGCGCGCGACGGAGGAGGCGGAGATCCTCGGGATCGACGACGCGGAGATGGGCGAGTTCGCGTACGACTACGTCGGCATCGACCTCGGCACGAGCCACGACTTCCACGACGACACGCACTCGCACGGCGCGCTGCCCTCGACGACGGGCGGGCGCGAGCCGCGCCACCTCGCGCGCGGGAACGACGCGAGCAGCGAGGAGGGCGACGTCGAGAAGCGCGGCACTGCTGTTGCTGCGTGATCGTGTCTGCCTTCCGTCTTCTGTGCGTGGATTCCTGTGTCGAGAGGCGGGGTACGAAGGGGGAGAGCGGTGAGAGCGGTGGGGAGGGGAAGGGAGGGAGGCGGATCTGTTGTGCTCCTACATCTAGAATAACCCGGAAGTGGACTCTTGGAGAACGGTCATCGTCACAAATACTAATGTTGTGTATCGTCCAGTTGTCGTGTTTATTCGCTCTCCCGCGTTCACTTGTATATGGATGCATCTACGTGGTCGCCAGTGTGCCGACTTGTCGCCGTGGTGGAGGCTGAAGCTTGAAGCTGAAGACTTGCTGTTACTCATAGGTACGAGTCAACCGTGTGCTTTCTCCGACAACTTCTGCCCCGCCCGGTTGCACCGGTACCACTACGCTCCGCTCGCCCGTGCGCACGAACACTAGTGATAGTAGCGCGAAGCTCACGAGGAGTAAGTACATAAGCGATAACTTGAAATCGCCGAGGTACTGATCCTCCTTGCGCACTTGGCATCTTCGTTCGAGCGAAGGTTTCCCTGGGCTCGTCCGACTCTCATCCGAGTCCAGACTCGGAGGCGGGGCGGGCGACGTTGTGCATTCACTAGTGTGACGTTCGAAACGCATGTCTCGACTCAGGCTCCTGGCCGTGTCTTTCGACAGCAGACATTCGGAGGTACTAGTGGAGCGCACGGACTCGGATCCGACTCGTACGATACGATCCAAATGTAGGGCATATATATGGCAGCCCACGGCCGCAGGCCGCAATAGAATACGTAGGAGCAGGAGAACAGTGACAGCGCGTCGCATGCGCATAAATAGGTCTGCCCGACGGGCTCCGTCTAGCAGGATGTGGAGCCGCGAGTGCGAGTCGAGAGTGCCGGAGCTGGAGAACAATTGCAAGAAAACGCTCGAAAGCAGCAAACCACCGTCCCGTCTAGTGCCACCCACGACCTCGACCCAAGCTACCCGGTTCCACAGCCCCCCCCCCCCCTCCCCCCCCCCACTGGGCCACCCGTCAGGGTCCTCGCGTCATGACCCATTCTCGCGGCCTGGGCCCCTCCGCCTCGCTTTGCGCTGGTCTCCGTCACACTGCCTGCGCAACCCGCTCCTCACGGTGGATCTCCAAGTGAGGCGCATGGACCGCCAAGTCGTCCAGCGCAATCGCGTCGCGGTCACGGTGGCCAGGTAGGTACGCGTCGTCACGTTCACGTTCGTCCGGCTGAACGACAACGTCTTCAGGCTCGTCCCACTCGTCCCACTCGTCGCGCGCGGGTGCGGCGCCGGGGCGGATGGTCGCCCCGAGCGAGCCGATGGCGCGGTCCACGAAGCTGAGCGAGCTTTGGGAGCCTTGGGACGTCTGCAGCTCCGGGTCGTCTGAGCCGACCCTGACGTTGTGCTCGTTTGCTTCTTGGAGGTCGAGGATGAAGCGATATACGAGGATGGCTGTGAGGCTATCATGGGTATGGATGACAGATGCGAGTGAATTCAGAAACAGCATTGTGACGGAGTGCGAGGACATACGTACGGATTGGTGAACTGAGGGATCTGACTCACTCCCGGACCGCCATCCTCTGCAAATATCTGCTTATGGTGACGTCAGACAAATTCACACAATGATTGCTTTGACGTTACCCACTGAGGTTGCCGAGAAGATGAGATGCAATGAGTTCAGGGCAAACAGCGTGCTATGCAGACAAACACCGAGTGTCAGACCAACTCTCTCGAGGTACTACTAGTGTCGAAGGCGAAACGCACACAAAATATAGTAGTCCTGATGAAATCTTTCTCAGCATGCGACACTGTACTACCGAGGAAGTTGATCACCTACCATTCCCCAACAATACATTTGAGAAACTGGTACTCCTGTGCTTATCAAAGGGAAGCCTGAGGCTCAGCTTCAATCCCCCACCTAGGTTGCGCCAAGTCATGATCACAAGGAAAATATCTGTGATGATCAACGGTAGTAATCTTGCACAGGCAACGACTACCACATCCACATCATCGTGTCAGACTTCAGTGTATGTTTCTGAGTGCTCGGAAGCCTGGGGACTCACATCTGGACAGCAATGGCGAGCTTGGGTTACTGTGAGCACATGAGGTTCAAAGCTGCACTTACACGATGCTCTCTTGGCGGGATTCGAAGCTATTGACGCTACATCCAAAGATTGGATCGAATGTTGATGTCTGAAAGAGTGCCCAATCGGCCTAGCAGTAAAATAGGCGGTCAATAATAGTCTCTACTGTGGGCCAAAATGCACATACCGAGTTGGAACAGAGTGGTGCGAGCGAAAGGAGAGTAACGAGCCCGGAGATCAGCCAAGTCCTGCACAGAGCATATGCTCTTGCTCCCGAAAATACTATCGTCAAGCACAGGAGTCAGTGAAAGACAATACTACTTTCCACAAACTCACAGGCGAAAGGGATAAATACAAGATATGCAGGGACAGTGTACATCCAGGCCACGGCCTGGCAACTTAGTATCCGGGTGTTGAGTCGGGCAAATGATATCGATCGGGTGAGAGGTTTAGAGGCTTACCCTGGGCCCTAGTATAGTAACGTATTAGTTCGTTTGGCAACGGTGGTTAGAAGAAGCTATACCCTGTTCAACGCCAATAGAGTGAATGTCAGCCCCTGCAGTATATAGCCATACCTAATGAATATGAACAGCGCCGATGCAATCGAAAATCTGCGCCCCCAGAAGTATCTGACTTCGCGGTCGAACGTGGCTGCAAAGTCGTATACGAAAAACGCTGGAAGGAAAGGGTCAGAGATAGTGCGTTACATATGACTCAGAAGTGCAGTGGCACTTACTGGATGCAACACATTGAACGGTACTCGCTGCTCTGCTGCAGGAGGTTAGCCCGGTTCAAAGAGAGCTTCGTCAACAGCAGACTTACCGAAGAGCGTAGATAGCAACGATCTCAGCAATCTCGCTGTCCGAAGACATGCCGAACAGTATGGTGACTAGCCGAGCTGGGCAACACAGCACGGTCATGGTTTTATACTTCCACACTGGCAAGTGACCGTGGTTCGCCCTCGATACCGTGACGGTCACTGCTCATGTGGCAATCTCACCTAATGGAAGCCCGCGGGGGGGACGTATAGACTGTCACAGACCGACGTTTCATACCATGTACAAGTCTACCAGACACACCTTGACGTGATGTCGACGTTTGATCACAAGGCGGCGTGGCGAGGGGCGCCCCAAATTCTCGAGATATGGTTTGCTTTCATGCACGGAATACCACGTCTCATGGCACATGAACGTAAACGTTTGAACGCCATACATGCGCTCGATCGCCTGCATTAAAATCAGTGCTCATGATGACAAGATCGAGCGGACCTAAGGATAGAAGACCTGCTGTTGTTCCAGTTGGCTAAGAAACCAGATGAATGCAATACGACGTTCGTCTGTGGGAATGGCCAGAGGACGCGACGGGGCCGATTAGGACTCCCTCGAGAAGAGCGGGGCTTGATACTTGGAACGCCGATGATGTTGGTTGTCCTTGCACCTGTCCTCCAATATTTGTGCCCACCGTTGGCCGTTCGTGTTGGTTGCCATTGGGGCTCTGGATGTTGACGCATACACAGTATGCGGGCCATCCCCGTCCTCAAAGGCTGCGGCCGGTGATACTTACACTTCAATTTTGCGGCGCGACGACGGGCGATGTATTGGGTCCGAATAGACTCGCTGAGATGTTGGTAGTACCCCATACCGTTCAGAGGGGCTGTAGATTGAAATGTTGTTTCACCGAAGTCGACAGGGGAGACGGATTGCACAGGTTATAGTGGTCTGATAGTTCGGAAGCACTATGGGGTTTGTGCACGCGTTGAAACCGCATTGAATTTCTTGATGGGAGTGGCAATTGAGCCGCGCAATCGAATATCTAGAGACGTGTCTTTATGAACTGTGAAATAGGTCAGAGGAGAGACACACCTCATAATACTGATTTAGATAGGTAGATCTAGGTGGAGGGAGAACGAGTAGCTGGTTGTCCACTAGTAAGTATTGACTCTTGACTCGTCTCACGGTAAGTAGGTATTAGGCGACCCTACCAGACAAGGATTACTGTATCGAGAAGTTTTTTGACCGACGGCGCTAGCTAGCGAGTTGTACCCGGACTCCTGGCATGCGCATTCTTGCGCATTGCGCAAGTACTGCAGAGTCAACTGACCAACTTGAAGGACACTAGCTACAAGATCCAACGTTCTGTGAACTCTCCATCTCTTTCGGCTCAGCTACTTCGTGTCTTCACCAGAACAGATTCATTCGTCCGCGGCTGGCAACACAGCACAAATATGGCGATCACACCCAAGCTCGAGCCGACAGAAACAGCCCTCCCGCCGCCCCCGTCCAAGCAGCCCGCGAAGCCATAGGGGAAGACCGACGCGGGGCTCAAGAAGGAGCGCAACGGCGCACTCAAGGTGCTCTCCGGGCGTGGTCCGTCGGGCGATACCCGCTCGACCGGCGTGTCGTGTGGACACCCACGCGCGTGCACCTCCCGCGGACGTACCTCGCGCGCGAGGGCAGCGACGTGCGCACGGTGCATCCCGGCATGGACGTGAACATGCTCGTGCACCGGCACTACTTCGAGGCGGTCGCACCGGACGGGCGGAGGATCGAGGAGGGCCAGACGGCGGAGGGGAAACCAAAAGCTGCGCCTGCCGGTGGTCGGGGGCGGGGGACAGACCCGGCGAAGGACGGAGAAAAGGGGCGGGAGGCGTGGCCGAACTATGTTGCGGCGGAGAGGATTCTCTCGCGGAGGTGAGTCGCGTTCAGAATCTGTGTGTGGTGCGATCTGGGGCTCGTCCACAATCGGAGTTGAGCCCGCATGCGCGCGTGCCACTGTGTACTGCGCCCGTTCCTGTCGTGAGGCCCTGTGTTGGACTATGCGATGGTGGACCGTGTGATGTGTGGACCGTGCGATGTGGTCTACATCTGTTGCGGATACGCCATTGTAGGCGAAGAACAGGACAGCATCTGCGATGTGCGATGGGCTGCGTGGGGAACGGGACCGGGGACATGTGTCTTGGGGTGGTGGAGCGCGCGAGCCCGGGCGGGATGCGGTGGTACCCCCGTCCACATTTCCTCCGGTACTGCCGCCCTTGCCATCTCCATCTACCTGGGCAAGTGTCGCGGCTACGGCACCGAGCGCCCCACGTACAAGCACCACAACACGACCTACGTCGTCCTCGGCGCCGTCTTCCTCTGGTTCGGTTGGTTCGGGTTCAACGGCGGCTCTGCGCTCGCCGCCAACCTCCGCACCGTGCAGGCATGCATCGTCACCAACCTGGCTGCTAGCGTCGGCGGCCTGACCTGGATGCTCTGGGACTATCGTCTCGAGCGCAAGTGGTCTGCTGTAGGCTTCTGCTCGGGTTCCATTGCGGGCCTTGTAGCGACCACACCTGCTTCCAGCTTCATTGGCTCACGTACGTGCCATAATAGTTCTCAGACATTCAGGATCGGGCTCACTGGAACGTGCTTCTGTAGCCGCTGCTGTCCTCTTCGGCTTCATGGCTGGCACCCTGTGCAACTTCGCCACCCAGCTGAAGTTCGTCTTTGGCTATGAGTCTTGATGTATACACGGCGGAGCGACCACGCAACTGACCTGCTACTGTAGATCTTTGCTTCGCACGCCATTGGCGGTGTGATCGGTAACGTCCTGACCGGCCTGTTCGCGCAGGCCAGCGTCGCCGGCTTCGACGGTGTCACCGTGATCCCCGGAGGCTGGCTCGACCACAAGTACATCCAGCTGCCACTGGGCTACCAGATTGCCGACTCGGTCGCCGGCATGAGCTACTTGTTCGTCATGACCGTGCGTGTCCCTCCCTATTTCGCGTCTACGCACTACTCACGCACACACGCGCCTGCAGACGATCATCCTCTGGATCATGCACTTCATCCCGGGCCTGCACCTGCGCGCGACGGACGAGGCAGAGATCCTCGGGATCGACGATGCGGAGATGGGCGAGTTCGCGTACGACTACGTCGGCATCGACCTCGGCACGAGCCACGACTTACACGACGACACGCACTCGCACGGCGCGCTGCCCGGGACGACGGGCGGGCGCGAGCAGCGCCACCTCGCGCGCGGGAACGACGCGAGCAGCGAGGAGGGCGACGTCGAGAAGCGTGGCACTGCTGTTGCTGCGTGATCGCGTCATCCGTGCGTGGATTCCTGTGTCGAGAGGTGGGGGAGGGGTGCGAGCGGTGGAAGGGGAGGGGAGGGGAGGGAGGCGGATCTGTTGTGCTCCTACATCTAGAATAACCCGGAGGTGGACTCGCTCTTGGAGAACGGTCATCGTCACAAATACTAATGTTGTGTATCGTCCAGTCGTTGTGTTTATCCGCTCTCCCGCGTTCAGTTATATATGGATGCATCTATCGCCGGTGTGGGGGACGAAGACAGCTGATCGCGTACTGGCACGCGTCAAACCCTGCGTTGTTTCCGATAGCTGCTGCCCCGCCCGTGCGCACGAAATAGCACGGAGTCCACGAGGACTAAGTAAGCGATAACTTGAAATCGTCGAGGTGGTACTGACCTTGGGCCACACCTGCGCAGTCAGTACTAGTTGACAATATCGCTCGAGCGAAGGTTTCCCTCACGCTCGTCCGACTCTTCATCCGAGTCCGGACTCGGATTCGGAGGCGGGGCGGGCGATGTTGTGTCTTCACTAGTATGACGTTCGAAACCCATGTCTCGACTCAGGCTCCGCCTGGCCGTGACTTTCGACTGCAGACGTTCGGAAGTGCTAGTGAAGCGCACGGACTCGGATCCGACTTGTACGATACGATCCAGATGTAGTGCATATGTATGGCCGTCCACGGCCGCAGGCCGCAATAGAATACATAGGAGCAGGAGAACAGTGACAGCGCGTCGCATAAATAGGTCTGCCCGGGCTCCGTCTAGCAGAATGTGGAGCCGCGAGTGCGAGTCGACAGTACCGAAGCTGGAGAACAATTGCAAGAAAACGCTCGAAAGCAAACCACTGCCGTCCCTCCTAGTACCACCCACTCGGACTTCTCAAGCACCACCATGCCAAAACCACCCAGCTCTGCCCAGTGCCCGCAGCTGGTCCCCGTCACACTGCCTGCGCCAGCCGCTCGTCACGGGGGACCTCCTGGATCTCCAAGTCCGGCTCGCCATTAGGCGCATCGACCGGCGCCAGGTCGTCCAGCGCAATGGCGTCACGGTCGCCAGCCAGGTACGCGTCGTCGGAGCGAGAGTCAAGTTCGTCCGGCTGAACGACGTCTTCAGGCTCGTCCCACTCGTCCCACTCGTCGCGCGCGGGTGCGGCTCCGGGGTGGATGGTCGCCCCGAGCGACCCGATGGCGCGGTCCACGAAGCTGAGCGAGCTTTGGGAGCTCAATTGGGATGTCTGCAGCTCCGGGTCGTCCGAGCCGATCCTGACGTTGCGGGTGTTCGCTTCTTGAAGGTCGAGGATGAGGCGATATATGAGGATGGCTGTGATGCTAATATGGATGACGGATGCGAGCAAAAAAAAGTCAGAAAGAGTATCTTGAAGGAGGGCGAGGACCTACGGGTCGGTAAATGTAGTGAGCTCGCTTATTCCAGTGCCGTCCTCCGAGAATATCTGATTACGGTAGTAGTGTCAGACAAATTCACACAATCGCTAGACTTTACTCACTGAGGTTGCCGAGAAGATGACATGCAATGAGTTCAGGATAAACAACGTGCTATATAAACAAACACCGAGGGTCATCAGACCAACTCTCTCGAGGTACTACTGCGAGTATCGAAGGCGAAACGCACACAAAATATAGTAGTCCTGTTAGAACCTTTCTCAGCATGCTACATACTATTGAGGAAGTTGGTCACCTGCCATTTCCCAATAACACATTTGAGAAGTTGGTGCTGCTGTGCTTGACAAAGGGAAGCAGGCTGAGGCTCTTCAATTCTCCGCCTAAGTTGCGCCAAGTCATGATCATAAGGAAAATATCTGTGATGATCAACGGTAATCTTGCACAGACAACAACTACCACATGATCGTGTCAGACTTCAGTGTGTGTCACTCCTGAGTGCTCCGAGTGGAAGCCTAGGGACTCACATCTGGCCCACAGCAAGAATAGTGAGCTTGGGTAACTGTGAGGTGCTGAAGTTCAAAGCTGCACTTACATGATATGCTGTTGGCGGGATTCGAAGACATTGACTTCACATCCAAAGATTGGATCGAATATTGTTGTCTGAAAGAGTGTGCCATCGACCTAGTAGCAGTACAACATGCGGTCAGATAACAGTCTCCACTGTGGTTCAAACTGCGCATACCCAGTTGACGCAGAATGGTGCAAGTGAAAGGAGAATAACGAGCCCGGAGATCAGCCAAGTCCTGCATAGAGCATATGCTCTTGCTCCCGAGAATACTATCGTCAAGCACAGGAGTCAGTGACAGACAATACTACTTTCCAAAAACTCACAGGCGAAAGGGATATATAAAAGGTATGCAGAGACAGCGTTCAACCATTGCATGACCTGGCAACTTAGTATTTGGGTGTTGAGTCGGGCAAATGAATGATATCGATCGGGTGAGAGGTTTAAAGGCTTACCCTGGGCCCTAGTAAAGTAGTGTATCAGTTCGTTTGGCAATGGTGGTTAGAAAAAGCTATACCCTGTTCAACGGCAATAGAATGTATGTCAGCCCCTGCAGTATAAAGCCATATCTAATGGATATGAATAGCGCCGATGCAACCGAAATTCTGCGACCCCAGAAGTAATTGACTTCGCGGTAGAACGTGGCTGCAAAGTCGTATACGAAAAACGCTGGAAGAAAGCATTAGAGATAGTGCGTCACATATGACTCAGAGGTACAGTGGCAAGCTCACTGAAAGCAGCGTTTTGAACAAATTCAGCTGTTCTCCTGAGGGGGAAGGTCGAGGTGAGCCCAGCTCACAGAGAACTTCGTCCATATAAAGCTGGTAGCCAGACTTACAGACCGGCGTAGATGGAAACGATCTCAGCAATTTCGCTGTCTGAAGACATGCTGGGTATGCATACAGTGGGCGATTTGGCCGGGCCAGGTAACCGCTGTCATATGTCTTATACTTCCTTTTGAAGTGACCGTATCGGACCCTTGGCATTAGGTTCTTCATGTCGCGATCTTACCTGATAGAAGAAGCCCATGAAGAGGACTGTCACGCAACCAACAAGTTGACCCCAGCTAGCGATGGATACTTCGAAATTGACGAGATTGTGCCTTGGTTGCGCCGCCACAGTCCTGCCACAGTCCTACCACCAGTAGGGTTTCGGAAGACATAGTGTTCGAATTCTAGTGGATCATGTAGATGATACACCAAGTTGATACTTGAACAACGTCGCGAGGACTCGGAGCACACCAAATTTACGGAGCCTGAGGAGGATGAAAGCACTTAGCAACCCTAGACTTATCTCGTCTCATGGTACATGGGAAGCGACTCACCGATCCAAGCATAGCCTACATGCACTCCGCGGGCGGTTGAAGCTAGTGCAGTTGATAACAAGATCGGGCCTATTGCATGCATTGGCTGGACTTATGAGGGATAGAAGCGCCGCTGTTGTTCAACCGGTGTTTCCGAAGATGCCGGACCACGGCAATACGATGCCCATCTGCGAGAATGGCCGGAGGGCGTACGTCGAAGCGATGGCCCTCTCGAGAAAAGGGGGGCTTGATACTTCAAGTTCTATAATTTTGGTTCTGCTCCCATGTCCCTGCTGGCCGTTGATCATCCGGGTTAAAATACATAGGAACGAGGTCTCGTCAATGCCGCCCACGCTGTCCAAAGGAGCTGCTGACTAAACTGATGTGTCGTCAAGGTCGATAGGATGCATGGATGGATCGCGAAAAATCACAGTATGGTTCATAACAACTCGCGACATCTTTCTTGGTAGTGATAGTAACAGTCGAGTCCAATGGAAATATCTGGATGGGTGTCTCTGTGAGCTGTAGACCAGGTTAGGGGAGGGACACACCCGATAGTGCTGGTTTAGTGAAGCAGATCTAGGTGGAGGGAGCACGAGTAGTACTAGTAGGTCGTCCACTTTAACTTTGACAATGTAGTTATTCAGTTAAATCGACTCCTAGTACCAGATAAGGTGTCGCGATTAGAAGTTATCAACCTTGGCGCTAGCCAGCGACGACTCACTCACCAGCAGAGTAGTCAACAACTCACCCACGAAAGCCAGGTGGCTAACTTAAAGGACGCACTAAAGATCCAACGTTCTCTGAACCCTCGATCTCTTTCGGCTCAACTAGTTCGTGTCCGACTCTTCGCCAGAACAGAGTCAACCGTCCGCGGCTGACAACACATCACAAGTATGGGTTCAAACCGAAGCCTGAGCCCGCAGATACAGCCCTCCCGCCGCCCCTGTCCAAGCAGCCCGCGAAGCCGCAGGGGAAGACCGACGCGGAGCTTAAGAAGGAGCGCGACGATGCCCTCAAGGTGCTCTCCTAACACCGCCGCGCGACGGCGTGGTCCGTCGGGCGATACCCGCTCGAGCGACGCGTGGTGTGGACACGCACGCGCGTGCACCTCCCGCGGACGTACCTGGCGCGCGAGGGCAGCGACATGCGCACGGTGCATCCTGGCATGGACGTGAACGTGCTCGTGCACCGGCACTACTTCGAGGCGGTCGCACCGGACGGGCGGAGGATCGAGGAGGGCCAGAGTCAGGTAGGCTCGTAAACCAGCCTCTAGTTCAAGTGTCGGAAGACAGTCGTTCCTTTGAATAGAGTCTGGAATCACCAAAGAGGAGGGGTGCAGGAAACCCCCGTGGGAACGTCGGAGCTCGAACATGCCGACGGCGACTTTGACCTCGAGTCTTTGGGCGTCTACTGACGCGTGTATACGCTTCCTTCCTCTGAATCTCTCCCTTGAAACTTGCGTGCTATGGCTAGTGAGGAGATTACGCTGGATGTTGACAGTCCGAAGACTCCGAAACGCCAGAGAGCCTTCAACTTCAACTGAGTCGTCGAATCTAGGTCCTGTGTGCTCTCCCGCCGCAGGACCGTCACCTACTCGTTCCGCCATCACACTACTACCACTGTTCGAACGTCATACTGGATGCCCGGGCTCATCCATGCCGTTTTGACGGGCCCGAGAGCGAGGAGAGGTCCGCGAGAGTGCCGCCAATACGATTGTTTTGCCAAATTTCAGGGCAGAGAAGCACCTCGAGGTTTCTAAGACTAATGGTCACAACTGACCGATTATTCATCGTTAGCGTAGATTTATGGAGTCATAGGTGGTAGTGTTACAGGCATCTGGGGTCGTATGTCCTATTCGATGCTGCTGAGTAGTAAGTACTGGACTAGCTGGTGGCGCCTAGTATATACGGGGCCAGTGCCGTCGGCATGGTCGAACTCCGACGTTCCCACGGGGGTTTCCTGCACCCCTCCTCTTTGGTGATTCTAGCCTAGAGTCAGGCGGCGGACAAGCGGCGGAAGGAAAATCGAAAGCTGCGGCTGCCGGCGGTCGTGGGCGGGGGACAGACCCAGGCTCAGCGACGGACGGGGAGAAGGAGCGGGAGGCGTGGCCGAACTATGTTGCGGCGGAGCGGATTCTCGCGCGGAGGTGAGTTGTGTTCAGAATTGGTGAGTTGTGCGATCTGGGGATCGTCCACAATCGGAGTCGAGCCACTACGTACTGCGCCCGTCCCCGGTCGTGAGGCCCTGTGTTGAACCGCGCGATGTGGTTTGCATCTGTTGCGGATATGCAGGACAGCATGATCATCTGCGATGGGCGATGGGCTGCGTGGGGAACGGGACCGGGGACATGTGTCTTGGGGTGGTGGCCGCGCGCGAGCCTGGGCGGGATGCGGTGGTACCCCCGTCCACATTTCCTCCGGTACTGCCGCCCTTGCCATCTCCATCTACCTGGGCAAGTGTCGCGGCTACGGCACCGAGCGCCCCACGTACAAGCACCACAACACGACCTACGTCGTCCTCGGCACCATCTTCCTCTGGTTCGGTTGGTTCGGGTTCAACGGCGGCTCTGCGCTCGCCGCCAACCTCCGCGTCGTGCAGGCATGCATCGTCACCAACCTGGCTGCTAGCGTCGGCAGCCTGATGGTCCGCTGTCGGCTTCTGCTCAGAAGCCATTGCGGGCCTTGTCGCGATCACACCTGCTTCCGGCTTCGTTGGCTCGCGTACGTGCCACTTTAACAGTTCTCAGATATTCAGGCCTCGGGCTCACTGGAACGTGCTTCTGTAGCCGCTGCTGTCCTCTTCGGCTTCATGGCTGGTACGCTGTGCAACTTCTCCACCCAGCTGAAGTTCGTCTTTGGCTACGACGACTGTCTCGATGTGCGTCTTGATGTATACACGGCGGAGCAACTATGCAACTGACCTGCTACTGTAGATCTTTGCTTCGCACGCCATTGGCGGTGTGATCAGTAACGTCCTGACCGGCCTGAATACGCAGGCCAGCGTCCGAGCCGGCTTCGACGGTGTCACCGTGATCCCTGGTGGCTGGCTCGACCACAACTACATCCAGCTGAGCTACCAGATTGCCGACTCGGTCGCCGGCATGAGATACTCGTTCGTCATGACCGTGCGTGTCCCTCCCTATTCCTAACCGGCCGTGTCTTCGCGTCTGCACACTACTCACGCACCCACGCGCCTGCAGAGGATCATCCTCTGGATCATGCACTTCATCCGCCCGGCCTGCGCCTGCGCGCGACGGAGGAGACGGAGATCCTCGGCGTCGACGACGCGGAGATGTGCTAGTTCGCGTACGACTACGTCGGCATCGACCTCGGCACGAGCCACGACTTCCACGACGACACGCACTCGCACGGCACGCTGTCCGGGACGACGGGCGGGCGCGAGCGACGAGGAGGCCGACGTCGAGAAGCGCGGTGCCGCGGTTGCGGCGTGATCGCGTCTGACTTCAGTCTTTGGTGCGTGGATTCCTATGTCGAGAGCCGGGGGAGGGGTACGAACGGTGAGAACGGTGAGAGCGTTGGAAGAGAGGTGGATCTGTTGTGCTGCCACATCTAGAATATTCGGAGGTGGGCTCGCTCTTGGAGAACGGTTGTCGTCACAAGTACTAATGTTGTGCATCATCCAGTCGTCGTGTTTATTCGCTTTCCCGCGTTCACTTATATATGGAAGCATCTACGCGCTCGCCGGGGTGCCAACTTATCGCCGTGGTGGAAAATGAACACTCGTTGTTGCCTACAGGTACGAGTCAACCCTGTGTTCTCTCTGACCACTTCTGCCTCGCCCGGTTGCACCGGTACCACTACGCTCCTCTCGTTCGTTCGCACGAACATGCATCTGGACAGTAGCACGAAGCTAGGGAGGAGTAAGTAAGCGATAACTTGAAATCGCCGAGGTACTGATCCATGCTGGGCCACACCTGCGTAGTTGGACAATATCGTTCGAGCGAAGGTCTTCCTCACGCTCGTCCGACTCTCATCCGAGTCCGGACTCGGAGGCGGGGCGGACGACGTTGTGCCTTCCTGCATTATGATGTTCGAGACGCAAGCCCCGACGCAGGCTCCTGGCCGTGTCATTCCACTGCAGACGTTCGTAGATCCAGACTTGGTATATTGCTGTGGTCCACGGCATCTGGCGTGTCACATAAATAGGTCTGCGGCTCCGTCTAGCAGAATGTGGAGCCGCGAGTGCGAGTCGAGAGTACCGAAGTTGAAGAACAATTGCAAGAAAATGTTCGAAAGCAAACCACCGTCCCGTCTAGTGCCACCCACAACTTCAACTTTCAATGTTCAACCCCCAACTACCCGGATCCTCAGCTATGCCGCCGTGCCCAACCCCCCACTGGGCCATCCGTCACGGTCTTCGCGCCATGACCCATTCTCCCGCCTTGAGGCAAGACTCTCCGAGCCTTGCTTGTCCCGATGGTCCCCGTCACACTGCCTGCGCGACCCGGTCCTCACGGGGGACCTCCTGGATCTCCAAATCCGGCTCGGGAGGCGCATGCACCGCCAAGTCGTCCAGCGTAATCGCGTCACGGTGGCCAGCCAGGTACGCGTCGTCGGAGCGAGAGTCGAGTTCGTCCGGCAGGCCGACGTCTTCAGGTTCGTCCTGTTGAAGTACGTTACATACGTAGTGCACTGGACATCGTAGTACTGTACAGTCGCTCATTAGGCGCCCGGTAGCTTACCTAAGCGTATACTTTTCCTTTCGAGTCTCTTCGCTCCCTTTTCCTCAGCTGTTGCTACTACCACGCATACGCTGAGGTAACGTTCCTTTCCATTCTACTGTAGAGACACTTGACTGACATGTACTGTAGTCTAACTGTCTTTACCAGGTATATATATAGCTGTTGCTACTACCACGCATACGCTGAGTCTAACTGTCTTTACCAGACCCTGCACGTCGTTGAATAGGTTATGAGCCCTGTCAGATCGCTCTGACAGGAAGACTAGACTTAGAACAGCTCAATCACTCTCGCTTTACGCTTCCACGCTCCCTCTTCCGCGCTCGCCGGCATCCTAGATCGACACCTCGCTTCTATTCTTCCGCTCTCCCACACACCAGCTCGGCACGATGTCACCAGGTCCGAATGATCCCAACGCCGCAACGACCCAGACTCCCACGACGACTGCCCCCGGGGCTTCGTCTACAGTCAGTGCCGTAACACCGCCGGTTCCTACAACTGCGGTACGCACTCAGTCCAGCCGGCTCTACGACATCGCGTTCCTCAAGAACGACGGCTCGAACTTCACCACGTGGAAGTACCGCATCTCCCGCGTACTCATGCAGCGAAATCTATGGAACATCGTCACAGGAGCCGAACCCGCGCCCGACGTCAAGAACGATCCGGACGCCTACGCCATGTGGGCAAGCCGCGACAGTGACGCCACCAACCAGCTCGTTCTCACCATCGAGGACGAGCCGCTCGACGGCGTAATACATCTCACGACGGCGCACGCGGTATGGGACAAACTGTTGCAGACGTATGAGGGGAAAGGGAAACAGACGGTCGCCTCGCTGATCGGTGAGTTGTTTCGCGGAACGCTCTCCGACGACTCCCCCCTTCGCCCGCAACTCGACGCAATGCTCCACAAGAAGCACTTGCTCACGTCACTCGGCATGTCCCTCGACGATTCGATCCTCGCGATCGCGATGGTCAACTCCCTCCCGCCTTCGTACTCGACACTCCGCACCATCCTTGTGTCCGCAGATGCGACGCTCAGCACCGACAAGGTCATCGCGTCCGTCGTCGAGCACGAGAAGCTGCTCGCAAGCGAGTCGAAACACTCCGCGCTCGCCGCGCGCATGGGGAAGCCGCAGCAGAAGAAGCCCTTCGACAAAAAGCAGAAGGACAACGCGCGCAAGTGCGCGTACTGCAAAAAGCCCAACCACTCGAAGGACGAGTGCCGTAAGCGCAAGGCCGATCTCGAGGCCGCTGCCGCGAAGCCGAAGACGGACAACGCGAAGCCCGCCGGGGACCTGAACGCGAAGGTCGCGACCGTTCGCGATGACGACTCGGACATCCTCCGTGTCTACGTCGCGGACGCGCTGAAGGCCAGCAAAGCCGACATGCGGACGCGCTGGATCGTCGACTCTGGCGCGTCCTCGCACATGTCCTCGCAGCGCGACAAGTTCTGCGCGTACCGCGTTCTCCCTGAGCCTCGTCGCGTATGGCTCGGGGACGAGCGCCACATCCTCGCGCTCGGCGTCGGGTCCATGTACCTCGACTTGGACGACAGCCACGCACCGATCCTCTCCACCCGCGTCTTCCATGTCCCAGAGCTCCACGGCAACCTACTGTCCGTGTCGCAGCTCGCGAAGACCGGACACACCGTCCAGTTCGTTGACGATGGCTGCCGTATCATCGCGAAGGACGACGGCGCGTGCGTCGGCTCCGCCTCGCTGCGCGAGGGCCTCTACGTCCTCAACGGCAAGGCCGCCGCACCCGATCGCGCGCACGTCGCCGCGCTCGACTCGAACGAGGTCACAGACACGTACGACCCAGGCCCGACCCCTCCGCTCACAGCGTTCATCGCCAACCACTCGAAGGCATCCGTCGAGACCTGGCACAACCGCCTAGGTCACCTCAACACCGACGCGGTCCTCCGCATGGTGCGGAAGGGGATGGTCGAGGGCATGTCGATCATCGGCGAGTCCAAACCTCCCCAGACGCCCTGCGGAACGTGCTTGGCCGGCAAGCAGACACGCGACGCGATTCCGAAGGCCTCCCAGTCCTCAGCTCCACGTCCCAACTACCGCATCTCCTCCGACCTCATGGAGTCCGATATGCGCTCGCCTGCTGGCGAGAAGTACCTCGATACATACATCGACCAGCACTCGCGCCACCTCACCGTCTACCCGCTCAAGGCAAAGTCCGACCAACCCGCCACACTCGATGCGCATCTCAATCGCGCTGAGGTGCTCGTAGGCGAACCGGTCGTCTTCCTACGATCAGATGGCGGCGGCGAGTACGACAACAAGGCGGTCGAGGAGATCTGCGCGCGTCGGGGGATCCACCACGAGATGACGAACCCCGACACACCGCAGGAGAACGGCATCGCCGAGCGGATGAACCGTCGCATCAAGGAGATGGCTCTCTGCATGCTCAGCGAGGCCACTCTCCCGAAGACGTACTGGGCCGAAGCGTGCAAGTACGCGGCCCACATCCTCAATCGCACGCCGACCACCGCGATCGACGGCGACATCACACCGCACGAGGCGTACACAGGCATCAAACCCTCCGTCGCGCACATCCGCCCGTTTGGGTGCAAGGCCCACGTCCACATCCCGGAGAAGCGACGCACCAAGTTCGACACGAAGTCGCTCGGATGTGTCCTCCTGGGGTACTGCGAGCACAAACGCGCGTACCGACTCCTGCATCGACCCTCGGGCAGGATCGTTGAGTCACGCGACGTCGTGTTCGACGAAGGCGGCCCGAACGGCGTCCCGACGCGCATCGTCGTGAACGTCGAGCCCGTTTTCCCGTCGGAGCGTGGTAACCCCGTCCCTTCTGGTCATGCTCACGCTACGGTCGAGCTCGCTGACGCTCCCTCCGACAGCTCTCCCCCCTCCCGCCGTGCCACGGTCGAGGAGGTTCCCGACGAGGGCGACGCACGCGCACCACGCGCACGTGCCGTTGAGGGTCGAGAGCAGGAGGAGCACGAGCCCCCGCACGAGCAAGAGGCCCCGTTGCCTCCGCCGCCACCGACGCCTCATCGACGCGTCCCCAACTCCACCGTCCCTGGTCCATATCCCAAGCCGATCCCAGCTCCGCACGTGCGACGCTCGACGCGCGCCACGCGCACTGTCGAGCGGTTCACCGTGTCTTCCTACAACAAGCCCCGCAAAGCGGCAGCACCTGCCGTCGCTGGAGGGGGGGAGCTTCCGGCTGAGGACCTACACGAGGACGAGGACGACGACCACGTCGAGCAGATGCTCGGTGGAGTGGGCGACGAGCACGCACATCGCGCGTCGACGCTCAGCGACGAGCCGAGGACCTACGTCGAGGCCATGTCTCGTCCCGACGCTGAACAGTGGAAGGCGGCGTGTGCCGAAGAGCTACTCACCTTTGCCAAAGCAGAGCTCTACGACGAGGTCGAACGACCGCGCGGACGCAAGGTCGTGGACTGCAAGTGGGTCTTCAAGATCAAACGCGGCCCCGACGGCGAGATCCTCAAGTACAAGGCTCGCCTCGTAGCCAAGGGCTTCACGCAGGTCGAGGGCATCGACTACACGGAGACGTTCGCGCCCGTCACGAAGTTCGCCAGCATCCGCGCCCTCCTCGCGATCGCCGCGAAAGAAGACCTCGAGATCCACCAGATGGACGTCAAGTCCGCCTTCCTCAACGGGGATCTCGACGAGGAGATATTCATGGAGTGTCCTCCCGGTTTCCGTCGCGACAAGCAGACGGTTTGGAAGCTCTGGAAGTCCCTATATGGGCTCAAGCAGGCGAGCCGCGAGTGGTACAAGAAGCTCCGGGAGCTCTTTGCCGACGAAGGCTACACGCGCAACGACGGCGACCACGGCGTTTTCTTCAAGCGCATCGACGGACAGCTCGTCATCGTCGCTGTCTACGTGGACGACATGCTCATATTCGGCAAGGACCTCGACGTCATTCGACGCGTCAAGGACGAGCTCGGTGTCCCATACGAGATGAAGGATCTCGGGCCCGCGCACTGGATCCTCGGCATGGAGATCACGCGCGACCGCGCGCGCCGCACCATCACCCTTTCCCAACGCCAGTACGTCGAGGACATCCTCGAACGTCACGGCATGGCTACCTGCCGTCCGGTCTCGACGCCGATGGCGGCCAACGAAAAACTCCTCAAGCTCGACGCCCCCGAGATCGACGAGAAGGCGTACCAGAGCGCACTTGGTGCGCTGATGTACGTGATGCTCGGGACGCGCCCCGACCTGGCATTCCCAGTGGGCGCGTTGAGCAAGCACGCCGCCTCACCCGGCGAGGAGCACTGGACCGCGCTCATGCGCGTGTTCAAGTACCTGCGCGGCACGACGGACAAGAGCCTCGTCTTCGACGGCAGCACTTCCTGCTCGGAGAACGGCGCGCTAGTCGGGTTCGTCGACGCCGACTGGGCCGGCGACGTCAACGACCGTCGCTCGGTCTCAGGGTACGTCTTTACCCTTTCGAATGCAGCTATCAGCTGGCAGTCGAAGAAGCAGGTCTCGGTCGCGCAGTCTAGCACTGAAGCCGAGTACGTTGCGCTCGCATCCGCCGCCAAGGAAGCCCTCTGGTTGAGGACCTTCCTCTCTGCGATGTTCGAGACGACGTTCGACGCCCCCAGCGGCTCGGGCACCCTGCTCCTCGTCGACAACCAGTCTGCGATGGCACTCGCGAAGAACTCGGCCTTCCACGATCGGACCAAGCACATCGCGATCCGTCACCATTTCATTCGTGACGAGATCGAGGAAGGACGCATCCGCGTCGAGTACGTCCCCACTGGCGACCAGGTCGCCGACGTACTCACCAAGGCCCTCGCGAGGGAGAAGCATGAACGCTTCGGCGCCGGTATGGGCCTCAACTAGTTTACTTTACGGTTTTCTCTTTGACTTGGACTCACACCACGCTCGTTTTTTCCCCTCTCGTTTTTCGCTTCCTTATACATTGTCATTCGTTTACGCTGATCCATTGAGTGGGCGTGTTGAAGTACGTTACATACGTAGTGCACTGGACATCGTAGTACTGTACAGTCGCTCATTAGGCGCCCGGTAGCTTACCTAAGCGTATACTTTTCCTTTCGAGTCTCTTCGCTCCCTTTTCCTCAGCTGTTGCTACTACCACGCATACGCTGAGGTAACGTTCCTTTCCATTCTACTGTAGAGACACTTGACTGACATGTACTGTAGTCTAACTGTCTTTACCAGGTATATATATAGCTGTTGCTACTACCACGCATACGCTGAGTCTAACTGTCTTTACCAGACCCTGCACGTCTTTGAATACGTCCCACTCGTCGCGCGCGGGTGCGGCGCCGGGACGGATGGTCGCCACGAGCGACCCGATGGCGCGGTCCACGAAGCTGAGCGTGCTTTGGGAGCTCACCTGGGACGTCTGCAGCTCCGGGTCGTCTGAGCCGATCCTGACGTTGTGCTCGTTTGCTTCTTGGAGGTCGAGGATGAAGCGATATACGAGGATTGCTGTGATGCTAGTGTGGATGACAGATGCGAGCGAAATCAGAGATAGCATCTCTACGGAGTGCGAGGAGGGCCTACGGGTTGGTAAACAGAGTGAGCTGACTCACTCCACTGCTGCTCAGCGAAAATATCTGTTCACGGTAGTGTCAGACAAATTCACGCAATTGCTGGACTTTACTCACTGAAGTTGCCGAGAAGATGAGATGCAATGAGTTCAGGACAAACATCGTGCTATAGGAGCCAAACACCGACGGTCGTCAAACCAACTCTCTCTCGGTACTGGTGTCAGATGCGAAACGCACACAAAATAGAGTAGTCCTGATAGAATCACTCTCAGCATGCTACATACTAGCGAGGACAATGGCCACCTGCCATTTCCCAGCAATACATTTGAGAAGCTGGTGCTGCTGCTCTTGACAAAGGGAAGCTTGAGGCTCTTCAATTCCCCACCTAGGTTGCGCCAAGTCATGATCACAAGGAAAATATCTGCAATGATCAACGGTAATCTTGCACAGACAACGACTACCACATCGTAGTGTCAGACTTCAGTGTGTATTTCTGAGTGCTCCGAGCGGAAGCCTAGGGACTCACGTCTGGACAGCAAGAATAGTGAGCCTTGGGGTAACTGTGAGCACACACTGGTGCTGAAGTTCAAAGCTGCACTTACATGATGCTCTGTTGGTAAGTTTTGGAATCACTGACTCCACATCCAAAGATTGCATCGAATGATGGTGTCTGAAAGAGTGCCCAATCAACCTAGTAGCAGTAAAACAGGCGGTCAATAATAGTCTCTACTGTGGGTCAAACTGCACATACCCAGTTGATGCAGAATGGTGCGAGTGAAAAGAGAGTAACGAGCCCGGAGATCAGCCAAGTCCTGCACAGAGCATGTGCTCTTGCTCCCGAAAATACTATCGTCAAGCACAGGAGTCAGTGACAGACGATACTACTTTCCACAAACTCACAGGCGAAAGGGATAAATAAAAGGTATGCAGGGACAGTGTTCATCCAGGCCATGGCCTGGCAACTTAGTATCCGGGTGTTGAGTCGGGCAAATGATATCGATCGGGTGAGAGGTTTAGAAGCTTACCCTGGGCCCTAGTATAGTAACGTATCAGTTCGTTTGGCAACGGTGGTTAGAAGAAGCTATACCCTGTTCAACGCCAATAGAATGAATGACAGCCCCTGCAGTATATAGCCATATCTAATGAATAGGAATAGCGCCGATGCAATCGCAAATCTGCGACCCCAGAAGTATCTGACTTCGCGGTCGAATGTGGCTGCAAAGTCGTATACGAAAAACGCTGGAATAAAGCATCAGAGATAGTGCGTTACTACATATGACTCAGAAGTGCAGTGGCACTTACTGGTAGCAGCGTATAGAACGAAATTTTCTGTTCTCCTGCGGGGGAAGGTCGAGGTGAGCCAAGCTCACAGAGAGCTTCGTCAATAGCTTGTAGCAGACTTACCGAAGAGCATAGATGGCAACGATCTCAGCATTCTCGCTTTCTGAAGACATGCCGAACAGTGTGTGTATGGGCGATTGACTGAGCCAGGCAAACAGCAGGGTCACAGTGGTTTTATACTTCCACAAGTGATCGTGGTCCGCCCTCACTTATGTGGCGATATCACCTACTGGAAGGCCGCCCATACCGTTCAGAGGGGCTGTAGATTGGAATGTTGTTTCGTCGAACTCGACAGGGGAGATGGATTGCACAGGTTATACTGGTTTGACAGCTCGGAAGCACTATGGGGTTTGTGCACGCGTTGAAACCGCTTTCTTGATGGGAGCAATTGAGCGCAATCGAATATCTAGAGACGTGTCTTTATGAACTGTGAAATAGGTCGGAGGAGAGACACACCTCATAGTACTATTTGAGAGAGGTAGATCTAGGTGGAGGGAGAACGAGTAGCTGGTTGTCCACTAGTAAGTAAGTAACTTAGTAAGTATTGAATATTGACTCTTGAGTCTGACGGTAGGTAAAGTTACTACTAGGCGACAGCAGACAAGGATTACTATATCAAGAAGTTTTTGACCTACGGCGCTAGCTAGCGACAACTCGCTCACCCGGACTGGCATGCGCAAGTACTGCAGAGTCAACACCTCACGCGTATTCCACTGGTCAACGTGAAGGACAGTAGCTACAAGATCCAACGTCCTGTGACCCCTTGATCTCTTTCGGCTCAGCTACTTCGCGTGTCTTCACCAGAACAGATTCAATCGTCCGCGGCTGGCAACACAACACAAATATGGCGATCACACCCAAGCTCGAGCCCACAGAAACAGCCCTCCCGCCGCCCCCGTCCAAGCAGCCGACGAAGCCGCAGGGGAAGACCGACGCGGAGCTCAAGAAGGAGCGCGATGGCGCACTCAAGGTGCTCTCCGAGCACCGCCGCGCGACGGCGTGGTCCGTCGGGCGATACCCGCTCGACCGGCGCGTGGTGTGGACACGCACGCGCGTGCACCTCCCGCGGACGTACCTCGCGCGCGAGGGCAGCGACGTGCGCACGGTGCATCCCGGCATGGACGTGAACGTGCTCGTGCACCGGCACTATTTCGAGGCGGTCGCACCGGACGGGCGGAGGATCGAGGAGGGCCAGGGTCAGGCGGCGGAAGGAAAATCGAAAGCTGCGGCTGCCGGCGGTCGTGGGCGGGGGACAGACCCGGCGAAGGACGGAGAAAAGGGGCGGGAGGCGTGGCCGAACTATGTTGCGGCGGAGAGGATTCTCTCGCGGAGGTGAGTCGCGTTCAGAATCTGTGTGTTGTGCGATCTGGGGCTCGTCCACAATCGGAGTTGAGCCTGCATGCGCGCGTGCCACTGTGTGCTGCGCCCGTCCCCCGTCGTGAGGCTCTCTGTCGGACCGTGCGATGTGGTTTGCATCTGTTGCGGATACGCCACTGTGGGCGAAGAACAGGACAGCATCTGCGATGAGCGATGGGCTGCGTGGGGAACGGGACCGGGGACATGTGTCTTGGTGTGGTGGACGCGCGCGAGCCCGGGCGGGATGTCAACGGCATGCTTTCTATGTTTCTCTTCCTGTGTCCTTTTTTCCGTCTCCGTGTCTTCGTGCGTTTATCGATGCTGCGTTCTTCGACTCCTGCTATCCCCGCACCCTCGCCCCGTCCTCGGACATCCATCTCGCCACTCTCTGGTCGCCGTCAACATCCTGGTCCTCACCTTCAACTTCGGCCTCGGCTTCGCGTTCGTCTCCGTCAACGCTGCCGTGATCGTTGACATCTGGACTTCGGTCTGGCCGTGCGCATCTTCGTGCACCCCGCTCTCCCTCCGCGTCGCGTCGCGTCGCCGCTGTTCTCGCCCATACGACGGTGGCGAACGTCCAACGCCGTACGCCGCACGCACGCACGCCGGACATCCGATCCAACCGCGAACGTGCAGGCACGAATACCTGGGCCCCGACCCGCGCGTCGTCGGCTACTTCGTGGACGCGGCGGGCGAGTACCACGTCAAGTGGTACGACGCCTTCCTCGGCGACCACTGGATGGACAACCGCAAATGGACGTTCGACGTGCGGCTCGACGCGGGTGGCCGCTGGGCGGACGCCGACGATGCGGAGTAGAAGAACAGACTCGATTCGACGCGCACGGCCCGCGACCCGCGACCACCCCGGGTCCTCGTATGCCAGTGGGTGCGATTCGCATGAATGGTGCTGCGGCGGAGAAGCTTCACGCGGGGTAATGGGGGGCGTACGCGTTCATAGGACCAGGGTGTTGAAGGACGCTTGGAAGGCGCGGAGGTTGTTGGGGAGCACATGTACGCGCAGCGTTTGAGTTCAATATGCACGAACGGCTGGCAGATGCATGCATCCTTCTCCGTGTGTTCGCGCGGTTTCTGCGGCTCCGTGTCAAGTGAGGGACATGGACATGGACATGGACACGGGAGTGGGAACATGAACAAGAACAAGACCGACAGCGCGCGATCGCACACTCACCTAATAGCTTGATGTATGATGGATGACTTGAGTGAGCATCGAAGGCTCGAAGCTTGGAGCGAGCCCAGCGACGTCCGGCGACGCGCGACGGATGGTATGCAAAACAACAAATTCAGATAATGGCTACAGAACAACAACACATGTGCGAAACGAAGGTCTCCAGAGCCCAGTCAATGGCAGACCTGCCAGCGACACACGATTGGAGCAGCCGCGAGTCTAAGCAATCCGTCCGTCCGTCCGTCCGTCCATCCGAGCAACCACACATACACACGCAAAGAAGCAGCGGAAGTCGCGGAATGGTCATCCCTCCGAGCTCCCCCGCCGCTCGCTGCCCCACGACTGGCGCATGTCGCGCCACGACTGCGGCGCGAGCCACGGCCGCCGCGCCGCGGACGCGCTTTGGGGCGGCGACGCGGTGCTCGGACTCGGACTCGCAGGGCCGGCGACGACGCCGTCGACCACCACCTCCTCCGTGACGGTCACGACGAGCGGCGCGGGCATCGAGCGCGTGTGCATCATCTCCGCGACGTCGCGCGCGGCGTCGCGCCGGCGGTCGAGCCCGAGCAGCCCCCACGGCCCCTCGCGGTCCGACGTCGACGTCGTGCTCTCGCTCGTGCGCGGCCGCCGCATCGACGTCTTCTTCAGGTACGGGCCCTGGTTCTGGTTCCGGCCGTGCGCGTACGCGCTCGCGGAGGACGCGAAGGTGTGTGCGGTGTGCGGGCGGGGGGAGGTCGGCGAGGAGGGGGACGGGCGGGAGTGGGGGTGGGGCTGCCGGGGCACGGCGCGGATGCGGAGCGCGGCGTAGTCGGCGTGCACGGGGATGCCGCTCTCGGCGAGCGAGGCGGGCACGGAGTGCGTGCTCGTGCGGGAGGACGTCGAGGCGATGTGGTGCGCGGGGTCGGCGGGGCTGCGGCTCCCGCTCCCGCGCGCGCTGCTCCGCCGCGCAGCCTTGGGTGGGGGGTAGATGTGCGCGTCGATGGGGGCGAATGTGGGCGTGCTGGGCGAATGTGGTGGGGACGGAGTTTGTGAGGACGTGGAGCGGTTGGGCGAGAAGGGGGAGGGGGGTCCGTGCTCGCAGTGCGGGGATGAGGGGAGGGACGGGTCGATCACGTCCTCGTCCTCCTCGAAGTTGTAGTAGCTGCGGTTCTCGGGTTCGAAGGTGATGATCGGTGCGCCGAGGTTGCCGATCATCGACTGCTCGAAGGCGGACCAGCCAGTCGTCGTTGTTACGCCCTTGACGCGACTGGAGGACGGAGACCCGAACCGCTGCTCGTCTCCATATACATCGTGTGTGCCCGACATTGAGCGGTTCGATATGATGGTGGGATTCCGCCTCATGACTTCGCCACGGAGATTGAGCATGAGGCGCGAGACCATCAAGCTTGTAATGCTACAAAAGATAAAAGGCGTTGAGAACCTGTGCCAGTGTGCATCTCTCGACCGAGGAAACGTACAGAGTACTGAAGGACGCGTTGATGACTTTGAGATCAGGCTGTGGTGGCGCAGTGAGTACAACTTAATCACTTGGACCCACATCGTTATTGACATACCGGAGCAAACTGCGCAGGGACGATTCATGTCAGATCGACTTAGGTAGACTGCGCAATCGGGGAGACTTACCACGAAGATCAGCACTGTCACCAAATTTGACGCGAAAATCGCCGCGAAGTACATGATGCCTGTCGTTCATGAGATGCAGTGAGCACAACTTCGATCATCGTCTCAAACACGATTCAGAAAGAGGTACAGAGAAGAGAAGAGTCGAGCTTTGACTCGTCCCTGAAGCTAGAAGGCGGATGGGAATAAGAACATTGGCGTTGCTTACCGTCGCGCATGATGACTCCGATGAGTGAGAGAGCTTCGCCTATCATCGTCCGTCTGTACAGCTGGATCGTCCGATAGAGCGTGGCGAAAAAGACGGCCGAATCTGACCCGGAAATCCCAAGAGGCGGAGCGAGACGAGACAAGGCGAGCACAAGACCCAGGGTATGCGTCAGCAAGAAGCATGGTGCGCAGCGGGGGGCGTGGAACAGTTACCGAAGACAAGTTCCGCGACCCAAGTATAGATGATTCGGTCGCCCCTGTGGATACGTAGGAAGCGGGTGAGTAAATCTGCGAAACCTTGGCCAATGTCGTTCGACGATTGTCTTGGGCGACTCAAGGGCGCCGAAGGAGCTGGGCACTCACGGTGAAGACTTTCCCGTCAGGATGCACCCGACGAAGCCTGGGAGCGCGTGAGAGTGTCAGGACGTATGGCCATGCGCAGAGATGCCGAGGGCGCAGCTCACCCGGTGGAAGTTCGAGCATCACTCCATCTGTGAAGGCCCACTGTCATGTGGTGTAAATAGCGGCACGGCGAGACAGGTACGTGTTCACGTACAATCTTGACTGCAAGCTCAAAAATCAAGAGGCCGGTGAAGCCGTAGAGGATTCCGGCGCTCTTGGAATAGATAGAGTATAATCGTAGGATGAAGATTACTGTATGCGTATGTCAGCGAATTTTCATTGTTGTGGCGAAGAGAAAAACGTACATCCGACTGCAGTCGCAGTGAATATCTTCAAGATCTCGGGATATAGGATATAGCGTTGGCAGGCGGCCTTGGACCATGAAGGATCGTGGAACGCTGTGCAGCCAAGGCAAGCGAGGGATTAGTACCCGCTTAGCCATTTTCGTTTTCGGATACGTACAGACGATGATAACGATGTAGCCGAGTGGGGACAAGTAGCGGTTCTAGTGCCGGATCAGAGAGGTACGGGGACTCGGAGGTTGGCGCGTGCTCACCAAAAACCAAAGGACGGTCGCGCCGGTGAATCGTTGCTTCCATATCCTCTCTACCTCGTCTCCAAACGTGATGGCAATGTCGTAGAAGAGCATCACTATAGACATGTCCGATGTGTCAGGCGCCTGCGAGGTCTGCACGAGCGCATATACACGCACCGCAGGAAGCAAGAGAGAACATCTTCGCTGCCATCCTACGCGCGCGCATACAGTCAGTACAGTGTATTCACGAACGTTAACGGTGCGCGCCTGGGGCGCGGGAAGGTGATGGAGAATCCGTCGAGGACATTTGCGAGGTACTCACAAGTGATCGGCAGCGACCGCGAGCTGGTGGGGGTCCAACGGTGCGCTCATGGTGGCTTCCAGGTTGGGAGAGCCGTCCTAGCCTGTGTCGACGTCGTCGGGGAGACGACGGACTAGTTGAGGGGTGAGCCGGTACGGGATGGGGAAATGAGTGGGGGGGCAGCACCTATTAAGAGAGGGCTAGGGCGGAGATACCGGCGGCAGGCAAGGACGGGGAGGAGGAAGAGGGAGAAGGGCAGATCGGACGGACGCTTTTCTTGATTCCATGCGGTTGCTAATTGAGGGCGTTAGAGACCTCGATGGGAATTCAACGGGAACGAGGACGGGAGGAGGTGTTTTCCCAGGCGCAGAGGCACGTGAGGAGAAGTGGAGGAAGAAGAGAATATTGTTGCATATCCGGCGAGTCCCCCGAAACCAGAGCTCGAGGAGGGGGCCCGGCGGCGAGGAACCATCAATATTCGTGCGCGCGCAGCTTCGCATTAATTCGCCGACAACCATCACCTAGCAATCAGCTCCAATGCGCTCATCCTGCCCCCGTCGTCGATGACGCACCGCGTTCTCTCATATTACGCAAGGCCTGTACCTCTCGACGTTCTGCTCGTCCTCGAACGCACGGCGCACATCCTGCGCACTTCGCTCTGCGTTGCACTAGATTACAGTAGGGGTATGTACTGCGTATGCCACTTGATTCCGCGACTCACCATCCCGATCGCTCTCGGGTAGATCGAGATCCACATCGACGTCGGTCGCAGCCACTCACCCTCCGTTTCTCCCGCCCTACCACCTCCGATGTTTCTTCAATGAGCGACGGACTGCACCCTGGGAGCATTCCCTTGTTCTGACAGTGACTTATGTCCCCGTCCGTTCTACGTCAATAACCAAGCTAATTTAGCAGCCGCGGTCAACTACTTACGCGCTCTAGGAAGCCTTTCGACGGAGCTGCAAAATTCACCGGTACGCGATTTAGCCGCACTCGGATGCGGAAAGCTTAAGTCTGTCGGCCACATCCTCCCATGCACGTACTCACAATTCATCATAGTAGGGTTAGACAAACTCTTCCATACCCTTCACGAGCTAAAGATGCTTTTCACGAAGTCCTAGTCGAACCATGCGGACTTGAAGAAGCCCGCCTGCGCGCTGCCCGGCGGCGAGCAGTATGTAAGAGCTTTTGTGACGATGCTAACTCTTCCGTCCGTACGGATACTTACCTCCACCAGATGCTGATCAGATCTCGAATTCTTCCGTTACGCGAAAGCCGCTGATCAGCTCATCCAGAAAAAACGGGGGATGACTCGCCGTCCGAGTCGGCGGAGGTCGATGACTAACTCGGCTCGTGCTAAACGTCGACGTCGTTATTATGTATCAGTCGAAAATGCAGGCCTGGACCGGGCACCCTCTAAGGTACTTATACGCATCCTGAGACTGTCAGAATAACCAATACACTTACCACGACTCTGCACGCCCTCAACGTCAACGCCATCCCGCACTGCCGCGCTATTGATAGCGATGCCCTCAGTACACCTAATCACACTAGCAGTACTGCCTAGTACTGCTAGTAGTCCCCGACGTGTCGGCTGATCGACCTGCAGCGGCATCGTCGGGAGTGTGGTTTGAGAATGATCAGTGCACTGCGCGCGGGCCGACGGCAGACTCGCTCGCCAGTCCGACTAGTAGGTCCGACCTCGGATCGGTCGCGTCGACGCCGCCGGCATGAGGCCCGACTCGGAGGTCTCAGCAAGGACAATGCACACCGCAATATTTGAGACCTCAGACATGCCAGGAGCACATCTGCGCAACAGCCTCGCCCGCCATGAGATGATGAGGCGGGCTGAGGCGGACGGCGGACGTCGTACCTTGGTCGACGTACTTACCTAGGTCTGCTGCTTTATGGCATTACAGACGCACCGAGCCAGAACTTGCACATGCCACACATACTCATGTAGGCTCGACCTCATATGTTCTATCATTGTGTCCGCGCAGTTGGCTCGAGCTGAAATACTTACGGAGAGCCCTCTGGTGGCAACTGACGCACCCTGTGCGCAAAGGTCGACACGACAGAACCACCAGCACTACCACCAGTACTTATGAGTATGTCGTATCACCAGTGTCCCTCGCATGTCTCACACATGTACGCAGGACGGCAGAGGACGGCCGGCACGCACTGTGGTGGCACCGAGTGGCGGCGTACACAATCGGGCACCCTACATACGGCCTTTGTAATAGGCACCGATCGAGCTCGGGTCCAAATAACATGGAATAATGCGTCCGGTGCGCTCTGAATCCTCTGATGCGCCCCGTTTCGGTCCGCGCGTCGCGTCAGGCGGCCTGCCCAGCACTTCCATCTCGAACTTCCACAGTGCGGACGTGGGCGAGATTAATGTCCACATACGAGTATTTTCCCTATCGTGACGTTCAGCGGCCTGAACGTTTGGACTTATGCCTCGAGAGTTCGACGTCGAGGCTGTCACGTGACCTGGAGGAGCGCGTCTCGAGAGGTCGTCAGGCCCGATCGAAGTATAGCCAGCCCTGAGCCAGCCTCAGCCTCCCCGTCAGCCTCGACGAGGAGCTGGTCAAAGTCGATGTGCGGGGGGGCAGCGGGGGCTGTACTCTTTGTCCTCCCGCCCGCTGCCAAGGCCGCATCCACTCCTTCAACACAGGCGCAAGATGGTCCAATCCACGCACGGACTCTCCCCAGGTACCGGTAAGCTCTGAACTGTGTCGCCGTGTAGGCCCGCGCGTGGGCACCCCGCTCACCGGCGGCCCGTTCAACCCATTATAGGCGTCATCGTCGGCGGCGTCGTCCTCTCCCTCGCCCTCGTCGCGATGCTCGTATCCACCGCCGTCGTCGTCTGGCGTTCGCGCCCGGCCGCAAGGGCCGCCGCCCGCGCCAGCCGGCGCAGGATACACCGTAACGCTCCACGCGATCTCGAACGCGCCCCATCTTACGGCACGGAGAAGGGCATGTACGAGCACCACGGGGACACGAGCCTCGACAGCGCGCAGAACTCCCCGGAGCCATCCCCGGAGCCGGAGACGCCCAAGCTCTCCCCGCCCTCCCCGGTCGTGCATGCGCGGAGCAACCACTCCGAGTCGTTCGCGTCGACGCTGAACGTGGTCGTGTCCCCGTCCAAACCGCACCTCGTGAAGCTCGGCGCGGGCGGCGCGTTCGAGGTCCGCGTGACCCCGCCGTCGCCCGTGCTGCGTCCCGGCGAGGCCAGCATGGGCAGCATGCACTTCGGCGGGGTCCCGAGCGGCCCCCCGGGCGAGAACGAGTCCTTCTGGTGGATGATCTGAGTCTCCGAGCCCCGCGTATGGTTATTCAGCGGGATTTGGCGCGGCGTTTGCATGCTCTTGGAGTGGCACCACCATGCGAATGTATGCGGTTCTAAATTGCATGTTCCCCGTCGTTCTTTTTGACAGCAATATGGAGCGGTGCGGACGATGACAAAAGCCTTGACACGGAGAGAAGGTAGGAAGCTGGGGGGTACGAACTGGGGGCCACAGACGCCGCTACTCGTGTACAATTGCCAGCTGATACCTTGAAAGTTGAAAGACCGGAGTAGTGCTTCAAATTTCGCGCAGTAAGAAGGCGTCTGCACTCAAGTAGATCGTAGCATGATGTACACCGCAGATCATCTGTCCAGCCGCCAGCCGAACAGACGTGCATGGCTGAGCAGTAAGCGCGAGATATGCAAGGTAAGAATAAGCATATGGCACTCACACACGACAAGTTAGGCTTCAGGCAGCTGTCTGCGCCCTCCCTCCCTGACAACCAAGCTACTCGCCGATCACATACGTGCAGCCGGTCTTGCCCATCCACACCTCGTGCACCTTTCCTGCAGGGACGTCGATTCGCGCTCCGGATCCGAACGTCCCTTTCTTCCCGGGCCCGTCTTCTGGATAAGTGACCGTGAATTCGCCTGAGAGGATGAGGTGCGTGGTGAGCACGTCGTGCTTGTGTGGCGGGTAGTGCGCGTTCCTGTTTGGGGCAAAAGAAGAGAAGACTAAGTATCAGCAGATGTAAGCGGTAACGTGTTTTACGTTCTGCTCCCCGTTCTCCTTCTCGGTCTCGCCCCGCCTACCCGCTTCGCTCGTCAGGGTCATCGGGCGATGCCCCCGGCGGCTCGACCGTGTTATGGCAGATGCGAAGGTCGTGGGTGCAGATAGAGCGCTTGAGGGGAAGGAGAAGGAGATGGGATGGGCCAGACGACGTCAGGAAGTAACGTACGGAGGGTCTGTCCATGTGTACACGGTCGGGAAGCCCCACAAGCGTACTTGCTGCTCGGCGTCTTGTTGGGAAATTGAAGACATGAGGCTGATGTTTGAGATCGATGCTGTGCTCGGTCCTGCGCCAGAAGTCGATGAGAGGTCAAGATGAGAAATTTGTTGTGGTCGAGATCAGGCCGAGGTTGTGGTCAAGAGAAGGGTGAACAAGCCGCTTCTACCATGGTGACGATTATTATCCGATATGGCTCCACGAAGGTCAGGGAAGTTTCCGGGCAAACGTCCAGTGTCGGAAGCAATACACCCGGGTAGAATTCCACCAGTTCTTCACCGTCGTGTAGTGTGAGTGGACCTCGTGTGCAAGCAGAACCGAGGAGAATAGTGCTCCAGGACTGTTCTTGTAGCAATGACTCCGAGTCCGATAGGGGGCAGATACGAGTGGTACAAGGTTGAGAGTCGCATATAGATTCACCTGAGGTCAGAGGTGAGGATCACGAACATCCAACACTCGATGAAGGGGAGGCTCAATGCATGAGTGAAGTCTACTAGCGAAAGAGTTCGAGGGTCGAGCAAATCGAGGTCAGAGTCGAAGGGTGTAGACGCCCGAAGATGTGACTTGAAAAGGTGTCACGCTCCTGTCACAGAAATTTCGCCAGTCTCCTTCCTTCCCGGGCTGGGAGTTAACTTCATCTCTCCAAGTCCATCTTTGGTCGCTATGGGGCTCTCTGGCAGAAAAACAAAACAACGGATCCCGAACGACCCAAGGAATCTTTCATGGGCGAATGGTACGACCTCTGTTCTTCCGTCATGCCTGCCCAGTGCTGCAGATCCGTTGCCTGCCGCTACTACCAATATTGTGGCTAAAGAGATGCGTACTCTCCTATTCAGATGCGAACAAGTTCGGCGCCGCGTACCTTGCGAAGCTAGGGTGGGACCCCTCGCGTGGGCTCGGAGTGTCTGGAGAGGGTCGCACTACCGCACTCAGCGTAACCCAGAAGCTCGACATGCTGGGCATCGGCGCAGACCATAAGAACTCCGCTGAGGGCATCGCGTGGAAACAGAACAAGGACTTTGAGAACCTCCTTCGTAGGCTGAACGCTGCCAATGGAGAGGGTGAAGCGGAGGAGGAGCCGATGAAGATCGACGGGTTCGTCAGGGCCAACGACGGGAAGGACAAGGCACCATCTGCGGGGGCTGAGAAGGATGAAGCGGCAGAGGATGCGGAGCAGGTCAATGAGAAGAAGACGAAGAAGAAAAGGAAGAAGGGCGAGGAGGAGGAGGACGATGGGAGGAAGAAGAAAAGGAAGAAGAGCAGGTCCTCCGAGAACGTTTCAGACGTCGAGGAGGTCAGTAAGAAGGAGAAGAAGAAAAAGAAGAAACGAGATGCCACAGACGAGGTGGTTTCGCCCTCCGAGGCGGTAACTGCTTCACCCTCGCCAGTGCCTGCTTCCACTCCAGCACCACCCTCGAGACAGTGAGTAACTTTCTCGTCGCGGTTGCATGTCCATGTATACTCAGCCCTGCTTCTCGTTCATCTCTCGCATTCTGACTTGTATTCATCGTAGCCCTCGCGCGGCCTTCCGTGGACGACACATGGCCGCCAAAAGCCTTGCCTCTAAGTCTGCCTCCGCAATCTCCGAGATCCTAGGCATCTCCCCTACACCATCCACATCCGTTTCCGCGTACCCGTCTTCCGCTCCCACACCGTACCCATCCACGCCCTACGAGCCAGGTCCGAGTAATTCGGGCTCGAGCGATCCGTCCGGCAACGCGACGCCGGCGGAGGAGATCAAGCTGCAGGAGCTCAGCGTCTCGAGCATGAGTGTCATGGACTACTTCAAAGAAAAGCTCGCCGCTAAGAGCAATGCGCGCGTGTTCGTAAACCCATCCAGCACTCCGGCCGCCGAAGGGGACGAGTACAATGAGCGCCCGCGGGTGGGACTGGGTTCATCGAAGCTTCGGATGGAGGTTGCGCGAGCCTCTGAGGCTGAGACGGTTGAAGTAGAAGAGCGTCGCGGTCTAGGCGGCATCGGGAGTGGCATGCGCTCATCCTTCGCAGCGATGTTCACATCGGCGACGTCGACCCGCACGAGCTTCCAGACGGATGTCGAGACACCGGCGCGTGTTGCGGACGGCGAGGACGAGGACGAGGAGCCGCCCAAGAAAACAAAGAAGGACAAAGAGCGGAAGAAGGAGAAGAGTAAGAAGGACAAAGGGAAGTCAAAGTCGATGGATGTCGTCGCCGACGCCACGGTCACGCTAGCAGAAGATGCTGCCGACGACGACAAAGCGGAGCGCAAGCGGCGGAAGGAGGAGAAGAGGAGACGCAAGCAGGCTGAGGCTCAAGCCATCACGGTCTCACCCATTGTCGAGGGCGACGTAGTGTCTGATGGCGAGGTGAAGGAGCGCAAGCGCAAGAAGGATAAGAAGAAAGCAAAGACCGAGAGTTGATGCCCCGTTTGCATGTACCTCTGAGTCGCGGCCTCTATGCTTATTTCTAGCCTTGCGCTACAGGGAAGCAACCTGCGACGATTTGCACGCTTTGCGTGTTCAAACGTTCACTGCTGTGGCAATCGTATGTGCAAGTACTGGTGCTCCCTCGATGTCAGTTGTGCTTCATGACGATAACCAGAGTATTGACCTCCACAAAGCGGGCTTCCGATGTCCCGTGCTAGATCGGTAGCATTCATGGAGCATGGTGATGGAGGAGCTTACCGGTTATTCTGAGTCTGTGCGTATCAGTAAGTATCTCACGACAAGGCTCCTTCCACGGTGCCTACGGTGCCTAAATATGTGCCGCATTTTCGATGCGCTCGTACACCCTTTGCAAAGCAGATATCCGCCAATAAAATCGTTGCCGGGATGATGCAACGGTACGTCCTTCGTTCGCGTGACCTGATGGAAAGCCTCTCAGTGTCCGATGCTGAGATAACGTGCAGTTTAGGGCCCGACTGCCGACGCAGCAATGCGCCCTATCTCAAATTGCGGTCGCTGAATGCGCGCACAAACTTCGACGTGAGAGTCGCGCTCCAGTCACACTCCATGTCCGTGGCGCCAGGACCACGATAAGCCAGCCGATGGAGGGCTGCGAGGAATGTCCGTTATTCCACCCTCCACGACCCGCATGAAGGCACACAAAGACACCGCCGTGCGCGTCGAAGACATCCCCCGACGTCAGGCAACACGGAGCTCGCAGGCTCAGGTCGTAGACATCATAGAGATCGACAATGCGGCTCTAGCTGCGCTCGGGTACAAGCAGGAATTCAAGCGGTCCTTCACCGCGCTCGAGGTGTTCGGGATCGGCTTCAGCATCATCGGATTGTTCCCCTCCATCGCGTGAGTGGCTCGTCTTACAGGTCGGAGTGTACACGTTACCGACTATCAAGACAGCTCTGTCTTGGTCTTCGCTATCCCGTACGGCGGCCCTGTTGCTCTGGTCTGGGGGGTGAGTTGCGGCCGCTGTCATATCGAGCACCGCCGCTATAACTGCACTGACAATGCGAGTTCATAGTGGGCTGTATGCTCGTTCTTCCTCATGTTCGTTGCGATGGCGCTGGCAGAGCTCGGATCGTCTGCGCCGACGTCGGGCGGTCTGTATTATTGGACGTGGACATTCGCGACTCCCCGCTGGAGGAAGGTCCTGTCTTGGGTCGTAGGATGTGAGTGTGTCCATTGGGCCTGGTGCAGTCGACTCTATGTATTACTAACAGCGTCCATCAAGACTCGAACACGATGGGTCTGATCGCCGGACTTGCGTCGATAGACTGGGGATGCGCCGTCCAACTCATGGCTGCAGTATCCATAGGGACCAACGAGAGTTTTGTGCCGACAACAGGCCAGACATAGTACGTACACAGTGGGACGTGAAATGTCTGACCTTAATGTAGCAGAGGTGACTAACCACTCTGCGTTTTCAAAGCGGCGTGTTCATTGCCCTCCTCATATGTCACGGGCTTGTCGCTTCGATGGCGACGGCCGTAATCGCTCGACTGCAGGGTGTTTATATTGTCCTGAACATACTGTGCGCGATCCGCTATTCTTCTGTCTCGCTCCACTGTGCTAATACCGTGCTTCCAGACTTTGTCTTGCGATCATCATCGCTCTGCCTGCTGCCACTCCTACGGAGTTCAGGAATCCACCGTCCTTCGCCTTTGGTGGCTTCACTAACTGTAAGTTAGCTGCCTGTGTCTATTCGGAGTCGCAGATCACTTATTACGCGGTGGTAGTCTATGGCTGGCCTGACGGCTTTGCCTTCGTTCTCAGCTTCCTCGCTCCGCTATGGACAATCGGTAGGAATGCCACGCTATATAGGTATATTTTGCAAAGGCTGACTGCCATCCTCGCATCATCCCTCTGACAGGCGGCTTCGACGCTTCTGTGCATATCAGCGAAGAAGCCGCGAACGCACGTACAGCCGTGCCTTGGGCGATCATCAGTGCAGTTGGCGTGTCGGGAGTTTTGGGCTGGAGTGAGTCAACTGATTCTTGCGAACTGAGTCGAGGCTCATCGTGCAGTATAGTTATCAACGTAGTGATTGCCTTGTTCATGGGCTCGGACATGGACATGATCATGTCAAACCCAATTGGACAACCGATGGCCACGGCAAGTCTGCCTACTCATAAATAACACACATATCTTGACGCCTGGTTTGGCCAGATCCTGTTCAATAGTTTCGGCCGCAATGGGACCCTCGCAGTATGGTCAATCGTTGTGTTCGTACAGTAAGTAACATGTGCGGTCCCCGCGTTTACAACGATCCTAATGTCAATACTGTAGGTTCCTGATGGGCTCCAGCATAGTATGTCCCCGTACCTGGACCGCGCATCGTCGAGCAGTGCTACTCACTAACACATTCACACTGCACCCCAGCTTACGGCCGCATCCAGACAGGTTTTCGCCTTCGCTCGCGACAAGGCCCTGCCCTTCTCGAGCGTCATATACCGCGTCAACCGCTACACCCAAACGCCAGTAAACGCCGTATGGATGGCGGCGTGGGTCGCTGCGCTTCTGGGCCTCCTTGCGTTCGCCGGGCCCAGCGCGAACTCGGCGATCTTCAGCCTGGCTATCGCGGGTCAGTACACCGCGTTCAGCATCCCCATCATGAGCCGCTTCCTCGGTGGCAGGAAATGGAGCCCGGGGCCGTTCACGCTCGGACGATTCGTGAGTGTCTGTGTTCCTCTCGTGTACGTTCGAGTACATCGGCCGCGTTCTGCAGCCTGCGCTGGACGGATCGCGTTGGCCGTGCTCACGTCGCGCCTATGCTCACGATATGTTCTTTTCGTACTTACGCACGTTCTCACCCTTCACTCCTCCCGCCGCGCATGCGCATATAGGGCCTGCCCGTAGCGGTCGTCGCCGTGTCCTGGATGGTCTTCTCCGTCGTCATCCTCGCATTCCCGACCGCGCCCGCCCCGGACGCGCAGGGCATGAACTACATGATCGTCGTGATCGGCGGCTGGATCGTGCTCTGCCTCGTCTACTACCACATTCCCGTCTACGGCGGCGCGTGCTGGTACCACGGCCCGCAGGTGACGATTGAGGACGCGCAGGCCAGCAAGTCCTCGACAGAGACCGACCCGGGCGAGGCCGAGAAGCAGCAATGATGTGGACGCTGGGGAGCACGTGGGAGAGGCCAGGAACCTTGGGGTCCGCCGCATGGCAAATTCGATGACGCAGACGACGCGGCGGCGTGCCAGTCTCGGGAGCATCGCGGTGCAGGGCGACTTGTGTTACTTTGTGTGTGCGGGTACGCATTGCTGATCGAGATCCCGAACATCGATGCGCCGATGCGCCACCGATGGGATCGTGCGGCGGACAGGAAGGGCGGTATGATGGAAGGCTCGTGCACACACAGCTGTACATAGCTCACCGACCGATGGGACTGCGTTTGTGGAATCGGCGACATTAATGACCCTCCTTGACTTCCATTGCACGGAAATAGGTATGGCGACTGATGGTGGAACTCGCAGCGCAGATCATCCGATGGCAGCAAGCGGAGAGGGAGCGTCGGGGTCGGGGAGAGGGTCGGAGAGTCGGAGTGCGCGTACGCGCTTCGAACTTTGTCATTAATATTCTAGTCAACGCCATTGCCTAAGATCGCAAATCCAGAGCTCGTCTCTTCTACGATCGACAGGTGCACATGAAGGATTCGAGATCTCAGTTCGATTTTATCCGATCTACATTCGCGCTCTAGCGCCAGTGGCGGCGCAAACTGGTGTCTTGAAACGTTCTCTGCGTGTTTATGCAGTCTAGAAATATTCGATGAGCTTCTGAACACTCTCTTGCTCGTCTTCGCCCGTAAGGAATTTCTCCAAGAGCTTCAAGCGTGACACAATCGGTCAACCGTTACTAGCCGCACCCAAAATTGACCGGGGGAGCCACTCACCTCGTTCACCCCAAGGTACCTCTGAACGAACTCCTCTCCAAGAGCCTCGCGCATGACATCGTCCTCATTGAGCTTCGCCCGCGCCTCATCGATCGTCCTCGGCAGTCGCCGCGCCTCCAGCCTCTCCCCATCCAGCCCGACCGCCCGCATCTCGTCCTCGTCCATCTCAAACACCGGCTTCGTGCAGTCGCCCGTGCTCAGCAGCGCCCCGTCCGCGATGCCCCGCAGACCCGCGGCGACGATCGCCGCGAGCGCGAGGTGCGGCGTCGCCGTCGCGTCCACGCACTTGACCTCGAAGTGCGCGTGGCCCGCGGGCCCGCACAGGCGCACGGGCGCCTCGCGGTTCGCGGTCCCCCAGCAGGCGGTCGTGCCCCCGGACCAGATCCCGTCCGCCATGCGCGCGTACGAGGCGGCGGTGGGCAGCGTCAGCGCGCAGACGGCGGGCAGGTGCGCGGTGAGGCCCTCGAGGAAGGAGCGCTCGGTCGGGGTGAGCGCGGGGGCGCGCGCGGCGTCGGAGGCGCGCTCCTGGGGCGCGCCGCTGTCGTGCACCGAGATGTGCGTGTGTGCGCCGCTGCCGCCTGAAGGGGGGGAGTCGGGTCAGCATGCGTATGTGTGTTAGCGTTTGGGTTTGGGAGAGGAGTAGATCGTGATCGGCTTGTCAAGTGTCAGGTAGGCTGGGGCGCGGGCTGCGCTCTCGAGGACGTGCGAGGCCGAAAGCGGGGGTGTGGGTGTGGGGAGCGTGCACGGGAACGCGGGACTCACACGAGTCGGAGTGCAGCCTGGGCGAGAAGGTCGCCTTGAGCCCGTGCTTGTTCGCGATGTTGTAGATCGTCTCCCTCGTGAACACGAGCGCGTCGGCGGCCTCGAGCGGCGCCAGGGGCCCGGTGACCACCTCGTACTGCCCGGGAGGTTATACATTGGTCGACGCATGTGCGATGGATTCCCGGAAGTCGAAGTCGAAGTCGAACGGTCGGGCAGGGTTTCAAAGGCCGCAAGGCAATGGAAATGCAAATACGACTGTCAGCGCGCTGGACCCTGCTGTGTATCCCCGACGTCCTCCGACAGACGATGTCACGCCGTATTCGGGTAGTGGGAGGACGTCAGAGGCACAGAGCGGTCGGGAGCTCACCTGGCCGGGGGCGGCTTCTGCGTGGTACATCTGGAGCTCGATGCCCGCATCGAGCAGGCACTGTGCGATTTCCTCGAGCACTAGAGCTTCGACACTGCCCGTGCGCGTCTTGGCGGAGCAGGACCAGTCGGCGTAGTTGACGTACACGGGCTCCGGGCGGGTTGCGCTGACGAGGATGAACTCGGACTCGACCCCGACCAGGAAGGACACCCCTGCCTTATCGCGGGCTTCCCTGTGTGCAGACGAGCCCCATGCGCGTCAGCTCGCCATCCATCCATGCGATTCGGGCAGTCAGACGTGCTGGCCAGACACCGTGGGCGTCCCCCGACCGCCAGAGCAGCTGGCTTTCTGCCTTGTGGGGCCGGGCACATGCAGCAGCAGCACAAACTTCGAGCAAAACACGCGCCCGCAGCAGGAGAGCTCTAAAGCACGCTCAGCCGAGCAGAACGCAGCCTCCTGGACACCACAGCACCAAAGGGTGGGGAACGAGAGAGGCCCAGAGACGGGAGAATGCCGGGACGCACCTGACAAGCCGGCGGAGGAGCGTGCGGGGGCAGAGGGGCACGGCGAGGCCCGCAGTCGGGCTGGGGGCGTTCGCCTCGAACGTGCCCATGACGGACGCGTGCCCGGGGGCGTACGTGCACACGCGCCAGCTCGCGAGGTCGGGCACGAGCAGCAGCTCGCCGACGGCGCCGACCCCCGGCGCGCACGCGAGCCCGACGAGCCCCAGCGCGACCGCCCCGACGCTGAGGCCCGGGCGGCGCGCGGCGAGCACGCGGCGGAAGTACGCGGCGGGGAGCACGCGGAAGCGCACGGTGTTCGCGAGGTCGACCCACTGCACGCGCACGAAGCGCACGGCCGGGGTCAGGAGGGCGTCGAGGGACGGCGGCGTGGGTGTGTTCTCGCCGCGATCCGCAGAGTAGAGCACGCCATATGGCGCTGGGGCGTCCGCGGCCGGGGCTGGTGGCAGGGGCATTGCGACGGTCGTGTGCGTGCGCGTGTTGGCTGGGTGTGGAGGTGTGTGTGGGCGAAGAAGTTATCGATGTCGAGACGATTGAGGCGTTGGCGGTCTCGAATGTAATTCGAGACGCTGCGGAGGTAGATATGAAGGTCAGTCGAATGCTATCAGAGCACACTATGACCGCTTACTGGTCTACTCTAGACTCTAATGGAGTTAGAAGGTGGTAGAGTCAGTGAAAGGAGCTCTGTGGCCGCTTCGCACAGTCCGAAGGCCCATATCGACACAACCACGTAACGTGATTCCAGACGCTGTAAGTAACGGTTGGGCGATCGATAAGTAAGTGGGGGATCGGGAATACATATCCTCTGTATGGAAAGGCGGTGCCCTTATCAGGGTCGACAAGTACTCGGCGCCCTTTCAGTCCGACTTCCACGGATACCGTTGCACGCCTTCTGACTTCATGATCACCTTTGGCTACAGCCGGTCTGTACTTGGGGCCCTGGGCTGCACGGTCGTCCCACGGCAGAAAAACCTGCTGCACACACTTTGCGACAGCTCTGCGACCGTCCGACAACTCGGAGGCTGCATGACGCAACTTGAAGTGAAACGCAGGCCCCACGGCGCAGAAATTCAGGATATCCGAAGGCGGCCGTGACGAAAACTCGTGGCAGAAATCATTGGAAATCTACACCGCGTAGGTATGTAGAGAACAAGGAAAGTGAGACCCAGCACTGACGAGCGGCGATAACCACGCCCACAGGCGTCGACGGTCTCCCATCCAGTTCTGAGTTCGTTGAGGGACGGCGAGTAACCTGGTGCGGCGTGTGCAGGGCGTGTGCTGGCAATATTGCCCACACGCGAGCAGCCGCTAGCGGCTAGCTGCAGATGTACGTATGCGACGCAAAACATGGACGATTGCCGGGCGATCTCAACAAACCAGGAACCACACCGAGGACGCAATCCCGCAAGGGCCACGCTACATGATGATGTTCCTTGTCTTGCCAACGACCGGGGGCGCGAGCACGTACGCTCGGGAGGCACAAGCCGAGCTTGGCAGTGCCCTTCGCTAGCCACACAGACACGAGCGACACCTCCAGCACTCCGAGTCGCACGCAGCGCAGACGGCGGGTTGCCCGCATGCAAGTCCACTCCGGACCCCGGTCTGCGTTACGCGTACGACAGGCCACAGCCCAGCTCGTGCTCGCCCGCCACCTCGGGGACGTCCGGGTCCGGAGACCTTCCCTCGATCGGCGTGCGTACCGAGTGCGTGGCGGCCGGGATGCATGATGCGAGGGATGCCATATAGCCTTGCACTGAGCCTGCGCCGTGCGCGTCACCCGACCGTGACCCCGCCTCCTGGATCCTGGATATCGGATCCTGGATCCTGGAGCCTAGCACGGCACCGGGCACCGCGGCCTCGGACGTGCTTGCGTGCGTGCGTGCCAGCACCGAGTATCGCGTACCGAGTAACGAGTGCCGAGTACTTGTGCCCATGACGGTATGCGCCTCGGGGCTGCGGCCGTGTCGGCGATGTTTTCCTGGGGCTGCCAGGGCCCGTGCCACGACAGACGGTAGACAGCGGGCAGTTCGACACTGGCAGCGAGGCCGACTGCCACTGGCCGCCGGCTAGCCCGGATCCACGTCCACGCCCACGTCGCCGAGACTGACCACCGACGGGCGACACTAGTGACACTCACAGCTGGGCCTGTTGGCTGGCATACCGCGGAGACCCGGGGAAGAGGGCACTTGCTGCATGCGAGGCGTGGAGAGTGGCGGATAGACTGCCGATGGCGGGCCCGCGATCGGAGAGTACGCGTGTGCTCGCTCGGAGCATACGTGCGTACGTATACGTAGTTAGCCACGATCCTGGCCTCGGTGAAGGCTTCCGAGCCGGCAGAGGTGGCTGGGCGCGATGTGCGACAAGCTCAGGGTGCAGCACGGACAGCACTTACGTGCCCGTCGGCACTGCGCAGGCCACGGCAGAGGAGCCAAGTGGGGGGATATCGGGGGGACGAGGAGTAATTCGAGGGGGTTCGTGTTTGTCCGATACGGAGTGCGTCCAGCGCAAGCGCGAATGCGAGCCACGTTGGGGGCTGCCCCCGCCTGACAGTGACAGAGCAGCGGTCCCGGACGCCGGGGGTGCAAGGAGGGTCCAGGACGGGGGTCACAGGTGGGCCGCTCAACTGGGCATAGAGCATGATTGCTGATATATGCCATCCTCGCTGGCCTTGAATTTGAGTCCAGATCACGGTGCGGCGATGGCGGCTCGCTATGCGGAAATAGCACAGGGTCGCCGACGACGGTCGGGGGCGCGCGGGCAGGCAGCCCGTGCCAGAAAGATTAATTTGTCGCCCTGCGCAACGTGCGACGGGCGACGGTCCTGTTGGCGAAGGCTGCTAGTGCCAGGGCTGGCGCGGGGGGTGCGGAGGCGCCGGGGCACGCTGGGGGTTAGTGGGCCTATTTAGGCGTAGGGAGGCCCGGGCGCGGAAGCAGGAGCCCAAGGGAGGAGCCCGGGAGAGGTGGCAGCTGAGGCCCGGGTGCACTGCGAAGGAGAGCCTGAGGAACGATGGGGCGGTGCGCGGAGGGGGCAGATCTTGACAAGGAACGCTGCTCTGTTCGCAGCGGGTGCAGTAGGGGTGCGTGGAATGCTGAGAGTGGGTGCGAACGCTAGGGGACGTCCGGGGGGCCATCGGAGTGGTGGCTGGAGGGTTGCTGGAATGGGCTGGGAGAGAGCAGGGCTGGCAGAGGAGCATGAGGGAGGGTGTGCGCCTGAGCTTGTTGGGCGCCCCAGAACGTGCCTCGCGTCTTTGCGGGCGGGCGACGGTAGGCCGCTGTCCTTTTGTTTGGATAGTGCGTGGAGGAGAATGGGGAGGACAGGAGCCGCAGATGAATTGGCCAGGAACTGGGTGCCCAGGATGGACAGAGGGTTAGGCGCCGCGGATATCTGTGTTCTTGTATCTGTTTGTGATTGGGTGCGCCCTGACGATCTGCGCGCGGTCGCCCTGTGTGTCTACGGATGGAGGCCACCGCTGGCCACAGTCTGTACCTTGCGTGTGGTCGACGGCGTTGGCCGTTGGGAGAGAGCAGCGGGGTATGTGACAGAGATGGGGGGTTTAGAGGGGGCGGGATGATGCATACGCGCTCAAACGCAATCAGAAGAGGTGCGCTTGTGGCCGATCATACCAGAGTGGTGGAACGGGGGTGTGTCTCGGGTCGTCGGGCACGCGCGCGGACGCCGTGGGGGCGAGAGGGAGAGAGGGCAAGTGAGCTCGCGGCGGGCGTTGAGTATCGCGGCCGTGGTTCTCTCGCGTACGGAGCCGGGGTGGAAGCAGGGGAAGCGAGCGTGGAAAAGGACGGGGGCGCGCTCAGAGAGGGCGGACAGCCCAGCACACGCGGACGATCCACGTCTTGTCCCGATCTTCGAAAAAGGATGCTTAGCTTGAACCATTTTTACGACGAAAGCGGGGGCGATCACTCCTGCCAACGCCATCCGGATCCAGATCGTATATTCATGCACGACTCGCGCGCCCTCAGGCCTCTCTCCTTCTCCGCTTCCCCTCGCGCCCCCGACTCCCCAACGCCAACGCTCATAAACGTCGTCTACTTCCTCCATGCAACCTATCCTCCCCTGAAAATGCCCTCCGGTGAGTCCTACTCTGGCCGCTCCCACCGCCTCCCCCTCCCCCTCCCCCGCCACGACCTCCCCCGCTCCCTGCCAGACCTCCTCCACCACTCCTCCCTCTCCCGCATCCAGTTCCTCTCCCTCAACCGCGACGTCCTCTCCGCCATCTCCGCCTTCTGCCCCGTATCCGACGCCCTCCACCTCGCCCTCACCTGCAAGGATGCATACGACTTCACCATGCCCCGCATCCTCGCAGACGTCTCCATAGGCGACCCCGGCGAGGACGACGGCCCAGACCGCCTCCAAGCTTTCTGCACATTCATGCTCGCAGCCCCCCACTCCCGCATGAAGCATCTCAGGGCTCTCCGTCTTCTCGACGGCGCATTCGCCCGCCCCTCAAATGCTGGCGGCAGGAACGGCTGGGGCGCAGACTTCTCCCCCGCCAACAGCCTCGCCCAGCTTCTCCTCCAGGCTACCAACCTGCGCGTCATCCACATCCGTGATGCAGAGCCCCTCTTCCAGGCAGACCCCGCCGTCCAAGAGGCCCTCTCCCAGCTCTCTAATCTCAAGGAGCTCTCCCTCTACTACATCGGAAACATGAGTCTCAGGGCCATAGCCCAGCTCCGCAGTAGGCCCGCTATCATCGAGAACGGCTTGTGGAAGGATGGTCCTCGTCCCCAGGGAGATGTCACCCCGTTCGGCCCGTACGTCACCTCTCTCGAACACCTCAAGCTCTGGGAGTGCGGCTGCATGCTCGAGAGCGTCGTCGACAAGCACGTCTGGCCCAACGTCCACACCCTCGACATTGGCGGCAGAATCGCCAAGATCTCCGAGCTCGCCCACGCGCTACCCAACCTCCAGCGGCTTACCTTCTTCTTGGAATTTTCCGTCAAGCAGGAGACAGGCCCGGCGGTCTGCTGGCCCGAGCTAGACTATCTCGAGACGAGCGCCCCCATCCCTTCTTTCCCCTCTCTGGTGCGGCGGCTGCAGATTCAGTACCCCATCGGCACCACCATGGGCACCCAGAACGACCTCAAGACCTTACCGCTTATGGAGAAGACGAACCCCGTGGTCCTCTCCTGCACCATATCCCACAAGGTCTCGGAGACGATGCTCGAGCGCATGAAGGGCTGCATGCCGTCGCTGCGCTATCTGGAGCTCATCGTGAATGACAGCGGGAACCGCTCGACCATCAATTGGCAGTCGTTCCAGGATTGGGTGGTGCGTGTCCTTCCAAGCTTTCCGTCTTCGCGCCAATCGGTCTCACACCAGTTCCGTAAAGGAGCGTAACCTTGAGATCATGCGGACGACGTCCATCGTGGGCCTCTGCATCGCGTTCGCCGGCCCATGCATGGCGCCCGCGGCCGGAGACGCACGGCGCCGCGTCACGACCATCGCGCGCACGCTCACGCGCACGATCAAGACGCTCGAGTACGTCGGCGTGGGCCAGCACGACAGCATCGCGCCCATGTACGACGTCGACTGCGAGTGGTTCCGCGTGGCGGCGCGGCCCGCGGACGACGCGCACGCGCCCGCCCTGGACGCGCTGTCGCACGCGGACGGAGAGCGGATACGGGCGTACCTGCTCGACACCCCGCGGGAGTGAGCGGCGCCGCGATGGTTAGTCGTTTGCCTTTTCGGCCGTCTGGCGCGCATGACCAACACGAGCCCCGCAGGCTTCACACGTCGGCGTGCCCCCTTCCCAGCCCAGCCCAGCCCTGCGCCCCCCTACACCCCCTCACTCTACATGCCTACAGCGGATTCGTATTTGGAATCGGAATCAGAAAACGGACACGGAAAACGACAGCGCTACCGCCCCCACCCCACACCCACAGATACCACACACCCGGATCTCATAAGTATGTCCCGCCGTGTACTACAGACCCCATCGCCCGCCCGGCGTTCGCCCTTCGTGTAACATACTGGATATGCAGCAGCCGCACTACCGCCCGCTTTATATTGGAAGAGTATGTCCGCCGCACACCGTTATCCTCTGTGCTAACTACGCCTAGTGTACGATAGCTCCTCCCCCTCCCCCTCCTCGCTCGCTCCCGCAAGACTCGGTGCCCGCCTCTCATCTACTCTCATCTCATCTCATCTCATCTTCGGCTTCCTCTTCCTCGCGCCTCCCTCGCCCGGCCCCCCAGATCTCAGACACTATGGATCCTAGACCCGGCTGTGTCTGTGCGGCCCGCCCGCGCCAGACACATCGCCCACGACGTGCGACGACCATGTATACAGTACATACATGAATACCATTTGTTCCGTCCCGCCGCTTCTCTCCCCGGACGCTCGTCGCTGTCGTTGCGAGAATGCGCAGCACGCGAGCACAACTCGGTCCCCAGCTCGCAGCACCGTGGGCTGGCAGCCTGGCGCTGTGGGTCATGTGCGCGTGCGCGTACGTACTTGCGCTTCGAACCTCGGGGCTCGCACGACGCACGCTGACGGTCGCACAGACCGCGCGAGCTTGTCTGGCGGGTGTGCTGTCCGGCCTGGGGAATGGACGTCGCCCGTCGTCAGAAGGGCCACGGCGTGCTGGTGGATGACCGGGCGCAGCTGCCTGACCGCACGCCGAGAATCACCCGGTACTTAGTGGAGAACATTACACAGCAGGCTATGTAGGTAGTAGGACGCGGATGACGTCGAGCAGGTCGCCCGTCCACTCCGGGTCCCGCTGGCCTTGCACATGCATGCAATGCATGCGCAGGCGGTCCCGCTCGGGAGTGGGCGGCGTTAACCCCTCCCTCGAGTCCCGTCTGTCGCAGACCCGCAGGCGGCAGAACCCATACATAACCAAGCGCAAGCGGCGGCGGCAGCGAGTGGCGAGTGGCGAGTAGCGAGTGTTGTTATGGGTGCCCGGGCTCGCGATGCGCACTTGGGTTCCCACCGCACACCCACCCATCATGCGTGCGCCCACAAACGATACCTTACTATTACCACGCGCGCCTGCGGAGCGGTGTGGGCGCCGGTGCGGCGTGCTCAGCAGGCTTCAAGCTTCAAGCCTCAGTCGACGGCAAGAACGCTGTCGAGTGATATGGTTGCTGAGGCTGGCCGCTGAAGTCTGCAGGGAGAAGGGAGAAGCTGCGTTCGCGCTCGACGTTGGATGTTGCCGGTGACCTGAACGTTCAGCGTTCAGCGCTTGATCAGCGGGGACGCACGCACGCACGCATACCGTAAGCCTGCGCAGGCGAGAGGCATCTGATTCTTAGAGACCGGTGTGAATTTCTGGGGCTCGGGAGGGTGCAGGCCTGGGGAACGGGGCCGGAGGAAGGAACGCAGTGCACTCTGGCAGACGGCCCGGCGGTTAGCCACCCTCGCGACGGGCCCGCGTGCTGGGTCGCAGTTGTGCCCATTGAAAATATTAATGATAAGTGGGTACAGTGCGCGTCGCCGTTGATACAGAGATGGGCCCATAGGCGTGGAAGCTATATCGCGCAGTGGGAGCTCGTCGCTGCCGGTGCCAGCGTCAGAGATATGAACGATAGCGGCGTCACGGGGACGACGTATACTTAGCTTGTGGACGTTGGATTCGATTTCGAAAGAGTCCGAAGGAAGAAGGGCACGCTCGTCGCAGCGTGCACAACGCCTTCATGCTCCAGCTGGCCCGTACGGGCAATGCGAGTGCCTATTTGGTTGTGGAGCCGACGCAAGCGCCACGGTGATTATACTTAGGTTGTACCACTACGCAGGGGGGAACTTGAAAGGGTCCGAAAAGGATGGAAGAGTCGAACCCGAGCCGGCCGGGGAGTGCGGTCGCGAGCAATCGCGAACGATGACGCACATTGCGGGCTTCGGGGAGAGCTTGAGGTTGTATGCCAGGTAGTGTGATAGTAGCTTCGCTGCATGAAAGGATTCAGCGTGTTGTGTTGTGTGCTAGGGAAAACGGAGGGCGTTGGGTCCCCGGGTATAGGGCCCGTTGTTACTTCGCACCATCATGTCTTGGCCATTGAAAGTTCCTAATATGTCGTGGCGAGACGGTAATGAAGTGAAGTTCATGAATAGTACATACCAAGAGCTTTCGGGAGGAGCCGTGCTGTGCCAGAGCGGTGCAGCATGCGTTGTGCACATTGACTGAAGCCGTGCGCGTGAGGAGTGGGTGCTCTTACAAGCACTCGGCACGCAGTAAATGACAAGGTTCATTGTTCGACTTCGACTTCGACTGCGGCGAAAAAAGCTTTGTTGGCAAGCACGCCCGGACTGCGAGTATTGTCGTGAGTCTTCCGGTGCAGGCGGAGCGCGTCCTCGAGACGCACGAGGAGCTCGAGGATCGTCGAGTACGACTTGGGTCCAGTTGTCGACCGGCCCTCTGATCTGCGACTCGTACACAGTAACGTCATTCGAAGGTCGAACATGGGGTGTGTGACAATACTTGGTGCCATTGGCATCGTTGGATCAATCAGCTGTTTGACGTACTGGGTAGTCGCGCTACTGAACTGGAATGGGTGAGTACTTGTTCTTGGGAAGGTTGAAAGAGATAATCGGATTCGCACCAGGATCTAGAAAAGCTTGTTGTGCGTGACGAGAACTCATGAGGATGAGTACGTACGTGAAAGAAGCCGATACAGCGCGATATGTCGGATGGAGCTTGGCTCGAGCGTTGCGCTCTGCGAAGGTGGCAGCTGTATCAGACGATGGACCAAGGAGTGCTGTTATGACCTATTCGATTCAATACACGGCTGTCACGACCTCCGTCCATCCCTGTCTGAGAACGAGGGCGGAGGTGGGGATCCTGAAGAAGACATTTGTGGGCGCATCCGTTCCTCATCGATCTGCGCGGCGCGCACTTGCTAGCCGTTTGCCCATTCGCGATGCACGATGGATGCATGGGGCCGGTGCAAGAGCATTTGACCGGTCTAAAATCAATCTAGACCTGGGTGCAAAGAGGATTCGTTGCACACATGATGCGGCGAAACTGAGGAACGGGAGCAAAGGGTGGAGTGACTCTGAGGCCGCTAAAAGATGCGAGCCACGTGGTGGTGGGAGTGCATAGTCAGAGCGGCGGCCAAACAGAGAACAACAACTCTCTCCTGTATCCGTCCTGCTCGTTGTTGACGACGGCGTCCACGATGCCTGCCCCATTCTCCACCCCGCATGCCCCCGTGCCCCTTCCTGCACTCTACCTCTACCCGCTTAATGACTCCTTCGTGCCCAAACACATATCCCTTGTCAACAACCAGCGCGTCAAGATCGGCCGCCAGACCAACGCGAAGACTGTCCCCGCCGAACGTAATGGCTTCTTCGATTCAAAGGTTCTCAGCAGACAACATGCAGAGGTGTGGGAGGAGAATGGCAAGGTGCGCTGTCTATGCCCCCTGCGCCCCGCCGCGCCCACTGTCGGCCGCGTCGCGCTGACCCGAACCACCCGTCATCAAGATCTACATAAAGGACGTGAAAAGCTCCAATGGCACCTTCATCAATGGCGAGCGGCTCAGTCCCGAAGGGCTCGAGTCCGAGCCATACGAGCTCAAGACCGACGACATCGTCGTACGTGCAGAAAATCCCCGTGCTCCGGGCGTCGTGTCTCACGCCCTTCCCTGCAGGAATTCGGTATCGACATCGTCGGGGAGGACAACAAGACGATCGTCCACCACAAGGTCGCTGCACGCGTCCTCTGCGTCTTCTCGGAGCTCGACGCGCAGGCTGCACAACGCGCAGAGACGCAGGCGCAACAGCAGGGCACGCAGAACTATATCGGCCAGATGCCCAATCAGTCCGGAGCCGGAAACGGCGCGTTCAATTTCGTTGGCAACGGTCAGGGCAGCTCTAACGGCGCGGGGGGCCCTCAACGGAGACCAACACTCCAACCGCAGGGCTTGGTTGGGATGGGCGGTATGGGCGGGAACACGCGCGTGCCTGGGAAGAGTGGGCTCACTTTCGACCATATACTGAGCCGACTGCAGGGCGAGCTCCAGAAGAGCCGCGAGACGGGTGCTGAGCTCCACTCACTAACGAGTGGGCTCTCAGAAATTCACGACACCCTTGGTGGGAACCTCGTACGTCTCCGGTTATATGCGCCCTGCTCTTGACATTGTCCTCAACATTGCGATACAGCCGCCGAACCTGCAACCGTACCCCTCGGTATTGCCTCCTGTGATGCCCGCACAGGCTGCTCGTGCTCAGGAGGAGGCTCAGCAGCAGGCGCAACGAGCGCAGTCCGAGTCTTCCTCAGGAGTTGTCGAGCTCCAGAGTCAGTTGCAGGAGACCCAGAGGTCACTAGCGGATCACGTGGAGAAGGTCCGTACGCTCGAAGGAATGCTCGCTGAGCACGATGCCATCAAGCAGGAAGTCAGCTCCCTTCGCGATGCCATGGAGGAGCGGAAGCGGGAAATGGAGCTCTTCCGAGTCACCAACGCACGGCGACAACACGAACAAGACGACGACGAAAACGACCTTACATCTGATGACGACGACGCGAGGAGCGTATCGACAGTCGTGCCTCATGAACTGGAACGCGTTGAGGAAGAGGATGAGGAGCAGATTGCCGCCGAGGAGGAGGAAGAGCGGCGAAGGCGGAGAGAAGAGCTCGGTCGTCCCCGCACACCGGAGCCCACGGGTATGGGAATGTCTGAAGATGAGGACGAGCATGACCAGGATCGGTTCCGCAAGCAATCAGCGAAGAACCTGCGAGCACGATCCCCATCACCCCCACCTGCGGCCCCTGCTGCTGTGCCTGACGAGTTGACCGAGCGGCTGAATGCCCTCGCCAAACAACTCGAGATGGCACTCGACCTCTCTCGTTCCCTCGAGGCCCAGCATGCCAGCGCTCAGTCGACCATCTCAGTACTCGAAGCGAAGGTTGCTTCCCTTGAGAACCTCGTTCAGGTGACTCAGACTCAAGTGCGGTCACAAGCCGAGACGACGGAGCAGCTGGTGAAGGCATCAGAAGCCGCTCGGGCCGCGCCGCCTCAAGAGCCCTCAGTCCCTATTGCTGCGGTCGAAGAGGCACGGAAACAGGAGCGAGAATCGCTGACGACGATGTTCTCGGAGTGGAAGAAGAACGTCGAGGGGAGGTGGAGCAACGTACAGGAGGATTGGTCGGATGAGCGGGAGCGTCTGCGCCGCGCGAAGGACGAGTGGGAGAATCGCATGCGGGCTGCCGAGGACACAGTGACGAACGCGGCCGCGAAAGTGGAGTCTGGTCTACTCTCATTGGCTTCCTTTCAGGCGCAACACTCGCACGGCCTCATGAACGGCAACGCAAAGCCGCACTCGAGCGGCGGGCTCGTCACCCCGCCCAGTCCTAGGAGTCTCTCAGCCGAGTCGACACGTCCAAGAAATCGGAGGAAACGGGTCAGCGCATCGAGGGGCCGAACGCGGTCAAGGTCAATGTCGCCGCCTCCGACAGATGATGGACCCGATCGTGCGTCGCTGAACGATGCGGATGGTAGCGAGGCATCGTTCTCTGGCCCCCGTCGACGATCACCGTGGTCGGTGGATGACTCGAGCGACTCGGAAGGATTGCAACCGAGCGATCGTGAACGAGGCGACGTTTCCGGTGTTGGGAAGATGCCGTTCCCAATCACACCCGAGTCGTCTGTCGTAAATCAGCCGATATCGACTGTGTCAAGCGTAGCATCTGGGGCAACAACAGATGCACGAGCGCAACAACCGCCACAGATGCCTGTGAGTCGCGCCGCGGTCACTCAATTCTATCCATCCCCTAATTGCGACATCGCGCTGCAGCATCCATATCACAAATACTCAGCAGCTGTTGGAGTCGCGGTGTTAGCGATGGCGACAGCGGCGGTGATGTGGCGAGTGAAGCCAGAGTTGTCAGTATAGATTGGTGTATGCAGCAGCAAGTAAAACCGGCCATGTACCACACGCATGTAGGTGAAGGGATCTGACTCACACAGTTCACGACGCGCCCTTGTCCCCCACGGTCTCCTTCCTATCTCCGACCCTCGCTTCGCACTTCGTCCCATGCCAACCCTTGCCTGGATAAACTCTTTCGTCGTCAACTATCTACTCTCGACTCGCGTGTTCTCGTCCCGCATCCCCTGCGCACGAGCGTCCTTCTTTTGCCGACCCCACCTGCTGCGCGCGCATTTCGCAGCAGCACCCGCCCCTCCTTACACTTGATTCATTCTCTCCGTCCTCCCCCGCCTTCCCTCTCTCCGCACATCCGGTCGGCATACATACATACACCCGCATATGTACATACGTCTCTCCCTCCTCTCATCCTCTCCGTCTCCGTCTCGGCCCCTATGTTCTTTACCTTCGTCGGTTAGCTATTTAACGACCCTTAATGACGGCCTCCCTCCTATCTTATGATCTGTTTCTCCTCTCCCCTCCCGCATTAGAAGTGGCGTGTAGCGTTCAGGTGAGCCGTGAAGGATTGGATGGTTGGGTAGATGGATTGGGTTAGAACTCGTAGTCTTGCAAATGGTACTGCACTTGCCGGACTTTGATGATGATCTGTGAGGCCTGTAGGGCGGGGTGTGAAACATATGGGTTGACATGTCTCACGCACCGTGGCTGAACCTACCCTCCTCCTCCTCCCAGGCTGTGCTCGACTTGGACGGGCATCGAGCGCTCGCCGCTGAGGTTTGTTGATGACCATCATCGCTGAACCGGTGAAGTCTACGTTGACTGCACTATAGTGAGTCTTCATGACATTGACATGTGTTCATTCTTTGCTAACATTCAATCTGCGCATCTGTGCGCAGTCGTATGAGATAGGACCGCCGGATTGACTCAGATGTGTTATCATATCGTTACTCAGGGAGGTATCTTTTCGCGTTGCTCTCAGCCCTCGGCCCTCGACCCTGCAGGTGAATTCTGCATGTGCAGCGTCATTGCGTTTGCAGCGTCATCGGGAGCGTAAGGAGACGGCTCTAGCCTCCACGTCGACAAAACAGCGTCCCGTCTGATTGTCGGGCGACCATCCGCTGCCTGGCGAGGTATCATGAATCGTGATACGATCCACAGGTGCGTGCTGAACATCGTTCCTGATAAAAGATGGTGGGTGTGCAATACTTCGGCGGTGCTTGCAGCATGCGGCTCTACAGCCAGCGTAGGCATATTTGCGCCGCTTCCATTTCAACTTTATTGTGCTGACGCTGCGTTCCTAGCGGGAGTCACTAGTCATGGCCGGTTCAAGCACGTTCTATGTCCTTTTGCAAGGTGTGTAAACCCCTTACGTGACCAAACGTGACGAATTTTCCATTCATCTGTCTCCATTTCTTCATGAGTGCGTGGTGCCCATAGGGTAGCGATCCCAGTGGTTACTAGCGTCTAATGGAAGTCGGAGGGGTAGACGTTTTCTCCGTCATCGCATTTACCTTGAAGATGTCCCCGGGCCTAAATTTCAAGACTAGACAGCGTGCCGCGGTCCATCTTGACGTGGTCAAGGCTTCGCGTATTGTGCTTCCCCTCAAAGCCCTCGCATCTACAGTATTGTCAGGGCTGTTCAAGGTCATGACGGTGCGCTACCTCCCTAAGTGCGCAATTCAGATCGGTCACGGTACTGCACGGAGATGTGGGGGCCCATTCTTCAGATGGTTGGAGTGATAATCCTGAAAAACGAGATTCTGCCCCTCCCGTCACGAACGGTGGCAGTTCGCTGGTAATAAAGTTCACCACCCGTGCTGATATGTAGGTCGGTCTATTTGCCACAACACAGCGCAACGAGACATTGACATCCCTCTCCTTCCACCTCCCCTCTCTCGACCACCCCCACGCTCGTTTGATTTCCCGTCCTTCATTTGGACTCCCTGGCCTTCAACATGATGGCTTCTAGCTCCAACGGCACCGTCCATCTCTCCGATCTTGACGTATCTTTCGAGAGCATCTCCCTGTTGAATATCACGAAAGTAAGCCCCCTGTGATATATGACTTTAGAACCAGGCGCACTGACGCGCCCTTCTATCTTATCCACTAGTATGGCAAAGGTATGATTGGTAAATATCCTCTGAACGACCGGTCTGATTGGTGTTGAAGTTGCGTCTCTCACATTTGCCGTGCGTACCACTCTCCTCATGGATGCCGTTCACTCGTCTAAGTAAAGTGCAGCTGCTTGAAATTATGTCGACTCTCCCCGAGGAGGTGAGTTCGAATGGATACATGGTGCTCTTTCGGTTCGACTCATGTAGCTCCTGGAACAGGTCAAGTACATCTGGCCGAATAAAATGAGCTTGATGAAGCTTGTTTTTTTCCTCAACAAATACTCGGTGCTCGTGGATGCAACACTTGCTGTCATGTGTCCGTCCTATCCTCGCCCATGTCGGATTGCACTCGAACTCATGATGTGATTTATTATGCAGTGGTGCACACCAAAGACCCAGAGGTGAGTACTACTTATGCACCTCTGGAGTTGTCCACATACATATATTCGTCTCACCTGGGTAGCTATGCAAGAAGCAATTTCAAGGTTTAGCCTGCAAGTGCATTCTATCTATACCCAATCCGCTGGCTGAAATCCTTGATATAGATGCATATGTGCTTGGAATCTTAGTCTCCGAAGGTCGGTCTACGTGTCCTTAGTCTTCTACATTTTCGCTTAGCGGTGTCAACAATCTGTGCAGCGATACTAGCGATCAGAACGATGGCATTGTGGGCTTTCCATCGGTACATCAAGCTCCTGGTAATCGGAGCATACCTCGAATTCGTGGTGAGCATGTAGGGTCAACACGTTCTGGCGCAGAGTCTGACGGGGAATCTATCCACTCCCAACAGCCATTTGTACTCTACTCCGTGTATATGACGGTCACAACCATTACATGTATGCCTTTCATCAGTGCTACGAGCGCTATCAATTGACGATAATTTCGCGCAGATCCTTCTCGAGACCTAATCTGGGTCATGGGCTGTGAACCGGGCACACAAGACCAAGATGCTTCGCCTGCATACGGCTGTTTCATGGTTGCAGAGACCGGTATACTATACCACACAACCTGCTCCATTATGACGATGACTTAAGAGTATTCGGCACAGGAATACTCGCTCTATCAGTCCTAAGACGTTGGCTTGATAGGGATCCTGCTCGTAAGGCTATGTAGCTGCCTCGCATCCCCCGTGCGTGATCCTAACATGTGAGCTCAATACAGTTGAAGCTTCCTCAGAAGGCGTCCTATTACACACCATGTATCGTGATGGTAAGTCGACATCTCTCTCCGTCCTTGGCGCTCTAACCCGTGTTTTAAGGAACGGTCTTCTATGTCATCGTGCTGGGTACGCCTCGTCCCTTCTCTGTACTCTACACGCACGCACTGAAGGGAAGTTCTCGCTTGCAGCGGGATCAGTCCTGAACCTCCTCGTGATGCTGTTCGCTCCGGTAAGCCCTCAGCCTTCCCAGTGTTGTTTTCGCGGGCTGAACCGTCCCCGGTGCCTGAATTAGCAAGAACAGTTGACGCCGCTCATGCAGATGTCAGTCCATTCATTTTACTTACTGCTACCGCTCCCCGAAATCCCCGTACGGTACAGCTGCGCACCGGTCGTTCTCACTGACGCCCTGGCTTCGACTCTAGGCCGCTCCGCGTGGTGCACAGCGCGCTCTGTACGCGCGTCCTCCTCAATCTCCGCAATGCCTCTGCGTCGATGTCTGGCGTGGGCACCGAGGCTGAAGCGCGATGCGTAGATCTGTCGTTTGGAAAGCAGGGAACGCTCAAGTTTGCTGCCGAACCCCCTGCCGCTTTTGATGACTTCGACTGGGATTCAGAGGCGCTCTCTTTTCCTGACCTTGGTACTGAGGACAATTGCGTGTAGATGCGTTTCTTCAACACTAGTACTGGGACGATTGGGTCGTTGAATTTGACTAGGCTTTAATGTGCCACTAGTTGCAAGGACGCTATGTGGTATTTGCTCCGTCAATGGTACTGTAATATTGATCAGTGTGTACATACTCAGTACGCTAACGTTCTCTCAAGTTTCCAAGTACACCTCTCATTTGCTCAATGGACATAAGTAGTCTGAAGCTAGTACACGCGGTAACTTGTTAGCCGAGCCGGTAAGTCACAAATGTTACTCCACTGTCACTCGTCACGCCGCTTCTTCAACTTAAACGTTTGGACGTCCGAGTCGACCGTATAGTACGTCCAGGCAGACCTGCGCTGCATCGGAAGATCTCCCTGAAGGAGTACGCTAATGAACAGCATATCAATCGCTCAACCTCCAGGTGAGTAGACGTCATGAACGCTGTCTAGACAATGGTACTGGATTTCAGATCCAAGAGCAACCGTCGCTGGCGGTGCATCATGATGTTCGGCATGGGCCATTCGGACGAGGTCTTCGATCCTACCTCTACAGACGTCCTGTATAGTTCACGGATTGGCGCGTCGTGTTGTCTGAGGGTATGCGTACAGCTCTCAGATCAAGCGTATGGTACTAAGTAGTCAATGATGCTATAAACTCACGTTGGTATGTGGCTTTTTGAAATCTAGCCTCGCTGCCTCCCATCCCCATTGATTCTAACCGCATTGGATGTGCACACACGCGGCTCGCTGGATCGTCGAGAAATGTCTTCGTGAGAATCTCATCGTCAAAGGTCGACACGGTCGTCATGCATCATGGTTGTGAGTATGATACCGCGTTCATCATAACAAGCACATCCGAGCATTTTTGTCACTTGTATGTACTTGGAGAACACTGTGAGCTATCGCATCCTATCATCAGCGTTCATAGCTGATATCGTCTTCGTAGCTCTTTGCAATGCACCTTATGGTAATCGAGGCCGAAGTATGGGCTCCCCATCAGTATTTCGGAGCGTTCAACGAGTGCCGGTCCTCAAACCTCATGACGTTGCTAGTATGAGTCTGGTGCACACCATACAAATGCATGGCCCGCATACGCATGCCTGGCTTATCTTTGGAAGATAGGTATGCTCGTGGATATCAGAATGGCCGTTTTTCGTATGTCATGCGCCGCTAATCCATGTAAGCCAGCAGTTTGATCCTAATGAAAACTCTACGTTGCGATGGTATGTTGTAGCTTATCGCTTCCTTGTTGTGCTGGAGCTCTTATATTTTAAGCACCAGGATTCTTGTTCTGTGTCGTTGTGCTCAGTGGGTGCCCTTCTGAAGCAATTCGTCGCGTTGCACTGCCCGACTCGGAGCGCCTGTCATGACATTGACCAGGCTGCCCCGACAGCTCGGAAATAGGGAGGGCACTTGCTCGAACAGCCATGGCGACACAGGACGACAAGTATCCTTGGTTATCCTCGGTTATCAAGCTATGTGTTTATAATAGGCCGATCGCGGCCCTATTGCGGCAGTCGAGAGCTCGCTGTCCCATCGAGGCTGTCGTGCTACCATGCTTGTACAACGGTCTCTTTGGATTCGGACCATGTCTGTGGCCTTCTGCTCCTTGCCGATGTCGAGCCTCCGAGCTCCACGTCATCTTCCGCATCCCAACCTCGGGCTGCGCTGCTGCGCCTCGTGCCGGTGAAGAGACTGCTTAGTCGACGGCCACTCTTCTTAGCTTTTATATCTACGCACGCTCTGTCGCATCGTCAGCTGAGGTTCCGTCCAGCAGATTCTGGTCTCTCATTTTGCTATGGCGCATGATTATGCCCCGTACGACCTCCTCAATGCCGGCATAGGGACCGATGGACTCTACTTCCTTCGCCTTACCAAGGTACGTTGCATGTGAAGCATCTAATTCTTGTGCACTGAATGTGATTTAGTATAGCAAAGGTCTGTTTTCATCCGCAATCAGTCGAAGCAATATCTACGAAGCTGAGTGACATCGAGCGAGTTCAGTCGCCTCTTGCGCTTTGGCAGTACGTTTCGCCCTTCGTCTTCCACTTTAGATTGATACAGAAGTTGTCGAAGCAGCTTTATGAAATATTGTCAACTCTTCCGGATGAGGTACGACTGCGAGAGAATGCGCATGCGACATTCGTACTTAAAGTTCGGTGGTTGAACGTTGAACGCTGAGGGAGCTGCATGCAGATTGCGTTCGTCTGGCCGACAAGAACGAGCGCTATGAAACTGGTGTACTTCGTCAACAAGTACTCCATCATTGTCGATTTGTCCCTCGCGACGACAGGTGAGTACACCAAGCGTTCTCGCATCGCATCTGGCGCATGTAACTGGCAGTGATGTGTCATATTAACAGCGGCCTTGTGGACGCAGGACCCCCAGGTAACATGTCTCTTTCTATCTTCAGGTTGATACCGACTCGCTTTAGATATGTGCAAGACAGTTTCAGGCATTAGCATGTGAGTATTCGAGTGCTATACGAGCGTCGTCGTGTTCACGATCATCGCAGACTCCTACGTGTTTGGCATCCTAGTTTCCGAGTGTAAGTCTCTTTGGGACACTGGGCGGGATGGGAAACACTCATCAATTCACAATTACCTACGTTACGCAGCTATACTGGTCACACGAACCGTGGCGATTTGGAGATACAGCAAGTATGTTGTGGTGCCTCTCGTTGGCGGCTTCCTGGAATTATCGGTGCGTGTATGTGGCGATGGAACACAGTTGCATTTATGTATATAGGATGCTCACACTGTACACTGACTCACTACGCTTGCGTATCTACTAGGGCTTTGCATTATACGCAGTCTACCAAATTACGACTTATACAGACTGTTCGTGAACCGACGAGCCTTCGATCGTGCTGCTCAAAAGCTTAATTTAGATCCTTCCAACGAGACTCTCCGCATCGCAGGATGCGTTCCATCTACTCAAGATCAGGACGCATGGCCGGCATACCTGTGCTTGATCATTGGTGAAACAAGTGAGTGCACTGATTCCCATGTGTTAGTCGGGATTTCCGTGATTCTCCGATGGGTTCTAATGAACACATCCGCAGTGATAGTCATCCTCACGTTCTTGCAACGATATCTGGATAACCACGGAGTTGACTGTGCGTTATTGAAGCATGTTCACCATCTCTCCCAGTCTTATACTCCTACCATTTCTCTAGTGCAAGCCCTGTCCCAGGCGCTGCTTATCGATACCATGTATCGAGATGGTGAGTCTCTCTCCAGCTTAGCCAACGTAGACTTATACCTATCATTTGGCAGGGTCGCTGTTCTATGTCGTTGTGCTTGGTACGTCTTCTTTGTCTGAGTCGTTGCCGCACACACGCAACTAGTGTCTTAACTTCTCATCGCGGCCCCTTGTATTCTAGCGATGTCAACCTGCAATTTGGTAGTCATGCTATCAGTCCCTGTGAGTTGGACCATACTACCGCCACCCTCTCTGAGCTATAACATTCGCCGAAGGAGGACCTTAGCTCTTCCATGCAAATGTAAGTAGAATCGCATATCGGAGCTGGATCCCTCCATTCACTGGGCCACACGGCGTTACTCACCAAAACGCTGTTAATTCTACAGGCTTCTTCGTGTTATACACAGTGCATTGTGTACTCGGGTGCTGCTCAATCTTCGCAGTGCTGCTGCCGGGACATCCAACATTGACGAATACGAACTACACACTACCCTATCCTTCGCGCCCAGTTGTTCCAAGAGTGTTGGACATTGTAGCATGTCGGAGTCTGATGACAGTTCCAGTATTGTGACTCGTGAATCGTCCAGGACCCGACGACGGTAGCCACAGTCGCCGGACAGTAGCGGACGAAATCTCTGTGCTTGGATGTGTATCGACTTCAGCATTCTATACATCAACTATTTATTCGTCTTAGAGGTGTGCGTCAACTATTTCGTCAACTTCCGAATTACATTTTCCCGCGATGTTGAAAGCAGTCAGAAATACACAGACGTCTGTCCGGAAGACTGTGGCAGAGCCGCCATTACATAGCTGCCATAGCATCCGCACCGAGAACCGCACCTCTTCATATCGAGCATAAAGAAGGGAAGATCAATCCTCCATCGAATCATCCTCATCCGAACCGCCGTCCATATCGTCTGAGTCGTCCGAGTCGAAACCATCTTGGTACACCCTGCCATGACCCCGGAATTGCTCTTGGGACGGCAATCCCAGACGTTCGGCAACCCGGGAAAAGTCGATGTCTAGCGCACATTCGCGCAAGGCGGCATATTCGCCCGCGTTTCCATCTTCTTCCTGCAGCTCGTCCCAAGTGCCGTCTCCCATCGGCGATTGCTCCATTGCAGCATGCACGACGTAGTCGAGCGCGTTGATGATACCCGCTCCCGCATTGCCGACGAAGGCGTAGGCGTCGCCGGTAAGAGCGCGGTTGATGTTGTCGACAGTAGGGAGGCCTGCAAGACCCGGAATCTGAAGGGTCTTCGCTATCGCGCGGACGACCGCCTCATAGCCTTTGTAAAAGGTCTTTGACACCCCGTTCTCCTGTATCGCTTTTGAGAGATACTCGATCCCGGCTGCATGATGAAGTTTTTCTCCCCGACGCGCATCCATGCTGTCCATCATCATGTTGTCAGCGTTCACGTGGGCGGTCCCTACATTATGATCAGCCCATCCGTGCGCACCGACGAACCATGAGGACGTACATATAAGCCGAAACCGCATGCGAGGCGACAGCCATCCATCGGTACACTGTCCGCACGTGCATCCCAACCGACGACTAGCGACAAATTCGTCTTGAGTCTCTTGCAGGTCTTCCCCGGCCGCGCGTCTGAGAAGGTACACGATACGCAGCGCGTTGGTAGAGTACCCCGCCCAAGTCCCCAGGAGCGTCTCCGCAAACTCCTTCATGGAACGCATCTCGCGCTGACATGCTTCCAATGGGGTGAGAGCATCTCTGTTGCCCCGGAACGTGAGGTCGTCAGCGATGCCGCTTTCCAGAGGAAGACTGAGAAGAGCTTGAACGGCGGGGAGATTGTCAAATTGTGCCGCGAGATGGAGAGGGCTATAGCCGTGCTCGTCCTTCTGGCGAACAGATGACGCGTCCTGCCTGTATGCGTCAGAAATCCTTTGGGCGGCGTCGGGAACGGGTATGCCAAGTCCAGGTCTCCCGGCAGCAATCAACAGATGGATAGGGCAAGAGGGATCGTCAAAATCAAAAGGATTTGCGGAGTATTCTGGGCTAGGCTCCCATTGGTTGGTAGGACCGCCAGACGTTTCTATCCCTGGCACTCCTGTGGCTTGTGGCTGGTCGAACAGAGACGCGTGTTCTTCAACATCGTCAGCAATAGCCAGAGAGCGGGCCGCATGCGTTTCGTCCGTTGCGTAGGCTAGCAGATAGGTACGTCCGACCCTTCGGTAACCGTTCTGAAGTACGTCAATGAGTGACATGCAGACGCAAATGATCCCGACCAACTTTTAACTAACTACAGCTTACCTGACGAAACAGGCTCACAGCGACGGTTTTGAGCCTTTGCCATTCGTCCAGCCCCACGGTGTCGGTCGAGACTTCCGGCGAGGGCCAGGACACGAGGTAGGAGCCAGGAGGAGCGAACTGCGAGTTGGCGAGTTCTTTCAAGAGGAACGATGCGATGCCCTTGCGTCGGAGACTCTGTTCGGGCGTCAATGCAGAGTCAGTGCCACTCGTCCTTTGAACTTCTTCCTTCCAACTACTGACACCACCTCAAAATGTACTCACCGCATTCTTCACTCGCACCGAGACCACGTAGAGCAGCATTCCCTCGTTCAGCTCGCGTCCCCAGACCCCAGTGCCTTTCAAATGTTCATTGTCGACCAGCTCCTGTCGGATTCGACCGTCCTTGTCGAACATGGTTCGCGCGAAGTCGCATAGTTCCTGAGACTCGTCATCCATGATGATGAGGAACTCTCCTCGACAGCACCGTCGGTTTATTTGCAGGGCTTCGAGAAAGCCGACGCTACCTTCTTGAGGATGGACAGCTTCAACATAGATGGTCTTAAGGGCACGCGGATATTCGTCGTGAGGCTCGGCGACGATGCGTTCGGTGCACTGTGCGAGAGAGAATGGAGCAGCCGCGGACATGGTGGTTGAAGGGTAAGAAGAGCGGAAGAAAGCATTGAGGTGGCCCCTGGCCCATGCGTTCTGACAAATAAGGAAATACAGTTGCACTTGCCACTGGAGAATGTTGTGCAAATATTTGCGGAATCCACTAGTACTAGCTAGCTACTACGCCTCCTGAAGGATCCAGAGCATAACGACGCCCGCTAGCTCACGACATCATTATGGATCCAATGACGTTACGACCTTGCACACAACCACGGACTACATAGTCGCGTAACACGTTAGGTACGCGCATTTGCTCTTTGGCTGTATGGCGTACCAACGGTGCACTTCAGTACAGAACGGTCGCATATTAGTCGAGCACAGAAGAACTACTCACCTCCCTTACTCGCTAGGCTTGCTCCTGACAGCGGTGCGCTTGGTATCCGCGACGGCATTGTCATAGCGAAAAGTGGAGATTCCGAGCTTCTCAGCCACGAGTGGCCAGTTGAGGTCGTTCGCGCACAGGGGCAGATTCCAGTACTCGTCTGACCCCTCGTTCTCTTTAGCCTCGACCGCTCGACCGGCGTCCCACGTCCCATCCCCCAGAGGAGACGAGTCCATGGCGGAGTAGACGATGAACTCGAGCGCATCCTCTACCGTCCCGCCCATTGCAAAGAATCCGGCAGTATCGTGGGTGGAGCCAGCGATTGCGGCTGAGACGTTGTCGACAGAAGGTACGCCTGGTGCGCCGTGCTTCTCCAGGATGGCAAGGATGGCCCCGACGATGAGCGTGTAGCCGGCATACGTCGCCTCCTTGATGCCGCTCTCTAGAATGGATTCGGGGAGATAGTCCACCCCTGGAGCACATTCGAGATCGCTTTTGAGGGGCGACTGCAGCGACATCTTCATCATGTCAAATTCGATATCTGCTTCGCCTGGGTGAGTCACCAGCGTCAGTATCAGCCGAGGCCACTCAGACGAGAAAGACACAAACAACGTACACTTAAGACGATAGTGCATCCTCGGAGAGAGCCATCCGCCTGTGCACTTCCGACAAGTGCATGTCTTGTTGTTTGAGTTGTCTTTATGAGCCTGCAATACAATCGCCCGGCGTGTTAGCGTGAGCCGTTGGGAGGTGGTCAGAGATTGAACTCACCATGGTGATTCAAGGTAGAGTGGGTCAGGATGCAGTACTTGTGCCGAAGACGTGCATATATGTAGTCGACGCGCTGCTCTTTTACCTCAAAGATACAGTTCAATACTTCAAAGTTCAGGGACACGTTGAAACAGGGCAAGGAAGAAGCCACTTAGGCGAGACCGAGACCGTATAGGCCTTACCGTGGTAGTGATCGCCGTGATCGTGTTGAGTTTTGAGTGTGGCCTAATGACTCAATGTCCCACAATACAAACAGACCAAAAAGTAGTGGATAATGTCCTATGACAATACTCCTTCCTCTTGTGCCTCGCGCATGAGATCATCGTCATCAAGGAGACATTGCGCATAGATCTGCAGGACGAGTATATCAGCGCCGTGGGGGTGTGGTAGCGTTCTGACTCAACTCACCTCTTCCTCACTCTTCGAGATCTTGACGTTCAATGCCCCGTGAACTATCCCTGCTTCGGTGAGCTCATCTGACGTCCGCGGATGTTCGGTAGGGGTAGTCCTATTGTAGACTGAGAGATCGGATGTGAAAGACCTTGGCAAGCAATCGGTCACGTTCTTGGTGTTCTCCCGGGAAGGAGGTGGCGGCTGGGTCACCGGCCTCGAGACTGTCGCAGGATGTCGCGGGGTTGTAAGAAGAGTAGGGTTCGAGGCGACGGACACGGTCCGCGGGACGCTCGCTGACTTTCCCGCGGTTGCAGAATTGGTCGAGCTAGACACGGTTGCTGCCGTTATGCGCTCGCGGACCTTGTCCATGAGGTTGTGCCAGTCGATGTCCGGGACCGGTGGAAGAAGTGCGCCCTGATTTGCTAGCGTATCTGCGGCCTCGTTGCCTTCTTCTCCAGAATGCGCTAGGACCTTCGTGAAGGCGACCTGTGAATGCCATAGCGCATGTTCAACCTCGAGGTGCGAAAACTCATCTTGTGGCGCGAACTCAATCATGCACTGAGTACTCACAGTCTGTTGTAAGGCACCGCGTCTCCACTGTAGTAGCAGATCGGCATACTGAACTAGAGGGACATTCTTGACCTCTTTGCCGTCAGCCCGTCGCCAATTCCTCCGCTTCCAGCCGGATAACCACAGATTCATGGCTGTCATTAACGTCAAAAGAACGAGGCGCCACGGATGAGCGAAACAGCCCCATTTCCACGAACGCATGGCGCACCCACAGTTGATGCTGTACTGTGAGTCACTTCTGATCTCGAGCGCGCGGTCTATCGGCGCGGCCTCAAGCACACGGATGATAGCCTAGGGCCACGAGGCACGTCAGCGCACCGGTGCTTGTCTGTCCGAGAGCACACACAAAGCACACAACTCACAAGGAGCTCCGCACGGTTATTCGTCTGGTCGCCGGGGCAGCGTTCGCTTACGTTCCTGCGTAAAGTGCGGTGTGATTGACGCGAGGATGAGTGAAAAAATGGGCTGAGGAGGAGAGTTCACGCACCGTGGGTCGTCCTTTCCCCACCAGACGCCGACGCCCGCTGTCGAGCCCACCTTCCCGTTCCCCCGGCATGACCCATCCGTGTAGACGACTACGGGGTCGGAGGATGTCGAGCGACTTCCTCCGGCGGGGATCGGTGTCGGGGCGTCTTGCGGTACGGCAGTGGATGCGGGAGTATCTGTCGTCCGGGAGGGTGCGTTTCTCATTGATGCGATGGGAGATGTAATGTACGTATCCGCGTGAGCAATTGTGGTGTTGGAGGAAGTCGAGCAGCTTCCGCTGGCGACAATAGATGTCAAAGTGTCCTGCGGTACGGCATAGCTTGTGGAGGTCCCTGCCTTTCGAGAGGACAGATTTCCCATCGTTGTGCCGGAGGGTGAAGTGCGCGGAGAAGCCTGATCGATGGCCGATGGAGCAGGTGCTTTGGAGGTTTGAGATACAGGATGAGCAACCGGGACTCGAGTCGGGGCAGTGGGAGCTATAGGGACAGCAATCGGGGCAGGACTCGTGATAGATGTGTCCGGGGAGATTGTAGGAGATGCTGCAGCACCCGCAGTCTGCGTGATAATGGGTTTCGCATTCTGACTTAACCATAGCTCCGCATCGGCAGCATTCAGAAACCTCTTATACTTGGATCCATAGAAATTTAGGACCTGGGCTTTACAATCGTTCCTACCGGCAGTGTGTCTGATAGGACAGTAGAGACATGACAAATTTACTTACTCACCATTCCATGTAAACTCCCGGTTTGCGCCCCCTGGCAACTGCATAGCAGCCTATAGGAGGCATATCCACGACTAGACCAACACTAGGTTAGGTGCAGGTTCTCAATGATAGCGGGTTGATCAGGCGAGAAAGAGCGTGCTTGTGCCCCGAGGCTTACCGGGGGTCTCGCTGGATCTAGCAGATGTGGCACAGAGAAGAAAGAGATGATCGCGTTGAGAGCTGTAGCTAGGTGCAGCTCGACGTCGGACGATGACAGGTGCTGCGTGCACTGTGCAGGATGTTGAACGGAGCAAACCATAATCATCATGGGCGCTTAGCGAACGCGACGCGTCTCGATCACATGACTACTTACCGCCTCTCCTCCGGAGTCCCGGCTTAACGCACACAGGTACCGTAACCCGTTGGCAAACTGCATTATTCGTTTCCTCCTCAGGCGATGTAGTTTCCTCTCCGAACCTGCAGCTGACTCGGCGGAGCCTCTCCATCTTCAGACAAATTCGGAAGGCGTACTCCGAACTGTAGCAGGTTATTACAGTACCCCTTTATAATTTGCAATGTTCGGCCCAACCGTTAACGCGTTATGTACTGCTTATCAACGCAGTCGGCTCCTCCTCATATATCATAGCTGTACTTCCAGGCCCCTGCTCCCGCACCAGTGACCACAACTAGCACTTGCATGCATATCTACCCCCACCAAACGGTTACACAATGACGCAGACGACGAGTTACTATGAATACGCCATCCCGAACTCGGTGGTAGTCAAGCAGCTCAATATGATTCAGCACCCCGAAGGAGGTAATCGTCGGTGTTTGTATGTCGATTAACAGGTAGCTGATAACTTCTCGCATATAGGATATTTTGCGGAGACAGATCGTCAGGCAGAACAAATTCCATCTCCTTTCGCAGGTGAGGTTATACTGTTTCGTACACGCACGTAGACCAGTCTGACGGTTACCGTGCATTTAGATAAGGCTTTGCGATCACTTGCTACCACGATCTACTACCTCCTCACGCCGGACGAGCCTAATGGCTTCTTCCACATGAACAAGTCTGCTGTGAGTATGGAGAGCGCTACGACACGGGCGGAAGGCGGCTGACTAGACGCAATAGACCATGCATATCCTCCACCAAGGTCGTGCAGAATACACACTGATAACACCGGGCGAACCGCCCAAAATCGAAAAGAAGGCGAGCACAACTTACTCACACACCCGGCACTTTGGACACGAATGCTGACCAGACGTTGGATCATGACCAGGTCATGGGCCCGAACATTCACGCCGGGGAGATTCTTCAGCTTCTTGTGCCCACGGGAGTTTGGAAGATGTCGCGCATGCTTGAAGAAGACCTGGCTGCCGCTTCGGACGAAGCTGCAAAGGACCATCGTGGATGTCTCATTACGGAGGTCGTGTTCCCGGGTTTCGCTTGGGAGGATCATGCCTATCTAACCCTGGAAGGGCTCGCAAGGTTATGGGGTGACAAGAACGCACCAGAGGTAAAGGAATTCTCGCGGTATGTCAAGAACGCATAGACGTCCTGTACAAATATTAGTCGATCATGAGTATGTGGTAATATATTGTTAGAGATAGGACCTTCTGCCAGAGGTACTCATCCGGAGTCTTAGGTAAACTCTGAGTCAGATGCAGCATACACCGGGGGCGTGGTCTGATGTAACGAGTCGTTACATTGTGATTACAGCGTGATTACAATCCAAATATGACCTTCCTTTGTCAATGTGTTCCATCCTGGATACATCGTGGTTACACGCGTCACTTGAAATGTATCCAGGATGTAACACAAAGATACGGGATCATTTTGAATATTTCTTGCATGTTGCACCGCGTCACACGAGAGAAACATGTGGATTTTGACCATGATGTGACCACGATGTAACTGCTCGTTACATCGCTCAATGCCCCCGGTGATATGAGCCCACTGATACCTTAGCACGGCAGCGTTCATACACCCCCATCCACGATGACCTCGTTCTCTGCACTTCTCGACATTGACGACATCGCGGCGATCTACCCCCACAAGCCGGAGAACTTCTCCATTGTGCGGCCGCAAATCGAGCAGCGTGCCCAGCTGATCAACACGTGGAGGATCGAGGCCGGCGAGAAGGTGCTTGAGATAGGATGCGGGCAAGGAGACTGCACAGTCGTACTCGCGACCGCGGTGGGAGACGAGGGTTCGGTGATTGCGGTAGATCCTGCTAGCCTCGACTACGGTAGGATGTGCTCCAAGCGTGTCCAAGCACCCACGTTTACCATTTCATTGCAGGCTCGCCGTTTACGCTGGGACAAGCCCAAGCCCACCTCCGTGCCTCACCCGTCGGGCATCGCATCACCTTCGTTCAGTCCGACCCCATCGCGTTCTTGCGGAGTACCACGGAGCACTATACGACCGCCATCCTAGCGCAGTGCAGCTGGTACTTCGCATCGCCGGAGGTCTTCTCCGATATCCTCGTCGCACTTCTCTCGCGCGCAGACAGAGTATGCATATCCGAGTACGCACTCACCGCATCCGACTACCGCGCCACGCCGCACGTCCTCGCCGCCTTCGCACAAGCTGCACTTGAGTGTAGGAAGCCGGTGTCCACCAGCAACGTACGGACTGTGCTATCACCGGAACGTCTCCGCAGGGCCGCCGTCGCTGCCGGGTGGACAGTGAAAGCGGAGACGGTAGTCCAGCCGCCGGAGGGGATGCTTGACGGGCGGTGGGAGGTTTCCTGGGTCATGTCGCAGGATTTTGAAGAGGAGGTCGAGAAGTATGTGGAGAATGAGCGAGAGAAGGCTGTCGTCGTTGCTGCCCGGGACTCCGTCCGAGCGGCGTCGGAGCTGGTGAAGGGGAATGGCGACAAGATCCGCACCATGAACATTTGGGTTGCAACTTTCACAGCAAAGGCCGCAGGAAGTATGTAGTCGTGTACTGAAGCGGCACACGCATCCTACGAATAGAGGCGGTGGGACACTGGCAGTGGGAGGAGTGAGCGTAGTGACTAGTGTCAGGACTCGGCGCCGTGTTCACTGTTAGCGCCCAAAGCGGCCCGCTGAGTTCATCCAGGGTTCCTCTGTACCAGTCTTGCCACAGCCAAAATGCTTGCCTCTGAACTGCCACTCACCTCGCCAATCTACCTGGATATGTCTAACGTGTCCCCATAGATATCTTCTCAGTCGGTGGCTTTTTACATAAAGCAACAGCGACGAAGTACTCACAGTGGGGTCGCCGCCGTACGGCATCGAAGCAAACGTAACTCGGTGGGCAGAATTGCCTTCTTCGCAGACATTATACTGCTTTCCACACGAGAGCGTATAGGAGCGTATGCACCGGAGGTGAGTGCGTGACGGTTGTACGTGTCCACCCTGAACGTGTCGTAGGCCTCATGTTATGCTTATTCGTCCTGTCGGATCCAGCCGCCGCGCCCCGAGGATGTCGCGAGGCGATGTCGATCCGGGCTGAGATGAATTGTGGTTTGCCTTCGCGCTCATAGGGTTGTTCCTATGCACAGGCCGAGCACAACGCTATGTCCTGAAATGACCGTGTGGGGTATCGTATCGGTGCGTGCTACTTATTCGTGGCTCTTGCTTTGTCTACCGCGTGGCACGCGCACGCATCTGCATGGCTTCTTCTGTCCACTACTACCCACATTGGATTCGAAAATCATCCGAATGACCGCTTATCCCGTCATCGCCCGGAAGAAGTTCTTATGTGGTCCCAGCGGAACACCTATTGAATACGAGGGCACCGCCATATCGCAACATCGACCGCTATGTTTTTCTAGCTTGGCATACCTACCTCCACCTCTTGCCCAACATAGATTTCTCCGCTCACCAATACATTTGAGTGGAGAAGACACCCAGACAGACACGGCCGATAACGTCAGAGTCTCGATGGCGTGCGAGGACACCACACGCATCCTTGAGCTTGAGCTACGGTTGTTCATTATCGTCAGGCGGAGCTAACGCATTGTCCACCACTTCCTTTGTGTGGGTATTGCCTCCGGATCTCAAGCTCAGCCTCTGTCCGTCCATGACATCAGCAGGCCATCAGTCGAATGATGGAAAGATAATGCTGAGGTCCGGGGAGGCTGACGGATGCGAGCGGCGCGGCTTTGGGCCATGGACCGCCGAATTGTACTGCTCCCGCACTTCGCCTGAGGCCTGATGAAGCTAACCGATATCCCGTGATTCCGCATACACAGATGTCCAGTATCGTCTCGCGTTCCCCATGTGTACCTCTGTTCATGCCATCTATAGCCATAGTTGCTGTGGAAGTGTGGAAGCCGCGCCTTGCGAATACAAAATGTCCACAGTGCTGCTTTCCACACGCTGACCGATATGGTATAGAACACATTGGCAAGCGGCGCCTGCGTTGTACTGTCAGTGGGTGGCACTAGGACGTTGTTCAACGTGTGTGTATGGGCTTAAGCTTTGCGTGCTGGAAAGCATGTCTCAACTACGTTGTTATGCAGCACGGCACGGTCTCATAGGTACCGAGACTTGTATGGGATCCTTATTCTGAAGACATAGAAAGTTCTACAGGTGCACCTCACGGCCGATGGTGGTACAAAGTAGTTTCGCCGAGGCGTCGTAGCTCGACTTCGAACTCCACTAAGGTTACAAGTGTTCCGCAGACTATTGCGACAGCCTCGAGCAGCAGAGACATGATTAGAGTTAAGGCAGATACCCATGGATTGCTACTATGTTTCTCATTCTGACACAAGTCGCGTTCTTAGTACCGGAACAATTCCAACGTAAGCCTATGCAGAAACTATAAATTGCCCCGCCAACATGGTTGAGCGGGCGGCGGCCACTCATCATTTCGAGTCGTGCGCGCGACCGTCGTGACGACGAACGGAGGTGTGAATGCACTTCCTCCGTCTCGTCCAGACAGAAATGATGGACTCGTCGTCGTAGCACTGAACATCTCGCATGTGCATTCCCGCCTCAGACACCGTTCCACTCTCTCAGAATCATTTCTCCATTGCTGGGACTCAGTACTCCCCGGCATCCTACCCGGGCTAGGGTCCGGGACAGCGGCGGTCAAATCTTACATCTGACTTAGCGCTTGAGGCCGTGATGTCTGGAATATTGGGCGTCCGCGCGCGTGACGCCTTCGTTGATGGGGTCGCAGGGAGCTCAAGCGTGTTTACCCTGGGACGGTGGAGGGCGACACGGAAGATGGGCAAAAGCAGCTTGAACACAGCGGCAAAGATGGGCGGGCGACCGAGAGCCACATGGCATCTGTTAGAACATGATCAGCGTCCGAGCTTACGAGAGGCGCTCCTGTCGTGCCCCAGCCGCGTACGGCTCGCCGTAGGATCAAGCTGTCCCACTCCGTGGGGACCTACAGAGATTCAGAGGCATTGAATGGGGTGCGCCGCTCATGGAGGAGGCGATGACCTTGTCCTAGATGGGGGCACAAGCGTCCGTCAGAACGGTACAGGGCTGGCGACCCTGCGAGTAAGACGAGGCGTATCACCTGGAAGTCGGAGTGACTGTAGAGGAGATATGCCAATGCTGCGACGACCATTGGGGACAAATTATATTCGGATTGAAGCTTCACCGCGCAGAAACGTGCTAGTACGCAGCGGATGGACGTGATCCTCGTGTTTGTGGTTTTCTAGTGACTGCTACTTCGGGTTGCGGGGCTCGTAGCGGAGAAATATGTGTGACTCGACATAGCGATAGCCCAGGTTTAGCGGCGATCTGCGAGATGAGATGACGTCCACGCGCGCAAGTCCCAGGAGGTCCCCGGTTCCCAACTAGGTCACGGAACAAGGTTCCGCCCCAATCTAGATGTTGAACGCTATTGTGATTTGACACCACGATAGTACGCGCATGAACCACGGTGTCGCGATTGGGGTCGAATATCGGGAATTCTACGAGACAACGGCACGGCTGGGCCGTTAGTCTGCCATCCCGACCATACACTTAACATCTTGTCGTTAGCAACAGCGCTTGACAATAACCTTAAGAGATGGAATACTTAACATAACGTTCTAGATATCCACACACATCTACATGGCAGTAACGAGACACGCGCCCGCGAGAGCAAGATGAGCCGAGATGGAGCGGCGAGACTAGTAAGGGACGAGTCGGATTCCAATGATAGCGGGCTAATTCGTGAGAAGAGATGCGCCACCGGTCGTCAACAAGGGTATTGCCAGACTGCACTTTTGCATAGGGCGCGGTGATAGACTTGAGCGCGGTAGTTCGAGGTACTACGCACAGCTTGGATGTGCGTAACAGCCGCCGGGATAAAGGGGACCGCGATAGCGTGGTTTCAATATAGCGGGGGTGCAGGGCTGGTCATACTCGCCGGCGGCCGGAAACAGGAATGGACCGCTGTCGGTGTTCATAGGAAACGGAGTGCCGTCTGCACCGCCTAGCAGTGACGAGCAGCGGTAATTCCTGACATTTGACCGACCAGTCAGCCTGGTTAGCCGTTATGTCGTAAGAAGCTCTAGGGCGATGAAGATATCACGGAGTCTATAGCTGCGAGGCTGGCAAATGGACTTGGGGTGAGCTCGAGGCGGAGGGTGACCGGAGAGCGAGAGGCGAGTTGGCAAGCGGCGAGTATCATGAGGCAACGGGCGTTCTGTCCGGTCGAAGCCGGAGGTCACTAGCGCTGATGCAGAAAGCCGGCGTCTCCTTCAAAAAATCCCTGATTAGGCAGTTTTGTGTGTGTGTGCCTCTGTGGGTCCGCACTTTGTCTCGTGGGAACGACACCAAATAAATCGATCACGAGCGACGGCCATGTTCTTTCGCCTCCGATCTGCCCCATGAGTGCCGACTATTGTGTTATACCCGACGAGGCACAAGTGTGTCGCAGAATACGGTAAGATAGGGCCACAGACCTCTTCTAACCCCTCCTCTGGTTAGTGTAGAACTTTGTTCAGGACAAAAGCCGCGTAGTGAGTGACGACCAGTTTCCGGGTCCGCGAAAATCCACGTCGTTGCGATCCACATTGACGATTATGACAGTTAACATGCGAAGACGTGTCCTTGGAGGGCTGACGGGCTATCGGACCCAGTGCCGTGCCCGCTACTGGAGGCTAGCGTCACGTTCTGAGTTTCTCATGCCTCGTATCGCCCGTCCGAGGCCAAACTGTTTCTGAAGCGGCGGAGAATATGGAGAGGGCGCCTCGAGGAAACCCGTGGGAGAAGTCGGGTGACCCTTGATCTGGATCTCTCCCGCGTTGCTCTCACGGCGCATCCAGCTTGACCTTGTTCTCCCGACTTCGGTGTTTCCCAGTCGAACCGAGGGCGTACTCTGGCCTCTTTTGCTGCTTCCCTCGCGGTGCATACCTTCTGTCGTTCTGATCTACGGTCTTCCGTGCTTCCCCGGAGGCTTATCGTGCTCTTGCTCGCTCGAACTCCAGTCAAGCACGAATACGATTTCAAGGGCCAATGGATACCGCACAGCAGACAGATACGGGATCCTGGCTGCCAATCCTGTCCGGTGCACAGAGGGCAATACATGCCTGCAAAGCGAAGGTCGGTGACATCGTCACAGATCTTGGGTCATCGATCTGAACTGCAGACCTCTCTGTCCACAGTGTGTCTTGTTGATGCAGGGACACCAGCGCTATTGTATTTTGAGGGACCTGGTCCTTTTCCGTCTGGCGCCAGAGACTGTCGATCTCATCTTCTCTCCCACTTGTCGGACCGGCAGTGCAAGTCGAAATGATTCCAAGAAAAAATGTAAGCGTGGACACCTCAAGGCCATCGGCGCTTCATGGGCGGTATAGGACCTACAGAGAAGGCGATTTAAACGCGTCCTGGATTTCCAGGTCCCCCCTCACTCCCGCCACAGTTCTTCCCGCTCCTCCTCAATGGATCCCCTCTCTACCGTCACTGCTTGCGTCTTCCGAGAGCTGTCGCGCTTCGGCCACGGTGATCATGTCTTTTACCATCGCACCGCCGGTGACCCACATTCGTTCATCGAGGTTCATGCCGATGGGACGAGGTCCACCTTTACGTCACCTGCCGCCGCCCTCATGCCCAACGTGGTCATCAAGCTGCAGACGCCCATGTTCGCGCAGATCATATCTGCCGTGTATGTGGTCTCGCTTCCTACGCTCACTACAGCCACTGATTGCCCGCCCACCACTCACAGCAAACCCCAGCAAGGCCGTGCTGTTATCCGCGACCCTCATACCCGACTTTACGTCGCCGATAGTCTCGCGGACATCGTCGGCCTAGTTCAGAACCACAGGGCCGCTGTCCTCGTACGCCGTTCCTCCTGACTATCTCTCCGGTGTGCCAGTATGACTGACTGTGGCTTTAGCGCGAGGGTGCAACCCTAGTCTCATGGTCGAACGAGGTACCGCCCGCGCTCGCTACCCTCTTCCAAGTGCAGCATGAAGTCAGCACCCTTCTCGCAAAGTACGACCCTGCCCGCGCGGTCGACCCCGCTCCTCTATATGGTAGTGGTATCCTCGAAGGGATCTCAGCGATGGACTGCTTTGACCAGTTCATACACAACTACGAGCCGGCGGCCTCGGCAGACAAGCCTCATGACTTCTCTCTCCTCGCCCCCATGACCGGCGACTCTCTTCCTCCCTTGGGCACACTCGATACTGTCAACTCCATCGATAGCATCTTGTCTTCCGCCATCCGTCCCAACCTCTTCGATTCCCTCGCCTCTACGTCCACTCAGTCTCCGATGCTGAGCGATTCGGTCAGTACAATCTGAGTTCGCAGATTTGACAATCTCACTGACTTCTCCTATCACAGCCCAATGGTCACTTTATGTCTACGGGTGTATCTCGTCTCCATATCCACAGCGTTCCCCAAAGCCCCAGTTTTGCGACACTCTCCCCCGCGAGCATGTCTTACTCGTTCTCCAGCCCGTCCACTTCTTCCGGCACCACGTCCGACAACGTTCTAGACACTCCCATGACGATTGCGCCCTCTGCGCTCTCGTCCCCCCATTTATGGAGCATTAGTCCACTGTCGGATACCTCGTCTCTCCCCGTCATCCTCGAAACTCCTATTGAGGAGCCTTATCAGGGTACACCTATGGTAGAAGATTCGCCATCGCTCCCCGTGGAGGAGATCATGGATGCTCCTGCCCTTCCAGACTCGCCTATCGTCGATCGTATCCGCGAGCTAGCTGCCAGCAACCACGGCAACGGCAAGCGCAAGCGTACCTCTGCTGCAGCTGCAACGCCTCAAGGCGACCTTGCTCCGACCCCTGCTGCCGATGCATCAGGCAGGACCCGCTCGCTTCGGGCTGTCAGCCCGTCGGCCCCTTCTGCGTCCGAGTCGAGTCGTGCGCGCAAGAGCGCACCCTCTCCGAAGAGGTCCCCGCCAGTCCCCACTCCTCCTGCGCCCAAGCGCACGCTCTGTCCTCTTCCCGGGCGCACGACGATCTCCCTTCGTACTGCCACTGGCAGCAGCGCTGTGTCGCCTCCTCAGGCCCCGAAGCGTACACTGCTCAAGATGGCGACTGCTGCACGACTGGCTGCCTATCGGGCCACGACTGCGGCATGCTGCGACGGCGACGAGCACGAGCACGATCATGATCATGATCACGACGACGGCTCTGAGAAAGGCTACTATGAGTCCGACGCGGACCAGGACAGCGAGTACGAGGCAGACCAGTCTTCCGACGGCGACTTTTACGAGCTAGTTGACGAGCTCGACGGCGACGACGACGACGACGACGAGTTCCGTCCACCAAAGCGCACTCGCAGCTCTCGGTATTCGCCCGCCTCCTTCGCCTCCTCGATCGCCACCGTTGTTGGCCCGAAGGCCGTTAGCTCAAAGATCGCCAAGGGCAAGAAGGGCAAGGGCAAGGGCAAGAGAAAGTCGAAGTCAGAGGCATCCAAGATGGCCCAGAAGGCCGTGCTGGGCCAAGGCGTCGCGGGCGCTGCCATAGGCGTGATCGCGGGTCCGGGCAAAAGCGGGATCTGCAAGTGGTGCTCAAGCAGCTTCACGCGCGCGGGTGACTGTGCCCGGCATATCCTTTCTGCATGCAGGCTCAGCCCGTTCCACCAGGTCAACCGGTGCCCGAAGTGCTTCGAGGTGTTTTCGCGCCACGACGCGCTCCTCCGCCATAGCGGCTCCGGTCGGTGCCCAGTCAACCAGCGCAAAAACGCGAAGGCCGCCGGGGAGGCGGCGAAGGAGGCAGCCCGGGCGAAGAAAGCGGCCAGGAAAGCAGCCAAGAAGGCGGCGGCTGAGGCGGAGGCCGACGAGGCTTAGCTTTCTCTCTCAGACCGTGTCACTGATGCTCTGCGGTCGTGTTCGCTCTGAGCTCTCGCCAAGCGGCATGCTTTTCCCTCCCGGCAACGATGCTGGTGTCTATTCTCTCCCCTGTGCTCTCTTCCTCCCTTTCCATGCATCTCTTGTCTACGTCGTGGCAACTTCGTCACCGGACGTTTCTATCTAACTTAACATCGACCTAATAGGGTCTTTTATTTTGTCTCCCTAGTTTCTCTGTGTATCTCAGCTCGATCGTCTCCGTTCGCATACCCACCCCACTCGCACAATCTGTTCCTGTACAATGCTCTGTTGCATTGGTGTACTTGTATCTATCCTCGATATCATTGGCTTTGCCAGCCGTGCTTCTCTGCTCATTCCCGCGATCGCGCTCGGAGATGGCTGCGCTCCCGACATCCGTCAGACTGTCTACCACGGCGAATATTGTCGGCTCGGACCCTTCTGACGCTCAACAGAACACCCAGAACGCCCGACGATGAAGGATGCGCGCTGCCCCGCTTTAGTCAATGCAACCCGGACGGTTTCTCCCATGGACCCACGAAGCTGAGAGCGCGGGACACATCGCATCCGGAGTGCGGGGTGCGCGTAGCCTCCAAGCGGAGGTACGCAAAGGCCGAACACCTCGACTTTCCCTCGCAGCAGGCTCATGACCGCATGGCCGGGCACCGCTCGTGCTTCTGTCGACGCTGAGGCCCACGGAGCACATCGTGCGGACGGCGTCCGATGATCGACTGGCGGCGTATTGGGAAGAGGGCGCACACGTCTTGACAGGCACCTCGTACGTTACATTAGGGGGGTCGGTACGTTGCCCGTACCCTCCGAGCGGAGTATGTACAGCGATGCACCCGATATGTCGCACGGCGACACAGCGTATGGTAGATTTCGAGACTGGAACATCGAAATAATCAATCCGAAGCTCATTTTGAGATCGCGGGGCGGCATAGCGATGAATGAATGCAGACGCGGTCGTGCGTGTAGGTAACCCGCTGCCCAGTGGCGCGGCGTACCAGGGCGTACCTGTGTGCGGCAATGAGAACAAAAAACGGGACGACGGCACGAGACGTTCTTAGCGGCAGTCGAGAACCATCTGTGCATCAGCCACATTGTATCGTCCTGCCAATCAAGGAAGTTTTGGCGACCGAAGGAGCGGCGGGGCAGCGTCTTTGATGCATGTGGTGGTTGAGAAGCCCTAAATTCACCACAGAACCATCCGTATTCACCACGACCGAGTCAGTACGGACGGTACGGATGCTGATGCGTCCACGTACGGCTAGTTCCAACAGGCACGATCGTTGGCTTTTGCAGTCTCAGAACATTTTCGCGGAAATATGCGCCTCAAGGCTGCTGGCTGCCCGTATGGGCCCGTAAGACGACTCGAGATACGCTCATCATGATCCTTCCGGTGCTGCGGTATTTGTACGTTGCGGCATGAAGCAATGTGTTAGGTTTACCAAAAGGGTATTGGTCCATGGACAGTTGGAGATGATGCCGACCATTCGGTAGTACACCTCTCTTTTCAGAAGTGACAGTCCCCGGCGACACGTAAAGGCGCAGAAGGTTTAGAGCCTGTCTGATTTGGAAACCAAGGAGAGCCAACGGAGAGTATCAATGGGACTGTTTGACCTGATATGTCTAGATATGTGGTTGGGTTACGTTAACCTCCGGGAGGATGCACTCCAGATGCAAGGTCCCAGACCCAACCCCCGAACTTTGACAGATTGGAGATGCTCACAATTCTTTATCCCCTGGTTAGCCGAGATTGTTATGTCAAATGACGAGATATCACCTGTGGTTTGGAAGGAGTTTAGACACTCATGCTGGTCCCGGTCAAGAAACCTCCGACATGATTGAGCGCCTCCTCTGGCGCGCCAACGAGAAACGTCAGAACAGAACGAACAGCCGCTGGCGAGCTCCTCCTCAGGCCTCAGGCCTCAGGCCTCAGGCTCCTCGGAGGACTCCTCCCTCGGAGGACTCCTCGGAGGACTCCTCGTCGGCGACATGCGAATTCTCGAGAAACGCCCTCCTTTACCCGTCTGGGATCCACTTACTGCGCCCTCAGTATCTGTCTATCATCCCATTCAAGACCCGCTACTCAATGACATGCTAGTCTTCACTTTGCCTGCATACGACCCCCTTGGCAACTCCTATGCTGTCAACCTTCGTCTCGTCCTCGAAGCTTGTTGGATAGTCACCAACAATCAACGTTCAACACGGATGTCTCGTCCCCAAGAATAACATCACGAATGATGCTCCGAACCCGATTACTTGGTCTGACGACGACGACGACGGCGACGACAAGCCACTCACTCCAGGCGCATATTACTACTATGTGAGAGGTTCTCCTGAGGTCGATTACAAGGTCGTCTCCGACTTTGCCGCATGGACCTTCCCGAACCCGATCCCTCGTCATTGGACGCGAAGAGCTTCAGATCCCCGCCGCTATAACGCAGTATCGCAGTCGGCAATGTCACAGACTGTCAACGTACTGGACGAGGTCTGCATAGTGACTATGTGCCGGACATGTATGTGCACAGTCCGTTTGCTTCAATTCTTATTCCCGCTAAAACCAGAAACCTCCTTCAAGCGACCCAAAACGTAGGCTCGTAAACCACCCTCTCGCTCTTCGTCCGTTCATTTAGTCCCTGAAGATGATGTTGCCGTTGCCTCGTTCAAAGGGAATGACATGGCACTCTTCTCTAACCCTTCCCCATCGACTCAAGGGGTCAACCACGTCGCGAACGGCGTTACTCTACGCAAGGATGTCCACGCTTGTCTTGAGCGGTTCGGCTTCGTTTTCTACCCTGCTGGCAACGACCGATTCTGTGCCTACGTCCTCAACCCAGATCCCGACTATGAAGCGATGATCCATCGACGAGAGGTCAAGATGCACGAACGCGTGTCTAGCGAATACCTGCTCTCGCGGTTTGCCTACAATGCCATCGGTCTTCTGTCGACTAGCTGGCGCTCCACCGAACGCTCCGTCCCAATTCCTCGACGTGTCCAGCAGGAGATGACTCTCCAGTCGTTGTCGAAGAAACGAAATACAGGCCAGAGTTCAGGCAAATGCCGGCCTGGATCCGATCGTGAAGGCAGCGAAGGTGATAGCGAAGGAGGTACGGCCGGTTTCTATTGTCTCCCTCCCGCTATACGCACTATACACGACGAGTGTTCTCCCGTCAACAGGAACACCCCGTAATGGGGAAGTGAATGTGGACGGTGTACATGTGGACGCATCTGAAATGGGTACGTCAACTATCTTACATCAAGTCTGCCAATATACCATGTGCACTACGTGGGACTAGCTCTTCCCCCACCACTCGCACATGGGATCTCACAGAACACAGTGCGTATGTATGCCAGTCGAGGCCGATGACACGCGTTGGAAGAAGGGGCTCACGACCGCTCACCCAGAGCTACTGGAGCGTACGTCGTCGTCATAACACTCCTACTTACAGCTGCTGATGTATCTGATACATTCGGACAGTACCAGAAACCGAAAATCCGCCAGATTTCCCGCGCACATGTTGCGTTTGATGCACAAGTACTTGGAGCAGCATCCTGAGGTGCGAGCTGTGGCTGGGCCGACTGCGTCTGAGGATGATGTTCGCAGGCAGGATGCGATCTTTGACAACTCGGAGCCTGCAGACCAGGAGATTATGCGCGGAGATCTAGAGTCAGACGGTGAGGTATGAACCGGTGTTATTGAAGGCGACGGTTTTCGAATTGTACGTTGTTGTGGACTTGTTAATTCCCGGACGTTCTGTCGGTTTCTGTATTGTAATAGTAAAACAGATACGCTAGAGCACTAAGTACTAAGGTATCGTCCGCAATCCAATGGCCATGGACGAACGTGCACTCAGCGCTGAAGCGCGCGGCGGGCGCTCTCTCCACACGAACGGAACAGACGCTGGGTGGGGCGCTGTCCACGCCTTCTCTCCGTCCTCGACGTTGATACCGCCCTCGCTGCCGCTGTCGTATACCTCATGGCTACTACACCCCCCGAACGCTCGCCGCCTACAAACACCACGGAACTGAGTCCTCCGACCACCGCATCGGCATCGGAAACACTCAACGAGCATCTCTCGTACCCGACTCCATCTGAACCCATCGCGCCTGTGGCGTCTTCTTCGACGTCGGCACAGTCGCGACCGCTCCTCAAGGACCGTCTCTACGTCGGAAATCTTCACCCCAGCGTCGACGAGTGAGTGTTGGGCGGACTCTAGCACGGCGACGTCCCATCCCCGGTCCCCAACTCACCATCTACACATTCGCATCCAGATACACGTTGCTCCAGGCGTTTTCAAAGTTTGGCAAGATCTCTAAACTGGACTTCCTGTTCCACAAATCGGGCCCGCTCAGAGGCAAGCCGCGAGGATACGCGTTTGTAGAGTACGGCAGCAGAGACGTACGTCCGTTCTCCATTTAGTTTCGGTCGCGCGCTCACCCCGGGTTTCTTTCTACACGGCAACGCACCCATACACGGCCACATGGCATACATGCGATCCATGTGCAGTCAGACCCGGGGGTCGCGATGGTCTCTATCTCGTAAGCCAGAACGTACGCTCAAGCCACCGCTGTCTGCTCTTCCTTAGGATGCGGAGAAAGCGCTCGCGCGCGCGAACGACAAGGTCCTCCGCGGCCGCAAGCTCGTCGTGACATATGCAAACCAAGCCCCGATGGACTCTGCCTTCGGAGCGCTAGGTGCTGGTGCGAAGAACCGGAGAGCGATCAGCGAAGTGGGGAAGCCCACAACGCTCAGCATGCTGAAGAGTGCGGGCACCGGGCGGTCTGATGCGTAAGTCCAGAATCCCCGCCCCGCGTCTGCTGTGTGTCAGAACGACGTCTGAGGCCCCATCGCTCCCCTGCAACAGGACAGACGCTAAGATCGCGCGGATGGAGGCCAAGTTACGACAGCTCGAAGGCGCCTCCGCGACGTCGGCGGTCGGCTCCCTGCCAGGGCATCCCTCGCTTCCGCCGAAGCCTGTCGCAGCCGCCGCTGCCGTGAACAGTGGGGGACGACATGCGCCCACAGGTGCGGCTTCTGGCGCCGCGCCCGGGGCGAGGAGGCAGCGCAGTCGAGCACCGCCCCTGCCGTCGTTGCCCATCCTTCCGACGGCACATGCCTCCCACAGGACGGAACCACCTCCGCCGATTCGCACGTCGTCCCCCGCGACGAGCGTTCGGCCATCGCATACGAAGAAGACGGCGCTCAGTGGCGTCCGCATAGGGAAGACCAAGCCCATGGAGTCATCTGGTTGACGAGGACAGACCCGGATCCTCTGTCTTCCCTGCTATCGAACGTATCCTCTTTGTGTTGTAATCTATCTCTTACATCTGTGCTCCTTATGCATACATGGGTTCATTTCTTCCGTCTATGCTCGCTGAGACATATTTCCCGAGAGTGTCAAACCCCTCTTGCTCTGAACCGCATAGCACGCTAAAGGACAATGTGAGATCCGGTACGCTCAGACGGCTTAGCCCTTGTTTCCCATAAACGACGTTATTGTGTATTGTGAGTGGATTTGTTTGCTGACGGTGCAAGCCATAAAAACATACATCTGTCTAATACCATTTATCAAGACATTGTCGAAATTCACCAAGAAGCTGATAGGTATATGCGAGTCCAATCTTGCCCAGTCCAATCTAACTTAACACTTGCCGTTGTCGGTCCACACACCAGCTGCGAGAGGTTCGAAGTGATCAGCAACATTGATCTCGACATATCACCTCGTTGCTCACCTGCGCCTCCGGGGACATCGCCGAGCGTCCACCACTTCGCAGTCCAAAGGTCGCCATCTACAAGGGATGTTCAGCAACGAGGCTCGAGCAACCGAGCACGGCGAGCGGTACGTACTGTAAGTCGCCGTCTGACCACCGACGTACGTCGCCTGTTCGCAAACATCACAGTAAGCACACGATGGGCAAAGGTTCGTGCCGGGGTGTACGACCAGAAACTCACGCTAGCGCTCCAAGCAGAAACACCTGCGCACGCGCCACTCGTCGGGGCAGAGCCCGCGCTTGTCGTGGACTTCGTGGTGGTGCCCGCGCTCGTCGTGGACTTCGTGGTAGTGCCCGGAGACGTGGTGGGCGCAGTGGTCGGTGCGGTTGTCGGTGCAGTCGTCGGCGCACTGGTCGGCGCAGGCGAACCGCCCTGGCCCATGTTGTTGCGGATGTTGTCCCACTTGCTGTTCGGGAAGCTGATGTGGTTCTGCGAATGTCGTGAGTGAGCTCCAGTCCGACAAGGCGTGGCCACTGGCAGGGGGACAGCCGCACCTGGGTCTGGTCGAGGCTGCCGTACACGTTCGCGGTCGTGCCGACGAGCGAGTCGGAGCCGGTCTTGTCCGTGGAGAGCTAGACGAGGAGTCGTGCGGTGAGCGGCGGGTCTCGGTACAATGCGGCACGAGATAGAATGCGACTCACATCCCAGAACATGGAGCCCGCAAGGCCGTTGCTCTGCACGTATTGAGCCTTGAGCGAGGCGATGTGCGGGGTGTCATACGAGACGAGCTCCTTCTTCGCCGCATCGTACGAGTAGCTCGTGACGTCTGTCAGGTTCTCGTAGACAGTGGCACCTGCGAACGGCAAGGCGTTGTACGAGTAGATGCCAGCCTCGGTCGTGCCGGGGCCGATCTGTGTCGCACGAGCAGAGAACTCAAGCATTAGTCTCGCAGCATCCCCGTCTGATCAAGCGACTAATGTTCGGTACTCACGCCGCTGTAAGATGCACCAATGCCAGTGGTCTCTTCGAACGCGCGGCCGTAGATCGGGATGCCGATGTTGATCTTGCTCGCGGTCGCGCCGTTCTGGAGGTACCATTTGACAGCCTTGTCCGTCGAGACGTTCGTGCGCACGCCCCCGTACAGGTTAGCCTGGTTGTCGGTCTGGAAAGGAAGGGAGAAAAGGGACAGTCAGCCCCATTGGGTCTCTTCGCAGCGGGAGGCGCGATTCCTGCGTGTCAGTCGCAATACTCACAAAGGTGAGCCAGGAGCCGGCGTAGTCATATGCCTGGAGCGACGTGTCCTGTTAGCTAAGGAAGTGTGCTCCGTTGACCCCCGAGGGTGCGTACCATGAGGTTCCAGAAGCTAAGTGCCTTGTCCATCGTGGACACCTTCAGCCACTCGTAGTTGTCTGAGCCCGCGGGGACGGCAGCCTGACAGGAGTGATCAGACGACATGCACTTTCGTCGACCAGCTACTCCAGCACAAAAGGCTAGAAACGCACCGTGACGAGGTAGGGAGTCGCGTCGCCCTTCTGCTTCTGGAGGTTGTCGAACGCCGTGCGCATCTCCGAGAGGAGGGACGCCATCCCGGAGGAGAGCCCATCCGTGTTCGGGTACTCGAAGTCGATGTCGATGCCATCAAACCCGTAGTTCTCGATCAGGCTGACGGCCCCAGAGACGAAGGTCGCACGCTTGGTCGCATCGGTCACGAAGTTGAAGTGCCCGCTCTGGGAGTATGTCCAGCCGCCGATGGAGAGAAGGACCTTCAGATTCCTATATTTGGTTGGAGTTTAGAACAGCCTCGGGCAGCTCGGGGCAAATGCCTACCTGTGGCTCAGCTTGAGGAGGTAGAGCTGCGGGGGTAGGGTGGGAGACGGTGAGATGATCTGCGCTGCATGACTACTGTCACGGTTTCGAGAACATACATACCTGCTTCAGGCAGCCGTAGAGGTTGTTTCCAGGCTCGTCCCAGGAGTCACCTGGGAAGTGTTTCTACGGACACCATATGTCAGATAGCATGCCCTTATCTCACACGTTACGACATCTGCCCACCTGCTCGTCCGCGTACGAATCGGTGAGGGAGATGCTACCGGTGTCGGGGGAAACGTCGGCGAACGAGTAGAGGATGTGCGTCAACGGCCCCGGGTTGATGTCCGTAGGCTCTGCAGAGCACAAGGAGCCCGCTCAGTATGCGCGAGCAAGGCAGGAACGGTATGTCACGTACGGAAGTTTGCACCATAAATACCCCTGATATGAGGGGCGTTATCAGTTTGCGAAGTTGCACCGTTATCGCAACGGCGATAGAAGCTCGACTTGGGGTCACGCACCAATTCGTGAAGTACGCTGCCTGGACATGCGAGCTCGCACGCTTGTGGACTACCTTCGTCTCCGCCTTGCCGGTAGCGAACTTGCGTGGCGCGTCCTTGTACGCCGCAGGTCGCTGCATGACCTGCGTCGCATCGGCGACCACAGCGGCGGCCAAGGCCACAGCAGCGAGGAGGAAGACACGCTTGAACGTGAGCGCGAAAGCCATGTTGGTATCCGAGGGCGGGATGTCGAGCACCGGGGATGGAAACGGGGAGGGGGATCTTGCCTGGGAGGCGATGGGGAGGCTGCTGGCTCTTCCTCCGGCACTTTTGTATGTCGCCCGCCGCTGGCCCATCGGCAATGCACAGAACGAGAAGGCGGCAAGCCCGTGCCATCCCATCGCCCAGAAGGGTTCTGCGCGACATGATGCACCGCGCGAATTGTGATTTCAAAGCTGCCTGCCCATGCGGTTCTCGAGCTGGTCTGAATGCCGCAGCCTTCTCGGGGTCCTTGCACCCGCGCGTACGACGGAATCGCACATCATGTGCGGAACAGCAGACGGACAGCTCGGTCGGTTGCAGATGTAGATGCTAGAAGGGAGAGTGTCGTAATCGGAGATGTGCCTATTTAGCAAGCTTTCGGAGGATTGTAGTGCGTACCTGTGACACTACGCTGCCGCAATTAGGCGCATAGAGCGTTGCTGCTTGCTGCTGCTTCTGCCCCACCTACACTGCCACGGCTCACGGCCCACGACGGTCGCATGCAACGGTATGGTCTCGACCTACGGGTCGATCGAGGTGGCTTTAGCTGTGGGAAATACACCGGGACCGCGAGGGGTCGAAGACAATGCGCGGGCGGCAGGTATGCTGCGATCCTGCGCTACATCTGCCTCTGCGTGAGCGAAAGATGGAAATCAAGAGCTTAAAATAAGCTTACCATACGGGTCAACTGATGCAAGGACCATGTGGGGTGTGCTTGTATAACATCCTCCAGCGTCCGGCCAGGGACGGCTAGGTCTGAGATCTTCGCGGGCTGCGGGGGTTGCGTCGACTGTGACACGCCATCGCCGACGCTGCTCGATGGTCGGATGGTCGGCATGCGGCGCGTGACAGGACAGTTTGTTGTGCAGTACCTTGTCTCGCAGCAGTCTCGCAGTATCTGTTTCTGTTTGGGACATTCAGCTGGACAAGGATAGGTTTCCGGCGGCACCGGTGTAGACCGGTGTGCGCGCCGATAAGATAGATGCGCGAATTCGAAGCAGCAACTATTGGGGCTCGCGTGCCATGGGGCCACGGCAAAGTCGAGGATCGCTCAGCTATAGAGCGTCCGCCGTCGTACAATGCGGGGTGATGAGGTGGTCGTCATGCGGATCCCCTGGGTGAAGGAAGGTACGCCCATGATGGTCGGAAGACAGCCCCGACAAGGTTCATACGCATCTGTAAACGGATTACTTCAGGGGCGGGCCGCACCTTGTGGCAGACCCCAGCCCTCCGTTCGCGTTCGAGCCTCGTTGACATCTGTTATACAGAGCTCGAGATCCGTCGCTGAGCACAGGGCAACACTCCGACGGCGTGGTTCTGTCGGCCACGTCACGGAACAAGCTCAACAGCGGAGGAAAGCATGTGTATCTGGTGGCTATTTACACAACACGGTTGTCGAGGCGGAAGGAGGTCTGGAGGAGTCATACATAGCCTAGATTAAGGGTGATCCGTCTGATGTATAGGAGGTGACGAACGGTGTGTGAGAAAGCGAGCAGACGAACAGTGGACGATGGTGGATGGGCGGGGGTAATGCGGATGATAGTTGTGGATAGACGGCCGCGGCGTTCTGCCAGCGGCGAGCATGCGACGGTTATGGCGATTATATAGGCAATGCAGACGAGCGAGGTGACATAGAAAATGCAGCAACGGACAAAACGACAACAGCTACGAGCGCGATAGTACTAAGACGTGTGAGGCCGACAGGGAGGGGTTGAGATGGGAAGGGGGGATGGATGGGATGGAGGAATCAGACGAAGCCGGGGATGGAGTACCGAGGGTAACGATGAGCCGGAGCTCAGGACATGTGGGATGTGGTGGGAAGGGAGAGTAGCAGGTGAATAAACTAGCATCGGAAGGAGACAGGCTGTGTATAGTCCATTTCTTCATCATCCTAAGGGCACTTGTTGCCCATATGCTTCACGCCGTAGCGTCATTCAGAACAATGTGGTCTCCTTGAGAGATCGCCAGTTGAGACTGGTGCAAAGGCACCGTTGCTGTAGGCTGTTCGCCAACCGTGCGAGTCAGACTTATGGCACTCATGACGTATGTCCGCGGAAAGGTACAAGGAGCGCACCTGATTCTTTTGCGCTTCCCGCCAGACCCCTCCTCATGCCTCAGTACTCAGTCTCCAGGCGCCGTCGTGGTCTTTGTGCCTTTGCGCACTATACGTCGACATACATCAATACTGGCTCGCCCACGCCGTCGATTTCTGGGATGACGCATTTCAGGTCGAACGCCTTCGCCAAGACGATCTTGAAGATCTTCTGCACATTGATCGAGGCCGATGTTGAGCAGAAGATTAGCGAAGCGTGCATTGCCTTGGCGAAGCGCTTTGCCTGACCGCCCTACATGAGCTACAGGAAGCGCGATGGAAGCAACAGCGTCATACCTGTTTAGTGATCTCTTCTTGTTCGTCTCTTGGAAATGTCGAGAATGTGTCGAATTTGGTACCAATCAGGAATGGTATCGCGGTCTGTGTTGGGAGTCATGATCAGCACTCGGCCTACACTGGTATATGAATGGCAATGCCCCAGACAGCATGAATTCCGCCCTCTTAGCCTAGGGGCTAGCACTGTGACTGAGCTCCCGGTCACAGACTAACTACCAGGCTAGCTCGGGTCCGAAATCTGTGCAAGGGCGGTAACAAAGCGAAGTCGAATCCCATACAAATGAGACTTAACGTTGCCAGTCGTGATAGGATACATCGTGGCCAGCTCTAACCGGACATATCGAACACACAGACTCACCTTGTTGAACCCCCTTGCTTGTCGATACCACTCCTTCACCGAATTCAACGTCGACTTCCGCGAAAGATCAAACATGAAGAGAATCGCCACCGCATCGTTGCACACCAGGGGCAACATGTTCACGAATTCTCGCTGCCCGCCTAGATCCCACAGCGAGAACGTGATGGATGTGCGGCGCACTGTGATGGTCTTCTCCATGAAGTTGACGCCTATGTGGTATTATCGAGGATCGGTCGGACGAGCGAGGAAGAAAGTCGATGACACGGTAGTCCGAGTAGATCCGGACGATGCGTCGAGTTGAGGGGAGTCGAGATAGAGGGTATACGACCAAGGTCCATGAGCAGACGACGCGTACGCAGCGGGATCGGGTACGGACCTAGCGTCTGGATATAGTCCTCATCAAAGTGCCCCTCGACGTATTTCACCATGAGACTCGTCTTCCCTATCTGCGAGTCACCCAGCATGCCGACTTTGATCACGACGCTGCTACAAAGCGCACGCTTCAGTCGACTCGTGTCAGACACGCCCCGTGGCCATCGACGCGCACCTGTTCTGCTCTGCGCCATTCTCGCCGCCCAATCTTGAGCTGCTGGGGCCGGCATTCGCGCTGGGTGTTGGAGAGGATGACGAGGCGGAGGCGGACATGTGCCTGGAGCGCGCGTAGGGAGTCGGAGGGGGAGGAAGAAGGTGTAGGAAAGGAAAGGCGCAGGAAAAGGAGTGCTCCTGCTGCTCAGACCAGAATATAGAACAGCGACGGGCCCAGCGAGACGGCGGAGGACGAGAGGCGGATGTTCAGGAATCGGAGAGCAGGCGTGAGGAGATTACTGTTCAGATTGAGAAAGGGAGAAAAGGACCGAAAGGAAGGACGCGTTCTAAGTCGTACTGGAAGCTTGAGGGCGTGATGGGAACAAGACGACCCTCGGACGGGAGACGTGTTGCGCGGTGGACGCCAGCCAGGCAGAACAGCAGAGAGAGGAACGCAACACGAGCCGACCTGCCCAGATGGTAACAACCTGCACAAGCGCCCCAGCGCTCGTTACTACTCCCGCCGCTAAGAACAATCACCAGCGAGCTGCCATGGGTAAGTCCCCGCTCTTATAGCTTCTCGATACACTCGCTTGATGCTGCCTGATGCTTACCCGGGCTACCGTCTCCCTTCGCCCACTGTCAACTATTCTATTTCCGTCCGACATCTGGACGAGTCTGCGCCGCCCTCTCGTCTGTCGTCTCGGCAAGTGCTCTTTGGATCTCGCCTCCCAACTACTCATCCACCTTCGCCGTACAGCCCACGTCTCGTCCCCCGGGGCAGTCTCGCTCGTCTCCCCACGGATCAGCGCGCCAGTTGCACATTACCCGCAGCTCGATCCTGGACATATGCGCTGCGTCGCCGCACATCGACCGCCATCTCGTCTCCATATCTCGCCCGTCTCCCAACGGACCGACTCGAATCCAGCTGCAATCGATGGCTACCGGCCGCCAGAGTTGGGCCATATGCGTCTCATCGACGCGCTCTTCATCTACGACCTAAACACTGCAGTGTACATATCTCTCCCGTCTCCTCACGGATCAACACGAGACTTACTGCATTCGATAGCTACCGACCGCCTGAACCTGGTCATATGCGCCTCGTCCCGGAACGTCCACCCGCTGTCCACCCGCTGCCCAAACACTGCCCGCCCGACCACAACTTCTCCCCCCACCCTCGCTACCGGTCCTCTTCCACCGGCAAACCGTTACGAGCAGCCTGCCGCGAACGGTCTCCGACAGCCCTCTGATTTGCGCCGCGATCCGACGACTTTCAATCTCGGCTCAAATCCGTCGACTTCATTGCTCGTCCCACCCCGTCCGACTCTTCCACTACCCCCTCTCTCCCATCCGACCGGAACTGGACCGTTCCTTTCAACACGACTTCAGACGACTCTCGGACGATGCGTGGGGGCGTTCCCCACTGCCGCACTTCACGGCCACGCCCTGATCTCTGCGCGGTACGTCACAGGTTCCGGAATATCTCTCTCGTTTCCCATCTGTTCGCGTGCTAACACAGTCTCCCAGAATGCATTGCACATTTCGCGTCGAGCCCGTCCGCTCTCGCCCCGATCCGACGAGGTCGCAGAAATCGCTTTCATAGCGATTTCATGCGCACCTGAGGTGAGCACCCTCTCCCGTCCGAAGTACACCACGCCGCGCCGCGCAAACTACATACGACACATATACTGACTATGTAGGCCCTGTGCGACGCGTTCGCAGGCCCGGACAACGACTTCTGAAAACCGGTCCTATGGGCACCTCCGAGCCCGGTCAAAACTAACTCACGATACAGACGGCCTCTGCTGCGGGGTGCGCCCGGCCCCGACACAGACGCCCCACGCGAGCACTCTACGCACGACTCGGAAGTCGTCCAGGCCGTGGCGGACGCGGAACACGACGTTCGCGCGGGCGGGCAGCACGGCGCCAAGGCCGAACTCCCGAACCACGCACCGCCGCGCCCCGGAAACCCATTCACGCACCACACGCATGCCCCGCATGCACGGCCTGGCCGTCCCTGCGGAGCCCGGACGCGCACTCGTCGCGCACGACGCGAAAAGGTGCGCGCAAACACCCAGAATCACTCTATTCCGTCGACCACTCACGCAATACATGACTGCAGCCCACGAGCACAGCCGGACATGTGCCCCACGTCGTTCCCGACCGGGCGGCAGCCGCCTCGCGGGGAGGGCACGCCGCCACCGTGCGCGGGAGTCGTGCGAGACGTCGGGATCCGAGCGTACTGGGCGCCGCCGCCGCCGCTCGTGCACGGTCGCAGCGCGCCCTGAGACCTCTCCCGGGCCTTCGCGGGTCGAGACGTCAACCAGCACCCAGCACCCAGCACCCAGCAGGGCGCGCAGGCGTCGCCGTCCGCCAGCCCGCTCCCGCACCCCGACGGTCTCGGGGCCTCCTCGTCTCGCCGCGGCACGCTCCCCCGTGCCGGCCGTCCGTGCGAGTCGCGAGAGCGAGACAGGCCGGCGGGTGCGCGTAGGTGCCTACGGGCGGAGCTGGCGGCGGGCCCCGTCGGGGCTGGCCCGGGGACGGCGGCGGCGGCGGAGTACGGTACGTACAGGATGTAAGAACGCAGGAATAATATACGTATGTAGTCAATCATGCCGAGTGCCGTCCGAGACGGGTATGCGCGATTCGGGGACGCGTGCAGCGCCGGGATCCAGATGCGAGCGAGTCTCCCCGGACGGCGAAAGACCAGCGTTGCGTAAGGGTCTGCACACTCGGTTGCTCGTTAGCTGGGATGCAACGCGTGCGGTAAGGGGTACGTACCGGCCTTGGACATGCGCACTCGGAGCCGCGAGCGAGTGCCGGCAGCACGCCCACAATCGGTCTGCGCCGTCAGCCGTCCGAGGTTGACACGTCCTGCGGACACTGCACGGCGGGCGGGACTGTCCACGATGGCGGCGCGCGTTCGCCATGCGCTCACGGTCGGGATGCACGGGGACCTGAGCAGGTGGATTGTCAGCGTCCGTAGAGGTGATTAAGCGTACACGGCTCTTACAATAGTACGGTTCCGGCAAATGCGCCCGGAGCGACGCATCTTGAGTGCGAGGCCGAGTGGCGAGCCTGTAAGAAAGCAGAGAAAGTCAGCACAGCGCGCGCGCAGAAAGCCGTACTACGTACCTGTCCATGCCGAGGAGCCGCAAGACATCGCGGTTGCGACGTTCAGCTGCAAACGTACTAGTACTAGATGTCAGAATAAGCCTCCCGACGCCGAAATGAGCTTCGTGCTGCCGCACCTGCGCACACTCCCGGTAAATATGTGCCGCGTATATAGTAGACAGCAGCTGTTCGAGCACGATCGTCTAGTCAGACAGAGTCAGACCGGTGCGAACTCATTGGCAGGATCGGGCCGGCGCGCGGACGTACCTTGCAGCCTCCTCGCGAGCACCCGGGCCTGCGCGATGCGAAGTCGAATCTCGCGGATATCTAGAGCGGATAGCAGTCAGATAACGTCGATGAGACGTGCAGGCGCAAATCGCGACATACCTTGCGATCGTGCAGCGTAGATCTCGGGCTGTGAGCCTGTGAGCCGCGGGACCATGCGGGCAGCCATTCTACCGACGAATGAGAACATGTCAGTAAGCGTGTAGTACATGGACGTCAGTCAGCCATGTACGTACACCGTCGTTGTGTCTGCTGGATGCTGGAGTGAGAAGCTGGAAAGGGAGACATAAGTCAGCTACCGGGTAAAGACATGATCTCCCCAGATCCGTACTCACCAGTGCGCACTCCGAAGGAATGGACATCCGTTCGCAATCACACTGTGATCAGGAAGTGCTTCGGATGAGACCGGTGCCCATGCAAATCCGATCGACGTGCGGGGGCCGGGCGGGATAGGGAGCGGGACGACGGACTCGGGAGTCGGTGCGGTCCACGAGGGAAGGAAGACGGCGGGGCAGGTGTCGAGTACAGTACTACATGCTACTGTAAGATGGGTGGTGGCCGGGTTTCAGAGAAAGAGCGAGAGGGGAGGAGGGGAGGAGGGGAGAGGGGTGCTGGTCGGACTTGACGAGGTCGCGGCTGTACTTGTACTCCTCGAGCCTGGCCCGTGCGCAGCCCCCACGGTCAGCAGACTCGAGCGTGTGGAAGTGAGAGACGCATTTCGCACGCGTCATCCGTGGGTTTGGGGGGCGGGACCAACCAGCACTCGACACGGGGGACAATGGAGACGGGAAGGGAGACCCTGCGCGCGTGGACGGACGCGCCGCAGGCTCCGAGCACTGAGGAGCGTAGAAGCTCCTTCGCTGTCATCGCGTAAGAGCGTGGGCGCTCGGCAGGTGCCTGACGCAATTTTGGGTGCGCTGCCGTCGTAATTTGGGGCGGAAGGGGCTCGAGGAGAGGTCCTTCATCAATAATGCAGTCTCCACGATTCCTAGCTGTTCGGCGGAAGAGAACTCGGAGGAGATGCGCGTTTAATGCTTTCCATATACGCAGGGTAGTACCAATGAGCTATACTGCTGTCAGTAATATGCCCATAGCACTGTAAAATCGCATAGTGATCAGCAACCTCAAGATATCGAATCCAAACACCATTATATAAAGCTTACGCACAGGAGGATCGAGCTCTTGATGATCTCAACTTTCCAGCTGTGTGTGTACTCCGATATGCTAGTTGTGATATCCGGGCATTGCTTACTGAGTGGACAGTATCAAATTTCGTGAACGAGAGATCGGCGGAGGAAGCCAGAGATAAACGCCCGGCGGTGAGTATGGCTGTCCGCATTTGGACTGCCGTTCTACGCGAGCACGGCTTGACTATCATGACGCTCAGGCCGCCACGCTCCCGCCGTTTCTGCGCATACTAAGTATTGGTACGACTTACTACCTGTCCTGCAGGCCAAGCTGAAAGATAGGTCTACAGCTGGATTGTAATATGAATACGGTCTAACTATCCTATCTTAGCAGACTTCCTCAACCTCTTTGTGTCCCTACAGATCATCTCCGACTCTGCCGCCGTCCAAGTCAGACCGGTTCACTGGCAGACTGCCGCACCGTACAGGTCATCTTCTAGCTACTACCAATGGCGCGGCTGACAAGTCTGCACGAGCACATACCGTGCTGACATGATGTACGCACTGTGACCACCATCTATTCAACCAAGTTGTCTTCAAGTTTAAGTTGCTCTCAAGGGACAATATGTGCAGTGTTCCCGGCCGGCGCTGCAGAGAAGGTACGCACTAGAACTAATTCCTGCTCGATGCGAAAGTGATTCCTGGATGCAGAGCCGTTCCGGCCGCCGTCCGATGAGCTGACTCCCGACGTACCGGTGCATCAACCCCGTGGAAACCTCCGCTCGCTTGCGGCTTGCAACATTATTCACGTCCGCCGCTCCATGTGCGTATCCACGTCATTTCTCACCCAGAATATGTTCCAGGAGCTGATGCGAATAGGGTGTACCATCCGCTCAATGGCGGCCAGTTCTGGACTCGGTGTTCCCGGGCACAAGCTATTCTCGACCAGTCTTGCTGCCTGTGCAGGCTGTGAGTCTCTCGCCCCACCTACATACACAGTCTGTCTGCCTCATCGGCCATTGCCATCTGCGCTCGACAGTGTGATACTAATCATATCCTTGGGCTCATGAGTTGGGGGATTCAGATTGCTTCAAAAGCTCCGGAAGGCGGCCCGCAAAGATGCTTCTCAGCGATGGCGTAGCGTTTCCCCTGTTTACATGGAACATCTGCAATTTTCAAGCTTCCATGCCTTTACGTGTGAGTGCGCTACAATTGTGCCATTCCAAAGCTGAAGATATTGCCGTCCTCGAATTTTGTGCTCATCGTGGAATGTCCTGCCATCCAGTTGTGCTCTCAGAGACCTGTACAGACTGCAAGACAAGGATGTGCAGACAACGCAGAGCAAATCATAATGTTTGTGCTGCAGCACGAAGCTCAGTGGCGCTACGGCAGAGCGTTTCATCATGAGCGGGTCCGAGCAAAGTCTTAATGAATTCTCAGACACGTAAGTTGGCAGTTCTGGGATTCTCCGGTGACTGGAACTCCGGCCTGGACACCGAGGCCTCTTCGCTACAGCATTCACACGGGGTACGTATACTCCTTCTCCACCAGATCTATTGCACACACTCTACATTCTACATGACCTTCCACTCCCTGGTATGACCAGGACGTCCAAGTCGAAAGACCTCTCCCGACGACCCCCTCTGATAATCCCCGCGTCGCCCGCACTCCCGTCTCCACCCCGACGAACACGACGACACGATGGTCGCAATTGCACGTCCTCCGACATGCCGTGGAGTCCCTCGTGAGTTGTGCTGCTCACCTACCCATCTGCACGTGCTAACCATCGCTCTCGGGATAGTGGGCTGCTCGCCGGCGATGTTCTCGACATGCGGACGCGTTGTCGACGCGTCGATAGCCCTATCATGCATGTCAGTGGTTCGCGAGGTATGTTTCTTGACGGTCATTCGCTCATGGGAGGCCTCGTCACTGACGCTGTGGGCAACAGGCCCGGCAGCATGGCGACGCCGGCAGAAATTCCGCGTTCAAACACGGCGCATGACTCGGATATCGCACCAAATCCTGGCAGAATGATGTATCACATACTCTAGTAAGAACCCCACCGTAATCCATGAACGACTCTAGTAAGAGAGCCCCGCGATACATTACCGTACTGTAGTTAGAGCTCCTAGCGCCCTTCCCCTCTGCAGGGTACGCCCGCCTGCCTTACCATTAGTAGGCTATGTTTCCCGCCACATGACATATCACGCAGCCCGCCGACCTATCCTTTCCTGGCACGTTACAGCGTCTCGCCATAAAATATACCTATTCGGACTCCGCCCTGTGGCAAAGTGTGGCGTGCGGTTCCACGGTGCGGTGATGGGAGAATCGTGCGGCGCGCGCGATGATATCCAGCGCGCGCGCTGGCCCTAGGGCGCGCGATAGTATCGCGCGGGCACATTCCGGCGGGATCAGGTCGCGACCGCGCACCCAGGCACCTCTCGCGTATCGCGGGCTGGTTCTTAGGCACGAGCGCAAGCCTGCCCCTGGCTCGCGTGAGCGCAGGCAGGTCCCTGGGCACGAGCGCAAGCCTGTCCCTAGCTCGCGTTCGCGAGCTGAACCCGAGCGGGAGGATCTGCCGAAAGACTATGCGTGCGACCCCACATCAGCGCGGTGTGCGGGATGGGGGATTGGACATACCTTGAGATGTACATGCCTTGAGAGTCGCTAGCTTGGACGGCGGCTCTCGCGTGAGCGCGGATTGGTACTGGCGATCGCCCTCCGGAGCTCGGGGACCTACCGATGGGCGGTCTGTGCTACCCCGTGTCAGCGCAGTCGGTAGGAATAGCAGACCGAAGAAGTCGCGGGCCTGACTACGACTTTAGCGCGAGCGCGTGAGCGCAGGCCGCTGCCTAGGCACGAGCGCAAGCTCCTCCTCCACTCACGGGCTCTAGGACCTACCGACAGAACATTCCACACGAGCGAGATCGGCGGGATGGTGGGTGATCCATACTGGGGGAATCGCGAGCCTAGCCGATGCTGTCGCGTGCGCATGGGCTTCGTACCCGCGAGCCTGGTGATCGCGCTCGCGAGCTCGGGGACCTGCTGACAGGCCGGCCGGTCCATGCTATGCTCGAGAGGCTTTTCTTGCGTGCTTGATTGTCGCGCACGCGCGATCTACGGGATGGGCAGACTACACATGCCTAGGCAATTGTGAGCCTGTCGTCAGCTCTGGCGCATTGTCGCAGGGGCGAGCTCATACCGAAAGACTACCACACCTCGTCATTTGTGCAAGGGCTTGACGATTGTCGACAAGAGGAGGGGGCGCAGGACGTTCCTTGCTTGCAGGATAGGTGTCTAGGCGCAGACTACGAGCACGGCAGGGATGGTGCGTACCTATGCGGTCGAGCGGGCGTGTCGGGGCTCTATAAGAGTCAGTACAGCTGTGGGTGGTGTAGCCGCGGGTGGAAATGACGTTGAGTCGAGGATCGTAGCCGTGCATTTGCTAAATAGATGAGCTAGAGGGGAGTGTAAATGTTTGGGCCCCGGGGACTCACCTGTGCTGCTCCCTAACAGCATTGTCCAGCCTCCCCCCTGCCCTTCTCAAAGTGTTCGATAGATAGAGTGAAAGGAGTGGTTGTGAGACAAGAGCTGCCGAGGTACGCGTCGAGTGACTCGAATTCACGCGTGGAGCACAGAGAGAGACCTAGCCAGCAGGACGGAGAGGTCGTCGCGAGAGCTGTCGAGGTACGCGTGGAGTGACTCGAATTCACGCGTGTAACAGAGTTCAGTATGTCGCGAGCACAGCACAGAAGTAGATAGCGAGAGAACGTAGTCCAGTTATGTATGTGGAGCAGAGAGAGAGACCGAAGCAGCAGGATGGAGAGGTTGTCGTAGAAGGGAGGGATTCAGCGCCTAATCTGCGTTGAAAATTATAAGTCCATCGCGCGCGCCGCAGACCATGTCGGGCATTAAGGTTTCCTACACCTACATGGTTCGCACTCCATACGATCCTAGGCATACAATTACATACTACTATAGCGGACATAATGATACAATAGTACAGCGAGAAGCTATGCATAGGCAGGGGAACGAGCGAACATTGTCCTGAGTGACTAGGGTCTACATCTCTTCGTCGTCCTCAGGAAGGGGTTGGATGGGAACAAGGTCGTCGTCCGAGTCGCTCTCTGTTAAGTTTCACGCTTATCTCACGCCCTTGCCGTGACTCGTCCAAAGCCTATATTCTAGGTGACGGGTTACAGCGGTGGGTGGTGAGAGGTTGTCCTCCTCTCACCGACCCGTACATACTTTTATATACAACGATCCCGATACTGTACAGTACTACTGAGACAATGGAACACCGGTCCAGGGCGTCTATCGCTACAGCGCCTATAGTACAATGTAGGGCGTCTAATAGTCCGTTAATAGCGGTATAGTACAAGTCCGTTACATCCTCCCCCTCTCGACCAAGCCATGGTCGCACGCTTGAGTTCCAGCTCCTCTACGAGGCTGAAGCTTTAGACGTGGACGCGACCGGAGAGGTTCCAGCACCAGGGACTTCACCCATCTCGATGTCGTCATCGGGACGGGAGTAGTCGCGAGGCTGGGCGGATGCGAACACAAGTTCATAAGACGGGACGTGCGCTCCGTATGCGTCGAGGCACACGTCGCTCGCCTTGCGCGGGTAGCGGGAGAACGTGGTCGTATGGAGGGCGCAGCCTTCGAGCGCGCATCGCGTGGCATGCGCGTACTCGCGAAGAGCGGCGCCGTCCCCGGGGGATGATGAGTGGGAGGCGATCCACGCCACGATGTGATGGTAGCGGATGTCGCGGCAGTCGAATGGGTAGGGTGCGGGCTCGTCGACGAGCATGCAGGCGTACTGCCCGCGCTCGACGATCCAGTCGTACGCGCCCTCGAGGGAGAGTATCTCGATGGCCCCTCGGAAGAAGAGCGATTCCCCGAATCGCTCTCGCTGTCCAGGGGGCACCACGGGAAGGAGTGCGGATAGAAACGCTTCGGCGAGGACGTCGGGGCCGTGCGGCATGGCGAACTTGACGTTCGGCCTGGGGAGTCCCCCGAGCTTCGACCTCATGCCGATTGGCCACTGCTCGACCTCCTTGCCCGCGAGGTGCGCCGTGATGAGGTCCGGACTGCCGAGTGATATGAGGGCCCGGTTAGAGCCGCAACGAGACCGGGTAAGCCATTTCTGGCTGTACTCGGCGGCCTCGGTGACAGCGGGGAGGACGAACACGGGTGGGGGCTCGGTGGTCTCGGCAGAGGCAGCGGTTGTAGCGGGTGTGGAGGATGTCGACGCGGAGGGGGGAGCAATGGCGAGGCGCGGGGCATGCGTCGAGGTCGATGCGGCGAGGGACGATTGATTATGGAGGATGGGGACGCGTCGTGCGCGGCGGGAAGGGACGAGATCCGCGAGGTCGTCGTCGTCGTCGTCGTCGTCATCGTCGCGAGTGGTGATGCCCGTGCGCATGTGTGAGCGATCGACGTTGTTCGTCCGCACGAGGTAGCGCAGCCCCTCGGAGCGGCGGACGGTGGTGTCTTGGCACAAGAACGTGATGCGGTTGTAAAGCCGCATCGCGTTCTCGTCGCGCTCATTGACAGCGCGGAATCGGAGGTTGTGCGCTTGGTGGAGGGTGACGATCGGGAGGCCCTCCCATTCTCCGCAGTTCGCCGCAAGGTCCGATGGAACCGCCTGGATGGGGCCTTTGCGCTTGGACGCCTTGCCGCGGGCTCGGGCGAGACGTTTATCCTCGTTCCTTTCGGCCTCCTCTCCGCATTCGCTCTCGGCCCAAGCAGGGATGTCATACGGCACGATCCCGGTGTCGCCAGGGACGCGCGCGCCTGACATTACGCGGTCGATCTCGACGCCGGTATTCGCGGTGAGAAACCACTTGTACCAGGCGGAGTGGGGCTGGTTGTGGACAGATGGGTCGGGCTTGCCACCGGTGACGAACTCCGACGACAGCAGAGCGGCGTCATCGTGAGAGTTGTGGCGGGTCCTCGACCCAGCGCGGTCCGCGGGCTGTTCCTCGAGCTCGCGCGACCGCTTGCGGGACGCCGCAGAGTCGCTGTTCACCGCCGGAGTCATGACGACGTCACGGTCCGCTGCGGGCTCGATGGCGGGAGCCGTCAGGCCCGAGGGACCGGCGTTCGCGGAAGCGTTGCCAGCGGGGATGGCGGCGGGCTGGCGCGACGTATTTGTGGTAGGGGGAGCGGCCGGGCGCCTGGGCGGGGCGGGATCCTCGGCCTGGCGCCGCGGCGCTGTAGATGCGTGGCTGGGCTCGCGCGCGGAGTCGTAGCGCGGCTCGCGCGGGGCGGGGTAGGAGCGGTGGTGTTGCGGGAGCGGGATAGGCGGGGGGCGCTGTCGGATCAATTCCGATTCGCGACGCGCGACCTCGGCTTCGCGCTCTCGGAGCCGCTGCTCTCGGCGGCGGGAGTCGCGCGCCTCGTCTTCGAGCGTGGCGTTGCGCGACGAGAGGTCCCGAATGCGTGCATTCAGAGCCTCAATTGTTTCACGCGACGCTTCGTAGGCCGCCTGCCACGCATTGTGGTCAGGCGCCTGCGGGGCGATGGGGGCGCTGGCATGGGGGAAGGGAGCCGGGGCGACGTACGCCTGATTGGGGTGGCCGTACGGGACCGCGGCGGGATGATAAAAGAATTGGGGGGGCTGCATCACGGGTTGCGCGCCCGGAGGAGGTAGAGGCGGGGCGTCATGTCCGGCCCCTCCCCCTCTGGACACGCTTGCCGAGTCCGAGCCGTTCCAGGACGCCGACGGCGTTCCCCAGCTCGTTGGAATCGATTGGCTTGAGGAGCCCCAGGACGACACGCGCGACGCTGAGGCGTCGGGCGAGTTGTCCATGCGGCCGGGTTGAGATGACATTTTGAGTTTTAAGCGAGGGGGCGGGGTGGGAGTCGATGGGGAAGCGAAGGAAGAGACGTGGCGGATTCAAAGTCCGCTGACGCTGCAGTGTGGCGCCAGGTCCGTGCGCACGGTCGTTGCCGTGCACGTGCTCGGGGCGCGGCCTGCGGCCCGTCTTGGCCGGACATCGGCAACTACCGAGCGTGGCGGATTTTGCCGATGAGTTGAACTCACGTCTAAGTTCGTCTCGCTCCTCGGCGAGCGACACTCAACTCCACCGAGGGCGCATCGCGCTCCCGGCGGGGAAGGTGCTGCACGTCCTCAACTCCCATCACCGCGAGGTAGTCGTCGAGCGCCAGGAGGTCCTTGCACTCGTGCAGAGGCTCCCAGGTGTGCTCACCGGCCGTCCAGTGTACCATAAATTCGACCTCGTGCGATCTCCATCGATGCCCGACGATCTCGTCCACCTGCCACTCCAACTCGTCCGGCATGCCAAAGTCATAGAATCGCTTCGGCTCCCGCGCTGGGAAGAGCGCATCGTCATTCGGTTCGTGCGGTTTCAGCAGTGACGCATGGAACGTCGGATGCACACGACGCCTGAGTAGCTCTTCGGGCAGCTCGAGCGTGTAGTGCGACGTGTCGTTGTGCGCGGAACGGACTGCGAACGGTCCAATGTATTTCGGGGCGAGCTTGCGCGCACGCCCCTTAGGTAGTGCCAGATTTTTGGTGGATAAGTACACGAGCTGCCCTACGTCGTAGTGAGGCTGCTCGCGCGCCCGATGTTTATTGGCCTGGTGCGCGGACGCGACGCGCGATTCAATCAGCGCGTCATGCGCTGCTTCCAAGTTGAATCGCGCACGCTCCACGAACGCTTTGGCTCCCGGTAGCGCCTTTTCGAGTGTAGGGAATGAGCTCATGCGCGGCATGTGCCCATATACTAGCTCGAATGGGGCGAACCCTGTGGATGCGTTGATGCTCGAGTTGATTGCGAACTCGACCAGAGGTAGTTGGTCGTACCAGTCACTCTGGTCGGGCCGCACCACTGAGCGCAGTATCTGACCTACATTGCGGATGGCCCGCTCGGACGCGCCATCTGTCTGCGGATGAAATGCGGTGGACATAAGTTGTGCTGTTCCGAGAAGTCGGTGTACCTCGCGCCAAAATCGGGAGGTAAACTTAGAATCTCGGTCCGATACAATGGACTCGGCAACTCCATGGAGCCGTACGATCTCACGGATGTATACTGCTGCCAGGTTTACTGCGGAGTCGGTTACCCGGCACGGTATCAGGTGAACCATGCTGGACAAGCGGCAGATCACTACCCATATATAATCATGGCCTTTTGCCTCGGGGAATGGGCCCAGAAAGTCCATTCCCTGAGACTGCCACGGGAATAACGGTATCGGCATCGAATGCAGCCATCCTGCTGGAGGCTGTGGGCTGGTTTTCGACATCTGGCAAGCCTCGCAGGACGCACAGAATCGGTGCGTCTCATACGTCATCTTCGGCCACCATACCCATCGCCTCAAGTACTCATTCGTTTTCCGAGGTCCGAGGTGTCCCAGCGTGCGGTGCGCGAGGTCGAGGATTAGCTCCGTGAGCTTTCTCCGACCTTTGTGCTTCGCTCGCGGGACACAGAGGCAGTCGAATCCGAGTCGGGTGTGAACGTAGAGTAGCCCGTCCGCCAGTCTGAAATTCGGATAGGCGGTCGGGTTTTCTACTACTTTCGAGAACACTGTGTCTTCATTGTACGAGCGACGGATGGACTTTATCAACTCGTCGTCTGTGCTGATGCATTCGTTGAGCGGCGGACCGTCTTGCAGCGCGTCACGCAGCGTGACTTCCGCTGCCTCGAATCTGCTACGCATGCTGGAGTCTTCCGGGACGGTTGGCTGATTAGCAGCAGCTTGCTGCATTTCGGCGGCCTCGATTTGCCGTTGTTCTACCTTGTCCTTTGGTACTCGCTTCCGTTTGACTGGCCAGTCCGCGACGTTATCTGGATCCTGTCGTCGCGGGCGGGGCGGTCGCAGCTTCATTGCCCGAAGTTCGATGGGATGAGTGACCTCGTCCCGTCGTGCCTCAGGCAATTCGTCGAGTTCGGGGTTCAATCGGATGTCCGCGTTCACGAACTCTTCGATGGGATGGAAGTCATCTGCTCCATCGTTCTCGAAGTACCGAGACAAGCAGTCCGCGACCTTGTTATCCTCGCCGTCGACGTGGATGACTTCGGCATCGAACCGGTCCAGGAATTCACTCCATCGTATTAGTCGGCCGTTCTTTGTTTCGCGGGAGGCGGTTTTCATCTTGGTCAGGGCCTGATGATCGGTTGCGATTTTGAAGTTGCGTCCGATCAGGCGGTCCTCCCATTTTAGCAGGGCCTCGATCACTCCCAGAGCCTCCTGCTCATAGGTGTGATAGGAGCGCTGTGCAGATGAGAATTTCTTGGACATGAACCCGGCTGGTCGACACGTCTTCCAATCGGGTCCTTGTCCATATACCGCCCCAACGCCGTATACTGAGGCGTCCGTGATGACCCATATCGGCTCGTCCGAATTGGGGTCAATTGGTTTCAGGATTGGCACTCGGCAGGCCAGGGCCTTGATTCTGTCAAGACAGGCTTGATGTATGGGGCGCCAGTGGAATGCCTGACCGTTCCGGCAAATACCCTCTAATGGAGACGTATAAGCCGAGACGTCGGGCATGAAATGGGCGAGGTACTGAACGAGGCCGAGAAAGCGCTGCACTTCATTGAGCGATCTCATCGGTCGCCAGTTCCGAATGCGGGCCATCTTATCCGAGTCAGCGTGGAGGCCCTGGCTATCAATTAGATGACCGAGGCAATCCATTGACTCGGAGTAGAGGTCGAGTTTCGACTTGCTCAAGTATAGCTTTTGTTCGCGCAGCTTTTGGAACACAAGTGACAGATGTTTCTCGTGTTCCTCAATGCTGTCCGAGTATACGAATATGTCGTCTAAGTATACGTGGACGAATACTCCTATATATTCTCGAAAAATCCACGTTACTAGCCTCTGGAATGTGCTGGGGGCATTACAGTCCCCCTGCTGCATTACCGTGGAGATGGCAGTGCCGTAAATCGTGGAGAATGCTGTCTTCCATATGTCTTCTGCTTCGATCCGTACTTGTTCGTACGCGTCCGACATATCGATTTTTGTTCGATATCTCGCACGCGCTACGTCGTTACGGATGTTGTCTTGGTCCGGAAATGGAGTGACATCCTTCAACGTGTTGTCGTTGCGCTGTCGCGCGTCGACAACCGTTCGAAGCTTGCCATTCTTTTTTGGTATGCACAGCAGGGGAGCTGCTTGATTGGCGGGTTTCATCTCCCACCAGTTGGCGGTGATGTACTTGTCCATCTTCTCCCGGAGTGCCGGCTTGAGAGCGTCAGGGCACCTCGGGTGATGATAGTTGTATATCTTCTTCTCGTCAATTATCGGTATTCTGTGATTGACCTCCCGCCACGGTGGTAGTACCAGTGGTATGTCCCCAATCAGATCGGAGACCTCCTTCAACCACTTCTCTCTCAGTCGAGGAATATTCTCGTCTGTGAGTGACGTGGTCACTTGCTGTGCGATCTCCTTTTCCATTACGTCATTCATACCGAGCGGGTCCTCGCGTCCTAGGTGGTCGCGGCGAGTCTTGGATGAATGCGCTGATATTGTGTCTCTTATTCGTAGATTCGGCATCTTATCCCCTTTGTTCCGTAGTTTACTTTGGGTGTCCTTCCTAGACAGAGAAGTGTATTCTCTGTCTGGGTAGTTCACTCGCACTGAGCGGAGTGTTTGCTGCGTCGATGTGGCCTCGGGCGGTCCCTCTTCCTGTCTAATCACAGGGTCCGGCCGTGGCGTGCTCGACTGTGGTTGTTTTGCTTTCTTCTTCGTCTTCTTGTTTCGAATGGGCTCGCCCACTCCTATCTCTTCACTGTCGGAGGGGATCATAACGGAGGGATGGTCGGGGCTGAGCGATGGTCTCGCGCGATCACGGGCGATATCATCGTCAACCATGTCTTCCACCGTTACTTTATTCCTTTTGAGATGCTGCTTCGTACGGCGGGGCGGATGTCTTGCGACATCCTCCTCGTCTCCCGTTGCCATTATGATAGACTGGTGATCATGGGGTAATTTCGGTTTTCTTTGATACTTGATCACGTCTTGGTCCTCGACTTCCTCCACCGTCGTCTGAACGGGCGCGTTCCGACGGCGAGGGCCGTGTAGTCAGTTCTGATGGTCTGCCTTTCGCTTCGCACGATACACAGCGTCCTCAGCTGGTGAGAACGCTGAGATAGCTGTGCCTTGCACTACTATCTCGCGTTTCCCCAAGTCAAGGACGACACCGTACTTCGACATGAATGGTGTTCCGATTACGCAGTCGTATCGGTCCAGATTGACCTGGTCGAAATATACTAGGTCATTTACTGGTCCAATACGTACTGGAACACGTGTCCCGTAACTGATCTTGGACTTGCTCCCGGCGCATCCGAGCTGCAGGGTAACCTGCTGCTCGAGTGTGATCTTTGGAGCTTTCGTGACGTATGCATATTCAGGGGTCATGGAGTCGGTTGTACTCCCCGTGTCGAACAGGGTGTACGCCTCAACTCCGTTGATTTTTACGAGTGCGCATAGCGTGGCTGTCTCTTTTGCGGAACGTCTAGGCTGCACTTGTATCGGGGTACTATCCTTACGTCGTACTGTCGCTGAGTGAGCTCTCGGAGTCGCTGGCTTAGCGTCTCGGATTGCAAACATCTCGGCGTCGGCACGTATCGCGAACATTCGGACGTACGGCTCATTCTCTGTTTCGCTCTCGGAGGTTGGAGAGTCTAACTCCTCGTCTGAGCAGTCAATTATTTGCATTCCGTGCGAACGAACAATCTCAGATCCTGCTCCTGATCCATCAGGGTCCTCCCCTTCTGGTTCAACCGCTGAATCTTCCTGTTCGCTCTCGCTCTCATATTGTGAGCCTCCCCAGTTGTCACGGCCGTCATCGTCCGCCGGTTCCTCCACTCGCTGTGAGTGGAACCGCGGCTTCAGACGTTCGTTCCTGGACTCATACTTTTTTGGGCAGGTCGGGTCGCCCTTGAAATGGCCAACCTGACCACACGCAAAACAAGCATTATCCTTAGGTTTGAATCCCGATGGGCCCGGCGTCGGGGGGCGCGGAGGGCCTCTGCTCTCCGGGCGGCCTGACTGCGGGGCTCGGGATGCAGTTTTCCTGGGTGGCTCGCGGGATCGGGATCGACCCCGGTCCCGTTCGTCTCGTCGTCGGTTCGACCTCAAGTCTGTCCCAGCTGCTTGAGCTGAGGCTGACTGGGGTGCACCGTACAGCGACGTCGAGCTGACGTTTTGGTGGCTGCTTGAAAGTGCCTCTTCGAGTTGTCGGGCGTTCTCAAGGATCTCACTCCATGTATTATACTCGGGCGTGATCCCTCTGAACGTTCTCAGGTTCGAGCGTATATTCTCCGGTAGTCCATTGAACAACCGGAGATTTAGCTCGTACGGGTTGGGATAGTAGATCATTTCACGGGCGCGCCTCAACAGTTCGGCTGCGAAACTTTCTACGCCTGCATGTGTGCGGTATCGGCAACGCATGAACTCTTCTGTTGCTCGCGCGGCGGTGCTAGAGTGTACGAATCGCTCGTGCAGTCTACACACCGCCTCTGCGAAGGATATGTCGCGCCCGTTATCCGGGTGATCGATTTCTTGAGCATACCACGATTCGGCCTCACCCGCGAGATGTTGCCGTAGGTAGACTAGCTGGTGACGGTCTGCCTCCGGTCCACATACATTGTATGCCCGGAGCCAGTCCAACACGCTGTCTAGCCACGTGTAGAACTTTTGGTGATTGTTCGCGCCGTCATACTTAGATGGTATCTCGATCTTCGGCTGCTTCATTCCGTCGAGGAGCGGCATGCGCTCTCCGACTTTATGTTGAATGTTGTTCGTGATTTGGCTTAACAGCGCATTCAAGTGCGCTCGAGGACGGTTGATATTTGTTACTTCGTTCCCTGAGCTCGCAGCTTGCGTGCCTGTGGACTGTAGTACGCTGATCGGTCGTCCTCCTTGGTACACCGGCACCTGTCCGAATCGCACGGCTTCGGGTCGAAGCGCATTGGTGATCGACTCGGGGGTTACGTGCGGTAATCCTTCGTATTTGAAGCGCACCGTCCCGTTGTGTAGTATCCCTTGACGAGTTGTAGCTCGCCCGTGATTCGGCGACTGAGGGGGATTTAATTCACCCTTCATTCGCTGATCACGCGCGTGCTCGTATTCTCGCTCCAGTATCTCATTATACACGGGGCGGTATGCTGCGTATGCGTCTATCGACTCTGCCCTTGCATGCGTTGTTATCTGTACTCCATGATCACTCGCTCGCGACGCGTGCGTGTGGTCACTCTCGGAGGGGCCTGTGGTCGATGTGTGGGCTGTGAGCAGTATGTTGTCTGCATTCGGCTGTATCGCCTGCCGATTGCGTTCCTGCTGTCTCACTGCCCGTCCGATGCGACTGTCATACGCGTCCATGCCTTCGCCGGGTAGCCTAGCCATTCCTGCGTCGGCGGATGGGGGAGGTATAATTTTTGGGCCTTCTTGCGTCGCTCGCGACGCTGATTCGTCGACCGAGTGTCGCGTCTCGGGAACTGCTGGCAGCGGCGGCATCCCGAGGAGCGACCTCGTGCTCGCTATCGTTTTGTCGATGTCGACGAGCATTGTCTGATTGTCCTGTATCGCGCGATTGGTGCGGGCATAAGCTGCCCGTACATCATTCGCGTAGTCTTCGATTATCGCCGTCGATTTGGTTCGTAAACGATCCAAGTCAGCGGCGTGTTCGTTGAGCTGTTGAGTCCTCATGACGACTTGGTTTCTGAAAGCCAATTGGCTTTGAGTTACCGCTTCCATCATACGGGATTGCTGCTCGTTCTCAGATCGAGAGGGCTCAATCGCTGCCCGGCTCTGTACTGGGGTTGTACCGGACCGGGGCGAGTGTCCTATTGCCCTGCTCGTGTCCAGGTTTGTAGATAATGGCGCCTCTATCGCTGTGCCAAACGCTAGGCTCGGCGATGGGGCTGCTATTATATTATGAGGGAGGTACCGGATCCTCGATGATACCTGTAGTGGCGAGGTACGTCCTCCTACATGTGTTGGTGACGGAGGGGTCAGTCGATTCGGACGAGGTCCGGGTTCGATGTCCCCCTCGTCGGGTACTTCTTCTATGCGGGCGGTCCGGGAAAATCCTGGATCTCCTGCTGTATTTTCTAACGGTCGATTCCACTGCGACGGATCATTAAGTTGATCCATCGAAATGTTGTCGCCGTTACTGCTACGTGACATTGTAATGTTGTCGCCTAGATGTAGATGTGAGGCGAGTCAAAAAAGTGTCAAGTTTCACGCTTATCTCACGCCCTTGCCGTGACTCGTCCAAAGCCTATATTCTAGGTGACGGGTTACAGCGGTGGGTGGTGAGAGGTTGTCCTCCTCTCACCGACCCGTACATACTTTTATATACAACGATCCCGATACTGTACAGTACTACTGAGACAATGGAACACCGGTCCAGGGCGTCTATCGCTACAGCGCCTATAGTACAATGTAGGGCGTCTAATAGTCCGTTAATAGCGGTATAGTACAAGTCCGTTACACTCTCCTCCTCCTCGCCGAGGTGAATCCATGCTGCGACATCCTTCCAGGTGCTCAAACACTGATCCCGCATCGCGAGCCGAAGGGAAGCCTGCCGATGTGCGTACGCGTCTGACCCTTCACGATAGTCGGGCTTGTCGAGAAACACATCGGACTCGCTCACCAAGTCGAGCCACCAGTGCGCCAGCCACCCGTGGAAGTCGGTCGTTCGACCCATTTCCTCCTGCAGAAGGTCGACTTCCTCGGTCCACCGAAAGGCGCGTGCACGCGCCTTGCACCATTCGAGACGCAGAGCTGGAAATGATCAGTTAGTGATCGAAACGCAGTCGCAGTGAGCTACGTACATTCTTGCAAGCTCTCGTGCATGGCGTTCATCGTTGTCGACGAGTCAGGCTTCGCAGGTGAGGCGCTTGCCTGCCAAATCCATGACATTATCTTGCGCCCCTCTGACTGACCGTCTTCGCCCTCGGTGATGTGTCGAATGTCCGTGGCGAGGAGAGGGCGCAGATACCGGCGCCAGTCAACTTGAGAAAGAGGAGCCGCGAGAGCTTGCAACGCGGTGTAGGCTGAACGGTAGCGCTCCGCGTCAGCATCAATCTTCGCATCAACACTTTTGATGACGGTCTGCGCGCGAGTGTTGGCGCGCTGGCCTCGAGCGAAGCGGTTCTTGTGCTTGTAGAGATGCGTGCGGACTTCCAGATGACCGCGAAGATCACTCAGTGCATCGAACGCCTGAGCGTAGCGCAACCGCCATTCGATATTCATCAAGGAGGCGGAGCCGGTGGAGTCACTGATGGTGGCGGAGGGCAGCAGGAGGGGGAGGTTGTACGTGAAGCCCGATGTCTCACTCTGAGCAAGTATTCGTGAACGTTGAGCGACGACTGCGGGGGCATAGAGTTGTTGTATGCTAAACCACGAATCGATCCGACGTTGCAACAAGTTCTGACGCTCCTGGATCTTCGTGCGTTGAAGATCAGTGGCATGGGTGGAAAGCACAGCGAGGTCGGCCTTGAGACGGCGCCTATCACATACGATTAGCGAATGAACGACGCGCGTCGTCTAGGTCCTAGGACTTACTGCGCATCCTCGAGCTCCAGTCCGGCGACGATCATGTTGCTGGCTGTAAACTTGTCATGCAACACGACCGCCGTCCCTGCGCTATGAGCCTCTGCGTCCTCCTCAGCTAGTTGACGTTTAATTGCCGATTGAGTGATAGCTATGTACATCGGACACTCGGGTTAATGTTGTTCGAAGTGAGAAAGAACAATTGGCTTACTCGGCCTCATGATGAGGTAGGGATTAACAGCAGTACGGTCGTCCTCCCAAGTCTCTACGACAACCTTCCAGGCCGCCGTAGCTTCGACGGGAAGCGCCGCGTGATATTGCTTGAAAGCGAGCATTTGGGCGTTGCGCTCGGGGACCGCCTTCTTGATGCGTGCTAAGAGTGTTGCTGCTGCACGCGAAGATCAGTCTCGGCGCCCAAGGATGGCAGTGTGAAGATACTCACGTAGTTTGACCACTTTCTGCCAATTGTGACAACCGAAGACGTCGTCCAACAGGTCTCGGCGAGAGCCGGGCCCCATCTCCTTCGTACTGGCGGCCACGGCGTTCGTGCGAGACCACCCACGCTCGATAGCCTCGCCATCATACCGAGCCGAATACGGGAGATATCGGAGGTTGTACATAGCGCGGCATCTGTCCTGATGGGCGTTGATATGGAAACTCGGAATACCCCACTCGACTTCATAGTCGATATCTAACAATTGCCAGCCGTACTTGGTGTAGCGCGTGTCTATATTCTCCTTGTAGATGCAGCTGACGTCGTAGGTGAAATGTATGCGTCGCGGAGCGTTTCGACGAAGGGAGGACCTCTTAACATAGTCCATATTGACTTGCCTATGACACGTATCAGTTACGAGCATTGTTCGCGAAACTGAATACAATGTACCGTTCTCCACGCTGGATATCGGCAGTCGAGCACGGCCGCTTCATTTCGTGACGCGCGCAGTCGACACTGGCAACGCCCGTTGCTGCCAAGTGCGGCCCTCCTTTCGAATGAGCGAGTTTGACGGCGTCGTGATTGTTGCACAGGTCAGAGGGCTTCGTGACCAAGTCGCTGTGCTTTTCGAGGTGCGCCTTGTACGCCTTCTCCTCGACGACGTACGCGTACCCATGATTGAGACCGGGGTCGACCTCGTCTGACGAAACCTTCTTCCGCTTGAGGCGGAAATTGGCGTCCATCGCGAGATACATCTTGTAGAGCCAGCTTAGAATAAATGACGTCAGTATTGTATCGCGAGCAGGATGATATAGATGATGTGACCTTCTTTCCTTCGGAGCCTTATCCCAGTCGGCAGGAAGGTTCTTGCCGGGATGGGGGCAGGCAGGACATTCGACGACGCACGACCCTTCGGGAGTGGCAGCAATCCCACCGGAATGATGTCCGCGGCCAGCTCGCTTCATCATCTTGAGGTGACGCCACTCGCGCATGATGTTTAAGAGGGCGGGATAGCGGTCCTGCAAATCGGTGAGGTGCGATCAGATAAAGCAATGACGTAGTACGCACCCTTGGAGTGAAAAGGCCAGTGTTATCCGTGCAACGCGAGAGCGTGTGGTAGAAGTCGAAGGCAGAGACCTTCGACTGTGCCGAGAGGAGGTGGAAAAACTCGAGAACGCGGAGCGTAGCTGCAGTTCGGGGGCTTTGCGAGGTCGCGGGATATAGACGGGCGCGAAGAAGTTGAATATAGTGGGGGAGCGCGCTTTCGCAACCACAAAACTTGAGGTTAACCTCGTGAATGCCGGAGGTATCGATGATGACAAACTCGTCGTTCCATGCACGACGCGGGAAGACGCATTCCTCGCCCGGAGGGTGGCCTAGCTGGATACAGAGACCGAGCGAGGCGAGCGCGACGCGTGAGAAGAACTTTTGAACACCATCCCACCTCTATTGCCGGATGAGAACGATGAAAGACATGTCAAAATACGAACTCACCTTGACGCGATGCAGAGGATTGTCTCTGTGCAGAGACAGTAGACAGCGCTCGCAATGCAGTCGAACATCCGCGCAATCGTCGCACCGGTAGAACGCGTTGGCGTCGCCGCATGGGCATACCATGCTAGTGTGATCGCCACGCCCTTCTAGCCGCAAGAGCTCGGCTAAGTACGCATCGGCCTCTGGGACCCATTGAAGGACCGGATTATCCTACAAATTTCATCAGCATAGGCGGTCGGAAGCTCGGATGGGCATCGTTACCCCTGCGGTGCGCTTGCGAGGCTGCGGATCATCCTTAAGATCTTCTATTTGTTGGTACAGGTAGTCGAGGTCAACGGCCTCGCGCTCTGGGTCGTACATTGCGTCAACGAAGTCGTATGAGGTTGATGGAGGAGGTAAAGAGTGGGTGCGGGGACGCTTGGTAGGGGAGGCAGGGAGGTCGTGATGCGTTGTGCGTGCACTGGGGCCCGTGTCACGATGCGACCAATCGACGTGAGTATGTCGTTCGGTTCGTGTGCGGCCACGGACCCCTGATTCCTCGTCCGAATCGTCATCCGAATCCCCATAGAACGCGTACCGTGGTCTCCGTTTCATGGAGGTGAGCGTCAACCGCCTAGAGGAAATTGCAGGAGAGGTGGGGGAGGGAGTCGTGGGGGAGGGAGTCGTGGGGGAGGAACGCGAGTCACAGAGTTGCATGCGCATCGCGCGCCATCTGGACGCGGTGGCGGGGGCGTGTAAATCAGTGTTCTCTCTGGAAGTCCTGTGTGGAGATTCTGGGTCAGCTTCCATGTAGGGGGATGGCACTTAGAGCACGATGCAGGGTGGTGACACATACCACACGAAGTAAGTTGTATATGATTCGTAGAACTTGAATTTAAGTAAAATCCGCGGGATGACCGAGTGCAAAGGCGACCCTACAGCCGCGGTCAGTCGGAGATAGAGCTTGTGGGCAATACACTCACCTGTATAGTGTATATTGCTATCCATGACTGTACCTCCACTTCCATATGCGTGCCAATGAGCGCGACTCCTGTCGCAGATCAACGACCGGGCAGCAACCTCCGGAGCTTCGACTGACGTGGCCGACGTCGACAGACCCCCCAATGGCCGCAACGTTGGCGGAACAAGCCGCTACTTTGACGAGGGCGCCGCGCTGCTTTGTTGATGCTCAACACACTTGAAGGTAGAGGCGAGTGACTGCCAGCGGACGAGGCAACGGAAGAGCTGACTCTATTGATGGTTCGAGTCGAGGGCGACAGAGAGGTGGCTGGATATCAAGACGAGTAAGACGGCCAGAAGTTAGGGGCACGACGAGCTGTTGAAGCGACTTAGGGAAAAGGAAGCCTCGAGTTCGCGATGGAGCTGCTGAGAGTCTCTGAAGAAGGACAACGAGGAGCTGAGCGCTGAAGAGCGCTGAGGACCGGCATTCTGCGCGCGGAGGCGCCTGTCGACGTTCCTATTAAGACAGCCAATCAGGTGCCGTATAACGGTACGCCTGAGATCAAATCCAAAACAAAACAGTCATTCTAGAGGTCTGAAACATCTTTCAGGTCCTAAGAAATGCTCGATGCAAGTCAGAATGTTATGGAGAGGATACAGTCACACTTTAAAGACCTCCTAGGACTTGTGCTACATGCGAGTATGAAAGGCTCGACGTACTCGCAGTGATATTACAGCGGTTCCACTTCAAGTACGAACGGTTGCGCGAGAAGGTTAAGTAGGTATAATCGTATAAATCAAGCGTCGTCGTTCAACCACGACAAAGTATCTAGTCTAAGTCGCTGCCAGGGTAACTGTCTGTGGCTCTGGGCATATGCATATTGCTCGACACCTTCCTGTCGAACATCCCACTCCTCCACCAGTAAGCATACGAGCTTCGCTCCCCAACTCAACGCCGTCTCCCTGTCCTCGTCGGTTCCCTCCAATTCCGCGAGCGCAGCCCATGCAGCAGCTCTCGTTCTGACCTCCTCAACCACTTCGAGCCTCAACACCTCGATATCCGACCCCCGCATCCACCGCTCAGCTCTAGCCATCCCAGCCTCCATGATCTCGCAATACTGGAAGATCCCGAGGATCGCTGCTCGCGATCTCCACAGACTATTCTCCATGTATTCATCCTCATCTTCACCAACAGAACTGATCGGGTCCGGGATTGTTCCGGGCGAAGGGGCCTCGTATGTGAATGGCGGTGTCCATAGTCCTAAGAGCGGCCCGGTGTCGAAGCCTATATGGGCAAAGGAGACGCGTAGAGGGATGCGTCCTCGTACAGATAGCTCCGTAGGAAGTATGATATCGAGGGCACAGGTCGAAGACGTTGTCTCTACCGGATGAGAGGTATGTTGTTTATCATAATTCCTCTTGTTGGCCTGACACTTTGTTTCTCGACCCCTGTTAGAGCGATAAGTACTTTGTTTTGAATCAATGCATACACTACATATCTCACTTATCAGAGTGGCGGTAAGCTGAAGCTTGTGCACGCTTCGCCGCATGTTTAGCTTCAGCGGTGAGGTGCTTAGCACGGCGACCCATGGTGGTAGAGTCTAAGGTTGGAGACGTTGTATAAGCGCGCTGTTAAGATATTCATTGCGTAATCAACGACAACGCACGCAGTACACAGGGGGCGTTACATGTAGCAAGATATCGAGCAGACGACAGAGTGTAGTACGAGCACAAGATGTAAGTCATACGAATGGCGATAGTCCGGGACGGCATACAGTGAGAGTATAAGCCGATTTTGGTACGATGGCAACACAGACATGGCAAGGGAGAGAGAGGCAGAGAGGCGACAGACCTCACGAAACGTGCGGGAACTTTGCGAGCTTTTGGGTACAGGGTAGTACAACGACGGAGACAAGAAAGCTATGGGTCTGTCAAAACGGCGTGCGCAGTACAGTAATGATACCTTGGTGAAGGAAACCTTCGAACACTGACAACGCAACCGCACGCGTCGCGTAGCCGCCGCCGCCAGATCCGGTGCTGACTCGGGTGATGGCGTGTTGCATCATCGCCCTGCAGACCATCGCAATACTCAGCAATTAGTACAGGTAGCTGAAGAGACGAATAGATACGTACCAGGTATCAAATACGCCAACACGGCGCCCACGGGTGACAACATACCAGTTCGTAGCCCCACTCTCGGGAGCTACGAAGATATCCTCAAGGCCAATAGCAGCCTGCGCTGCGGCTGCAATAATAGCAGGAGGGAGTGTGGGAACGGGAGCGGGGGCGGCGACCACGGGCTGAGCGGGGGCGACGACCATGGGCTGAGCGGGGGCGACGACCACGGGCTGAGCGGGAGCAACGGGCTGAGCGGGAGCGACGGGCTGAGCGGGAGCGACGGGCTGACCGGGAGCGATGGGCTGAGTGGGAGCGACAGGTTGGGCGGGAGCGACAGGTTGAGCGGGAGTGACGACGACAGCGATGGGCTGAGCGGGAGTGGGGGTAACAGTGACAGCGACAGGTTGAAGGGAGGCGGTGGCAACACGATGAGTGGGGACCGGCGGCTGGGCGGCGACGACGGGCTGGTTGGCAACGACGGGCTGAGCGGCAAGATGCGTTACGGCGTGAGCAGGAGTAAAGTGTATGGGTGGCCACTGCCCTGGCATGCTCTCCACCCCAACATGCACAGTGGGTAGGGCAGGCGGAAGTTGTGCCATGAAGGGGGCAGGGGTCGTTGCGGGAGTCGGAGCAGGTGTGGGTGACACGATACGCACGGCGGGTAGGGTAGCGGTTAGGTGATCAGGAGGAAACCCAGCGGACTGACCCATGTCAGAGTCGTCGTCATCGGTCGGATCGTCAACAGAAAAGTCCCCGACGCCTTGGCCGACATAGTCCAAACCGACAGCTTGGTCGGTGTACTCGATGAGAGAGCCTGACTCGTCAGTGAACAGGGAGGAGACGGAAGACGCCGTAGACGGGCTGTCGGTGAGATTGGGAGGCAAAGTCGGGGGATTCGAATTCAGAGGCTGAGAACGATGCTGGAGTGATGGGGAAGGGGTCGGCGCAGGAGCGGGATGAGGTGTGGGCGTCACTACGTGGCCGGCATGATCGGGATGCCCATGCCGGCCCGCTAAGGCGAGCGTCAAATGGAGAGTTCAACACGAGCTTCGAACTATGTTGACTTACGAACCAACACCCATTCGAAACAGGCAAGGCACGGATCGTTCAACTTGATGTTGTGAGCTTCTAGAGGGTGCGTATGGTGAGCATGGGATGCGGGGCAGTAAGCTGATATCACTCACCCTCATACGTTTTCAGTATTTCGACCCAGATTCGCAAATACTCACCAACGGTCGCATCGTGAATGTTGACTCTGTCAAAGCGTTCAACGACCATCATGGACATGCGCAGGAACTCCCCGACTGGAAAGTACTGCATGTCGACATTCGGCTCCTGTGCTGTGGCTTCGGAAGGGGACGAGGAGTTCATGGCGGGCGAGGATGGCGAGCTTGGGGAGCGACGTGGACGACGGAGGTGAGTGGCAAAGCGTGGGGGAGAGGTCAAGCCTGCTCTGACGGCCACGAAGGTTCACTCAGGTCTTAAGGAGGGCGGTTAATTCCCACCCTCTGGCATTCGACCAAACGTGGTCCGACAGGTTTGGGCTGCGCGCTCCCCTTTTGGCTCCATATATGAGTGCTCGCGCTCTGAAGACTCACCCCGACCCTTTTCACCCCCTTTTGCGCACGTCTCGACGTCTCTGTGCAGACTCTCGCATCACCTCCGACCCGCTCTGGACCATGGCCCCCCCACGTTGGACTTCAGTAGAGCAGACCGATTGGCTCAACGACCGCAGAGCAGGCCACGCTGAGGCCCAGAAGAACTCGAAATTGACGACTTGGCTCACCTCACTGTACCATGACTGGTTTATCCTCTGGCCCGAGTGCGACCTCATCTTTGGGCCCGGAGTTGACAAAGACAAACTCCCACCCGAGGACAAGATTCGTTTGGCAAATGCGATCGACAAGCGTCAGAAGGTGAGTTGGTCCTCAAAACGAATCAGATAACTAGCGACTGACTTGTCGTCCTTCATAGCAACTTAGGTCCTGGCTCCGGAACAATCGAGCTGAAGCACGCGCCGCCCGCGGCATCCCAGCTAGCATAACCGCCGAGCTCAAGAAGGGTAAGCCCGGACGCGTCCCGCACGCGCGCGAGGTATACTGCCGGCTGTTCTACGACGAGCCGAAGAAGGCTATCGTTAGCCAGGACCTCAACGATGAGCGCCAGGCACTCGGCCGCAAGCTCACGCGCGCCGAGACGATGAAGATCACGCGGGGTCGTGTCGACGCGTGGTACGCGCAAGCGAGCGACGATGTCAAGGCCCAAGTTGCCTCCAAGCTGGAGGAGGAGACCGAGGCGAAACGTTACGCAATGAAGCCTCCGGACTCCCGAACATCGTCTGAACGTACGCCTGAATCTTATCAACAGTATGTATCCCTCGATTACATGCACCGTCACTGTCCGCTAATTCACGCACCTCCAGGGCCATATCTACTGCCCCCGGAGTCATCGACCGGCTGCTCGAGCCCGTCTTCAAGGAGACAGGCTGGTGCATCACTGTCGTCGCTGCTGGCCCGTCTCCCGAAGAGGGCGGTGACATTCGAACGTTTGCGTGAGTGCCTATTCAACGAGATTCTAGAGTCCTACTTACCGTCTATCTAGCGTCCACCTAGGGACAAATTCGTCTGGCCATACCCTTGATCAGGCAATACCGGACTTTCGCGAGAGGTACATCCGTCCCATGATCCATTTCGCGAAGGGCGTCTACCGTAAGTGGTTAATACTCCTGCATCCCGAGCGCTTTGAACTGACATCCTTGCAGCTCGGGAAGCCCGGCTCAAAAGGGCAATATTGCCAAAGGTCGCGAATCCCCAGCTGACTTCGGAGTCATCGCCTGTGCGGTCGGAGCCAGGCAGAGATATCCAATTCGGGCCGATGGCTTCCACTTCCAGCGCAAGCTTGGACATCCTTCCGACTCCCTCCAGCGACACAAGCGCTCCTCTCCCCGACACTCCTCGCAGCTCTGGTGCATTCGTCGCGAACGACAATGCAGCCTCCGACCCACTCAATATGCTTGCAGACACGGCTGCTGCTCAAGCTGAGCGTACGCACCCGCAAGGTGATATGTTCACACCCGCGTCCTTCTCATTTGACAGCTTATTGCCGTTACCGGCCTCGTGGCAACCCGCTCCCGCTCCCGCTGCCCCCCTACTCCCCTGGGACATGGAGATCGAAGACCCGACCTCCCCGCTGCGCGCCGCGCGGGAAGCCATGCTGTCAGATATGATACCCATGCCGCAAGTGGATCTGTTCCTCCCCGAATTGCCCTCCTTTCCCGCCTCGCCCACTCTTTCTGTCTTGTCCGCCTTGCCCACGTCTGTGACTACCACTCCCCTGTCCATGCTCTCTGCGCTCCCCTCGCCCGCGCTTTCCACCGTGTCCGCGCCTGCTCCTGCCGCGTCCGTGTCCGCGCCCACTCCCGCCGTGTCCGCGCCCACTCCCGCCGTGTCCGTGCCTGCTCCCGCCGTGTCCGCGCCCGCACCTGCTCTTGCCGCGCCTGACCCCGTGCCTGCCGCGTCCGCGTCCGCTTTCGCCACGTCCGTGCCCCCCGCCGCTCCCACTACCCCCGTCGTTGCCGCCGCCGCCACCGCGTCCGCCCAGGCCGCATTAACATCGGCCTCGCCCGCGCCCGCATCTCCGCTCGACGTGCCCGCGTCCGATGAACCGAGCACGTCTGCGAGACCACAGCGCCAACGACGTGCTCCCATGCGGCCAGACGCTTCTCCTCGGTCCGCCAAGCGTCCCCGGCTCCAGTGAATGTGTCCTCCGACTGCAGTGTAGCCCGTATCTGATCCTGTCTGCATCTCCGCCACCTCAAAATAGTTGTACTGTTCGTTTGCGACTTTTTGACATGTCTCCCGAGTCTGCTATCTCTCACCACCAAAAGTAGCGTTTTGAATGCTTAGAATCTCCGACATCTGCTCCCCTCGTCTCATATGTCATCTTCTCGTTTCGATATGTACTACGAGAATTCCTACATAAGACATGTACATGTATAGTAGCATCTCCAAAAATGTATCGCCCCGTCGTGGCATACGTGAACAGTCTCAGTGGACTTCAACCTATACACGATGTGTCCTCTGCTATTGACTATGTCGATATGCGCGCCTACATCTCCATAACCGGAAACCTGTCAATATTCTATGACGTCACGCAAAAACGAGTAAGTTCTGAAGCATTCGACCGACGACAAGTATCTGACATGTCGACCGTTAGCACAGATCCCTTCCAAGACATAGATCCATCTTGTATCTATCCATCTTGATGTCTTCTCTACTTCAGACCATGTGTCCCGCAACATATGATCGCGACATACAGGTATGTCGAATATTACGGCTATCTTTGCTGGCAGGCCACAGTGACAACCTAAACATGAGCTGTGCGTATTCTTCTGACGATGCTCTGTGCTTCATTATACGTCATTCATTCTAATCGTATTATATGTCAGGAACTAGGTCCGAAAGGGGCCCGGGAGGGATCCAACCGCCCCACTGGGTTGCTAACAAGTACTAGGTACTAGGCTACTAGTACTAGTACTATAGTACCGAACCGCTGGTACGTGTCTCTTCAACAGAGCTCCGTTTTCCGTGTATATGTCGTGTCGTATGTTCTGACTATATTGATATGTCAGGAAATGAGGCTCGAAAAGGGCCCGGGGACATACAACCACCTGCCAATGGCGTGCTGTTGCCATAACCGCGCAAGCTGACCGCAAACGGAAAGCCCAAGACGCCCGCGAGGTGCGTGGAATTTCCCGCCATGTACATTTTAATGTCCGCTCATAGTCTGAGTGCAAGCCGTCCCGAACAGGTAGTGTACGGCGGGGGCGCGTCCAAACCCGAAAGGGAAGGGCGCTCCGGCACACCATATTGAGGGACCCTGTCAGTCCCAAACGGGGAGGGAACGCGAGCCTGCCATATAGGGGGCAAGGTATTCTGGATGTATCTAGAGTGAGCTCTCTTGATACATCAAGAGCTATCAACTCTGACTACAATGTATCATGGATCACGGACAGATTCTAACTACAGTCTACTGATATATCATATCGTCTGTATAGCCTGGATATCGTGGCAACGTGACGCGTCTGTCCGACGCTCGAGAGCAGCGGTGGTGTCCCGGCATCTCCGAGTCCCCGATGTACTGTCGCCCGGATAGTTATTCTGTGAGGGCGAGAGCATCAGGAGAGTCGTACGCACCGGATATGTTCGACGTTGTACACCTCAATCGTGTTCTCGGAGTGCGAGGTATGTGCACAGTCATGACGCCCCGACATTTGACTGACCTTCTCCTAGCATCGGTAGTGCGAAGAGGCAGCAGCGAATGAGATCGCAAAGGCTGGGTGATTCGAGGGAGGCATGGCTGAAACTTGTACGTCAGAAGCTTGTTCCGGATTGACACGAGGCTCACCTTCTGCAGTATACAGCAGAACGCCGACGACTGAGTCCTGAAGAGATGCCGAACGACGCTGAACTCGATGGTCGCCCACCTCGCTGGCACGAACGATCGCCGGCGTGTGCCAACTCGATCACACGCATACTTGGACGACTTCAGCGGGCGGAGTACTACAATCTGGCGGCGGTCGCGCGGCAAAGCCGCGCTCGTCGAGGAGGTACATGTACCTCAATGTTACTGCTCTTCGTGCGCGGCCGGGAGTCGCAGAACGGCGAGTTGACATCGCATCTGCAGGGTGCGTACCTCGATGGCAGATGGAGGCCGGAACGACACTGACAAGTTATGCCAGGCTCTCGTTTCGAGACGACTCACCTGCAACGTTTGTGAGCTGCCGGCATGGGCATAGGATGGCGGCCTACATCTGGTCGGAGTAGCAGACTCGCTTCCGGGTACGTACCTTGAGGGCGGACGGGAGTTGCGACGAGACTGACGAATCATGGCAGGTTCTCCTTCCAAATGGCTCGTGAGCTGCCGGCGCGCATATAAGAGCTCCCGCGGCCACGCCGCGGCCGTCGAGAATCCCATCGGACGCACCGCGAGTGGCAGATGGCGGCACCGTACCGCTTCTGGGTACGTACCTCGACGGCGGGGACCGCGACGAGACTAACGATCTGCGTCAGCACTGTAGAACGATTCGCCGGCGCGGACTTCGGCGTCGGGAGCCAGGCAGCGCGGCGGGGAGAATCGCAGCAGAGCACGATCGAGGACGTCGACGTACCTCGATGCTACTGATAGTGTGGACGGCGGCTGAGAACACAGCAGTGACTCCGGACGTACCTTGGCGATGGACGACGGACGAGACGAGGAGACTGACGCGTCGACGCGTCTGGCAGACCCGCACTGGTGATGTCACGCGCGACAGGAGCCCGGGCGGAGATCGGATCGAGGAAGGGGCGCGTCTTAGGGAACAGGTGCGTGTTTCCTGTCGTTCTGGGGGAGTGATGAGTGGGAACGCGGGCGCGGTCACAGGACGCGTAGAGGAGGGCGTTGGGACGTCGTCTGCAAGCGGGCAAGATCTGAGGTAGGCCGGCGAGCGCAGAGTCGGAAGTAGCTGCAGGAGAGCGCGAGTTCAAGAGGGCCGACATGTCAGGTCAGTGCACCAGCCAGAATCCGAGTTCGAGTTCGAGTTCGAGCGTCAGGCGGGACAGCTGAGAGACGGAAGGCAGAGGTGGTGGCGGCAGGAAGCAAAGAGCCGCGAGCTGCGTTCGAGATGGCCGTCCCAAAATGGGCACTCAGGCGCTCGCTGGCATCTGAGAGAACAGTCGCGTCGCGCCGTTCGTTCTCGCTCTCCGGTGGAGAGAGACGAAATATATTGCTGTCTATTACATGCTGTAGCTACCCAGTGACCGAGTGCGAGTCTGCCCCACTGAGTCCGCCCCCCACCGAGTCCACGCCCCACCCTGCCCACCAGATCCTCGCCGCGCCCTCGACCACCCAGTGAGCGTGCACCCGTCCAGATTACGACCCAGTGAGCGTATGCCCGTCCAGATTGCAGTCCAGTGAGCGTACAGAGGTTTCACTTGCATCTCGCAGATCTTCGTCTGGGCAGTCCGTCAGCACGCCGCATAAGCACAGTCACGCACCGGGCACGCCGCCGCCCACAACCCCCGCGCGGCTCGGAACCGCCTGGTCTCCCGAGATCGCCAGTTGAGACTGGTGCAAAGGCACCGTTGCTGTAGGCTGTTCGCCAACCGTGCGAGTCAGACTTATGGCACTCATGACGTATGTCCGCGGAAAGGTACAAGGAGCGCACCTGATTCTTTTGCGCTTCCCGCCAGACCCCTCCTCATGCCTCAGTACTCAGTCTCCAGGCGCCGTCGTGGTCTTTGTGCCTTTGCGCACTATACGTCGACATACATCAATACTGGCTCGCCCACGCCGTCGATTTCTGGGATGACGCATTTCAGGTCGAACGCCTTCGCCAAGACGATCTTGAAGATCTTCTGCACATTGATCGAGGCCGATGTTGAGCAGAAGATTAGCGAAGCGTGCATTGCCTTGGCGAAGCGCTTTGCCTGACCGCCCTACATGAGCTACAGGAAGCGCGATGGAAGCAACAGCGTCATACCTGTTTAGTGATCTCTTCTTGTTCGTCTCTTGGAAATGTCGAGAATGTGTCGAATTTGGTACCAATCAGGAATGGTATCGCGGTCTGTGTTGGGAGTCATGATCAGCACTCGGCCTACACTGGTATATGAATGGCAATGCCCCAGACAGCATGAATTCCGCCCTCTTAGCCTAGGGGCTAGCACTGTGACTGAGCTCCCGGTCACAGACTAACTACCAGGCTAGCTCGGGTCCGAAATCTGTGCAAGGGCGGTAACAAAGCGAAGTCGAATCCCATACAAATGAGACTTAACGTTGCCAGTCGTGATAGGATACATCGTGGCCAGCTCTAACCGGACATATCGAACACACAGACTCACCTTGTTGAACCCCCTTGCTTGTCGATACCACTCCTTCACCGAATTCAACGTCGACTTCCGCGAAAGATCAAACATGAAGAGAATCGCCACCGCATCGTTGCACACCAGGGGCAACATGTTCACGAATTCTCGCTGCCCGCCTAGATCCCACAGCGAGAACGTGATGGATGTGCGGCGCACTGTGATGGTCTTCTCCATGAAGTTGACGCCTATGTGGTATTATCGAGGATCGGTCGGACGAGCGAGGAAGAAAGTCGATGACACGGTAGTCCGAGTAGATCCGGACGATGCGTCGAGTTGAGGGGAGTCGAGATAGAGGGTATACGACCAAGGTCCATGAGCAGACGACGCGTACGCAGCGGGATCGGGTACGGACCTAGCGTCTGGATATAGTCCTCATCAAAGTGCCCCTCGACGTATTTCACCATGAGACTCGTCTTCCCTATCTGCGAGTCACCCAGCATGCCGACTTTGATCACGACGCTGCTACAAAGCGCACGCTTCAGTCGACTCGTGTCAGACACGCCCCGTGGCCATCGACGCGCACCTGTTCTGCTCTGCGCCATTCTCGCCGCCCAATCTTGAGCTGCTGGGGCCGGCATTCGCGCTGGGTGTTGGAGAGGATGACGAGGCGGAGGCGGACATGTGCCTGGAGCGCGCGTAGGGAGTCGGAGGGGGAGGAAGAAGGTGTAGGAAAGGAAAGGCGCAGGAAAAGGAGTGCTCCTGCTGCTCAGACCAGAATATAGAACAGCGACGGGCCCAGCGAGACGGCGGAGGACGAGAGGCGGATGTTCAGGAATCGGAGAGCAGGCGTGAGGAGATTACTGTTCAGATTGAGAAAGGGAGAAAAGGACCGAAAGGAAGGACGCGTTCTAAGTCGTACTGGAAGCTTGAGGGCGTGATGGGAACAAGACGACCCTCGGACGGGAGACGTGTTGCGCGGTGGACGCCAGCCAGGCAGAACAGCAGAGAGAGGAACGCAACACGAGCCGACCTGCCCAGATGGTAACAACCTGCACAAGCGCCCCAGCGCTCGTTACTACTCCCGCCGCTAAGAACAATCACCAGCGAGCTGCCATGGGTAAGTCCCCGCTCTTATAGCTTCTCGATACACTCGCTTGATGCTGCCTGATGCTTACCCGGGCTACCGTCTCCCTTCGCCCACTGTCAACTATTCTATTTCCGTCCGACATCTGGACGAGTCTGCGCCGCCCTCTCGTCTGTCGTCTCGGCAAGTGCTCTTTGGATCTCGCCTCCCAACTACTCATCCACCTTCGCCGTACAGCCCACGTCTCGTCCCCCGGGGCAGTCTCGCTCGTCTCCCCACGGATCAGCGCGCCAGTTGCACATTACCCGCAGCTCGATCCTGGACATATGCGCTGCGTCGCCGCACATCGACCGCCATCTCGTCTCCATATCTCGCCCGTCTCCCAACGGACCGACTCGAATCCAGCTGCAATCGATGGCTACCGGCCGCCAGAGTTGGGCCATATGCGTCTCATCGACGCGCTCTTCATCTACGACCTAAACACTGCAGTGTACATATCTCTCCCGTCTCCTCACGGATCAACACGAGACTTACTGCATTCGATAGCTACCGACCGCCTGAACCTGGTCATATGCGCCTCGTCCCGGAACGTCCACCCGCTGTCCACCCGCTGCCCAAACACTGCCCGCCCGACCACAACTTCTCCCCCCACCCTCGCTACCGGTCCTCTTCCACCGGCAAACCGTTACGAGCAGCCTGCCGCGAACGGTCTCCGACAGCCCTCTGATTTGCGCCGCGATCCGACGACTTTCAATCTCGGCTCAAATCCGTCGACTTCATTGCTCGTCCCACCCCGTCCGACTCTTCCACTACCCCCTCTCTCCCATCCGACCGGAACTGGACCGTTCCTTTCAACACGACTTCAGACGACTCTCGGACGATGCGTGGGGGCGTTCCCCACTGCCGCACTTCACGGCCACGCCCTGATCTCTGCGCGGTACGTCACAGGTTCCGGAATATCTCTCTCGTTTCCCATCTGTTCGCGTGCTAACACTGTCTCCCAGAATGCATTGCACATTTCGCGTCGAGCCCGTCCGCTCTCGCCCCGATCCGACGAGGTCGCAGAAATCGCTTTCATAGCGATTTCATGCGCACCTGAGGTGAGCACCCTCTCCCGTCCGAAGTACACCACGCCGCGCCGCGCAAACTATATAACACACATACGCTGACTATGTAGGCCCTGTGCGACGCGTTCGCAGGCCCGGACAACGACTTCTGAAAATCGGTCCTATGGGCACCTCCGAGCCCGGTCAAAACTAACTCACGATACAGACGACCCCTGCCGCGGGGCGCGCCCGGCCCCGACACAGACGCCCCACGCGAGCACTGTGCACACGATGTCGAAGCCGTCCAGGCCGTGGCGGACGCGGAACACCACGTTCGCGCGGGCGGGCAGCACGGCGCCAAGACCGAACTCCCGAACCACGCACCGCCACGCCCCGGAAACCCATTCACGCGCCACACGCATGCCCCGCATGCACGGCCTGGCCGTCCCTGCGGAGCCCGGACGCGCACCCGTCGCGCACGACGCGAAAAGGTGCGCGCAAACACCCAGAATCACTCTATTCCGTCGACCACTCACGCAATACATGACTGCAGCCCACGAGCACGGCCGGACATGTGCCCCACGTCGTTCCCGACAGGGCGGCAGCCGCCTCGCGGCGAGGGCACGCCGCCACCGTGCGCGGGAGTCGTGCGAGACGTCGGGATCCGAGCATACTGGGGGCCGCCGCCGCCGCTCGTGCACGGTCGCAGCGCGCCCGGAGACCTCTCCCGGGCCTTCGCGGGTCGAGACGTCAGCCAGCACCCAGCACCCAGCACCCAGCAGGGCGCGCAGGCGTCGCCGTCCGCCAGCCCGCTCCCGCACCCCGACGGTCTCGGGGCCTCCTCGTCTCGCCGCGGCACGCTCCCCCGTGCCGGCCGTCCGTGCGAGTCGCGAGAGCGAGACAGGCCGGCGGGTGCGCGTAGGTGCCTACGGGCGGAGCTGGCGGCGGGCCCCGTCGGGGCTGGCCCGGGGACGGCGGCGGCGGCGGAGTACGGTACGTACAGGATGTAAGAACGCAGGAATAATATACGTATGTAGTCAATCATGCCGAGTGCCGTCCGAGACGGGTATGCGCGATTCGGGGACGCGTGCAGCGCCGGGATCCAGATGCGAGCGAGTCTCCCCGGACGGCGAAAGACCAGCGTTGCGTAAGGGTCTGCACACTCGGTTGCTCGTTAGCTGGGATGCAACGCGTGCGGTAAGGGGTACGTACCGGCCTTGGACATGCGCACTCGGAGCCGCGAGCGAGTGCCGGCAGCACGCCCACAATCGGTCTGCGCCGTCAGCCGTCCGGCGAGGGTGACACGTCCTGCGGACACTGCACGGCGGGCGGGACTGTCCACGATGACGGCGTGCGTTCGACATGCGCTCACGGTCGAGATGCGCGGGGGCCTGAGCAGGTGGATTGTCAACATCCGGAGAGGTGATTAAGCGTACACGGCTCTTACAATAGTACGGTGCCGGCGAATGCGCCCGGAGCGACGCATCTTGAGTGCGAGGCCGAGTGGCGAGCTTGTAAGATAGCAGAGGAAGTCAGCACAGCGCGCGCGCAGAAAGCCGTACCACGTACCTGTCCATGCCGAGGAGCCGCAAGACATCGCGGTCACGCCGTTCAGCTGCAAACGTACTAGTACTAGATGTCAGAACAAGCCTCCCGACGCCGAGATGAGCTTCGTGCTGCCGCACCTGCGCGCACTCCCGGTAAATCTGTGCCGCGTATATATTCAAGATGCAGACAGCAGCTGTTCGAGCACGAACGTCTAGCTAGACAGAGTCAGACCGGTGCGAACTCATTGGCAGCATCGGGCCGGCGCGCGGACGTACCTTGCAGCCTCCTCGCGAGCACCCGGGCCTGCGCGATGCGAAGTCGAATCTCGCGGATATCTAGAGCGGATAGCAGTCAGATAACGTCGATGAGACGTGCAGGCGCAAATCGCGACATACCTTGCGATCGTGCAGCGTAGATCTCGGGCTGTGAGCCTGTGAGCCGCGGGACCATGCGGGCAGCCATTCTACCGACGAATGAGAACATGTCAGTAAGCGTGTAGTACATGGACGTCAGTCAGCCATGTACGTACACCATCGTTGTGTCTGCTGGATGCTGGAGTGAGAAGCTGGAAAGGGAGACATAAGTCAGCTACCGGGTAAAGACATGATCTCCCCAGATCCGTACTCACCAGTGCGCACTCCAAAGCAATGGACATCCGTTGGCAATCACACTGTGATCAGAAGTGCTTCGGATGAGACCGGTGCCCATGCAAATCCGATCGACGTGCGGGGGACGGGCGGGATAGGGAGCGGGACGACGGACTCGGGAGTCGGTGCGGTCCACGAGGGAAGGAAGACGGCGGGGCAGGTGTCGAGTACAGTACTACATGCCACTGTGAGATGGGTGGTGGGCGGGTGTCAGAGAGAGAGCGAGAGGGGAGGAGGGGAGGAGGGGAGAGGGGTGCTGGTCGGACTTGACGAGGTCGCGGCTGTACTTGTACTCCTCGAGCCTGGCCCGTGCGCAGCCCCCACGGTCAGCAGACTCGAGCGTGTGGAAGTGAGAGACGCATTTCGCACGCGTCATCCGGGGGTTCGGGGGGCGGGACCAACCAGCACTCGACACGGGGGACAATGAAGACGGGAAGGGAGACCCTGCGCGCGTGGACGGACGCGCCGCAGGCTCCGAGCACTGAGGAGCGTAGAAGCTCCTTCGCTGTCATCGCGTAAGAGCGTGGGCGCTCGGCTGGTGCCTGACGCAATTTTGGGTGCGATGCCGTCGTATATAGTGGCGGAAGGGGCTCGAGGAGAGGTACTGCATCAATAATGCAGTCTCCGCGATTCCCAGCTGTTTCGGCGGAAGAGAACTGAGCAGAGATGCGCGTTTAATGTTTTCCATATACGGAGGGTACTAATGAGCTATACTGCTGTCAGTAATATGCCCATAGCACTATAAAATTGCATAGTGATCAGCAACTTATCCAAACACCGTGATATAGAACTTACACACAGGAGGATCGAGCTCTTGATGATCTCAACTTGCCAGCTGTCTGTATACTCAGATGTTTCAGTTGTGATATCCGGGCATTGATTACTGAGTGGACAGTATCGAATTTCATGAACGAGAGATCGACGGAGGAAGCAAGAGATAAACGCCCGGCGGTGAGTATGGCTGTCCGCATTTGGACTGCCGTTCTACGCGAGCACGGCTTGACTATCATGACGCTCAGGCCGCCACGCTCCCGCCGTTTCTGCGCATACTAAGTATTGGTACGACTTACTACCTGTCCTGCAGGACAAGCTGAAAGATAGGTCTACAGCTGGATTGTAATATGAATACGGTCTAACTATTCTATCTTAGCAGACTCCCTCAACCTCTTTGTGTCCCTACAGATCATCTCCGACTCTGCCGCCGTCCGAGTCAGACCGGTTCACTGGCAGACTGCCGCACCGTACAGGTCATCTTCTAGCTACTACCAATGGCGCGGCTGACAAGTCTGCACGAGCACATACCGTGCTGACATGATGTACGCACTGTGACCACCATCTATTCAACCAAGTTGTCTTCAAGTTTAAGTTGCTCTCCAGGGACAATATGTGCAGTGTTCCCGGCCGGCGCTGCAGAGAAGGTACACACTAGAACTAATTCCTGCTCGATGCGAAAGTGATTCCTGGATGCAGAGCCGTTCCGGCCGCCGTCCGATGAGCTGACTCCCGACGTACCGGTGCATCAACCCCGCGGAAACCTCCGCTCGCTTGCGACTTGAACATTATTCACGTCCGCCGCTCCATGTGCGTATCCACGTCATTTCTCACCCAGAATATGTTCCAGGAGCTGATGCGAATAGGGTGTACCATCCGCTCAATGGTGGCCAGTTCTGGACTCGGTGTTCCCGGGCACAAGCTATTCTCGATCAGTCTCCCTGCCTGTGCAGGCCGTGAGTCTCTCGCCCCACCTACATACACAGTCTGTCTGCCTCATCGGCCATTGCCATCTGCGCTAGACAGTGTGATACTAATCATATCCTTAGGCTCATGAGTTGGGGGATTCAGATTGCTTCAAAAGCTTCGGAAGGCGGCCCGCAAAGATGCTTCTCAGCGATGGCGTAGCGTTTCCCCTGTTTACATGGAACGTCTGCAATTTTCAAGCTTCCATGCCTTTACGTGTGAGTGCGCTACAATCGTGCCATTCCAAAGCTGAAGATATTGCTGTCCTCAGACTTTGTGCTCATCGTGGAATGTCCTGCCATCCAGTTGTGCTCTCAGAGACCTGTACGAACTGCAAGACAAGGATGTGCAGACAACGCAGAGCAAATGAAAATGTTTGTGCTGCAGCACGAAGCTCAGCGGCGCTACGGCAGAGAGTTTCATCATGAGCGGGTCCGAGCAAAGTTTCAATGAATTCTCAGACACGTAAGTCAGTTCTGGGATTCTCCGGCGACTGGAACTCCGGCCTGGACACCGAGGCCTCTTCGCTACAGCATTCACACGGGGTACGTATACTCCTTCTCCACCAGATCTATTGCACACACTCTACATTCTACATGACCTTCCCCTCCCTGGTATGACCAGGACATCCAAGTCGAAAGACCTCTCCCGACGACCCCCTCTGATAATCCCCACGTCGCTTGCACTCCCGTCTCCACCCCGGCGAACACGACAACACGATGCTCACAATTGCACATCCTCCGACATGTCGTGGAGTCCCTCGTGAGTTGTGCTGCTCACCTACCCATCTGCACGTGCTAACCATCGCTCTCGGGATAGTGGGCTGCTTGCCGGCGATGTTCTCGACATGCGGACGTGTCGATAGCCCTATCATGCATCTTTGTCGACGAATTCACGTACCGCGGCGGGTCGAAGAGCGGCTGGATGTCGGTACAGCAGGCAGTTGAGGTCTCCAAGTGTGAGTCTGCGGTTCGCGAGGTATGTTTCTTGACGGTCATTCGCTCATGGGAGGCCTAGTCACTGACGCTGTGGGCAATAGGCCCGGCAGCATGGCGATGCCAACAGGAATTCCGCGTTCGAACACGGCGCATGACTCGGATATCGTGGCAACGTGACGCGTCTTTCCGACGATGCTCGAGAGCGGCGGTGGTGTCCCAGCATCTCCCCGATGCACTGTCACCCGGACAGTTGTTCTATGGTGGCGAAAGCATCACGAGAGTCATACGCACCGGATATATTTCGACGTTGTACACCGTAATCGTGTTCTCGGAGTGCGAGGTATGTGCTGGCACAGTCATGACGCCCCGACATTTGACTGACCTTCTCCGAAAGTGCGAAGAGTTAGCAGCGAATGAGATCGCGAAGGCTGGGTGATTCAAGGGAAGCATGGCTGAAACTTGTACGTCAGAAGCTTGTTCCGGGTTGACACGAGGCTCACCTTCTGCAATATACAGGATGTTTGTGAGCGTACGGGTCGCTCGGGCGACAGAACGGCGACAACGTCATTGCTGAGAGATGCCGCACGACGCTGAACTCGGTGGTCGCCCACCTCGCTGGCGCGAGCGATCGCCGGCGTGTGCCAACTCGATCACACGCATACTTGGACGACTTCAGCGGGCGGAGTCCTACAATCTGGCGGCGGTCGCGCGGCAAAGCCGCGCTCGTCGAGGAGGTACATGTATCTCAATGTTACATCTCTTCGTGCGCGGCCGGGAGTCGCAGAGCGGCGAGTTGACGTCGCATCCGCAGGGTGCGTACCTCGATGGCCGATGGAGGCCAGAACGACACTTACGAGTTATGCCAGGCTCTCTTTTCGAGACGACTCACCTGCAACGTCTGTGAGCTGCCGGCATGGGCATAGGATGGCGGCCGACCTCGGGTCGGAATAGCAGACTCGCTTCCGGGTACGTACCTTGAGGGCGGACGGGAGCCGCGACGAGACTGACGAGTCATGGCAGGCTGTCCTTCCATATGGCTCGAGAGCTGCCGGCGCGCACATTACACGTCGTAGCTGCAGCGGCCACGCCGCGGCCGTCGAGAATCCCATCGGACGCACCGCGAGTGGCAGATGGCGGCACCGTGCCGCTTCTGGGTACGTACCTCGACGGCGGGGACCGCGACGAGACTGACGATCTGCGTCAGCGCTGTAGAACGATTCGCCGGCGCGGACTTCGGCGTCGGGAGCCAGGCAGCGCGGCGGGGAGAATCGCAGCAGAGCACGATCGAGGACGTCGACGTACCTCGATGCTACTGATAGTGTGGACGGCGGCTGAGAACACAGCAGTGACTCCGGACGTACCTTGGCGATGGACGACGGACGAGACGAGGAGACTGACGCGTCGACGCGTCTGGCAGACCCGCACTGGTGATGTCACGCGCGACAGGAGCCCGGGCGGAGATCGGATCGAGGAAGGGGCGCGTCTTAGGGAACAGGTGCGTGTTTCCTGTCGTTCTGGGGGAGTGATGGGTGGGAACGCGGGCGCGGTCACAGGACGCATAGAGGAGGGCGTTGGGACGTCGTCTGCAAGCGGGCAAGATCTGAGGTAGGCCGGCGAGCGCAGAGTCGGAAGTAGCCGCAGGAGAGCGCGAGTTCAAGAGGGCCGACATGTCAGGTCAGTGCACCAGCCAGAATCCGAGTTCGAGTTCGAGTTCGAGCGTCAGGCGGGACAGCTGAGAGACGGAAGGCAGAGGTGGTGGCGGCAGGAAGCAAAGAGCCGCGAGCTGCGTTCGAGATGGCCGTCCCAAAATGGGCACTCAGGCGCTCGCTGGCATCTGAGACAACCGTCGCGTCGCGCCGTTCGTTCTCGCTCTCCGGTGGAGAGAGACGAAATATATTGCTGTCTATTACATGCTGTAGCTACCCAGTGACCGAGTGCGAGTCTGCCCCACTGAGTCCGCCCCCCACCGAATCTGCCCGCACCGAGTCCACGCCCCACCCGGCCGCGCCCTCGACCCCTGATGCCCCTGCGCACCCAGTGAGCGTATACCCGTCCAGTGAGCGTATGCCCGTCCAGATTGCAGTCCAGTGAGCGTACAGAGTTTTCACTTGCATCTCGCAGATCTTCGTCTGGGCAGTCCGTCAGCACGCCGCATAAGCACAGTCACGCACCGGGCACGCCGCCGCCCACAACCCCCGCGCGGCTCGGAACCGCCTGGTCTCCCGAGATCGCCAGTTGAGACTGGTGCAAAGGCACCGTTGCTGTAGGCTGTTCGCCAACCGTGCGAGTCAGACATATGGCACTCATGACGTATGTCCGCGGAAAGGTACAAGGAGCGCACCTGATTCTTTTGCGCTTCCCGCCAGACCCCTCCTCATGCCTCAGTACTCAGTCTCCAGGCGCCGTCGTGGTCTTTGTGCCTTTGCGCACTATACGTCGACATACATCAATACTGGCTCGCCCACGCCGTCAATTTCTGGGATGACGCATTTCAGGTCAAACGCCTTCGCCAAGACGATCTTAAAGATCTTCTGCACATTGATCGAGGCCGACGTTGAGCAGAAGATGAGCGAAGCGTGCATTGCCTTGGCGAAGCGCTTTGCCTGACCGCCCTATATGAGCTACAGGAAGCGCGATGGAAGCAACAGCGTCATACCTGTTTGGTGATCTCTTCTTGTTCGTCTCTTGGGAATGTCGAGAATGTGTCGAATTTGGTACCGATCAGGAATGGTATCGCGGTCTGTGTTGGAGTCAGGATCAGCGCCAGGCCTACATATGTACTTGGTGGTGATCCAGACAGCATGAATTCCTAGGATACATCTTGGACACGGCTAGGTCCAACCGGACATATTGGACACAGACTCACCTTGTTGAACCCCCTTGCTTGTCGATACCACTCCTTCACCGAATTCAACGTCGACTTCCGCGAAAGATCAAACATGAAGAGAATCGCCACCGCATCGTTGCACACCAGGGGCAACATGTTCACGAATTCTCGCTGCCCGCCTAGATCCCACAGCGAGAACGTGATGGATGTGCGGCGCACTGTGATGGTCTTCTCCATGAAGTTGACGCCTATGTGGTATTATCGAGGATCGGTCGGACGAGCGAGGAAGAAAGTCGATGACACGGTAGTCCGAGTAGATCCGGACGATGCGTCGAGTTGAGGGGAGTCGAGATAGAGGGTATACGACCAAGGTCCATGAGCAGACGACGCGTACGCAGCGGGATCGGGTACGGACCTAGCGTCTGGATATAGTCCTCATCAAAGTGCCCCTCGACGTATTTCACCATGAGACTCGTCTTCCCTATCTGCGAGTCACCCAGCATGCCGACTTTGATCACGACGCTGCTACAAAGCGCACGCTTCAGTCGACTCGTGTCAGACACGCCCCGTGGCCATCGACGCGCACCTGTTCTGCTCTGCGCCATTCTCGCCGCCCAATCTTGAGCTGCTGGGGCCGGCATTCGCGCTGGGTGTTGGAGAGGATGACGAGGCGGAGGCGGACATGTGCCTGGAGCGCGCGTAGGGAGTCGGAGGGGGAGGAAGAAGGTGTAGGAAAGGAAAGGCGCAGGAAAAGGAGTGCTCCTGCTGCTCAGACCAGAATATAGAACAGCGACGGGCCCAGCGAGACGGCGGAGGACGAGAGGCGGATGTTCAGGAATCGGAGAGCAGGCGTGAGGAGATTACTGTTCAGATTGAGAAAGGGAGAAAAGGACCGAAAGGAAGGACGCGTTCTAAGTCGTACTGGAAGCTTGAGGGCGTGATGGGAACAAGACGACCCTCGGACGGGAGACGTGTTGCGCGGTGGACGCCAGCCAGGCAGAACAGCAGAGAGAGGAACGCAACACGAGCCGACCTGCCCAGATGGTAACAACCTGCACAAGCGCCCCAGCGCTCGTTACTACTCCCGCCGCTAAGAACAATCACCAGCGAGCTGCCATGGGTAAGTCCCCGCTCTTATAGCTTCTCGATACACTCGCTTGATGCTGCCTGATGCTTACCCGGGCTACCGTCTCCCTTCGCCCACTGTCAACTATTCTATTTCCGTCCGACATCTGGACGAGTCTGCGCCGCCCTCTCGTCTGTCGTCTCGGCAAGTGCTCTTTGGATCTCGCCTCCCAACTACTCATCCACCTTCGCCGTACAGCCCACGTCTCGTCCCCCGGGGCAGTCTCGCTCGTCTCCCCACGGATCAGCGCGCCAGTTGCACATTACCCGCAGCTCGATCCTGGACATATGCGCTGCGTCGCCGCACATCGACCGCCATCTCGTCTCCATATCTCGCCCGTCTCCCAACGGACCGACTCGAATCCAGCTGCAATCGATGGCTACCGGCCGCCAGAGTTGGGCCATATGCGTCTCATCGACGCGCTCTTCATCTACGACCTAAACACTGCAGTGTACATATCTCTCCCGTCTCCTCACGGATCAACACGAGACTTACTGCATTCGATAGCTACCGACCGCCTGAACCTGGTCATATGCGCCTCGTCCCGGAACGTCCACCCGCTGTCCACCCGCTGCCCAAACACTGCCCGCCCGACCACAACTTCTCCCCCCACCCTCGCTACCGGTCCTCTTCCACCGGCAAACCGTTACGAGCAGCCTGCCGCGAACGGTCTCCGACAGCCCTCTGATTTGCGCCGCGATCCGACGACTTTCAATCTCGGCTCAAATCCGTCGACTTCATTGCTCGTCCCACCCCGTCCGACTCTTCCACTACCCCCTCTCTCCCATCCGACCGGAACTGGACCGTTCCTTTCAACACGACTTCAGACGACTCTCGGACGATGCGTGGGGGCGTTCCCCACTGCCGCACTTCACGGCCACGCCCTGATCTCTGCGCGGTACGTCACAGGTTCCGGAATATCTCTCTCGTTTCCCATCTGTTCGCGTGCTAACACTGTCTCCCAGAATGCATTGCACATTTCGCGTCGAGCCCGTCCGCTCTCGCCCCGATCCGACGAGGTCGCAGAAATCGCTTTCATAGCGATTTCATGCGCACCTGAGGTGAGCACCCTCTCCCGTCCGAAGTACACCACGCCGCGCCGCGCAAACTATATAACACACATACGCTGACTATGTAGGCCCTGTGCGACGCGTTCGCAGGCCCGGACAACGACTTCTGAAAATCGGTCCTATGGGCACCTCCGAGCCCGGTCAAAACTAACTCACGATACAGACGACCCCTGCCGCGGGGCGCGCCCGGCCCCGACACAGACGCCCCACGCGAGCACTGTGCACACGATGTCGAAGCCGTCCAGGCCGTGGCGGACGCGGAACACCACGTTCGCGCGGGCGGGCAGCACGGCGCCAAGACCGAACTCCCGAACCACGCACCGCCACGCCCCGGAAACCCATTCACGCGCCACACGCATGCCCCGCATGCACGGCCTGGCCGTCCCTGCGGAGCCCGGACGCGCACCCGTCGCGCACGACGCGAAAAGGTGCGCGCAAACACCCAGAATCACTCTATTCCGTCGACCACTCACGCAATACATGACTGCAGCCCACGAGCACGGCCGGACATGTGCCCCACGTCGTTCCCGACAGGGCGGCAGCCGCCTCGCGGCGAGGGCACGCCGCCACCGTGCGCGGGAGTCGTGCGAGACGTCGGGATCCGAGCATACTGGGGGCCGCCGCCGCCGCTCGTGCACGGTCGCAGCGCGCCCGGAGACCTCTCCCGGGCCTTCGCGGGTCGAGACGTCAGCCAGCACCCAGCACCCAGCACCCAGCAGGGCGCGCAGGCGTCGCCGTCCGCCAGCCCGCTCCCGCACCCCGACGGTCTCGGGGCCTCCTCGTCTCGCCGCGGCACGCTCCCCCGTGCCGGCCGTCCGTGCGAGTCGCGAGAGCGAGACAGGCCGGCGGGTGCGCGTAGGTGCCTACGGGCGGAGCTGGCGGCGGGCCCCGTCGGGGCTGGCCCGGGGACGGCGGCGGCGGCGGAGTACGGTACGTACAGGATGTAAGAACGCAGGAATAATATACGTATGTAGTCAATCATGCCGAGTGCCGTCCGAGACGGGTATGCGCGATTCGGGGACGCGTGCAGCGCCGGGATCCAGATGCGAGCGAGTCTCCCCGGACGGCGAAAGACCAGCGTTGCGTAAGGGTCTGCACACTCGGTTGCTCGTTAGCTGGGATGCAACGCGTGCGGTAAGGGGTACGTACCGGCCTTGGACATGCGCACTCGGAGCCGCGAGCGAGTGCCGGCAGCACGCCCACAATCGGTCTGCGCCGTCAGCCGTCCGGCGAGGGTGACACGTCCTGCGGACACTGCACGGCGGGCGGGACTGTCCACGATGACGGCGTGCGTTCGACATGCGCTCACGGTCGAGATGCGCGGGGGCCTGAGCAGGTGGATTGTCAACATCCGGAGAGGTGATTAAGCGTACACGGCTCTTACAATAGTACGGTGCCGGCGAATGCGCCCGGAGCGACGCATCTTGAGTGCGAGGCCGAGTGGCGAGCTTGTAAGATAGCAGAGGAAGTCAGCACAGCGCGCGCGCAGAAAGCCGTACCACGTACCTGTCCATGCCGAGGAGCCGCAAGACATCGCGGTCACGCCGTTCAGCTGCAAACGTACTAGTACTAGATGTCAGAACAAGCCTCCCGACGCCGAGATGAGCTTCGTGCTGCCGCACCTGCGCGCACTCCCGGTAAATCTGTGCCGCGTATATATTCAAGATGCAGACAGCAGCTGTTCGAGCACGAACGTCTAGCTAGACAGAGTCAGACCGGTGCGAACTCATTGGCAGCATCGGGCCGGCGCGCGGACGTACCTTGCAGCCTCCTCGCGAGCACCCGGGCCTGCGCGATGCGAAGTCGAATCTCGCGGATATCTAGAGCGGATAGCAGTCAGATAACGTCGATGAGACGTGCAGGCGCAAATCGCGACATACCTTGCGATCGTGCAGCGTAGATCTCGGGCTGTGAGCCTGTGAGCCGCGGGACCATGCGGGCAGCCATTCTACCGACGAATGAGAACATGTCAGTAAGCGTGTAGTACATGGACGTCAGTCAGCCATGTACGTACACCATCGTTGTGTCTGCTGGATGCTGGAGTGAGAAGCTGGAAAGGGAGACATAAGTCAGCTACCGGGTAAAGACATGATCTCCCCAGATCCGTACTCACCAGTGCGCACTCCAAAGCAATGGACATCCGTTGGCAATCACACTGTGATCAGAAGTGCTTCGGATGAGACCGGTGCCCATGCAAATCCGATCGACGTGCGGGGGACGGGCGGGATAGGGAGCGGGACGACGGACTCGGGAGTCGGTGCGGTCCACGAGGGAAGGAAGACGGCGGGGCAGGTGTCGAGTACAGTACTACATGCCACTGTGAGATGGGTGGTGGGCGGGTGTCAGAGAGAGAGCGAGAGGGGAGGAGGGGAGGAGGGGAGAGGGGTGCTGGTCGGACTTGACGAGGTCGCGGCTGTACTTGTACTCCTCGAGCCTGGCCCGTGCGCAGCCCCCACGGTCAGCAGACTCGAGCGTGTGGAAGTGAGAGACGCATTTCGCACGCGTCATCCGGGGGTTCGGGGGGCGGGACCAACCAGCACTCGACACGGGGGACAATGAAGACGGGAAGGGAGACCCTGCGCGCGTGGACGGACGCGCCGCAGGCTCCGAGCACTGAGGAGCGTAGAAGCTCCTTCGCTGTCATCGCGTAAGAGCGTGGGCGCTCGGCTGGTGCCTGACGCAATTTTGGGTGCGATGCCGTCGTATATAGTGGCGGAAGGGGCTCGAGGAGAGGTACTGCATCAATAATGCAGTCTCCGCGATTCCCAGCTGTTTCGGCGGAAGAGAACTGAGCAGAGATGCGCGTTTAATGTTTTCCATATACGGAGGGTACTAATGAGCTATACTGCTGTCAGTAATATGCCCATAGCACTATAAAATTGCATAGTGATCAGCAACTTATCCAAACACCGTGATATAGAACTTACACACAGGAGGATCGAGCTCTTGATGATCTCAACTTGCCAGCTGTCTGTATACTCAGATGTTTCAGTTGTGATATCCGGGCATTGATTACTGAGTGGACAGTATCGAATTTCATGAACGAGAGATCGACGGAGGAAGCAAGAGATAAACGCCCGGCGGTGAGTATGGCTGTCCGCATTTGGACTGCCGTTCTACGCGAGCACGGCTTGACTATCATGACGCTCAGGCCGCCACGCTCCCGCCGTTTCTGCGCATACTAAGTATTGGTACGACTTACTACCTGTCCTGCAGGACAAGCTGAAAGATAGGTCTACAGCTGGATTGTAATATGAATACGGTCTAACTATTCTATCTTAGCAGACTCCCTCAACCTCTTTGTGTCCCTACAGATCATCTCCGACTCTGCCGCCGTCCGAGTCAGACCGGTTCACTGGCAGACTGCCGCACCGTACAGGTCATCTTCTAGCTACTACCAATGGCGCGGCTGACAAGTCTGCACGAGCACATACCGTGCTGACATGATGTACGCACTGTGACCACCATCTATTCAACCAAGTTGTCTTCAAGTTTAAGTTGCTCTCCAGGGACAATATGTGCAGTGTTCCCGGCCGGCGCTGCAGAGAAGGTACACACTAGAACTAATTCCTGCTCGATGCGAAAGTGATTCCTGGATGCAGAGCCGTTCCGGCCGCCGTCCGATGAGCTGACTCCCGACGTACCGGTGCATCAACCCCGCGGAAACCTCCGCTCGCTTGCGACTTGAACATTATTCACGTCCGCCGCTCCATGTGCGTATCCACGTCATTTCTCACCCAGAATATGTTCCAGGAGCTGATGCGAATAGGGTGTACCATCCGCTCAATGGTGGCCAGTTCTGGACTCGGTGTTCCCGGGCACAAGCTATTCTCGATCAGTCTCCCTGCCTGTGCAGGCCGTGAGTCTCTCGCCCCACCTACATACACAGTCTGTCTGCCTCATCGGCCATTGCCATCTGCGCTAGACAGTGTGATACTAATCATATCCTTAGGCTCATGAGTTGGGGGATTCAGATTGCTTCAAAAGCTTCGGAAGGCGGCCCGCAAAGATGCTTCTCAGCGATGGCGTAGCGTTTCCCCTGTTTACATGGAACGTCTGCAATTTTCAAGCTTCCATGCCTTTACGTGTGAGTGCGCTACAATCGTGCCATTCCAAAGCTGAAGATATTGCTGTCCTCAGACTTTGTGCTCATCGTGGAATGTCCTGCCATCCAGTTGTGCTCTCAGAGACCTGTACGAACTGCAAGACAAGGATGTGCAGACAACGCAGAGCAAATGAAAATGTTTGTGCTGCAGCACGAAGCTCAGCGGCGCTACGGCAGAGAGTTTCATCATGAGCGGGTCCGAGCAAAGTTTCAATGAATTCTCAGACACGTAAGTCAGTTCTGGGATTCTCCGGCGACTGGAACTCCGGCCTGGACACCGAGGCCTCTTCGCTACAGCATTCACACGGGGTACGTATACTCCTTCTCCACCAGATCTATTGCACACACTCTACATTCTACATGACCTTCCCCTCCCTGGTATGACCAGGACATCCAAGTCGAAAGACCTCTCCCGACGACCCCCTCTGATAATCCCCACGTCGCTTGCACTCCCGTCTCCACCCCGGCGAACACGACAACACGATGCTCACAATTGCACATCCTCCGACATGTCGTGGAGTCCCTCGTGAGTTGTGCTGCTCACCTACCCATCTGCACGTGCTAACCATCGCTCTCGGGATAGTGGGCTGCTTGCCGGCGATGTTCTCGACATGCGGACGTGTCGATAGCCCTATCATGCATCTTTGTCGACGAATTCACGTACCGCGGCGGGTCGAAGAGCGGCTGGATGTCGGTACAGCAGGCAGTTGAGGTCTCCAAGTGTGAGTCTGCGGTTCGCGAGGTATGTTTCTTGACGGTCATTCGCTCATGGGAGGCCTAGTCACTGACGCTGTGGGCAATAGGCCCGGCAGCATGGCGATGCCAACAGGAATTCCGCGTTCGAACACGGCGCATGACTCGGATATCGTGGCAACGTGACGCGTCTTTCCGACGATGCTCGAGAGCGGCGGTGGTGTCCCAGCATCTCCCCGATGCACTGTCACCCGGACAGTTGTTCTATGGTGGCGAAAGCATCACGAGAGTCATACGCACCGGATATATTTCGACGTTGTACACCGTAATCGTGTTCTCGGAGTGCGAGGTATGTGCTGGCACAGTCATGACGCCCCGACATTTGACTGACCTTCTCCGAAAGTGCGAAGAGTTAGCAGCGAATGAGATCGCGAAGGCTGGGTGATTCAAGGGAAGCATGGCTGAAACTTGTACGTCAGAAGCTTGTTCCGGGTTGACACGAGGCTCACCTTCTGCAATATACAGGATGTTTGTGAGCGTACGGGTCGCTCGGGCGACAGAACGGCGACAACGTCATTGCTGAGAGATGCCGCACGACGCTGAACTCGGTGGTCGCCCACCTCGCTGGCGCGAGCGATCGCCGGCGTGTGCCAACTCGATCACACGCATACTTGGACGACTTCAGCGGGCGGAGTCCTACAATCTGGCGGCGGTCGCGCGGCAAAGCCGCGCTCGTCGAGGAGGTACATGTATCTCAATGTTACATCTCTTCGTGCGCGGCCGGGAGTCGCAGAGCGGCGAGTTGACGTCGCATCCGCAGGGTGCGTACCTCGATGGCCGATGGAGGCCAGAACGACACTTACGAGTTATGCCAGGCTCTCTTTTCGAGACGACTCACCTGCAACGTCTGTGAGCTGCCGGCATGGGCATAGGATGGCGGCCGACCTCGGGTCGGAATAGCAGACTCGCTTCCGGGTACGTACCTTGAGGGCGGACGGGAGCCGCGACGAGACTGACGAGTCATGGCAGGCTGTCCTTCCATATGGCTCGAGAGCTGCCGGCGCGCACATTACACGTCGTAGCTGCAGCGGCCACGCCGCGGCCGTCGAGAATCCCATCGGACGCACCGCGAGTGGCAGATGGCGGCACCGTGCCGCTTCTGGGTACGTACCTCGACGGCGGGGACCGCGACGAGACTGACGATCTGCGTCAGCGCTGTAGAACGATTCGCCGGCGCGGACTTCGGCGTCGGGAGCCAGGCAGCGCGGCGGGGAGAATCGCAGCAGAGCACGATCGAGGACGTCGACGTACCTCGATGCTACTGATAGTGTGGACGGCGGCTGAGAACACAGCAGTGACTCCGGACGTACCTTGGCGATGGACGACGGACGAGACGAGGAGACTGACGCGTCGACGCGTCTGGCAGACCCGCACTGGTGATGTCACGCGCGACAGGAGCCCGGGCGGAGATCGGATCGAGGAAGGGGCGCGTCTTAGGGAACAGGTGCGTGTTTCCTGTCGTTCTGGGGGAGTGATGGGTGGGAACGCGGGCGCGGTCACAGGACGCATAGAGGAGGGCGTTGGGACGTCGTCTGCAAGCGGGCAAGATCTGAGGTAGGCCGGCGAGCGCAGAGTCGGAAGTAGCCGCAGGAGAGCGCGAGTTCAAGAGGGCCGACATGTCAGGTCAGTGCACCAGCCAGAATCCGAGTTCGAGTTCGAGTTCGAGCGTCAGGCGGGACAGCTGAGAGACGGAAGGCAGAGGTGGTGGCGGCAGGAAGCAAAGAGCCGCGAGCTGCGTTCGAGATGGCCGTCCCAAAATGGGCACTCAGGCGCTCGCTGGCATCTGAGACAACCGTCGCGTCGCGCCGTTCGTTCTCGCTCTCCGGTGGAGAGAGACGAAATATATTGCTGTCTATTACATGCTGTAGCTACCCAGTGACCGAGTGCGAGTCTGCCCCACTGAGTCCGCCCCCCACCGAATCTGCCCGCACCGAGTCCACGCCCCACCCGGCCGCGCCCTCGACCCCTGATGCCCCTGCGCACCCAGTGAGCGTATACCCGTCCAGTGAGCGTATGCCCGTCCAGATTGCAGTCCAGTGAGCGTACAGAGTTTTCACTTGCATCTCGCAGATCTTCGTCTGGGCAGTCCGTCAGCACGCCGCATAAGCACAGTCACGCACCGGGCACGCCGCCGCCCACAACCCCCGCGCGGCTCGGAACCGCCTGGTCTCCCGAGATCGCCAGTTGAGACTGGTGCAAAGGCACCGTTGCTGTAGGCTGTTCGCCAACCGTGCGAGTCAGACATATGGCACTCATGACGTATGTCCGCGGAAAGGTACAAGGAGCGCACCTGATTCTTTTGCGCTTCCCGCCAGACCCCTCCTCATGCCTCAGTACTCAGTCTCCAGGCGCCGTCGTGGTCTTTGTGCCTTTGCGCACTATACGTCGACATACATCAATACTGGCTCGCCCACGCCGTCAATTTCTGGGATGACGCATTTCAGGTCAAACGCCTTCGCCAAGACGATCTTAAAGATCTTCTGCACATTGATCGAGGCCGACGTTGAGCAGAAGATGAGCGAAGCGTGCATTGCCTTGGCGAAGCGCTTTGCCTGACCGCCCTATATGAGCTACAGGAAGCGCGATGGAAGCAACAGCGTCATACCTGTTTGGTGATCTCTTCTTGTTCGTCTCTTGGGAATGTCGAGAATGTGTCGAATTTGGTACCGATCAGGAATGGTATCGCGGTCTGTGTTGGAGTCAGGATCAGCGCCAGGCCTACATATGTACTTGGTGGTGATCCAGACAGCATGAATTCCTAGGATACATCTTGGACACGGCTAGGTCCAACCGGACATATTGGACACAGACTCACCTTGTTGAACCCCCTTGCTTGTCGATACCACTCCTTCACCGAATTCAACGTCGACTTCCGCGAAAGATCAAACATGAAGAGAATCGCCACCGCATCGTTGCACACCAGGGGCAACATGTTCACGAATTCTCGCTGCCCGCCTAGATCCCACAGCGAGAACGTGATGGATGTGCGGCGCACTGTGATGGTCTTCTCCATGAAGTTGACGCCTATGTGGTATTATCGAGGATCGGTCGGACGAGCGAGGAAGAAAGTCGATGACACGGTAGTCCGAGTAGATCCGGACGATGCGTCGAGTTGAGGGGAGTCGAGATAGAGGGTATACGACCAAGGTCCATGAGCAGACGACGCGTACGCAGCGGGATCGGGTACGGACCTAGCGTCTGGATATAGTCCTCATCAAAGTGCCCCTCGACGTATTTCACCATGAGACTCGTCTTCCCTATCTGCGAGTCACCCAGCATGCCGACTTTGATCACGACGCTGCTACAAAGCGCACGCTTCAGTCGACTCGTGTCAGACACGCCCCGTGGCCATCGACGCGCACCTGTTCTGCTCTGCGCCATTCTCGCCGCCCAATCTTGAGCTGCTGGGGCCGGCATTCGCGCTGGGTGTTGGAGAGGATGACGAGGCGGAGGCGGACATGTGCCTGGAGCGCGCGTAGGGAGTCGGAGGGGGAGGAAGAAGGTGTAGGAAAGGAAAGGCGCAGGAAAAGGAGTGCTCCTGCTGCTCAGACCAGAATATAGAACAGCGACGGGCCCAGCGAGACGGCGGAGGACGAGAGGCGGATGTTCAGGAATCGGAGAGCAGGCGTGAGGAGATTACTGTTCAGATTGAGAAAGGGAGAAAAGGACCGAAAGGAAGGACGCGTTCTAAGTCGTACTGGAAGCTTGAGGGCGTGATGGGAACAAGACGACCCTCGGACGGGAGACGTGTTGCGCGGTGGACGCCAGCCAGGCAGAACAGCAGAGAGAGGAACGCAACACGAGCCGACCTGCCCAGATGGTAACAACCTGCACAAGCGCCCCAGCGCTCGTTACTACTCCCGCCGCTAAGAACAATCACCAGCGAGCTGCCATGGGTAAGTCCCCGCTCTTATAGCTTCTCGATACACTCGCTTGATGCTGCCTGATGCTTACCCGGGCTACCGTCTCCCTTCGCCCACTGTCAACTATTCTATTTCCGTCCGACATCTGGACGAGTCTGCGCCGCCCTCTCGTCTGTCGTCTCGGCAAGTGCTCTTTGGATCTCGCCTCCCAACTACTCATCCACCTTCGCCGTACAGCCCACGTCTCGTCCCCCGGGGCAGTCTCGCTCGTCTCCCCACGGATCAGCGCGCCAGTTGCACATTACCCGCAGCTCGATCCTGGACATATGCGCTGCGTCGCCGCACATCGACCGCCATCTCGTCTCCATATCTCGCCCGTCTCCCAACGGACCGACTCGAATCCAGCTGCAATCGATGGCTACCGGCCGCCAGAGTTGGGCCATATGCGTCTCATCGACGCGCTCTTCATCTACGACCTAAACACTGCAGTGTACATATCTCTCCCGTCTCCTCACGGATCAACACGAGACTTACTGCATTCGATAGCTACCGACCGCCTGAACCTGGTCATATGCGCCTCGTCCCGGAACGTCCACCCGCTGTCCACCCGCTGCCCAAACACTGCCCGCCCGACCACAACTTCTCCCCCCACCCTCGCTACCGGTCCTCTTCCACCGGCAAACCGTTACGAGCAGCCTGCCGCGAACGGTCTCCGACAGCCCTCTGATTTGCGCCGCGATCCGACGACTTTCAATCTCGGCTCAAATCCGTCGACTTCATTGCTCGTCCCACCCCGTCCGACTCTTCCACTACCCCCTCTCTCCCATCCGACCGGAACTGGACCGTTCCTTTCAACACGACTTCAGACGACTCTCGGACGATGCGTGGGGGCGTTCCCCACTGCCGCACTTCACGGCCACGCCCTGATCTCTGCGCGGTACGTCACAGGTTCCGGAATATCTCTCTCGTTTCCCATCTGTTCGCGTGCTAACACTGTCTCCCAGAATGCATTGCACATTTCGCGTCGAGCCCGTCCGCTCTCGCCCCGATCCGACGAGGTCGCAGAAATCGCTTTCATAGCGATTTCATGCGCACCTGAGGTGAGCACCCTCTCCCGTCCGAAGTACACCACGCCGCGCCGCGCAAACTATATAACACACATACGCTGACTATGTAGGCCCTGTGCGACGCGTTCGCAGGCCCGGACAACGACTTCTGAAAATCGGTCCTATGGGCACCTCCGAGCCCGGTCAAAACTAACTCACGATACAGACGACCCCTGCCGCGGGGCGCGCCCGGCCCCGACACAGACGCCCCACGCGAGCACTGTGCACACGATGTCGAAGCCGTCCAGGCCGTGGCGGACGCGGAACACCACGTTCGCGCGGGCGGGCAGCACGGCGCCAAGACCGAACTCCCGAACCACGCACCGCCACGCCCCGGAAACCCATTCACGCGCCACACGCATGCCCCGCATGCACGGCCTGGCCGTCCCTGCGGAGCCCGGACGCGCACCCGTCGCGCACGACGCGAAAAGGTGCGCGCAAACACCCAGAATCACTCTATTCCGTCGACCACTCACGCAATACATGACTGCAGCCCACGAGCACGGCCGGACATGTGCCCCACGTCGTTCCCGACAGGGCGGCAGCCGCCTCGCGGCGAGGGCACGCCGCCACCGTGCGCGGGAGTCGTGCGAGACGTCGGGATCCGAGCATACTGGGGGCCGCCGCCGCCGCTCGTGCACGGTCGCAGCGCGCCCGGAGACCTCTCCCGGGCCTTCGCGGGTCGAGACGTCAGCCAGCACCCAGCACCCAGCACCCAGCAGGGCGCGCAGGCGTCGCCGTCCGCCAGCCCGCTCCCGCACCCCGACGGTCTCGGGGCCTCCTCGTCTCGCCGCGGCACGCTCCCCCGTGCCGGCCGTCCGTGCGAGTCGCGAGAGCGAGACAGGCCGGCGGGTGCGCGTAGGTGCCTACGGGCGGAGCTGGCGGCGGGCCCCGTCGGGGCTGGCCCGGGGACGGCGGCGGCGGCGGAGTACGGTACGTACAGGATGTAAGAACGCAGGAATAATATACGTATGTAGTCAATCATGCCGAGTGCCGTCCGAGACGGGTATGCGCGATTCGGGGACGCGTGCAGCGCCGGGATCCAGATGCGAGCGAGTCTCCCCGGACGGCGAAAGACCAGCGTTGCGTAAGGGTCTGCACACTCGGTTGCTCGTTAGCTGGGATGCAACGCGTGCGGTAAGGGGTACGTACCGGCCTTGGACATGCGCACTCGGAGCCGCGAGCGAGTGCCGGCAGCACGCCCACAATCGGTCTGCGCCGTCAGCCGTCCGGCGAGGGTGACACGTCCTGCGGACACTGCACGGCGGGCGGGACTGTCCACGATGACGGCGTGCGTTCGACATGCGCTCACGGTCGAGATGCGCGGGGGCCTGAGCAGGTGGATTGTCAACATCCGGAGAGGTGATTAAGCGTACACGGCTCTTACAATAGTACGGTGCCGGCGAATGCGCCCGGAGCGACGCATCTTGAGTGCGAGGCCGAGTGGCGAGCTTGTAAGATAGCAGAGGAAGTCAGCACAGCGCGCGCGCAGAAAGCCGTACCACGTACCTGTCCATGCCGAGGAGCCGCAAGACATCGCGGTCACGCCGTTCAGCTGCAAACGTACTAGTACTAGATGTCAGAACAAGCCTCCCGACGCCGAGATGAGCTTCGTGCTGCCGCACCTGCGCGCACTCCCGGTAAATCTGTGCCGCGTATATATTCAAGATGCAGACAGCAGCTGTTCGAGCACGAACGTCTAGCTAGACAGAGTCAGACCGGTGCGAACTCATTGGCAGCATCGGGCCGGCGCGCGGACGTACCTTGCAGCCTCCTCGCGAGCACCCGGGCCTGCGCGATGCGAAGTCGAATCTCGCGGATATCTAGAGCGGATAGCAGTCAGATAACGTCGATGAGACGTGCAGGCGCAAATCGCGACATACCTTGCGATCGTGCAGCGTAGATCTCGGGCTGTGAGCCTGTGAGCCGCGGGACCATGCGGGCAGCCATTCTACCGACGAATGAGAACATGTCAGTAAGCGTGTAGTACATGGACGTCAGTCAGCCATGTACGTACACCATCGTTGTGTCTGCTGGATGCTGGAGTGAGAAGCTGGAAAGGGAGACATAAGTCAGCTACCGGGTAAAGACATGATCTCCCCAGATCCGTACTCACCAGTGCGCACTCCAAAGCAATGGACATCCGTTGGCAATCACACTGTGATCAGAAGTGCTTCGGATGAGACCGGTGCCCATGCAAATCCGATCGACGTGCGGGGGACGGGCGGGATAGGGAGCGGGACGACGGACTCGGGAGTCGGTGCGGTCCACGAGGGAAGGAAGACGGCGGGGCAGGTGTCGAGTACAGTACTACATGCCACTGTGAGATGGGTGGTGGGCGGGTGTCAGAGAGAGAGCGAGAGGGGAGGAGGGGAGGAGGGGAGAGGGGTGCTGGTCGGACTTGACGAGGTCGCGGCTGTACTTGTACTCCTCGAGCCTGGCCCGTGCGCAGCCCCCACGGTCAGCAGACTCGAGCGTGTGGAAGTGAGAGACGCATTTCGCACGCGTCATCCGGGGGTTCGGGGGGCGGGACCAACCAGCACTCGACACGGGGGACAATGAAGACGGGAAGGGAGACCCTGCGCGCGTGGACGGACGCGCCGCAGGCTCCGAGCACTGAGGAGCGTAGAAGCTCCTTCGCTGTCATCGCGTAAGAGCGTGGGCGCTCGGCTGGTGCCTGACGCAATTTTGGGTGCGATGCCGTCGTATATAGTGGCGGAAGGGGCTCGAGGAGAGGTACTGCATCAATAATGCAGTCTCCGCGATTCCCAGCTGTTTCGGCGGAAGAGAACTGAGCAGAGATGCGCGTTTAATGTTTTCCATATACGGAGGGTACTAATGAGCTATACTGCTGTCAGTAATATGCCCATAGCACTATAAAATTGCATAGTGATCAGCAACTTATCCAAACACCGTGATATAGAACTTACACACAGGAGGATCGAGCTCTTGATGATCTCAACTTGCCAGCTGTCTGTATACTCAGATGTTTCAGTTGTGATATCCGGGCATTGATTACTGAGTGGACAGTATCGAATTTCATGAACGAGAGATCGACGGAGGAAGCAAGAGATAAACGCCCGGCGGTGAGTATGGCTGTCCGCATTTGGACTGCCGTTCTACGCGAGCACGGCTTGACTATCATGACGCTCAGGCCGCCACGCTCCCGCCGTTTCTGCGCATACTAAGTATTGGTACGACTTACTACCTGTCCTGCAGGACAAGCTGAAAGATAGGTCTACAGCTGGATTGTAATATGAATACGGTCTAACTATTCTATCTTAGCAGACTCCCTCAACCTCTTTGTGTCCCTACAGATCATCTCCGACTCTGCCGCCGTCCGAGTCAGACCGGTTCACTGGCAGACTGCCGCACCGTACAGGTCATCTTCTAGCTACTACCAATGGCGCGGCTGACAAGTCTGCACGAGCACATACCGTGCTGACATGATGTACGCACTGTGACCACCATCTATTCAACCAAGTTGTCTTCAAGTTTAAGTTGCTCTCCAGGGACAATATGTGCAGTGTTCCCGGCCGGCGCTGCAGAGAAGGTACACACTAGAACTAATTCCTGCTCGATGCGAAAGTGATTCCTGGATGCAGAGCCGTTCCGGCCGCCGTCCGATGAGCTGACTCCCGACGTACCGGTGCATCAACCCCGCGGAAACCTCCGCTCGCTTGCGACTTGAACATTATTCACGTCCGCCGCTCCATGTGCGTATCCACGTCATTTCTCACCCAGAATATGTTCCAGGAGCTGATGCGAATAGGGTGTACCATCCGCTCAATGGTGGCCAGTTCTGGACTCGGTGTTCCCGGGCACAAGCTATTCTCGATCAGTCTCCCTGCCTGTGCAGGCCGTGAGTCTCTCGCCCCACCTACATACACAGTCTGTCTGCCTCATCGGCCATTGCCATCTGCGCTAGACAGTGTGATACTAATCATATCCTTAGGCTCATGAGTTGGGGGATTCAGATTGCTTCAAAAGCTTCGGAAGGCGGCCCGCAAAGATGCTTCTCAGCGATGGCGTAGCGTTTCCCCTGTTTACATGGAACGTCTGCAATTTTCAAGCTTCCATGCCTTTACGTGTGAGTGCGCTACAATCGTGCCATTCCAAAGCTGAAGATATTGCTGTCCTCAGACTTTGTGCTCATCGTGGAATGTCCTGCCATCCAGTTGTGCTCTCAGAGACCTGTACGAACTGCAAGACAAGGATGTGCAGACAACGCAGAGCAAATGAAAATGTTTGTGCTGCAGCACGAAGCTCAGCGGCGCTACGGCAGAGAGTTTCATCATGAGCGGGTCCGAGCAAAGTTTCAATGAATTCTCAGACACGTAAGTCAGTTCTGGGATTCTCCGGCGACTGGAACTCCGGCCTGGACACCGAGGCCTCTTCGCTACAGCATTCACACGGGGTACGTATACTCCTTCTCCACCAGATCTATTGCACACACTCTACATTCTACATGACCTTCCCCTCCCTGGTATGACCAGGACATCCAAGTCGAAAGACCTCTCCCGACGACCCCCTCTGATAATCCCCACGTCGCTTGCACTCCCGTCTCCACCCCGGCGAACACGACAACACGATGCTCACAATTGCACATCCTCCGACATGTCGTGGAGTCCCTCGTGAGTTGTGCTGCTCACCTACCCATCTGCACGTGCTAACCATCGCTCTCGGGATAGTGGGCTGCTTGCCGGCGATGTTCTCGACATGCGGACGTGTCGATAGCCCTATCATGCATCTTTGTCGACGAATTCACGTACCGCGGCGGGTCGAAGAGCGGCTGGATGTCGGTACAGCAGGCAGTTGAGGTCTCCAAGTGTGAGTCTGCGGTTCGCGAGGTATGTTTCTTGACGGTCATTCGCTCATGGGAGGCCTAGTCACTGACGCTGTGGGCAATAGGCCCGGCAGCATGGCGATGCCAACAGGAATTCCGCGTTCGAACACGGCGCATGACTCGGATATCGTGGCAACGTGACGCGTCTTTCCGACGATGCTCGAGAGCGGCGGTGGTGTCCCAGCATCTCCCCGATGCACTGTCACCCGGACAGTTGTTCTATGGTGGCGAAAGCATCACGAGAGTCATACGCACCGGATATATTTCGACGTTGTACACCGTAATCGTGTTCTCGGAGTGCGAGGTATGTGCTGGCACAGTCATGACGCCCCGACATTTGACTGACCTTCTCCGAAAGTGCGAAGAGTTAGCAGCGAATGAGATCGCGAAGGCTGGGTGATTCAAGGGAAGCATGGCTGAAACTTGTACGTCAGAAGCTTGTTCCGGGTTGACACGAGGCTCACCTTCTGCAATATACAGGATGTTTGTGAGCGTACGGGTCGCTCGGGCGACAGAACGGCGACAACGTCATTGCTGAGAGATGCCGCACGACGCTGAACTCGGTGGTCGCCCACCTCGCTGGCGCGAGCGATCGCCGGCGTGTGCCAACTCGATCACACGCATACTTGGACGACTTCAGCGGGCGGAGTCCTACAATCTGGCGGCGGTCGCGCGGCAAAGCCGCGCTCGTCGAGGAGGTACATGTATCTCAATGTTACATCTCTTCGTGCGCGGCCGGGAGTCGCAGAGCGGCGAGTTGACGTCGCATCCGCAGGGTGCGTACCTCGATGGCCGATGGAGGCCAGAACGACACTTACGAGTTATGCCAGGCTCTCTTTTCGAGACGACTCACCTGCAACGTCTGTGAGCTGCCGGCATGGGCATAGGATGGCGGCCGACCTCGGGTCGGAATAGCAGACTCGCTTCCGGGTACGTACCTTGAGGGCGGACGGGAGCCGCGACGAGACTGACGAGTCATGGCAGGCTGTCCTTCCATATGGCTCGAGAGCTGCCGGCGCGCACATTACACGTCGTAGCTGCAGCGGCCACGCCGCGGCCGTCGAGAATCCCATCGGACGCACCGCGAGTGGCAGATGGCGGCACCGTGCCGCTTCTGGGTACGTACCTCGACGGCGGGGACCGCGACGAGACTGACGATCTGCGTCAGCGCTGTAGAACGATTCGCCGGCGCGGACTTCGGCGTCGGGAGCCAGGCAGCGCGGCGGGGAGAATCGCAGCAGAGCACGATCGAGGACGTCGACGTACCTCGATGCTACTGATAGTGTGGACGGCGGCTGAGAACACAGCAGTGACTCCGGACGTACCTTGGCGATGGACGACGGACGAGACGAGGAGACTGACGCGTCGACGCGTCTGGCAGACCCGCACTGGTGATGTCACGCGCGACAGGAGCCCGGGCGGAGATCGGATCGAGGAAGGGGCGCGTCTTAGGGAACAGGTGCGTGTTTCCTGTCGTTCTGGGGGAGTGATGGGTGGGAACGCGGGCGCGGTCACAGGACGCATAGAGGAGGGCGTTGGGACGTCGTCTGCAAGCGGGCAAGATCTGAGGTAGGCCGGCGAGCGCAGAGTCGGAAGTAGCCGCAGGAGAGCGCGAGTTCAAGAGGGCCGACATGTCAGGTCAGTGCACCAGCCAGAATCCGAGTTCGAGTTCGAGTTCGAGCGTCAGGCGGGACAGCTGAGAGACGGAAGGCAGAGGTGGTGGCGGCAGGAAGCAAAGAGCCGCGAGCTGCGTTCGAGATGGCCGTCCCAAAATGGGCACTCAGGCGCTCGCTGGCATCTGAGACAACCGTCGCGTCGCGCCGTTCGTTCTCGCTCTCCGGTGGAGAGAGACGAAATATATTGCTGTCTATTACATGCTGTAGCTACCCAGTGACCGAGTGCGAGTCTGCCCCACTGAGTCCGCCCCCCACCGAATCTGCCCGCACCGAGTCCACGCCCCACCCGGCCGCGCCCTCGACCCCTGATGCCCCTGCGCACCCAGTGAGCGTATACCCGTCCAGTGAGCGTATGCCCGTCCAGATTGCAGTCCAGTGAGCGTACAGAGTTTTCACTTGCATCTCGCAGATCTTCGTCTGGGCAGTCCGTCAGCACGCCGCATAAGCACAGTCACGCACCGGGCACGCCGCCGCCCACAACCCCCGCGCGGCTCGGAACCGCCTGGTCTCCCGAGATCGCCAGTTGAGACTGGTGCAAAGGCACCGTTGCTGTAGGCTGTTCGCCAACCGTGCGAGTCAGACATATGGCACTCATGACGTATGTCCGCGGAAAGGTACAAGGAGCGCACCTGATTCTTTTGCGCTTCCCGCCAGACCCCTCCTCATGCCTCAGTACTCAGTCTCCAGGCGCCGTCGTGGTCTTTGTGCCTTTGCGCACTATACGTCGACATACATCAATACTGGCTCGCCCACGCCGTCAATTTCTGGGATGACGCATTTCAGGTCAAACGCCTTCGCCAAGACGATCTTAAAGATCTTCTGCACATTGATCGAGGCCGACGTTGAGCAGAAGATGAGCGAAGCGTGCATTGCCTTGGCGAAGCGCTTTGCCTGACCGCCCTATATGAGCTACAGGAAGCGCGATGGAAGCAACAGCGTCATACCTGTTTGGTGATCTCTTCTTGTTCGTCTCTTGGGAATGTCGAGAATGTGTCGAATTTGGTACCGATCAGGAATGGTATCGCGGTCTGTGTTGGAGTCAGGATCAGCGCCAGGCCTACATATGTACTTGGTGGTGATCCAGACAGCATGAATTCCTAGGATACATCTTGGACACGGCTAGGTCCAACCGGACATATTGGACACAGACTCACCTTGTTGAACCCCCTTGCTTGTCGATACCACTCCTTCACCGAATTCAACGTCGACTTCCGCGAAAGATCAAACATGAAGAGAATCGCCACCGCATCGTTGCACACCAGGGGCAACATGTTCACGAATTCTCGCTGCCCGCCTAGATCCCACAGCGAGAACGTGATGGATGTGCGGCGCACTGTGATGGTCTTCTCCATGAAGTTGACGCCTATGTGGTATTATCGAGGATCGGTCGGACGAGCGAGGAAGAAAGTCGATGACACGGTAGTCCGAGTAGATCCGGACGATGCGTCGAGTTGAGGGGAGTCGAGATAGAGGGTATACGACCAAGGTCCATGAGCAGACGACGCGTACGCAGCGGGATCGGGTACGGACCTAGCGTCTGGATATAGTCCTCATCAAAGTGCCCCTCGACGTATTTCACCATGAGACTCGTCTTCCCTATCTGCGAGTCACCCAGCATGCCGACTTTGATCACGACGCTGCTACAAAGCGCACGCTTCAGTCGACTCGTGTCAGACACGCCCCGTGGCCATCGACGCGCACCTGTTCTGCTCTGCGCCATTCTCGCCGCCCAATCTTGAGCTGCTGGGGCCGGCATTCGCGCTGGGTGTTGGAGAGGATGACGAGGCGGAGGCGGACATGTGCCTGGAGCGCGCGTAGGGAGTCGGAGGGGGAGGAAGAAGGTGTAGGAAAGGAAAGGCGCAGGAAAAGGAGTGCTCCTGCTGCTCAGACCAGAATATAGAACAGCGACGGGCCCAGCGAGACGGCGGAGGACGAGAGGCAGATGTTCAGGAATCGGAGAGCAGGCGTGAGGAGATTACTGTTCAGATTGAGAAAGGGAGAAAAGGACCGAAAGGAAGGACGCGTTCTAAGTCGTACTGGAAGCTTGAGGGCGTGATGGGAACAAGACGACCCTCGGACGGGAGACGTGTTGCGCGGTGGACGCCAGCCAGGCAGAACAGCAGAGAGAGGAACGCAACACGAGCCGACCTGCCCAGATGGTAACAACCTACTCAAGCGCCCCAGCGCTCGTTACTACTTCCGCCGCTAAGAACAATCACCAGAGAGCTGCCATGGGTAAATGCCCCGCTCTTATAGCTTCTCGAGGCCACAGCCGACTCGGTATATTCGCTTCATGCTTACGCGGGACTACCGTACTCTGTACATGACACTCATCACTGGATATTGCGAACGTCGACCACAATCCTGATAGATACGATGTCGGCTCAGATATGCTGCGCCGGCCGCGTTTGCATACAGACAAGGACAATTAGACCAACAATCGGCAATCGAGCTGTCCACACCTCAACTTGCAGGCGTTGGCAGGAGACCGACGGTGATCAAAGGACAATTGCGCAGCAGGCCTGACGTTCGTAGACGTTCCACGCGCTCGTAGTGTCCGGCGATATTTTCGTACGAGTCCCTGAGAGCCTTGTCACCAACGACAACGACAGACTCATTGGATCCTAAAATACCGAGGAAGAACAAACCGTAAGTGCAGCGCATACTAAGTATCTGTACCCGCCGACGCGTTGCGGCTCAAGAGCTAATCGACCATGTTGGTATTTGTTTGCGTATATTAGGATCCAAAGCTCTTGCCAAACATACACCGCGCCTATTAGTACATCCGAGTCGGGGAAATGCTGCAACTGACTCGGAGTAGAGAACTGCCATGGCGCGTGGTTTGCCAGAAGGTTTGGGATGCGAGTATCGTATCAATCAAACATAACTCCGCCGTCCACGGTGTACTGACACAATATTAGTTAGACTCAATCAAGACTAGATAGCACTCACGGATTGGCCTGCGCGCAGTGAGTGAACGGATTTCAAAGCAGGTTAACGGATGTACTTAGAGCGCAGCAGACACACACTGGGAGTACTCACCAGTGATAAACGCGGAGTCATCAGAGGCGAGGAAGGATACAAGTCTCGCAATATCCTCCGGTTGTCCATAACGGCCTAAGAGATTAGTGAACTGCATCATGCGTGGCGTGAACTTCAATACCACAGCGTTAGTTTATGCCAAAGACTCACCTCACCGCTCCAGGACCCCTTTGGTTGTCCCATTCGCTCGCAATATGCCGCATCCGTGCTTCGCACTGCTCAAAGACAACCCGGCATCAGATATGTTTGCCCTGTGACGAGAAGCCAACTTACTAAGTGGTGTATCCACTGCTCCTGGGGCGTATGTGTTCGCGGTGATGCCATATTTGCCGTAATCCATGGCAGCGCTCTGGGTCATACCCCGAATGGCGAATTTGCTCGCGCAGTACACCGATTGGCCCGGGACCCCTGCCCATGGATATGAGCATGCTACATTTCTAAGGCAACATTCAGTGAGTGCAATACTTACCGACTTTGCCCGCTATGGAAGATGCGCCGATCAGCCTACCGCCCTTGCCTTGCTTGATCATTTGCATAGCGGCGTATTTGTAGCAGAAGAAGACGCCCTTCAGGTTGACATTGATGATTTGGTCGAACAAGGCTGTGGGGGCTTTATCACGTTATTAGGTCACGAGCTACTGATTTTCAGGAACAGAGGGATCCTACTTTCATGTAGAAGGTACACCGAAGCAATGCCTGCATTGGCTATGATCTAGTAGGATGACGTCAGTCCCCCAAGGCTCGAATTAAGTTTAGGATGCGCACTCACGGCGTATAGCTCTCCAAGCTGCTCGACAACGGTATCGACTAGACCCTTGATGTCTTCTTCCTGGGAGACATCACCGTACACAGTGACGACTCGAGTACCAAATTCCTCTCTGAGGGACGTCGCCAGCTCTTCTAGCGGATCGCGGCAGCCCGGGAGATCGAAGAGTCCGAGGTCGAGACCGTCCTTTGCAAGCCTGGTAGCAATACCACGGCCAATACCTTGCGCCGCACCGGTGATGATAGCGACACGCTTCCCGGACGTTTGGGCGACCATGGCGACTATGTGTGTGGAGGAGTGGGAGATACCTACTATCGTACTCCCCATCAGTGCATTTTTGTACTATCTCACAGCAGTCTTATTGGTAGTAGGTGAAACTTCGTTACAAACCGAAGCATGTGAGGGAGCAAATGCCAAATGCACCGCAGATAAGAGAAATTGGTTATTAGTGTACCCCCGTGCCCACGAACCAAGGAAAACTTGGCTCTGATAGAGACTTCGCAGTGCTAAGGTTGTGACGCACATGTGTATATCCCGGAAACTTCATGAACAAAAATTGTTCGATGTTTCTTCTGAGTAAATGGCGTCATTGCAAGACATGCATGGTAGATGAATGAAGTATGACGGCCTTTAGCCGAGCCTATTGGTACATCAGGGTCGGGGAGAATGGTGCAGCAAGTGGAGATCTTCAATGGCACGCCGTGACGTTGCCAGAAAGTTTGAGAGACAGGATTAATCATACGTATTCCCGCCGTCGACGATGTACTGTCATAAATTAGTTAAACTCATTCAAGACTAGTAGCATCATGATTGGGATAGCACTCACGGATTGACCTGCAGCACAACGCGCAGTGTGTGAACGGATTTGAAGGCCATTTAAAGTAGGTCTCTAAAGTGTAGCAAATGTGCATACTCACCAGTGATGAACGCGGAGTCGTCAGAGACGAGGAAGGATACAAGTTTGGCGATATCCTCCGGTTGTCCGTACCGACCGAAGAGATTATCGAACTACGTCAAGACGCTCAGAGTGAGTTCGTGCATCGCAGTATTTGTTTTATGCCAAAAACGCACATCCCCGTCCAACGGGTTGTTTTGTTGTCCCGTACGTTCGCAAATTTCGGCAACCGAGTTTCGTACTGCTCACCAGGCACTTTATCAAATACATTCTCCCTGTGACAAGGAGCTAACTCACTGAGTGGCGTATCCACTACTCCTGGGGAGTATGTGTTTGCGGTGATGCCGTGCTTGCCATAGTCCATGGCAGCGCACTGGGTCATACCCCGGATCGCGAATTTGCTTGCGCAGTACACCGACTGGCCCGGCCTCCCTGGTCACAGATATGGGCGTGCCACAAATTTGATATATCGCGGCTCGGAGAGAACGAAACTTACCGACTTTGCCCGCTATGGAAGCTGCGCCGATCAGCCTACCGCCCTTGCCTTGCTCGATCATTCGCAGGGCGGCATATTTGTAACAGAAGAACACGCCCTTCAAGTTGACGTCGATGACTCTATCAAACAAGGCTGTAGGGGCTTGAACTCGTCATTAGGTCACGAGCTACTGATTATCAGGAAGCGAGGGACCATACTCTCATGCAGAAGATAGATCGAACCGCCGATGCCTGCATTAGCTATCATCTGAGATGACATCAATCACTCGGAAGGCTCGTTGATAATGTGCACTCACGGCGTATAAATCTCCAAGCTGCTCGACAACGGTATTGACTAGGTTCTTGACGTCCTCTTCCAGGGACACATCCCCGTAAACGGTGACAACTCGAGTGCCAAACTCCTGTCTAGTGGACGTCGCCAGCTCTTCCAACAAATCGCGGCAGCCCGGGAGATCGAAGAGTCCGAGGTCGAGTCCGTCCTTTGCGAGCCTGGTAGCGATGGCGCGGCCAATACCTTGGGCCGCGCCTGTAATGATAGCGACGCGCTTACCGTGCGTGTCGGCGACCATGATGGGGGTGTGTCGGTGTCGGGGAACGAGAAGATAACCGCTATCGTACTCCCTGGCACTGGTGCGTTTTGTAATAGCTCGCAGCCGCCTTACTGGTGGTCTCTTAAACCTTGTCACAGAACGAAGCATGTACAACGCTCGGCACAGGCACTGTAGAAGATACGGCTTGGTCGTTAGTGTACCCAGCACCCACGAACCCCGGAAAAACTGACCCTGATAGGAGCTCAATGCTAAGACCGTGAGGGCCGTGTGTCTATTCCAGGGAATCTTGATGAAGTGAAGACTATTCAAGGTTTCTTCTGAGGCTCCTTCTGAGCATGGTGTTTTTACAAGACAACCAAGGTAGATGAATGAATGGGTTTAGGTCACATCATAATCATGGCAGTCTTGACTACTACTAGTAGCTTGAACTTCAACCTCATTTGAATGAGTTCTAAGGCGCCCGCAGCGTTGTTGACATTTATTTGTCCGTATTAGGATCGAAAGCTTTTGCCAAACAATAATGCCTTCTGAACGAACCTCGACACTTTCTTGATCAAGATTCAACATGTTCCATTCACTCTCTGATTTATTCCAGATGATCAAAATACGCGCCTGCTTAGTTGGCATCGTCTGCACACCAACATAATAGACGATACAGTCTCCACGGATTGTGCCAGATCTTCAGCGCTCAGCACTGGCAGACGCCGGCGTGACTGTTTGTCTATTGCAAGCTATTGCAAGTGCCTCTTCCCTTAAATCGTGCTGCACGAGGGCCATGGAGCCATATGCTTATATTCCAAGCATAGCCTTCTCTTTTGCGAAAGATCTGTGGTGCGTATCGACATGTGCTATGACAGTCTGTCGCGTCATCTGACCGTGGCGTACTACTACTAGACGTCGACGGATAGATGCTTCACAGGTACCGCCGACTGCTGTGTGCACACCCATCTCGGGTCTCAACAGCAGTCATTGACTGCTTATGAACAGAGATGCTTCGTGCTGCACTTGTAAACTTGTCCCTCGGAGCGACGTTCAGAGAAGTGCGGGGTTGGGGCCGGGACCCCGCTGCCCCACAGACTGGAGAGGCACTTATAGTAAGTCCGTCGACATCACTATTCATTCGGGATCCGGTATCGTTTATAGTCCTCTAGCCGTTGTGTCGTGACATCCGACGGATTATACGGAACCAGAGTCGAGCAGGCATATGATCGGTACAACCTCGGTTGACAAGCCGCAGACCGGTCATTGGCCCTCCGCCTCTCCAAGACAAGTGATGATGGGAAGTTTATGTGCGGCGGCTGTGTCTGCGCCCAGTAGCCTTCCAACCCTGCAAAATTTCGGGGTTTTGCTTCGTCCTCGTCCTTCTCACTCGCCTACGCAACAGTCACGAGCGATCTTGCGCATCCGAGTTCTTCCCGCTAACAGCCACTAGCGCGGGTCCTCAACGTCGTCGTCAACCCACCTCTCGCTCGCATCGACACAGGAACGCGCGGTGATAACTACGAATAGCTCACGGGGCTTGCACCATACACAGGGCCAACTTGTACCATCCGAGATGCTCGGGTGTTTCTCGCTTTTTACTACGTGTCTCGCTTGCGACGATGCGTTATAAGGAGCAGAAACACCAGTCCGGACGGCGAGCGCACGCCCGTCACCGTCACCCATCATGAAGATCAAGAGCCTGCTCTTCTCTCTCCTGCCTTTGGTGGCCTCTGGTACGACGATCCATCCATCCTGGAGACCGGCAGCATTGACAATACGTAAAAGTATACTCTCAGGTCGCTGCGCCCTACACTGACCCCGGAAACGGCTTCGTCTTCGACGGTGTCACCGACCCATCCTACTCGGTCACGTATGGAATCGTCCTTCCCCAAGGGTCCTCCAGCACGGAGTTCATCGGAGAGATTGTTGCGCCAATCTCTGCAAAATGGGTCGGGTTAGCCCTCGGGGGTGCCATGATAGGCGACCTGCTTATTGTAGCGTGGCCGAATGGAAATCAAATCGTTTCGTCACCTCGGTATGCGAGGTGAGCAGTGGTAGTCTTACAACATGCTTGATGTACAGCTAATTTGTTTCATTCTACAGTGCCTACGCGCTGCCAACGTCAGTATACGCGCTGAATCTATGGTTGTTAATTTGTCCTGACATCCACCACTAACAGGCCATACGCTGGACCCACCCTCACTACTCTTCCGTCGAGTTCAGTGAACTCCACCCACTGGAAGTATGTTTTCCGTTGCCAGAACTGCACGAGTACGTCCCGCATGTCTCTTTCCAGCCCATACGAGACCTTGAACGGTTCTAGGCTGGACCGGCGGAAGCCTCAACCCCACTGCTCAAAGCGTACTGGCTTGGGCTCACGGGGCAACGGCGGTAGACACCCCATCCGACCCCAACAGCTCCTTCACCGAGCACGATGGCTGTATGTCTTTGTAGCCCCCTCTCCCTTTCGTACCTCATGCCGCCTTCTCCTACAGTCGGCTTTTTCGGCATTGACTTCACGCAGGCTCAGAGTGCGAACTACCAGAACTACCTGGACGGCAATCCGGGAACTCCGCCAGTCACTACTCCTCCTAGCGGCCCGACTACTACTACGACGCCGACGGGTCCTACGCCCACTGTAAGTCTAGCCGCCTAGCCTTTAGTAGTACGACATACTGAGCTCCTCCTCAGCCCACTCCGTATGACTACATTATCGTCGGTGCTGGCCCAGGTGGTATCATTGCTGCTGACCGTCTCTCTGAGGCGGGCAAGAAGGTTCTCCTCCTTGAGCGTGGTGGTCCTTCAACCGCGCAGACCGGCGGTGCCTACTACGCGCCTTGGACTCAGGATGCCAAGGTAGGGATCTGACCACGTTCCTCGTGACGTTATGTTCTGACAAGATCTTCTGACAGCTCACCAAATTCGATGTTCCCGGTCTGTTTGAGACTATGTTCACTGACTCCAGTCCTTTCTGGTGGTGCAAGGGTACGTTTCTGTACCTACTTGCATGTGGCATTTCTAAACGCGGAGTTAGACATCAACGTATTTGCCGGCTGCCTTCTCGGTGGAGGAACCTCCATCAACGGAGCGTGAGTGCTAGTAGTTCACATCTCTTGGACAAACCGAGATTGACCTGTTTCCGCGCAGACTCTACTGGTACCCCGCTGACTCTGACTTCTCGACTAGCAATGGCTGGCCAAGCAGCTGGGGAAACCACAGCCCCTACACCAGCAAGCTCAAGTCTCGCATTCCCAGCACGGACCACCCCTCGCCCGATGGAAAGCGCTACCTCACTGAGTCCGCCGATGTCGTCATCCAGCTGCTTAAGGCGCAGGGCTACTCGCAGCAAACGATCAACGACAGCCCGAACTCCAAGGACCACGTGTACGGCTATTCCGCGTTCAGCTTCCAGAATGGCATGCGCGCCGGGCCCGTCGCGACGTACTTCCAAACCGCCCTCAAGCGCAGCAACTTCGTCTACAAGGACTACACGCTCGTCAGCCAGGTTGTCCGCAACGGCTCCACGATCACCGGCGTGCGCACGAACGACACCTCGCTCGGCGTCGACGGCATCGTCCCTCTGAATCCCAAGGGTCGCGTTATCCTCTCTGCGGGCGCGTTCGGCACGTCGCGCATCCTCTTCCAGAGTGGCATTGGCCCCACGGACATGATCCAACTGGTGCAGAACAACCCGACCGCGTCACCGAACCTCCCGCCGCAGAGCCAGTGGATCAACCTCCCCGTCGGCCAGGCCGTCTCTGATAACCCGTCGATCAACGTAAGTCTGCATTTGTCTCTGTCCTGAGGAGTCTAGCTTAGTATTGACAAATGCTTTGCTATACGGTAGTTGGTGTTCACGCACCCTAGCGTCAACGCTTACGATAACTGGGCTGATGTTTGGGCCGATCCACCCACCGCCGATGCCCAACAGTACCTCCAGAACCGCACTGGAGTCTTTGCTGGTGCCTCCCCTAAGTAGGTCACTCTCGACAGCGCAATTCTTATCTGCGTTCTCATCGTCGGTCCCACCTAGGTTGAACTTCTGGAGGGCGTACTCTGGCAGCGACGGCAAGACCCGTTATGTACGTGCAAATACATCATCATTCCGAAGTGGTGCTCACAAAAGGTGTACATCAACAGGCCCAGGGAACCGTCCGTCCCGGTGCCGCGTCTATCAACTCCTCGCTGCCGTACAACGAGGACAACATCTTCACCATCACTGTCTACCTGTCAGTGCACTATACTCCCATATCATCGTTCTTACCAATACTAACAACCGTGCAGGTCGCAGGGCATCACATCTCGGGGCCGCCTCGGTATCGATGCCGGCCTGACTGCTAAGCCCATCGACAACCCGTGGCTCACCGACCCCGTTGACAAGGTAGTCCTCCTCCAGGCCCTCAACGACGTCGTCTCAAGCATAAAGTCGGGTACGTCCTTGCCAATCGCGTCTCAAAGAGCTTCATCACTGACCCTTCTTGACAGTCGCCAACATGACCATGATCACTCCCGATGCCACGATGACGATCGAGCAGTACGTCGACGCGTACTCACCAGCGACCATGAACTCGAACCACTGGGTCGGCGCCGCCAAGATCGGTTCGAGCTCCTCCAACGCCGTCGTCGACCAGAACGTCAAGGTGTTCAACACCGACAACCTCGTAAGTGTCTCGGCGTTGAGCCTGTCCGCGTCCGAACACACCAACCACTCACCTGGTTTTTTTTACGCAGTTCGTCGTCGACGCTTCCATCATCCCTGCGCTGCCGATAGGCAACCCGCACGGACAGCTGATGTCTGCCGCCGAGCAGGCAGCGGCGAAGATTCTTGCGCTCGCCGGGGGTCCTTGAGCCTGAGGCCATGGAGCTGACGTTGCGATGCGCGAACCCAACATTTAGGTGGGTGTGTAAAAGAGGTTCCAGATATACGACTTAGGGCCGCGGTCTTGGATGTACTATTATTGTGGGCAATATACCTGTGTTACTACTGACCGAGGTGATCACGGTTCTCGCGATACAACGACACGAGGATAGCGCAGTGCTGTCCATTCAGTGCATACCTGTGTGATATAATTCAGATATATGCAATGTCAGCAGCTTCATCCTGTGTGTCAAATTCGACTCGTATCATTCAACGATGTGTTGCAATAACCTCATACGTTGCTGGTCTCCTTGATGGCGGTGACAGCCAGCGGTGTTACATTCAACGATGATACCGATACTTCCTCCCGGTAGTCCTGGATGCTTAGGTAAACGGGCCTAGTAGTGTAATGTATCCAATAGCATGTACACTGGCAGGCACCCGAAGGGGGGTGGAATGCAAGATACATGGTGCCCGTAACGGCTGCAGTGAACACGGGCTTCATGCATCTATAATCTGTGGGCCGTGCTGTATATCCATCCAGATCAGTGGAACAACTGGGAATCCTAGAACGCCTCACCTTGAAGGTGCCGCGGTTAGGCTTGGGGAGTCAATATATGCGCTAGCAAACCCATGAATGGTTTTATTACGTAGTGCCTGTACTAGAGCGGCACTTCGCCGTCAATGAGCCGTCTAACGTGCGGGCGACACGCCTCGGAGTCGGACGGAAACTTCATGGGCGCGTGCCCTCCTTTGTTGCGTGCAGCTTCCTTTGTCTTGCAGTCGGATCGATATCACAGCGGCCACAAGCGGTGATCACTGCCCAGTGCCCACATCAGTTTCGCGTGGAGAGGTGACCTTGAGGCCTCTGGGCCACGGGGTCTTTATTAGGTCTCTATACTGGGGTTTGAATGTATCAACTAGATGTCATTAATGCCAGTGTTCAAGTGCGACGTCCAGAATAAACGGACTTCAATACTACTTACTATTGCGTTATTATGTACCGTGTGCACCTTCTGAACTCAAGCGGTGGTGTGTCGAGTAAAATTCTTGCCCCAGAGTCAAGGACGTGCACATATGATTGTGTCTGTGGGATGATAGTGGGTAGAACAAAAAGCGTGTCGCCCAGGAAGGGTAGTAGGTTCGATGGCAGTGGAGGGCGGCGGCAAGCCATATGGGGCTCACGGCGTCAAACAGCCAGGGCCAGTCGGAGCTTGGCGATCGACGTCCAGCTCAATCTCTTCCAACGACCACGACGACAACAACGACGACGGCCCTTGCTCATCGATGGACCCATTGACCATAGGCGACGCATCAGTCTCCGCCCGCCAGTCGATACTGGGCTCTTTTCTGCGCGGGAGGCCCCGCGGCACGTCCCAGTCACACCCCTCTTCACCCCACCACGACTCCGCCACCAGAGACTCCCCTCCTCCGTTTACCCCAGCGGCCGACCACTCCTCAGGCCACCGCCGCCGCCCAGCTGCTGCCTCTTCCAACATCCAGCCCTCCGTCTCACAGTCTACCTCCACCCCCGGTTTCTCACAGATGCTCCGCAGACGACGTTCAGCCGGCACACTCGCTGCCGCAACCAGCAGCCATGTCGCCCCCGTCGCAGTGGCACGCACAGTCACAGGCCCAGCATCGGGCTCAGCCTCAGCACACCCCACGGGCGCCGGGCCCCCGCATCGCATCCGCCTTGTTCCCCACCTCGACTCACGCCGCTCTCTCAAGTTCGATCCCATTTCTCGCGATGTGCGAGAAGGCGATGCCCCGCTACGGATAGGACGATTCACGGACCGCTCAGGGTTAGGGCTCGCTGCGGCAAACGCGATGGGGTCGAACAAGCTCGCATTCAAGAGCAAGGTCGTTTCCCGCGCGCATGCGGAGATTTGGGTCGAGTCCGGAGGCAAGTTCTTCATCCGAGACACGAAATCCAGCAGTGGCACCTTCCTCAACCACATCCGTTTGTCCCCCGCGAACAACGAGTCGCGGCCACACGAGCTCAAAGACGGCGATCTGTTGCAGCTGGGAGTGGACTATCAGGGCGGAACCGAGGACATCTATAAGTGCGTGAAGATCAAGATAGAAGTGGGAAGGGAATGGCAAAATCACACCAATCCATTCAAGTGAGTCTATCCGCAGTTCTGGTTGGATCTCCCCTGATGACCGTCTTCCAGCGCAAATGCTCTGAAGCAACTCAAGGCAATTGCTATTCCAACTTCAACCTCAATAAGTAACGGCAAGAAGGCTGCTTCGAAGTCGACCCTCCCGGACTGTTGCATCTGTATGTTCTTGTTCTTTCCCGTGATACCCCCGGATTGACGTTTTGTGGCTCCTAGGCTTATTCGGCGTTACGATCCATCAAGCGCTCTTCATTGCGCCCTGTTCACATGCATTCCACTACAAGTGCATCCGCCCTCTACTCGAAACCCACCATCCAGCTTTCTCTTGTCCCCTTTGCCGAACGTTCGCCGATTTGGAAGAAGACGTCGAAGTCGAGATGGACCCCGAGTTTGACGCTCAGTCTATCATGGAGGCGTCCGCGATATCTGCGGTAGCAATCTCAGCGACTGCTATCGGAGATCGTCCAAACACAGGCGACGCTAGCAGCCGGGAGCGTGAACGCGACCGCGACGTTGGTGCTGAAACTGAGGTGGAGGTGGACACTGGCGCTAGCCGTTTGGGATCGCGCCGTCACCGAGCAGTGCCTCCTCTTCCTGCAGCCGGCTCTAGTAGTCATCTAGTGGCAGACGACATGGCGGAAGACATAGATGCCGAGATGGAGGATGTGATCGCACTTCCACCACTGCCAGAGAGCAACTCGGTGCTCGCAGTGGAGCAGTTATTCGTGGACGCGGACCGTATGGCGGACGTCAGGGAGAACTCCGAGTCACCCGTCCCCGGGCCTGCTCGTGCGAGCCCTGGAGGATACTCGGAGGGTGATGGAGAAGCAGAAGGCGCAACGGACGGCAGTGGGCATACAGGCGATGCTGGCATTCATGGCAAGCGCAAGCGGTGACTAAACACATATCCTTTCCTCCCTCTCGCCGATAGGCACTTTACCCTCTGGACCTGCATGCACCTCCAAGGCTAGTCGGTGATGGACATGGATTCATACCCTACTCAACTTGCAACCCACACTCACACATGTTTACACCTCTCTCGTCTACTCGGCTGCCTATATACTTCTCGGCTCTCCTTCATGTTTCTCTGTGTCTCTCTTGTCACTAGTGTCTCGTCGTACCACGCTGCCATGACTCTCGAATGTATATTTCCCACTGTATCTGGAAGCCCTAGATCGTCTTGTGCTCTGATGATAGCTAGCCTCTGTTGGTGTGGACATCGATATCTACAGCTGGCCTCGCCGTCGAATCTCTCTGGTACTCTCTTCGAAAGCATGAACTTATATATTACCATACAATCCATTGTAAAATATAATATTCCTTTGAATTCTGGCCTCCTTCGAAGTGCTGAATCTAATGGATGAAGTCGGCCTTGTTGCATCGGCCATAGTCGGTAGCGGAGGGGGAGAGGAAATTGGGAGCGTGTGATTGGATCGGAGGAATGCGGCCGAAGAACCCGGGGTAGCTGGCGCCTCCCGGAGGCAGGCTCAAATCAAGTGCACCGACGACCGTCACGGCTATCCCGCCCTCCTCCGTCGCTCTCTCCTTCACTTTATCCAACGACCTCCCACTATGCAGTCCCTCGTCGCCGCTCGTTCCAGCGTTCTCAAGCAGTCTACGCGTGGCTTCGCCACCTCCGCACTCCGCGCACAGGCCGCCCCAGTCCAAAAGCCTGTCTTGAACAAGGAGTTCAAGATTTACCGCTGGGTATGTCATTGAGCCTTCACTTGTTTTTACATCTCGTGCACCGTTTGAACTTGACTGACTGAAGGGGCCGCTATCTTCAGAACCCCGATGAGCCCTCGAAGAAGCCGACACTGCAGACCTACACCGTCGACCTCAACCAGTGCGGCCCTATGGTCAGTCCGCTCTACCTCCTGGCCCGCATGCGCATATTTGAATGGTGCTCCTCCTCTCCATCCAGATCCTCGACGCCCTCATCAAGATCAAGAACGAGATGGACCCCACCCTCACCTTCCGTCGATCGTGTCGCGAGGGCATCTGCGGCTCGTGCGCCATGAACATCAACGGCCAGAACACGCTGGCGTGCCTCTGCAGGATCGACAGGACCCCGTCCAAGGATACCAAGATCTACCCCCTCCCGCACAGTGAGTAGTTCCGTCTTGGGTCGCGTAGGAGGCAGGGCGGCTCACCGCGAGCAGTGTACATCGTCAAGGACCTCGTCCCCGACCTCACCCAATTCTACAAGCAGTACAAGTCTATTGAGCCCTACCTCCAGAACGACAACCCACCAGCAGACCGCGAGTTCCTTCAGTCGGTGGAGGACAGGAAGAAGCTCGATGGGTATGTCCCTGTTTCTTTTTTCGATTCGCTCGCCGCGCACATCATATATGCGCTCGTTCTCTACGTCATTGCGTTCAGACTAGAACAATCTCGCGTCTGACGTGGTGGTCATGTACTTACCTTTGTTCACAGCATGTACGAGTGCATCCTCTGCGCGTGCTGCTCGACTTCCTGCCCAAGTTACTGGTGGAACCAGGATGAGTACCTCGGCCCTGCGACCCTCATGGCTGCCTACCGCTGGATGGCGGACTCTCGGGTATGTCTCCTACCAATGTCTAAAGTCAGCGAACGCGGTCCTCACGAGAATGTCCAGGACACCTACACAGCGCAGCGCAGGGAGAAGATGCAGAACGAGCTGAGCCTCTACCGTTGCCACACCATCTTCAACTGCTCGCGCACCTGCCCGAAGGGCCTGAACCCCGCCGCGGCCATCGCGAAGATGAAGCTGGAGCTTGCTGCCGAGTGAGGGGTATGAGCGAGGATGATACGGTGAGTCCACATCAACAAAGGTTGTGTGAAGTAGTACTAGTAGCTGACGGGTCGTTGAAAGACAGGGGGACATATGCGCTTCCGAATGGAGAAGTTCGCAAGGTCGCATACTGTATTAGCCTCTCATTGTGTGTTATTTCTTCAGTATTTGGACCATTCTCCACCGGACCATCTCCCTGGCACACACCGTCGGAAGTGGATTCGTCATCTCTGCTATTTCAACAAGGCATGGTGACCTTCGCCCGAGGACAGGACAGTCTTCTCGTGGACTCTGACATAACGGTCCACGGCGCCTTGACATTTCTCCGCATGGCTATTGCCTGATCTGCTTATCTGCTCTGTCATCCCTGTCTTATAAGACAGCGAGCGTAGCGACGAACTGTAGTGTAGAGGTACGTTTCTGACGTTCGTGGCTTTTGAGGTTTTCTGCGCTCTCACCGGAAGGACAATGCTCTCTACAGGTCTAGAGCCTTTGGTTCATCGGTGATGCGTGTGGTCTCAACCGTACCGGTGATAACACCATTCAAATCTTTCTCAACAATCTCACGAGCTCGTAGACACTGCGTACGTGGAGAAATGATGAACAGACTCGAACCTTCGCTACTCCCACAACTTCATTTCAGAGCAGTTATTATCATGCCGGTTGCAATGCGTGAAACATGCTGGCTTCCCACTGCAACCGGGCCGTCTATTCATTAGGCGAGCTCTGTGCCCCCACGATTCTCGAGGACAGCTTCGACTCAATGGCTACGAAGCAGCCCCGAGTTTGCTACGCAGAGCCGGGCCCGCACGAGCCCATGCGAGGTGTCGGGCGAGGTAGGAACGACCCCGAAGATGAGATGGGATCGTCCCCTATTTCATGGTGGCACCTTACTGGTACGACCTAGCGTGATCGCTAGCTGCGCTGAGTGGACGAACGTGACCCAGAGAAGCTGACGAGCTACGTTCGTGCGTTACTGTCTCTGTCAGATGGACAGGGCACGGGATCGCAAGGATGCGCGCCGCGATGCCTGGCCATCCGAGTTTTCCCTGTGACCTATCAAGCTTTCGTCCTTCTGTGATTGTGCAGGTGCCAGGCAAGCGTTGGACGGCTGGCAGGCTGCTGCGACGGCCACATTCTGGCCAGGCGGTTCTCACAGAAGTGGATCGAAGGTGTCCACGTTCCCGTACCAGTCCCAAAATATCCACTCATCCGTTGCCTGGTAGGTCCGTTGCGCCCCGGCCGCAAAGTCATGTCCTTGTTGCGTATCTGACCGGTGACCTGCGACTGTGAAGACGTTGGTCTGCCTCGGTCACTCTCGGGTGAAAATCGTCGAGAGGTGGATAATCACGCTGCACCCGCTCGTACAGCGCGCAGTTAAGGATTGGCCGGTCCAGACATGGTCAACGTTAGGCCGCTGGAGAGCGCGTCGGGTGCCGAATCATCAGGTGAGCATTAGAAACCCCTAGACGGTGAGAGGTTGCTTATTCACGTCACGTGAGGCAAGTGGAGGTCATGAACTCCTTGCGTCTATTACTCAACCCCGCACTCACAGAGATCCATCGTTTGGTTCCGGGACCTGCTGACACGCTCAGCAATCCTATCCAGCGGCGCCCAGCCCGTCGGTCCTCCACTGGGAATGGAGCCATGACTGACTGGGTGGGCCAGCCTACAAATAGGATGTGCCCCATTCGCACATTCTCCCCTCGAGCTGCTTCCAGTCCTCAACCTTCTGCACCACCCTCCCCACCAAACACTTGTAGCAATGCCGTCCAAAGCCGTCTTCAGTGCGCAAGACAACAACGTCTACACGACGTCGACGGGTGCACCCGTTGCCCGGCCGTACGCTGCTCAGCGCATCGGCAAGATTGGCCCCCTCTTGTTGCAAGGTGCGTCCTCGACGTCCTCGGCTCGCGTGCACGGCAGAGAGGACCATGATCGGCAGGCGATATTGAATATGATCTGCCCTTCTAGACTTCCACCACATCGATCTCCTCGCCCACTTCGATCGCGAGCGTATCCCAGGTGCGTCGGTCGTGTTCGAGCGTCGCTGCTCGTGTGTGGTGCTAACGTGGCGCGCCGATGTGCAGAACGTGTCGTCCACGCTAAGGGCGCGGGTGCCCATGGTTACTTCGAGGCCACTCATGACGTTAGCGACCTGAGCTGCGCGGCGCTCTTCAACACCGTTGGGAAGAAGTCCCCGCTGACGATGCGGTTCTCGACCGTTGGTGGCGAGTTGGGCTCCGCGGACACAGCTCGTGACCCTCGAGGTTCGTAGGCATTTGCTTGTCTTGTCAGCTCTATTGTTGACTAAATGCACACGACCAGGCTTCGCTATCAAGATCAAGACTGAGGAGGGTAACCTCGACTGGGTCTTCAACAACACCCCTGTGTTCTTCATCCGCGACCCGGCCAAGTTCCCGCACTTCATCCACACTCAAAAGCGTGACCCGCAGACCCACCTCAAGGATGCGGACATGTTCTGGGTGAGCGATGGCATGTCTTTATACGATAAACCTGAAATTTGACCTCTTGGTGTTCAGGACTATCTCTCTCAAAACCCGGAGTCGATCCACCAGGTCATGATCTTGTTCTCGGACCGTGGAACTCCCGACGGCTACCACAAGATGCACGGTTACTCCGGTCACACCTTCAAGTGGGTCAACAAGGACGGCAAGTTCCACTACGTCCAAGTCCACGTTCGCAAGGACGGCGGCTTCAAGACTCTAACGGACGCTGTCGCAACCAAGCTTGCGGGTGAGAACCCCGATTACGGTACTCAGACCCTCTTCGAGGACATCGAGAAGGGCGAATTCCCCTCTTGGACCGTCTACGTTGTACGTGCATCTCAGTCTGATGCTGAGTCTCTCAAAATACTAACACAGACATCTTCAGCAAACGATGACGCCCGAGCAGGCCGAGAAGTTCCGTTACAACGTTCTCGACTTGACGAAGGTCTGGCCACACAAGGACTACCCCCTCCGCCCCGTCGGCAAGATCGTGCTGAACAAGAACGTCGAGAACTACTTCGCTGAGATCGAGCAGGCCGCGTTCTCGCCATCGCACCTGGTGCCCGGTATCGAGGCCTCTGCCGACCCCGTCCTCCAGTCCCGTCTCTTCTCCTACCCCGACACCCACCGGTAAGTTCTTATCATATCAATCTCGTTCGTGCAAGGGTCTCACTGTGAACGCAGCCACCGTCTCGGCGTGAACTACTCTCATATTCCCGTCAACGCGCCAATCGCACCCGTCTCGAACTTCCAGCGCGACGGTTTCATGGCGATCAACAACCAGGGCTCGCGCCCGAACTACCAGAGCAGCATCGTGCCGCTCAAGTACCAGCCCAAGGCGTACGAGGACGTCGAGCACGAAGTATTCCTCGGCACCGCGCAGGCCGACCTGAGCGAGATCACCGAGCGTGCGTACATTCGCGAGTGCGCCTTTCGATTGTTGCTGGCACTGACGATCATCGGCATTTCTAGTCGACTTCGAGCAGCCGCGCGCGCTCTGGCAGAAGGTCTTCAACGACACCGACCGCGACCACCTCGTGGGCAACGTCGCCGGTCACTTGAAGAACGCGAAGAGTGCCGAGGTCAAGGCGAGGCAGCGTACGTGGCTCATCCCGCTCGCTCTGTCGTGGCACTTACTGATGTGTTTGGAATGTTTGTCGTACTGTAGTGTCCGTGTTCGCCGCCGTGGACCAGAGCTTGTCCGACCGCATCGCCGACGCGATCGGTGCGCCGCACGTCAAGCCTCTGAGCTTCAAGCCCGCGGCCGAGGCCGTCCGCTTCAAATACGCTGCTACCAGCTCCTGAAGTCGATATCCGTAGATGGGGCTGTGGAGTACAGTCGGCACGGACGATTTTCCAGTGTGTTACGAGTAGTAGCGAGCAGTGATCCTTGTGTTGTATTTCTACGATGAACGCAATTGTACGATGGTTGTCAAGCATTCCACATTGCGAGACATAACAAAAGACTCTATCCGTTACCCCCATGGGAGGAACATACAGTACTGCTTTCAGATGATCGTAAGTGGAGAGTTCGATGCATTCGTTCCAGCCTCCAGAGTTACGTTCCATAGCTATGCTGGCCACTGGCCGGCCAGCGAGATGTGGAAGAGCGCTTCCTCGGGCGCCTCAACATACGTTGGCGCTTAGATTGCACAAAGAACTGTACAGTACCACTCGGCAATTGCCGCGTCGAAACCTTGTGGTAGGATAGTGTACCGAGGCCAACAGCCCCAGCAACTTCAGCAAGTCCTCAAACAAAATGTCGAAACGCGGTGCGTCCTGCTTGACCATAGAACTATGTCCTGACGATGACTGATCGACGTCGCTCGCTTTTCTTGCAGGTTTGTACCTCTCTACCTCCCAACGATCCACGATGGTTCTGACTTGCGCGAATGCCTTTCCCTTCGATGCTTTGATCAGGCGCGGGTACCTCTGGCAACAAATTCCGGATGACCATGGGTCTTCCCACTGGTGCCGTCCTCAACTGCGCCGACAACAGCGGCGCGAAGTCGCTCTTCGTGATTGAGGCGTACGGTACCGGATCCCACCTCAACCGTCTCCCTGACGCTGGTGTCGGCGACATGTTTGTTGCGTCTGTGAAGAAGGGAAAGCCTGAGCTGAGGAAGAAAAGTGAGTGATCATTTCAATACCCACATGCCGGTCCCTGTGCGCGAAGCGGACTCCTTGGGACATGGCACCCTCAAACGTGTGTGTTTACAATTCCTTCTGTGTAGCCATGCCCGCTGTCGTCATCCGCCAACGCAAGGCGTGGCGCAGGCGAGATGGTGTCTTCCTCTACTTCGAGGTCAGTTCGTTCTAGACATCGTACCAGACGGGCCGATATTGACGGTCCTGTAGGACAACGCTGGTGTTATCGTCAACCCTAAGGGTGAGATGAAGGGTTCTGCCATCACTGGCCCGGTCGCAAAAGAATGCGTGAGTGATCTATATCGCCATATACCCCATCAACGAAGAATCTAAACGATGTCTGTCCAGGCGGATCTCTGGCCGCGTATTGCATCGAACGCAGGCACTGTCGTATAAGCTTCTCCCTCTGTCGACGCATGCTTGTACTTTCTATGACCATCTACGCTCTCGCATCCCATGAACATGTATTCTTCATGCCTTTGAGGAACTCGTGTGCGACTGTGAGTACGATGATTCTATCACTTGGAGTTTTGTCGACGTCGTCGAAGAAAATTGTGGTATGATCTTATCATATTCACCTTTGTATTCCCTCACCTGGCCCCATGCAGTCAGATCTGGTCATCAGCGACATTAAAACGCGTGCGACGCACACGATAACGAACTCGCATATTCTGTGATTGTTGTTGAAGTCCTCTTCCAGATTTCGCATGCAATTTGTTACGCGTTCGTCCTCAATCTTGATCATCAGCAAACATATACCTATCTTATGCTCGCATGAGTTCATCGCTGCCCACGAGCATTGCACGAGCATGCAACTTCTAGGCTCTAGCTTGATCGCCAGCACGAGGGTCGATAGATGGCAGAAGGCAAGTAGTCCTAGTCATCAGCAGATAGAAGCTTATTTGAATTTGAACATCTGAGCCTCGAGGACACACGTCAAATATGCAGCGTGCTGCATGCACGACCTCCACCAGGTACGCTACGTGCATCGTTCATAGCTTGCAATTTCACTAAGTGGTGACTAGTCTAGCTAGACACATGACGTCTGTCAGGTACATACTGTACCATGACTACACGTGAACCAGTGGACACTGGGCATTTGCCCTATAGCAGTGCCTACTACCAGCAACATCCAGACCACATGAGAAGAGGCCTTTAGAATCGCGTATCGAGCCGCATGTGCTGCCTTGACTACGCCGGCAAATACGGCTAGTCCGCCCGGGTGAGGGTGGCCTTCTTCCACCAAAACCGACCCGTGGCGGAGAACGGTATAGGGCGATGGGGGCATATGCGCATATGACGCATGCGACAAGATGAAGCATCCTTCTCGAAGCAATGGTATGTTGCATGGTCTTCGTCATCGATGAGCGAACTAAGCGTCACAATAGCCTGTTGCGCAGGAATGCTACAATTATGCGCTAATTGCCACGATACGAAGACTGATCTTGCATGCGGCTGCCTGTCACGAGTATACCCACATGCATGCTTCGAAGAGCATCCCCATGTGCATCGACCGCTAGGCTAGTAAACCAGCCTGTAGTTCCCGGAAGACAGTCGTCATTATACCGTAGTAATACGAGGTAGGTACATGGTCGCGGCGCCAAGCGTCACGGTCTCATACATTCTGGCACGGTGCCGTCGGCACGTTCATCAGGAAACGTGTGCATAAATAGGCCATGTATGATAGTTTCGTGTCTTGCAAGGTCATGAGCATCCACGTCCATCAGCAGGTGACGCGTTTCTACCTTAACGCGCCTTGAGTGATCACACATTGCCATACCTAAGCTATGAGTGACCACACATTGCCATACCTTAGCCGGGGAATGACCATGCATGGTCACTTCACAGGCAGTTCAAGGTCATGTATGATCACTCAAGGTCACCTTAAGCGGGGCCCTCGATCACCGAAGCTCATTATCCCAGCTGCAGACGGTCATGCATGCCACCAGTGCCGACCTCGAAAGATGCTGCCAGGCGCTGAGAATGCGGAATATTCATCGCTCTTTGCACGACAACCTGAGTGCCACAGTGGTTAGGGTCAAACAATACAATCCATATTATTCAAGTACAACTACTGGTGACAAAAGTAGTAAAGTACACGACGGGGACAGCCTTCTAGTAGCGTGGTTCGGATACAATATAGTAAAGTCGACAGTCGGTACTGAAGCACAGGAGCAGAACAGTACCAGCTGCAGAGTGCTCGAGTCATAGACGATGCGAGGGCGAGCTTGCTCAGAGAGATAGCGTGATGGTACGAGAGTGCGAGACAAGAGCGGGGCGAGCGAGAGCAGGGCAAGAGCGGACCGAGAGCGGGGTGAGCGAGAGCAGAGCAAGAGCGGAGCAAGAGGGTGGGCTTCAACGTCAACGGCCTAGGGTGCTGCAGCTTAAGTATGAGTACACAGTGCAGGGATCATGGTGGGGGAAGGGAAAGAGGAGTTGGGTGTAGACGGTCGGCAGCATGGGTTTTTGAGGAGCGGTAGGATCGATGACGGCCGACAAGTAGACAGTGGAGCCTAGTGGAGCATGTTCAGGGCAGGGGGTTCGCCAGAGCCCGTAAGGAAGGAAGGAGAGCTGAGCTGTCCAGTCCGAGGACCGACTCGTCACTCCAGTGTGACTGTCCTGCCACAGTCACGTGACACTCCAACAAACGCGTCCCCAACGGTAAGTAGACTCAAACTACTACTATAGACTGGACCGTTGAGACACACATAAGCAACGGTATAAACCCAGGCTCGACGGCCAACATAATAACTTGCAGGTAAATGTTTTGCCCTTTGTAGCTTGTATAGACCGGTGCTTCTGATACACTTCAAGTTCTTACTATTACTTAATTCACGTCATCTGATCATCATCTGTACCTCTAACTGATATGCTATGGGCATATATGCACATACATGCATGGCAGACGACCATAGCTGACCATTGTTCATCTGCGTGGGTGGACAATGACGACACATGGTCGACTGGTGTATTGCAATATGCAGGATGACCACCCATGATCATACCGCGTATCGCGAGGCGCCAAATGACCACTCTCGACCATACCGCGTAGCGTGTTGCCACGCCTGGCCATAAGGTGCATGGTTTCCTGATGTTCAATCTCCAGGGGCGTCATCTGCACCGGTACCCCCTGATCAGTGCTTCCAAGAACTTTCAGCCTATCGACGGCAGTGTTGCCTCGCCGCGAGCCAGTCGCTCTTTCAGGCAGTGGCCCTGACGGCGATGCATATGCCTCAGCCCCGTCGGCTGTCTTGATATAAAGCGCACTCGCATCGAGCGTTGTGGAGTCGGCTGTTTGGCGGACTCGTCGAACACCAGCACCCCGCCACCCCCTCACGCCTTTCATCATGAAATTCAGCGTGGTCGCGTCGCTGGTCTCACTCGCAACCCTTGCGTTCGCGGTGCCGAACCCCCTTCCGGGCAGTTGTGAGTAACCTTCTTTCTCCATTCTCCAATGCTGTTCCAAGTTATGACATCCCGCGCCTGCTACAGCGAGTATCGTCGTTCGCGATCCGACGATCGTGTTTAACCCCAGTAGCAAGGTACGCTCCGCATCGCTGAAGCTTCCTCCGCGACCCTTGTAACCGTCTGCGCTTGCAGAAATACTTCGTTTTCTCCACGGACGAGGGTATCAAGATCTTCACCTCCCCTTCCTTGACTGGGTACGCACCGCTCAACTCCGCCCCCATGAAGATGCCATTGACCAGAATTTATATGGCGCTCGTAGCCCGTGGACTCGCGCCGGCTCGGTGCTGCCCAACTGCTCGAAGATCAACCTCTCCGGCAACTGCAACCTTTGGGCACCCGACGTCGGCATCCTCTACAATGCGTACGTCCTCTACTACTCCGTCTCGACCGTCGGCAGTCAGTCGTCGGCGATCGGCCTCGCGACGAGCTACACCATGGAGCCCGGAGACTGGTTAGACTGGGGAACCGTCATCACCTCGAGCCCCGGAGCCGCCTACAACGCCAGTGAGTGACGATGGCCTTGTCTCGGTGCATCGCCCACCCGTTGCTCAACGTCGTGCGCAGTCGACCCGAACATCATCGACTCGAACGGCATCCACCTCTCGTTCGGCTCGTACTGGGACGGCATCTTCCAGGTCCCCATGCTCAACGCCTCCACGGCGTCCGCCGTAAGTGACACGCGTCGCTGCAGCTGCATATACATCACTGACATTCCGCTACATCCCCCCAGTCCCCCCCTGGCACTCACATTGCTGGGAACAGCGGTCGCCCCGCCGAGGGTAGCTACATCTACAAACCGCCAAGCTCCCCTTACTGGTTCGCGTTCTTCTCGGACGGCGTCACGCCCTTCGTCGGGGTACGTCCTCCCCCTCTCCCACGCGCATACGATGCGCGTGTTCCGCTTCCGCCGCTGACCACCCTCTCGTGCCCACCACACAGGCGACCACGCGCCCCGCCCCCGGCGACGAGTACAAGGTGCTCGTCGGGCGCGGCAACGGCCCGACGGGGCCGTTCTTCGACCAGCGCGGGAACGCGCTCACACAGCAGCTGAGCCCGCCGACGGGCTCGCTCGTGCTCGGCTCGCACGACAACGTGTACGCGCCGGGCGGGCAGAGCGTGTACCACGACCCCGTGAGCGGGCGCGACGTGATCGTGTACCACTACATCCCGAACGACCAGTTCGGCGGGCCGTCGTACCTCGGCATCAACTACCTCGACTTCTCGTCGGGCTGGCCGGTGATCGTCTCGTGAGCCGGGGTGTGCCTCGTGCGCGTGAGGGATTTGGGCGGGCGTCGTGGGATGTGCGCGGGGATCGATATTGTGGACCGCGAGGTCCCCTTTTCTTTTCTTTCGGTGGACGCTTCTGGATGTGCTGTACTGATCACGGACGGACGGTGTTCTTTTGTTTTCTGATGCCGAGGTCGCTTGCCTCCGAGTCGGTCAGCAGGTCGTACTGAGACAATGTACCTACCACTTGTACATATGTGTATAAACTGACGATGTGGAATGTACGTACTGCTGGCCATTTGCACGATCTGCATCGGCCAGCGACTCGGTGGATAGAGTCGTGGAGCCGCTAGACTGGATGGTCCGAACCTTTGCACCATTTTCCATGTCTCGGACTTGCAAACCACCGACTAGTGGGGCGTTCACGAACTGACAAGTGGAAGCTTAGAGGGACATGAGCCGCTGAGCGTAGACGCGAGGGACGAAAGCAACGCCCAGGATCATCCAATGACGTAAGCCGCTACGACGCGGCCAAGATTATTGATGTCGAACGCAGCGCCCCTGAATTCTGACCTTTGTTATTCTTGGCCGCGGCCGTGTCCCACCCAGGGCCCTACTCCTTCCACATCCATCCGTCTCGTACAAAAATCCCAGCGGTGTGGCTGCGAACGGTATGGTCGCCGATGCCTCGAGCGGTCTCTTGGGAAACGCGGGCCCGACGACCATCATGGCTAGAAGCTTTCAACTCAGTTCGCAGTTCTGAGTTCGCACACAGTACGGCAACTTTCTGTAAGTACAGTTCTGCCGGATATCACTTGACACTGGTATCAGGGCTTTGGAGAGCCTGTCCCAGTCACAGCTCGCTACTTATAGTGCTGTGTCTTGGCTGTGTTTAGTAGTATCTGCATCGACCACATATTTATATTTTAATCGCTCCACTGGCATGCGGGACGGCCGCATGCTCGCACGGGAGATGATCGGACGAAAATACTGAATGTTGTGTTGCAGGACGAGGTCGGGGCCGCGGATCGCGTACACAGCGGCTCGGACGAGGACGAAAAGGAGCATATGCATGGTGTGCACGGGCGCCGCACATGGCCACAACGTTCGCAAGCGGGCGTCCGGTGATCTCTCCTCCTCCCAAACTGGCAGTCGCCGGTGATGTCGACCTCTCCCTCCCAACACCCGTCTCCCCGTCGCGCTGTGGAGTTGTCAGGTGCGAGTCTGCGACCGCGACCGATGCAACACATGCTGAGAACCAGCAGCGGTACACGCCGGACATAACGCTCGACCCGCGCTCCTATGATGCAATTCGGACACCGGTGCACTCCCTCCGGACTCGTAACCAGTTTTCCATATCTTGTGCCGCGAACAGGAAAGCCACACTCATCTGTCCGCTTCGGGTGCCGCGTGAAATGCTATTTAAGCCGCGCCGGTCCACCTGCAACCCGTCGTCGGTTTCCTCGACCCTCTCCCCCGTCAAGCTCTCGAGTCCTCCATGTCGCGCTGGGCCCAACTCTCCGTTCTCGCCAGCGCCGTCTTGGCCGTCCAGGGTCTGCCGTTTGTCGTGAACTCGACAGACGGTCCCTCCCTGGCTGCTCGTGCCCCGTCCCAGGCCAAGTCGGTCATCATCCAGATGTTCGAATGGACGTGGGACAGCGTCGCGGCCGAATGCACCAACTTCATCGGCCCCGCTGGCTATGGGTTTGTGCAAGGTGAGCGGCCGTCCTATCCACTTCGAACGTCTGCCTTGCTGAAGTTGAACCCTCTCTCTCATCCAGTGAGCCCGCCTGCCGAGCACGTCACCGGCAGCCAGTGGTGGACCGACTACCAGCCTGTCTCGTACACGCTCACCTCGAAGCGGGGCAATCGTCAGCAGTTTGCGAACATGATCTCCACCTGCCATGCAGCGGGTGTCGGCGTCATCGTCGGTCAGTGGCGGCGCGGAACCTGTACTCCACGCCCGTACTGACCGACCGTACATCGTCGTCATCATCGTGTCAGATACGATTTGGAACCACATGGCCGGGTCCGACTCGGGCACCGGCGTCGCGGGCTCGTCGTACACGCACTACAACTACCCCGGCATCTATCAGAACCAGGACTTTCACCACTGCGGGCTCGAGAGCGGCGACGACATCGTCAACTACGACAACCGCGTCGAAGTCCAGACCTGCGAGCTCGTCAACCTTGCCGAGTGCGTCCCGTCCACATACATATGCTCTGCTCCACCATGCACATTGTCTGCGCAGTATTAATAGCGCATGCTGATACTTGCGTCCTGCACAGCCTCGCGACTGATACCGAGTATGTTCGGAGCCGTCTGGCTCAATACGGCAACGACCTGCTCTCACTAGGCGCTGACGGTTTCCGTCTCGACGCGTCGAAGCGTGAGTTTGGCACGAGTGTCGTGAACGCCCCGTGCTCGAAAGCTGATTTCGACTGCAGATATCCCTGCCGGTGACATTGCGAACATCCTGGGGCGCCTTACCTCCAAGCCATACATTTCCCAAGAAGTCATTTACGGGGCTGGTGAGCCGATTACCCCCAATGAGTACGTTGGCAACGGTCAGTACTTCTTCTGTTCTATCGCATTGGGATCATGGCTGATATCGGATGGCGCAGGCGATGTGCAAGAGTGAGTTGCAGGCTCACTACCCCTCTCGTACGAGTGACCAATATGTCGCACAGGTTCCGCTACACGAGCGCATTGAAGGATGCGTTCTCTGGCGGAGGGATATCTAGTCTTCAGAGCTTCGACAACCGCGGTCAGCCCATTGTTCGTGCACAGGTCGATAGCCTCAGGCTGACCGATATCTCCCATCCAGGCTGGGTCGCCGGCTCAAGCGCAAATGTGTTCGTGACCAACCACGACACAGAGCGGGTAAGCAGTCCCCCACGAGGGACACGTGGGCTGAGCACGGTCTAACATCTGTGTTCGTATCACCTAGGGCGGCGACTCGCTCAACAGCAACTCGCCGTCGAACACGTACACCACCGCCCTGATCTTCTCGCTCGCCCACCCGTACGGCACGCCCACGATCCTCTCCAGCTACAGCTTCTCGGACAACGACGCCGGCGCGCCGAACGGAGGCGCAGGGACATGCTCCGGCAGCGGCGGCTCCAACGGGTGGTTGTGCCAGCACCGCTGGACGGCGATCGCGGGCATGGTCGGCTTCCGGAACACCGTCGGCAGCGCAGCGCTGGGCAACTGGGTGTCGCCCCAGTCGCAGCAGATCGCCTTTGGGCGCGGTGAGTGCGCACGAGAGAATGCAAGCCGCAACCAAGCTGATCTCGGGCCATGCGTGCACAGGCTCGGCTGGCTTCGTGGCGATCAATAACGCGGACTCGGCGTGGTCCGCGACGTTCGCGACCTCGCTCGCGGACGGCTCGTACTGCGACGTCATCAGCGGCGCTGTGTCTGGCAGCAGCTGCACCGGCTCCTCGTAAGTCCCATTTGAGGAGTGCACTGCGTATACTCGTACGAGCTCATGGCTCGTCGACAGGTTCACTGTCTCAGGCGGGTCTTTCCAGGCGACCGTCCCCGCGCGGAGCGCGATCGCGATCCATACCGGCGCGAAGGGGACGGGCAGCGGCAGCGGCAGCAGCAACGTCACGATCAACTTCGCAGAGACTGCGACGACGACGTTCGGCGAAGTGAGTTGTCCCCCTCCCCCATGCGCACGGAACGCTGAGCATATCGCCCCTCTCCCTCCCTGGCAGAACATCTTCCTCGTCGGGAGCATCCCGCAACTAGGGAGCTGGGCACCGGGGAATGCGGTGAGTCGCCCGCGCGCACGCCGCATCGAGCAATGAGGCACTCATGCCCCCCCGAGATCGCGCTCTCGTCCGCGTCCTACCCCGTGTGGACGCTCGCGCTCGCGCTCCCCGCCAGCACCGCCTTCGAGTACAAGTTCATCCGCAAGGAGACGGACGGCAGCGTGAGTGCAGCCGTTTCCGCGCGAGCCGATGCGACGCGACGCTGACTTCTGCGCACTGGCCATGGCCGCGCACATGTGGCATACAGATCGTCTGGGAGTCCGACCCCAACCGCTCCGCGACGGCCCCGTCCTCGGGCAGCCTGACGCTGACCTCGTCGTGGAGATGATCGATGCGGCCTGGTGCCTGCGGTCTGCAGTCTGCGGCTCTTCTTTATCGCGTATACCTCCTTCCCGCCCTCTGGTAGTGAGGGAGTCGACGCCGCCCGTGTTTCACTATTGACTTCCCTGTCGTTGTATGTACCACCATTCCCTAATGAATACCAGCGCGACCCTCGCGGCGCTGAACATCTGCCGCCCCTGCTGGTGGACCTTTGCGCATGCTCCACGCTGGACAGCATCCGAAATGAACGTTAATGAACACGCAAGGTCGAATCGTGACGTACGTCGGTCTCGATTACGTACACTGCGCAGACGTGCGAGTTAACCATCCGGGCCTTTAACTGGTTCCGGTTAGTAGTTTAGTCTCGTTACTCGTAGTCGATTTCTTCTGCAGGTGGATCCCTAGAGCCCAGTCGAGTCCTAAGACCTATAGTACATGCGCACTCGGCTCGAATTGCGACAGCACGACGCCCCCGGTTCGCGCCATCACAAGCCGGACTGTGAAGTGCCCATGTCCGATGCCTGCTCCACTGCCGCAGTTGTGCTGTCAGCCGCAGACTTCACATCCACGTCGAGTCTTCGTTCAAACGGCAAGGCTTCTACTTCAACTTCGGAGGCTGCACGTATACGGTGACAACGTCCGCTGGGTCCAGGAGCCTTCAGTCACTGTCGACATCCCCCCGGTACAACCTACCATGAGTCTCGATATTACCCTTTCGCTGGACGATCTCCGAGTCGACCGTATCTCTACCTCCTCTGGCACAATTCGGGACAGCAGCAGCAGCAGCACTGTCTACGACAAGGAACCCGACATGGAAACGAGACCCGACTCCCGCAACCAGTGTAACTCGAACGGCCCTCCGAGACATCCCGCGGCCCCCCGTAACGCGTACGCGTACATCCCCGAGTGGAACTGGCAGGTCCACTACCACCTCCAGTGTCAGGCGACGATCGCGGGCATGCTCGGCTTCCGAGGCGTGTTATACCGCGCGACGCAGTGGGCGGCGGACCGTGACTCTGCTGGCAGAGGACCAAGTCCGCGTCCGCATCCGCGTCCGCCGCGTTCTCCGTGCGGTGGTGGTATGTGCACCAGCTAGTGCTGTACCCGTCTCGCTCACGGCTCAGCTGCAGATCCCAGTGGACCGAACATCGCTTTGAACGAGGACTCGACCGGTTCGCGAGCGTCGGCGGCGCGCACACATACTACAGTCCCTTGCAGCGAGGTCTCCTCGCCCTCGAGCGGCGGAGACATTCTCTGCGCCAGCACGGCTCTATGTGCACCGACAGCGGGGATCATCGAAAGGGGCGCATACGAGGCTATCGTAACCTTCCAGGAAGTCGCCGTAACCAGGCCTGGCGAAGTGAGTCCGTTTCATCGCTCGTTGGCCCCGCGATAGTCTTGCAGCTCTAAGCTTCAACGTTAACGCTGACACCGCATCTAGACTGTCTTCGTGGTCGGGAGCATCCCGCAGTTGGGTAGCTGGAACGTCGAGAACGCGGTAAGCATCGCGGACAGCAGCTCACCATATAGACGATTATACTTCGTATGATAGCTGACCTTGTAGCAGGTGCCGCTCTCTGCAGACAAGACCTATCCGTTATGGAGTGGCACGGTCCACACACCGCCGGCCACCAGCTTCGAATATAAGTTCATCAAGAGGACCTCAGACGGATCGGTGAGCTTCATGGCTTAGTCGATGATGTACCCGTGGTTGCTGATAGACGGGGCTCTCGGCGGTTGCAGGTCGTCTGGGAGGAGGCCCCGAACCACTCGGCCACGATCTCGACTGGAGGCGTGCACATCCTCCAGACGTCCTGGCCATGAGGGCTTACCGTCCATGTGTTGTGTGCGTGGTCAGACTCGTCCAACTGGGTCGTGACGGTCGTACATTCCTTATTAGCTAGCATGTGCGTCGGAAGGAACACTTCCTATAAGTACAAACAACAAATTTCGAAAGTCAACCTGCTACATCGGCAGGAAGGAGCCGAGCGTGCCTTGCGGCAGAGACGGAGGGCCCACGCTCGTGCTGAAGTGCTTGACGTTCTTGACCGGCTGGTGGCTCGCGCGGTTCAGCCGACGAGGCAGGGGTGGCTCCGACAGGCGCGCGACGCGGCGCAAGGTCGGCGGCGTTGGGACGCTCTCTCTCGCACTGCGGTCCGGGACCTGGACCTGCATCTGGACGTGGGCCGGCACTGGAGGTACGGGGGGCGGCCGGATCCGGAACATGGACTGGAACTTGGCGGATCTGGGTCTCTTCGGGGGCGCCTCCTTCGTTTCGACGTCCGGCGTTGCTATTGCTACTGCTGTTGGCGGAGGGACAGGAGGCGCGCTCTCTGAGACTACTCGAGCACGGGAGCTGTCCCGCTTTCGCCAGGAGGGCGTCTTCGGGGCAGGGGCCAGAACACGACTCGCAGAAGGGAGGGATCGCAGGCCAAGGGCTTTGTCCAGCTTTGGACGCCGTGCATAATTCATTCCAGCAGGCCTGTCTGTATCGTTGTCTGTGTCGTTGTCGCTAATAGATGACCCAGATGATAGCGAGGGAACGATCTGCGCTGACACCATCTGGCGGAACGACACTCGGTCTCTAACGAGAGGCCGGGGTGTAGCCGGCACGACGGTCGATTGTCGCTCATGTCTCGCATAGTCATCTGCGAGATCTGGGGATTCCGGCGGCGACGCGTGACGCGTCGGGCAAGGAGGAAGGGGCGGGAGGGTCGATGGCGGAAAGAAGACGGACTCCACGACCTCCAACGCGATCGTGTGCGGTCGCGGTATCGGTAGCCGCCCAATCCGAATCGCTAGCAGCTCCAGTTCTTCGAGCACGTCGCCAAGCCCGCCAGAAGAAGAGCCCCTTGAAGATCTTGGGGTCGGTATGTTGTGTCCAAAAGACTTGTCGGACCGCGGAGGTGTGAGTAACGACTGGTGATGCTTCACGGGCGAGCTATCAGTAGTCTGCGGAGACAAAGACTCCGCTTGAGACGACGCGCTGTCCATAAGCGACTGATACCAGCCAGGGGACGCATCTTCTAGGGCGTGGATGAGAGCACTTAGAGAGTTGTTACGAGAACGACTCAGAGGAAGATCCAGAGCTAGTTGCTGAACAGTCATGCTGCGGTGAAGTATCGAGGGTCGCATAGAGTCATGTACAGGTCGTAGTTCACGCGCAATAGGCTGTGGATCCGGTGTAGGGACTGACAAGGGATTAGATGTTGGGATCGACGTAAGTCGAGTGTGTGTAGGAGGAGCTTGTGAAGTCCTTAGAGGCGTATGGTGAGGCTCCGGCTCCTCTAGCGCATCAGCCAGGGAGTCTAGCGTGTCTTGGATTGTGGAGAAGGTAGAAGGAATGTCAACGAGGTCGGATGCTAGATAGTGTGGATTCGTAAAGAGCGTGGTCGACGCATTTCCTACAGCGTCTTCTGTAGCTTTGTGCATGAACGAGGCCGAGGGGGAGAAAGAGGCTATCGAGGGCAGAGAGAAGTTGTACGCAATAGAAGTTACGTGCGGTTCTCTTGGACATGGGTTGGGCACGACGTCTTGAGATTGCTCCTCAGGAGGCGGGGAGTTGTCGTACGGCAGCCCATAGAACGAACCAAACTGACCGCTGAAGCTCACAGCCAGATCTCCACCTGCAAAGTCATCCCCAAAGCGAAGTTCAGTAATGCGAGGCGCAGGGGAACCTTCCAAGTCCGGAGCCAAGAGAAACCTCGCAAAGGCAGAGTCGATCAAGCTCCCAGAAGACGTGGATGGGGACAGACTCTCCATACTCTTAGAGAGGTGGCCGAGGACTTGGAAGTGGTTCGCGTCCGTGGCGAGGGGGGAGCGCAGGGCCTGTTTACTTCTGGGCTACATATACCCAAGTTGCAGCGGTGAGGGGTTCAAAAAGGAAACGAGGCGCACGTACCTGCGCCAAACCGCCTTCTCTCGCCTGTCCGTAAGCCTCAGCGCGTGCTGTTGTAGATATATCCCGAGCAGAAGGAGGCAAGAGCTCCTTAACAACTGGCAGCAGAAAGGATAGAGCAGATGGTGGTGGTAAATAGTCTGGAGATGCGTTGAGCGCTAAAGACACCAGCCGTACTCACCGACATTAGAAGAAGAAGAAGACTACTACGTCATTATCCTACATAGTCAAAACCACAAGCATAGCATGTGCGCAAGCCTGCCCATGGTCCAAGCGCACCGCTGAAGAATGATCAAGATGTTCCACAAATGTTCTGATATTCTACAGTGCTTAGGCCTACACAAACGTTCCAACCGAGTACTTAATTTATCCTATAGTTATCCCAAAATCGAAGTCAGTTAGCACGCGCCGTTGTCGGTCCAGACGCCAACTGCAGAGTTTACAGTCAGTTTTCGTTGCAGCATGTGCGATCGGCGGCGAGAGGACGTACCGGAGCCGCCAGGGGTGTCTCCCTGCGTCCACCACTTCGCGGTCCAAAGGTGGCCGTCTGCACGATGATCGTCAGCGAGAGTCCAGCAGGTGGAGGTATCGAGGTGACTCACTGTAAGTCGCCTGCTGACCGCCATTGAAGACGGCCTGGTTTTTCGAAGAAAGAAAGAAGGCATTAGTAACGGATAGGCGGTCGTGCTGTAGATCTCGTCGACTCACAGCGGCAGTCCAGGCGGCGACGCCAGCACACGAGCCGGAGCTGGGGTTACCGGTGGGGGTAGGCGTGCTGGTGGTCGTGCTGGTGGGAGGAGTGCTACCGCCCTGGCCCATGTTGTTCTTGATGTTGTCCCACTTGCTGTTCGGGTAGCTGATGTGGTTCGGGGTCTGGTCAAGGGCACCGAAGACCTTGGAAGACGTGGTCACGAGGGAATCGGCGCCGGTCTTGTCGGTAGAGAGCTGTGCGCGGAGATATCAGTAAGGCGAGTGCGAGTGCATCCACGGCGTAGAGTACGCACCTCCCAGAACATGGCGCCAGCGAGACCCTTGCTCTGAGCGTACTGGGCCTTAATGGTCACGATATGGGGAGTGTCATACGAGACGAACTCCTTCTTGGCGGAATCATAAGAATAGCTCGCGACGTCGGTGAGGTTCTCGTAGACGGTCGCGCCGGCCATCGGGAGGTACTTGTACGAGTAAATACCCGCCTGGATGGTTCCAGGGCCAATCTGCACTCTGGCGCTCAGCCAACATCTCCGACGCAAAGATATTCTAATCACTCACGCCGTCGTACGTGCTGCCGAGACCGTTGGTGTTCTCGAACGCGTGGCCATAAAGGGGTATGCCAAGAGTAATCTTGCTGGCAGTTGCACCCTTCGCGAGGTAGTCCTTGAGAGCAGCGTCGGTGGAGAAGCCAGTGCGCTCGCCGCCGTAGATGTTCGCCTGGTTCTCGGCGGTGGCCGTCCACGAGCCAGCGTAGTCATAGGCCTGAAGAATAATGATGGTCAGCCACGCATATTCTTCATCGTTGATAAGCAGGCCGCTCACCATCAGGTTCCAGAAGTCCATGGCTGCGTTCATCTTCGGGACGTTGAGGTAAGCGTAGTTGGCAGGGCCGGCAGAGACTGCGGCCTGTGATGGATGGTATACATTAGATGGACTTCGCTTCTGTCAGAATAGAGATCTCACCGTGATCAAGTACGGGACCTTGTCGCCCTTCTTGGACGCGAGGCTGGTGAACGCGGCACGGAGCTCAGTCACCAAGGAAGCGAGACCCTCGCCCAGGGCGGTGCTGGTGGGGAACTCGTAGTCGATGTCAATACCGTCGAAGCCGTAGTCCTCAACCAGCTGGACCGCGGAGCTGACGAAGGTCGCACGCTTGCTCGCGTCGGTGACAAAGTTGAAGTCACCGCGCTGCGCATAGGTCCAACCACCGATTGACAGCAAGACCTTGAGGTTTCGCTGCTTAAGTTTGAACAGGTAGAGCTGGATAGAAGTTGAGGATGCTGCAGTGAGGCACTAGATGTAGACGATCGCGTACCTGCTTCAAGCAACCGTAGAGGTTGTTGCCGGCCTCGCTCCAAGAGTCACTAGGGTAATGTTTCTACAGGGGTAACGTTCAGAACTACTTAGCGACTGGATTAGGGCGTTACTCACCTCCTGATCCGCGAAGGAATCAGTGAGGAAGACGGATCCCGTATCGGGGGAAGTGTCGGCGAACGAATACAAGATGTGCGTCAGCGGGGCCAGGTTGATGTCCGTGGGCTCTAACCGGACAAATAGAGTATGAGATTCATCTAGCAGTCACGTCACCGTAGAACGTACGGAAGTTTGCTCCATAGATACCCCTGTACGATGAAAGAGCTCTTTCAATATATTGATGGAGACCCACGAAAGCACAGAGCACATACCAGTTGGTGAAGTACGCAAACTGCACCTTGCTGTCCGCACGCTTGTGGACAACCTGGGGCTCAATCTTGGCGGGGGTGACCTTGTGCGGCTTCTCCTTGTAGTTGGCAGGACGTTGCATGACCTGCGTCGCCTCGACGGCGACGAACAAGGTGCATGCGGCCGCAGCGAGGAGAAGGAAGCGCTTCATGGTAACCGAGAGAGCCATGGATGGCTTCTGGACGACCGTGGACCAGGGAGAGGATCGGGTGGTGCTGTAATCCCCCGCGAAGCAGACCTCTTTATATACCGCTCTGGAGGTCCTCGGCGTAGCCATCTATGAGGGTCGTTCAGCTGAGAAGGTACATCTCGTTTGCGAGTGATGTCGACTGCGCAGACATTTCCGAAAACGACGATTGGCAGCATGCGAAGGGCGACGTCCCAGCGTGATACACACCGGCAGGCAGGCTTCGGAAGCCTCGGGGTTCGCCAAAGAAACGCCAAGCGAGATAAAGGCGAACCCATGGTCGGGCAAGTAATCTTGTGTTGTTGCGGCCATGTGGTGTGAGCTACAAGAACGGAAGCAAGACCATGAGATCGGGATATCTAGCGGGGACGCACCATGCTTTGCACGCCCCCAGCTGCGGGCACGCGAGGTGATCTCCACGCTGTCCATTCCCTTCCAGCTTCTTGACTGGTTGGCCAATGGCCGATTTAGGCTCTCTTTGCTGCCTTCGTCGGATCCTGATGGAGATGAACGAGTGACCTCTCTATCACTAGTTTCCCAGGTAACTGCAATGTCTCAGGTTACAGTGTAACTGTCATTGATTGGATTCAATCGCCCAAAGGGTCTTCGTCTGGGCTCGGAGGACTCAGCGCTCATGATCAGCATCCCTGGCGAGAACGATACCCAGCTGGTCGGCAGTCATCAGACGGCCATTGTCACTGACAGTAATAGAGGTGCACAAGGACGGTCCATGGTGCATTGGTCGAATTTGACAAAGGGAAAATAGCTGAGGATCGATGAGGCCCGAGGGTCAAATGACGCACAGTTGACCCAGGTCCTGCCAGGTCACGGCGCTCAGCGATAGCATTGTGGCGGTGCTACGAAAGAGACGAGTCGGATCAAAGGGTGCGCGCTCCGAGCCCTTTGCGCCGCCGCAGTAACTGTATTCTCCTTTGCTCCTCCATCCATTCCTAAAACTCCCATTCGCGCCGTCATGCATCATGAGCCAATTTCTCACTCATGAAGAGCAGATAGCAGCTATCAATGATACTTGAGCTGAGCTCTCAGCATCGTAATGACTCACGAGTAGTACAGACTAAGTAGTACTGTTGGCCTATCAACGGTCGGGAAGATCAGCAGATCGTCGTCCATGTGGTCCCGCGTAAAGCGCATGGTATCCTGTCTACTCGATAAGTAGATATATTCGCCATTTGACTCAACCAAGCGCTCACTGGTGATACCGTTACCACCAGCCACATTCACAGCAGTATGATTAAATCGGCGGCCAGTGCTGCACCTACTATAGGTTAACTGTTGACATCTAGTATTCCTAATGCATTCGAGACGTTGTGTATGGCCTAGAGTATGTAGTATATTGCAGCGAGGATATCTACGTGGGTAGTAGTTGGGTAGTAGTGGCCTTGAATATCAATCGTTCAACACAGCATGATAAGTTGATAACGTCTCATGCTCACTGGTTCCGGAGCTTGTACTTGCCATTTCGGCCTTTCCATATGGTAGCTTTTGTTCCGAGCACATCCGGAAGTGATTACTAGCCATGTATAGATCAAAGGCTAGCAGAATGGGTAGTAGTACTAGGTACCATCATCGTGCCACTAGTATTGGTTCTCGACGATAACGCGAACGGTTAATCTAGAGTGCCGATATCGGCCGCAGGTATGGGCTTGTGCTTGGGCATGAGTGACGTCATGAACTTACAACATAGTAGTACCATGTGCGAGTTGCACTGTGCAACTCGACAAAATGTCAGTCCTGAACGGTTTCCTCGTCTCCGTTATAAGCTTACCAAAATTGGCTCAAAGCCTTCCAACATCAATGCACTGCAGACTCGAAGCAATCAGATTTTTTTGCCAGAAGCCGCGAACTGGAGGAGGAGGAGCTTCATGGCGTGTACCGGCGTCTGATTGACTCGTGCTACCAAACCACGACCACATTGGGAGAATAGGACATGTAAACCTCGAAAATAGTGCCGGATCATAGCCTCCAAGACAAGACAAGTATGTTTCCTCGATATCTTGCGCTTGGGTCGCGCTAACTGCTGGAAACATGCGCACGCAGAGGCGTGCCAACGATTCTGAATCCCGAAACCATCCTTGTGACAGACGGCACCATGGCGACACCATTTCAATGACTGGGGGCGGTCAAGAGCCGCACGTCGTCAAAGGATGTCCCTAGTAAGTAAATACAACAACGGATGACTGGTTCCAACTAACCTTCCCCCCTTCCTCGCAGTATGTGCGGACTTTTCTCGCCTTGAAGGCATGTTTTCAAAATGCCCCAGACAGCTGACTTACCTCTCGATCGTCTCTCCGTACCCTGCATACGTACGGCCGGACCAGGCATCTGGAGTCGGGAGCCTTTTCAAGTGCATCCTGTCATCGATAGTGGAAGAGAAACGGGACGGCCTGCGCCTCTCCGTGTCCGTACTAGCTGCCACCACTCAGGGTGACTATTCACGCGGCCTCTGGGATTTGCAGGACGCGGTGGAGACATACCGGCCTAAAGAGCTCACATTGATCTCCGACACGCTTGCGGGAGACTTACTTCAGATGAAGAAGCAAATCGAAGACAAGGTCAAGATTGTCGTTAATCTGAAGACACAACCCTCAAAGCCGTCGTAGTGAACTGTGTAAAGCACAGGGCAATGAGTCACATGGGAAGACGCAATCTGGCGAAATGTTGTACATATCTTACACTAAATACTACACCGATGATCGCATATTGAACCAACATCGCACGCGGCATGGAGGACTCAGAGCATATCCCTCCATGATAGCGAAGAGAGTCAGATGAGGTCGACGCCAAGGTACCCGCAGACCGCAAACGCAGCTGAGGCGGCCAGAGCGACCACCGCCAAGCGGCGAACGAAAGAACGAACGGACTGTTGCCGTGCGCCCTTCGCACCGGCCTCGTCGATGGCAGCGATATCCGCCGTGGTGAGCGCTAGGGAGATTGCACTTTAGCCAGGGGAGTTCCTAAGCTGTTGAGCGTACTTACAAAGGTCTCCGGCAGCGATGTATCCCTCCATGCGCTCCTTCTTGGTGCTCGAAGTGACGACGACGACGCCCTTCGACTTGGCCCATGCAAGCAGGACCTGCTCCGGCTTCGTGTTCAGGCGGTCTGAGATGGCCTTGAGGGGCTTGTCAACGGGCCCGCCGGACATGTGGGTGAGCGGGATGAGCGAGCTGTAGCCCTCGCTGACTATCCCAAACTTGTTGCCAAACTCGATGATCGGCAGCTGTTGCTCGAAATTGTATGCGTGAAGCATGATCTGTATGTTGCGGCGAATATGCCATCAGTAAGGACTCCACGCCGCTGCAGCGGGATATGTATGCATAGACAGACCTGGTTCGCAGCAGGGTAGACCTTTGCGGAGTTGACGAGGATCTGGAGGTCCGCGACGCCAAAGTTGCTCACGCCGATGCTCTTGACGAGCCCGTCGGCCTTGAGCTTCTCCATCTTCGCCCACGCGGTCGGGATGTCCGGCGTCGCCAGGCGAGGGTGGTGGATGAGATACAGGTCTACATATTTCACCCCCAGCTGTCGAATGAAAGGGCTTCAGCATACGCAGCGTGACATCAGGGCTGGCAGAACACGCACAAATTTCAGGCTGTTCTGAATGGACTCCTCGATACTGAGACCGTCCCGCCCGGAGAACTTGGTGGTGATATAGAGGTCCTCACGCGCAAGGCCGCTCTCACGAATGGCCTTGCCTGCTTCCTCCTCGTTCTGGTACGCCTGCGCCGTGTCTTCATCCAGCGCCATATTGCCAGTCAGCACTGGGTCCATCGAGCACGGGGGCCAAGAACGGACTCACCGATGTGCGAGAACCCGACCGAGATAGCCTCGTCTACATAGCCCGTCGTCTGCTCCCCGTTGCCAAGCGTCCACGTCCCGTACGCGACGCTGGGAATGCTTGTCCCTGCGCACGTATGCACACGATCCCTGAGCATTCCCCATCCACCCTCATATCGAACAGTCCCTGCGAGCTGACTCACCGTCGTTGAGCTTGATGAGTTCCCAAGGCATCGCGTTTTCTGACCTGTCTGCAATGGCTACTGCAGCAGGTAGAGCCTGAGCGTGGTGGAGCAGAAGCAAGGTGCACACGCCCCACAAGGGGCTGGAAGGGGAGGCGACTGGCGTGGCCCACGGTTATAATTGGGTGCTGGATCAGCAAATCTGGATACGCAATGTGGTCATTAGGAGTAATGGTTGGTCCTCCTAATCTCCCGGTCTATCTCGCAGGGGTATCCTGAGTCTTGAGAGGCTGAAAATCTTGAGCATGACGATACGCACGGCGTACAAGAGGAACTGGAAGGCGGTTCGTTCGTCGTTGACAGTTGTGCACCATCGTTTGCCGGTGGAGGAGGGCCGGAGCGACCCGGTCCGGCACAAGTCATAATAACGCTATCCATTTCCGTAGTAGAGTGAAAGCCGAAGTTTCCAGGACTAATAGTGTCTAAAGTAAGAGCTCGATAAATGGTACGGTACAGTACCGCGGTCGTCATCTGTAATCCAAAGGAGGGTGCATGAGTACGAGCTCGTTGACTAGCGAGAGAAATCTAAAACAACGGCAATATGAGGATAACAACTGCAGGCAAGGAAAGCCGGAGAGCGACGAGATCATCCAGTGTTATGTGGTGTATGTGGCGAATGTGTACCGAGCGGCGAAAACTAATAGCTGGAGATGATGGAGACAGGATGGTACCGGTAATCCGCGATAGATATTTAGGGCTTTGTCGTTTTGTCGTTTTGTCGTCTTTACGAAAGCCGAGCGTGCACGTTTAGAAGTCGTCGTCCCCGTGGTCAGTCGGCAGCTCCTCCTCCGTGATCGACTGCCACTCGCCGCTAGGCTCCCGCTCCCGCCCCTTCTGATAGTCATAACCAACAAAGCTCATCACACTGCGCCGCCGCACGTCGTCAGTCTCTGCCACGCACCCCGACATCTGCGAAGAAAAAGACTCACTAGATCGTGCCGTCCGCACAGCCGACCACGACCTCCTCGTGGCTCAGCTGCATCGACATCGGATTCTTCTCCGGGGTCGCGAGCCCCTGGAACTTGTTCGGCAGCCGCCCGAGAAGGCCCTTCGTCCCCACGGACGAGACCTGGTCCGTGTCTGCAAGCGCAGCCCACGCGCCAGTGACGGGCAGGATGTCCGTGTCGAGGTCGACCCCGGGCGAGGGCGTGCGCGGGCCTTCAGACTTCTGCCCGTCGCTGCTGTCGCTGTCCTCCTGTGCATCTCTCGCGACCTCTTCTTTGTCGCGGTGCTGCGACATATACAGCTACGGCAATCGTAACCGTCTCAGAAGTGCGTTAGGAGCATGGGAGGAACCGCACTCACCGTCCGTGTCGCCCCCGCGCGCGTGCTAAACCTGGTGGCCGTGACAACGCGCCGCTTTCTCGCGTCGACCGCACCGACCGCCACGTCCGGCGTCTCGACGACGGCAACGAGCTTCGGCGGCGCCGTGAGCACAGCGGCACGCCCATACTGGATCGCGAACGGAGACCGCCCCATTGCAGAGACCGGGGTGCCCGTGCGCGGCGAGCCGGTCATGGAGACGGGCGTCATCGGCCCGTTGGAGATGTTCAGTGACAGACGTCCCTTTGGTCCCGTGCTGCCTGAGGGCCCAAGCGGGCTTCTAGACGTCGACGAGCCCAAGAGAGAGCCGCGGCGCTGCGGAGTCGAGAGTGAGGACGTCGACCGGGAGAGCGAGGAGATGGTACGGAGGCGCGGTGCGGGGCCAGGACTCAGCGCACTGGGCGTGAGGGGCGTCGTGGGCCGCGTTGAGTCTGCTGAGGGGAGTGCTGCTGTAGTGGGGGCGTCCTCCTCCTCTGTCCATTGCAGGTGCAGAATTACAGACTTCGTGGCGCACTAACAATGTCGTCAATTTCGAACAGACGAAGGACCGAATTAGTCTCGATACGCACAGTCATCTGAGTGCCCTTTGCCGCGAACCACCTGAGATTGCGCATAAGCATACTCTTAGAAGCCCGGCCTATGACAGCACTCACTGGAGCATGTTGTCTGGCGCACGTCCGACTTGCATCAACTTGGCGTTGATGACAGGGTCTCCGCCGCCTAACTCGCTCAGCTTGAACTGTGACACCATCTCTCTCCGCTCTACGTGACAGGTAATCACCAACATGTGAGCACCCTCCTCCACCAATAGCGCAAGCTAGATGAGCACACTCACTGATCGAGAACACCCGGACCATCCCGTCGATCGTAACGCTGACGACACGCTCACCCTCGTCCTCCCCGCGCGAGCCCCCTGAGCCTATGATCTGCACACCGATGTTGACGGTCGTCTGCTGGCCGAACCGCACGATCTTCGTCCCCGCGCGCCAGTCCCAGCACACAAGCGCCTTATCGGCGCCTGCGGAGACGAGGTTCTTCGAGGAGAGCGCGACCGCGCGGATGCCATTGAGGTGGCCCGCGAGCTGTTGCAGAGGCGTGAAGGTGAGGGAGGAGAAGAGATGGACGCGTCTGGGAAGTCGGTGAGCACGAATGGATGACGGGGGAAGAAGTATGGAGGAAGACATACCCGACGTCGTGGAAGCCGACCACGAAGACCTCTGAGGGTTCTGTTCAACGAAGTGCGGGCTAAGAGAACACAGAGCGTGCACACCTTCGTCCGCGAGGAAGTCCACGCAGCTGACAGGCTTCTTGACTTGCAAGCATTTCTTTAGTTCCCCCGTCTCGATGTCCCAGAAGCGGATGGTCTCATCGTACGAGCCGCTGATCAAGCGCTTCCCTACAGCAGGAGTTTAGCGCATATCGCAGATAGGGCATGTAGGCCAACATACCACGCAAGAGCAGCGTAGTGCAGTAGTTCGTGTGGCCGTTCAGGAACCGGACGCTCTGCGCTAGACCGTTGCGGAAGTTGGATTCGCGGTGATGCAGCGAGCGGTAAAGCGGTTCCCTGCAGAAGACTGAACGTCAGATCAACGTGATCTGGCACGGAACAAGAACATACGGACCATCCTTCCGGCTTCGCGGGGGGTTTGACGGGTGATGGGTCCATAGCGGTGATCCGCAAGCAATGGTACCTCCATAGCGTCGGAAGGTGCACGACTTCCTGCCACTTCTTGGAGACGGGCTCGACCGCCAGGAGCTCCTTGACGGTGAGGAATTTGAACACCTTCAGCGCGAGGTCGGGGGCCAGGTTGCCGACGACGTCAAACGTCGACTTGGCGTACTTCTCGAGCAGCAGGATTTGGAGACGGATGTCTCCCGGCATGCACGAGTCGAGGATGATAGCGATCCTGCGTGGGGTCAGCACGCGCGAGGGGTCCAGGGGAGTGCACTCACAGTCTCATGCGATCGTCCCTGCTCAGCCCACGAACGACCCTCCGGACCTCGATCTCGTTGAACCCGCCGCCGCCGTCCCCACGCAAGACCGTTGCCAGGTCTACCTCGCCGCCGATGCCGTCGTCCTCGCTCCCGCGGTACCCGCTCCAGTACCCCTTCTTCTTCTTGCCGCCGCACACGCAGTAGCCCTCGTCGTCGGGGTCCATCATAGCACCTCCTTGCTCTTGCATGCGCTCGCGTTCACGGAGCATGCGCACTTCGGCCTGCAGAGCGTGCAGCTGCGCGGCGGAAGACGCCTGGGCACGTTCCAGGAGCCGCTTGTAGTGCAGCAGCTTCCGCATGTGGAGGCCGTGAACGCCATCGAGTGCGCCTTGCATCTGTGGCGGTTCGTAAGACACGCATGAGATGACCTATGTGATTGATTGATTGAGCAGAGAGAGCACGCACGTCCTCGTCCACCTCCCCGTCGTTCACATCCGTCACCATCTCCAGCGTCATGTCGTCGCCGTCCCAGAACGGCTCGTCTTCGGACGTGAGCATGATCGAAGGCGAGCCGGCGATGCTCCCAGACGCCTGGCGGCGCGCAACACTGGGGCTATTCTTCACAGTCCTGGCGGGAGTGTTCGTCTTGCTCGGCGTGACCTTCGGCGACGGCGACGGCTTGGACGACGGCGTTCTCTGGGGCTTCGAGGGCGTCGTCTTCGGGGTCACGGGCACGGGCTTCGGCTGCTCCGGCGGGGACAGGGGACTTCTGCTCGCAGACGGACCTGGCGACCTGGACGGAGACTTTGCAGGCGAGTTCGTCTTCGACGCCTTGAAGGGCGTCGACATCGCACGCGTCCGCGGGGTAGCCGGGACCATCTTCGAGTTCACTTGCGTGTCCGACTCGGATGTGAAGAGGGACACGGCGGCGGAACGCACGCTGCGACGCGACGCAGCGACAGACGGCGCGGAAGGCCCGGTCTTGCGGGGCATGGGCACGCTGTTCTGACGCGACGGGGTGGTGGTGGACTTGCTCAGGGAGGAAGACATACTCGACGTGGATAGGTTGGGGTCAAGGAAGGACGTGGGAGGGACGGGCATTGAGATCCTACGCGAGTTGTTCGCCGCGCTAAGCCTCCGGGCAAGACTGGGAGGCTGTAGCTGGCCTGGAGGTACTGGGGTCGCGTTCGGAGAGCGGGACGCAGCACCGACGTCCTTAGGCGACCCATTGCTGCTCTTGCGGTCGGGAACGATGGTAGTGACCCCGCTGATGTTGCTAGCCAGCGAGGCAGTGGAATAGGAACGCGGCTTGACAAGTCCAGTCGACGACGATCCAGCCGCCGTCGAACGCGTCGAAGTACGCGTGTAACGGGTGGGGGTCTCGGACGGGGCGGTGCTGCGGGGAGGAGGCATGTCGGCGACGACGAGGAGCGTGTGCTCGTCGTGGTCGGAGTTGAGCAGAACGAGAAGAAGTTGAAGACCGCGTTCTTTGCGCGCGTTCTCGGCTAATGAGCGCTTCACGGAATGGTTCAACGATGGAAAGGTTGACGACGAGCTTCGCTACGCGACTAGCTGGTTGTAACAGGTCCTACTCAGTACTCAGCTGTGCTTGAAAGACTGCAATGGAATCGTAGTTATCATTAAATGTTCAAGAGATCACAGCCTCCGCCGATTAGTAGATACTCATGCATGCAGGCAGAGATTAATCTGCTCTCGTCATGAAAGGGATCCGGACTACATCATATGATAAGAGTCGTATTAAGCTGGCTGGCTCTCTGCTTGTGCGACGAGGTCTGTGCTTGTGATCTGTGTCAAGCTGCTCGAGCAATGCTCGAGAGCAGACGAATTCAAAGGACCAGAGCCAAACACGGACTCAGGCCGAATGCGGACAGGAAGTGCCTCCGAGCCCCGATGGATCGCGATCGTTGTCACAGTTGACCGGAAGTTACCGAGGATCCTGGAGGCGCCGATCACCATTACACCTCCTGAACGCCAGACCGACGTCATAGGATGAGCATAAAGTCGAGGATGATGTGCGGTTCCAAACGTGAACTCGGCCATTGGCTGGACTAGATAGGCCTGGGCCAGACCAGTGGGGCTCGAAATGAAGTTGAACGAGTTTACCTTCTCAGCCACTCTCACCCACGACTATATAACATGAACAGGTTTCCTCGACTGGCCCATGTTCCCTCTTCGCAACGCAACACGCCTTCGTATCTCGCATTCAGCTCGGACACGTCTCACCACCCATTGCAAAGCCATGTCTACACTTTTCCAGTCGATCAAGGAGGACCACGAGGAGGTAAGTCCGCAAGTGACTGGGTCACTGTCCGCGTTTGCACTGATTCACGACTTCTTGACCTCTAGATGTACGAGTACCACGACCAGTACAAACGCGCTCATGATCGCGGCGACGTCGATGCTCAAGCCAGGTGGGGACGTCAGCTCACTTGGGAGGTCGCTCGTCACGCCGTCGGAGAGGAGATCGTCGTATACCCGCTCATGGAGAAGCACCTCGGTGCTAAGGGCAAAGAGCTCGCTGACCATGACCGCGAGGAGCACCAGGTTCGCATTTCTTGACGCGTGTCTTGTGCGACGGCAGCGACGCGACTGCACGGTGACCGGTACTGATGTGTTATTGCCAACAGTCAGTGAAAGAGAAGTTATACACGCTCGAGTCCCTCACGCCGGGCACGGACGAGTATCACCGGCTCCTCACCGTCATCATGGAGTCTCTGCACCACCACAACGACGACGAGGAGATCAACGACCTCCCGGCGCTCGAGGCCGCCATCGGGCAGGAAGCAAGCAAAGAGGCTGCAATGAGCTTCTCGAAGACGAAGAAGATGGTACCGACTAGGTGAGTCTCCAAAAGCCCCAAGTTTGCATCGTAAACTCAGCTTATGGTCATTGTGTTCCAGGGCCCACCCGTCTGCGCCGAACCAGCCTCCGACCGAGACCCTTGTTGGCATGATGACCGCTCCCATGGACAAGCTGAAGGACTTGTTCTCCTCTTTCCCGACTGAGGAAGAGATGGCGCAGGCCAAGGCTGAACTGAAGCACCGTGATCACGATGCAGCTGCCGGAAGGGCGGGGAAAGCGACTCACTGATTGCTCTAATATGGGAATGCGGGCCGTATCCGTCTGTGGCCACTGACTCACCTGTACAACACCTCGTCACTGCCTCTGCAGACTTGTACGACACGAAGGATAAAGCGTAGGAATGTGACCGTCATGTAGGAATAAACAAGCTGTAAACCCAATTAATCACGATTATATCAACCTGTGTTATTCGGTGATGTTGCACGTAGAGTTGTGAACATCGCGATTGCGGCTGCTCTCGGATCACGAAGGCTGAGACGTTGTCGCCGGTGAAGACGATGAAGCGAACGCAGTCGCAGCGCTTGTGATAACGGTGGTATCTGTCTGTGGCCACTGACTCACCTGTACAACATCTCGCCACCACTCCTTTTGACTTGTACGATGAGAATGACGAGGATGTGCGTATATGACCGACATCTAAGAGTAAGCAAGCTGCAAAAATACCAATCCACGATTTTATCAAAACGTCCTGGCACGTCCGAGTCCTTCCTTTATTATCCGTTGAGATGTGCCTCCGCCTCTGCGTCCTGCGCATAGAGTTGTGAGCACCGCAATTGCGGCCGCTCTCGGATCACGAGGGCCGAGACGTCGTCGCCGGTGAAGACGAAGAAGGAGAAGCAGTCGCAGTGCCGGTGGTAGTGGGGGGCGTCAACGTAGGCACACTGCTCGACGAAGTCGTGGCGCCGCTGCCAGTAGAGCTCGGCACCACGCTCGTGCTGGAGTTGTTGCCGGCCCCGTTCCCGCTGGATGTGACGTTATAGCCCATGTTGCCCGCGATTTCGGCCCAGCTGCTGTCCGGGTAGTACACGTGGTTCTCCGTCTGGGCGAGCGCGCCGTACACCCCCGCCATCGCGGCGACGAGCGAGTCCCCGCCGGCCTTGTCTCCGGACAGCTGCGTGCGCGGGGATAAAGGTGGTGGATGTCAGGCTCGGCAGAGATGGATAATGCTACAGTTTTGGAGGAGAGCACGCACGTCAAAGAACATGGACCCGGCGAGCCCGTGATCGAGCACATACTGCGCCTTGAGCTGGGCGATGTCGGGCGTGTCGAAGGAGATGAGCTCGCGCCTGTGCGAGTTGTTGTAGGTGTAGCTGTACCCCTCTGAGAGGTTCTGGACGAGCGACACGCCCGGGGCTGCGAGTGTGAGGTTCTTGTACGGAATGGGGTTGCCGCTGTTCGCGCACTGCCAGGATGAGACATGTGCATGTCAGTTCGGCTCGAGGTCGTCTGGAGAGAAGAAGAGGGAACGCGTGAGAAGGTGACCAGGATATAAGACACGTACTCCGTCGAAAGGTGTTCCAAGGCCGTCGGTGTGCATGAACGACCGCCCGTAGACTGGCATGCCGAGCGTGATCTTGTGAGCGGAGGCACCTGCGTTCGTGTACCACTGGATGGCCCTATCAGCGGAGAAAGTACCAGTGCTCCCATACAGATTCGCTTGGTTACCGGTCTAAAAAATGACGAACGTCAGCGACGCCCGCAGTCAGAGAGCAACATGAATACTTACCACGTTCGACCAGCTCCCAGCATAGTCGTATGCCTTCAAAGCACATAGCATCCGTCAGAGACACAGCGGAAGCACCTGGGGAAATAGCTGCCTACCCTGAGGTGCCAGTAGTCTAGCACGGCGTCCATGTCCACGATCGAGTCTTTGAGCGCAAGGAAGTCATCGGGATTCGCCGACAGAGAAAACTACACGCGCAGACGTATGGCACGGATCGTGTGGTGCTCAGCCGTTAGCACAGACCGCTGTGCGTTCATAGCTATGAGGTGAAGTGTACGTACCGTGAGCAGGTACGGGTTGCGCTCCTGGTACGCTGCCTGCAGCGTGTCGAAACTAGTGCGCATTTCCTTGAGCAGCGCCGTGAATTGGGTGGCACGCTCGGGCGTGATCTGAGTCGGGAACTCGTCTTTGACGACGTCAATCCCGTCGAAGCCGTAGGACTTGATCATGCTTGTTGCGCTCCCCGCAAACATCGTGCGCTTCGTAGTGTCGTTGAGGAAGTCATACGAGCCTTTGACAGAAAGGACGACCTTGAGGTTGCGGTTTTGGAGCTTGAGAAGGTACATCTGTACGTGGCACGGTGGCGTTGAGCGCACAGCGCGACATAGGGGCTGATTGAGGAGGAAGTGATCGCGCACCTGCTTGAAGCATCCTTTCAGGCTTGAATCATCATCTTCGGTAGAATCTCCGGGGTACAGCTTCTACATGCACGTTGTTCGTAAGTCTCACATACCGCATTGTGCGTGTCAACATGTAAGTACCTGTATATCAATGTACTCATTTCCCAGCATAACCTGGCCGGTACTGGAGTCGTAAGAGTACCCGTAAAGTATGTGCGTCAAGTTCTCGACGGAAATGTTACTCGGCTCTGAGGGAATTGGGTAGCGCATTAAAGCGTGGATCGATTCAGACGTTAGCATTAATGCTGATGAGCATATGATAGTCGCATACGATAGTTGCCATTGTCATAAGCGGTGTCCCTAGAGTAGGCATGTGAGCTTCGCCAGAGCACACGTCCGGGAGAGGGGCAGTGGAAAACGACATACCAATTGATGAAGTATCCGAACTGCACTTTAGACGTGCTGTCCGAACGCTTGGCCGGGGCAGAACTAGTATCGCCATACCCCCTTGCAGGAGTCTGTGGTAGCTGCACGGCATGCACGGACAACAATGTGCCGAGAGCGACGACCCCCAGCAGGAGATGCTTGATGTTGTCTGAGATTGTCATGGCGTGTACGAGAGGTGCGTATATCAGGGAAGTGAAAAGTGGAATGGAGTTGAACTGAGGGTAAACCCCCCGTTATAAGGGAAATCGGTCGAAGCTGTGTACGTTCGGAGGTGATTGGCTCGAAAGCTATAATGATTGTGCAGCTAAGGTGCACGTCTCCAGCGACGGATGGAATCCTGAGTATGGTCACCAGGAGCATAAGCGACATACAATTAGTTGGAGAGCGAAGAATGCAGGCTCACTAAGGGAACAGTGGTGTTGCTCGCAGTTGACCTGTCCTTCATTCTCATATGCGCCAACTTGTCAGCCTTGACAACGGATTATAATATGCTTAGGAAGTGATGGCACTCCTCAGGGCTGAAGACAACAATCATGAACGATACCTGGAAACAGTGCGCACAGAACAAGTGCGATCAATGCAACCACGGACGGAGATACGTTCAATCTGTGTTATACCACTTCGTATACGAAGTCATTCAGTATGATCCCTACACTTTTGGCGAGCTTCAATGCGAGCTCGTAGCCAATACCACTCTTGAAAGTCGGTGTACCATCTAGCTTATCTGGTGGAGATGTCCGCACAAGCAAATGCATGCTTGAGAGCTCAGTAATCTGTGACCAGTTCTATAAGTGAGCATCGTCGGATGAGGCAGCATCACATACGTTTGCAAACACCGCTACCCTCGCAATCTCCATCTCCGTGTACTCTCCCGGTAGCGTGTATTGTGGCGCCAGAGGCCGGATGTCAGCGTCGTACTCTTCCAGCAACACCCCCAGAATCGCGATCAGCCTGTCGAGCGGAAACGCAGTGGGTCCCAGAAGCCGTTGTGGAATTTTCACAGCCGTACCCGTCGTTCCCGGCTTCGGCTTCCGTGGCGTCCCGATCTTGCGTCTGCGCCGCTTCCTTCGCTCGTCGAGCCCGCGACCGAACATGCGCAAGTCGCTTCGAGCCGGGTTGGTACTCGCCAGGAAGGCAGCGATGAGTACGAACTTGGCCATACGCGGGAGAGCCTCGACCCCGGCTTCGCTTGCGCGGTCATTGTTGGGGCTGAGGTTACTCGCGTTTGCGACAGCGTGTGCAAGGAGGGCATCGGGAGCACGTGCTGGATGAACTGAAAGGAGATTTGCGGGCGGGACGTGCACACGTGCCCAATGAGTTGCATTGGAGAGACGTGGATATAGAGAATCTAGTGCGGCGGTGAGGGAGGGAGTGAATAGTCGGAGGAGGCGCAAGCGGATGTCTTCTGAAGGCGGCGCTATGACTGTTGGTTCTTCGTCTTCGTGTCCTGAGCTGCGCTCATCGTCCGCCTCGACTTGCGCGTAATACATATCAAGGACAGGTTTGACGAAACCAGGCCACCTAGCTGCAGCGATGTAGGCCAGTTCGCTTGGATCATGCGTGAATAAACCGCATGCGCTGTAGAGTGTCGCGATAAAATGCGCATATAGTGGTTTGAGGCCGGGATGGTAGACATCTGGCTCTGTGAACCGAGAGGTACAGCCTTGGGACAAGTTCGATGGGAACGATGCCGAAATGAGATCCAGTGTAGCTACAACTCTATGTCAGTACACTAGCGTAGTGGTTGTTGAAGATGTTACCTTGCTTTGTCAGGAAGGGAACATCGATATAGTACGGTTCTGGAGATGCGCGAAGAGGTGGACGTATGTCCTGCCATTGGACGTGCGAGATGAATATAGTGGTGATCTCCACCTGAGACTTGAGAATGGGTTGGATACAACACGTTGCTCGCGACTTTGATGATGGTTGCTCACCAATTCAGAGAGCCTCGTCAAAGATACAAGGAGCTCAGGCATGTTATCCCTCAGGCGTTCTGCGCGCTCGACCATCAGAACCATCCGGCATAGTGGGGCTTCCTTCGCCTTTCCTTTCCTCTTCCCAGCACCATTGACCTGGGGCGACACCTCCGCGGAGATGGCTTGGAGACCGTGTACGAACGCGTCAAGGTTATCATCGAAACGTCTGCCTTCTGCGCCGAATGGGCCTTGCCAATTTGTAGCTCCAGCGAGCCAGTCTGGTGTCCAATTAGCCAGGGCGTTCAGGGCCGTGTCGAACAAGACTCGCGGAGAGAAACAAGTGATAGCATCTAAGCAGGCGTATTTTATGCTCAGTGAGTCTTCTGAGGTGGAAAGAGCCTGGAGTGTAGCGCGGACCACAGAGGAAGTGAGACGAGCGGTCTCTGGGTCATGTATGTACACGAAGCCGGGTGAATAGGACAGGAGGAGAGCAGACAAGTGTGTGGTGACAATCTCTAAATCCCCAGATTGAGAAAGCGCGTGTTCAAGACCTTCAGAGATAGTGCCCATTTGCAAGCAGAAAGCACCTGAGAGAGGCGTCGAGGAGGGTTGTGGTTGCTGGTCAAACGCCGGCGCGCGTGGATCACGTCGTGCACGATGCTCACGTGCGCGCGCGCCAAAGGTCAATGCATACACGAGTTGCTGGGCGTTTATCCGCTTCAGCTTTGTCTCGTTCTTTGTTCTCTGCGCTCATCTTTTGCACTTTCTCATCTTCCAGCATCTCGCCTGGAGCGGCCTCAACTTCATCCACCGCGACTCAATCTGCTAGCGACTGCGTATGAAGCTCGTCGTCCGGGTGCAGTATATTGGTGAACGAGCCAGGCTGCTTCTGCGGGAGGACCTGGCAGCAGAGTACACCAAAGGCTTGATCGATGATCTTGAGTACTTTGGATTTCCTATGCCTCACGAACAGAAGCCTATAGAAAAGTCGGGCTTCATGTTGTGCGTTTGGCATGTCGACCGGGACAGCGTGCGTACTTCACCTCGTGTTCACTGAACTGTGTGACGCATGCTTGGACTGGCAGGATATCCACCAAATCATCCAGGACGCTTTTATGAAGGCCAAGGCTGAGGCCCATCACCTTCTTGATCGTAACATGTGAGCTACATCCCCTCATGACCACCCCCCTTTCCTCAAACCCAACACTCGCAGACGATACATATCCTTGAACGAAGAGTACGTGGGCTATATCCGACCTCAAGGTCAGTTCCCACTGTTCTTTTCCCTGACATCGCATTGTGCTATAGTGGCATTATGCATACAACGTCTCTGGCGAACAAACCGTATAAACCGAAGACGTATAACAAGTCGGCAGACCCCTATAATGTGAACAACACTAACATGAAGTCGTACGGGAAAGCCCCCAAGTACCCGACCGTCATCTCGCAAGCACGCAAGGCGGTGACACCGCTCTCCCAGCGCATTGGTCCAGACAGCTCTGGCTATGGCGCAAGCTCCTCGGGATACTACAATGAGTATCGATCTAGAGATGTCGATATGCTGTCAATGCCTACCGTGGGCGAGCGCACACCGCCCGCGAGTGGCAGTGACTCGTCTGCTCACGTCATGGACGTAACCCAGCAGACGTTGAAACAACTGAGTCAGTCGTCCGCATTCCAAACTCTCATGCAATTCAGCCCCACTATGTCTGTGAGTGAAGGAGTCTTGAGGTATTTAGTATGATCACTAATCACTCGCACTAGACACCCATTAAGACCGAACCTGCGTCTCCTGCCGAGCTGTCTTCTTTGCTCCGTCAGCCCGCGAAATCCGCTGCACAGTCGGGGATTCCCAATATCCAAGCATTGCTCGAGAAAGCCGGCGTCAAGTCTACTACTGCACAGGCTTTCTTATCCGCGCAGTCGAGCGTTCCTAGCCTCGCCGCTACGAGCATTGGGGCAAGCGTTACTTCACCAACCATGGCGACTGCTCCGCCGGTTGCCCCCGCATCATCGCCCGCGAACGCTTTTGGTACCCAGCTCTCATCGTTGATGGGAACATCTGGGCCCCCTTCGTCTGTTTCTTCCAACCCTATGGCAGACTCTAGTCTGGGTGCTATCAGACCTGCCTCCTCTACGCCTGCCCCGTCGTCGCGTGGGCCAGCCGCACATGCTGCTACGCGTGAATTATGGGACGTTCGGCGACAGATTACAGCATTGCAAGCACGAGAGACTAGCTTGGTATCGGAACTGCAGCACTTGGGGCAGCCGGTGTCCCCCATGGAGGGAGGGAGTTCGAATGCATCTGATCAACGCTTAAAATCAATGCAAGACGAGATCGGTGGTGCGTCATTGTCCGCTTAAAGACCGACAAACCATAATTGATCCCTCATGTACCAATCTCGCCGTGCCTGTGCGCATACTTACGCCCACACCACGATCGACATGCAGCCTTACGCGACGAGCTAAACCGCGAAAAGCAGGCGCGGAAGGTGTCCGAGGCGCTCCTTCGAGCTGAGCGCCTCCGCCGAGCGGAGGTCGAGAGCGTGATGAAAGACACGACGCGCGAGTGCAAACAACCATTCGTCGTACCCGCTCTGTTCGATGCGTTCATGAAGCTCGGGCAGATGACCGGCGACGCACTCAAGGATACTCATGGGAGTGGTTCCATGGCAATGGAACTCTGATGGTCGACCCCGAACGTACAAGCGAAGAGCGATTGCAAGGCATGATGTTGGTGGTGAGGTGTCAATGAGCCGTTCAGATTCAATAACTTTCCAGGTTCGCGGAGCTTTGGAGTGTTGCGTGTGGGATGCAGACGTTTCTACAGATCGACGCGGCGGTGTGCGGAGTGGCCGACCTGAAGACTACAGGGCGGCTTGGTTCGCCGGACCTAGCTGGATTCCTAGGATGACCGGCGTTCGAAGGTTCCTCACAGTCATCAGGAGGTCGGAGTAGGGTCCATCTTCTTTCGTTCCTCGTCTTCGCGTACAGGGCCTTGTTGCGCTGTAACTACATAATTCGTGGTATGTTTGTACGATGTCTTCGCGGTCTTAGCCTGACGTGATGGGTTGGGAAACCGTGTACGACTAGTGTGGTGCTCTGTGTGTAGTTCTGATATTCTTCTGTGCATTCTGTCCAGGACTCCGAGACTGCTGATGCGTTAGGACCTTCTCCGATCTCGTCGACATTCCTGCATCAACACGCGTAAGTCGTGTGGTCCCGGACATAGCTCGGCGCATAGGGCTTTCGACGCCTCCGATCCGTGTCCGATGTCAAAATCCGGTCCAACTATCCACATCAAATGGAAACTCGCGAACCTCAGCAGCGTAGGCTGCCTGGGTTCCGTTGGGAAACAAACATATAGGAAATCTCAAGGTACGTTGTGCTCACTCTTTGTAATACGAAATGCTCTGACGTGGCTAGGTGTTGAGTACTCGTTCAAGAGTCGACATCAGTACACGTTGTATCATACAAGGCCATCCAATGATAGACCTTTTCTTCGGTTTCTGTAGCAGGTCCGTACAATCCCCTCGATATCGGCGACGGTCTGTCGGATGTGCGTTCGTTTGACGTGCCGTTTAAATGTTGCCGATTGACAGGGCTTCCCTTTAGCTGGTATCCTAGTGTTGATGTCGCATCCTCGACTATTCTTCAGTCAGTCTAAGTCCGGAGCTGGTGAACCGGGGTCTTCTGACACCCCTTCGACTGTAGCCGACATCCCGGTACGGCACGGAGTTCCAAGTACCAACAGTGCAAACCCTTAAGGTGTGGTCGACATGAAGCACGCTGCGAGCTGCTCTGCTCCGACTAGTATCGGAGAGTCTAGGTGCGTATAGATCCATACAATACACTGGCTCAGAGACTTAGACTTACTCTTTGCAAAATATGATCCTCCTAGGACCTACTACTTAGGTTTTCAGACGGACAGCATAATATAATGCGAGCTCGCATAATACTATTTCATCGTTCTAAACGGGCTTCTTACGCCCATATGTGGTGACGGTAGCCTCAAAGTACGACTTGCCAACGAAAGTCAGTGATCTCTTCGTCCCTTCGATGCAGGGAGATTGCTCGGCCGTCTTGAAGTGACTAACCCTGCCCCGACCGTATACTGTTGCCCGACACAGGCGCTGCCTGTCAATACACCCAGTTCCAAATTGGTCACGAATATCGGAGTGTGGTTTAGAAGACAATCCTTGGGTGAGTACATATAAAAACGAGGTGATGCGACCTTCACCACCAGCTCAGCCAGCAACCAACCAGTCACTGCCGTTGAGCCACTCTGACTGTCTTCGCCATGAAATTCATCTCCTCAGTCGTTCTCGCTTCTATCTTGGCCTTGCAAGTGCACTCCATGCCCGCTGCCTCGCACGACGAGACAGAGGTGAGCTTTCTCTACACTCTGCGTTACTTCATCATTGACTCGGCCTCCGCAGCGTCGCGCCGCGCAGACATGCGGTTACCCGACTGTCCCCCTCCTCCGTGGTTATAGCCTTGGCGCGACCGACCACTTCTTCACAACCAATGCAACTGAGATGGAGAACGCAGTCGGTAACCTCGGCTACACGTCCTACGGCGACTCCGCCTCCGTCCTCCCTTCGCAGGCTCCGAACACGGTGCCGCTCTACCGCATGTACTCGGCTTCGATTTTGGACCACTTCTACACCACGAATGCAACCGAGCGTGACAACTTTGTGAAGACCATGGGCTATTCCGACGAAGGCATCACGGCCTATGTGTATCCGGGCAACTTCTGCGGTTCTGTGCCTCTTTACAGGGTGTACAATCCCAGTATCACCGACCATTACTATACCGCACTCGAGTGGGAGTGGGACTGGGCGATCAATAGTCTGGGATATGTCGACGAGGGAATTGCTGCGTACGTGAACCCGCAGTAGTACCAAGGTGTGCAGCATTTCTAGCGTCACTTTCCCTTGTCTTCTTCCTTTTGCTGACCTATTTTTCTCAGACTTCAGTCGCAGGGAGTGAATCTCTGATACAAGGATACAAGGAGGTTGATGGAGTTTGCTTGGAACCATGAATGCTGACTAGTATTCCTGCGAATGTGTGCGCGCGGCCGGTGTTCAAGTTTCCGCATTTGTATCCGATGTCGCTTAAGTGATCTTTAGCTCTCGTGTGTAATTCACAGACCTCAGAGAGCATCTTTGTCCGCTTACAACGTTCTTTGGCAAGTTCGACAGACAGAAATCTTGATCTGACTCGCGATCGTAGATTGGAAGTTGCAGGCGACTCCGAGTCCGTCTCCGCAGAGAAACAACTTCGCATTCCCTGCTTGCAGCATATAAAGTCTTCACTTTCAGCGCCGTGCTTATGATAGAGAAGGTGATGGGAGGTAGAAAGAGGCTCAAGCTCGCCGCTCACTAGTCACTGGTGGCTCGAAGAAGGACGTAGTCACGGTCACAGACTCGGAGTGTAAGCGTGATAATTATCCGCCACTGTGACAATACGCGACTGTGACCCTCAACGCGGGAAACCCCGGGCCTCCTCCTCCTCCTGCGCCCTCCCTCCTCCAGCCCATACCCTATCCTCCTCCAGTACCGCAGGACCCTCTTGACGCCGCGGCGATGGTGAAGCACAAGGCCGACGACACGCCCATAGGCCTGCAGACTGCCACCTCGGCCAACTTGAAGAAAGCGCGCACCGACACCGTCGCTCTCGTCAACTCGATCCTCGCGAACCCCAAGGGGTACTCGATCTCCGGCAGCGAGGATGTGGTCCGCAAATTGCGGACGTTCAAGCCAAGTGAAGAGCGATTGCAGGGCGTTGAAGAGTCGGTGTGGTGGAGTCGGTGGTGAGGCCCTGTCAGTGACAATGAGCCGTTCGAGTAGTGGAGCTTTGGAATGTTGCGTGTGGGTTGCAGACGTTTCTCAGCCGGGTCGTCGCAGCGGTGCGCGGAATGACCGATCTGAAGACTACACGTACGGCGGCTTGAGCTTTGGTTCGCCGGACCTAGCTCTAGTAGCTGGCTTCCTAGGATGATCGGCGTTCCGAGTCCAAGGTGCCTCACACTAGTCGTCAGGAGGCCGGAATAGGGTATGTTTCTACGATGTCTTTGCGGTGACAGCCCAACGTGGTACGACTAGTGTGGTGCTCGAGCTCTGTGTGTATTTCTTATATTCTTCTGTGTACTCAGGTGTATTCTATCCAGGATTCCGAGACTGCTGATGCGTTAGGAACTTCAACTTCGACCTCGTCGACATTCCTACATGGAGCATCACGCGTAAGTCGTGTGGTCCCGGACATAGATCGGCGCACAGGGCTTTCGACACCTCCGGTCAGTGTCCGATGTCAAACCTCGGTCCATCTATCCACATCAAATGGAAACTCGCGAACTTCAGCAGCGTAGGCCCCCTGGGTTGCATTGGAAATCAAAGTATTGGAACTGTGCCGTCGCGCCGTTAATCCAAGGTATGTTGTGCTCACACTTGGTGATACGAAATGCTTTGACGTGGCTAGGTGTCGAGTTTGAGTGTCGACACCAGTACACGTTGTATCATACAACTTGATACAAGGCCATCTAATGATACGACCTTTTCTTCGTTTTCTGTAGCAAGTCCGTACTATCTCCACGCGAGATCGGTGGCTGTTTGGCGGGCGGCTTAGTGCGTTGATCACGTCGGTGCCACCTCTAGGATCCAAGCAATGTTTGGCGTACCGTTTATATGTTTCCACTTGAGAGGGCTTCCCTATAGCGTAGTCTAATGCTGATGTTGCATCCTCGACCATTCTTCAGTCAGTTCAAGTCCGGAGTCGGTGAACCGGAGTCTTCTGACACCCCTTCGATTGTAGCCGACGTCCGGGTACGACACGGAGTTCGTACCAACAGTGCAAGCCCTTCAGGTGTGGTCGACATGAAGCACGCTGCGAACTGCTCTGCTCCGACTAGGATCGGAGAGTATAACCCCAGATGTGTGTCGTGCGTATAGATCCATATGATACACTGGCTCAGAGACTTACTGTTTGAGAAAGTGATCCTCCTACTACTTAGGTTCCCAAACGGACAGCACAACATAATGCGGGCACGCATAATACCACTTCATCATTCTAAATGGGTTTCTTAAGATCCCATGTGGTGACAGTAGCCTGAGAGTATGACTTGCGAATGAAAGTCGGTGGTGTTCTCTTCGTCCGTTCAATGCAGGGACATTGCCCCACCGTCAAGTGACTAACCGGCTAACTCAAGCGCTACCTCTTAATACAGGTACTCACAAATCGTTCGCGAATACCGGAGACGTTTCAGTATGGTTTAGAAGCAAACCTCTTGGTCGAGTACATATAAAAGGCGGGGAGATGCGACCTTCACCAGCTCAGGCTGCTCAGCGACTAACACTCAGTCACTGCCCTACAACCACTCGGATTATCACCACCATGAAGTTCATCTCCTCAGTCGTCCTCGCTTCCATCTTGGCCTTGCAAGTGCATTCTATGCCCGCCGCACCGCACGGCGAGGCAGAGGTGAGCTTGCTCTGCACCTTGCGTTGTTTTATCATTGACTCGGCCTCCGCAGCGTCGCGCCGCGCAAACCTGCGGTTACCCGACCGTCCCCCTCCTCCGTGCCTATAGCGCTGCCGCGACCGACCACTTCTACACGACCAGTGCACCTGAGATGGAACGCGCAGTCGGTAGCCTCGGCTACACCTCCGAGGGTGACGCTGCCTCTGTCCTCCCTTCGCAGGCTCCTCTCACGGTGCCGCTCTACCGCACGTACTCGCCTGCGGCTTTGGACCATTTCTACACCACCAACGCAGCCGAACGTGACAACGCTGTGAAGAGCCTGGGTTACTCCGACGAAGGCATCGCGGCCTATGTGTATCCGAGCAACTTCTGCGGTTCTGTGCCCCTCTACAGGGTGTACAGCCCCGGTGCTACCGACCACTTCTATACCACCAGCGCGGTGGAGAAGGACAATGCGATCACTAGTTTGGGATATGTCGACGAGGGAATTGCTGCGTACGTGAACCCGCAGTAGTACTAAGGTGTGCACGATTTCTAGCGTCGCTTTTCCCTTTCCTCCTTTTGCTAACTTATATTTCCCAGTCGCAGGGAGTACACCTCCGGTGGTGACAAGGAGGTTGATGCACTGTGCACCCTACACATCGCATTTACGTCCGAATAAGATCGTGAAAACGCCGTTTCACCATGAAACATGGGGACAAGTTGAGGGTGGTGAATCAGATAGGGAAAAGTTCGGATGGGTGGATACCAGTGTAAGATGGTATAAGTACACATGCGCCGCGCGCGCCCTTATCCGCACGGGCGTCAATTCGTACCCCATGTTCCACGCACAACATTCGAGGTGAAATATCACGCTGGGAACGTAGCTAAGCAGAACGAGTTGCAGATGCGTAACAATGGGGTACTAGACTACGTTATGAGATAGTGTACTCGTACCCCACTGTACACATTATACCGTACTACATCGAGCTCTCCAGACCACCGGGCGGCTCAGCTACAAGTTCTGCGCTCTCCTCAAGCCCCATCTTCGCCGCCGCCATCGTTCTCCGGATCATAGATTGCGCGCGAGAGCGCACCACTACGGTCAATGACCGCCCAGCGTTCACGGTCGCGAATGCGTCCTACGAGGCATTGAATAGTCGTGATGTCGAGGACATGGAGTGCACCTTCGCGTGCGTAGTAGTGTATGTCAAGGATGGGGTGCGACTCTTCGATCTCGCATTGTCGGATGACGGCGAGGACAATGCGGGAGGTGGTGGTATGTGTGGTACGTGCGATAGGTGGGCAGTCGAGGACGAGGATATGTTGAAGCTGCCCATAGAAGGTACTGGAGGTATAAGAAACAGCGCGGTTTCGGACAGCCGCATGTAGGTCAACTAGCGCCTGGAACTACATGCGAGGAGAGTCAGCGGAGCGCGCACATGAATAAGATGTTTACAGTAGCTTGACGTACCCGGACATATGTAGCATCGTGTTCGCCCGCCCGCGTCGCTGTAGCTGCTCTGGAATGCGAGGGAGACACCTGTCCGAAGGCTGCAGCGCGGATGACATCGCCATCTTCGAAGATCCGCACACCACCCCACTCCTCGACCATGGCCGTCGCGAATGCCGCACGTGTATTTGAGGCCGTACCGTGGTAGCGTGTACCTAACGCACTAATCATCTTATTCTTGATGCCAATGGGTAGCTTGATGGCAGCGAAAGCGTCCCTGTGAGGCGGCAAAAGAGCGCAAGTTTGATCTGTATATAGAAGGGCGAGGTCAGCAAGGTTCCCGGAGGGTTGGAGGGAATCGTCATAGACTGTGACGTACAGCGAGGGATGCATACGGCTCGATAGAAGCCACAGAGGGTCAGAGGCTTTAAACTGAGTTGATCTTCTAGATTGTACTTGAGTTTGATGGTGTCGAGGCGGGCGCGGTCAAGCACGTATCTATTCATGCTTGCGTAGGGATAGCGTCGGCTTCGAATTGATGGCTGCAACGCGCCGCAATAACGTTCCATTGGGAACGCCCAACAAGTCCATACCGGTCCTGCGGCGACAATGCTGTCAGCAATGTGTAATAACGCATGGATGGTCAGTGGGCATGCGGACAGCCGAGCGGGATCATGCTGATAGTAGATACTGCGTGTGGTATAGACCTGTCAGTGCGAGAACATGACAATGAAGGAAAAATGTGGGTGGCACGACGCACAGCTCGTAATCCGTGACCCATTTTGCAAAGCCTTCTCGTAGCTGGACTACTTCGGTGTCGGTGATTTCGAACTGAAGACATGTGAGGATGAGTGTGACCAGGCGGACAAAGTGGTCGTAGTATCGGCGCCGGATGAATCGACCATCTAATAGCGCTGGTGCGACGTAGAGTGTCCAGAAGGAGCGTGAGTCTGCCGTCCATGATGCCTTGTTGTTGGCTACATTGGGCGGGCGCGGTCCAAAGGCGGATGGGATAGTATCACCGGCAGCCGCACCTGCTGCACCGATCGCATCCCAGACAGAAGGTAGTATCTCGTACTCCTCGGTTCCGGCATCGAGACCCTTGTAACTTCCTGTCCAGAGTAGGACAAGGTTCTTGAAGACGTTCTCGAAGATAAGATGCATGAAATCATAGGGAAACGAAGACGGAAATCTGAGGGAGCCGAGGACACTGACTGCAGGTATCCCTTTGATGCCATAGAGTTTGGACAGGCGTTCGTGCTCAACTTCGGTGGTCGTAAATTGTACTTCATTGGCTTGCAGCAAGAACTCGTCGTGGGTGTGCGAGGGTAGTGACAAGGGTGCGTAGTTCCGAGTTGCTGGTGGGGTGGAAGCCAGGTCGGGATGGCGTGCGCGGTGGAGGGGGACGTAGTGTGTAGGTTGGCGAGTGTTTGGCGTTCGAATACCATGTATGTGACACATACGGCATGGAGCGAAACCGTTGTGTCCCTTCATGCGCATCACCATAGAGATTGCTGGAATGTCGCCGAAGATGAGGATGAGATACGCACGAAGGGCAAAGAATTCGTCTGACACGGCGTCGTAAGCGTGAACTCCTACAGCGAGATGCAGAAACTCTTGGATAGCTGGCCAGAGGAAGGAGTCGAAGTCGTGAGGCTTCTTTGGGCCGGGTATGATGCCCAGCGGAAGAATGTGTTCAAGGTGGAAACGGATCTCGGGAGGTAGGTTGTAGTTGAAAAGAATGAGCGGCCAGGCAGTCTTCTTCCGCCGCCTATGAGGAGCAAAGCCATCAGTCGAGAGCCCAAGGGCTACGTCGCGATCGTCTTCGAAGTATTTGTGAGATAGTGGGGTGTTGTTCACGATGACGTTCTTGCTGCGAAGGTCTTGATAGTGAGATGAATCCATAACATCTGAGATGACTCTGTCTTTGGGGATATGTCCAGTTGCTCGATGTCGCATCAGGTGTGCTGATCGTCAGTTCGCAGTGAGGGCTTTGAGCCGTGGGGTGAACGGAAGATACATGAATCGGGAGCGGGGCTGGCCATCTGGCCGGAAGCGGGGTTCATTGTAGTAAGGACACTCACGCAGGTCGGCATGAGGTCCCACATAGCATAGGCACGAGCTCGAACAGCAGTCGTACAGCTCGGGTTGAACTCCAGAGAGTTGAGCCGCTCGGGCTTGTATCCTCTTCCATGTCTCAATATGCGCGTCGGGAAATGCAAAGGGGAGCTTAGCGAATGTCTGTCCTGGCATATGTGTGTCAACCTTCAAGGCGAACGGGCGGAGATGCGCAAGGTCTTCGGGGGTGATGTCATCAGCTTAAAGTTCAAACTCTGTTCAGCCACTCCGAGTCTCCCAAATAGAGTTTGCAAGGACTCGGACGCACCCGACGTATGACCCATGCGTTCAAACAGTTCAGAGAGCTCATCCCAGACGGAGATCGCAACATACTGGTCATGATCATACGTCTCTGAGCCCCACTCGTACTCATACTCCACGGCCTCCTCTTCATCACCGGCAGTGCCCGACGCTTGCATGCCATCTTCGACATCATCGTCTTCCTCTACCCATGCCCGACGTGTGCGCCCAGCCCAAACCTGTGCTCCAGATGCAGCTATAGCCTCGCGTTGATGAGCCTCAGGACCAGCTAGGCCCCGGAAACACCACGCAGCACATCACTATTCGCGCCCGTCAGTCAATTCACGCAGTATGAAGACGAGCGGCTTCACAAGGAAGGCGAGCGACTACCGAAGGAGCGAGTACGGAGACATGCCATTCCAAGGGTCGAAGGAGCCGATGCCGAGCTGCCGGCGGCTGACCGAGGTCGCCAGAGCTCTAGCCAGGACAGAGGAGGCGATCGATCGAGGGCCTGGTCTAGGCGACCGCCACGGAGTCCAGTAATTGGTACGAAGGTCGTCGGAAGAGGCCCGGAAGACAAGGGAGTGAGGGGGACGGCCTTCCGAGGCCTATGAAGACGAGCGGATGGACTTCAGACGCGATCACGTGGTGACGCGCCACAAGACTAAGCGCTCTCGTGACCGCGGATGCAAGTCGAGCGGCGACGTGATAGGCTCGGTGCAAACACCTACCTAACCACCGGAGTGCGCCGTAGGGGTTCAGGAGAGGAGGATCGCGACGTGAGCGTGGGAGGAGCAGGGTTTCCTATGATTGGACGATTGGTAGGATAGTTGTAGTTTATTTGGTGACGATTTGTACAGTATATAAGTCAGCGGGATTGCGGCCCAGCAAAGCAGCGCAGTAGCTCCAGAGATCGAGTCCGAGTCCAAGAATCATCTAGTCGACACTCAATTGAAGACCGTCCATCTTCAAACCTCCTCTTGCAGACTAGCCTCACCCACGGAAGTTGCTTGACTTCCATCTGAAGTTGCTCAACTTCCTTGTCTATCGTCGACGGGCTACGTGAAGAAGAGCGACTACACCGGGAACCTGTCCTCCACCTCGCACCCTACTAGGTAGCTGATCTCGTGCTCGTTTGGGTGTGTGTTTCGCCCAGCGACCCAGAGTTACCCCATCATTCTGGAGCCCACCGCGAGGGGTACAAGAACAGTCTCCACCGGTTCCGGCTCAAGAATCCCACGTTTGCGGCCGACGCGGAGCGAACGTATCCGTCGCCTCCATCGACAAACCGAACAGGCTTTAGAGGAAATCGAAGCAGAAGACCCCGAGAGAGCAGAGCAGATCACTACCGTTATCGAGAACAACTTCGCGGTTTTCGCAGACTCTCCGCTTACCGAACTAGAGGACGCTTCCGAAGACGAGCAGAAGGACATTGAAGTTCCGGACCATCCGTTCCTGACTTCAGAATCAATTAGTAACCCAAGACCTACGCTATCACATACCGCAGGGGCCTTCAACCTACCTAGGAACCCCCTTCCTTCACTGCTAGCCTACGCCGCTCAAATATTACCTACGGCTCTACCACCCGTAGTACCACCTACAATCCATTCAATGGCTAGCGCAGATCTATCGAAACTACCGTTGCGTACGGAAAGGAGTGCGCCCCAATTCGATGAGGAATCTAAGGACACCGTCGAGCGGTACTTTGACGACCTTGCCCGACTTCTGAAGAAGCATAGCATCACTGATGAACAAGCTTGCAAGGCGGCGGCGGTCGACTACATACCAGCGGGAGTCGCCAAGCGATGGAAGTCCCTGCCGACGTTCTCGGACACCCAGAAGACGTATGAAGAATTCAAGACGGAGGTTCTATCCTTCTACCTCGGGACGGATGCCCAGTACACCTGGACACTGCGAGAATACAATGAAGTCATCGGGGAAGCCGTACGTACGGGGATATCCAGCCTCGAAACCTACATGAAGTTCTACGGCAAATTCTATCCCATCTACCGGTACTTGCATGCGAAGACCGAGCCAGAGCTAACGGAGCGCGACGCGTCGACAGCCTTGCTACGGCTAGTTCCTATGCAGTACACAATGGCGGTATCCGCGCGGTTAGCACACCAGGTGCCTGCCAAACACAAAGAAGAAGCTTACACGGTCGCGCAAGTTCATGAAGCAATTTCCTATTGTCTGGCGGACGGAGGCCCGTTCGGCGGGATCGGAAGTTGGTCAACTGCGACGTCCGGTAACCTCGCTCGAGTCAATCCTCCGGCTCCAGCCATGGCCTCCACGGTTACGGTGAAAACCGAGCCGGATCTATCGGCCTTCAAGCGGGAGATGATCTCCATGATGAGTTCGACCATGCGCGACTTCGTGAGCCAGCAGAGGATGCAAGCCACGCAACCACCGCAACAAGGGGAACAATACCCTCCACCACCACAACCTCCCCAGGGAAGGTACCAGCAGCAGCAAGGGGGCCTATACGGACGTAATCCACCCGCTAACGACGAATGCATCTACTGTGGCCTACCGGGATGTCGGTTGAAGACGTGCCCGAAAGTCGCAGAGGACATGACGGCGGGACTCATCCGGAAGGACGTATACGACAAAATCATCCTACCAGGAGGCGGTGTGATCCCTCGTAGTCTGCCAGGGAACTGTATGCGCGATAGAGTCAATGCTTGGCACGAAAAGAACCCAAACCAACGAGCGCGAGGAACCATGAGCAACATCTATCAGTTCGAGATGCAGGAAGACGAGCGTACCTTGGAAGAGGAGTTAGAAGTCCTCATGCACAAGGCAAACATGGTTAAAGAGCGCATGAACACTCGCTCGGGACGGCAGGTTTTTGATGGAGTCGAGCTAGAGACGCGGCCTCGACGTATTACGCGCAACTCGGAGAAAGGGAGGGACGACACGCGGGCAGGGACGCCCGAGCGTGATCAGCCGCCTCACCAGCCAACGAGAGAGAAGGGAAAGGAGAAGGAAAAGCACGTTACCTGGGACACGAGGGCAAAAGAGCCTGAAGAGACCTTTCATCCCTATGCGCCGACTGTGGTACCCAGAGGCCAGGAACTGCCGAAGAAGGACGAACCACCGGTCAGAAGGACCGCAGCGATCATCGACCCGACCGCGGAAGAAAGAGTCTTCAACCGAAGCTTCGGAGACAGCCAGAGTATCACAGTGTCACCAGCCGAGCTACTCAGTATTTCTCCAGGACTCAGGAAGCGAGTGCATGAGGCCACAGCTCTCAGGCGAACGCAAGTTAGAGACGAGCAACTGCAGGAAGTGACCAACCGGGAAGGCGAGCGGCCTCGGAACAAGGTACTAGTGACCGAAGTCGCTGAAGACGAAGACTTCCCGGAAGATAACCTCCAGACAGCAGGAAGTTCATCCTCAGGGACTAGAAGGCCGACGCTTGGATCCTTTGCATTTGTAGACCTGGACTATGAAGGCAGCGAGGACGAGGACGAGGAGCCAAAGTCGCACAATGCACCGTATGTAGCTCCGGGACAAGGCTATCCTGCGAGCAGTCGGCGGAAGTCAACCATCGTAGCCTCGGAATCGGAGAAGCTGAGGTCGCTGTTCACCTGGGTAGCTCGAACGGACACGCCGACAGAGTGTACACTCGACGATGGGTCCCAGATCGTCGGTATAAACGACCAAATCGCTTATGCGTTGAAGATCCCCTACGATCCTACCAAGCGAAGGAGGATGATCAGCGCAAATGGGACGGTCGACATGACACTCGGTCTAGCAAAGAACGTGCCTGTGGAATTAGGTGGCGGGATCGTGGTCTACCTCCAGATGCATGTTGTGAAGGCAGCGCCTTACCAGATCCTCCTAGGAAGGCCGTTCATGACGGTGATGCGTGCGAGGTCGAGCAACTCTATGGATGGCCAATTGTCAATTACCGTCACTTGCCCTAACTCGAACCGCGAATTGACGCTACCGACCTACGCACATGGAGACTCTCCGAGTTATGGACTCAGAGTCGAGGGTTTTCGGGCTTCGAGGATCTGATGAACAGTCAGGGAGAGGTCGCTCTCGTCCTCGACTATGACGCAAGAACGGGTCAAGTTTTCACGACGGCGTACAAGGACTTAGAAAACCTAGAAAATTCCACAATTCAGTCAGCATATTTATCGGCCTGTGACGACTCCGAGACAAAGCAGAAAATCAAAACCATGTTCTCGAAAGTACCGATCCAGGAATCGGAAGGGGATAGAATGCGGAGCCGACAACCACATCGCGAAGTCGACCGAGCCCTCTTCCGAGGACGAGCACTCCCAGTATACGCTACGAAAACCAGAGGCAGAAGAGCAGTCAGAACCCGGTCTAGGTCCAGCGAAGCAGCAAGAGCGAGCGAGAAAACTGAGCCGAGCGAGCAAGAACAAGAGGCGGAAGGCGAGCAACTTCCAGAAGACGACGAGCGGCAAGCAGCCACCGAGGACCCCGAGAGCGTACGCAGCTACGTGAAATCGAAGAAGAAGTACAAGCCAGTGGATAAGAAAGTACGACCAGTGATTGGGGAGCTTCCCAAGCAGTACAGAATTGTACGGGAGATAATCGGCGACCCTCTCGAAGGGATGAAGCCGCTTGACCTCAATCCAAAGCCTTTTGAACCAACTGGGCGGTACACCGCTGAACGACGCGAGAAGCTCCACAAAGTCAATGCTCACCTATCAGAAGAAGAGCTAGCATTGCTAGACGACATGATGTGCAAACAGGAGCAGGGTTTCGCTTGGGAAGACAGCGAGCGTGGCCACTTCAGGACGGACATGTTCCCACCAGTGAAGTTTGCGGTTGTGCCTCACACTCCGTGGATTGAAACGAATTTCCCCATTCCACCCGGAACCTACCGACAAATCTGTGAGATCATGAAGAAGAAAATAGAATCAGGCGTATACGAACCCTCAAATGCGTCTTACCGATCCAGGTGGTTCTGTGTGCTGAAGAAGGACGGGAGTCTGAGGATCGTCCATAGTCTGGAGCCGCTCAACAGAGTCTCTATTCAACACAGCGGTGTACCACCGATACCCGACCACATGGCAGAACGCTTTGCAGGGCGTGCGTGCGGGACGACCTTGGATCTATACGTTGGATACGACGAGAGGATCCTGGACGAAGAGTCGCGCGACCTCACGACCTTCCAAACGCCTTTCGGAGCCATGCGACTGACGACGCTACCAATGGGATGGACAAATTCAGTACCCATCTTCCATGACGACGTGACCTACATATTGCAGCCTGAAATTCCGGATACGACGATTCCCTACATCGACGACGTACCTGTCATTGGACCGGAGTCTTCCTACGAACGGGAAGATGGTTCTTTCGAGTGTATGAAGGGGAATCCAGGCATCAGGAGGTACATCTGGGAGCACATGCAAGACGTCAACAGGATTGTACAGCGGATGAAACATGCGGGAGGTACCTTCTCGGGCAAGAAGTTCGTCTGCGCGGCGCGCGACTTCGTAGCGGTGGGACATCGATGCACACCGGAAGGCCGTCTTCCAGAGAGAGGTTGCGTGGATGCGGTACTCAAATGGGGACCGTGTAAAAATGTTTCCGAAGTACGGTCGTTCCTGGGAACGGTAGGCGTTGGGAGGATCTTCATCAAGAACTTCGGGAAGAAGGCCGCGCCATTAGTCAAGCTCACGCGGAAGGACGTACCGTTCGAATGGGGAGAGGAACAGGACAAGGCCATGGAGGATCTAAAGACCGCATTAGTGGAATCCCCGGCCTTGAAGTCGATCAACTACGAGTCGAAGGCCCCGGTAATTCTAGCGGTGGACACCTCTTATATCGCGGTCGGCTACCAGCTGTGTCAAGAGGATCCGGAAGACCCGCGGAAACGATACTACAACCGCTTTGGATCCATTACCTTGAACGAAAGGGAAGCCAGGTTCTCGCAACCGAAGCTCGAGCTCTATGGTCTGTACCGAGCATTGAAGGCGCTCCGCTTCTGGCTGGTCGGTGTACGAAACCTAATAGTAGAAATGGATGCGACATCTACGAAAGCCATGATCCAGAATCCGGATGTCGCGCCGAATGCGGTCATGAATAGGTGGATCATTAGCATCAATATGTTCCACTTCGAAATGCGGCACGTACCTGGAATCTCCCATGGACCGGACGGTCTCAGCCGACGACCTGCGCAGCCTGAAGACGAACCAGAAGAAGCAGACAACGGAGAATTCGATGACTGGGTGGACAACATGTACGGCTTTACACACCTCATAAATCCACCTCCACACTTGGGAGACGCTCCTCTACAACACGAGGTTAAGCGGAAAACGAGCAACTTCAAGACGGAAGCGATGGGCTTCAGTGCGCTCATGCAGCAGACAAGCGGGACGGCGGGCAAGCTACCGGATATTCCAGAAATTGACTACGCAATCGTACCGCGCACGGAGGTTGCCCAGAAGTTTGACCACAGAATAGCGAACGTCTACGAATTTCTGTGCACCAAGAGAAGACCGAAGCTGGTTCAGAAGGAGCTCGATGCGTTCGTCAAATACGCAGGACAATTCTTCGTGAAGGATGGCCGACTATGGAAGATAGCGAAGAATGGGAACCACAGGAGAGTACTACCCCCAGAACTACGGGCGAAAGCGTTCGTGAGCATGCACGACTTCATAGGACACAGAGGCGTACAGGCGACAATCTCCTTCGTGGCCGAACGGTTCTGGTGGCCAGAAATGAAGGCGGATGTGGCCTGGTATGTGAGAAGCTGCCACCAATGTCAAATTCGACAAACTACGCGGATCTACATACCACCTTCAGTTTCCTATCCTGCGGCGCCGTTCGTACGAGTTCACGTCGACTCTATGGACATGCCTGGCTCGTACAAGCACTTCTTCCATGCGAGGTGTGCAACCACAAGTTATGCTGAAGGGCGGGCAAGTACAGTCCAAACAGCGAAGGCGGTCGGCGACTGGATCTATCAAGACCTGCTGTGCAGATGGGGAGCGCTGTCCGAGATCGTGTCAGACAACGGAAGTCCATGGGTTGCAGCGTTGGAGTACCTGGCAAAGCAATACCACGTCAAGCACATACGGATCTCAGGATACAACTCACGAGCGAACGGAATCGTCGAGCGGCCTCATTTCCACGTCCGGGACGCGCTCTTCAAAGCATGCGAAGGTGATACGACGCAATGGGTGGCGCGGGTATATTCAGTACTCTGGGCGGACCGAATCACAGTACGCAGGAGACTAGGTTGCTCACCCTACTACGCGGTAACTGGGACGGATCCAATCCTGCCCATGGACATCACAGAAGCCACGTACCTGCTGCCTATACCGACGAAGCTCGTGTCCACAACGGAGTTGATCACCAACAGGGCGATGGCCTTGCAGAAAAGACCGGAGGACATAGCGCGGTTGCGGTCAACCGTCTACCGAACACGCGTCCAAGCTGCGGAGCTATTCGAGAAGGAACACAGCGCAACCATCCGAGACTTCAACTTCCAGCGAGGGAGGCTGGTTCTGATGCGGAACACGGCAATTGAGAAGTCGCTCAACAGGAAGATGAGACCACGGTACCTAGGCCCTCTAGTAGTGATATCGCGCAACAGAGGCGGCGCGTACATCATTGCAGAACTCGATGGGACCGTCTTCGATCGACCCATAGCGGCCTTCAGAATCATCCCCTACCTAGCGCGTGAGGACCCAATCAACTTCAATATTGAGGAACTGGACGCACCACAGAGCCGACTGCAAGAATTAGAAAACACAACAGAAAACTACGAAGAGGAAGGATTAGCAGACGACGACGAACACGGCTAACACTCACGTTGACGAGGACGTCAAATGGAAAAAGTGGGGGGGAGGAAGTCGCTTGACTACGGAAGTCAATTCCTCTACAGGCCGAAGAGCGCTTCAAGAGGCGCTTCGCGCGTCGGTCATCTCGGAGATCACACAAGAAGAAGAGCAGAAGGCGATGCGATACATTCGGGATACTAGATACAGTACAGATTAAGACGGACAACAGAAGCTGAGCGCGACGGGATACGGGAAAGAAAACCAGAAGGAGACATTACAAAGCCCAGAGCGACAGGAGGGAGACGGAGAGACTAGTCCGCGGGAGACAGAGACGAGCAGAGGAGATATATGCGAAAAACAGAAAACAAGACAGCGCGAGCCGCGCGACGACAGGACGAGACGACGACCAAGCAGGAGATGACAAGAAAAGCTAATAACAAGAAGTCCGTGGACGCGCGCGCGTCGAAGAAGTCCCTACTCGGCATTGCGAAGAAGCTCGAGGAGATCCTCACGATAGCCATTGGACGCCACCAAGTCCTTGAAGGACCGCACGTCGTCGCACCCTTCGATCTTCACGCCAAAATCGAGCTGGGTCTGTCGAGTCTCGCGGCGGGAAAGCTGCCGAATGGACACCAAGTCCTCGACGATGCGCGCGCGTGCGAGGCTGACCTGCGAGCGAAGATGGTTGACCTTCGCGACGACCTCCGGCGAGAAGCTGACCGGCTCCGGCGACTTGCGCTTGGAAGATGAGGACTTGATCGAGATCTTGAGGGGCGTCGCCGGTTGGGAAGTCGACTTGGAGGGACTCGGCTTCTCCTTCTTGACGCTGCCAGAAGCGCGAGACGAACGAGGAGGAGGCGTAGAGTCGTCGGGTTCGGCCTTGCTGTTGCCATAGTCCTCGAGCAGGCGGCCCTTCTCGTCGAGCGAAGGATAACGCGTAGGACCCTCCGGGTACGGGTAGACGGGGGTGTCCTTCCGGATGGTCTTCGGACGAAGACGCTCCTGGAGCGCGGCCTTGTCGACGGAGAGGAATTTGTGCGAGTTCCTCTCGAACTGGCGGACGAAGTCGACGGCGAGAAGACGGTCGGCGGGCGGCAGCTGCGAGGGTTCCCGGAAGGAAAACCCAACGCCGTTGTACATCGCGCCGATGCGGGCGTGCACTAGAAAGAAGACAAGAAGTCAGCAAGAAGACCAAGAGAAGAAGGGGGAAGGTACTGACCTTTGACCGTCCCCTGGACACTCAGGTGGTCGTACGCGCAAGAGAAGTTTTTCCCCTTCTTCTTGCAGAAGTTGCAGCGGAACGCGGAAGGGTCCGGACGTCTGCAGGTGACCCCGGCGCGACGGCACTCGTCGCAGTCGCCCTCGATCTGCACGGCGCTGGACAACTCCACGGAACCTTGGCGAGTGGAAGGAGGCTTCTTGTCGCGCTTCTTGACCCTAGGCGACAACTCGACGACGGGAGGCGGACGTTTGCGGGGCGAGGTGCGGGACTTCTTCTTAGGAGGCTCCTCCTCCTCGAGTTGGTCGACTTCTTCTTCGCCTTCATCGTCGACCTCGCCCTCGGCATCGCGGTCGGAATCGTCCGCGGGAGGAGAAACCGCCTTACGCTTTCCCTTGTCGACGGGCTTCTTGGGCGGCTCGCTCTCATCGGTGCTGAAGAAGAGGGGCGTCTTCTTCCTCTTCAACGGCAGCTGAGACAGCGGAGGAGGAGGAGGTTGGTCAGGCGAGAGGGGGGAGCGTGTGCGGAAACGACGAGGAGAGTCGCGCTGGGCGGCGTCGGCCAGGGGCTCGTCGTCAGAAGCTTCCTCTTCGGGAACGTACTCGACACCAGTGACCATCGCAGCCAGGAAGGCGTCGCCAGGAAGGGCATCGGGGTCAGACGAAGGCGCGGTTGACGAGGACGTGGGGCGTGTGACGAGAATCCTCGTGAGACGCTTCTTGTCGAGGACCGGGACGTAACGCATGCCGGACAGCAAAGGCAAGAACTGGTCGACGCGAGTGTCGATGGTTTCACGAGAAGCGCGCATGTCGGGCGGGTAATCGGCGACCTCCATCCAGCGTGGCTGGATGATCTCGTGGTACCAGTTCACTGCAAGGAGGAGCGGTCTTAGTCAAGCAACAGTGAGGGCGAAGAACGTAAGTACTTACGCTCGAAGAAGCCCAGCCGAAGGCGGTGAGCCTGGAAGGCGATGTCGATCTCCAGGGGGGACTCCGCTACGGTGCTCGAAACCGCGAACAGCCGCAACCGGCGAGAAGTCAGCGCGTACGAGCGAAAGAACTCCGAGATTAGGGAGGGCGGCGCGTAAAACTCGAACGTCGGGAGCGCGGCGAGGAGCAGGGGATCCAGGTACCAATTCCACTCCGGGACGAGACGGTGCTGCGAAAAAGGAATGTGTCAGCGAGACAAGACTTGGAAGGCCGGGACGGCGTACCAGAGCCATGACGATACGATCAAACATGGCCTTGAACGTGCCATATGAGAACGTAGCGAGCTGGTCGTCGGTGTACTCTTCCAAGATCGCCCGGAAGTCGCTGATCGTCAGCGGAGCGGCGTCCTGATCGCGAAGCTCGTCAGGCGTAGTGGGAACGGGCTCCTCACAGCCAAGTCGATCGGATTCACGCGTGAATTGCAACGGGAGCCACTTGAACAGCTCCTTGGGGATCGGTCGCCGAGGAGCATCGGAAGACGAGCGAGTGGCGGCGACGTTGGAAGACGAGCGACGGTTGGAAGCGGACATGGTGGGCGATGGATGAGAAGACGAGAGGAGAATGCACGAAGGCGGACAACCAGAAGGCCAAAACGTTTATTAAGGGCGACAGTCAGAAGAACGTGAAGGGAACCGTGAAGTACAACGTCCAAATGCGGTAATCTAAGCGCTCTCCGCGCGACGGCGATCGAGGGCGGCCCCAATCAGTCGCACATCAAAGGAATAGAACCGAAGACTTCATCCTCGTCTGACAGAGAGGACGGCGACCTTTCCAGCTTCTTGATGGCCGCGTGGAGGGCGGACTGCTCAATACGCACCCCGCGCAGTTCAGCGGCGACCAATTCCAGACGCGCGAGTACTTCCGAAAAATGAACGCGGTACCGGTCGTCGCGCGCCAGGTCGCGCATGACCTCCAAGAGTTGAAGTTCGTGTTGCAGAGTGGCATGCACTGAGTCCAGGAAGTGGAGGCGGTACGGCAGGCGGTGCGTCTGGACCAGGTCGACAAGGAACGCCTCAAGGCCGTTGGAGTAGAAACACTGGTCGATGGCGATGGACACGCGGGCAAGTAGGTCGGAAACGCCGACGAGAAGGCCGTCATGAAGCATGCTCCAACCATACTGGGAAGGTGTCAATCAAGCGCGAGAAGCATCAGGCCGAGAAGCTCACCAAAAGTTGTCCTAAACGGGAAAGCGCGTGTTCATACACAACGCGGGGACAGCCGTGGTCGACGGATACCGTCTCGAAGAACTCGATTTGCTCAACAATGTGCGCACGAAGCGGGGAGAGGAGTTCAAGGGCCAACTCGCGGTGCGAGCTGACTTGGAGGGCGAGCGTACGCGGGAGGACGGTCGACGACATAAAAAATGGAAGTTGATGAACTTCGAAGGCAGTTACAGCGGCTTTATACGACACGCGGCTACTCAAAAGTGGATGTCCTCTCGGAGGCTGGCAAACTCCTGATCTATCTCCTCCATTTCCTTTTCGACCTTCCGGATCCGGGCATCAACCAGAATAGACTCCGTGATCAAGGACCCTCCGGCGCGGTTGAGGACGCGGCGCGCGCAGAGTTGCTTCCGGAGCCGCTGCTGACAGGCAATGCGACGGGCATCGAGATCGGCCCGACGAGCGCACCGACGGGACCGGGCGACAAGCTCTTGGAAAAGGAAGAGCTGACGGTCAGCCAAGGCAGGCCAGCCCTCGGTGATCGTATTCTCGGTCCGTTTCACGAAGTCCGCGGCAACCTCGCCATCGTCCCCCAAGGTGATCAAAGTGTCCTGCCATGAAGACAGTCAGCCACGAAGACGAGGGCCTACACGCGGAAGGAGGACGACGTACCACCAGTTCAGCGATATGGTCGTAAGAATCGTAGATGATTCCAACGTCCTCTTCAGTACGAGCGGCAGCAAGAGCCTCGAACTCAGAGATCGCGACTTCAAGCTGACGGACAGTCTCCGTGAGGATGGGGACGTTGAGGAAGATGAAGGCAGACATTGCGAAGGATGAAAACCGAGGATGGAACGAGGGAGTTTATATACGCACAAACCGAGGACGGTTCGAATGCAAGTGGGGGGGAGGTGATGAGCCTCAGGACCAGCTAGGCCCCGGAAACACCACGCAGCACATCACTATTCGCGCCCGTCAGTCAATTCACGCAGTATGAAGACGAGCGGCTTCACAAGGAAGGCGAGCGACTACCGAAGGAGCGAGTACGGAGACATGCCATTCCAAGGGTCGAAGGAGCCGATGCCGAGCTGCCGGCGGCTGACCGAGGTCGCCAGAGCTCTAGCCAGGACAGAGGAGGCGATCGATCGAGGGCCTGGTCTAGGCGACCGCCACGGAGTCCAGTAATTGGTACGAAGGTCGTCGGAAGAGGCCCGGAAGACAAGGGAGTGAGGGGGACGGCCTTCCGAGGCCTATGAAGACGAGCGGATGGACTTCAGACGCGATCACGTGGTGACGCGCCACAAGACTAAGCGCTCTCGTGACCGCGGATGCAAGTCGAGCGGCGACGTGATAGGCTCGGTGCAAACACCTACCTAACCACCGGAGTGCGCCGTAGGGGTTCAGGAGAGGAGGATCGCGACGTGAGCGTGGGAGGAGCAGGGTTTCCTATGATTGGACGATTGGTAGGATAGTTGTAGTTTATTTGGTGACGATTTGTACAGTATATAAGTCAGCGGGATTGCGGCCCAGCAAAGCAGCGCAGTAGCTCCAGAGATCGAGTCCGAGTCCAAGAATCATCTAGTCGACACTCAATTGAAGACCGTCCATCTTCAAACCTCCTCTTGCAGACTAGCCTCACCCACGGAAGTTGCTTGACTTCCATCTGAAGTTGCTCAACTTCCTTGTCTATCGTCGACGGGCTACGTGAAGAAGAGCGACTACACCGGGAACCTGTCCTCCACCTCGCACCCTACTAGGTAGCTGATCTCGTGCTCGTTTGGGTGTGTGTTTCGCCCAGCGACCCAGAGTTACCCCATCAGCGTGCAACCCGATCACGTCCGGAGACGGTTGAGGTATCAGGATGCTCCACAGATGCTTGCGGGGAGGGATTCTGAGCGGATAGTTGAGGGCTCAAGTCACTTGCATGGTGAGGAGAACATACTACTTGATTTGCACCAGTGGCCGTCGAGCTCACAGAATCTGTCCACCATCACCGACACCTTAGATATATGCCCAAATCAATCCAACAGGGACATACCGTCAGGACCATATGCATTGCGACTTGCACCAGCATCCATGTCGGCAAATGGGGCACTTTCGGGATCCATCGCAGGGTCGCTCTTGTCTCCTTCGCGGCTGTCTGCCGCCGTCTTGCGTCGCTTGACTGGTCTCGATGCACTCACTGGCAGGACTACACGCAACTGATTCTCCTTCATGGCAGCCACACCTGCGTTCAAAGAGGCTGGTGCGTCCCCGTTCATGTGTCGCCACTCCGTCGAGCGGGACACAAGTTCTCCGCAATGTCTGCATTTGATTTTTGGTGGAGCCATGTTGCACAGTATCAGAAGCACACGAGCAAGAGGGTAACAAGAAGAGGCAGACGGAAAGAGCTAGAGAGGATAGCCTGTCGAGGATGTATACGCGCTCGCGGTAGTTTGAGGGGGACGCACAGGGGATGACGGACTTAGCACCGGTGAGTCTGACGACTTCTCCAAGCGGTCTGTTATCTCGATATCCACTGTAAGCCTCGCAGCGGAGGCGGCGTCCGAGAGCTCACACTGGAGGGGAACAGAACAGGCACAAAAACTCTGCGTTGCTGCTCTAAGTATGAGGTAGATAAACATGTGTGAGGTACGTACCTGCGTTGCTGCTCTAAGTATGAGGTAGAGTAGCACGCAGTCAGAATACCGAGAAGATGTACTATCCGAATAGGGAATGTGTGAAGGATACGGTGGCTGTGTAAGGTAAGCGCGAGAGTGATGTCACATATGAATCGAGCGTAGGGCTTACACTCTCCCCCATCCAAAAAAATGAACGCGGGGAGGAGGTAAAATGCACGGTAGGAAAAAGGAAGGGGGTAAAAGGGATTAATCTTCGACGATGTTGTTTTCTGAATTGTAAATGTCAAGAGCTTCACAGTCTTTAACCTCTCGGCCCGGGAGCCACGAGTCGTGCGCGGGGCCGTATCCGAGCCAACGAACCAGATAACGGTATCCACGTCCAACACGACGACAGTCGAGAATGCGTTCGACGAACCACTCGGATTCCCCATCAGGGCCAACGGTTGGTCCGGGAGCGGCATCCTCGCGTCCTGGGAACATGTCCTCGTCGTTCGGAACAAAGCGTTTGAGGAGGGAGACGTGGAAAGTGGGAAAGATGCGCATAGACTCGGGCAAGTCCAGAGTATACGCTGACGAGTCGGGCCAAGCCTGAAGAATGCGGAAAGGTCCGTCAAATCGTACCATGAATTTAGCGACTCGTGTGTCGCCTCTTTGCATGTATTCACGCCGACGGTGGAAGGTAGACAGCAAGACCTGATCGCCGATGACGAATCGGGGATCCGGTGCTCGACCATGGTTAGCAGCGTCCGCCTGGTCGATCTTGGCCATAAGGAGGTTGTCAGCCGCCTCCATGGTATCCGTCTCCAGTCGAGCGATGACGTCGCGAGCCGCATCAGCCCCAGTCGGAAATTCCACACGAGCTTCGTCGACGAGAGCGGAGGAGACAGGAGGGACCACACGCGGTGAACGGCCATGACGTAGCTGGAAGGGAGTGAACCCGGTCGAGGCATTGACCGTGTTCATGATTTGGAAGCGGATTGCGGGCAGAGCGGCGACCCAGCCGGTCTGTTTGCGGTTGACATGGTAGCGTAGCATTTGCACGACAGTCTTGTTCGAGCGTTCGCTAGCGCCGTCTGACTGAGGGTGGAACGAGGACGACAAGTTAAGTTTGACCCCGGAAAGACGATGCAGAGCGCGCCAGAATGCTGAGATGAATAATGGATCGCGGTCTGAGATGATAACATCAGGTAGACCATTTTCGCAATACCAATGTTCGAAGAAGATGGCTGCGAAATCTTCGGCTGAGATGTCCGTCCGGCAGGGAACGATACGGAGATCTGAGTTCATGCGGCACGTCATCGTCACGAGACTGTTGAAACCACCGTCTGGAGGCAATGGTCCAACGAAGTCAATGGCGACTGATAGACAACGGCCGTCGGGAACTGGTAAGGGATGAAGTGGCCCAGGTCGTTTTCGAGTAGACGATTTGTTCCTCTGACAGGACTCGCAACCGGGGATATACATTGTTTGTAGCTCCTTCCGCATGTGGGGCCAGTAGTAGTCGCTGCGAATGGCGGCGTAAGACTTATCGAAGCCGCCGTGACCAAGTGTGTCGTGTGCGAGAGCGAAGATGACTTCCCTCAGGGAAGCGATCCTCGGGACGACGAGGCGGTTCCCCACGTATAAGAGCTTGTCGACACAGCGGACCCCCGCATGAGAGCGACCGTTAAGGGATCCGGAGTGAAAAAGCTCCAAGGCAGCTTGTTCGCCGTCGCCTGCTAGTCCCTTTAGCAGCTTGATACACCAGCGGTCCTCGAGGTAGCCAGCACGAACACGATCTAGCCAAGCCGCATCGGTCGCTATTTGCAGGACAGACACAGGAGCGACGACTACACGATCACAGTTCTCGAGGAGGGCGCGAGCACGTAGCGCGGTAGAAGCGGATTGGATGAGACCGATTGTCGCGACAGTGGATGGATCTATGATAATATCCTGAGGACGGAGATGAGAGAGCGCGTCCGCGATGGAGTTCTCTTCGCCCTTCAAGTAAGTGATGTTGAAGTCGTACTGGCCCAAGAATTCTTGCCAGCGCGCCTGTCGACGGGACAAGTTCTTTTGGGTGCCAAAGTTCTCGAGTGTTCGATGATCCGTGTAGACGATGAAAGGGACTCCGAGTAGGTCTACACGCCACTTCTTGAGTGCGCGGACGATCGACAGGAGTTCCTTTTCATGTACGGGATAATTCAGCTCCGCAGCCTTCAGTTGAGCAGACTCGAAGGCTACAGGTCGTGCTGTCTCGAGTGTAGGACCGTAAGATAGAACGGCTCCCGTCGCGAAGTCGCTCGCGTCGCAACAAACAAAGATTTTGTTGTCGCGCATGTCGTCGTGGTTTATGGAGGTCAAGCATCCGTGTCCAGTCACGAGAGCTTTGACTCCTTCGAAAGCGACAGTGTGTCGGTCCTCCCAGATGAACTCGCGTTCGGATTCCTTCGTCGTCAGAGGCGTCAGAGTAGCGGTCAAAGATGCGAGCGAAGGAAGAAAGCTAGCCAAGTAGCGAGTGAGTCCGAGGAACGAGCGTACGTCGCCAGCAGAACGAGGAGTCGGCCACGAGAGGATGCGGTCGACTTTCTTTCCGTCAGGAGAGATTCCGGCACGGGAGATATTGTGGCCTAAGAAGCTGAGTTCCTTGCAGAATAGGGTCGTCTTCTTCAGCGAAACATAGAGTTTGTTAGCGCGAAGAGCATCGAGGATAGTCGCAACGTTTCGACGGTGCTCAGCCATGTCCTGCGACCAAATGATTATATCATCTAGGTAGACATGGCAGATCTTGCCTATATGTTGACGAAGAGCGTTGAACATGCATCTTTGATGAGTGCTGGGGGCGTTTCGGCACCCCTGCGGCATCACCGTCCACTCGTATAAGCCGAAGGGTGTCGTAACGGCTGTGTAGGGGATGTGCTCAGGCTTTACGCGTGTCTGGAAAAAAGAATTGGTCATATCCAATTTACCCCACACGCGACCTTTCTCGCAGTCAGCCAATATCTCTTGGATACTGGGTAGAGGATGGGCATCGGGTATCGTGTTCTGATTCAGTTGCCTATAATCGTTCACCCAGCGCGGCTTCGCGGAGGGATCCGATTTAGGAATCAAGAACGCGGGCGAAGCGAAGGGGGAGGAAGATGGACGAATCCGACCAGCTACGAGATGCTCCTGCAGCAGCTCGTTCCATACTGACTTGTATTTCTTTGGACAATCGTAAGTGCGTCTTTTAATCGTCATGTTGGGGTCTTTCAGGTTGAATTCGTGGTAGACGTTGGTCGGTAGTTCGTCGAGGGTCGGGATATCGAGGGGGAAACAGTCGCGGTACTTGTCCTTCATAGACGCGTCAGCGACTGCCATCTCGTCGAGCTCAGCGAGCTCTTCGATGCGTGAACGAACAGCAGCAATGGTCAACGCGGGAGCCCCCATAAGGGGCTCGCCCTCCCGCGTGGAGATCGCCTGCAGCAGTTCACGCATAACGTCTTTGTGCTGCGTCAGTCGTAGCCGTGCCTGGAGGTGCTCATACTCCAGACGTAGCGTACGACTTTCTCGCACAGACGGGGGAGGAGGGGAGGAAGGGACAGCCGGGGCGAGAACGTCTACTCCAGAATGGGAGTCCCAGAGCGCACGAAGCCGGAGATCCGGCAGGAGGTGGTTACGTGCTAGGAATGAATTGCCTAGTATCACGGGTACACACAGGTTGTCTACGACGTAGGCGCGAACCGATCGTGAGGAGTAGCTAGAAGCAGGGTCTCCCACCCTGACCTTCACCCACTCCTTCGACACATGCTCGCCACCGTTGAATGCGTCGCCCAGACGGAAAGGTTCTCGCAAGGAATGTCGGCGTAGTTTGTGAGCGGATACGACATCAGCCCTAATAAGCACTGGTGGTGAAGCGCAATCGATCAGCATAGGCAAAGGCTCTGACAAGCCGTCGGGGGTGTGTAGCGACGTGCGCCACGTGAGGTGTGGTACAGAAGGCGGGGATACGTACCCGTCGTCGTCCTCCTCAGAAGAGGAGGAATACGAGCCAGAATCGAGGATTCCGGTCGTCGCGAGCTTGTCGCTGATAGCGGCGATTGTAGCGGAGAGCGAGTCGGTCTCAGACTCGGCATGTTCGAGGGACTCATCGTCGTCAAGAGGTCCAAGCGCAGCCACAGCAGTCCGGCGAGTGCTTGAAGTGACCGTCGTCGACTTCGAAGAGGATGGGCCGACGGTCTTGTACGTGGCGGCGTCAGGGAAATCGTTCGGACACGTCTTGGACCGATGGTCGACGTTGATCCTACGACATTTGAGACACCCGTTGTTGGCAAACAGGTATTCACGTTCAGCAGGAGTGAGAGCGGGGAGTCGAGGTTTGGAGGACGAGGAAGAGACCGTGATGGATGAGGACGAGGATTGTTCGCGGTCGCGAGGGGCACCGGAGCGCTTCGAAGGTGTTTGACGCTCTTGGGCTAGAACGCTCTTTACCTCCCTGAGTGTACGCGCGCGCGTTCGCAGCCGGTCCTCGTCGTACTCGCACAAGGCGGTCTTCCAGGTCCGATAGTCGTTTACTGAACGATAGATGATTTTGTTGGCCTCAGAGCGGACATCGGGGGCCGCGTGGGACTCGATGTGCTCTCGAAGGCGGTCGTCATCCCATCGGTGTACTGATCCACGCAGCAGGATGTTCTGACGCTCGAGGCGCTCGATGAAGCGCGTGAGAGGTTCCTCCGTGGTCTGGGAAAGACGAGACATGTTCTGCACTAGCTTCTGATCCCAGAATTTCTCCAGGAAGCGAGTCTGGAATTGGATACAGAAATCTCTCCAAGAGAGGCGATGGAAGGCTAATTGATCCGCATAGTACCAGTCTTTCATGATTGGGTCGCGTACTCCAGACATGGCCACGAAGACTTTGCGGTCGTCCGTGATCGTCTTAGTCTCGAAGTACTGGCCGCATTTAGCGACCCATTCATGATAGACCACCGGCGTGAGTTTGCCGGCAGTCAGAGCGGGGAGTTCTTTATACGAATCACATTTAACTTCCGCGATATCCGAAGCATTTGCAGAGGTGGAGGACATTGTCGTACGATTTCGGTGCGAGACAGAATCGGAATCGGAGTCGGATGACGAATGCTGCTGAGGAACCGGAGGCGGGAGAGTGTCGATCGGACGAAACCGGGGAACGTATCGAGTAACAGCAGGAGCAGTAGTGATTGCAATAGGATTCGTGAAGCAGGGAACGACTTTGGTAGTCGTCGGTGCGGAGGGGTCGGCAGCAGAGCAGATGGCGGTAACGGTGAGAGACGAAGATCCCGGGGCAGCGGAGATCGTAGTGTCGGTGTCTTGCACAACGACAACGGGTTCGGATGACGGAGGTAGAGCCAGCTTCTGTGGCAGGGGACGGGCGGAAGAGATCGATTGGTTCAGACTCACGAGAGGTGGATATATGCGTCTCGAAAGTCCTTGTATGCGGGCGTCTTCACTCGAGGAGCGTCTCCGAGTAGAGGCAGAAGCGTCACGGATTGGAGATCCCGAGCGCGTTGAGGGTAAAGACGAGATCGAGGTCAGACTCGAAAGAGTCGAGTCCGGGGAAAGACTGTCCAGGACGGGGTCAATCCCTCCTGTCGAACCTCGTGTGTCGTCCACCCTGGCACTGAGGGGATCCGCACGTGTCTCGGGTGGGATGGGAGCTCCTCGAGAACGAGTCCGGAGTGGGATAGGAACCGAGGGCCTGTACCGCGACAGTGTGCAGAAAAAACGAGGGCGAGACGAGAAGGAAGGGGCGAGCTCCCTTTCGCGTCCCGCACCGTGATCCTGTTCAACTGTCCTGTTGGCGGTCTAGACCTGGTGAGGCTCCTTGAGAGGATTTGTCTCCGGCAGGTCGGTGTGCGATGTTCAAAAAAAAAGTGTAAGCCTCGCAGCGGAGGCGGCGTCCGAGAGCTCACACTGGAGGGGAACAGAACAGGCACAAAAACTCTGCGTTGCTGCTCTAAGTATGAGGTAGATAAACATGTGTGAGGTACGTACCTGCGTTGCTGCTCTAAGTATGAGGTAGAGTAGCACGCAGTCAGAATACTGAGAAGATGTACTATCCGAATAGGGAATGTGTGAAGGATACGGTGGCTGTGTAAGGTAAGCGCGAGAGTGATGTCACATATGAATCGAGCGTAGGGCTTACATCCACACAGGCTTGAGTCACGAGTGGCAGCACAGTGGTCTCCGAACTAGCCGTCACGGCCGAACATCGTGAAGGTGACCATAATGGGCCTCTCCCGACGCCCTTTATGTGCAGATCCCGATATCAGTGGCGCGGGTCACGGCGCGCACTACAGGCTGAATCTACCCGTTTTCCGGTTGTCCTAGGTACACGGGGCACTAAGCTCCATGACCACGCAAGGTGAGCCAAACAACGAAAAATATGCGCTCAGTATATAGACCACTCACCGCTCAACGACACGCCTACCTCCCCATTTTCCCCCCTTCCAACTTCCTCCTACTGGTGCCGGTCACCCTCTGCCAACATCCCTGCCGTGAACACTACCTCTTCGTTGTTCCTCTCCTCTGGCTCCATACCTGTCAAACACCTTCACTCTTTTAAGTCTCACTATCGCCGTCCATATCAATTGTCCGGCACAATGTCCAGACCTGTGAGTCACGTACCATGGTCGCTTTCCACCTCTCCTCATTCCCTCTCCTGCACCAAGCGCACCAAGAAAGACCTAGAACTTCTCATTGCCGAGCTCCAGCAGAAGCTCACCGGCGAAGTACAGGGTAAGTCTAACCACGAACCTTATCAGTGTCACGGTCACAGTCTGCGATGATACTCACGCGTACCATCAGACCGTCAAGATGCCGCTGAACAGCTCCAAGAGGCGACGGCTGGCCTTGAGCGGCTCCGCCTCGAAGTCGCAGCTGCTAATGCCCAAGTCGAAGCGGCTGCCAGGGCTGCCGCTGATGCTCAAGCTGCGGCCGCAGGCCCCGCCGCAGGACCTGCTGCTCAGGCTACCGCTGCAACAATCCCTAAGCCCCGAGGGATCCTACGCAACCTCGAGCGGCTGTCTAGGCTTGAACACGACGACTACAGGTCCATTCAGGTGAGTGACAACCAGCATGTGCTCTGGCCAATGTACTCACTGCCATTGCTCATTGGCTAGCGCACCGTGCGTGACCTGGTAGTGATGTGCAAGCTCGACATCACTGAGGACTTCCGTCGCCACAGCACCGAGTCCCTTGCCAAGGTGTACAAAGCGGTACGTCATCCTGTGTGATGGTTTAGTGACTAGTCATCATCTCGGTGATTGATGGAGCTCACCGATATTTGTGTAGGCCCGCGAGGCTCATCCGATTCTCAGGCGGTACCACAACAACTGGGTCACCGCTGAGATGGCCAAGCAGTTCCTTTCGAACCGTCGCAAGCACGCCATCCGCAGTGGGTACCTGAACCGTAGTGAGCTCAAGACCAGTCCTCGTCGTCGTCGCTCACCGAGTTGTGAAATCTAGATGGGGCTGCATAGTAGTACTTACTATACGCACTCCCTCAGAGTGGGGGCCCTGTACTGCGTCGGCTTGACGTCGACGAGTTGGAACTTCTCTTCCGCGATGTGACGTGTACTAGATGCCAGTAGCGACCATGTATTCCCTTTTGGGATGGCAGCGCCAATATATGATCTGATTTTCGAGAATGCTATCAGTGTGACTGCGCCTACAGATCAAGGAAATATCATCAAGCGAAGTGCCGAGAACATTTCTACCACGCCGAAACATGGTGAGCGACATGGTGAAATGTCTGCAGTGTCGTCTAGAGAATGTCTGGTGAGGTTTACCTAGTCTGTGACCCAAGTGTGATAGGGATTATGCCAGCACGCACCACAGTTGAAAGTACGATACATCATGGCGGCATGCACCATATATTTGACAGTGATCTCACTCGTAAATGATGGTGAACAATGCGTTAGTGAGAAGGATCAGTACATGGTGAAGTGTTTCAAAATCTAGTGTGTGCTACCCACTAATTCCCCAAGTGGTGATGCCTCGAAGCGCTCAGAACTTGGGGCTCTTCATCAGAACACATCATCACCGTTCCAGACAATTCCCGAAGTACTCCGCCGTGAAATTCCCGACGACCGGGGCACACAGTGATGGAAGATTGCTTGTCACCATAGATGCTGCCGCCTAGTTGCCAATGGAGTCTGTACGCCTGGTGCTTTAAGTTTTCGTAGTTTCTATATTCGTATCCGACGTCGTTCAAGCGTTCATTAGCTCTCGTGTGTAGCTCACAGACATTGGAGAGCATCAAGTTGTCCGCTTGAACCGTTATTTAGTACTAGCAAGTTCTACAGCCAGAGATCTTGATCTGACTGTGGTGTCTGTGACACCACGTCGCTGCAGAAGCAACTTCGCCTTTCTTGTGAGCAGCTAGTAGAGTCTTCACTTTCAGCGGCACCGTGCTTTAGGAGAGAAGATGGGAGGTTCCGATTCCACCAAAGAATCGTGGGGATGGGCAACCGGAGGGAGAAAGAAGCAAGCGCGCGTGCCAGCGTTAAGCCTGATGATAGCTCTTGATCAAGAGGATCCTTTGATCTATCCTAGATGAGAGTGCAGATTGATCAGATAAACAAAGTTCCCTGGGCTCGCAAGTTCGGCATACTGTCGGCATGTTCTCGCCTAACGCGTGAGTGGCTGAGGGATTTGGACGCGCCGGTCCATGTCTCGAAGGTCTCGTGTTGCATCCCTCGACGTGTTTCGAGGGCTGTGATGTAGCATATTCATAATAAGATTACTATGCAAAGGTTTTCTTTGGGCTCATTTCGCTGGAGCCACCCTGGTTCTCTTGGTGGCGTATAATATGTTGACCTATAAGACTTGTATCAGTAATCCATTCCCAACAAAACCCACCACATACATGTCGCATACCTGAGATGCAGTGAGATCAAGGCCCAAGGCTCGAAGAGATGTCATATCGAGTATTCAAAAATGGCGGTGGTATGCATTATGTAATCTACATAGGCGCTGCTAGCCCGTGCGTCAAAACCGCTACTCTTCGAATCCTCATCCTGTTTCGGACACTCCGAACACCATGACAACTACCTGGAGACCTCGGAAACACCGCTCTCCTGCTCAGTGTGCACACTCATCGAGGAACTTTGCTGTGATCAACACTACTAGAGCCGGTACTAACAAGGAGAACATCCCTCCTCAGGCTGCCGCCAGGCCCAGTCTGAATTCAATAAGTCCACTTCCGAGTCGCACCTCCGGAAGCAGGCATCAAATTCGAGCCTCCAGCACGTCTCCATCTCCATCCCCATTAGCACATACACTCTCGCAGAGTGTTGCCAAGGGCCATCGCTCCACCACGCGCCTTCTTCCTGAGGATGCGCAAGCTGAAATACGGCGTCGTGAGGCGCTGCAGCGGGAGCTCCACAATACACGGCGGCGAGAGGCACGCTTGCGTTTGACCAAAGAGCGACTGCAAGATGAGGTCAGCAGGCTCAAGACAGACACGTCGAGGTCCGAAGAAAATACAGAGGCACACCTTGAAGAGCTCCGGGCGCAGTTTGAGAGGGAGGTACGGGAGGTTCAGGTGTTAGCGGAGACAGGGGTACAAGCAGCACAGGCAGAGGCGAGAGAGGCACGTACTGCACAACTAGCAGCCGCCAGCTGTGCGCAGGCAACTGTGACGAAGCTGGTGGCCGAGATGCAGTGGACAGGACAAGTAGCAGATTCGGAGGTCCGACTGGCCGCTCAAGACAACCAAGACCTGCGGACAGCGCTATCTATGGCACGTGCTACCCTTGAAGAACGACAGGCTGCATTGCAGGCTCTAGAGACCTCTGCTGCTAAGGAGATTGCTGAGGCAACACGACGGGTCTCTGACGCTGAGGATCTGGCCAAGAGAGCGAGCGAGGAGGTCAAACAGGTTAAAGCTGTCTCAGCTGCGACCTTGGAGGAGGCCAGGGTCCACAGTGCACACTTGGCCAATGCTGCGTGGGCGTATGCGGCATGGATCATTGGGCGTGCGCAAGCCACATATGCGGAGCAAGTAGACGAACTGCAAGATCGAGTGTCAGCCCTGATCCGTTCAATTGACGGGCTCGCTCACCATGCGGTCCAGGAAACACAGTCTCAAGCGGCAGAAGCAGTCCTCGAGGCGCAGTGCGCTGCCCAGGATGCAGAGTTGCGGGCTCAGGCAGCGGTAGAGGCTGAGAAAGAGCGGGCTGATGCATCTATTCAAGAGGTTGAAGACCGCCTACGCGCCGCGCTTGAGGAGGCCGAATCATACCTCCACGATGCTCATCATTTGCTCACCAGTCAGGCCGACAGCCAGAAGGATACCATAGAATCCTTCAGATGCCAGTTAGATGAAGCTACCCAAAGCTCCACTCACCTCCGCACGCGCATTCACGCTCTCCGGAATGAGAACAAAGCTCTGCGCATGAGAGCGAGCCGCTTTGCTGATCAGAAGGCACGTGCAGCGGACAAGGCAGCCCACGCGGCCGAAGAGCAGACACGCACGGACAACACATTGGTGCTCAAAGAGGATGGTATTGTACCTGATAATGTCCGCGCCCTTGTCCGTGACCTGGTCGAGCTTGGACTCAAGGTCTCGCATGTCAAAGGAGCGATCTCAGCCGTTGCCCAAGCCACAGGAACGAACATCTGCGGTGAGCTCAGTGCACGCTCCGTCGGGCGCTTCGTACGTGAGGGTGGAGTCGCTGCAGCCATGCAGATTGTAGAGGAGATTCATGCATCGGATAGTCAGTGCCCATCCTGGTATCCGTCGTGTTGGACAATGGAACTCACCGGCACCGTGACAACAGGCATGACCATCAGCAGCGACGGTACATCACACAAACATGTCAACTACGACTCCAGGCATGCGTACCTCCACAATGGAGATGAGCACAGTCGACGATTCCTTGGGATTCAGTCAGCGGCCAACCACACGAGTGTCGCGCAGCTGCAAGGATGGAAGGATGTCGTTGACGACTTCTATACCATATACAACGACAGTCCTCGCGGCCGAGCCGACCCTATCAGCACGAACGAGTTTCCTTCTAAGGTATCGGGTATCCTCACAGACCACGCCGAAGACCAGAAGAAGCTCGCTCGCATATTCGCGGAATGGAAACAACTCTGTGACCGGCATGTGCGCGGTGAAGAAGCACTCTCCGCAGCTCCCGAGGAATCCCTCTTGCCGCTACTCTCCCAGGAAACCGCAAGTGCAATTGAACGGCTCGGGGGTCCAGATGCGTGGGGCAGCCTCTCTCCAGAGCAGCTGGCAGCCGAGAACATCCAGATCAGAGCCGCCGTTGCCCACTCCCTCGGCGAAGCAGCCTTTCAGGCACTACCGGATTCGGAACGCAAGATCGTAGATCTCTTCGTGCATGCTGGGTGCTGCATGCACAAAGAACTCAACTCCGTCAAGGGAGGGAACACATCTATGACCGCATACTGGGCAGCCTCAGGGGCCGAACCACCTGTTGTTCTCATGAACAGGGACAATGAGGCTGCGGCCGAGGGCGGTAGCTCAGCCGCCCGTAATCGTGCATTCGAGCGGTCACGCGGAGGTGGAGTCAAGTGCGCCGAGCTCTCAGGTGCCGTGCTTCGTCACAAGGACGATAAGAAAGGACAACAGGACTCATACCGGTTGTTCTTCGAGAACGAGCTCGGGTTTCAAATCACATTTCCAGATACTAGCAACACAAGATATCAGTCGTACTGCGAGGCTGCAAGCGCACTGATCCTCCACCTACCTCTATACCGACGCTACTTTGAACATCTTCAGGAGAAGAAGGACAGCGGCAAATTTAACCACCTCGAGCAGAACGTTTACAAGGCGCTTCATGACAATCCCACGATCACCGAGCTCTGTGTTCTAGCCCTGTATGCTCAAGCTGTGAGCCATCCCTACATGCGTCACATACGTGGCTCAGAAGAACTGTCTACCAACCATCTCGACCTCGGCAACTTCCATGACCAGCTCAAGGAGTTCATGCGACGCATCATTGCTGATCTGGACTTGATCCTAGATCCTGCTGCCTCGCACGAGCTCGGAGCGATGGACGGTGCGCCCTGGAAGAAGCCAGAGGTCATTTACGCTGTCAAGAACCTCACGCCAGGCTTACCTCATCTTCGCGGGGCACTCGTCGCCTTTTTCACTGGCGCACTTGCAACCTGGGAACGGTTCACTACCGGCTTCGCATCGGGCAGCGCAGTTGCCGACCTCCAGGATGAACATCGTGCACGCGCGTGGATGCCCCCAACGAACGACGCCAACGAGGGGGCTCTGGGCAGCCTGCGAGTGGACTACCGAGGAGCTCCTAATATGTCCCTTCATCAGTACAACTCGAAGGTGATGTACCGACGGAATGACACTTCAACTTACATCACCACGGCCCTGGACTCCCCATTGGACCAGGCTTTCCTGCGTAAGAAGGCCCGTGAGATTGATGCGAGCGGCTTGGAAAGAAAGCGGAGACGTACCATTGCGGAAGAAGACCAGCGAGCTGCGCAGAGGAGAAGGCTGGAGAGGGAGGCCAAGAGCACGAGGACGAGCGCCCGCCTCGACGATCTTGCCCGTGTAATCCCGATCTTGAATGTCGCGGCGCTGACCTGGAGCAAAACAACCGTTGCGGTGCTGAATAAGCAGCTCGAATGGCATCGCGAGTTCGTCGACAAGCCATCGCAGGGCAACAACAAAGTGCCGATGAAGAAGGATGTGCTTACCAAGGAGCTCAAGTTGGCTGCCCTTGTGGCCGCCGTACACCGGTACAATGCAGCCCCTCCTGCTGGAACTCCGCAGGAGTTGGTCAACAGGTGCCTCCAAGTGCCGGAGCCGGAGTTGCTTGAGGAGCTGAGGGAGTACAGTGAGGAGGAGGATGGTCTTGAGTGAGGGATGGAGGCGGAGAGAGAGGTGGGAAGGGGGGGCGCACAGGCTGGTGATGATCAATGAAGTGTCAATAGAAGCATGCTCTCAACGTAATTTCGGACATTTGGTTCTCGCATTATGCTTATTACTTACCAGGAATATTCAAAACACCTGTAGTCACATTCCCTTCGCTGTTCTGGTACGCCGTTGCATGCATACCGTCGTATATCCTTGGACGCGTACACGGAGTTTAAAAGAAATCTCGATCGCGTCGAGCACCTCGATCGCGTTGCCTCGCTTAGATTTGCAGGCCAAAGATAATATCACGTGCAAAGTAGATTAACAAACTAAATTCAAGCGCCTAGTCAGACGCTGGCACATATCTCCTGGGCGGCTTGCCCATCCCCAAGAATCGGTCTTCTTCTTGTCGTGGCTCGCATGCGTCACGTGAATTTCCTGGCACCCGGGTTTATCCTATGTGCATCCCGTTCTCCTCCGTTCTTGAAGCCAGAAAGGAGTCCGTTTCACGTGACATTTGGCACCGCGACCCCTGGCACCTCCAGATGTAGGTTGCTGGAACTCCCTGTTGACCGTTGAACGTTGAATGTTGAACCAGCGGTGAGTACATGTACACTAGAAACTGCCAGAGCACTATAATGAGCCCATACATGGAAGATGTTCGGCGCCGCTGGGCGAGGGCTGGCGGAGCCTGCCCGAGGTGCGGCGCCCTCCGACGAGTCAGGCTCATACGAATCTCAGACTGAGCCTACAAGTGACTAGTACAACGACTTACGGTGCTAGTAAATGTGAATTAATAAAATATGTATGTCATTGTAGAGGTACATCCAGACAGCCGCACTTTAGAAAGGTTGGTCATCTCATACATAATCTGTAAACCTCGAAGGTAGGATTTGAGCGGCGTTAGTAGAGACAGTTCTCCCCCCCATTCAATAAGGGATCCTGTACATTGACTCGTCTGCCTAGGAGATACAAGATTTGGGCTAGGATCATAATTTTACCGCTAATAAACTGCAAAGCGTACCAGTCCGAATCGTGTCCAGGACCGCCCGGAGGGCTCTACGTATGCATGCTAGTTGTTTCCTTACTGTGGAATCGGACCTAGCGTGCGAAGCATCGCGATCACCTACCAAGTAGGATGATGAGGACTCGGAGGAAAGAGGCTCAGCCTGACACGTGCAAGCGTGATTGTCATGCTGACGCCACTGTGACAAATACGCGACTGTGACGGAATGCGTGGAACGCTCCTCCGAGTCCAGCAGCCCTCCCAACTCCAGCCCATATATACCCTTCCTCCGGTACCGCAGGACCCCTCGACTCTGCGGCGATGATGAAGCACAAGGCTGACTACACGCTTCTAGGCCTGCAGACCGCCCCCTCGGGCAAGAAGCGTGCGGCATGCCTTAACTCGGGCCGTCACTCTCGTCCACTCCTTCCTCGCGAACCCCAAGGGACACCCGATCTCTGGCAGCGAGGACGTGGTTCCGCAAGTCGCTCGTTGGCCTCACGTTGTACTCGCGCTTCCTTGAGCTGCAGCTCGCGGGTGGCATAGTGCCGGGCCGAGCAACTTGAAGGCTGCCAGCCGCCGCCGTCGCTGCTGCCGCCGTATTCGTTGTACCCGCTCTGTTCGATGTATTAATGAACCTCGGGAAGCGAGTGCTGACCGGCGACACTCAAGGATACGTACGTACGTTCTGGCATCCGTACAATATTAATGCTCACGAGATCGGTGGCGGTCAGTCGGACGGCTCAGTGCGGGTGATCACGCGGGCACCTCCTCTTGGATATAAGTTGTCTGACGTGCTGTGACAGTATATATTACTGATTAGCAGGGCATCGCCAAAGCTGACGGTCATTCCAGCGCTGAAACTGCATTCTCGACTGGGCTTTAGCCAGTTCAAGACTAGAACAGGCCAATCTCTTCACGTACAACAGGACTTCCAAGTGACAACGGTGCAAGCCCTTAGGCTGCTCCACATGTGTGAACTCTTCTGTTCCGACTAGTATCCCGGGAGAGTCTAAACTCGAAAGTATGTTGTGCCTACAAACACATATCATGCACTGACTCAAAGACTTACTCCCGAAAGATGCGATCCCCCTACTTACCAAATAATGCTACGCAAACGGACGAAATAAGGTGAGCTCGCATAATCTTTCAATAATGTTAAGAAGGTTTTCAAGGCCCAATGTAGTTACAGTATCCCGGATTGCATAACTTGCGAATGACGTTCAGTGATGTTCTCTTCGCCTCTCGAAGCAGGGAGGTTGCTCGACCGTCAGTGACTAATTAACCCTGTCTCGACCAAATGAAGTTGGCTAACTGCCAAGTTCTCAGGCGCTACCTACAGCCAATTACAGATCGTTCGCCGGCGTCGGAGACGGTTTCGTGTGGTTTAGACGACAACCTCTTGGGCGAGTACATATAAAAGATAACTCGTGGGGAGATGCACTCTTCATCGCGAGCCCAGCGAGCAACCACTCAGTCACGGCCGTTAAACCCCTCGGACTGTCAGCGCCATGAAATTCATCTCCTCAGTCGTTCTCGCGTCCTTCTTGGCCTTGCAAGTGCATTCTATGCCCGCCGCCCCGCACGGTAGTAACTCGACAGAGGTGAGCTTTCTCCGCACTCTGTGTTGCTTCATCATTGACTCTGCTTCCGCAGCATGTTGCCGAGCAAACATGCGGGGATCCGACCGTTCCAGTTGCCCTCCTCCGTGCCTACAACCCTACCGCGACCAGCCACTTCTACACGACCAATTACCTTGAGATGGAACACGCAGTCGCCAGCCTCGGCTACGACTCCGAGGGCGACGCCGCCTTTGTCTTCCCTCAGCAGGCTATGTACACGACACCGATGTATCACCTGTACTCGCCTTCGGCTTTGGACCACCTCTACACCACCAATGCAGCCGAGCGTGACAATGCCTTGAAAGGGGCTTACAACGTCGACGAAGGCATCACGGCATACGTGTATATGAGCAATATCTGTGGCTCTGTGCCCCTCTATAGGATGTACAATCCCCGTATCACCGACCACTTCTACACCACAAGCGCGTCAGAGAAGGACAACGCAATCACGCATCTGCAATATGTTTACGAGGGAATTGCTGCGTACGTGTTCCCGCAGTGGTACCAAGGTATGCCGGGTTTCCAGTGCCTCTCTTATTTCTTTCGCTCAGTTATATTTCTCAGTCGTAGCCTGAGGGAGTAAATGTCCGGTACAAGGAAGTTGATGGAAGAAGAATGCAAGTTGGAAGTGCGCGTGGGCGTTGCTTTCCGTAGTTTCCATATTCGTATCCTATGTCACTCAATTGGTCACCGGTCATTAGCATTAGCTCTGGTGTGCAACCCACAGACCTCAGAGAGCATTTCTGTCTGCAGCTGATCGGAACGTTCTTCAAGTTCAAGTTCAACAGGTTCGACACTGGGCATGAGCACGCCAGCGGCGTACGATCCTCGCACATCGGGTACCGTATAGCGCACAAGGAGCTCACGGACGAACGCGCTCGTCGCACTTTCCTCGCGACAGGCTGGCAGCCCCCAGTACTGCAGCCCTCCCAACTGCAGCCTATACACTCCTTTACACTATCCTTCTCCGGTACCGCACTGAACAATCTCCAGCTTTATCGACCATCGAGCAACAGTGACGCGTAAGCCGTGTGTTTTTTGACATATATATAGATCGGCGGCGCACAGTCTTCCGATGGCACCGTCTCCGATCTGTGTCCGATGTCAAACTTCGGTCCATCTATCCACATCGACTAGTAAAGCTCACAGCCCTCAGCAGCGTATGCTTCCGGATTGCTTTAGAGAAACAACATATTCTAACTCAGCTGTCGCCAGCCCTCAATCCCCAGGTAATACGCTGTACCACTCACTCTATGTTATACGAAATGCTTTGACGCGGTCAGGTGTTGAATTGAACTTGATCAAAACTGGAGTCGGTGATCTCTTCAAGACACACCTTCGACTGTAGTCGACCTCCGATCACCGCGGGCCAATATCTCCACTGCCTATGTACGACAGGAGTTCCAAGCAACCACAGCGCAAGCCCTTCAATGTGGTCGACATGAAGCACGCTGTGAAATCCTCTGTTCCGACTAGTATCGGAGAGTCCAAGCCCAAAGGTATGTTATGTATTAAATTCATATCACACTGGCTCAGAGTCTAAAGATATATTCCTTCATTTCAAATGGGCTCACGCCCACATGTGATCACAGCAGCCTGGAAGTACGACATGCGAATGAAAGTCAGTGATGTCGTTCCCTTCATCCGTTCGATTCAGGGAGATTGCTCGGCCGTCGAGTGACTAACCAGGCTGCCCCGACCGTATACTATTGGCTGACTTGTCAATACAGCCAGTTGCAAATTGTTCGCGAATATCGGAGTGTAGTTTAGAAGACAACCTCTTGGGCAAGTGCATATAAAAGACGTGAAGACGCGACCTTCACCGCCAGCTCAGTGAGCAACCACTCAGTACTCAGTCACTGCCGTTGAACCACTCCGATTATCTTCGCCATGAAATTCATCTCCTCAGTCGTTCTCGCTTCCATCTTGGCCATGCAAGTGCATTCCATGCCCGCCGCCGCCTCGCACAACGAGACAGAGGTGAGCTTTCTCTGCACTCCACGCTGCTTTATCATTGACTCGGTCTCCGCAGCGTCGCGCCGCGCAGACATGCGGTTACCCGACCGTCGCCCTCCTCCGTGCCTATAGCGCTGCCGCGACGGACCACTTCTACACGACTAATTTCCTTGAGATGGAAAACGCAGTCGGTAACCTCGGCTACACCTCCAACGGCGACGCCGCCTCCGTCCTCCCTTCGCAGGCTCCGAACACGGTCCCGCTGTACCGCATGTACTCGGCTTCGATTTTGGACCACTTCTACACCACGAACACAGCTGAGCGTGACAACTTTCTGGAGAACATGGGCTACTCCGACAATGGCATCACGGCCTATGTGTATCCGAGCGACCTCTGCGGTTCTGTGCCCCTCTATAGGATGTACAGTCCCGCTATCACCAACCACTTCTATACCACCAGTGCGCCGGAGAGGGACAATGCGATCACTAATCTGGGATATGTCGATGAGGGAATCGCTGGGTATGTGAACCCGCAGTAGTATTCAGGTGTGCAGGATTTCTACTAGTAGCGCCGCTTTTCTTCCTTTTTCTGACTTGATCGCAGGGAATTGATATCCACTGCAGGAATCGGGTCGATGGTAGTTCTCTTGGGTCCATAGATGCTGGCTAGTACTCCTGCCATTGCCAATGTGTGTGCACGACCACGCTGCTTTCCGTAGTTTTCAAATCCATATCCGATGTCGCTCAAGTGACACCGGGGGCATTGGGCGACTCTGTAACGAGCAGTTACATCGTGGTCACATCATGGTCAAAATCCACATGTTTCTCTCGTGTGACGCGGTGCAACATGCAAGAAATATTCAAAATGATCCCATTCGCGCCACCGCTGGCCAGTAGTCCATTTACGCCTCTTCGCTAGCAAAGCGTGTGCCCGGTCGATTCGGGTGCGTGATGTCGCCGAAGGTACTTGGCATTCTCTCGAGCACACACGGCGACCTCCGTAGTCCGGTACTGAACTCCATGACGAGCTCCGCTTCGGTCAGACCGAGTCTCTCCAGCTGAGTGCAATTCACCTGGGTGGCATATATGTGATTTCATGTCGACAGCACTGAAGAGCGGATCCACCTGAACCTCAATATGGGACAGGACGCGTGTATCCTGTACTTCAAGTTCGTCATGGCACTAATCGCCGAAAGGCGGCGCACTGGTCCACGTAAGGCATTGGACTGGCTAACGATGCTTGGTTGTGAGACAGACCTGACATGCAGCACATAGAACGTACGTACTCACAGACCTCAGAGAGCATTTTTATCCGCTCGGAACGTTCTTTCGTTGAACGCGTTCAACCCAGAGATCTTGATCAGCCTTGTAGCTTTTGAAGGCAAGGTGCCGTGACACCGCGTCCAGCTTGTCCAGAAGCAAAGCACCGAATATAGCGTCTTCGCTCGCAGCAGCGCATGGGATGGAGAAAGAGGCTCAGGCTCGACGCTCAGCGGTCCGGAGCAAGACGCAGTAGAGGGTAAGCGTGATTGCCCGTTGGTGACGCCACTGTGACAGTACGCGACCGTGACCCAACGCGGAGGGCTCCGTCCGACTGCACCTCCAGCAGCCCTCCCCACTCCAGCCCATACCCTATCCTCCTCCAGTACCGCAGGACCTCTCGACGTCGCGACGATGATGAAGCACAAGGCCGACGACACGCCCCTGGGCCCGCAGACCGCCCCTCCCGCCAAGAAGGCGCGCGGGAACACGGCGCACGCCGCGACCGTCGCCCTCGTCAACTCCATCCTCGCGAACCCCAAGGGGTACCCGATCTCCGGCAGCGAGGACGTCGTCCGCAAGTCGCTCGTCGACCTCGCGTCCTACGCGCGCTCCCTCGAGCTGCAGCTCGCGGGCGGTGCAGGGGCTGCTGCTGCCGCGAAGCCGGCCAGGTCCCAGGCGGAGCTCGAGGCGGCGGCGGAGAAGCTACGGAAGGCTGCGGTGAGCGGCATCAAGAAGCAGATGTCGGTGAGTCCAGCGCATATACCCACCACTCCCCGAGTCGGTTGTGCTTTGTGGACACTCACGCATGTTTTCGTGCGGTCGTGTGCAGTGGAAGCCTTCGTGCAAGACGGGCTCGGCAAAGTGGTCCTACGACGGCATCTGCTCCGACCCGGAGGTCTTCGGGGTGCTCATGAACCTCGGGGGGCCGCCGACGTTCAAGATGAAGAAGTTCAGTGTCGAGGAGTTCGAGAACTGCCTTGGGCCCATCGAAGGCCAAGTGAGGTGCGCATGCGTTCTCTATACAGTCCACATCGGGGTAGCCATGCGTGCCATTTGGCTGACTTGTTCGCGTCGTGAATATCAGGTACGCTGCCCTGTTCATCACCAGCAAGGAAGTTACTGTGCGTTGGTCCGAGACTGGCGAGTTCAAATTCAGCGGATCCTACGGAAAGTCCCAATAGGTCCTCTGAGGATTGCTAGGGCGGCCCTGTTGTCGTTCATGTTATGGAAATCGTATGGATCGTATAGTGCGTTAGCTAATGTATGCTACCCTGCTGAATATTGCGAAGGTTCTTTACACTCATACTGCGCGTTACGAAACTCACTGCTCGATGGAACGAAGGGCCGAAGCAAGCGTTAGCCATGCTAGATGTTCCAGCGTTGGTCCTTCAAGCCTTAGAGGCCTCAGGTTCAGGCCTACACCTGGTGAGCCACTCCGCGCTGGCCCCTCAGAATGAATACTGTTCCACAGAATATTGAACGGTCGACGTCCTGCAGATATCCTATTATATTAGCTATTGACACAGCAATCGGACGTCACAAGAAGCGTCGCTTACCCAACGTTAGAGAACACATCACTCAGGGTCTTGACATCGGGACTATCCAATCGCATGTTGCGCATGGGTCGGTGCATAAACACGAAGGAGCATTGCAAGAAGGAACTGCAAGAAAAAGCAAGGAAAGTACCAGAAGGTACGAAGGTAACAACGACCTGACCATGGCATTGGCGATGGCAAGAAGAAGCGGATTGGGAGCGCTTTGAGTGATGCCAGACCGCTCTCCGCACATACGTGGGAGAGCGTTGCCAGGCCATATCAATGAAAGCTAAGCGGCGTGTAGTGCACGCCGCTTACTCCAGCCCGGCCTCGTGTTACGCGCAATCTTTGTTTGACCCGTTCCACAATGGACCACATTCACTCACCTCCGCATACCCACTACGCTCTCAGAGCCCATACCCCATAGACGACGCGCAACGACTATTCACGATGTACCGGCCGATGATGTTCTCCGCCGCACACAGCGCGCTCTTCGAGCAGGCCCGCCGGCAGTCGCAAGAGCACGTCCAGGCCCAGCCACAGTTTCTCTGGAAACGCGGATTCCACAGCGAAGGCGGGCTGGCTGGCTGGGGCTACTATCTTGAGCATGTGCCCCCTGAAGACCACAGCAGGATCGACGAAGACCAGGACGAGAGAGAAGGGAGCACAAGCACAGAGGACGTCGAGGAGGGCCACGAGGAGGTGAGCAGCAGGCACGAGGACAAGGCCGGGCAGGTCGGGGATGTCCGCGCAAATAATGCGGCCGTGGGAAAGCGTTACCCCGCATCGAAACGGGCAGCGATCGCGTCGCACGGTGCGTTGCTCCTGCCAGCGATCGCTCCCCCCTGCCCTCATCCCCCTCAACCGCTAGCGCGTCGAATAGCACGACAAGCAGTCCAGCGAGCGAAGATGGCAATCAAGACGCATGCACTGGTCTCTCTCTGGTACGTCCCTGCTGTAATCCCTCGCGTCAATACCACGCTACGCTACGCGGCATGGAAATTCAAGCTTTGCCGTTACTGAACGCCCCGCACTTGCAGGTTCGCGCTGACGGTGCCGGTTATATTCTGGGATGCTGCATACTGCTTCATGCGGTGAGTCTCTGCGCCGTTCACTAAGATGCTTCCTCGAGAACACCGCTGATATTCGCGTGGAAAATTGTCGCAGCCCGCGCTCTATGGTCGGTGGTGACCTGCATTGGATCTGGAAGCCGTACGAAATCTATCAAGAAGTGGATTACGTGCGTCGTCTCCTCCTCAAGTGTCGAAGCTCAACTTTAGGTGCAGTCAACTGACCGCTGCGTGCCTCTGCTATCCAGGTCTACGGCGTGAAGGCGTTCCAAGAGGGCGATGGCTTTACCAATGCGCAATGTACGTACCCTCGCTCCCGAGGCGCACACTCCCGACGCCGCCGTGAGCTGACACAATCTAATAATACCCCGTCGGGTTCAGCCGCCCTGAATATCGTCGAAAACTGCATGAACATTGCCTACCTCTACCTTGCACATGTCTCGGGCTCTCCCGCCGCGCCGCTTCTCGGATTTGCCAGCGCTATCATGACGCTTTCCAAGACGGTACTCTACTGGCTGCAAGAGTACTACTGCGGCGGTTGCGCGGTCGGCCACAACGATTTCCAGACGCTCCTCCTCTACTGGATTATCCCCAACGGGTGAGCTTTGTTCCATACTGCGCCAAACGCTGAAGTTCGCTGACAAACTAACTTTCATGCATCACCGGCTGATTGTGCTGGCGGGCGACTGACTGCTCCGGACACACGATGTCTTGTGCATAGACTCTGGCTTGTGGTACCGAGCTACATCATCTGGCAGCTTGGGAAGGATATCACCTCCACGCTCCGCGTCGCTAACAAGACCGGAGTGAAGACGAAGAAGCATTAGGGGCTTCTAGTGCACCGAGGTCGTAACCGGCACGAAACTGACCGCATTGACATGACCCTTGACCACGTACGTACAGCTGCCCTTGCGGTGTTAACAATGTCTGATTGAACTTAAACCTACATAGGTCATGAGCCGCGTTGACGGTGCTAATCTAACGGACTTGTATCTAGTGTACCCGGATTTCTTGGGATCTACCTGGAATATATGTGTTGGGTGTATGTTTGAACGTCGAATACCGAACTGGTGTGGGCATCCTGCCTATCTATCAACGTTGTCTCCCACTCTTGGCAGCCGCTGATGTCCGCAAGCTGATCACACATTCTTCTCGCAGCATGCAGATTCTGTAGGTCCCAGGAGCATGCCAGCAGGATACATCGCGCAGTGTTGTAGTCACGTGAGGTGAGGTCGAATTCTCTTCCCACATTTTCTGAAGCTTACGCATGACGCGCATGTATCTGATAGAATCAGCTCAGCCGTGCTGTCCATACTCGCGCGTATTAGCCTGAAGGCCTCCGCTTGTATTGTACTTTCTTTACTTGTGCTCCACAAGGTTGGAATCGCTTAAATCTCCTCTTTACAGCCCACAGTCTCAGTGAATCTCGAGTGCGCACCGACTTCATAGTAATCATGTCTGCATCATGCGCCGAGACCGCGAAGGGAACACATGAACAGGAAGACGTCCGACAGGAGCTGGACCGGCGGCGGCGATCGGACCTGGAGCTGCGACTGGAGGAGCTCCGGCGACAGGAGGAGGAGGAACAGCGCAGATCCAAGTGGGCAGAAGAAATCCAGAGCATGCAAGAGACCGGGGACGAAGGGTCCCGCCGTGCAGCTGAGGCGGCAATGCAGCAGGACGCCGCCAAAGTCGAGCGGCGCCGGTGGCGGGACGAGGAGCGCCGGCGGCGGAAGGAGGAGCAGAGGCGGCGGGAGGAGGAGGTACGGCGGCGGCTGCACGAGGAGCGCGCGTGGTGGGAGGCGCGGGAGGCGCAGAGACGGCGCGAGGAGGAGGCAGAAACGGCGGCGGCGCAGCGCATCGAGGCTGAATCCCAGGCGAAGAGACGTCGTGAGGCACGAGCAGCCCAACGCCGGGCTGCTAGTGCCAGTTCCAAGGCACCGCACGTCCGGGAAAGCGAAAGGGTCAGCCTGACAGGACACCACACCTCCGATTCTGATGTGCTCGTCGAGCCGCTGTCTAGCTGGCGCGCCGAGAGTGCGCGGAGGGGCAGAAGCTTCGCGACGATATCGATGGTGACAAAGAAGCTCGGAGGCAGGATCACCGAGCGCGGTTGAGAGAGGAAGAGGCGAGGAGGTGGCTTGAAGAAGTACGGCGGCGAAGGGAAGATGCTGTCGCTGCCGACGTTCGACGTCCTTACGAGGTCGAGCACTACCGGGAGGAGGGCGAACTGATCTACGGGTCTCTTGGTACACCCATCAGCTCTGCCAGCGTGTTCGCGGCTGTCCATTCCCGGTCTACTAACAAATAAGCCGACGTGGTATACGTGTCATGGTCCCACCACGGTGACCAGCAAAAGACTCTGCGGTGTATATGATGATGGACGACACACCTGGTATGATCCACTTCTGTTGCTCTCCGCCTGTTACTCCCTGTAACTCCGGGCCCCTGAGGTAGCGCAAGAGCGGTCGCGATGTCTAGTGAGTACTCTCCTCCATGATCGCGAGTAGAAACGCTCATGCTCACAATCCACTGTCAAAGTAGTTCAACGCATAGGCCAAGTTTGTTTGTCTTAGTTTAGGCTCTCGCAAGTGCTAGCAGACACCAGGTGAGTGACATATACCCATGCGTGCATACTAGACGTCTGATCCAGGTTTACTGGGGCTTACTGATAGGATTTTAGAGCGCCGTGGAATATGCATCTGTGTCAGCAGACTTCAATCTTTCAGTGACAGCTACCATGATGATCCATGCGTTCACGTACGGCTGAACTTTAATGGAGTGCATATGGGCGACTCTCGACTCTCGATCGCGCCGACACGGTTCTCAGCCAGAAATCCCCCGAACGCGCAATACTGGTTCTGCCTATCTATGGTGCATCTTTGACCACCGTTCGTTCTTCGGTAGCCGTGATCAAACCTGAACGGACGTCGCCTCCGCGCTCCGTACACAGTTGCCAGCGCCGCGGCTTCGACGATGACGAAGATGCAATGAAGTTTTCACCACTACGCCGAGGTCGTAACCGGCGCGACAGGTTGCGTTAGCGTGACACGATCGCAACGTACGTGCATGCACCATCGCATGTGTCAGTGCGTATACAGCATCACTCATCACTCATCCACATCCACTTATCTCTGTCTCTGTAGACTGTCGCCACAGACCGGACGTCCGATAGCCATTAGCAGCTAGCGGTGAAGCCCCCGCGTCGCTGGCCAGTTATCTTGTTGCCGGAGTGACATCTCACGGATGTCTATCTAGTGTGGGTACGTTCGCTGATATACCCATTGCCTGGGAAGCTCCTTGAGTTCCCGGACGATTCCGGCGTACCGACGTGCCCACCTGAATGGCCATAGGTGGTGCTTACTGGACGACTTGGCAGGAGCGTGTATGCATCAGTAACGCGTGCACGGCGTGCGAACCGCGATGCGCTCCCATCAACCGGACTGAGCCCGGATACCAGTTTTGGCTGTGCGCAGATCATCCGCCCCTGGTCGTCCACGCGTCGTTCGCTTGGGAGATCTATGCATCATCTGCACTTTGCGCGCATTGACACCCTTCCTGGGACTGGGACCGCGGAAAAATACCGGTAGCGGTACGTGCCACGGTGCGCGTTAGTGCTCTCAGCACATCGCACCCCGTTATAAGCGACGAATCGGCCCTGCACGAGCTCGGAGTTCGGGTGCTGGGGCCTGGTGAAGACGCTAGCGTTTGCAATTAATCGAGCACTTAGGAGAATGGTCGGGGAACAGCAGCCGGGCGATCAACGCGACTCAAAGCGCCAGGGTGTATGGGCGACAATATTGTCAAGCTTCTTTTTTACACGTACTGCCAGTAGTCCGATGACTTTACTTATAATAGTAAGTACCCTCAGAGAAGTACATGGTATGAGGAGTCATGATGACCACTCGCTGAGCGACATCTAATATGGATAAGTGTAGATACCACGGTCGCGCACGCACATTGGCAGGAATACTAGTCAGAATCTACGTACCCAAGAGAACTTCCATCAACCTCCTTGTGCGGGAGATTCACTCCTCGCGCTGCGGTACCGGAAGGAGTGTAGAATATGGGCTGGAGTTGGAAGAGCTGCTAGAGGGAGTCCAGAACAGTTGGTTGGACTCGGAGCTCCTCGCCGCGTTAGGTCACATTCGCAGTACCACTGCTGCCGACTTGTGGGCATGACTGTTCCATATCAAGTTTCAGGTGGGTCACCTCTTCAGTGCTGTCGAGATGAGACCTCAAAAATGCTCACAGGTGAAAGGCACCCAGCTGGAGCTGGAGGAACTCAGGACACGGCCGGACGGTTGGCAAAACGTTGTGGCTAAGGCCATATATGCTCAAGTCGGGTACGGGGCCCGGGCACGCGTCTTCACTTACACGCACTGCCAGTGACTTTATATATAAACATGGCGCGTTAAGAGATGGCATACACGAGAGTTAACGACTACTGTACATGAGCGGTGACATCGGATAGTACAGATATGGATACCACGGAAAACACGCTGCACCGGTCACAACGCGCACACATTCACAGGAATACTAGTCAGCATCAATGGCTCCAAGCAATATTTCATCAACCTAATCCTTATAGTAGACATTTGCTCGCTGCGACTAAAATAACCATCGGTCAGCGAAAGGGGAAAAGGTAGCGCCAGAAATCCTGCACACCTTCTACTGCGGGTTCACGTACGCAGCGATTCCCTCGTCGACATACCCCAGTCTGAGCGCACCGTCCCTCTCCGACGCACTGGTGGTATAGAAGTGGTCGGTGGGACCACCGGGAATGTACACCCTGTAGAGGGGCACAGAGCCGCAGAAGTTGCTCGGATACACATAGGCGGCGATGCCTTCGTCGACGTAGCCCCCCTGGCTCACGGTGCTCTCACGCTCGGCTGCGTTCGTGGTGTAGAAGTGGTCCGTGGCTGAAGGCGAGTACATGCGGTACAAAGGGACCGTGTTCGGAGCCGGCGAAGAGAGCACGAAGGCGGCGTCTCCCTCGGAGGTGTAGCCATCGTGTATGATTGCCTGTTCCATCTCGACGGCATTGGTCGTGTAGAAGTGGTCGGTCCCACCAGCGCTATAGGCACGGAGGAGGGGGACGGTCGGGAGACCGCACTGTGCTTGTGCGTTGCGACGTTGCGGAAGCCGAGTCAATGATAAAGCAACAGAGAGTGGAGAGAAAGCTCACCTCTGTCTCGTTGTGCGAGGCGGCAGCGGGCATGGAATGCACTTGCATGGCCAAGATGGACGCGAGAACGACGGAGGAGATGAACTTCATGGCGAAGATAATCGGAGTGGTTCAACGACAGTGAGTGGTTGCTCGCTGAGCTGGTGGTGGAGGCGCATCTCCCCATTTTTATATGCACTCACCCCAGAGGTCGGCTTCTAAACCACACCCCGATATTACTGAACAATTTGGAACTGGAGGTTGTATTGGCAGGTAGCGCCCCAGTTAGCCAATAGTATACGGTCGGGGCAGGGTTAGTGACCGTTAGTCGCTTGCCAAGCTTGGCCAAGTAATCTCCCTGCATCGAACTTGGATGAAGAGAACGTTATTGACCTTCGTTTGCAAGTCATACGATTCTAGGTTACCGTGACTACATAAGGGCTTTGAAGAACCTTTCGACAGTACCGGAGTATTACGCGAACTCACAGGATGATACTATGTTGTCCTTCAAGTTGCGAAGTACTAGTCAGCGGATTGTCAATTTGTATCCAAGGGTATAAGTCTCTGAGTCTGTGTATAACATCAACAAGCACCACTTACTTCTGGGCTTGGGTTCATACTCTCCGGTATTAATTGGAAGAAAGGAGTTCACAACAAGCTTCTGACTTCATGAGAAGCGGCGGAAGCGCGAACGGATTTCTGACTTCATGTCAACTACACCTGATTGGAGCTTCGTGTCGTACATACGGTAGATAGACTGGCCGGTGATAGGACGTCGGCTACATTCGAAGGTGTGTCAGAAGACTCAGATTCGCCGACTCCAGTGTTGTACTAGGCTCGTACCCGCTATTGATGCTGACAACCCCTTGGGTAGGTCCTAGTAGGTCGGTCGTTCGACAGCAGTGTGAACAACCGGTCACTGAGTATCGGTCACTGAGCGATTGCGAAAGATTGCACGCGTTGGATAGGAGGATTATTGGAGGCACGAACCGTTCACTGACCGCCACTCGTCGCGGAAGCATTCTCGACACTTGCTGCCGGGTGACCTTTCGATTTCAGCTTCACAAGTTGAACTCTTGGACTCGGAGGTCACCCGAGTCGCCGGCCACAGTGAGTCGTTAGTCGGGACTAGGCGCTCAAGCGTGATTGGACGGTGGCCTACTAAGGGACACAATTCTGGATACCAAAGCCTAACGCCTATCCGTGAGACCAGGCAACCCAAGCCACCAATTGCAACATACCGAATCCGCTATTTATGCCGGTGCTAAGCCTGACTTGTGATACAGGTAAGTACTTGCACCGTCGCCGGCATTTATCCAGCAGCGTCCGCATCCGCATGTGCAAGGAGGACGATCGCTCGCTGACCGGCTGTCGGGGGCCCATCCGAAATCGCAGAGGCGAGAGCGGCGCAGCAGCGCAGTGTCACATGCGCATATGTTTCGGAATATTGCCACCTAGCGCGACGCGGGAGAGCAATCATTAATCAGTACTTAGCACTCACTACTACGCCCGTAGTACGCGGACGCCTGGCGAGCGAAGGGGGAGAGGGCAGATCGCCCCAGAAAGGCAAGCAGACACGGCTCCCGGCTCCCGCCGCGGCCATAGTGCGCGCGACTCCGAGCCTGTAGGCTCTCTCCCGGATCGCACCTGCGAACCTCGCCACGATGGCAGTGGCCACGCACCTGGGTGCGTGCATTGCCATTCCAGCTGCAGCCAGCAGAGTTGGGCAGGTCCCTCCCTTCGATCAATTGCGTTCGGCGCCCTTCGTCTCGTCATTGTCGCAAGAAGCTCGCCCAGTGGGTGGATCGAAACCCTTGCCCCAGGATGTCGCGTCGAGCCCGGGCCTCCGGTGGCTCGCGCGCGAGGCTGCGAGGCTGAAAGGCTAGAGGCTCGTTCGACCCTCGAGAAGGAGAAGAACGCACGCACGCACGCACGCACGCACGCACGCACGCACGCACGAGCGAGCGAGCTAGGGAGCGCTATACGGTTCCACGGGCCTGCGACCGTCCCACAGCTCTATTTCGCCCGCGGGGCGCGTGATTGCGCAACGGCGGCTGGCGAGAAGAAGAAAGCGGCCGTCCGTTCTGGAGATAGATAGAGTTGTGCGGAGGACACGCAGCGGCGCCTGGTGACGTTGGCGTGGCCATCTCCTCGTACCATCGACTGTAGCTCGTCGCGGTGTGGCCTTCTCCTCGACTCGCGCGTGGTGCAGCACCAGGGCGTAGCCACACCGCCATGCCTTCCCGGACTCCGGATCAGCGCAGACCGTCCTCGTCTGGCCTTCATCTGCGGTGCGACTGGTAAGTGACTAGTAAGTACTCACTCGCAGCTCGTCGCCGATCACGCAGTATGCCGCGTTTTCGCTGTAGTTCATTAATCATTCAATATTCAGCACTCCGACCGACGCCTAGACATCTCCAAGTCATACCAGTGTCCTGACCAGATGCGCACATAGTGCCGGCTGCTGTCCAATGTTCATAGGCCCGCGTCTGACCGCTCTCCCGAGCGCAAGAAGCAGAGCGCAAGACGCCAAGCTCGTGTTCTAGCCACCGAGCCCTCGTAAGGTGAATGTGGCGTCCGTGCGGACACGAGTGATGACGGTGGGTTCCTCGCCTGGGCGGTCGGGCGAATCGCAGAAGGCCCGCAGCGAAGGCCACAGGCCACCGGGCACGGCAGGGGCGGGAAGCAGCGGGCGCGAGCGTTTGGGCCGCACAACGCTTCTGCTCGAGGGACGAACGACGTCAGCCCGGGGTGTGCGATTGCCCATAACGAGCGGCTCGCCTTGCATGAATCCCGGTTTCACGGTTGCACGGTGCACGGCTTATCGCACGCACGGCGACGCTATCTGGCACCTGCGCTCGCGCCGTCGCGAGCCCGCGTCGTGCCCGGCCCAGCTTCTCGCATTCCTGCGTTCTCGCCGGGTCGCGCGTCCGGAGGACGGGTGCGAGGGGCCGTGTGCATAGAGTCCGAGCCGTCAGATCGTCTGCAGTTTCACTATGTACGTACCACGGTCGTTCGCCTCAGCAGCAGCGTTGCAGCGTTGGCGCCGGGGGTTCCCACTGAGGGCCAAGTGCAGATGCGTGCGTGCGATGCGCCGACTGCGGCCATCTGCGGTCTGCAAGACTCGGAGGGTTCTGGGTGGTGGTGAGACGGAGAATATGTCCGTGCCAATGGGGGTGCAAGACATATGCCACATGCGTACCCATACCGTAGGCCCGAGCCTGAGCTAGAGACCGCGTTAGACCCGCACAGAGTTTGAGAGATGGACACGCGCGCACGCTTTTCATCGATAACTTGAACATACGCATGTGCGCACATATTGCTGCCTTGACCCGTCCGACGCGAGAAACCCTGCAGGGAGTAGCAGGAAGGAAGGTAAGTGCAGTCCGAGGAGGCGGAGCCACTCACCTGTCTTCCAAGCTCGAGCCCACCGAGTTGCAGCCTGCAGCGCACGTTGGTCGGCGAGGACGCGGACGTCGCGCAGGCAGCACGCACGACACACCGCAACACGGCACCATCCCCGCCCGAGGATCCAGAACCCAGGCCCGAGAACGACCGCCACCGTCACCGTCGAGCCACAGCCCGCACTGGGCCGGGGAGAGTCAACCACGGTGTGCGGAAGCAGACCGCACAATCACGCGCGTCACCGCGAACGCGACGCGACGCTTGGTATTACGCCCGCGGCCGCAGAAGGGACGAGCGCAGACGCGGGGGCGGGGGGTTCGCTGAATGGCGAAGCAGCACAGCGCAGGGAGACCGTCCCGAGCTCCCTGCAGGGCATTGCTTCGTGCGTCGTGCGTCGTGCGTCGTGCGCAGGGCGTGATGTGCGCTCCTGCGAAGGGAATCCGTGATATTCCTAGTCAGTTCCAGGTCCAGCCTGAGGAGATTCTGGAAACTGGACATCTGCACACCCCAGGCTCCCTCCCCGGGGGCCCGCGACACCCGACTGGGAGGGAAGCGGGCCGGAAAGCACGTCGTGCACGCCAAGCAGCGACTGGCCGTCCGGGTCGACAGTGCTCTGGGAGACTGCAAGCGAGGCCGCCGGGTTGGATGACGCAGTCCGAAGCATTTCCGCGGAACAGCGGTCGACCGCCGCACGCGTCTGCTTGCACGCCTGGCGGATAACGCGTGAGGATCTAGAGGGAGCGTGGCGCCAGGAGGCAGTAAGTAAGTAGGGAGTAAGGGGGCTGAGAGCGCACGCGTCGACGTAGGCTCCCCGCGCGCGGACCCGACAAGCCATAAGCTATAAGCTACGTACCGCTGAAGAAGCATCGGGTCCGGCGCAGACATCCGGGCTGGCCACACAGGCCCCGATGCGACGAGTCATCGCGATAGTCGATAGACGGTACACGTACTTACTCGTTCCAGGGCGCGCGTCCTCCTGGGCCTTGGGCCCTGCTGGTGGCTGCGACACGACTCGGACGGGGTGCGAGGCGAGCACGCGCGTGCGCCATATACGGCTGATCGTCCTCGAGATCGCTGTGCGCACACGGAGTCCGCGTCCGAGCCCTGCGGTCGCGTGTTTGCTGTGCTGCCCCCGTTCGTCCGTCGAATTCGGCGATCGGCGTGCGCACGTCCACCTTCGGGTAGCACTAGTAGTAAGTGGCCCATCGACATCACGCATATCCATCTGCACGATACCGTCCGTTTCCTGCAGGATAAACACTCCAGCTTCACGGAAGTGCGATCAGGCTCGGAGGCTCGTGCTTCAGCGGTGTCGTCAGACTCAGAGTGCTGCTGCCACCGTCTGCGCCGGCGGGCCGCGGGCTTGCAAATGGGCGCACCTGGCACAGACCTTTCTATTGCGGCGGGATTCTATAGTTTGATGCTAATCGCACGCAGTCGCGTCTTCGCTCTCCGCGAGCTCTAGATGCGCCCCCAGGTCGAGCAGATCGCGCTAACGGTTGTACATCCCGCCCGTCCGGTGGTCCACGCGCGATACACAGTGCACACGAAATCGACGTCAATCGCGCAATGCCCGGTGGACGACGGGGGACGGGCTGCGTTCACGTAAAACGGCAGTAAGACGAGAGGGCGTGCAGCGACGATGACGCGCTCGGTCTTGATGCAGATGCATCACGATGCGTGACGGCGTCGTGCTCGTGGGGAGAGAGAGGACAAAGGAGGACGATGATAGGAGAGCGATAGGAGGGCGCACCGTGTCCCGACCTGCGCGCAGCCCGCGGCGGGCCAGCCCTGCACATCCTCCGCCACGTGCGCACCCCGGAATCCACATCTGTCACTGCTCGCTCGCCTTGCGCAATCAGTAGCGTAAAAAGGCGTGATGCAGAGGCGACAGGCCAGTCGCGGCTCGCGCAAGAATGTTCGTCGACGGAACCAAGGTTGGTCGTCTTCCGTTAACGTTACTTACTTACCGCTGCAACCAGTTCTGTTCTGGTTCGACCGGGGATTCGGATGTGCCAGTGGGTGTTTGCGCGCGACTCGGAGTCATCGTGCATCATGCACCAGTCACGGTGAGTGGCTCGCGGTCTATGATAGACTCACTGACGCTTCTCGACAATTTTACAGCGTACGGCGCGCCGGAGCAATCAAAGTACCCGGACTCGACAGCAGCGCTCACCGAAACCGACACTGCAATTGCAGCATTCGAGCTCGGCGCGTTTGCGCAACTTCGAAGCCCCCGTCGCCGACGCCGACGGCCATGGACGCAGTCCTCTCCTGTCGGCGGTCGACATCAGGCTGGCATACATCCATGCAATGATGCATACAATCGACGACTCGGAGTACGCGGGCATCGCTGACCCACAAGTTTATCCTTACAGTGATAATGCCCGGACAGCGCCCGGGCCCAGCTGCCGCCTGCGAATCGCCTGAGCCTGATGCAACTCTGTGCAACTCCGTCGTGGGAGCAAGACGCGACGGAGACTCACACCGTCGACGCTCGCTCGCTCGCCGGCAATGGGCATCACAGAGATAAGCACCGCCAGTCTCCAGATAGGAAAGCACGGCAGACGACGGCCCAGGGCCCAGACGGCCGCGCAAGCGCAAGGCTCAAGCGTACGGAGGCGGACGCGGACGCGGACGCGCGGAAATCGAAGGGCACTGCGTTAGCCGCGAGTGCTTGCGCTTGCCTGCGCTTGCTATGTCACGGCTCAGGCTTATCGCACGCGTCTGCTGGGGCCTTGAGGCCTGAGGTTTGATGCATGACATGATGATGGCGAACGCTGACGGCGGTCGAGGCTCGCGAGAGTTCGAGGGTGCTCGACGCGTTATTGTGCTGCGCTGCGCTGCGTTATGTTATGTTATGTTGTGGGCCTGTGACTCGTGCGCGTGAGGGGAAGGAAGGTTGGAGAAGTACAGTACTTTCGAATACAGGTCGAATGCAACTTACTTGCTTTAAGTTTGAGCAGGAGAGAGGGAGCCGCAGGCCGGCGGTCCTGGAACCGTGAACGCGCCATCATGCATCAATATGCTGCATGTTCAACATTCAATGTCGCGGTCCATTCGCGTTGCGCAATTCGCAATTCCTGCCATTCGCCGGCAACAGACACGGACACGGACACGAACACGAAGGAAAACGAGAGCGAAACCGCGAGCCAAGCGACGCCGGTGCCTGCGCACATGGTTTGACGTCGCTGATGCTCAGGCTCGTTCGCATGAGTAATTTCCGCGTCCGCGTCCGCGTCCGCGTTCGTCTTCGTCTTCGTCTGCATCTTCATCTTCGTGTGTGTATGATATGAGTCTAGCAGGCTGAGCCCTCAGCCTACTGGATCACCATCCAGATTCCGGCTCGGACGCGGACGCGGACGCGGACGCAGATGCAGACGCAGATGGCCGATGCAGATGCAGATGCACGATTCGGGGTACCTGCAACATGATGCATGATGCATGACCATGACCATGACCATCGACCGCGGTTGCGCAACAGCCTCAGCCTGCGCCTCAGCCTGCGCGGCCGCGGAGTCTACTGTAAACTGTCCAATTATCAATATTAGGCCCAGGTAGCCTGCAGGAGAGGCATGACATGTGCGCGTACACGAGGGCGGAGCGGACGATGACCATTGACAGGCTCAGAGGTGGCTGGCGAGTCGCGACGGACTGCGACGGAGCAGACCCTCGCGTCGCGCGCTCTGGGCCCTCGGCTCCCTGCGCAGCGCGCTGGCAACGCGGCGCGCCCCCGCGACGACAGTACCGGGCGACCCTAACGCGGATGACGCGCAGCGGCGGCGGCGGCGCACGAGCGGATTTAGATGCCTGCGCAGGCAGGGTGCCAGGGTCGCGGCGCGCTCAGGATCAGTATGGCAGGAGGGGCACGCACCGCGGGCTGAAACGTCTGCGTCCTGAGCGACGAGCGTGCACGTCCTGGGCCACCCTGGGACCCACCGAGCGACGGACGCCGCTGGCGCGTGCTGCGTGCATGATCGTGGTACTAGTGCCGGTGGCTGGCGACTAAGTATTGCCCGACGACGACGCCACGGCGCGTGGCCCGATCGCGGAAGCTTCTGCGTTGGGAGTCAGACCAGTGACCACGGCTAAGGCAAGGCAAAGGCTAAGGCTTGTTTGTTTGTTTGGGGCCCAAGGAGAAGGGGTGACTCACCGGAATGCCGCTGGTCGAGGCGTGGGGTCTGAAGATCTGACGTACCGGGCGTAGTGCACGGTGCACGATGCATGCATTGTATCGGGGGCCGCACTCGGGGGAGGTGCGGAGCGCGTCAATACTGTATAATGTATTCGAGACTAAGCGGCAGCCACGGGCATCCCGGTGTGTGTGTACTGTTGGGGGCGACTACGGACACAGGATGCTAGATTAGAAACCCACAGGCGCCAGCCAAATGCGAAGTGGATATGCGGAGGAGGAGGAGGTGCGCGAGTGTGGCTCGTGAGAGTGTGAGAGACCTATGCGGGAGACAGACAGAAAGTATGCAGGGAGGGAGAGTGTGCTGTGTGCGGGATATCGATGCCATGGGGAATAAGCGTAGGAGAGATAGAGATAGTAGAGAGAGGAACGTCTAGTGATGCAAAGCAAGATCGAGTGCGTACGGATAGCTTTTGGGTTCCGCGGAGGTGACAGCGAGCAGCGTGGTAGGTACTGCAAAGTCCCGAGAGAGAGAGAGAAGGAGAGAGGAGAGGACGACGACGACGGAGGAGACAAGTCTATGGGGGGAGGGTGTCGCTTAGACTTGCATTTTTGTTTTTGCCTGCAACGAGCGCGACGGCGTGAGGACGGGCAGGGCAGGTCAGAGGACGCGTCTACGCACGGGTTTCCGCATCATGAGCGGCGGCGAGTTTGAGGACGGCGCGTACTGCACGGGTTGTGCCTGTGGGGGACGCGCGACTCGTCAGACGCGGCGGAGGCTCAGACGGGGACTCAGAGACGCACTGGGGGGGCATATGCGGAGGGAAGATTGGCATTGGTAGCCGATTTGGACAGTGCTTTTTGCAACTGAGGTACAGGATTACTACGGGGACACGGAGATGGGGGAGAGTCGGTGTTACCTTTGCGTGGCTCTCGGCGTTGCGCTGTGCGAGCCTGGAGGGATGCAGCGAGAGGCCGTCGATGCTCTTTGCTTGTGGCAGCGAGGAGAGCGAGCAGGAGAAACTGGGGAGCGCGATGAGCTGCTCTGGAGGGATGCTCTTGCTGGAGGATGCCGAAGAGTCGGACTTCTGTGTTTGGGATGGCATGGTGCGCGTGACCGGGAGGTGGGGCCGGGAGAGATAGAGGGCTCAGTTGGTGGGAGGCGGGCGGCGATGGGACGCGGCTGCGACGAGAGTGGTTGCGGAGAGGACGAGGAGAACGGCTCGGACGGTGGCGAGGTGCAGAGACGTGAGTGAGCGATGAGAGGGAGGTTGGGAGAGACTGGGAGGCCACTTTATATGCGCGGGGGGCCCAGACTCGCCAGAGAGCGAACACCTATTTCGGCTTTCAACCAACACCGATCGCAATTGGCCCATCGTCGACGCACCCTCATCGCAGATCTCGTCTGCACGCGCGCTCCCCAAAACTATTTTCTGGCGACGGAGTGGATCGGAGTGGCGGAGTGCGAACATACCTCCCAAACGGGGGATGGGCCACAGCGCGTGCGGTAAGCGAACGGAGTGCATGCACGTGCATGTCCTCACTCACAGATCGTCATCCTGCGTTCAACAGCGTTCACAATCAACTGACCTGATCTCTCCGCGTGCTAGTCCAGCCTCCGTGCCCAGCGCTGCCAGCTCTAGCAGCGCTGCCAGCTCTAGCAGCGCTGCCAGCTCTAGCAGCGCTGCCAGCTCTAGCAGCGCTGCCAGCTCTAGCAGCGCTGCCAGCTCTAGCAGCTCATGTCGTCCGTAGCCTGCACAGCTCCCCACACACGCACTGGGCTCCGCAGGCTGCCCGTCTGACCACGGTTTGTTAATCGGACAGGCACTTGCCATACATCATCTCCTTCTTGCATCGTGGCCGACCATACCTCATTTAGCCACACCTCCAAACCCTCCGTACCACATCCTAGGACATCCATCTTCTCATTCTCAAGATCATAGGACCGCACGGCGCTCCGCCGCTGAATGTCCTCACCCTCGCTCTCAGTCCACGTTCATGGGAATCCATTTCCATCCTCGCAGCCTCTCTCGCCCCTTTCCCGTCCGCCTCTTTCCCCTCTCCCACTTTCTTGGCCTCTCGCGTCCAACGAGAACGCGTCCACAGCCGCTCGCTCGTCACTCGTCGCCCCCAGCTGGCGCTATCGAACCAAAGCTGGCCTCTGCGTGCGCAGTCCGTGCGCAACGCTTGCTCGCGACATTCCGGTTTCCCACTGCAAATGTTAGCGTTTCCCGGTCGGAGTCATCTGATCTGGAGTGGCCGGTCTCGAGCAACGCAAGCCAACTCTCTTCGGCTCAGAAGCTGGGGGCGAGTGAATAGCGCAGCGTGCACCCGCGACCCTGCAGCAGCCAACGCTGCACAACATCCTCCGCGCGCTCCCACCTCGTCCGCCTGCGCCAGGCCCACCGCCGGCAATGGCAGTCGCCCTGCCCCGGGCGTGCAGCAGACGACATCTGGGGATCGTCCGGGCACATTCAATATTCAGACTCCGGGAGGGTGCGTTCCGCGAGCGGCCAGGCCGTGCCCATTATTCCCTGGCCCCAGTGGCCCCAGTTGGCAGGTCCGCGCGCGCAGTGCGTTCGCACCCCCGGCGCAACACGCACGGCCGTCGCCATATGCGCCCCCAGCGCAGCCAATCTGGCCCCGCGCACTCGACACTCGCGCGTGCTCGCGCGAGCGATCCCACACAGAAGCCGCCCTCGCAGCCTGATGGCGATGTATTGAGAACGTCGGCTACCTAGCTCTCTTCGCCTTCTTCCGCCTGCACGCCAACCTGCGCCGGTGTCTCTCGAGGAGGGAGGCTGGAGCAGGGTACGCCCCGCCCGCCCGCGCTGTCGGGCTCATCGGTGACGATCGCTGCACGCTATTTGCGTCCGAGCGTGCGGTGACAGTCGAGGTCGGAACACGGTGCATCCCTGCATCCCTCCTCGCCCGCGTCCTTCGCGGCCAATCCGCTGCCTCCCTGCGATCCTGCGCGGTCTCGACTCTTGTCTCGGACGCGACAAGACGCGTCATACCTGTCGTCTGCATTGTCCTGCTGACGGTGCGGCCGAGCTCATGTTGGACGAGCGAGAGAACAAAGCTGACAGCGCTGGGCCCGTGCGCGGCTCGAATCCGACTCGGAAGCACCGACCGCGTATGCCACTCTTGTCAGACTCTGCTGCACGCTGCACCCCAGACCGCCCGGGCTCAGGCTCAGACTCGCGCACGGGCCTCCGCGCCGTGCGAGGCTATCGAACGTCAATAGTACGCGCCCTCGCCGTTCTCTTCTCTCGCCCGCCCTTGCGCTTCCTCGCCGTGAGCAGCGGTTCGATTGCCTTTTCTGCAGCGTCCCAGACTTACTTATCGCAGATGCTGAAGCAGAAGCGCCCTCCCGCGCTCGCCTCGCCCCTCGCGTGTACATCGCTGCGTGTGCAGTACCTTCCGTCCTCGCATTCTCTCCGCGCGCGTTTTCCCTAGGGTCCCGGGCACGAGCAGGCCCAGGCCCGCCCGCCTGGCGGAGTCCCACAGCGCAGCTTCCCCCGTCTGGCTCTGACCTCATCACGCAGCAGCGCGGCGGACGATTCAGAGCAGACGCGAGATCTGCGCGTGCCGTGCAGCGCGTTGTGGGCTTTCTGAAGCGCATCCACCATCCCCCATCCGACGTCCGACGTCGACGTCGACGGCCAGGCCCGGCCCTTCGACTCGGAAGCGCATATGCATGCTGTCGCCCTCAGATCGCCATCAGCGAATCCCTGGCACTCGCACTCGCCTCGCAGCAAGCTTCCTCCGCGCGTCCGACCCTCCGTTCCGTCCGATCGCGACGTTTCACTCGTCCGTCCATCCGAATCCGCGCGCCCCGAGCTGGGAGCGTGTCCGCCTGTGCCCTGTGTCCGTTCCGTGTCCGCGTCCGCGTCCGTGGGCTTCGCGGACGCGTTCTTCCTAAACGCCAAGCGGTGCAGCGCACCCACACTCGCCTGCTTGTCCTTGTCCACTAGCTTTTCCTGCCCCCCACGGTGCATCTAAATGAACACCCATCGTGCAGCGTGCGTCGTGCATCGTGCAGCGTGCCCCCTCGGCCGCCCTGGCCTGGTGCCAGCCTCTAGGTGCGTGCGTCACGCTGCCTGTTTCTCCGCGTGCGTTGGAATTTGGCCCTGGGCAGCCGTGTAGTACTAATACCATACATGTTCATTAAGGTTAACTGCAATTGGTGCCCTCCGAGTCACTAGTCAGCCCCGGGCCCGACCCTGCGCGTCGCCGTCGCCCTCGCTGTGTGCGATTCGTTGGCCGCGCTCGTCACGCGTCAGGTCGTGTGCACGCCGACGTCGCACAACGTTTAGCGTGCAACGTGCCCGCCCTGTGTCGTCACGCCCCGCTTCCGTCTCCGCCTCCGCCTGTGGTCCGTACAGTGCACTGGCAGTCGCGCTGCCCAACTTGAAATGCCAGTGGTGGCGCGGACGATCCATGGCGTTTTGGGCGCGGTCGCGGTCGCGTGACAATATTGATGCAACTCCTGACGGACTACTGTGCAGTGTGGAATATACTCGACGACCGTGGACCGTGGACGGCTTGGACGGCCAACTGCCAGATGCGACGAGTTTCAAGCCTGGAGCTATAACTTGAAAGCGTCTCAACTTCGTGTGCGTGAGGGCTCGTCCGAGTCGGCGACGGTCGACGCGACACTCAGACTGTGATAGCCATCCATCGATTGTACTACTACTACTTACATCGCTCGGAACGGCCGCGGCGGCGAGCACCGTGCCACACCAGTGCTAGCAGTCTGCAAATCCCGCAGCCGCACACGCCCTCTGGCCGCCATTGTCCCTATCCAACACTCAATAAGTATTCATAAGTAATCGAAGCAGTTCCCAGCGTGCCCAGTCCTTGCTAGTGTTCAACGTTCAACGTTCAACGTTCAACGCTACTTAGCAGAAGTCAGCACGCTGCAGGTCTTACCAGAGTTCGTCCCACGACGCACCCCGGAGGCTGACCTCACCCGCCATCGCCCCCGCGGGCGGGTCTGCTGATAAGCTACGGTCGTCGATAGCCCGCGATAGCGTGTGTCTCGCGCCTGTACGGCATGCGCACGCGTGCGCGACCGTGTTGCACTGGATTAAGCTGAGTATGTGCTTGCACGTCTGGTATTCGCACACGCACACGCACACGCACACGCACACGCACACGATACGCTGGTATCTCGCGCTCGCGCTATCAATGTCATCCAAGCCGCCGCGGCACTGGCACGCCGTAGAAGGCCGTAGATGGAGATGGCTGGAGATGGAGATGTAGTTGCGACGGTGCGACGGTGCGACCGTTCTGCGTTGGGCCCGGGGGCTGCGCGCGTGCCCGCGCGTCGCTTCGTCGCTGCTTCGCGCTCCAACTTCTCTCGACTTCCATGCCAGATAGGACACCGGGTGGCCCGTCGCGGGCGGACCACGCGTAAGGGATGCAGGTTCTCGTCGTGACTGCGAACTTTCAAAATTTCAAGCTTCAAGGACGCAAATTGTGGCGGCGACAGAACGCGCGGGGTCCCGGACTCTCAGTTCGCACTTGAAGGGGTATACCAGCTATAGTGAGTGTCGTGGCTCGCGCCGCTGTATGACATTAACATTCGTTCTGATCGCAGCTCTCCAGCCAGGGACCTAACTGCTGGAACTCTGGGGCTGTGATCAGAGGTCACCTTCTCCATGATCAAAACGTAAAGCACGATCATCCGCAAATGTGCACATGAGTGCGGCCTTTTATAAAGTCACAGCTCGAACTCGTAAGTAACTGCATCCGTCTGCGTCATGGATGACTGCTGTGATAACAGGGCATGTCGTTAGCCTCACACATATGTCTGCAAAGGTTGGTCTCCGCAGCCGTCATGCGACCCGCACTAAACCTTGTCTCCATACAGTCCCCAGCCCTGGAAGCCACAACGGCAGCAACGCGAACCTTGCACGGCGAAAGTTCGTCTTCGTCGAAAGCTGTTTTAACATCCTTACATGCATGTATCCGCTCGTGGCACTCCGAGTCGTATCGCGGTGATCACGCAACGACTCGTCAGCGCGACCTCTGCAGGCTTAGGCTTTCCCCGTAAGTATACTTACAACGTTCACCGCGCCGCGCCGTCACGTACGGTGAGTCATCCAACGCGCAGCCGTCCTCCCCATGACCGCATAGATATCGGGATCCATATATGCAATCTGCGCTGAGGTGTGCGCAGACCCGTCCACAGCCCAGCTATCGCCCACGACGGCGATACCACAAGCTCAAGCTCGCGCACGGCAGGTTCTGCAACGTAGGAAGCTGGCGGCACCCGCGGGTACCCATCTGCATCTGCATCACCGATTGCCGTCCACCGTTCCCATTGCCAACGGCCCTCTTGCTGGCGAACTTCCGAATTCTGCGTGCCCGCTTCGCACTGCGCAGGATTCTGCTTAGGAACTGAGGAAAGAAGGGGCGCAGCCGCGCGCGGGAGCTGAGCTTGCGCGCGCTTCGCGCCTCGACTGGCAACGACATTGTCTTTCAGCTTCACATACATGTAACACAGAAGCAGCAGCAGCATTAATCGTGAGTTCGCGCTTCTCTGGGGTGACGTTGACCGCTGACGTGCTCGCCGCTCGCTAGTCCGTACTTGGGCATGGACAATGCATATATGATGACCGGGCGTGCCGTGCCCACTGGCCGCCACGGCCTCTTATCTTCGCGGCTTGTCGCACTCAGGCTAGTGAGAGAAGACGAAGACGAAGACGAAGACGAAGACGGTGCGAGGCCGCTACCGCCGCACTTCCACCACATATGTAATACGCATACGTATACTTACATCGACCGCGGCCGCGCGCGTTCGGACGCTTGCATTCGACCCCTTCAGGTTTCGCGTCCAATTTCGAATGTCGTACGGCGTTCGAGCTTCGCGTCCCTCCCCGCAGCGCGCCGGGCTCTCAATGTCTGGTGTGTCACCGGCCTGACGTGCCCCACCCATCGTGATGCGCTGAAGTGTCAACTCTCCAGGTTCTAGTGCGATGTCGATGTCGACATATGGCCGGGCCATGGCATGGGTGCAGAAGGCCACCGTGCGCTGCATACGAAAAGCCGGGGCACGATCGAGCTCGTGCATTGCACGATCAATCACGGTCGCATTTCCGAATATTAATGTGCACACCTGTCGACAGTCGACAGTTTGGAAGTGCACGACCAATTGAGCTGACTTGTGTTTCGTACATCCTCGGGTGCGGAAGCAGCCCTCCCCGCGGCCGCGATGACCTCACGCGCCCTGGCCATGGGAAGGCGGGCACGGGAGCGAGGGTCGTCGCTACCGCCCGGAGGGCGTGGGTGTGCGCACACAGAGGGATCTTTACGAGCTAGTAGCCGGTGGCCATGGCGCAGCCCGTGCCTGTGCAAGATCGCAAGTTTCGCGGAGCCCGAGGCGTGGACGTGTGTGCGGCTCACACGTTCATTACGTGCCTTGCCATCCTTGGCTCGAGCTTCGTCATGTTGCATCGATAGATTAGCAAGGCTACCGAGTCCGTCGTCACCACCCACACGAGTCGGCGCCACGACGCCATGGCTGCTACTGCTAGCAGGCAGGAGAGCCATCACGGCTGCATATGCTCCGCCAGGACATGTCGTGTGGGATGTGCAGGGCTGTCACGGCCGACCCATCTGTTGCCATGCAGCGAGCAGTGCGTGGGCCACTGGCCTGCGCTGCGAACAGCACGCCGCGCTGGATCATGTGTGTGAGCAAGTGATGCGACGCGAGAGTTTCCTCCATATAGGGAGCTCCAGGGACGCGAGCCACAATGTATCCTCGGTGCAGCAGCACGCCCACGCCCTCTCCCCGGGCCCGTATAGACATACCGGTCGTCACTGAGGACTCCTGAGCGTCCCGCCGACGGCGTACGCCGAGCGAATGCCACGTTCCCCAGCTAGAAGAAGTGTGGCAGCTCGGCCACAGCGTGGCCGAGCGCAATAGAGCTACGGCTCGTACCTGCTGACCCGCGATGCGACTCACGAGCTGCGCTGCGCGCTGCTTCGCGCATCGTGCATCATGCATCGTGAATCGTCGACGTGTGCTGCCGAGCCCGCCGCGCGGGGGGATCATCGGCCTGTGCGTCGGGTGCGACCTGCCCGATGCGCTCGTTTAGCAGAGTTCACCGCGGCGCGTGCGCGATGGACGGTGGGACGTGGGACGCGGTGGCCACAGCGCGCTCCGGGGCGGGGGACATGTCGTTTGGATTTGATACAAGCGTGATGGGACTGACATACAAGATTGCCCTTCGATAGACTTCTCATTGGCCGACGCCATCCTCTGTCGCCACATCGCACATCTCTAACACCGACGCCGATTTACTCCCTTGCGGACGTTGAGTGCATTCGCCGACTGATGTGCGGGCACATCAGAGTCAGCGTCGCTGGTGCGTCTATCACTCCACGGCCTGGACACCGTCGTAGGCCGGTAGTCTTCGGCAAGCCTCTGCCCAGTCGACAGTGCCGTTAACGAGCCCAGTGATGATATCGATAACCTCGTCGATTGGTCCGATGAGCTGCCCGGTGGTATCGCGTTCCCTATCACGGAAAAGAGCGTAGGCCGTCAGCGACCGTTTCATGAACGATAACGCGCGCATTCCATTCAGCATTGCGCTCGGGGAACGACGCCCACACGTCACCAGTGCATATTCAGAGATGTCGTGCTCACCTGAGTGTCATCGTGCGGTTTTGGACGGCTGCGCGAACATGACAAGGCAATGATGAGCAAGCGGTTCTAGGTCCCTGATGCAGGAGTGATAGCGCGGAAGACGTACAAGCAAAGTCAAGTGTGAGGCCATAGGGTGTGCCGAGCTCGTCGTTGCGCGCATAACGCTTGCCAATGGACGTATTTGAGTCGTCTACGCGAGAGAAAATCCCAGCCCTACGCAGCTTGGTCGCTAAACACGAAGTGGCACAGTGAGCATGCATGGTCAGACGACACGAAAGAGACGCGCTAGGGGCAGATGACCCGCAGAGTTACACTCACAGACTTCCTTGACAAGGGGATCGAACTCTGCCTTCGCACTCAATGGCACGATCAGAACTTTCGTAGGGGCGACGACGGCTGGCAGGGACAGGACCTGTGGAGCAACGCAAGAGATCGGGGTGAGCACGTCTCGGACACGAGCACACCGGAACAGCGATGGAGACGCACCCCGCGTTCAACGTCCTGTTCCCGGCTCCAGAAACTGTGTTCCAAGAGCACGTAGAGGATGCGGCCGAGACCGAACGACGGTTCAATGACATTCGGTGTAAACTCGCGGACTAAATCGAGGTGCGTCAGATGACATTGCTCCCCCGTCAGGACATATATGTGGGAAACGCACTCGATTGCTTGAACGTCTTCTGCTCAATGGTCAGAAGGTCAGGTGTGAGGGTGAATTCTCGACCATCGGACGAGGTAATGGTAGTCGACCTGCAGAAAAGGGAGAGGTCGTGTGAGCGAAGGACACGCATGAACACCAAACAACCCTTACCCCTGTGCAAGCTCACCCTGAAGCTTCGCAAGCAGGGCCTCGTCCATTCCCCCGATGACGGCCTGAATGGCCGCGGAATCCTTCCCAAAGGTCTTGCCGAAGTTCTTCTTGTTGAACTCAGCGACCAGCTTCTCGGTCACAATCGGCTCTTTGAGAGCCTGTCGGACGACAAGCGGGTGGCCGGTCTTGGCCATGTGCACGGTAAGGTCGTACGCCGCACGGTCTGCGCAGCCCACGCACTCGGTCCAGCCATACGAGTTCTGGATCTCGGCGTCCCAGCAGTCCGTCGCGTAATGTGCCATCTCGTTCCCCATGTGTTGGCGGAAACGGAGGCGTGCGGGGTTAATGCCGATCTTGATCAAGAATTGGTGAATGCGCGCCAAGAAGTACCCCAGAGTCTCGTTAGCGACGATGCCCTTGTCGACGGCGTCCCCGATCTTCATGCGCGTGAGCTTCGTGCTTCCGGCGGACTGAGTGTGGCGGTCCAGAAGGTCCAGTTCCACGTCACGGACGTCCTCGAAGCGCTCGTGCTTCTTGTCCTCCGGGTCGACGTAGTGCTCGATCTCGGCCATGGTAAACTCGCGTACGCGAAGCAGCCCCGCCCGTGGAGAGATCTCATTACGGAACGAGCGACCAATTTGCGCAGACGCGAAGGGCACGCGACCATTATTGAACTCGAGCAGGCGGGAGAAGTTGAGGAAGTGACCCTGGGCGGTCTCAGGCCGCAGGAAACCAGGGTGCTGACCAGTGGGACCGATGCTGCTAGCGAACATGAGGTTGAATTGCACGGGCTCTGATACCTCATTGCCAGTGTCCGGGTTCCTGATGTCGTACTTCTTGCAGAGCTCCCCGAGTTCGGGGCCAGAGTAGTTGTCCAACTAACGCACACACGTAAGAAGACCTGCATGGCATCACGAACTCTCGCACTCACCTGCGCCAAGATTGTCTCATACTCTGTCACAACTGCATCCTCCAGCTTGATAGCGACGGCCTTGGCCTTGTCCTTCTTTTTCCTCTTCTTATCATCTTCCTTTTGTGGTTGGGCAGCCAGCCCACGAGCCTCCTTGTCGCCAGCCAATCGTGCTTCGAGGACACCCCCCACAAGATGGTCGGCGCGGAGAACCTCACCGTTCTTTGTGTCCTTGACCATCCAGTCTGCGAACCGTGCGACGTGGCCTGACGTTTCGAACACGGACGCGGGAGTCATGACGGTAGTGTCTACCTCGAGCATATGCTCCTCGACGATGAAGTGCTTCCGCCATTCTGCGATGATGTTGCTTTGAAGAGAAGAACCGGGAGGACCATAGTCGTACAAACCGGCGACACCTATCAGAGAAGATGTTCAGACCATGCCTTGAGTACACTGGTGTATGGCAACTGAATAAGCAGTGGAAGCGATAATGTGGGGTCGGCACTGCGATAGAGCGCTACTCTTCATCTAAAATGCCCGGTCTCAATGGCCAACTCGCCGAGTTACCACCGCGAATCAACGATCGTAGAGGCCATGTCTTCGAGTCCACTGACCGTCCACCCTGCTTCACGTGAGCGCAGCTGGCTCTATTATATGTGGATATGTGGACGAAGCTTTGGCGGATGTATCCGCAACTCTGCGAGCGCATTTATATTCGAATCCCGAGCTCGCGCATATCGCTAGGTATGCACCACAGCTTTGTAGTATATGCAGCATTAGCTTGCCACCTCGTACTCATGAGACACCTATGTGAACTCGAGTGATACTTCTCCGAAAGGGCAGAGCGTAACGATGCTTTGAGGTTCTGCCTGCTCTAGATGGAAGTCACTAGGCGTTGTAGAACACATCTCTGTCTTGGGTTTGAGTCAAGGCAGAGACTTGCTCTAGCAACTCACATTGACAACTTTCCACCCTCTGCCCTAGAAGAGTAAGCAGGCAGATTGCACCGTTGTGCAGCCCCAACAAATCTGAGGACGTAACCGTAGCGAGGTGTAACGTAATATCTTCGCTATCAACCTGCTATGGACTCGAGTCACGACTCTGCCCGCCGTTCACTGGCAGAGCAAACAATCCCTGTCGCCCGGAACGCATGCAGTGCCCAGCATCGAACGGTCAATCCCGGCGGCACTGATTGGGGTGACGGGGAACTTGCGAGTTGTCTAAACCGGGTGCAAACGCCAGATCTTCCAACAGTGTTCAAATCTCCCAGATCGCTCCGTAGCATGCTCATTCTTCCACAGGGCGATGCCACAGAGCACGGCAATGATAGATCGGAAGTAATGTCATGACACTCACCGCCATAGATCTCGAAAGCCGGTGCATAGAAGAATCTGCGATTGAGCATTGCCTCGAAGCGTGCCTTGTCAAACGCATGGGCGGTCTTGTTCACTGGGAGGTTGGCCATGTCGATGTGTTTCCAGCGGACGTGGATGCGCGATGGAGTAAAAGTACAAGGACGGAAAAGACAGAGAGGCCGAGCACGCATTCACGGACCGATTTGGAGAAGTGACTCAAGTAGAGCTGATCAGGATAACGCGACGCGTGACATCGTTTTAGAGTGTGACCCACCGCGTCCGTTAGGCAGTACTAGTGACCCGGAGCGCTGCGGCTTTATTTGTTGGGATCTTTGTGATTTTTTTGTAATAGCACATCGAGCTGGCGCATGTGTTGTAATCTGGTAAATGATGCATAGACTAGGACAGCAATTTAACAGGGCTTAAGCCCTCCTCAATTATTCGAGAGGGGCGAAATCGGAAGGAAATCTCGCAACTGTGGTGACTGGGGCTCGAGAGCCGAGTGACAGCCAGACGGTAAGCAAACCGAGGAGGGACTTGCAAACGTCCATCCCTCTCGCACTACTCCTTCAGTAGTCTGCGCATCTGGAGAACATGCATGTCGACGTCCTCCTCTTTCGAACGACATGCAACAAGGCCAGTGCAGCAGAACGTACTCGCAGATTTGAGGTATTCCTGAATGTTTCCGACGGCGCCTCGCATTCGGCTGTCACGTCCCCATCACCATCACCAGCGACCAGCTGGCGAGATTTCCTCCCGATTTCCCCCCTCTCGAATAATTGAGGAGGGCTTTAGGGGCGAGTAGATGCTCTAATTATAATCTGTTGATATCCTCTAGTCGTCGTGGTCACCGCTTCACCAGCCCAGACCCAGAAAATAATCGGAGAAACATCACTTCCGACTTCGTCCTGCGCCGCGAGGTCTACTATAATAACGACCCACTTACGACTGTCACCAACCCTCTCACTTTCTTCTCCTCACAACGCTTCCTGAATGCACAATCGTCTTTAACTTAACGACACAACACGCAGCAAGATGGAGACGTCGTTCTACTCCGCGGATCCCTTCTCGTCGACCCGCAACACTGGATCACTTCATAGATTTCTCAGTGCCGTCTTGGCTACTGCTGTCTTCCGCTGCTGGCCACTACTCCTCTTCTTCTCTGGCTGGGCAACAGCAGTCTCTGTCATCAACAACTCTGTCCACAAGCTGACTATACAGCCGACACTACTGACTGTGTGAGTACTCCTAGGAGATTGAGCTTGTCTGCCTGCACGAAGCACACGACCGTTGAGGTCTCTGTCATTCATCGAGCAAGTGGATGTTTGTCGAGTCGGTTTGCTCATTGTGTTCTATAGCATCGGTACTGTGCTCGGTTTCGTCGTCTCGTACCGGACCACGGCCAGTTTCGAGCGGTACAATGAAGGCAGAAGGTTGTGGTCGCAGATCATCTTAGGAAGTAGAACCATGGCCCGCACAATATGGTTCCACGTCCCAGGTGCGTGCTTTTCCTCCAATTTCTTACCCTACTGTTGAAATCTCTCTCCTGCTTGCTGCGCATCACAGAAATGATGCCTGTCGCGAAGGACGACACTTCAACGTCCGAACAGCGCAAAGCCCGCGTCCTCATTGAGAAGAAGACCGTCATCAACCTCATAGAAGCCTTTGGTGTGTCTGTCAAGCATTACCTGCGTGGAGAAGAGGGTGTGTACTATGTCGACCTCTACCATCTCGTGAAGTACCTCCCATCGTATGCATTGCCCCCCGGCATGCCTTCCCTCGTGGACGTCACTTCCTCTGGTGATGGGTCGTCCTCTTTGCGGTCTCCTCAGCTGCGCGCGCGTGGCGAAAGCACGGGTGCTGCCGACATCGACACCAGGTCCGGAGATCTACACCTGCCACCAACTTCCCCCATTGGCCTGCCTCCTCCGGCAACGGCAAGAAAGGTCAACGTGCAAACAAGCCCTACTCTGCCTCCACGCATGACTAGCCGTCCGCGGACGTATGACGAGAAGAAGTATGGGGACAAAAGCTCGACGTATTCCGGTATCTCAGGTGTCGAGCGCGAGGATTTCCTCCTTCCTGCTCGCAACCCTCCAAAGTACCATCTGTTAGATCTGTTCCCGTTCTCCCTGCTTGTGGGCATTCTGGCGAAGAGGGGCAAGGAGGTCAAAGTACGCGTCATGCGATATCAATATCAATATCTTTCATTGACCATTCTTCACAGGGCAAAAAAGCAGCGCGTGTGCGGGCTAAACTCAGGAACAGAACGGTCACCCACAACTTGCCGCTCGAGATATCTCTCTATCTTGTTCGTCTCCCAAATTCACATAGTCGCTGAGGGTCACCGGTTATGGCTGACCCATTAAAATAGAGCTCCTACATTGCCACACTTCAGGAACGCAATGTGGTGCCTCCGCCTACCGCGAGTGCGTTGTCTTCTTTGGGAGCTATAGACAGGCGACTGATCCCAACTGTCTTCTAGCCACTCTTTTCGCGGCATTGAACCAACTCGTAGACGCTTTGACCGGTCTGGAACGTATCCTCACGACACCCATCCCGTTCTCGTACGTATAACCTACTATGTATAGTCGCCCAATTACTGACGTCTAAATATCTACAGGTACCGCGTTCATCTTTGGAGTGTGACTATTCTGTATTGCCTGCTCTTGGTAGGTCAGCTCTAGAGCGTATGGACAATCCGAGCTAAGATATTTTGCAGCCGTTCCAGATCTGGGCTACATTGAAATGGATCACGATTCCCGCGACTGCGCTCGCCGTACGTCATTCATTCACCTCTTGACCGCATTGCGCTTTACAGAACTCGAATCGATCTGTTGATAGAGTTTCATCTTCTTTGGCTTCTTGGTTGCCGGTGAAGAGATCGAGAGTAAGTGCATACATATGTCCTGCAGATCTACTGTTCGTAGCCAATCTAACTCTCTTCGCAAATCTTTCCAGATCCCTTCGGTAAGCCCATTTCCGCGTGTTATGTTCCTTCCGATACACGTGTTGACACTCGTGGTGCGATGACAAGGTTACGACAAGAACGACTTGGTGAGTACCGTTGGTGCAGCAGCAAACTAATATGCTGACTGGCGCGACGCTAGAACTTGGATCACTTCACTCACAACATCATTCGTGCGTATCACTATGCTTGTTTGCCGACTGTGGTCTCACGTCACATACAGGCAACGAGCTTCGTGCAATCACAGCTGTCCCGCGACCCGAGCTTGAGAGCTGGGTGTTCTCGATGTTCAACGACCAAATATTCACCTCTGAAGAGCGCGTTGCACCTGACGAGTGGATGCAGCGCGGACTTGGGCGCATCCAGGGTGCGCTCGCGACGATTTAAAAACGCCTCGATGGCCATATCATACACGATACATGGACAAAGCACGTCACGTCTGTCTCATTGCACGAATGCAAGGACCAGTTACAACACCATATCAATCATCGACATCCTCTACGTACATAGCTCTCTAATTCCGAATGGACATCACCGTATATGCTTCATTTAGTTGCTTCATGCTGTCCATAACACAACAACGTATAGAAACCTCGCATACTTGCAGCGTCGAACGTGCTTCGTTCATTATATTAATTTAGATATCTGCGATGTACCACTGCATAAGATTCGGATGCTTGTCGCATATATACCTTCACGCTTCTTCGATGTCGTTCGATTCCTTAGAGCATGAGCATTGTTGAAGTTTCTCAAGTCTTCAAAAGATCCGTCTTGAACTCGAGGAGGATGAAATTGGTGCCATGACGCGGTAGGGACCGCGCGGGGTCCGCGCCCATGTGACCGCGACGAACACAGCGAAATGAAACAGGCGCCCATACATGGACGCGGTTTGTACTCCGATCTCTTCATTTTGTTCTCCCCTTTGTTCCTTCTTCTCAACCACCACGTTCTATGTGCAGCATGAATGTGGGTCCTTGCGGGGTACTACCTCATCTTCCTTGGAGGCTTTGTCTCCAGCAATTGCTAACCAAACATATCGTCAACTCACCTGGTTATGCACTGCGGTACTCGATATCCTCTGGGTACCGCAGCATCGACTGTTTCCGGCTGACTGCTCTAACCCTTGGGATTCTCTGTGCTACGTGGCCATTCTCCACTCACCTTTGACCACGATGACGCGTATTACTAGGAGAAGTCCTTAGTGCACTTGCCATTCTCTCCTGATGGTTTCATGATAGCGTGCTGGAGATTTCTCTCAACTGTGGTGGTTCCAACTCCATCGACAGCTCGCCTTACAGAATCGGATACACCTTCTATCACTCAAGTGCCCATACGACGGAACGGATGATAAACTCATCACGGACCATCTTTGAGGTATGTATGATTGGCTTTTGTGCTCAACATCTGCTAACATGCATCATCTCTTCATAATTTGATCTGCTTCTTATCTGTCCACGGAGTAGGTAGGACTCCAGATCGACGCTATTGTGAGTGTCTCCCTGAGAGTCCTTCCTTTATTCCATTCTTCTGGACAATTGTCTATTACTGATCCATGTCCACGCACTTACTGCCATCGGAGGGTTGCACTGCCTTCTGTTCACGAGTATGCGGCGATGTACTCCGGTTCCGACGCGACATATAAGGTCGCATTGTCCACTGGACTCGGATACTGGCTTCCAGTTCACGCCTCCTACCCCGAGCTCGACCACGGTGGTCTCGTGGATCCGGAGAGAGCTGGCCCTTGGCCATGGCAGTATTTGCAGACCTCCCATCTGCTGTGATTGTGAGTCCCACCATCAGCGTCCGCAGAGCCCTGACACGTTCGCGGCGGCGGAGGAGCCTAGCGGAGCGCACTGCGGCTGTATGCACGATCCTGCGACACGTGCTATGGCCGTAATGTGTATAAGCGCCAAAGCTATGCTGACTCGGCGGTAGTTGGCCTCGCCGTTGTCCTACTACTTAACCGTCCGCACGACCGTCACGCTCTCTTCATCTCTCTTCCTGTTTTCTCGCCACACAACATTCGATATTTATGACCCAGTCTGTCACCGAATCATCTATATCCCCTGGTCCCCTGAGCCCATTCTCGACCTACTCAGCCGCCAGCGGGATCACCTCTGATGGTATGCGATCTCTGCAAACATACATCCTGTGTCCCGTCAACCCTGCTAACCTGCGAGCAGACGCACCAGACTTGGGAGCTTTCGGGCCTGTATTTCGTGCTTTGACCAACCTCCATCAGCGCGGCCACTCGGATCCCCGCAGTGCCACACCTATATCCTCATTCGCTCTCTCGCACTCAGACGACTCAGATCCCTTACAAGGACCTTCAGTATGGACAACCAGGCGAGTCACCTCGTATCTCACCTCATCACTTCCCGGCAGTCCCAGTCGCGGCCACACCACCCTTGCCCCTGAATCAGAGGACACCGCGTCGGAGTTTGACGATGGCACGGAGCTCGAGGTCCCCATTGAGGATGAGAACATCATGGACCGTCCCTCTCTCGGCGCCCTCGATCAGGCCCTGACGTACCTTGCCGCGGAAAGAGAGAAGCTGGCTGCGAAGAGAGACTTACGTGGGAACAGCTCCACAACCTCTGATAGTCCCTCGCAAATCCTCATCCCCGCCGCTGCCCGCCGTAAGAGGCGACGCAAACGCGCACGTCGCAGTGGCCTCGAGGGAGATGCTCAGGCGGTGGAGACAGTAGCTGGGCTTGATGCTGCCGATGCTGCCAGCGCTGACGTCGAAGATGGAGATACGTCGTCATCGTCGATTGATGCTTCGTTGTCGTCGCCATACTACAAGACTACCCCCGCCACCCCTGCAGTGTTCCGGAAGGAGAAGCAGAAGGTCCGCGCTTCAGCCGAGCAGAATCCACGTCTACACCACAGCAGATCTACACCCAGCCTACATGTCACGACCAAGTCTTTTGATGCCCGCACCATACAGCTACGTACCCTCGCACACAAGCTCAGACTACTATTCCCCTCGGAGGCCTCGGCACTCTCAGCTATATTGTCCCGGGACTTCACCTCATCGCTAACTTATGCCGACCCTCGTGGTCCTGTACCGCAATCCCAAGACACCCTCATCCATGTATTCATTGATCAGTGCGTCCCCATTAGTGCTCCTACCGCATCCATGCTCATCCTTCCTGCGCAGCTCCAACATTCTTATCGGATTCATATCTTATGTCAGGAAGCACTTGCAGCACGTTATACGCAAGATCAAGCAAACACACCTTTCCCACGCGGCACTTGCCCTTGTTCTCGAGCGCGGTCGCCCTGTGACACGACGCGTGCTTGTCACGTCGTCTCCACTCTACCAACCAATGGATACAGCCGAGGAGCTCGGGTACGAAGTGCGCATCTATGCCCGCGTGCCCGACACCGGCGACGGCGTGGACCGGCAGAATCATGCAGGCCATATCCACAGTCACAGCCGTTCCGCGAGTTTCACCAAGAAGCCCGCTGAGGCTGGCTCTCCGCGCACGAATGCCCGTCCGCGCGCTGGCCGTGGACATTCGCACAAGACGTCCGTCGGCGGCGGAAACGGGACGTCTACGGAGTCGGACCAGGGGGCGGGCGGCGGCTCGGGGGCAACACGCGTGCGGTATCGCGAGCAGGGCGTGGACGAGCTGCTTCAGCTGAAGCTCCACCAGGCGATTGCGGACGTGGACGTTGCACCCCCGGGCGGGACGATCGTGCTTGCGACCGGGGACGGCAATGTTGGGCAGTTCAACGAGGACGGGTTCCTCGGATGCGTGCGCACAGCGCTGAAGAAGGGGTGGCGCGTGGAGCTGTATGCGTGGGAGGGCGGGCTGAGCCGGACGTGGATGCGCGAGTTCGGGGAGAACGAACGGTTCAAGATCTACATGCTCGACTCCTACGCGTCGGACTTGCTGGAGATGCCGGAGAGCGTGCTCGGAGGGCACTGACAGCAGGCGTTATGCTTTGAGCCGCATGTCAGTGCATCGTGGGGTTTGTATCGCGAGGTATAACGTTGGCTAGGACCGGGCGCGACGGTCTTTGTGTGCGTCGCAGCGCTGTGTAATTCTGTAAGATTAGTAGTAGCACATACTCTGTGACTCTTGTTTTGTGACGGTAACCCCATCTCATTGTTGTGTATGCACCACTTCACTCGATACTATAGCTCATCTATGTACGATTACCCATATATCCAGCTGTAAATAATGTTGTGTGTAGAATTGTCTTCCGTAGGATAACGCTGCCCGAACAACTTGGAACGCACCGTCGGTTGACACGGTACGCGAGCTTCTTCTCCGCTTCCTCCGTAACCTTATCAGTCCTCAATCATCCCGTTCTCAGACTCGTGTCGCCTGCCGCCTGCGTCGTAGCTTTACCGTTGTCTCTCTTGACCCGTTCCTAACATGGACAGCCCTCTCGGGCTGAGCAAGACTCTCCGAGATGGCCTCAAACTCGCGGCCACGCTGAGACCTCCAATTGGTCAGGCCGAAGATGATAACGATCGGGTGCGCTAACTCACCAGAGTCTCACGCGTGATGGGCTAACATATACCACGATGCTGAAAGGAATTGAGCGCCTTCATACACCCAGACCTCGCACAAGAACTTGCAGGTACCCTGGTAGAGCTTGCAGAGGACGCTGTGATCCTCAACTCGGTCAGTTGTCAAGCAAACGCACAAATCGTCGCGTTTCCTAGAGCGGCCCAATCGAAGACGTCTCCTTACATGTGCATTCCCATAGCCTGTGTTTGACGAGGTGCTACGCAAGACTTTGACTCAAGACATTCAGACGGTTATAGCAGACATGTATGCCTTGCGATGCCTGAATGGCGAAGAGGCGAGAAGCAAGCAACCCGAGGTACGTACCGCACTGTCCAGCGTGATCTTACGTGATCTAAGACGAGACTATAATCAATACTCTAGCTTAGTATCGACGATAGTCAATTCATTCTGAAGCTAGCATGTGACGTCAATAGCATGCTAGAGAAGAACGCCATTGCCGCGGAGGAGATAGTGGCAGGCCAGGGAGCACCAGTTCAGTTCACGGTACGTTTAGATGAATCACTAACGCGAGGGACCTGTTCTACTGACTAGATGACGTCGGCACATCGACAGCTCAATATGTCCAGGCCAGGACTCTCTCTCCGGATGATGAAGTGGTTTCAGCGTGCAGCGGAGAAGCATGCGAGCTGCCAACACAAGCAGGACAAAGTTGTGCGAGACAAGGAGGTAAGCCGCTCAGTCGTCTGCAGCTATCGCTTCAAGTCATGCCCTATCATCATATGCATCGTCTGACCGATATTTTTCAGAAGACGCGCCGTAAGGTTGGCTTCGATACAGAGCACGCGGAGATCACGAGGCTTCGTGAAGAGCTTTCAGTGGCGCAGGATGAGATATCGCGACTGAAGCAGATAGACCAGGATGCCTTGACCTCTGCTCATGCTCAGGTTCGCGAGCTCACGGAGGAGGTGTCTACCCTGACGGCCAAGGTACGCCGAATGCATAGCTATGACATCTCATACAGTCATTCATGCGTTGTAGGTCAACATCCAATCGGCGCAACTGAAACATATGGAAAACGCGCTCGGGCGATCTCGCGAACAGTATGCTCAAGCTCGAGCTGACCTTCAAATGGAGCAGGAGAAAATATCCTTTGCCATTCAAGAGCTACAGAAATATATGTCATTGGTGTGGACGTTTACCGAATCATACTATCATGAGCTACTTCTGACACGATGATCGTCAGAATACTGAGTCCTCGCGCAAGCTCAAGGAGCTCAGCCAACAGATGGCGCAAAAGGAGAGCGAAGTGAGCTTCCATACGAGCCACTATTGATTGATTGCCACCAAACTCGAGGTTGTTGTAGATCGAACTGCTGCGCAACCTTGCAACTTCGCGCACACAAGGCTCAGAAATGACCATACGTCTTCCTCCAACTCCGTCATCAAGTAAACGGTGAGTTCTGACATCACATCTGAGTGTCAGTCTGTGATCCCTTCTGACTATCTCGTACAGGAGCACAAGCTCTACACATGTGTCAAAAAGGAATGCGAATATCATGGAAAAACCGGACAGCAGCCAACATGCCGCGGCTATGAACATCCGCAGCCCTATCCCACCAGAGCGTGCCGCGGCGCTATCCGGTCTTCCTTATATTCCGGCTGACCTCTCGTCGAGCAATGGTACACCAGCGAAATTCACCCGACAGTCACTTAAACAAATTCTTGGAGGCAACGCTACGTTCGCCTGGAACGTGAAGTGCGTAACGTATCACGATTCCATATGAACGCTAAGGCCCACGTCCGATTCTTCCAGGATCGGGAAGACCGCGCAGGCTCTCAGCAAGAAGTACGGGCTCAAGCGCTATCTATGCGTTAGCTCCGAGAAGACTGTTTGGTTGCCAGAGGGCCCCGGGATGCACGGGTACATACAACAACACGTTAGCTATATGCTCGACAGACAGCAGCACTCTGCTAGTGACGATGAATGCGAGAGGGAGGCCGCAGAAAGTCAAGAGACTCCGAGCGGGCATGAGCCCCTCCACCTCTTCGCAGGAACTGGCCTCGGGAACCCAGAAGCATTCCACTACTGTGGAATGTACTGTCTCAGCGCCGCCGAGGTGCTTACTACGGAAGAGTGGGGATCACTGCCCAAGGCGGTGAGTCAAACCTACTAGTTGTGATCCTGCATGCAGTGGAGCTAAAAGCAGTCACGGATGAGACCCGGTTGGGGTGGATCGAGACGGTCTTCCGCGAAGACAAGAGACAAATTTCGCGGGTTGTCATTGAACAGCAATTCATGTCGGGGCACCGTGTGTTGTTTTGCACCCGTCTGCGATGCGTCGGATTCGATGTCGATTTCTACAAGGACCTTGTCGAGGAGAACAGGAGAATAGCAGCGGGGATAGAGACCGACTCGAACGACTCCGAAACTCTGTTGCAGCTGAAGCGACGCCGGGTCAGCGTCCAATCTGGGGACGGTGCCATTGCTCCTGCCAGTGGAGAGCACGACATCGAGGATTTGTATGCTTAAATCTTAAAGCCTAAGGACTTGGAAAGACTGGTTTATACGCTCTCTTTTGCTACGAGATTCGTCGCAGTGCTCTGTTGCTCTTTGTATCCTACAGGATCTACCCCGGGCCCGTTGTAATATGCATTTGATCGCCTAATCCCCATCAGCTATCTGCCACTCCGGTGTCCCGTATTAAGTTGACAGTGATAGAGTGACGGAACGGAAGAGGGTGCGAGGCACGCCTTGCGCGAAGTGTATCGCTCGCGATCCGTACACTGCAACGGTTGCATCATTGCCTAACCAACATAGATGGAAAAATACCTGTAAAGATAGAGCCACGAATATAAAAGGTGCGAGGGGCCTGAACGAAATGGGGCGGAACGGTTGGGATGGAATGTACGAGGACTCTGTATCGTATCAATACCAAATTAACGGGACTCGTGTATTGTTAGAATTGTCTGACGTCCGGCCTCGGTGCTATTACAACTACGATGTGTGCAAGTTCAGTCATGAGGGTGAATGATATCTTGTGAGGGGTGGGTATTATATAACATTACTATAGCTTATAACTTGTGAAAGAGCGTAGTACGTTAAGTACTGTTGGCATCCTGTCCAATGAGTTCGGCAGAACGCGCAGATCGGGGCTGGATATCGCATGGGAACGGATTCGGAGTGCTGAGGGTCCAGGGAGAGAAGTGTTCAACGGCACTGGTGTATGCACAATGAAGAGATATCATACCGGAAGAGGGGGTTGTCGAAAACGACGCTGGGTTCGACGATTTTGCCCTCGCTGTCGACTGACTTCTTGATGTCGAACGCCGCGAGGAAAGACACGATGACGATCCACAGCGAAGACTCAACGAGGTGCGCACCCGGGCAGCGTCTGGGGGCTACGTGAGCGGTTCGGTTTCGGATATAGCGATGGCATGTCCGACACCACATGATGTCTCACCTCCTGCCAAACCCAAAGACAGCGTTTCGAGGGTCACGCTTGTGTGCGGTTGTGTCGTCAACGCTTTCCATATATCGCTCGGGGATGAAGGCATCAGGGTCGGGGAACACCTCAGGGTTGCGGCACATGTTCCTACAAAAGCAAGGACAAAAGCAAGGTTAACAGTCGCTGATGTGGGGCTTCCGGATGAAGGTCCAAGTATCGGTAAAATCACACACTCACCAGACGTTGCCCATGATGAACGTGCCGCCGGGGATGTACATTCCTTTGTACACGTCGTCCTCCATGAGACGGTGTCCAAGGCCTGAGGGCACTGGAAATCTATAACTGCACAAATGGAAGGAGCGGAAGGAAATACGTACCGAGAGGTACCGCGGCTCCCCAGCGCAGGACCTCACTCATGATCGCGTCGACGTATGGCAGCGAAGGCCTATCGGAAAAAGTTGGCAGCCGGTCGGTGCCCACAGTAGCGTCGATCTCTGCTTGCGCCTTCTTCTGTACCTCCGGATGGAGCAACATCATGAGGAAGAAGTGGGCGAGGACGGTTATGGTCTACGTGTATGGTGTAAGGGGTCAGAACCGGTGAGCTTGACGGATCTATCGTAGACACATAGCCTTACCGTGTCTATGCTTGCTAGAAGGGACGTAGTGTGTGAGCGACACCGTTGCAGGACAAACGGGCCAGATGACTCACCAGCATACATTGAGTTCGCGGTCCACCTGATGTCGAAGTCTTGCTGCGCTTTCTTCTCCGTGTCCGCATCCTCCTCGAACGTCTGCTCGAGCAGCTTAGTGCAGAAACAGGGAGTGGCAGTCCCTTCGCTCTGTGGTACCATGCATATTGTTGGAGCCGGAGACGGTCCCGATTAAGTGGGGGAAGAATGGCTGAGGAGAGGAGAGACGTTTCACGCACCATGCGGGCCTTGACAAGTTCGTACGGCTTGTCCACTAGTTCCACCATTTTAGCCTTCCACGCCTTGCCTTTGCGTTTGAACCCAGCGCCTGGGAACCATGCGGGCAGATACTTCACTGAGTAGCAGTCAGTGTGTATCAATGACGTATAGAATGCACCCGAGAGCGGATGACGACTCACAGGACGGGAAGATGTCCACCAGCCAGAGTCCAAGGCCCTCGCCAATGTGGTTTGTCAGGATGTCCACACACTCCTCCGCCAGGTTGATCATTGGGTCATCGGTCGATGTTACCTGGTAGCCATAGACGACGAGGAGGGTCAGGCCGCCTGCGTACCTGTATCCATTCCGCCGCATATCAACATATTGAAGCACTAGGACATGGTTGATAGTGTTCACCAACCTCCGTGTATGTTCTTGAAACTTCTTGGGCTCGTCCATGACTCGCTTCAGCAGAGCGTGTGTCTCGATTTCCAGAAGAGGATGGTAGGTTGGGATGGCCTGGGGTCCAAGGGCCTTCGTCATGAGCCGTCGTTGACGCCTGGATTGGTCTCCGTAGCGGGTGAACGCCACCTATTATAGCTTTACAGGTCAGTAAGGAGACTCTGGTAGAGGCGATGAGACTCGCCATGTTCTCACAACCACACCTGAAGTATATTCTTGTTAGCCAGGCAGCAGCAATCCCAGAATGCGGCTAACTTACAGCTCTCCTGCCATGACGAGATGTGGCTTGTCGGAGTATATCGAGCCTTTCTTCTCCATGAGATCGAATGCGGCCTCGTACGAGTTGACAAACAGCAGTCCCTGCCCGAAGGCGTGCACGTACACAACATCGCCTATGGCCGTACGTATGCATGAGGTCTGTTGGAGCGACAGCAGGTATGACAGAGACGAACCGTATGTCTTCGCCCATCCAGACGCCTTCACCCAGAGCTCCTTGGTGACCAGGTCGAACGCATTGCCTATGATTGGGAGTGGTTTAGGCCCAGGAGGCAGTGCACTAGTGCGCTTCCCCCGCGACCTGAGGAAAGCGAAGGCCAAAATTGCCACCACAGGCAACACGACAAATTTGGACGACTCGGACATAAGTGTGAGAGTGGGGGATAAGTGATCCGTGATGTGAAGGCCCATGATGTGGTGAGTTGAATTTTGAAGGGCGAAGGTGAAGCTTATAAGGGTCTCGAGCAAATGGCGGGGCGCTACGAGCATTTCGTATGGCTATCGCTGACTCTGCTCCTATGACCATTCGCAAGGGGCAGCATAGAGAACGGCGGTGATCAGGGTGATCTCGGTCGAGCTCCCTCCGCCTCGCTCGCGTTTCTGCTAGCACTGCTAGCGTCATAGCGCAATGCGAGCGCGTCCTGAAGAAATGAGTCGGCTATGCCGCATGGCATTGTGGTCGCCCGAGTTCATCCGATCGAAGCTAGAGAAGAACATCCAATACATACGACTGTTGATCACAGGATGACACAAGAAGAACCTATGGCATCAAACATTTGCCCCATCGGTCAGATGCAGTGTATGATAAGACACTTCGACTCGGTCAGTCCGGAGACGGCACGAGATCACTGAGTATGCGGCGGCGACAATGTTCAATGTGCGTCCGTAAGCCTTGCTAGTACTACTAGTATGGATCAGCAGGGGTTCAATCATCAAGAGAAGGTGTGGTTGAAATGATGGACTCACTTTATCAACTCTGAGTCTGAGGGTCAAATGAAGGTGGTAGTTTGTTTAGTCTGTACCGTAGTTACCTAATCACGTACGTACAATAACAATCCTAGGAGTCCGATGCAATCGCAGGATCGACGCATATCCTCTCTAGTACGGACGACCTATTATGTATCGATGTCGAGCTGCGAGCAATAGATTTGCCTCTATCGATGCGCAGGCCGGTTTGAAGTGTGTGACAAGACCGTTCAGAATCATGTCCGATGCAGCCGAGACTTTGAGATGGGTACAGCGTATCGCCGTATGATGGTCAAGTGGTGCGGCCGGTGATAGCACATAGGCTAAGAGTAACGGTATGGAGAACGCGTATGGTCACGCGTCAGTCACGCTTGTCGAGATAAGATTAGATAGAGATCGACGCGTCTGAGATCGGCCCAGACTTGTGCGCAATCGATCCATACTTAAGTTCCGACTTGCTCCTGCTCCCCTCGCATCCTCACACACTCACCCAATTCCACCAGCTACAAGTCCTCGTCTACAGCCATGGCACGTCAATTCTTCGTCGGCGGCAACTTCAAGATGAACCCGATCTCCCGGGAACAGAAGAAGACGCTTGTCAAGGTCCTCAACGATGCAGACGTCGACCAGAACGTCGGTTCGTACCATTCACTCCTACAGAGCCTGCGCGATGTGACGGAAGAGATTAGAGGTTGTCATTGCACCTCCCGCAATCTACATTATCTCCCTCAAGGAGACCCTCCGCGGTGACTTCAAGGTCGCGGCGCAAAACAGCTACATCAAGACCTCTGGCGCGTTCACGGGCGAGATCAGGTCTGTCCGCCGCTCTTCCCTGCGTCCAGCCCCTCGACTCACACCCATGTCTCTAGTCCTGCCCAGCTTGCTGACGCGGGCATCCCCTACGTCATCCTTGGTGAGTGATCCGCCACCGGCCGCACCCGCTGCTCGCGCTCATGCTCGAGCTGATGCCCTGCGGCGTAGGTCACTCGGAGCGCCGCACACTCTTCCACGAGACATCCAAGATTGTCGCGGACAAGACGCGCGCGGCGATCGATGCTGGCCTGTCTGTCATTCTCTGCGTTGGTGAGACGCTGGAGGAGCGCGAGGCCGCCAAAACGAAGGAGGTCGTCGAGGCCCAGCTGAAGCCCGTAGTCGATATCCTGAAGGAGGCCGACTGGAGGTACGTTTCTGTCTGCATTCTCCTAAACGTCGTGTCGTGTCTGCCTTTGTCCTGTCCACTCCATCTCCACAGTTGCATCTTCTGGGCATGCGGTGTTAAAGCGGATTATTGACCGGGGCTTCTCTTTGCATTCCAGCAAGATCGTGATCGCATACGAGCCCGTCTGGGCTATCGGAACAGGGAAGGTCGCCACCTCTGCGCAAGCGCAGGAAGCGCACGCCGACATCCGCTCCTTCCTTGCCAGCGCCGTCTCGTCCTCCGTCGCTGAGAGCACGCGGATCATATACGGTGGCAGCGTCAACGCTGGGAACTGCAAAGAGCTGGGTGAGTCTGATTGTTTCACCCGTCGCCCTATCTTTTGTTGTCATCCGCCCGCCTGTGGGGTCTGTACGGAAAGATGGGGGCCATCAAGGTTCAACGGCTGACGGTGCCATCGTGCCACAGGTTCACAAAAGGATGTCGATGGCTTCCTGGTCGGTGGCGCGTCCCTGAAGCCCGAGTTTATCGACATTATCAACGCGAAGCGGGCATGAAGTCGCATTAGGACCGAAGTCAATCGGACGCCTTGGAGGAAGGGCGGCGACCCCGGTCATCGTCATACATAGAGTTCTTGTACGAGGAGTCACCGCAGTCAAACGAATTGTATATTGCTAGGCAACAGCTCATCGTGGGTGCGGCGCATTCATCTTGTATGAACGACAGCTCGGAGACAGAAGCACGACAGGTAATCCAATTCTATGAAGGACAGTGTGGAACCCAGATGGTATGTACGAGGCAAGCAAACGAGGGACTGGCCGGCTGGCTGACACCGTCTATCTAAGACTACTACTAACTAGCTCGCTATGATACACGCAGAGATATCCACTGACCAAAGAACAGGCTATAATGTACAACGGGAGCCACGTAGGAACTGGAGATCAGAGTACACTGTAGCAGCAACCAGGAACGTCGACCAGGAACGATAACGGCCAGAGCCTACTTGTCACTGGACATGGATCACCTCGTCCAAGCACGGCGAGCGCCTGCCTATCGAGAAAGGCATTCGCAGGATACTCCTCGGGCCCGGGGACTCCGCGCGCATCGACCGCAGCTCGCGCATCTCGACCTCCCCCAGCGCGGCGCCGCCTTGCACGACTTTCGACACGGGGTTGCTCCTTGTGCTGTTCGTCTGTCCCATCCCGTCGTCCCCTTCCCCGTCTCCGTCTCCGTTTACCTCCGCGTCCCCGTCGTACTCCTCCCCAGGGAAGGAGACGAACGCGTTGCGGGTGTTGCCCGCGCGCGGGGAGTAGACGGCGGACGCGGGACCGGGGAGCGTGTCCGACACGGACTCGTCGCGGATGTAGCCGCGGACGTTGAGGCACAGCCTGCTGGACATGACCGTCGAGAGCGCGACGGCGAAGCCGATGGGGATCTCGACCTCTGCGCCCTGTGGGACCGAGAACAGTGGGAGTCAGTGTCGGTCTCGGTCTCGGTCTCGACACGTCGGTGTCGACGGGGCGGAGACAGGAACGGAGACGGGACGTACCCCGCGTGTGAGGAAGATGACTGCGTTCGTCAGGTACGTCACGAAGATGCTGGTGAGACAAAATTGGGTCAGTTTTAGAGTCCACGAAGAGAAGTCCCGGGCATCTCTGGCTGCCATTGCGACACAGGACGCCTGCCACCCGAATTTGCACTCGGTTTCACAGTGGGGGTCTCGGGACATCTGTGAACACTCACACGACGAAATACCACACTGAGTCCCGGACGAGAATTTCAATGATACGTCGGCCGCTCTGCAAGAGGTTTTCTGCGGGACGGTAGCTCCTGAAGCCGCGGTAGAGGGCGAGGCCACAGAGCACACATTCCGAGATGAGCATGGGGATCCAGAACTGGTAGAAGCCATCTGGAAGCCCGATGGGAACACAGACTGTTGACCCGGTGTTCGGGAGTTGGATAGAAAATGCTGTGTGACAGGTTCGACGTTAGTTGCGATACGTTCGGACATACTGGATTCCCCAAGAGAGCACAACTTTGCGCACCTACGATGCGCGACAGGGCATGTCCCATAACATACGAAGATCCAACTGCTGCACCTAAGCACACGATAGCTGTGACTGCGAGGACTCGTTTATTGCGGAAGTAGAGGGCGTGGAGGCGTAGTTGAAGGATGACTACCGCGAGGTGTTCAGTGTGGGTCTATAGGGCAGATCGACACAATCGTAACTTACGTTCCGCAATGATGAATGTGATTACTCCTGTCCATCCCTGCCATCGAAACCAATGCAGGCAGCTACGCTCTCAGTCAAAGAAAGCCCTATAGCAATCAAATTCAAATTGGTTGACGTACAACTATACCGAGGAAATTGAGCATAAGCTCGACATGAGAAGCAAGAAAAGACTCACCGAACGTGAGAGTTCCGTCGTATTGAACAACACTGTTGAGTAGCGACGTGAGCCAAGGTCACGAAAGAGAAAGGTAGATCGATTGACCGTAGTTGTTGAACCTGAAGGATACACGCTGTCAGTTTACGTATAATAAACATTGTGCGAAGAGTGTGGACGTACACCACGACGCATAACGCATAGTATCGGTTCTGTATGGCAGATCACCTTCAGTTGACAGTCACGATGCACAATTCGGAGGTGCTCACGATCAAGAACAATATCTTCCCTAGTGACAATTGTGCACTCTGCATTTGATGGTGCAATGAGGCTCAACGACATTGCCCGTCTATCGAATGCTCTTACCCAAATGAGTCGAACCTGGAGTAAGATTCACGCGCAGTCAGTCAAAAAGGGCAGATCGTCCGAGTCTAGTTCGAGCACTCACTTCTTGATCCAGCGTCAACACTCCATATAGCAGGCTCAGCATAGTACTCCGCGTTCGACACCCAGATGCAACTTACGGTGATCAAAGAGGATAATCATGGTACTGGCCACTGTTCCGTACGTGGGTCAGCTGGTACCTTGCGGTTACACGGAATGCCAGACAGCACTCACGCTCGGCATAGCGTATTTTGGCGATGGTTGGGTAGAGCTCCAAAAATATCGCTCGCTGGAGTGCCTCGGCCATGTGAGCGACGCGACGCGCCTCTCGTGCTGGCTCCCGGAGTCGGAGGTCGGCACAGAGGGTTCAGGATGACGGAGTCGCGCAAGGCGGAGGGTGGGGACGGGGCGGAGAAACGGGCGGACGAGAGCTTGGACGTAACCGCCCAGGCCTGGATAGCAAATGTACTCAGAGGCCCGGCGCCAAGGAGGGAAGGGAGAGGGAGAATCCGACAGCTAGAACCGCACCGGCGATTATATGCTGAGAAGGCCGAGAGACGCAGAGACGGACGCGCTTCGGGAAAGCGCGGTGGAACTCCCATGCCCCCGCTTCTAAGCCAGTGGTCCCGGGATCCTGGCTGGGCACGGGAGTTGCTGTCGTACGTGCCTCAATTTCTTGCTGCCCGAGGCCGACATGCCCCCGGGGGCGGCGCGCACATTACTGCGTGGTCCGGGACGCGCGTCAAAGTCGCAGGGTTGACTGATGACTGGTGGTGATAGCGTGCCGTCGCCCGCGGACAATGGGCGGACGTACGGAGTGAACAGTTGGATAGAGGGTGGCGTGCTCTCTCGTCCAATCCTCATGTCCGTCCGGATTATGCATGCGGCGGCCCACCGCCCAAGAAGGCACCGCGAGTTGCCTCGAGGTCGGAGGTCTCACCGTTGTGGATGTCTGGGAAGAATGCTCGATGTTCGCGTTCGATGGCATGTCGGGTCGTATATGGGCATCTTCGCACTCCGTTGATCCCTGCTTACCGCGGTTCGCTCGTAACGGCAAGACCGCCGCTGCCTTCTCGAGGCGATGATCTCGAGCCCCCATCGCGTGTCCTGGCGCGTGTCTAAAATGGTGTCGTCACTGGGCGGCAGGAGGTAGTCGTACTGCGCTTTATAAGTACACGCCTCGCCCTGGTGCTTTGCATAAATTGCAAGTGTAATTGTGCCGGAAATATCGTAGGAATCGAAGGTCCGAGTCACTACCGGTGTGATGACTAGCGGCGATTGGAGTCCTCGATTACACCCTGGTCCCTGCTAGTCCTTGTTGGTCACCAGCTGTAAGGAATCTGACCCAGAACAGATGAAGTGTTGACCCAAGCTCGCAGTTCGATGAGATAGAAGATGGCGGAGGACAGCGAGGTGAGGCCTGTCACTTGTAGTAGCGTGACAGGAATGCAACGTCCGGCGTCTATCCAACTACTATGGACCACTGGCAGGACCGTGCTCATCGAGTCTACCATCTAACATGGGTACGACGCCCTGAACTATTGGATAAACTCGATTTGGAGGAATTTCCTTGATTGGCAGATTGGGAACGCCTGGGGAGAAATCGTGCAGCGTGTTGTGCAGCTGAGCACCCCTACTCTGCCACTCGACACGTTCTTGCATCGAATTAATATCAATGTGAGGATGTTGGTGTTCCACTGTCGACAACAGATGCGAAAGATCTTGCTCCGCCCGTGGTCGGGGTGGTCGCGTGTGACTGGTTTCGAAGTTCTACAGATGGGTGGTGATGTTGTTCACCCATGCAAAGAGACAATTGGGAGGGCGCCGCTCGGGTAATCCGGCCGACGGTACCCATGGGAGATTCGGAATCCTCAAGCCCCTAGCGTCGTTATAATGATCTGGAAATGCTGCGGGAAATGTATCAGAACAGCTTCAGTATGAAGAGATTTCCGTCTGGCTAGTAGTCAGACAATCCACTGGTCTCACACACGCACCCCGGGGCTCTACAGCCAATCACTTCTACTTCTGTGATTCGTGATAGTAGTACATGCATCATACACCACCCATATCTTCTCGTGTCATCTCTTCCACACAGGTTCCCAGTGGTGATCACTTGGACTCGACAAACGCGCGGTGCACGACGAGGGCTTCCTGGCCCCCGGCAGCCAGCCGCACCTCGCGCCCCGCGCCGATGAACACCACATCGCCCTCTGCGACGTTCAGCTGCTCCCTACTCCCCCACACGAGTGTGCCGTTCCCGCCCGTGACGATGGCGATGCTCGGCCCGTCGAGCGGCGGGTGGGTCTCCGTCTCGCCCACGGGCACGACCGCGCGCAGCACCGAGAACTCGGGGATTGGCGGGTCGTACAGCGTGCTGTATGGCGCGGAGTCGAATGACCGCGGCTCGACGAGGTGCTGGCTCGCGTGCGCCGCGTTGTACGTAAGGCCGGCGACCAGGTTCGGCACGTCGCGCAGCTTGGGGGTGAGCCCTGCGCGGATGACGTTGTCCGATGTCGCCATGCACTCGACGATATCTGTATTAGGGTGTACGTAGAGAGGCCGCATTGTCAGCTTGTGCCAACTGTCGCAGGATGAGGTATGTGGACTGACCTCCCGAGACGTACGCATGAGGCTCTCCGGCGGCGAGGAAGATCGCCTCTCCGGGCTTCAATGTGAGGTGGTTCAGCATGAACGCACAGAAGACGCCAATGTCCCCAGGGAACTGGCTGTGAAGCCTAAGGACCAGCTCCTTCACTTCCATTTCCGACGGCTTCGCGCCCCCACCCTCATATCGCGCCACGAGCTTCTCAAGCTCGGGCTGGAACACAGACAGCTCCGCGGTCATCACGGCAGAGAACACGTCCTTGAGTGCCTGTTTCTCCGTCGGACCCGACGTGTCAGGGGAAGACGCGAGGGACAGGAACTGCTCCCTGATCGTCTGCGGGATGAGTGCGGCGAACTCAGGCGTATCGACTATATAGTCCGCAATGCGAGCCAGGGGCAAGAATCCGCACATCGCCTGGAACACTGTCAAGGCGAGCGCCATCTCAGGCTTGTGGTTTGCATCTGTACGACGCCCCTCGGTGAGCATGTAGCGCATATAGTGCGGGGGTGGGCGAAGTGGCGGGAGTCCGACGCACCTTTGTAGACATCCGGCCGCTCCTTGTGCAGCTTCTGCGCGGTCTCCTTGTCGGGGTGGGTCTGGATGCTCAGAGCCTTCTCGATGGCGAGGACTTTGAAGAGGAAGGGGAGGTTGCCTTCCGCGGCACCTTCACTCCTGAATCGTTCGATGACTCGAGGTCCTATGAGCTCTGGGTGGGCGGCGAGGTAGTCTGAGAGCTTCTCTTGTGTGGGCGATTCAAGCAGACGCGAGGGCGATGTGTGGTGAGTGCCCATCCATAGCTGTAGGGCGAGAGGTCTGAGCGGTCAGTATACTCGATACGCGTCGGGAATGGACTCGCGCTCGCTGCTACGCTGCCCGAGCGGCCTCCATTAGTCTGCATCGCGGTGAGAGGCGAGGGCCAGCCTCGAATTCCCGGCATTCTACCAGATCTCAGAAGGGCGGAGGAACAAGAGTGCGATGACCCGTTTGTGCAGTATGTTCCAAGCATACGCAGGCCATCTGGCACAGTGGCGAGGAAAGAAAAGCGACAGCATTACTCACTTCGGCATACGGCGCGTTCTCCTCCAAGGTAAAGCCAGGTAGCTTGGCTGCCGTGGCATACTGCGCGACTTTGGATGATAGACCTATCTTCCCCCAGTCGTATTTCTGCGTCGTCGGGACGAGTTTGAAGATCGCAGTCATGGCGGCCGAGGTTTGCAGTCAAGTTAGATGCTCCTGGGATTTGGATCGTAGAGAGCTGAGGGTGTGGTGGTGACGGTACGGACTAGATGTTGTATTGGAGGCGAACGCGTTGATCCTCGAACGTGCGACGGCGAAAGCCTGGAGACGGAGGAGGGTCATTCATGGCGAGTGACGACGTCTGTGATCGATCTCGAGGTTGTCCGACCTCCGAGATCTCCTGGCCCGATGCGACAACAGCATCCGTTTCACACTTGGAACCGATGAAAAGTGCGCATATATGTGCATGATGCATAGTAGAGATACATGGAAAGTCGAAGTAGAGTACGCATAGCAGCAAGGCATGATGATGAGGTCGTGAACGGTATACAAAGTGAATCAATAGATGAAGCTCAAGTGAAGCCCGGGTTTCAAAGGACCAGTGAACGTCATGCAGCGTTCCAATGGGACTCAACCATCATGGTGTTGCAGCGAACCTCGAACCTGGCCTTTGGAAACAGCCGCAAGATAAAACCCGCGAGCAAATCCAGCCTCTTCGAGGGATCCGAGCCGAATGCCTGGTCTGTATCGGGCCAAGATAGGTATCTGGTGTGCAAGGCGAGGTGTTCGAGAGGCGATTGCGAAGATTGAGGTACACTTGTATTGACAGTCTGCTCTGATGGCATGTCAATGTGTATGTCAATGTCATCGACGCACAATTCAAAGTTCACGAGATGCGAACACTTCTTGGCGACGGTCGTAAGGGCGCGGAGGGACAACCCGTTGTGTGCTCCTTGAGAAACAACATCGGGACTGGCGAGGTAGATACTCTGGAGCAGAGGGAAGGTGGTAGCAATCCAGAGCATGACCTCGTCCGTGATCGCACAGTGGATCTCGTCCACTACGAGGGAGACGAGTTGGGGCGACGACAGTGCAAGAGGTTCTAGAACGGAGTGAAGGCAGACCAGCTCTAACGTCTCTTGAGGTTCCGGCGGCGACGTCTCGTATTGGATATCCGTGTCCAAAGGATCTCGCATAAACTCCAGTAGAAGGTTCCGCAGACTGTCCTTATATGGCGAACGCGCGATGGCCTTCATGCTCTTCTGTAGCGCGTAAGTACCCGGGGATTCTCTGCAACGGAGCCAAAGTTGGTCGATCTGCCTGGTCTGGAAAGACTGTAGGATCACTGCAGTGTCCTCGTCGATCTCCTCCATCCTCCATTCGAGCACTGTCAGGGCCGGAAACCACGTCGAACCACGAGGGAGCCCATTCTGCACAGCGTGTCGGACCAATGGAGCGTCCTCCTTCGTGATCCCGTTGAAGATCAACTCCACCAGACGGGGTAGACCACCTAGGGCAACGAAGCACTCCGCGGAGATTACAGTTGGGCAGTAGATGGTGCGCAAGTTGTGTAGACCTCGCAAGGAGGCCGCGAGTTGGTTACCAGCGGAGCCTTTGAACGCGACACTTCTGTCCGCAGAGATCTGGAGTGTCGTCAGCATGGTGCAATTGTCACGTATGTCTCGCAGAAGCGAGTCGGGATTACAACAGTCGTCGGTCGCGTGAAGGACGACCGAGGTGAGGGTGGGCGAGATCAGGAACGAGAGACTTGAGAGGTAAGAGCTTCGATCTTCTTGTATGAACAAGTTCGTCAGGCCCGGGAGCAGAATCCGACCACCTCGCAAAGCGGGGATGTCTAGGAGGGTGAAGATGGAGACATCTGTGGGCGTGTCCCACTTGAACTGCCGCACGTGACACGCGTAATTGTCGAATCGCGTCCAATCCAGACGATCGTGGGCTTTATACGCCAATTGCTTGAGTACCAGCCTCTGTACGAGTATAAGAGCGGTCAGATATGACATGGGAAAGACGAAGAGAACGTACAAAGTTAGTCTGTCCTGTGATTTCACAGCGGTCTGTCCAAGTGTCGCTAGGAAGAAGGCGCAAGAGCGGTACGAGCGAGTCTAGCTTGCGCCACAACACCGGGATAAAAAACTGGTGAAACCGACGGCATGTCCTTGCTAGACCCGCCAGAGTCTTCCTTCCTTCTGGGGAGCGATACAAATCGAATCCGATTTCTTCAAGGAGCTCGCTGATGGCGAGACAGCGGAAGGTGGAGGATGTCGGATTGTGATACTGCATAGTGCGAAGTTTCGGCAGGATGATCGGGGATGTGGAGAATAGAGAAGTGCAAAGAGCAGGGCTTGAGTTCGTACGGCCAATGCCTCACAGATATAAGTACATCGCACAGGTGGACTGCTTTGATGGACAGGATTCCAGACCCTGCCACCCCGCTTTGGTTGGTAGAGCGGCGTCAATAGTCAAAGCTGAAGCTATTTTGAATATTGCCATCTATGGTATAGCAGGAAGCAAAAAAGCAGTAGCGTGAGATGCAAAGACTGGGAGCTTATTTGCGGCCAATACATCTGCTTTATCCTTTCTCAAGGCGACTACTAGTACCACACGCATCGTCCGCCTGCGAGGCACTATGTTTTGCTCGGTATTGATACGTACGTCACAGGCTCAGCTGGGCAAGTCATGGTGCTGAGTAGAGGAGTATAGTGCGCAGAGGCTACAGGAACAGGACATCGGCAGACTGGATCCGAGGAGGGCAGTTGTACTAGTAATGCCATGCCCGTAATCATCCGATGTGGCGGCGGCGGTGTGCAACAAGCGTCTAAGACTACAAATTGGGACGACAAAGCCTTGTGATCCTAACAAGACCAAACATCGAGATGTGTCCAGGTCACGTCAACTTCATGACCATACTCATTATAATCGACAAGACTTGATTCACGTCGATGGGGAAGCATTTTGCCATATAACTGGGGAGCTGTATGTGATATGTGGCTACCAGCATGACATTGTAAACCCACCCCAGAAAGGCAAAGCCCTGATTATATCAGCCGCAGTAAAGCGCGTCGCTGATGTAATCATGATGTACACAGCACCGTCACGGTGGCGCGCGCCGCTTCCGAGTCATGCGTCCCTGAAAGCCAACCTCCAACCACCATATGCTGTAAGTGATGGTTCAATGCTTGCTTGTACTCACTTGTACTGCACTGTTACTGACAAACGCTTTGAACTGCCAGACGCTCCCCCGCTGACCGCTGCCTGTGCGGACTAGAGCACTCGGTCGACCCTTGACTAAGTGCTAGTACCCTCTTTGTTGGTAACCATGGCGCGAACATCTCAAACGAAGACTGGGCCCGGAGCGAACACTTCATCCTCTCATTTAAGGCCATGTGTCTCACTTCAGTACAAGGGACCGCGGGCACGCCTTCTGCACAGTACGCCGGGGCCCGCGCGAACCGCCTCTCTCCGAGCGACTCTAGCCGACGAACTTCGAGCGGACCTCGAAGCTCTTCATCTGAATTTCGAAGGAGCTCCCGTAACCGACATCAGGATTATCTGGGGGACTGGACTTATACGGGCAACATATTCGAGCGGAAGAGAAGTGCGTCTTGCGCCCCAATCTGTTGAAGATGAAGTTTACTAACGACAGCATCTAAATCATATGAACAGGACTTCCGACGAGCCATCAGGCATGTGGTGGAACGTAGCGGCGAACTACGTGCTGATATCTTAGCAAGCCGTTCAATGTAAGTTATCGGTACACCTCATATGTGGCTGAGCTCCTGAAAATTTTGAGAACTGCTCAGAGCGCATGTTTTCTACACAGAAGTGTGAGGACGATTACGCGACTACACAGATACCAGTGCCTGACCCACTCCTCTGTAGCGACCCACCGTCCACGCCTGTAGCTCCATCAGGAAAACCGGGCAGGTCGATTCCCCCCGCCTCGCCGCCCATCAAAGGTTCTGCTGCCACTTCATTTCCGCACAGCGGACCGCCCGACAATGTCAAACAGCCGCTCAATTACAGCATTGACCGAGTAGAACGTCCCGCGAATGCAATATCGGGGTCCATTCTTCATCCACAACTTTCTCCTCGACCTCAAGCACCGGCTCCTAAACGCGATGTCCTGACAGCACCCCATCTGTTCCCTACTCATCAGATCCTCCCACCCATCCACGTCGCTCCAGGACCTGGACATGCCAGCAGCGAAGAGCCGAGGGTGCCTTCTCGACCTGTACGCTAGGTTCTCTTCCCTGAGCTGTTCTGGAAGGCTCATCGCCCGCTCTATACCAGCCCAATCCACAGACAGCAGGAAACGCCGCGCCCCGTCGACTTATTCCCAGTCAAGCGCTCACACCGAACACTTGCCAACGCCTACGGGATCACTCCGACCAGCAAGTCTTGTCGAGTGAACCGATAGTGAGGATCCTTGTACTACGGACCCCAGCCAGTCCTGGGAAGGCGTATCAGGCATTCATCTACGATGGATCCGATTATGCATGGGTGACGCTGTCCGCGTCTCTGAATACCCGTATAGTCGGCGACGGATATGGGAACGACAAGCAGCTCCATATTGGGTCAGTCGCCAAGCTGAAGAGTATCATTCGCCTACCCCTTCACGCGACATGGCAAGTCCGCCCGAGAATGCCGTCACGTCCGCTTCATTAATGTCCTCGTGTTCACAGCATCGGCCTGGTTCAGGATTTGGAGATCGTTGACATCGATGCGAGTTCCGCAAGCCTACGCTTTGCACGGGGGGATATTGAGATTTCTGCTACGAGCGGTACGTGAAGTGCGCTCTGATGTTGAACTCCGATAACATCGATTGTTCAGCGGATCCGGTGGGAGAACGGGGCCGTGCATCACGTCTGCCGATCGAGATGAAACTGCAGGAAGAGCACAAGAGACGTGTCCTCCTTGAAGGCGTCCTCGCTGACGTCTGCCGCGACCTCGACAGCAGAAACTCCCTTGCACCAGCGGCCATGCAGGCATTAAAGTTGATACAAGACCTCGCCGACGCTGCTTCGAGCTGATGGCTATTTAAGCTTCGGTCCCTAATATTGTATAGTATTCACAGATTCCGGCATTACAGATGACCCTGGCACTTTGGGAGTGCGCAGAAGCTAACCACACAGGAGTCCCACACTGTCATCGTGTGGTTACGCCGCCATCCAGCCACTAGAATGGTGCCGTACACGAGGACGATTGGCATGTAGAACGTGTGTCTCTCCCACCGTCCAGCGCTGGCACTGTGAGTACCTACCGGTTACTCTTCGCATGCCATTCAACGACACAATGTATGTACAAAGTCCGCTGCAGGTATTGTCGAATTCGGCGTGAGCGCTGGCGCTCGTTCAGGGTATACTCTTCAACCTTTTCACTCTCTGGCATCGAATGGACTTTCTGCCATTCTATCAGTCATGCATACAAGGTCATCATGGTCCATGCGCGGAGTCGATGCCTCAGATCAGGAACCTCCTCAGTCCCACGGTTTTCCCTTCATCCGTCAACACAATTGATCGCTGGAACCTTCCTGAGCTACCAGCACGCTTGTGGAGCGCGACAAGAGACGCGTCGGTGCCGTAAGTCAGTCTCAGACCGTCAACTATCTCGCTCACATTGAGAACATGTCGTACACCAGCAGGGACACCGTGAAATCGAAGTCGAACCGGATCCCGAACAAACGGCAAATGGGGATCCGAAATATAGCAGTCACTCTATCTCTATGGATGGTATGCTCTCATGCACACCGTTGAAGGAATACACCTGTCTATCAAGACATCAAGGTTCCTTGTCACGTATCTCATGTGTCTTCAATCCTACTTGACTGAACCTCGGTCGGGCATTCCTGGTTCCAGTCACTCAGTATAACAGAACACAATGACACCGGTGCCGCCCTTGCAGCGGAACGCAAGCGTGAGGATGAGTTCCGCCCTCGATTGAAGAGCAAGCGTGCGCTGATAGACCGCTGAGCGACGCTAACCAAGCTGGGCACTGACTGTCACTCAAGGTTGGCCATGACATACCCCCAACCACAGGTGTGTGGTTTCGATGCCTTCGTTCAGGGAGAAGAACATTCGGTCGTGCCATACGAGCGCGTGCCATCGCGCAGTATAGCGTCTGGCCTAGAGGAGGTTGGCCCACTCGGACTCCACAGTCCTAAGAGGGAACGTCTAACCCTGAGCGCTCTGCGGTTGCGGCCTCAACCGCTCGCCATTTCCCTCGAAATTCTTCGCACAATATTCCTGAGAGCAAGGCAAGACCAGGTTCGAGCGCGGAGGACATACGGATGCCGATAAATACACCGCAATGACAAGGACGAGAGAGACCAAACCGCAGCTCTCAGGTATCCACCGACGGATATCCAGCGACAGCACCACCTCCACGACCTCACAGGCCCTCATCCTCCGCAATGTCTGACCTCACCCCCAACGCTTGTGCTATGTTCACTGACCCCAACGAGCTCCATGTCCTCTTCGCCTCTCCGGTCGTCAAGATCGAGTCGCTCGCACCCGCCCCTTTCGACCAGCTGCACGGCTTTGTGATCGAGCAGATCGCGGTCGTCACCGACGGTCATTCTCGCGCAGAGCTCGCGCTCCCCGTCGGCCTGCGCATCTTCGGCGAGCACTTCAACCCGACCCGCCGCCTCCAGGCGAACGACACGATCAAGATCGAGCGGATGGCCCGCCTCCCTCACAACAACAACTAGTCCGTCTTGCCTTGACTCTGACCCTTGCTGCACCCGCATACTGATGCACGGCGCCCGCTATGCAGCGTCATCTTCGTCCACGACGTCGAGCTCATGTCCGACGGCGACGACGTCAATCTCACGGTCAGCGAGCTCGGCGAGGCCAACGGTAAGCGACCGTATCCTCGGAGCTTCGGTTCGCCGCCAGCTACTGATGCGAGCTGTGGTTGCCCAGAGCTTCCGCAGACGCTTTCTGCCTGCCACACCAGGATCACCGGTGAGTACTCCCGGTCTGGGACCTTCTCTGCCTTATATGCGCTCGCTCACGCAGTCGTCCCGTCCCCCACAACACCAGCGCTCGAGAAGCAGCTCAAGAATGCGGAGGACGGCCTCAACAAGCTGCTGGAACCGCAGCTTGGCCCTGTGCGCTTGGATAGCGTTGTCGCCCTCATCAAGGGGGTGGACTCGTTGGCGGACCAGGTCATGGTCGACCAGCAGTAAATCCAGGGGGCCAGGTGAGTGGCTTCTAGCGCCTCGTCGGGCACGTACTCAAGTTTCACGCCCTTTTGCACTGGCCGATACCAAAAAGTTGGCGCAGCCGGCAGAGCCTGAGTAGAACGCGCCAAACTCCTCCCTTTCCCCGTCTCGCGGTTCCGAACGATTACCGGCCCATCTTGTACAAGTATATTCTCGAGGAACTTGAACGAATGATAGACATGCCCAGTGGATTGGGTTCCAATCTGAGTATGTCGGAGCGGGTGCCCGACCGCGTCGCTCCCTCCGCTCATCGCTCACGTCGAATGCGGTCGAGTTAGCAGCTTCACTGCCCGTCATGGGAGTGATACCGACCGCATAAACCAATGACGTCCAGCTGCCGCGCGCTTCGGACTGGTTGCGCAGTGGGTGGTTTACTACCAACACGTTGTTCGAGACTCCGAGCGACTTCTATTCGGGGGCGCCCATCGAAAACACGCTCGCTTTGTTGCACCAAGATCAGCTTCTTGTGGTACGGTCCGAAACGTGAACATGTGGATGGCCGGGGACTCCGCCGACTTCTTCCAAGCCTGAGAGCCATAACAGGAATACTGAACGTTACTTTAAATATGGTCTAGACGGTAGCTGATTCGAATTCCATATTGACTAGTATGCCGTGAGTTGACCATATGAGTGTATAAGTTCGCGCGTGGCGCTTTGTGCAAGTGGGTGCCAAGGAGTGCCCGGAGAAGTCCATGTCCGCTTGTTCTAAGTATATGCATCGCTGGAGCGCGGCTTAAGCGGTCTTACGCGACGAAAGAATTGCCCTGTGCTTCTGGGGCGCGCATCCGGATATTGATCTAATTGATTCATCAATGACCCAGCCTCAGGCCTCAATATTTCAACGACCTTGCCCATGGCATGCAGTGGCTGCTGGCAGCGGCGGCATAAGCCAACTGCGCACACCGCTTGCGTCGCTAGCGTCTTCAACCTCAGCTCTGTATGATCAATGAACATTCCGGACGGTTTGATTCCATGACCAGCCAGTGAAGTTCAAAATCCCAAATCTTACGCCGCAAGTGGTCTTACCGCATATAAGGCTTCATTGATGTCTGTCCGAGCGTGGCCAACATGCATGACGCAGTGCACATAGCACGCAACCCGAGGCCTGAGGAGGGACCACCGCGTACTCGTTAGAGGCACTCACTGCGTAAAGCGTCACACAGGGTCGCCGTTACAATTGCCCAAACCACTCCCTAGAGCTACACGAATGTATCTGTGTATGAAGCCCTATTAAACCCCTTTCGAAACGAGATAACAACCCATATATGAAGTCCCAGCACAGTGTCCACACGAAGCCGCCTCGGACACGAACCGCGTGTTAAGGTGGACTTCGAAAAGCTATAACACGGGGATCATACAGCAGCTTGACCGACAGTGACATTCTCCTTCTTCTTCTCATTGATGTGGTTCGTGCCGTTGGAATTCGATGCGGTAGCAATGTGGTGTGTCTCCGGAGCGTCACTGACACGAGCGCTGGATGCGGCGAGGAGAGTGAGGACGCTTGAGGTCAGACCGAACAAGAATGTGAACCAAGGAACAATGGCTGCGTTCCGCACTGTGAAAAAAATTTGATGAGTACATGCGAAGGTGGATTGCGCGCCCTCGCTGATGGTACTCACAGTACGGGATCTTGCGATACACGGACTGCGCGCCCAGCGCCTGCTCGAGGGAGTGCACGACCTCAGGAGGAATGGGCACCCCGTTGATGCTCGCAGACACCTTCGCCTCCCTACTGGCAACAAAGTCCGTCATCGCGACCAGGGAGCCAAACACGCCGAGGGTGAGGATCGAGAGCAGGAGGCCCTGAACCCGGAGTGCACGTTCGCGTTTTGCGCCAAATGACGACAAGAGGAGGAGGACGAGCGAGAGGAGGGAGATGACTGCGAGAGCTGCGCTGAAGCCGGACATCACGCCGCCCGCCGTCTCAGCGTCGCTCGTGTCGATGTTGACTTCGGAGCCCAGGGGCGCTAGACTCCGGATCTTGTCCTTCTCTTGGTTCCCTTTGATGAGTGCGTCAATCCCGAGCGCGAGGGCGACAATGCCGAAGGCGAAGGAGAGGAACAATGACGCGATGCGCGCGAATCGGTATGGAACGGTTGCTGAAGTCATGGGGATAGCCGTGGGACTCGGTGGGACTCGATGGAGACAGAGACGGGTCCGCCAGACAACAGCGCGGGTGCGAGGGAGGGGGAGTTGGGAGGAGCAAGTTGACCGAGAGTGCGCGCGGGGAGTCCGACGGCCAAGCTTTATAGTCTGTATCCGCATGTGTGCCCGCTCTCGATCGACGCGACAACGTCAGCAAAGACGTTGGCGAACCCGCGAAATTCAGACATCCTGCCTTTTAGGGTGAGACCTATCCAAATATAGCGCCCCCATGACCACATCGCGAGCTGCATTTGGCCTGCGGCTCTATTCGCCTCCGGTAGCCTCCGGTCGTACCAGCTCGAGCCTCGTACCTGGCTCGTAAGTACCGTGTGCGCGCCGCTGTTGAGACGGAGAAGCTGCAGCTGCAGATGGAGGTTGGAAGTGTTTGAGGATCGCTGAGGACCATATCCTCCCACGAATTCAGGCTGTGTTCCTGACATTTTCCGCAGCTTACCTAGCTTAACGGGTCTAGTCTCGGCCTTCAGGAAATACCGCTGACACTTTCAGAAGTGTCCAAGGTGGTTAGAACCCTACCGGAAGTTTTACTTCCGGTCGTGATGAACATTGTTCAATACCTTGCGGGACCCGGGGTCACTACGACTACCGATAGTGCAGAAGTTTCTTACTGACTTATCAATGCTCATCCCTAAATGCCGGCACATGTTCTAGGAGGAAGAACAAAAGTCACAGAAGCAGTGAGAACGCACCGAGCATTCGACGCAGCTTGGATGAAGCTCCCAAGGTTGCCAGGAGAGGAGCGTAGCAAGGGGTGTCGAAGCAGACCTATCAGGGGGCAGCGGTCAATATTCCCATTACCGACAGCCAGCTGCGTCTCCTACTACGAGCCCGCCAGCATGGACGGCGCCCCGAACTCCCCTGATCCCTCCCTCGGCCGCTTCCTCTCCCGCGAGCCCGTCATCGCATCGTCCCCATCGCCGTCCGTGTCGCTGTTCAGGTCCAACTCGATATCCCAGACAGGACTCGGAGGACGCTTGCGCGCAGGAGGCGGCCCGGACTCCGCCGACGGCTCGGGGGAGCCGTCGAGGTCCAGCTCGATGTCCCATACGGGGCTAGGATCGCGGGGGACACGAGCACGGGGTGCGGGAGGCGGCCGGGGCGGTGTCGGGGCTCGGAAATCGGGCTGAGGGCTGGTATTGGACCCCTCGGGTTCGTCGTCAAGTTCGTCGAGGGCGCGTTCCTTCCCTTTTCCTTTTCCCATGCCGCCTTGACCTTGACTGCGGGACTCCGCACGCGCTTGGAGCTGGGTGCTCACGGGGAGCGCGCTGGTGCTGTTATTGCGGAACGGCTTGTTGAAGGCGTCTTGTATCCGTTTTGCTTTGACCTGCCCGAAGCCGGGCAGGTTCTGCAGCTGCTCCGACGACGCGTGCGAGATGGCGGCAAAGCTCTGATATCATCGGTCACGCGTCAACGCGACTGCTTTAGGGAGAGACTGCGAGATGCACATACCCCGAAAGACGTCCGGAGGGTCTCGACGTCGGTCTTGTTGACTTTGCTGATGCTCGTCAACGCGGTACGCAGCATAGAGCCGTAATCCTTGTCGACGCGCTCTTTGATCATGTCCGGCGGCTTGTGTTCAAACTGCTTGTACGTCGCGAGATAGTAGCCGGCTTCCTCGGCGCTGAGAACGTTCGATGAATGGCAACAGGGGCGTGGTGTATGCAAGGGCGTACTTCCAAGCCACCATGACGGTGATTTCGTTGATCAGACACATCTTCAGCACGCGCACGCGTCAAGACGGCGTAGCGACAGAGAGACAGGAGGAGCCTTGCCTTGGTCAACTCGCGTATGGGGTCTTGATGCTCGCTCTGTCGTGCGTGCTCTCAGCTACGTTGCGCGACACGAGACACGACAGTCGCACGGACCACATCACACATCAGGAGGAGAATCCGAAGGTTGTATGAATGTCCCAACTTCTCTATTCGTTGATGGATGTACTCTGGGTGTAGCCTATGGTAGCGCAAACTAGCCGTGCCAGTCGGCTGAATTCCGGGAATGCTCGCACAGTGATAGTCCGGTTCACGCACCTAAGAAACAACACGCCAGTGGTCCTTCCGACCTGGTAGTCTGCGAGGATCTCTCCAAACTCCTTTCCGACATTCCTGATGCACTCGAGCACTGGATTTCCTCGCTAATGGATTGTGAGTACAACATAATTCTGAGAGCATGTAGTCACGTACTTGGCACGGATTGACGATGATGTTGTTGCCACTACCGGGAACGACTACAGGTGGTTTTGCCGGCCTACTCGCTGCAGAGCCACTGGCCACAGGGTTTGATGACATGTTTGCAGAACGTCGTGAACAGGGTGTCCGGAGGCGCTTGCGACGCGAAGCACCTTTACACGCACGTGACCGCTGTCTTCCCCGGCCCGGAGCTCGAGCGTCGCAACCTGGCTCCTCCAAGCTCATTCTTTCCTTCACCCATCTCACCTCCCTCTCAGAATCCCTATCCAGGTCTATCTCGACATTAGCAACCTAGCCTTGAATTTAAGAAGAACAAGAGCCCACTCACTTCATGCCCTGTGCACCCTTCTATCGTTTATGAGGAACGAATAAGCTACACACGTTCAAGGCACGGTGACCCCTCCAGCATAGCATGTGCATGGACTATTATCTCTGCCGCGTTGGAACGAAGGTTCCGTTCTGTGTATATCAAGTACTGTGATATGTGAGCACTATCCTCTCGTACTCCTGCCGTCCGACCCTCGCAAAATATCGTTACGCGCAACGCGCGCCGTCGAATCGTGAGCACGAACGTGTGCTGTAAAGTGGGAATTTCCTTTCAAACAGTCATCAAGCTCATTGTGGCCGGCACGCATAAACTGAGAGGGCAAGCCCAGGCTGCGTGGGTGTGCATACAAATAGCGCATCATGAGGTTCCAGTACCGTGCCAATCGCCTGCTGCTCTACGTCGCCGCCGCAAGATGGCTCCCAAAACCTCGCTCCTCGCGTTTCTCGTAGTCTTTGCAACTCCGAGCGGCGCCAGCACCGCGTTCGACCCATTGCAACATTCTGGGCCTGCCTCGCCGTACTTCGACGCGCCTTCGCAGTTCGGTATCTCGCCCTCCACCCCTGCGCGATGCTCGGTGGACCAGGCCGCATACATCGTCCGCCATGGCTCGTGAGTACCGTGACGATTCTGTGACTCCTCGTGCCATTAGCAGTGCATCGCTCATTCTACGCGCCATAGTCGATACCCTGAGCCAGGATCCTTCGCAGGATGGCAGGCGCTCTTCACGAAGCTCCAGAACGCGACGTACACCGCTCAAGGCCCACTGGCGTTCCTGCCCTCTTGGGTCCCGCCTGTGGACGACGCTCCTCACCAGCCGCTGTTCCTGTCGTCCACGGGCTCTAGGGAGGCATTCGACCTCGGTGTCGACCTGAGGAAGCGCTACCAGCTCACGAAGGGCGGAGACAACTTCACAGTCTGGTGAGACGTTCAGGCATACCTTCCCAAGACGGAATGTCTGACGCTAACCTCCTCCATCAGGTCCGCTGGCCAGCAGCGATGCGTGGATACCGCGACGTACTTCACCCACGGCTATCTCTCCCAAGGCGACTATGTGGCCTCTCCCAACAGCAACCGCGGCCAGGTTATCACGATGCCAGACTCCGTGAACTTCACCTCCGCCGACTCGCTCACGCCCTCCGCCGCTTGTCCCGCATACAAGAGCGGAGACACTTCGTCAAAGGCGGGCGACTTCCGCGCGACGTACCAGGGCAAGATCGCAGCGCGGCTGAATAGGTACCTGCACGGGCTTACGCTGACCGCGACAGACATCGGCGTGATGCAGGATCTGTGCGGGTTCCAGGCGGAAGTCAGCGGGGACACCCGTTTCTGTGAGGTGTTCGAAGGTGGGTGTGGAGGATTCTCAGATAGGATCGGAAATAGCTGATCGTCGAATGGTAGATTCGGAGTGGCTTGATTACGAGTATGCCCACGATCTTAACTACTACTACGGGTGAGCTGCAGCCTGCCTCCATTCTCATACCGGGATCGTCGCTGACCGTCCGCTCCAGGTCTGGTCCGGGCAACCCGTTCTCTGCCACCACAGGGATCCCGTGGGTGAAAGCCGTCGCCGATCTCTTCGCTGCTGGTCCCGGTGCAGCGCAAAACGGCGGGAACCTCGTGCCGCCGCCTTTGGTTATGGGTTTCACGGTGAGGTCCAGCCACGTCCCCGAACTATCGCGTCGCGGACTGACGCGGACTACTCTCAGCACGACAACAATTTACCGCCCATTGTGTCTGCTCTTGGCCTCTGGAACACGTCCGTGCCACGCGGCGTATACCCGCTCTCCACTAAAGGCCCGAACCCTCACCGTACCTTCCGCTCCTCGTACCTCGTTTCATTCCGAGGCTACGTCGCCTTGGAACGACTGTCGTGTGACGCCCACGACCCCGCGGAGACGGTAAGGCATACCGCGAATCAGCTCGTGCTCGGCCCTGGCAAGGGTGCAGATGCGGCCAAGTACGTTCGAGTGAGGGTGAGTGATGTCCACACTGTCAGCGTGGTTCTCCTGTGCTGACTGTGCGGTTGTAATGCGATGCTATCGTGGTGTTTGGTCGGACAGATCAATAACGCGGTCGTGCCGTTGCCGGGGTGCGCATCAGGCCCGGGGTCTTCGTGCCCGCTCGCGTCGTTCGAGAAGTACGTCAAGACGCGCGCTGCTGCTGCAGGGGACTTCGTGGAGCGGTGCGGGCTGCAGGGCGTCGGGAACGCGACGAGCGAGCTGGACATCTTCACGCACTTCCCGTCGGATATCGGGCAGACGTCGATGTTGCTGGTCCCGCTTCCGTACGCGACCACGGTGTAATGACGTATTGCCTGTGTCTCAGTTCATGCCGGACGTTGCACACGAGCAGCGTAAGTACTGTTACATTCGTGTTGTTTCTTTACGGTAGAGAACCGTTGTCAGTTGCGATTCCAGACTTTAAAGCCGTTTCACGTTGGCGTCAGATGGATTTCGCGCGCGCGCGAGATGGCCTCGCGGTGAAGCTATGAGTAGTGGCCCTTCCCACCGAATGTCTGCCCGCATCGCCTCGCGATTGTTAACGAACAAGGCGCGATTGCAGCGTCCTTGCGAAGTGGGCCGCAGGTTACCTATAAGGAGTGCTTATCTGATGGCGATCTCCGGTGCGATTGTCAGCGACGGCAGAGGAGCGCGAACCGCTCATCCAATATATGTACTTAGGTCTCCGCCTCTCCTCTCTACTTACCTCCACACCAGTCCTCTTCTCTCCTCACACCTGCACCCGCACCCGCCCCATCCTCCAGCTCGAACACCATGTCCTGGCAAGGTAGGCGTCGCGCCCGCCCCTGACCGCGAGAACGTGCAGCTCAGACGCCACCGGCGGTGGTCCCGGCCACCCACAGCATACGTCGACACGAACCTCGTAGGCAGCGGCAAGATCGTCAAGGCCGCCATCCTCGGTCAAGCTGGGGGTGTATGGGCATCCTCGCCCGGCTTCACGGTGCGCTCCCTTCCCCGTCCGCTGAGAACGCGGCGCCGTCGTCTGACCCGTCCTGCCTGCACCCGCACCCGCAATCCCCGTCCCCGTCCCTGTCCCCGTCCCGCACCCGTGGCCCGCAATCGGCACGCGCTCTCCCGCCCGGCGCGCCACAGCTCTCGACGGAGGAGCAGCAGAAGGCCATCGCCGCATTCACGAACGCGGATAACGTCCGCCAGCACGGCGTCCTGCTCGCCGGCCAGAAGTACTTCGTCCTCCGCGCGGACGAGCGCAGCGTGTACGGCAAGAAGGGCGTACGTCATCCCATGCGTCTTCCCGAGCCAGTCGATGCTGACGCGATCGTGCGGTGTGCGCGCAGGGCGACGGATGTGTGCTCGTGAAGACAAAGCAGGCCGTCCTCGTCGCGCAATACGCACAACCCACCCAGGCCGGCGAGGCGACACCCATCGTGGAGAACCTTGCCGACTACCTCATCGGCGTCGGCTATTAGGCGGCTCGGGCGGTCTGTCAGTGTTTGCATTGCATTGGGGGAGACACGCTAGCGCTACGTTGTGTGCTGCTCGTCGTTACTGCTATCCTGGATGAAGATTCGAACGCAAACTGTATTCCATCATGTCTTGGCTTCCACAATGGCATTCCTGTAGTCTTTAGACATGTCTCGGTTAACCGTAGGGCGTTGCATAAGGCCCGAGAACACGTTCTCTGACCTGCTGAGAACCCCCGACATCCGCGCGAAAAAAGAATGAGTCGACCCAGGCTCGAACTGAGGACCTTCTGTGTACTTAAGGACTTCGATCCTTGTTAGACAGATGCGATAACCAACTACGCCATCGACCCTTGTAAATACGGGCCAGACGAGTGTTGGTATTGGCAGAACGTTTACACAGCAACCTAATCCTAGGCTCTAGCAGACTCTCTTTCGCACTGCAAACATGAAATCATTGATTAATATTGAATATTGAACGATGCATCACACAATATGTACAACATAGCATGTACTTCCACGTACAGAATTAATTATCGACTCTACCATACAAACAGGGGATTAAATACGGTATAACGGAATACGCGAGGACTGGCAGAAGCAGGGCAGCGATGGCTGGTGCTGCTCGACTGGACCGGGTAGGGAAGGAATATCGTGGGGGTGAGAGGGCAAGGAACGCGGAGCCGTGAATGTGATCGAGGCCGGATGATGCTACAAGTACAAGTACAACAGACGGAGGAATGGTATGAAGGACGCGTATGCCAAGCGACGAAGGGAGTATCGATCGATGCGAGATGTCAGCGAAGAGTGGGTCTATGTATGAGACGATACCTTGAGACGATGCGGAGGTGGAACGAGTACCGAGGCTGGGTTCATGTTAGCGTTAGCATTCATGCATTCATGGAGGGAGCAGCCGCTCCTTGGCCGTGACAGTCCGTATCCAGATCTCTCCAGGCCGGCTACAAAACACACACACGCCCGCGTCAGCCCCTCAACCACACACACACACACACATAGACGACGGGCGACGCACCTCTTCTCCCGGAGGATCCTGAACACATTCCTCCTCTCCTCCTCCCTAGCCGCGCGCTCGGGGCTGACGCCCAGGCTCGCCGCGGCGCCCGTCGCGCGGACCGGGAACGCGCCGCGGCAGCGCTCCTGCAGGTCCGCGAGGCCCTCGTTCGTGCCCTCGGCCTCGACGACGACGGTCCCGTACCAGCCCGCGTCGACGAGCCACACGCCCCCGGGCGCGGGCCCTGGCCCGACGCACTTCGGCACGGACGCGCGGAGCGGCTTCCCGCTCGCGGGGGGGCGGATCGTGAACGTCGAGCGGTGCACCCAGCGCACGACCATGTGGTGGCCGCCTTGGGGGCTGTCACATGTCGGGCGGGAAAAGCTGCGTCAGCACCTAGGGGGCGGAAAGGAGAGACAGAGAACGCACGTCTCGGTCTTCATCCGGTCCTGCAGCAGCTGCAGGTTGTTCGCGATCTCCTCGCCCCACGGCGCGATGTCGATGTGGCAGATCGGGTTGCCCGCGCCCATCGTGCGCACGACGCGGTGGAAGTACGACGGCGGGAACGCGAGCGTCGGCAGGTACTTCGGGAGGTCGCCGGAGCGTGAGTACGCGTAGTCCAGGTCCTAAGGGAAATGCGACAGTCAGCACCCGCAGCTGGCGACGGGGTCGTATAAGAAAGCCGGGCTCACGATCAAGTAGCTCCCGTCCCACACCATCCGCCCCACGTTCCCCTCGTCGCCGACCGCGGCGTCCCACACGACGTCGCCCGCGCGCAACAGGTGCGTGACGCCCGCGCGCTTGAGCTCCTTCTCGCACTCGAGCACGCTGGCGTCCGATAGCCAGTCGCCGTCGGGCGACGGCACGAAGACCTGCAGCAGCGGCGCCCGGCGCAGCCTGAACAACGGCGACTGGAAGCCGCCCGCCCCCGCCCCGCCCGGGCCGTGGAGATGTGCGTGGCTCTGGCTGTGGTGCAGCGCGAGAGACGTCAGCGAGCCGGCGCGCGAGTGCCCGAAATGCGCGTGCTGGGAGTGGCTGAACATCGAGGTTGGGGACGGGGCGCGGCTTGACGACCGGGAGAAGCTCTTCTTCGGCGTCGGGTGCTGGTTGGGGATGTGGTTCACCGACGTCGACGAGCCTCCCCATCCCCGCCCCGGGCTGCGAGCGCGGTCACGCATATTGGCCGACGCCACGCGCGCGTCCGCTTCGGCCTGCGCGCGCAAACGGAGGACGACGCGCGTGTACGACCTGCATGCGACCTGGAGCGACTGGATGAGATCGCGATGTCTCCTGTCGCGGCTTTGCAGGAACGTCTCCGCGTGCCGTGCGAACTGGTGTTGCGGTAATGAAACGCCGTGCATATACGCGTTCAGATCCTGCCAGATCAGAGTGAGTAAGTGAGTGATAGTCTAATAAGCTATTTGGCGTGAACGGTACGTGAAGAGGTATGACGTACCGGAAGCGTCAGCGCGAGCGGCTCGTGTTCGGGGAACGTCCAGCGGGAGTAGCCCACAGTGCGCAGATACCTCTCGAGAACACGTTCGGTAAGCTCCCGATCGTGCTCAAGCAGCGTCCGTATCGCCTTATTCACACTTGACATCGCGAGCCAGTCGGTAAACGAAAGGTAAATCAGCAGCTGGCCAAGCATTGCCGGCTCCGCGACGTGCTTCTCGATGGGGTAGAACGTAGGTTCCCTGAGATCCTCGGGGAGGGGGTCCGTGGCGGGCGGAACGTCCTCGATCCCTTCTGGACGCGCCTTCTCGAGAGCCTTACCGCGACGTCGCGAGCGCGCATGGGCGTAGTCCTCGGGCTCTTGCGGTGTATCCTGCAACTCCTGTGGAGGCGTCCCGTTCGGGATCTCTTGAGCGTGCTTCTTCGGAGAGCCCGGAGGCGAGCCCTGCGTGCTCCCGCTCCTGGACATCTGCACAACCGGGGGCTCGTCGGGAGGGGTCTGCAGGGGAAGCGACTTGTTGCGTGGGGGAGGGCTCTTCACAGGCACAGGGGGCTCGGGCCGCCGCTGCTGGGAAGGCACCCCATTGGACCCGTGCATCTGCATTCCCTTCGTCGCACTCAGCTTCTCCATCTGGCGTGAGGTGAGCATCTTCACGGGACGAGTAGGCACGGGCGACTCGGACGAAATGACGCGGGGCGGGGAGCGCGAGTCGCCGTTACGACCATCAGCCGGGTACTTCTCCGCTCGCATCTGGAAGGGAGATCCGAGAGCGGAGGAGGGGTTCGAAAGATGCTCACGACCGGTGGCCGACGCAGAGTGAGGTTTGGGGCCCGGCCTCGAAGGACCTTCGCGAGTGCGAGCGGGAGGAGCGTCGTCGACCGGGGTGGGTGGTTTCGCGCCCAGCGTGTTCGGCGCATGTCCGTTCATTTGAGCATGCGCTTCTGGTTGCGACGGGGGCTGAGACGTGTCCGCCATCCTGGTGACACGGGCCCTAGACTTGCTCAGCTTGCGGGGGCGTGGGGGATGGACCTCCGGCGGCGTTGGCAGGTTCCCGGGAAGGTTCGGGTGACTCTGGTGGATGGGAGGGGACGCGTGGCGTGCGTCGTCTTCTCTCTCATGGCCTTGTGGTGCGGCGTAGTGACTGAGACTGTGGCCGAGCTTTGACGCGCCGCTGTCCTCGTCCTTGAAGTCGGACATCGGGGCGGGCAGTCTGGGCGAGGCGGAGCGGGGAGTGGGATAGCCGTTCACGAACTGGCTCGAACCATTGCTGTGCTCTGTCTGAACGAGCCCGCCACTGTCCTCCGAGTCCGACGTCGCGACTGCCATCCATGCCGTCGGCTCGACAATCTCCGCTTCCATTTCTGCAGCTTCCATGGCGGCGAAAATGAGCGGACGGCGCTGCACGGGCCCCCTAGCGTTCGCAACAGCGGCTGAGGGGTCGGATCGCATAGGAGAGGAGCGGGAGGGCGAGGACCGCGAGAGAGAGGGCTTCATGGGTGGTGGCGTCGGCGTGGACGACTTGTCCTGATGAGTGCGCGTCTGTTGCGACGTTTGAGCAGGTGGAGAGCGTCTGGACGGAAGAGGATAGCGCGTGTCCGAGGCTGGAGAGAGGACGCTCTGGTCGAGCTCGATAGCGCGTGCGTTGGGTTTAGGCTTTTGTGCCTGACGGGGAAGGGGGGCGGGCGGGGGCCGTACTTCTGCGGGGGCGGCGTGCGGGGGCGGGGGAGGGGGCGGCGGGGAGGGGTATGGGACCTGGGGGGCTTTTGAACTTGGCTGGGGGAGGGGAGGAGGAGGGGACGGGTGCGTTGCTGCCGATGCCTGTTTTAAAGGTGACTGTGAGTGAGACAGGGCGGGCGATGTATCGACGATGGACCGGCGTTTGTGTGCGCGCGGACTCGGGGGAGGCTGCAATGCGGACGGCCGGACGGGCATCGGCGGGGGCGGCTCGGGGGGATCTGGATCGGCGTCGGGGTCTGCGAGGAGGGCGTCGAGGGGGAAGTTGAAGCCGCTGAGGTGGAGGGACTGCAGGTGCACGTCCGCAGGCGCTCGTCGGGCGTTGGATGCCAGTCGCTGTAAGCAGCGAAGACGTCAACAATCGGACACAGACCCATCTTCCCTGCCCGCTCGCGAACAGGACGCGGGATGATGCGATCGGGGCACAACACGCACCTCGCGGGGACTGCCTGCCACACTCCTTGCGTCCTCCGCGCCGGGCTCTGTGTCGGACGCAGGCGCAGGTGCAGATGGCGGAGCAGAGAGAGGGGCCGCGGGGGCAGGGGGAGCAGCGGGCGGGGCCTGTAGTCGCCATCAGGGTTAGCGAGCAATAAATACAAGGCCGAAGAGAAGGCCATGGGAGAATGCGCGGAAATGAGCTGCACGGCTCCTTCTCGACGCGCCCACGTGACCGAGAGGAACGTGTCTGGCGCACGCCAAGCTGTCCATTATACTCCCCCCTCGGCCGGCCACGCCCTCACCTGCAACAACGGCGCGCGTTCTGGGACACACAGCGACCTCCCCGCGCACTTACGCCGTCCGCGAATTATGTACCCCAGCCCGACCGTCACAGACGTCATCGCAGCTTCACGCCGGCCGGCATCGCTCGTCTAACCACCGCCGACGTAATCCACTCGCAACAGGCACACACTCTCCACGACCGGACGTGACAACGCAGATAATAAAATATCCATACCTTGGTGTCCTGCACAGGAGTCGCGGCGCTCGTGTCCGATTCCGAAGCCGTACGAGAGGCACTATGCAGCCCGAATGCGGCCAGCAGCGAATACTTCCTCCGTCTCGGCGGCCGTCCGTCCCCCTCGACAGAGCTCGTCGATGTCTGTGATGGCACGGGGGCCACAACCGGGTCCGAGCTTGTCGGTGCGGCGCCTGAACTTTGCGTGGATGTCGACGTCTCTGAGGGATTCGCAGCCGGCAAGCTGGGGCGGGACGGAGATAGGGACCGCCTCGGCCGCGGAACGGGATGCGGCGCGGCGGGGGCTTCGACGGGAGTAGCTTTCGGGGTGGCCAACGTGTCGTCCCTGTGCGCCGCTTCGGACGCGGGGAAGGCTAATGGCCCCGGGTCGAGCGGACCGGGACCGTCGGAGACGTCAGAGACCGCCTTGTGCATCGACCGGATGTGCGAGCGGCGCGTGCTGCTCATCGTCCTTCCCCGCTCCGGCGAGCTCTCGGTGTCCGCGGCGGGCTCGGCGCGGCGGCGCGTCACTTTGCGCGCAGGCAGCAACACACGCTCCCCGACGACGCGCACCTGGTTGTCCAAGCTGCTGCGTGATGGCTGCGTGCTCGACGTCGAGCTTGCAGTCGTCCCCACCGAGACTTCGGAGAACTTGGAGTGGTCCAGTGAAGGCCGCGGGAAGTCTGGTGGCAGTCGCGGGAAGGACGGGGCTGCCGAGGTCGGCGAGGCGGGCCCGCGCTTCGGCGTGGAGAACTTGTCTTCCCAGCCGTCTGCACCTGACGCAGCATTGACGACGACAGCGCGTGTCGTCACCGAACCGGCAGGCAAGTGGTACGGGGAGTGGCTGTCAGACAGGTATTCCTGCGCGTGCGGGTCTCTTGACGAGTAATCTGGCGTCGACACCGCGGATGGGCTGTCCCGCCGGTCCTCGACGTCAATTCTCCTCCGAGTGACCTTTCTCGCGGGGAGGAGAACGCGCTCACCCACCACGCGCATCTGCTCGTCTCTGCCCGCGTTCTCGACCGCCTCGCTCTTCTTCACCGGGGACGGCTCCCTCGCCATATCCGCGCGTTGTCCGTGCATCTCCGCCTCCCCGCCCGCCTCCTTCCTTCGTGTGACTTTCCGCGCAGGCAAGAGCACGCGCTCACCTGGTGTCCGGGCCTCTCCCGCTTCCTCACTCCCCGTCGGCGCACCAGCCCCCCCACGCAGCGCCTCCCCCCTGCTCGGCATGCGCTGCACCTCCCGCTCCAGCCCCACCTCTCTCTTCAGCGTCGGCTCTCTCTTGTTCGTCGGCTTCGACTTCTCCCTTGCAACCGCTTTCTCCCTCTCCCGCTCCCGCTCCTGCCGCTCTCTCTCCCTCTCCCTCTCCCGCTCCTGGCGCTCTTTCTCCCGCTCCCTCTCCCTCTCCTGCCTCTCCCTCGCCCGCGCCCGCTCCCTCTCTTCCCGCTCCCGCTCCCGCGCCAGCAGCTCCTCCCTCTCCCTCTCGCGCTCGCTCTGGAACGACGGCCCACGCTGCACATGCCCCGCGCCCGCCCGCGGCGCGAGCGCGATCGGCCCCGAGACGACGGGCTTCGGGTGCGTGCTCGCGAACCGCGCGTACAGCGGGGTCGGGGGGTCGGAGGCGGGCGCGGAGGCGGCGTGCGCTTTCGGGGCGGGGGCAGACGGGCCCGGGGCGGGGGCGGGCGACGGGGACGACGTCGACGTCGTCCGTTTCCGGCGCAGAACTTTCATGTCCGTGGTCGAAGTCGGTCGCCGTCAGATGTCTGCAGAGTCACTGGAAGCAAAGGAGAAAGGGGGTGCGTGGAGAAGGGAGGGGTGGAGGGTCAGCTATATACGCGTCTTCTGGGGCTTTCAGCCCGCGCCTCGAGGGGATGGGGTGGATAGGGAGGAGATGAAGAGGGCACGCACATTGGGGATGCAGATCCTGCCCTAGCTTGTGAGTGAGATGCAATGGAGAGGCTCGTAGAGTGTCGTCAGGCCGAGGCGGCCTGTGCCTATATGATATATCGCTCGTCGTCGCTCCAATGACCAAGGCAGAACGGGGCGCTCAATACCTGGCCGGTGTCTGCGCGTGTTCGACGGAGCTCCTTAAGTCACTGTCGAGGAGGAGTTGGGTATGTTCGACGTCACAGGCGCGCGCAGTTTTAGACCACAGACTCGAGGAGGAGAATCACTTGTGCCGTCCGAGGCGTCCAAATCCAATGACCCGGGGCACAAAAATAAACTGGCTTGAAACCTTCAAGTCGTCCTGGTGTGGAGAGAGAGAGAGAGAAAGTCCGAGATTAAGCAAGAAGCAGCAGACGGCGATAAATAGGCTCGAGACAATGAGGACGGGCGAGACTCTGGCCTGCAGGCAGACGGACAGGCAGCGCAACGAGGCAAAAGTTACGGGAGGGCTCTCAGCAGCCCCAGCGCCTGAGCCTGATCAGACCGACGAGTTCGAAATCGAAGCTTCGGAGATAAGATAGGCGCCGTCTGTGGGCGGCGAGATTAGATCGTGATGCATCCCCGCGGTTCTCGGGGCCGCTTCGGTGGCACGCGTTTCTAGCTAAGTACTTGATGTTGCTTTCGGCCGACGAGATTCAGACTCGTCGGACGAAGTACTCGGGCCTTCTCATCTGACCGCTATTTTCGAATTATCACCTGTGGGAACTCGCTAGCGACGCATATAACAGTGTTGCCAACACTCGGGAGAGGGGAAACCACTCTGCGATGGCGACTTTCGGAAAGGCAACATTCAACGCGGCCAAGTATGCCTCGGGTGAGCTACAGTCGCTCGTCGTGTCGTAAAGGGCTGGGAGAATCTCATTTTAGGTCAGGCAGGCCGACCTATCCTCGCCAGCTATATGACTTCGTCTTCCAATACCACGGAGCCGCGAAGGGAGCCCGGTGGGACACCGCAGTCGACGTAGGATGTGGAACTGGTGCGTGTGCCGTGCCCTAATATGTCTATGCATACCCCTCCAATGCCGCCCACAACTCGCAGGCCAGGCCACGGTCGAGCTGACGCCCTTCAAACGCATCATCGGCGTCGAGCCAAGCACGCGGATGATTGAGCAGGCCCGGGAGAGCGTGAAGACGAGCCTCGCGGGGCTCGACCTGTCTTCTCAGATCGAGTTCGTGCAGTCGTCCGCGGAGGACCTCAGCGCGCTGCAGGACGGGAGCGTGGACCTCATCGTCGCAGGTGCGTCCGCTGTGCGCTCGTCTCCCAGCACGCGCCGTGCTTAACCGTCCGTCCCCGCGGCCCCCCAGCACAAGCCGCGCATTGGTTCAAGTGGGACAAGTTCTGGCCGGAGGCAGCACGGGTGCTGCGCAAGGACGGAACGTTCGCCGCATGGGTGAGTCTGGCCCCAAGTCCTCCCTGCAGATGCCCTCCTGACACCGTGACGATCCCCGCCCCACAGGGCTACTCCGAGTTCCGCCTCTCGCGCTACCCGTCCGCGACGCGCCTCATCAACGACTACGCGCAGGGCACGGACCCGCAGAACGCGCTCGGGACGTACTGGGAGCAGCCCGGGCGCGGCATCCTCGACAACCACTTCCTCGCGGTCCCGGACCCGACGCAGGCGCTCCCGGGCGCATACAGCGCGTTCGAGCGCGTGTACTTCACGGGCGCGCACCACCCGCACCTGCCGGGCGCGCGCCCGGTCGTCCTGCGCAAGACGATGACGTGGGCGGAGCTGATGGGCTACTTCCGCACGTGGAGCCCGCTGCACACGTTCCACGAGAAGAACCCCGCGGATTTGGAGCGCGCGGACGGGGACATCGCGACGCGGTTCTGGGGCCGCTTGAAGGAGGAGGTCGCGCGCGTGGAGGAGAAGGAGGTCCCGAAGGACGAGGACCCGATTGACATTGAGTGGCCGCTCGCTCTTCTGCTTGCTAGGAGGGCGTAGAGCGGCAGGAGACCGATCACAGGACAGTGGAGAATACGCGATGCTTGAGGCTGCTTGAGTAGCTTCCAAAGGGAGCTCAGATATTGTCGCCGGACCGCCGGTCACTATTATAGGAGATATCTATGAACATGACGCAGGCACCATGCGGACTTACCTGGTAGTGAGTACTAGTGAGTGATGTAATATATCCGTTGCTTCTCTGGATAGAGCCTTTAGAGCCTTTAACATGTGCATAGACCTCGATCGCCCACGGTAGGATCACGTCTGTACGAGCCGAAGGTCATAGGAGGTGCTGAACGGGCTGCCGAATGGCTTTGGACAGGGCATCTGTGCGTCTCTGTGCTCTGCGTGTCTCCTCTGGATGGCTTGTTCATACATGCAATTGCAGTCTACTGGGAACCTGGGTGGATAGGTAATGCGAACCTCGGCTCGAGCTGTGCGGTAAGACTACGTGTTTGTCCGTACCTAGTAATTCTGCCATGCTGACTGCGGACGTCAGGACAACCTCTTGGTCGACTCTTCGGGTGCGACCCGTGACTCGATCAACATCTGGGTGTGGAATATGTAATGCGGAAGATGTACCGTAAGACCATACCCTACAGTGTCTCGGTCTATCGGTGTGGTGCAGTCCAAACAATTCGTGTCCATATTGCCATCTAGTGCTAGTAATGAAGTGTTACAGGTATTACATCCCGAGTATCCTATTAAAGATAGATAAAGTACGACTCGGCGTCGAGTTCGGCATTGTGTTTGGGTCGTCAACAGACAAGTATCAGTGCGTTGTGCGTGGCGGTCATGCAACGGAAGCGGCGCTCGATGCGGGGACGGACGGGCCTTGGGCGCCCGAGCGGATTTTGAGGATGTCTTGTCGAGAGAGGTTGGCCTCGTTGCACAGCGAGCGGAAAATGGAGTCTTCCTTGTCGAAGAGGTTAAGCGGGGTATCAAACTCGGCCACTTTCCCCGCGTCCATAACGAGGATGCGGTCGTAGTAGACTGCACCAAGCGATGAGTACGGATGAACACAGGATGGATTGGGAACACATACCGATCGTGTTCAGGCGATGAGCGATACAGAGCAGGGTAGATGAGGAGAACTCGCTCTGAATGGTGCGTTGGACCTTCGCGTCGGTCTCAACGTCGACGCTGCTCGTGGCCTCATCCTGATATTTTGTTAATCTTAGTGCTGCGAGCGCGTGAAACTGTGTATTTACTCACCAAGACGATGATACGACTATTCTTGACCAACGCTCGGCAGAGAGCGAGCAGCTGCTTCTCACCGGCACTGTAGTTGGAGCCTGTGCGACCGGATGTCAGTCGCTGGAGCAAAGAGACACTCTAGAAGGTATTTACCTTCGTCGCTAACTGTCGAGTCAAGACTGAACTTGGACTCTGTGACGGGATCCACAGGGCCATCTCTCGGGAGCAACCAAGCGCGTTTCAGCGAGTCGAGGATCTCCGCGTCTGTCCTCGTGTTCTGCGGGTCCCTATAGTGCGGCGGCAGCGCGTTAAACACTACAGCCAACCCCGCATATTGTAAGTAGTACTCACAAGTTCTCTCGCAGCGTGCCCTTGAAGAGCAAACTGTCCTGCGGAACCAGCGCAAGCCGTCCGCGAAGAACGTCCAGCCCGATCTTCGCGATGTCCTGATCATCTACGGTGATCGTGCCCGTCTGCGCATTGACCACCCGGAACAGCGCTTGCAGCAGCGAACTTTTGCCCGCGCCCGTCCGGCCGACGATGCCAACCTATACTCACAACCTCAACCAAATATTCAAGTGGGCGACTCTACGGAGAATGCTCACCTTCTCTCCGGGTTTGACCTGGAAGCTGACGCCCTTGAGCACAGGTGGGAGACCCGGCCGGTACGCCATCTCGACATCTTTGAACTCGATCGCTCCCGCTTCGGGCCAGGAGGGCGGAGGGTCATTGGGGGTGACAGCGGCCCCTTCGCTTGGCAACTCGGTGTAGTACAGGATGCGCTCGACGGCGTTGAAGTTCTGCTCGTTCTGGGCGTATGTCGACACGAGCTGGGCTAAAACCGCGGAGTGAGCACAGGTACCGAGAATGAGTAGGCGGAGAATGAGTAGGCGGATGCAACGTACAGAACATCTGTGTGACTGATCGCGCAAACAATATCGTTGTCAGTGTCAGATATCAATGCTCCGCCAAGGACGTAGGCAGAACTCACTGGAGAGGGTGTACGTGAGCACGACGCCGATCTTACTAGGGTCAACGCTGTTTCTGAAGCCAGCAGCGAAGAGACAAATTCCAAGGATGAGAAAGTTGCCGAGAACGTCGAGTCGGACGCCAAGCCATCGCTGTATAGCGATCGTCATATAGTACGCTCTGTTCTCCTGGTCTAGACCTTCCTCCGACTTGTTGACGAAGCGATGCTGTTGTGGTAGTCTTAGCATACAGTCGACATCTACCTGATACTATGTAGCACAACCCACCTGTGAGTGGTATGCACGGACGGTACTCAAGCCAGTCAAGGTTTCTGAGATGTGGAAGTTAGTCGAGGCTGCCAAGTATGTTGGGCATCTGGGGACTCACCGGAGTAAGATGCATAGAGGATTGAACGGAGCAGCGAGTCCAGACGCTTCATCTCCACAGAGCTGCGACGATAATACAAGGCAGCGATGTAGTAGAAGATGATCATCGGCACGAATATGATCCCGAGATACGGGAAGGTGTAGAACACCAAGCCCGCTGTCCCGATGACGGAACTGCAATTGAGGAGCAGCTACACAAAGCCAGGGGTTAGAACTAGAGAGTGCGATGAGACTCTGCGCTGCTCACCTGGAACGCAATCATGGCAAGTTCCGTGTCGACGGTATCTTGGTCCTTTGATAAGCGTGACATGATACGACCTAGCGTCGTAATACCATAAGTATACATTCACCCAACTCCCTCGAGACATCGGCCGCTCACCTAATGGTGTCGTGTCGAAGAACGAGATAGGGGAGCGGACCACAGCCATGAACGCGGTCTTGTACATCCTGAGACTGGCGGTCAAACTCAGTTGACTGGAGAGCCAAGACGTGTAATTCAGCAAATGTATCTTGCACAACAAAGCACTGTGCCCCACTCACCTGACCGTGAAACTGAGCGCAAATGAGAACAAACCGGTCGCCACGCCAAGCGCAGCGTACGTCCCCATGTAGTCCCCTTGGCTGAACCCATGAATGGTCGAGGACGTCCAGAACCCAAGGACCAAGTTGTTCGCGACTGCCCCAAACAAAGCACGTCAGCGTCGCATTTCGTACAGACTTCTTCACCACACAGTTCGAGCTCACCTTGCGACCCCTGAGTGAGAATGACCCAGGTGAGAACCAGAGGGAGCACCAGCGCACCGCCGGCGAAGCGGAAGTACCTAGTGTACACGGACGAGGAGACAGCGCCAGTGAGACGCTCCTCGTCCTGCATGAGCGCCTGGGTCGTCTTCTGCACGGGAGCAACCGCCAGCGAGTCCTTGCGCTTGAGCTTTTCTGGCAGCACTTCCTCCTCAGCCTCCTTCTCTTCCTGCTTCTCCATGCTACCGTACTCCTCCATGAGCCGCGAGAACATGTTGCCGTTCACCATGAGGTCCTGCAAATTTCCGGCGCCATACTCAGCAGTCAGTCGAACGTCGACGAACTCGTCAAACTCACGGCGTAGGTGCCCTGCTCCACGATCGTGCCCTCTTCCATGACGTAGATGTAGTCCGTCTTGTCGAGGACGTGCAGCGCATGGGTGACGAGCACACGCGTCTTCTCTGCGAGGGGGCCGTGCAGCAGACAGTTGTCCAGGAGCTTCTTGCCGACGTGGGAGTCGACCGCGCTGAGCGAGTCGTCCATGAGCACAATGTCCGCGTCGGAGTATGCGGCGCGCGCGAGCGAGACGCGAGCCTTCTGCCCACCGCTCAGGTTGATGCCCTTCTCGCCGATCTCGGTCTCCTCGCCGTTCGGGAGCATGTCGAGGTCGGGCTCGAGGCAGCAGGCCTTAATAATGTCGCGGAATCTATGGAATGCGGCGTCAGTGACCAGCTTGATGGGTAGAACGTGTATAGAGCCATACTTCTTTTCGTTTTCTTCCTGACCGAAAATGACGTTCTGGCGGAGGGTGGCGTTCATGATCCATGCCGCTTGGGGGACATATGCGGCGGTAGCTGAGAAGACGCACTGTCCAAGTTAAAACATCGTAAGAGCGATTATTGTGGTCCGATTATATGTATACGTACGTCTCCACGCGTCTTCCTCATCTCTCCGATTAGTGCTTGCAATAGCGAACTCTAAGGACGGTCAAGAGTTATAGGGAATGGTCGATCGCAGCACACGAATCACGCACCTTGCCTGAACCCACGCGACCTACGATGGCGACGAAAGAGCCTTTGGGAACCCGGAGCTTCAGATTGGTGAGCTCGAACGGCTTCTCCTCCGTCTCCTCCTTCTTCTCATCCAGCTCAACGTCGTCAGCGGTCTTCGGTAGAACCGGAGCAGCATCCTTCTTCCCCCGCTTCTTCGCCTGGTCTTTATCCTTGCTGTCCTTACCCTTCTTCGCCGCTCCGCCTTTGCCGTGCCCGAACTTGGGCTGTGCATTATTTTTGCGGACGGTTTCCCAGGTGAAGTCCCCCTCGACGTCCAGTGCGACGTCGCTGGATGGGTCGATCGTGTATGGCACGGCGAGCTCCTCTGCGCGGAGGAACGTGGAAATGCGACGGAGCGCGACGATCGCGTCTGCCGAGGCGGCGATGACGATCGGGAAGAAGATGAGCGGGGTACGGATGATCTGGGAAGGATCAGTACACGATGATGCAGGACAGTAGTGGGTCGGCGCGAGGGCAGGAGAAAAACTCACCCCGAGGTACTGTACGGAACTGAAGATGATAGCGACGTCGAGCGAGTGGCCTGTGAGCGCATATGTGACCTGGAAGGTTGCGCGACGGTGTCAGAATGGACAGGTGTGGGTCCGGTGTTCAAATGGGCGCCACGTACAATAGACAACACCGTTGCCAAAATCGGGATGACGGTAACGACACCGATGAGCGTCGACCGTGCCGCGCTAACCAAGTTGGCGAAGGGCCATCAGTCATAAACCGAATTGTGAGAGAGTCACTATAGACGTACGCCACACGACGGATCGTCCATACCTCTTGCTCACGCAGGCTTCCGACCTGGAGCGCGTAGAACGCCTCCCAAGCGTAATACTTGATGAGGCGAATGCCCGAAAGCACCTGTGAGGAGGGATGAGCCACAGGCAGGGTAATAACCATGTGGCTATGACGTACCTCAGTCGACATCCTTACACGCTGGTCGGTATAAACGACACCCTTCTTACGTTGGTTGAACATAGTCCTTGCGAGAAACATCTGAATCGGGAACCCAATGAGCAGGACCTGTTGCACGCATCCATTCGTTACTTTAGATTGTCGCAACCGGAAGATGGAGTGTGCATACCGCTAATCCAACCAAGGCAGAAACCCCGAGCTAGACGGGACGTCAGAGCGTGTCAAGCAAGTCGCACGTAACGGCAACGACTCACGTTGCGTATGAGCAGACCGATGCCCAGGGCAATCTATGGACCAGGTCATAATGATCAACTCGGGATATGTGCAGATCAACTGTGGCTATACATACTTGAATCGGCGCAACCCAGAGACTGCATCGGAGTTCAGCATTATGTGCAGCGATAGGACGAGAATGGAACTCACTTGTGGATGGCGGAGGCAACGCGATCGAGCCTAGCCGAGTCAGTCGAGATCATGGTCGTGATCTGCCCCACGCTGTGATCGAGTCGGGCCCGTCCACTCAGTCGGAGCGATTTCCGGAAGACTGCACCTATGACCTGTATATCTATTGGGTCAGACTCGTACGGCCAGATGTAGAACACAATTGATACTCACGCTTGTACGGAGACATAGACCGTTCGTCTGCGACACTGCATCGGGGTTTAGAGACAGAAAGCAACATCTACGCGGGTACTCACCCATGAAATAGTGGTTTGACATCTGATACTTCTGGTCAGCGTCGAAAATCTATATCATGGTTAAGGTACATACCAGACTTGACGCCTCTGTTGAAGAGTACTATCAGCGAGTGGGTCTAAGGAGCCAATGGTCATATACACACACCTTGCATGATGAAGACAGCGAATCCAAGACCGATCCCATAACCAATTCCCTGCGGCTGCTGCAGTCCGAGCGCAGCACGCTGCTCCTCGCTTGCGCGGTGGTATATGTAAGAAGAAGTGAGCCATGAGAGCAGAAGTTGGTTGACGAGAGGAGTTGTCGTGTTCAGAGTATCTACAGACACGCACAGGTGTAAGTCCTCGAGCGAACGCAATACAGTGGCATATAGTAGAACACACCAGAGAACAGTTTCAAAATGCCGCCAGTCCAGAATTCCAGCCAGTAAACGTTGTAAAGAGCCTTCATCAAGGAAGCGTCGTGCTTGGGCTTCTTCTTCGCGCCACCTTTGCGGTCTTCGAGGTCAGCCTTCGGATCCTTCTCGTCGACCGCAGGCGACGTGGTTGTGGTGGACGAATGGCGCGTGACCTCTTCACCATGTGTGTTAGAAGCAGAATTTTCAACGAAAGCCGGGCGTTCCTCTGGAGGACAGCGTTTATAGAATGCATGTTCTACCCGCTCGGTGAGGGGAGCGGTCAGCCGATTGTTTGGCAGAGTCCAAAAATCTAGTAGGGAAATTTCAGCATGAGAGCGGTCGCCGGGAAGGCAATCTGTCACCTTCTTTCTCTAGAGGTCGTGAGAAACCGACAGACAACAAAGGGTCCAACCAGGAGAAGAGTAGTCGCGAGAGTGGCCTGCAAGTACAGCATGTCAGTCGTCTGTTTTAGGATGTATCCCGGTAGCCATAGAGTTAGCGGTAGATGCTGGTGAGAATAAAAGAAGCATCGAGTATACGACGAGACGGACAATGTTAATGATGCCCCGGCGTGTGGCTAAGAAGAGAAGGTTGCCGAGGTTGCGAAGTGTGTCTGAATTGCAGTGCCGAGCATTTGGAAGGCCCCTCGAACCAAAACGAGCTAGTCAGTACTCACGACGAGTTGATTTCGGGGACAACCTTGCCCTCGCCATAGGCCGGCGGTGCTGGCGATGGATGAAAGGGGTTCCACATGTGCAGGGAGGGGGAGGTGATGCGCTCGGGGTGACCACCGAGGTCCTCTAGTTATAGCTGGTGGCCGCATCCACATACACATCCGTACTCCTGCCGGCCGGAGCGAGCTTCCCACTCCCTTTTCATATAGCGTAAAAGTGGTTTGTATCCCTCGGCCCTCGAGACGCCCAACGACTCGCCCAATCAGCGGTCACCGATTTGGCGTTATTTGATGTTAAACCAGCCAGACGCCCGCTGAATTGACTCGTTGCGCTCCGGCGCAGCTCCCCGCGCGTCTGCCTACTATCGGCCGACGGCTAAACCCAGCTCAAGGCCGAGGAACGCCCGCCCCGCCGGCAAGGATTAGACATCGCCCGCCGAGCGGGCGGGCAGATGCCAGAAGAGGCAAGGGTATTGAATTTGGGCGGACTTTGAATGGGTAATGTCTGGAGGACTGCCCAAGTCGTCCTTGTCCCCTCCGTCGCTGCTGTCCTCGTCCACCATGGCTGCTCGCTGCTGATCGCCCAATGTGACAAGCCCCGTCCCCGCCCACCACATGTCGCCCCCTCGCACTCATAGTTCTTCGTATCCTTGTCTTTCACTAGCCACGTCTGCATTCCAACCGCTATCACTAGTCCTTGGCTGAGCCTGTTACCTCCGACAACACATCTGCCGTACGTTCCATTCTCTCTTCTCTCTATTGTCCCGCTAACAACGCTTCCACAAGATGTCTAGCACGGGACAGGGTCTGTTCTCCCTCGTCGAGGCCGCCACTACAGCTCGACCTATCCTTGCCCGAGATTCCTCCGTCGACAGTACAGTCGCCACAGGCAGTTACAATGGCTCCAGCAGCTTTGGAGCAGGTGGAAGCAGCGTCGGAGGCAGCGTCGGAGGCACCTCAAAGGTTCATGCTGCTATGAAGCACCGCCGACTGTCGTCCACAGGTCAAGCTAGAAGGAGGTTGAGCGATGCACGAGAGGCACAAAGTCGACCTTCGTGCGTTGTCCCATTTCACGTCTCCTATCTCCAATCAATTGTCCTTCTCTAGACCTGTAATGCTGCAGACGGCTGCTGCGGCACTGTCATCTCTCGCAACTCTATCCCTTTCTGGATCGCCCCCTCCCCAGGGCATTCCCCACACCGGGACAACCTTGGCTTCTGCCAGCGGCCTTCTCTCGTCAGCTTCCCCGGCTCCCGTGCCCAAGATCGAGGACAGGGACGATGATGTCGTCTTGAACGAGGCGGCTCCAGCGGCTCCTACAAAGACGGAGATTAACGGCGCTGGAGTCAGTGTGACTAAGGCAGGGAAGAAGAGAGGCACTATCTTCAAGTGTGAGAGCTGTTCGAAGGTCAGTACAGTTTTGTTTTATCCGTTTACGGATCTTTGCCCTACCCCATGATTCCTCCCGGTTGCAAAATGCGAACTTTGCGTCTTCAGGAACGCTGTGCACCGTGATAGACAGAGGTGTTGACACATTTCTAGGTCTACCGGCACCCTTCATGCCTGATCAAACACCGTTGGGAACACTCTCCGCATTGGCGTGAAGCATCAAAGTTTCTGCTGAGCAAACACCAGCAGGTCCAGTTGCTTGAGGTCAGCAGCGTTCAATTCTCCTCCTATAATCCTTATTCTCATCAGTCACTAGGCTGCAGCCATCCTCTCTCATTTGGCGCCTTCAACGTCGGGAGGGACCTCCTTGCCGGAAGATCGTTCATTGTGGCCTTCCTTCCTCTCTGGCGGCCTCTTGCCTCCCCCGGATCCTGCGAACATCATCCACGATGGGAGAACCACGACAAAGGCCCGCGCGTCATCGGCGTCTCTCGACCACTCTATCGCCTATCCGACGTCGAGCTCTGTCCCTGCTCCCTCCTTCCTCTCTTCTAGTTCCGGCTCAGGTGCAGCAACGAGCACTGGGCGCTCTCCCTCGGCGGGCCCCCGTATCCATGATTATGCCATCCCGAGCTCCGGCGGTATCACTCAAGTCCGCCCAGGGGTCGTCGGTGTCCCCACTGTCTCGAGCTCCCAGCCAGATATCCATGTGATCCCAGTTCGGACGAGCTCGAGCTTGAACAACCCAGCGAGCGTCATCTCGGGCCACCCGGCATCCGCCCAACACAGCTCTGCGCCCGTCCCGGTCCCAGTCGGTCGCGAGATGTATCGCGAGCCGCACGCCGACGGTGCCTACAGCTTCGTCAGCGGGGCGTCCGTCTCGGACGCCTGGAGCTCGCCCGTCTCGGTTGGCTTCGCGCAGTCCTCGTTCCGCTCGTCCGCCGGCTCGGCGGCATACTCCGCCCCTGGATTCGGACGTTCGTTCTCGGAAGGCGCGGGGGGCTGGAGCCTCCCGCGCTCGTTGCTGCGCTCTGATTCGCGCTCCCGCAGCAGGAGCGGCAGCGTCGACATGGACAGCGACGAGCGCGAGAGGGAGCCGGACGAGGCCGAGGCCGTAGCCGAGTACGTCGACGTTGACGGCATGGATGGGGACGCAGCGGTCGGAGGACGTGGTCGGTTTGGATTCACGTCGCGCGCGTGGAAGAGCCAGATGGGGAACGGGAAGATCGAGGAGGAGGAGTGGGACGGGATGGAGATGGAGATGGAGATGTGAACGCGAATGCGAACGCGGTGTGATGGTACCTGCGCTGCGGAGGGATCACAAGGAAACCTCCGGCACGCGGCAGCAAGAGAAGCTACGGGACTTTGTTATGTGCGGCTATGGTTGTTCGCGGGTGTCTGCGGGTTGTGGTGTATATTATTGAGGGCACAGGTGTGCGTCTGGCGGGTGGGGTTGTCTTCAGGGTTTCAGGTCGTCGTCGGATCCTACTCGACCTATGGCTACCTGCATTCCTCGCATGCTCACTCCTCGGAGTCCTCGCGATCTAGTTGTGTTCTCTTCCGATACGTCCTACGTCTACGTCTACGTCTACTACACGTCTTTGTTTACAGTTCGCTCTATTCTTCACCCTTCTTGTACATGATTATCCGTCGCGTGTTGTCGTGTTGTGCAACTATGTAGTATGTTTACCTGTACCATGTGTCATATCGCTCACTATATATTGTCGGACTTTCAAGTTGTGTATTCAAGACCGCGACGAGAGCAGCCGAACATCAATATTAATGAATTCGCCTCCTCCCACCAGGACCATGTGTACATGTGAGTACCAATTGGTGATTATGTTCTTCTGTGATGATCCGGCCTCTAGTGAACATCCACACCCGGCTCTTCCAGCTAGCGATCGCTATGTAAGTATCACCATCCACAGTATTATCACAGATGCTTGTCCGAAATGGGGAATGAGTTCACGTCGACGCCGTCCTTGAACCAGCGCTCCTCCTCGGAGATGGGGACATCGTTCCCGCTCATCTGCCGTTTCTTCATGCGCCCGTCCTCGGCAAACGTCCAGTCCTACACCACAAGGATGGACGTCAGCGTCATTGACAAAACCTACCGGGGTTTCACGCCATACACTTACCTCTAAGCCGTAGCAGCGGTACCATTGCCTTGTCCCGTCAGGCTTAGTCTCATACCACTCGTAGAAGAACTACCGAGAAAGGCGTGTCAGCACTCTGAGATAGCAGACTCGGCCCGAGGAAAAGAGAGGGCCGCACCTGGACGGCGATCTTGTTGTCCATGAACGCGAAGAGCTCCTTGCGGAGTCTGTACCCGTTTTCCTTCTCCCACTTCTTCGTGAGGAACCGGACGACCTCCTCGCGGCCCTTCATGAAGCTGTCGCGGTTACGCCACACGGTATCGGGCTGCACGACGGACATGTTCAATAGGTAGATGATATCAGATGAGCAGACGACATCCGAATCGGGGCCGCGCACCGTGTATGCGAGCGAGACCTTCTCCGGGTTCTTGGTGTTCCAGAGATCCTGCGCGATCTTGACCTTCTGCTGCGCGGTCTCGGCCGTGAAGGGGGGTACGATGCCTGCCATGATGTGGTTACAGGATGGCGCTATGGATGATATGCTGTGTTGTGCGGTGGTCAAGGGGCAGACGGTGTGAGTAAGCCGCAGCGCTGACTCGGAGAGTTGGACCGAGGGAATGGGGAATGGGGCTCGGAGCCCACTGGCATGCCATCCGAATCTTTTAAGTCCACGGTAACCGCAAGAAATGCGCGATTACTCATGACACGTGCTCGACTGACCGAGGGCACTGCCAGCGAGTCAGTACTCAGTACTCAGTGCTCCGACTGGGCTCGGGAGTAGTGGCGACAGTCATGCGGCGAAGAGAAGAACAGGCTCTTGAAATTGCGGCTCTTCTTACTCCTTAGAACGCCCGCACAGCTTGTGTCATCGAGCGCCGATTAGGCTCGTTACTTAACGCGAAAGGCGGTTTGCTTATTTAGCCCGAGCTGCATTTTGTATACGCTGTAGCACAGCACGTAGAGTCGACAAGATGTCAGTTGTTCATTCAAGTACCTCAGGGATCACTCGGCGCAGGGATGCCCTCGGAGGTACATGCCGAAGGCACCGATATTGATCATTTCAAATTTGCAAACGAGAGATTCCTCTTGTTGAAGTACAATGTACAGCTTTACAGCTCAATAGAGACGATGAAGGATATCTTGTGAGGGGTGTGCTGGTAAAATTACATTACAATAACTTATAAGTGAACTTGATGCCAATGTAGAAGCAAACATCAAGAGCTATTGGCATCTTGCCCTATGAGTTCCGCAGCTCGCGCAGATCGCGGCTTGATATCACATAGGAACGGGTTCGGGGTGCTGTATGAACATAATGATGAACGTCACAAGAAACATAAAACAGAACTGGCGACCGTGACATACCGGATAAGGGGGTTGTCAAACACGATGCTTGGCTCGACGACCTTACCCTGGTCATCGACTGGCTTCTTGATGTCGAATGCCGCGAGGAATGACGCGATGGCGATCCACAGCGACGACTCGACAAGGTGCGCACCCGGGCAGCGTCTGTAGATGGCATGAGCGATTCGGTCTGGGGTAGCATGTCACTGCATGTATTACCTCCTCCCAAACCCGAAGACAGCGTTCCGTGGGTCACGCTTGTGCGCGGTCGAATCGTCCACCTTCTCTATATACCGCTCGGGAACGAAGGCATCAGGGTCAGGGAACAGCTCGGGGTTGCGGCACATGCTCCTACATAAAACAGGGAAGTTAACAGTCGTGTTGTGGGATCGTGCAGGGTACAGGTTTGAAGGTCTGAAGGTCGCACGAACTCCGAGTGGTAGGAAAATCACACACGAAGTGGAACTCACCAGACGTTGCCGAAGACGAACGTGCCTCCGGGAATATACATGCCCTTGTACATGTCGTCTTCCATTAGACGGTGTCCAAGGCCTGAGGGCACAGTCACGGTCGCGATGTCAAGCTATGAATGCACACATGAAGGAGCGGGCGATATCATATACCGAGAGGTAGCGGGGCTCCCCAGCGGAGGACCTCACTCATTATTGCGTCAACGTATGGCAGCGAGGGCCTGTCGGAGAAGGTTGGCAGCCGGTTTGTGCCCACGGCGGCGTCAATCTCTGCTTGCGCCTTCTTCTGCACCTCCGGGTAGAGCATCATCAGGAGGAAGAAGTGGACGAGGACGGTCAGGGTCTACGTGTGTTGTACAGGCAGTCAGGGCGGGTAAGCTTAACGAATCTCTCGGAGACACATACCGTGTCAATACTCGCTAATAAGGCAAACAACGTGTGAGGGACACCTCGGCAGCACAAATGGGCGGGACGACTCACCAGCGTACATTGAGTTCGAGGTCATTCTGATGTCGAAGTCCAGCTGCGCTGTCTTCTCCTTGTCCCCATCCCCGTCGGACGTCTGCTCGAGAAGCTTAGTGCAAAAGCAGGGAGTGGCGGTCCCTTCACTCTGTGACATGCATGTCCGCGACAGTCCCAATTGAGTCGGGAGGATGGCTGAGGAGAGGAGAGACGCACCATGCGGGCCTTGACAAATTCGTACGGCTTGTCCACAAGTTCCATCATTTTAGCCTTCCATACCTTACCCTTCCGTTTGAACCCGGCGCCCGGGAACCACGAAGGCAAGTATTTCACTGAGTAGCAGTCAGTGTGTATCAGTGACGCATAGAGCGCACATAGCAGATAACAGCTCACAGAACGGGAAGATGTCCACCAACCAGATTCCAAGGCCCTCTCCAATTTGGTTCGTCAAAATGTTTATACACTCCTCCGCCAGGTTGAGCATCGGGTCATCCATGGATGTCACCCGGTAGCCATAAACGACGAGGAGCGTCAGGCCGCCCGCGTACCTACATCCGCTCCGCATCAACATATTGGACCACGGCTGCGCCATGTCTGATGGTATTGACTGACCTCCGAGTGTGTTCTTGAAACTTCTTGGGTTCGTCCATGACCCGCTTCAGCAGAGCTTGTGTCTCAATCGCCAGGAGGGGATGGTACGTTCCGATGGCCTGGGGTCCAAGTGCCTTCGTCATGAGCCGTCGTTGACGCCTGGATTGGTCTCCGTAACGAGTGAACGCCACCTGTTCTACAGATCAGAAAGGAGGGTCTGGTACATGCGTCCATGAGACTCGCCATGTTCTCACAACCACACCTAGAGTATAGTCTTGTTAGCCAGGCAGCAATCCTAGAATGCGGCTAATTTACAGCTCTCCTGCCATGACGAGATGCGGCTTGTCGGAGTATATCGAGCCTTTCTTCTCCATGAGGTCGAATGCGGCCTCATACGAGTTGACAAACAGCAGTCCCTGCCCGAAGACGTGCACGTACACAACATCACCTGTGGTCATACGAATGCATGAGGTCTATCAGAACGACAGCACACAATCACAGCTATGACAGAGACGAACCGTATGTCTTCGCCCATTCAGACGCCTTCACCCAGAGCTCCTTGGTGACCAGGTCGAACGCATTGCCTATGATTGGGAGTGGTTTAGGCCCAGGAGGCAGTGCACTAGTGCGCTTCCCCCGCGACCTGAGGAAAGCGAAGGCCAAAATTGCTACCGCAGGCAGCACGACTAGGTTGGAGGACATAGATGTAAGAGTGGGAGGTAAGTGATCCATGATGGGAAGGCCCGTGATGTGTGAGTTGCATCTTGAAGGGCGAAGGCGAAGTCTATAAGGATCGTGAGCATTAGTACCGTAAATGGCGGGGCGCTACGAGCATTTCGTATGGCTGTCGCTAACTTCACCCCATGTTCTGGGTGATCTCGGTCGGGCTCCCTCCACCTCACTCGCGTTGCTACTAGCATTGCTGGGGTCACAGCCGCAAGGCGAGCGCGACCTGAAGAGATTGACCTCGAGATCAGTGAGTGACTCATGAATCGCCTATGCGCATGTAATTGTGGTCGCCCGAGTTCGTCCGATTGAAGCTAGACAAGACCATCCAATACATAATACTGTCGATCTTGGTAACAGGCTGACTTAAGAAGAACCTATGGAATCAAACATTGCCCCATCGGTCAGATGCAGGGTCTGATGAGACACTTCCACTCGGTTGGTTCGGAGACGGTACGAGGTTTGAAACTTGAGTGGGAGATCACTTGGTATGCGACGGCGGCGATGCATAACGTGCGTCCGTGAGCCTTGCTACTAAGTATGGACTAAGTAGTAGGGGTTCAATTATTAAGAGAGGGCGTGGTTGGAAAAAATTGATGGACTCACTTGATCAATTCTGAGGGGCATTGTCAACAGCTGTAGTTTGTTTAGTCTGTACATTACCTAACCACGTACGATTACGATATGCAGTGATCCCAGGAGTCCGATGCAATCGCAGGATCGACGCAGATCCTCTCAGGCTCTACACACCATCGGTGTCGACCTGCGAGCAAGCCAGTTTGAGGTGTGACAAGGCCGTTCAGAGCAGAGTCATGTTCTATGCAGCTGAGAATCAGAGGTGGGTGGGAATGCTCCGAGTCAGGCTCCTGGCAGTACTTACTGGCAGCCTACTTAAGTTAACTTGAACGATGGATGGGCGTCTGTGTGCGTCACGGTTGGTTGCGGAGATCGGGCCGTGAAAGGGCATAGTGGCAGTGACAACGTTTCCGCGGCCGGTTTGCTTCCGGCCATAAGCATAGCGTGTACACGGCGGCATGCATGATGCCATCTGCACGAAACCCACTTTGTGTAGATGCCGCAAACGATAGCAGACGATGCGTATGCGGTGACGGTCCGCAGGTGGGTTCCTGGGAAGTCCGATGACTTCTCCCGAGGCCGGAGAGGATGCATCAACGCCGCCCGTGAGACATTTACAACCGGACACAGCGCCATTAATATTGCCCTCTGAAATCCTCTCAATCATCTGTAATCACGCCAGGTGTTCCGAGCCATATATAATCCCCTCTGCTCAAGTCTCCTCTGTTACCCCCACCCCTCAAGATTGCTTGTTCCAACGATCGCCACTGCTCTTCTCTACCTCAGTTTCTCCTGATGGCGCTCACCGAGGGCCTGCCCCAATACGCTCTGTTGGCGGTTGTCGCTTACGTTCTGTGGTCAACTCTCAAACATTTTGTAGTCAAGTCCTCCGTGAACAACATTCCAGGTCCACCCTCTCCTTCATTCATCAGCGGTGAGTGCTATTCTCCACGAATCATGCCAATCATCGCACTTTGCACGTCTATCTCCGTACCAAAGAGGATGCCCATACGCTGCCACTGGGGGCGACCGGGCTACGCGAAGAAGACGCGTCTACAGCTGTCACCAGGCTGTCACACATGCTGCAGATCATCAGGGGCAATCAAAGATGAACATCCCCCTAGCGACCCATGTAGAGATTCCACGGCGATTCGGATACGATGACCGTTGTATCCCACGTGAATTGTACGAATACTAAAGCTACCACTTGCAGGTCACCTCCCGAAATACCTAACTCGACACTGCTGGGCGTATCGCGAGGAGATTACGCGCAAGTATGGTCGAGTCTTCGTCTTGCGAGCGCTCTTCGGGGTGCGCATGTCTCCTAGTGCTACTCCTTGGAGTGCTCACATCCCCGGAACTACATAGGCTCCCTGGGTTGTAGTCTCCGACCCAAAGGCTATGCACACTATCTTCATTAAAGAACAGGAAGTTTTTGAGGAGCCTGTCATGCAAGTGTTCATCGAGCTGTGCTTGAACATAGCAATCACTTACCCTTCTTTCGCATATGCAGAAGCTTGCGCATCCTCCTCGGCCCGGGTCTGCTTGGCACTCTAGGTTAGATATTGATCCCTATGCTTCGTGTTTTCTATCCGACTGAGACAACATCGACCACTAGGTGATCAGCACAGACGGCAGCGTAAGATGCTCAACCCCGTCTTCTCCACGAAACATCTCCGGGAAGCGACTCCCCTATTCTATGAAGTCATTCACAAGGTACAGTCTCTCCCTCCGATGCATTAGTTTATGCTCATACTCGCACAGACGCGTGACGCGATTTCGCAGCGGGTGAAGGCCAGCGCGAGCAAAGGTGGTCTCGAGCTTGATATGCTCTCCTGGATGGGCCGCACAACGCTCGAAGTCCTCGGACAAGCTGGGTTGGGCTATTCATTCGACCCACTCACGGAAGACCGCGCAGACGAGTTCGCCACTGCGGTCAAAGATTTCTTGTGTGTTCTTCCCCCACCATTTTATTGGAATGCAGAGCTCACCTTCTGCTTCGGCCGCGGATGTGATTGTGTCATCAACCTGATTCGTCACCCGCCTTGGCCTCGTGCAGCCCGCAACTGGTCAGATCGATGGTCATCCGCCTCATGCTGCCGACACTCTCGAAGATTGGGACGGCTTCTTTCCGGAGACGTATCGTCGAGATGATCCCGAACACGGACGTGCAGCGGCTGCGCGAGATCTCCGACGTCATGCACGAGCGCTCCGTCCTCATCTACAACGAGAAGAAGGCCGCGCTTGAGAAAGGCGACGAGTCCCTCAAGCACCAGATCGGCGAAGGACGCGACATCATGAGCATTCTTCGTGAGTACCTTAGTGCATCCGCTCCGGCTGGGACCGTGACGTGAGACTGACACGGTGGCCGGACGCTGTAGTGAGGGAGAACATCGCAGCCTCCGAGCAGGACAAGCTACCGGACGACGAGCTGATTGGACAAGTCTCGTGCGTCGCCTTCTTCCGCTGATGCTCGGGGGATGTAGTAATAGCTCACCTTCCGCGCACACGCACAGGACGATGATTCTCGCCGGCATGGACACGACCGCGAACTCGCTCGCGCGCATCCTCCAGCTGCTTGCCGAGCACCCAGACGTGCAGGAGCGGCTCCGGGAGGAGATCGTGCATGCGGTCGAGACTGGCGGCGTCGGCGACACGCTCGAGTTCGACACGGTCATGGAGCTCCCCTTCCTGGACGCAATTTGCCGCGAGACGCTCCGAGTGTGAGTCGCGGTTGCCGGTGCTGTGTGATTTCCCTGACGGCGCGTGCTGCCCCGCCGATCCCGTAACGTGCATTCATGATGGCCGGCTGACATCTCCTCGTCTCGTTCACAGCTCGCCAGGCGTTGCCTCGCTCTTCCGAGAGTAAGTCCCCTGCATAAATTTCCTCAGCGCGAGGAAGGCGCTCACATGTGTTGTGTCGATAGCACCACTAGGGATACCGTCCTCCCGCTCTCTGATCCGATCCGTCTGCGGGACGGCTCGATTTCCGACGCGCTCCCGCTTCCCAAGGGCACCCGGGTCATCGCGAACATCACCGCCATCAACCGCGACCCGGCCCTGTGGGGCCCCGACGCGGACAAGTGGCGGCCCGCGCGCTGGCTCGAGCCCCTCCCGCGCGAGGTCGAGGAGGCGCACGTCCCCGGGGTCTACTCGCACCTGTGCGTGATCCTGCTTGATGTTCTGCATTGTTTGCGCTGACAGTGGTGGGGGCCCAGGATGACGTTCATTGGCGGGAGTCGCGCGTGCATGTGAGTCCAACGCCTTCGCTCGAGGATGTCCCACACTTCCCACTAATCTCTGTCCCTCCCTTCATCCAGTGGGTTCAAGTTCGCGCAGGTTGAGATGAGTGAGTTCCCGTCTCCCTATGTGCCTGTTTCTGTCCCGTATTTGCACGTGCTGACTGCGCTGCGCGCACCGCTCGCCAGAGACCGTCCTCGTCGTCCTTCTGCAGCACTTCCGGTTCGAGCTGACGGAGAAGCCCATCACCTGGAACTTCGCCGCGGTGCAGTACCCGTCTGTGGGCGAGGAGGGCCCGCCCGAGATGCCGCTCAAGGTCTCCCTCCTGCGTCCGTGAGTGTGTGGCCGGCGTGGCGTGAATCGGCGGTTTCCGTGGCGCATGTGCGGCCGGGAGACGGCGATATGGGGTAGTGAGTTGGGTGGCTGTATGGGCGTCGATGTACGTTACCGCCCAGGGACTGCAGTTGCTGCGGAGGGAAACATCTTGCGTATCGCGATGTGGGGTCTCGCGGGGGTGAAATAGACAGATGGACTACAGTCGTTACTCATGGGAGGGAGAGGAGGCCATTCAGCTGGTGGGCAGTCGGTGACTGAAAGTTGCACATAATGAACACCGGCTGAACGGGGGTGCGCGCGCTATACTACTGCTATCATTCGTCACTTAGATTTGGTTACTTGTATGCCTATCAATCTTGGCACTCTGGCACATGTACTTATTGTAATCTGCGACTAAGAGACTAGACCAACTTCTCAGCGATTTGTCACAGGCTGAGTATTCAATATTAAGAGGAGGCGCACAGGTTACGGTCGGTACGGGATTACAAGGGATTACATAGCTGTCGACTGAATTGGGCGGGCCCGTAGGCATGTCATCGAGACTGCAAGTATCCGCGTCCAGTGTGAAATAAGAAACAGAGGCGGCGATGGCGTCCAGTCGCCGGCAGTTGGGAAGGCTTCTGAGAGACGTGATACTAGGGCTTCCGGCAAATTGTTTGCAATGACTGAGAACATCGCGCTCTCATACTGGCTTATGGAAGCAGCACACGGCGGTGTGGTTGGCCCTACTCTGCTCGACTGGCATGGAAAGATCTCAGGCGCTCCAACTTCTGTTATTCCCTCACAGATGGACGGAAGGGCCGGGCACGGGTATGTGGGTCCATTCGATGGGACGCAGGTGGGTGCCAATGCGAAACGTAGAACCGGACGGATGAAGTTTGAACCACTTGGCGGTCGGTGACACGGTGTTCGATCGGCGGTAGTCATCGTAGTCACAGGCTGCCCGAGCGCGGCTGAGGTCCAGCGCTGGGCGAGACGCAGGAAGACGTACATTGGATGTCCGCGAAGAGCGTTCTGCGCTCTGCACTAGCGGATCAACGTTAAAAGCGAGCTGCATACTGCATACAGTCAACTCCTGCGCCGTTGTCTTGCGTAAGTCCATATGGGGCTTAACACTACGTACGCGCTATGAAGCCGACGAGGTTAGCGACGAACATTTTGAGAACAAGATGGTTACGTACTAGCTGTTCTTCGCCGCAGGCTGTGGCAAGGGGAGCTCCCTCCGTATCCTCGGACCATTCCACAGCGGCAGAGCTGAATAGGCGACACAGGGACCGCGCAGCTCGCCCGGGATCAGAGGCCGTCCGATGACAAGATTGGGACGACAGACACTTCAGAGAGACCCTGACCATGCACATAGCGGTTATAGTTATCGCTGCAGCTAAGGAAGTCATGTGTCATCACAGATTGCGACCGAAGCGGAGGTGGAGAATTGCGGGAAAACACCGTGCAACGACCCTTGTACAACTTTGCGGAGATGAACGGAGTCTACGCACCTGGACCCGCCGGGAGAAGACTGTCACGACGGGCCACAGCATGGGAGTGGGGACTTCCGGCCTTCTCCACCCGTCACGATTCTCGGGTTTGGGGTGCGAGGTGCCGAGATAAGAACCACGATGTGCAGTAGAGACGGGAACTCGGGCCAAGAGCTGCAAATAACAGGTTCACATGTTTGGCTAGATGTAAAGAGTTTGAAGGCCGAGTGAATCGTCGAATGTGCTCCGAAAAGTCCTCACGGTAGCATAATATGACAGGCCTCTCCTGGTGCGGCGTGTGACCGGACTCCGACGAAGGAGGTGCGCTTTATTCCTGCTTGGGCTTAAAGTACCACGTGTTCAGGGTGTGGACAGTCACTCCAGCTGCAGAACGTTGCAGAACGGTTCGACGACGAACGTTGGACATTGAATGCCGATGAGTCGGGTATTCAGGATCCGTGACGTGGTGCCAGGCTTCATAGACGGGTAGGGCATAGAGCAGCTGCCTGTCGAAGACGGTCGAGGATGGTGGCCGTAGACTGTTCACATGGCCGGTGTGAAGGTGGGCACCGGGATAAGTTCGCCGGGACGAACAGGTGGCTCACCGAGGACTTAGATCATACAGCCCCGCCGTTCCTCTCACCGATCCAGCTGTCCCAGAAGGCAGTACGGACCAAGCATGCTCCGTGCGCATTGAGTTGAGATCGCTGCCCGCAGAGCGGTCAGGATGAAGATGGGATGTTCACATGGTGGGCTGACGGGTTCTGGCATGGATGGTCGTTGGTTTGGGCCGCTCAGCATCAGAAAGCAACGGTGAGAAGTCGAGTGCCGAGAAGAGAAGACGTTGAGCGCTGGAGGGTTTAGGGTGCCGCGCTATAATAGTGAAGCGAGCTATGCTATCGTCGTTGGCAGGCACTGATAAGAGCAGCGACCGAAAGCAACGAGGATAGATGCATTGTTAGAGAAATAGCGGGTCGCAATTGTCGGGCCTGTGCATTGTGGTTGGAGTTGATTCGTATATTGTGGTGATAGGCACGAGCCCGGCATTGACACGGAGAGTGTGGCATATCGGGCAAATTCGTCGGCGAGGGCGCGCGTCCGAGGCGTTAGCGGGAGCCAAGTGAGATTGGATGTCAGATAGAGCCACAGTTTGTTCGTCAGGATCTGGAGTACGTACATGTACATGTCAGTTGCGTCGTACATGTGCTGGAGGGCTTGACCGTCTACGACCTGTTCTTACCTCGATTGGGCGTTGAACTATCGGCGCGATTGTCGGTTGGAAGATTACGCCGCGATCCATTTCCTTGAAGTTGCGCGATATTCACGGGCACAAATGATCCGCTGTTTCGACGTTAAGATGGAAGCCGTGGATCTGCGCGCCGAACCTATAGTATTTGTGTTAGCCCCTAAGGAGTTGTCCGTGACGGAATGATTCTTTTCACCGTGAGAGAGAAAGTTTATACGGTTTACTATGGCCGTCTAGCTGATCGCAACGCCGGTACTTATGTTGAGTGGTTTAAACTCGGATTGACTGGTCGCACGGCAGGATGACGTCAGAGTCGTGCATGGATTAAAGAACCCTGTGCGACTGGCTTGAGGCAGATTGCGGTGAGGAGGTCACGACTGGTTTGTATAAGCAGTGAATAATCGACAGCCGGGATGAGTGGATGGACCAAATAAAGTGGCCAGTGGGAGGAGGAGTCTAATCCGGTGAGGACGGAATCGGAGAGTGAAGGTGTGGCGGTGTTTACAGCACCCTGGGGATTGCCGCTCGGTCACCCGGGTCGCGAGGTAACCGAGTCCCTCCAGTGCTTGTTGACGTCCTCCGACCCGTCATCCCGAGCCTCCACTGCGGACACACACTCAGCACACACATTCGAGCCACTGCGCAGGACCGCAGGTTCGAGTTTACGCTGCTGTGGCGATACCACTCAATGGGAGCTATGCTCGCGTGGCTTGCGCGTCCTGGAGCAATCAGCACCCACCGTAAGCATCTTCGCCGCCCTCAGTTCTGGTCCGACTCGTGCGAACTCTCTCCCTTTGTAACATTCGGCGCGCCCATGTGTTCGCTCCAGGTCCAACAGAAAGCGTACCTCATTGCCGAGAAGTGACGAGGTGGTGGAGGGGAGTGAGCGCGCGCTCGCGGTGTAAGTCGGAGGAGAGGGCAGTGTACGTCGATCTAAGCATGCACGGCCGACTTACCACCCAAGGGGTCGCCCTGGGCGTGCTTGACTCCTTGCGGTACCGTCTCGCGTTAGAAGTTGGGTTGCTTGCGTAACTCTGTTTGCGATTACCGATCGCTGACCCGACGTCAATACCTGACTAAGCTCCATCCTCATCTTCTAGCATTTCTCCCCATGTGCTCATCTGCACATACGTACGTCTCTTCCAAATCTGGCATACCTCTTCCAGACGGCCACACCAATCGTCCGGTCGTTTGCGCTCGATCCCTCCTTACTAGACGCGTGTCGACCACATTCGCTAGCAAAAAGGTGTTTCATACCTGCCATCCCGGCATCCACGCAACCTGTCACGTCCCTCGAAGCGCTATCCTCCAGATGATAAATCCACTACTCCTCCTCTTCTCCGACCTATATAAGACAACCGGGCTTTAACTGGTCAGTCCAGCCCACAAACACCATAGCACACACACACCATAGCTAACATGGCCTCCTCATCCACCAGTCGACCCCTCAGCAGAGGCGCTGCTTGCCTGCCCTGTCGCAAGCTCAAGGCGGTATGTGCACTCTGCACCACGCTGGATGGACATCTTTGGCTAACCAGCCCTTTCAGAGATGTGACGGCAACAAGCCTGCCTGCGGTCGCTGCATCGCGAACAACAGGCCCGACGATTGCGAATACGCGACTGGAGCCGAGGTCACCCGCTCGCGTCTGCTCGAGGAGAACATTGCGCTTCTCGAGGCTCGCATTCGCGAACTTGAGAATCCACATGAGGGCGCACCCTCTGTTCACCTGCACGACCCTCGAAGGCATTTGGCCTCATCTGCCGCTGGTCCCTCCCATATGGCCACACCGGTTGCCGCTGGTCCGACCGGTATATCATTGCATCCCGTCAGCATGGCCCCTCCTCCTGGTGAGACTCTTGCCTTCGGCCATAACTCATGCGCTTACGGACCGTATCATCTCCAGGTTACATTCCGGACCCGACGCCGCAAGAGATACAAATGCTGTGAGTCAGTTATACGACTTATCAATTTCATGACCTTAACACGGCGCTTTCAGTATCCAAACCTTCATGGCTAATGCGTCTCAGCTCGGCTTCTTCCTGAACCCTTCTCGATTTCGACGAAGCGGACACCTTACGAACAACGCTCTCATGAACGCCGTCTACCTTTGGGGCAGCAGACTTTCCACTACCAGCACCCTTCGTGCCCGCGAAGCATTTCACGCTAACCTAGCAACACAGGCCGTCACCGGAACGAATCTGTCCCCGCAGTCACATACAGTCTTGACTACTATTCAAGCAGAGATCCTCCTCGCTAACTACTTCGCCTCTACCAACCGTCTCCTTGAGGGTAGGTATCATTGCCTTGCTGCTGTTGCGCTCGCCACCGGCAGTCACTATCATCAGCTCGACGTTGGGGCCATGAGTGGGGACCCCGTCGGGGCTGGGGAGAAGATCCGCGCCTTCTGGACAGTCGTCGCGATTGACAGGGCCTGGGCTGCTGCTCTCAATTCACCGCCCTCGTTCGGTCTGTGCGGCCGGACAAAGATGCAGATCACGATCCCCTGGCCTCTTTCTAACGAAGCGTACGAGCAGGTGCGTCTACCTTCTGCCTCCTGTTGACATTTGCTCATACATCATGCAGGGTCTGATCGCGCCTCCCTATGGCGGTAATTACTGTATGGAGGACTTCCTCCGTGGAGCCGTCAACGATTCCAACGAAGACTTCTCGCCGCTTGCGATCCGTTGCAAGGCGGGTGCACTGTACGACCGCGCTATCTATATCGCCTCGCAGTATCGTGCAGGTGTGTGAAACTATATCCCGGTCGTTCATAGCTCCGGACACCGTTCCTGATCCGTATGCGTCGCCCCCCCACAGACATGCCCAACCTCAATGAGTACCTGGCGCAGTTCGGCGCGCTCGACGGCCTGATCGAACGGTTCCACGGCCAGCTCGCGGCCATCCGCAACCGGAGCTCCGATGATATGCGGGAGCTGCTGGTGTGCAGGACGTTCGCATGCGCCGCTGCGATCCAGCTCCACGCGGGCTTTGCTAGCCACCAGCCGGCGTCCTGGCAGAAGTCTGTTGCGGTCGCCATCGCCGCGGGGCGGGCCCTTGATTCAGTCGATTTCAGCCAAACTCAACATCTCGACCCCGTTATTGCGGTAAGCGATGCTTTGGCCTCCAACTGCACTGCCAGGGTTGCGATTGACGAGCATGTGCTTCTGCAGCTCCTGTGGTCCACGATTGGCAAGCTGCTTGTCAACGAGCTGCGCCGGATGCAGCAGAGCGGAATGCCCCTGCGGCAGGGTGAGGTGGCCAACGTCGCTTCAAGTTTAGAGAAGATAATGACTGCGATGTCCAGTCTGGCGGCGAACAGCCCGCTCATGGGTACGTACTGGGTATACCACCGGATATAAGTGCATGGTTTGATTGTGTATATTTAGGTCAACACCTCGCGGAAATCCAACAGGCTCGTGCATCAATGCTCTAGATCAACTGACCCGGACGCCACGAACTTTAGGTATCACATAGATGTCGCCCCTAGCACAAGCCATTTCTTGCATAGCACTGATCACCATCTCCGTTATTGTTTCGATTCGACTAGATTTGCCCGCTGTGTTGCTATACTTCCTCATGAGTAATGCTCACCACTGGCACTCCGTTATCGTACCTTGTTTCCTAGTCTCGCGTGTGTGGCCCCATGTATTCCCTACGTCGTTTTACGAACCATATTTGTCATGCTGATAGATGCGCTGCTATGTTATTATTCACCATGAAGCTCAAGTCCTGTGCAGTCAAGTGCGGTGCAGGCACGGCCGATCGAGTGCAGACGCCAAGTCGTTCTACAACACCTTCCTAATAAGGGCATGACACGCCACGGGCGCCCGCGCGCTCAGCTGCTGTGCCTGGCTGCTCGAACCTGCTCACACATCCACCATACCTGCCTTTCAGTGCCACACCGCTAGCTCCTCTCGTTGATCGAACATGGCTGCTCCACTGGCAAGACTTACCTCACTGTCGACGCAGACTTTGTCGCTGCTGCTCGAACGGCAGCGCCTACAAACGCTTCCCTCCAACTCAACATCACTCCATGGACAGCAGATCGCCAAGAACCTGCAGCTGCTGCGTACGGGGATCTTGGAACTCGAGGGAAAGGACGGGGTCACAGAGGCCACCAGGCTGTTCCGGACACAACATGAGCGGATGCGGGGCATGCTTGGATCCGAGGCAGACTCGATGGGCGTGCAGAGGTATGTGTCCTGGTGGTCCACACGTGAGCCGTGCCCGTCTCTTCATGCTGTCTTCCCTCCCTCATCTCAGTTGCGAGCTACCGCGACCCGTCGAGATGAACAACAGCGCCGCGTCGTCCTCACGATCCCCGTCCCCGCCATCTCCCACGTCCGCGGCCCCTCCGCCCCGCACCTCGTCCGGCGAACCGCATTCGTACGACTACGCCCCGTATACGGATGACCCGGAGGCGGGTTACTCGTCCGGCGAGATGCTGATGCAGCAGCGGGACATCATGGATGAGCAGGACGTGCACCTCGATGAGCTCTCACGCTCGATCACGCGACAGCGCGACATCTCGCTGCAGATCAACGACGAGCTCGACGTGCACACGGGCCTGCTGGAGGGACTCGACCACGATATGGACAGGACGGACACCCGGTTGACGCATGCACGGCGGAGATTGGACCGGGTCGCGCGGGGGGCGAAGGAGAACGGTGCGTCGCGCGCAGCTACTCTCTACTCTCCCTCTTCCTCCTCTTCCTGGTCATGTGGGCCGTGACTCGACTGCTTGCTGACTGCGTGCGGTGCTATGCTAGGTTCGACCGTTATGATCGCACTCCTGATACTGGTACTGCTCATCCTGATCATCGTGTTCAAGACATGAGGCCCGCCTTGCGCAGTCGCCGACCGACGTCAGTGCATACGTATACGCTCTGCGTTTTGCCCCATTTGCCATACGTTTATACCACCGTCCTAATGCATATTCCACGGAACTGCGTGTGGGGCTGCAGGCGTGAAACGCACAGGGTGAGTCGAGCAGACCACGGACTTTTCACGACCGGATTCCTTCTATGGACCTCGCCGCACATCAAGGGCTCGGGTCCGGGAACCAAGGAGAAGACAAGTCGTCGTTGCAAATGACGTCGGGGCGCCTACGCTGAAGGTTATACCAAACGCCGGAGGGGCTGTGTTACAAGATTGTGAGATTGTCTTCGTTTCGCTGGGTACAGGCACCGAGGCCGGACATAAGGACGCCTTGCAAACTATGTTTACTCATCCTCCCGCCATTACGCCCGATACCCGACCCGGTTACACGCCAGCCAGAATTCGCTTCCTCCCTCCACGCACCAGCCCAGCGGGCCGAGGTCGCACTCTGCGCATGCGAGGAATTTCATCCGACCACCTCCAGGCGCTGCCGTCACGGTGTTCCGTATCCAAAGTCGAGTCACAAAAACGATCGGAATATACGCCGCCCGAGGAGTCACAAGCAGACGTTGCAAATATGCCCAGTCAGCTTTGTCAATGCGAGCACCGAATGCCGACGAGCCACGCACCCGACAGGCTCTGCACAGGCTTCGAAAACCCGATGTTCTCGAATGCCATCGGGTTCGGCGTGACGAGCCACCACTGCGCCGTCGCGCCGGGCTCAGGGAGGGGTCCAAGGCAGCTCGGCAGGGCCACAGCGCTCTCCGCAGGCTCGAGCCGCACGCTTGCGCGCTCGACCCACTTGGCGGCGCTGGCGTTGAGTATGACGCTCCCGCAGCCGGGCCGCGGACATAGCAGATCGTACTTGTTCGTGGGCGATCCAGCCGCCGGTGACGGGGGCGCGTCTATGACGTCCTCGACTGCGCGGGGGAAGGAAGTGAGCAGGCGTGCCGCAGGACGCGTACGCGCGGACTGGCGTTGCAGCGCCTCCCAGAGCCCCGGAGGGAGCGTCTGCGTCTGCGTCTCGGCGGATGCTTGTGATTGTAGTTGTGTTGCTGCAGTGGGGTCCTCGGAGGTGCCGGCGCCCGATCCGTGTTCGACGGGCGCGGGCGCAGGCTGCGCAGACGACGTGCTGAATGCTGTGGCAATGCGGGGGTGTGCCACATGCAGATGGGAGGATGAGTGGGGAGCTAAGAGACGCGGTTAGCAGCGAGTAATTACCTGCGGGGGCTGCGGCGAGATCTCTACGCATCTCGAACCAGGGGCGTGCGCCGTGCACAACGGCGCTGCGGCCCATCCATTCGAACCCGGCCTGTTCGTAGAACCGGCGCAGGTCCTCGTGCGCGATGAGCAGGACGCGCTCATATTGCCCCGATGCGGTGAGACGTGAGAGGTATTCCTTGAGGAGGTTGAGGCCGACGTGCTTCTGGCGGCGCTCGGGGGCGACGCAGACCGAGTGGATACAGACCGAAGTGCCGCCAGGGACGTGGGTGGACATGGACTCGTGTGTCAGCGTTTTGTTGGAGGATAGCGTCGAGCAGACATAGCCAAGTAGTGTGCGGCCTGTGCCGTTTGGTCCCGGGAGATATGCCCCGAGGAAAAGCTCAGGTGATTGGGTTTGTCGGTATCTGGATAATTGTGATCAGCCGCACGCTAGTGTAAGGTAAGTGATTGCGTTACCTAAACACTTCGAGGCTACCTGCCTCGTCTTCAGGATAACCTTTTTCATAACCACTTTTGTGAGTTGGAATCCATGTAGGAAGGCTGGCAGTGCTACTGCACCTTGAGTCTCTATTTTGTGTGCATCCTCTAGCTCTTCCGCCGACACAAGATCGTAGAAGATCGACATATCGCCTATTTGTGACTGAGATACCTTAACGCTCTGACAGCGTACCAATGTACATTGCACGTACTCTGATACTTGATGGCGAGAACGAGAACTCACTGCTCGCGCAAGCGCCACAAACCTCAGACTCTTGCGGCACTTCCCGCCTACGTCATCGGCCCGGACTCCGGACACCCGAGCATGCTTTGAACAAAGTCACGGTAGCGACACCGTGACTTTCAGCCTCACCTCCCTCAGGTTTACACCTTCCAGCTTCCACACTCAAGCTACCTCTCGCTTTCCCGCCGCCGCACAAACCTCTAAGGAGCGCATAGACACAGACATCCTTGCAATTGTACGCTTCCGCTTCGGACTACGTTTGCGAATCCTCTGCCCGTTTAAACTCGGCGGCGGACCCAGTGCCGAGCTAGGAAATCTCGCGTAAGCCCACGGGTACCATTGTCGTTTGATGTGCGTATAGCGTACGATGCAATAACACGACAGTTTAGACGATCACCGCGACACTCACACTCAGGAAGTTCTTCAAGTTCCATCCAAAGCAATCCAAAGCCCGAATCCGTACCTCCAAGCTTCAACCTCAACTTGAACGTTGGCAACTGTGACGGCCAGCCGTTTCAGATCTTTCCCGAAAGATCGGGTAGGCCAGTTTAACCACCATCTATCTGTCTCTTGCTGGTACGATATTTCGCACGTTCATAAACTGTGTGACAGACACTGACAAATCACTGAAGAAGTAGTGTCAAATATTTCATCCGTCGCTTGGAGCTCAGACGAGCTGTACGACCTTGTACGACCATCCAGACGGACGGGGCTGACAAACCCGACGCTTATTCAGGAATTTGATCCCCAACTTCGGCTCCGGGCTCACACAATACATCCATAACGCACCCATCTATCGTCCTCGTCCTACTTTCAGTGCTATGTCATCATCGCCGAACAGTTACCGCATCGCCGTGCTCCTCTGCGACACGCCCATCCAGCCGGTGCTCTCCGCGCTGGGCGATTATGGCGAGATATTCCGCACCCTGTTCCGCAAGTCTCTTGAGTCAGAGTCGGACACAGAGTTTGTCGTGGACGCGTATGACGTACGGAACAAACTGGAATATCCTGGGGACGTAGACTTGTACGACGCTGTGCTCCTCACCGGATCTGGTGCGTGCTTTCAGGCTGAATGCTTAGAAGTTCGATGATTGACCAGACTGCATGCGTATCGCTATGGTTCTCCCAACTGGCGGCGATGATATACAGCTGCTTCGGCTTACGAGAACCTCGAGTGGATCAATCGACTCATCCAATACGTTCGGTACCTATCCACCGAGAAGCCTGCGATTCGGATTATCGGTAAGCACAACTTTCTGCCTGTGTGAGCGCGTTGCTGACGAATATACCGGTAAAGGTATTTGCTTTGGGCATCAAATCGTCGCGCGCGCCCTTGGAGGCGAGTGCGTACCCAACGGTGGCAACTGGGAGGTCGGAGTCACGAAGATAGACCTGACAGAGACCGGAAAGAAGCTGTTCGGGGTATCTGAGTTAGTGAGTACGAACCACATGAGCAAAACAAGCCTGACTCTAACGGGGTTAATTCGTGTGCAGAATGTTGAGGAGATGCACCGAGACCACGTCCCGGAGGTGCCGCCTTCGTTCCACCTCCTCGGATCATCGCCCATTGCGCCAAACCAGGGGATGGTGCAGCTCTATCCGGGAGCATCCCCTAGCTCGCTCACGCCGTCCGATGTGCACATCTTCACCGTGCAGGGCCACCCGGAGTTCCACAAGCAGATCACGTCAGAGATCGTCAAGGCGCGCCGTTCGACCGGCGTCTTGAGCGCGGAGATTGTGGAGGACTTCGAGCGGCGCGCTGACTGGCGGAATGACGGGGTTGATGTGGTTGGTAAGACACTTTGGAAGATTTTAGAGGCTTCAAAGGCCCGGTGAGACGGGTTTTGTACATAGAAGGCATAGACGTGATCTGGTTCATTTGGATGTACTGTAACTCATGAGTTGTATCAAACGTAGCTGTAGACTAGGATGAGTTTGGGATGATGGCGTGGGTGTGCAGATATATGGGCTAGTAAAGGCTGATGGTCACCGTCGAGACGAACAAATTACCAACAAACTTAGCGGAGGAGCCGGTGAGAGTCGGAGAGAGAGGAGAGTAACGGCGTTGGATGCAGGTGACACGACTATTTCGGGCGAGAGACCGGCGATAAGATCACGGCGAGAGTTCATCGGACAGAGAAACGGCCCTCAGTCAGAAACTCACCTTGTCCCCGGCGCCCACATCCCTCGAGCTGACCGCGCCTCAGCATCCCCTCTTGCCTCTCAACATTCAACCACCATGTCCTCCTGGAAGCTAGGCGTGAAGAGTGCGTCCATCCACCAATCGTCCACAGGCGCCCGGCTAAACGTCCTACAGAGACCTCAAAAGACAGCAAGGAGAACGGCAGTGCCTCCCGCTCAGTCACGCCCATCCCCTCGCGCTCGGTCACCCCAAAGCCTCCAGATGGCGCAGAGAACAACTTCCGCTCTGGAACGCTCACTATCCGCATCTTCTCTGGTGAGTATGAGGATTGGTTCACCTGGACAAACGCGTCAAGTCGCGGATCCGGCCTGACGACATATTTTGTGCAGGTCGCGGCCTTGCTCTCCCCCAAGGCGTCGCAGTGCCCGATGTGATCCAGAAAGCCCTCGAGTCGGCACCCCCGGCGCGTCGGTCAACAAGCAATCGCGATAGCATGCAGCGCAAGCAGTACTGGTGGCTCCCGTATGTCGTGCTGGAGTTCGACAAGAACGAAATCCTTGTCGAGGCTCTGGGCGGTGATCTTTCTAAGCCGGAATGGAACTATCGGGCAGACTTGTAAGTTCATCGTTTCCCTCTTCCTGTCCGAATCCCAAAGGTCCGACGCTCGTCCTACCTCAGCGATGTATCCCGAACATCCAACATCGCTGTCTCCGCCTACCTTCGCACCGCACAGTCCGTGCGGGGCCAGGAAGACATGGGCAATGACATCCTCATAGCCCGTGTGGACCTTACACCAAGTTTGGAGGGCCATGTGAGTGAAGCTTATCTTTCTGACGACATTCTATTCGTCAATGCTGACCTACGTCGTCTGTCTCTTACCATTCCGCTTCTTCTTTCTCATTCCATCCTTGCTGCTCCATATGCTCCAACCAATCCCAGCACGCCTCAGACCAATGGTACAACGCCACCGCTGGTTCGGGCGCGTTCCATCTAAAGATCGACTTCAAGCCTGCCAAGAACGATTCCCTCACGATTGAACAGTTTGATCTGCTCAAGGTCATCGGCAAGGGGTCGTTCGGTAAGGTCATGCAGGTCCGCAAGAAGGACACCCAGCGCATATACGCGCTGAAGACCATCCGCAAAGCGAACATCGCCTCTCGCCCTGGAGAGATCACTCACATCCTCGCAGAACGCACAGTGCTGGCCCTCGTGAACAACCCGTTCATTGTGCCACTCAAGTTCTCCTTCCAAACGCCGGATAAGCTCTATCTTGTCATGTCCTTTGGTGCGTTCCCATGTGCTCCCTGTGCTACGAGTGCTTATTTGGCGGTTGATTGATTGCAGTCAACGGCGGAGAGCTCTTCTACCATCTGCAGCGCGAAGGAAAGTTCGATGAGGGGAGGAGTAGGTTCTACGCGGCTGAGCTGCTGTGCGCCCTCGAGCATCTTCACGGGTTCAACGTCGTATACCGGTAAGTTTGATTATCGCTGCTTAGGGCCCAGACGTACGTGCTGACACGCCGCACAGCGATCTGAAGCCCGAGAACATTCTGTTGGATTACACTGGTCACATTGCGTTATGTGACTTCGGTCTTTGCAAGCTCAACATGTCCGAGTCCGAGAAGACCAACAGTACGTTATGTTCCTGTGTTGTCGGGTGACCTGTGTTCATTTTTGACCATGTTTTGGGGTTCCTTCAGCGTTCTGTGGCACGCCTGAGTACATTGCACCCGAGTTGTTGATGAATCAGGGTTACACAAAGACCGTTGATTGGTGGACTCTGGGCGTCCTCCTGTACGAGATGATGGTATGTCGCCACCAACATCGGACCGTATGTCATACTCATGGGTCATCTGACAGACTGGCCTGCCGCCGTTCTACGACGAGGACGTGAACGTGATGTACCAACGGATACTTTCGGATCCACTACTGTTCCCGCAGGACATGCCGCACGATGCGGTGACTCTCATTACCGGCCTCCTCCAACGTGATCCCACGAAGCGTCTGGGTGCAAACGGTGCCGAAGAGATTAAGAGGCATCCGTTCTTCTCGAAGCACATTGATTGGAATAGGTGCGGTTCTGCGTCCTCAGTGGCGCCATTGATTAGATCGATTACTAATGGCTTTGTTGGGTTACCTCTCCAGGCTCATGGCAAAGAAGATACAACCGCCCTTCAAGCCCACAGTGGTATGTTTGCTCGCTGCATTGCGCTGTTCATTGCTGACAATCAATCCGCCTTCGCGCTACAATAACCATTCAGGAGTCTGTCCTCGATACTGCCAACTTCGACGCGGAGTTCACTGGGGAGAAGCCCCAGGACTCGCACGTGGACGAGACGCCACTCTCGGAGACGGTCCAGGATCAGTTCCGCGGCTTCACATACAACCCTGGAAACGAATACTTGAGTGAGAGCGTCAGCTACCCCAGTGTCATGGGTTAGACAGGGGAGCTAGCATGGTCCCTTGGTCCGCATCCCTCCGCGTATTTTCCTGATGGTCGCTGCGATAGTGCATGTTGTGGTTGTTCATTTTTCTCGGTCGCCCCCCTTGGACTACGTCCGCGTTTCGCCTCTGCATGAGATGCTGTTTCAACACGCCGCACTCCCAATCTCGAGCCCCATCCGTCTTCTCACCACCTACCACCTTTACCTCTCACCATGCTGTGGATCCTGTTCTCTCCCGGTCTCCCAAATGCATCGTACGCATTGTCACTCCTCATCATCGCACGCACATGGACGCTGCCCCCGTTATGTATCGTTGGTCGATCCATCCTTGCCTCTCTCTCACTCCCCCCTCTCGTAACTTCCATACACACATACATGAATACGTATTATGCGTCGTCGCACAAGTGTAGCCGCCATGCCATGCTGTCCCTGTCTTGTGTCTTTTCTGTGACGCGCTGTTGTACTACCGCTGGAATGTAAAGTCTGCTTGTGCACGTGGAGGATGTCATCTTGCACTCGCTGGTCGCAGTGGCATGGCTCCTTCGCTATACCCCCTCCCAGAACCTGCAGTGGTGGTTTGACTGTCGATGTAAGGTCTTCGACGCAAAGATGTGGAAGTCTGGAGACTCTTCAGTGCTGCATCGTGATATGCTCGAGATCCAGATACGATTCCTCCGATTGATGCCGGCGGTTCCGTAAGGCGCAAGGTTAACAAGCGCCCATACAACTTCCTCGACGTTTTGCCAAATTGCTTGCCTCCGCACTCCACTCTACTTGTCTTCTACTACGTCCACCTTGCCCATATCATGCCCAGCTGCTTGAACGCGTCCTGAGCTCGGTTTTACGCGCGAAGAAGGCGTACTTCGGAGTACTGCGACGGTATGGCCGAAACACCTCCCTAGGCCTTATCTTGGCACGGTGTTATATCCTGGCACGCGCGTAGATAAGTGTATGTATTGCTTCCCATAGCTCTGCACTGTCCACTGGTCTCGCAAAATGTCACTGATAAGCCAGCGTGTCCTTGTCCTTGGCCATGGTCTGATGGAGAAAATGCATTGCGGAAGCCCGCACCGTGGAAGTAGAAGGGCAAGCGGGCTGCGGGGGGAGCTCGAGTATGTAAACGGTAGGGCGCGAGAAGTGTTCGAGTGCCCTCTTTCCGCCTCTACTCCTTCGTTCGCAGCGGAAGATTCGGATTCTCTGGCGGCCTGCTCGCGAGATACGACTGACGTATTCTGACGCCTCCGATCCCTCTAAGAAGCCGGTACGAACACAACGATGTCAGCGAACGAGCCGATTCTTCCTCAGAGCGCAGGATATGGTGTTGGTGAGTCGCATTCCATTCGTTAAGCTTAAGAGACGGCGCATTGATGTCAGACTCCTCTGCGTATCTCCAGTCGTCGGTATGTCTTGCGTTTTGGCCTCCAAACATCAGCGGTCTGTGCCGACACCCTCGCAATGATAGGAATCGGACTGTTCTTCAGCGCGTTTATGCTGTGCTTGACCGCGATCCAGGCGCGGTACACCGGCTTCTCGCCCAAGAGCTCGGAGGAGTTCAACAGCGCGTCGCGTAGCGTGAAACCCGGACTCATCGCGTCTGGCATAGTGTCTGCGTGGACATGGGCTGCAACGCTGGTGAGTACTTGGACTGGACGCGTGCGAACGCGTCTCTCAATGCAGGAATCGCGGCAGTTGCAATCCAGTGCGGTGGCATACAAGAACGGGATTTCGGGGCCGTGGTGGTATGGTGCTGGTGCGACAGTGCAGGTGTTGCTCTTCGCTCAGGTATGTCGCTCTCCTTGCTGCACGCAGCTGCGTGCACATTCAGGCCGGCTGCTCAAATAGACGCACATGGCGTCGTAGCTTGCGGCAAAACTCAAGCTCAACGCTCCTCATGCACATACGTGGCTCGAGATCGTCGCGGCGCGATGGGGAACCGTCGCCCATCTCGTCTTCATGTTCTTCGGACTGGCCACGAACATCATTGTGTCCTCTATGCTTATCCTTGGAGGCTCTGCGACCGTCACTGCGTTGACGGGCATGAGCACCATAGCTGTAAGTCTGACTTAGCAACTGCCGCATGCGCGCGGCCGCGGACTGATACACCTGCCCTTGTCCGCGCATCTAGGCTTGTTTTCTGATCCCTATCGGCGTGGCCATCTACGTCGTTGTCGGTGGCATGCGTGCTACTCTCTTGTGCGACTAGTGTGTAACCATCTCATAGGTTCACCGATTCGCTCGCACTGATGCACGGGCGCTCCGCGCAGTACCCATACTACAGTCCTTTTCGCGATCATCTTCTTGTTCATCTTCACTGTATATGCGACAAGCGAGAAGATCGGTAGCTTCAGCGCGATGCACGCTCTGCTTACAAAGGTTGCCGCAGATCAACCTCTCGCGGGCAACGCGCAGGGCTCTTACTTGACCATGCGCTCGAAGGACGGGTTGATTTTCGGAGTCATCAACGTCATCGGGAACTTTGCCACTGTGTTCCAGGACCAGGCTGTAAGTTGCATCACGCACTCACAATCCTACTGGTAATGTTGATTCTTCGTTCTCCGCACGACTAGTACTGGCAGCGCGCTATCGCTAGTCGTCCAGCGACCTGTGTGAAGGCGTACCTGCTCGGTGGGCTTGCTTGGTTTGCCATTCCATTCATGTTCTCGACGACCCTTGGCCTCGCGGCTGTTGCACTCCGCGGTGACCCCGATATGCGTGATCTCTCGCCTGCCGATGTCTCTGCTGGTCTTCCTGCGTCCGCGGCTGCGGCGGCCCTTCTCGGGAAATCCGGCGCGGCGGCTCTGCTCGTCGTGCTGTTCTTGGCTGTCACTTCGGCGACGTCTGCGGAGCTGATCGCGGTGTCGTCCGTCTTGACTTACGACGTCTACAAGGTACATTGCGGTTGCACTTGCCGTTCGAAAGATAGACTGGTGAGCTGAATCGTTGTCTCGCAGAAATACTTCAACCCGAAGGCGACCGAGGAGCAAATTCTGAAGGTCTCGCATGCGATGGTTCGCCCTGATCTCCGCTGCTGGGCGAACAGCTGTCTGACGACGCCGACGTGCTTACTTCTTCAGGTCGCGCTGTTCGCGATTGTCATGGGCCTCCTTGGCATTATCTTCTTCTACATCGGAATCTCCTTAGGCTGGCTCTACGTACGTATGCCCCTACCCACTCGTCCCACAATCTCATGCTTGTGGCTAGGAATTCATGGGTGTCGCACTCGGCTCGGCCGTCGTCCCGATCGCGATGTGTATCACCTGGAGCAAAGCCAACAAGTGGGGCTCCATCGTCGGCGCTATCTCTGGCTTCGGTGCAGGTGTACTCGCGTGGCTGGTCACAACGTCAGCGCTGAACAACGGGGAGATCACTGTCATTGTGAGTTCAGGCTGCGACTGTACATGTAACGGTATAGTCAATAGTCCAGCTAACATGCCTTCGCAGACTACTGGCGGAGACTTGGAAATGCTGGCTGGCAACCTCGCATCAATCGGCGTCGGTGGAATCATCACCGTCGCCACTTCGTTGATTGTAGGCTGAACTCGCTCGCTCGTCTACATGAGCGGATGTACGGACACTGACGCTGCTCCTTCTAGTGGCCCGAAACCTTTGACTTCGAGTCCACGCGTGCCCTCAACAAGCCTGTGCAAGAGAAAGCCATTCCGCAGCGTGCGCCATCCATAGACGAGCCAGATACCGAAAAGAAGCGCGAGTCCACGGACGTCTCGCTCGAACCGGTGTCCGCTGAGGCTGCCGCCGCGGAAGAAGAGAGGGAGCTCGACCCTGTCGCGCTGAACAAGTCGTTCCGAATCGCTGCCTGGGCGTCTGTGTTACTCGTGGGTTCTCACTGCTCAGATGAGCCTTGTCTTCTGAAGGCCGTATTCTGACTCTGAACTTGCCAGACACTCGTGATGCTCATTCTCATCCCGCTCCCCCTGTTTTTCGCGCAGACCGTCTATGGGGTCGGCGGGCTGACGGCGTGGGTTGTCATCGGGATGATCTGGGCGTTCTGCTCGGCCATCTCGGTCGTGCTCTATCCGCTATACGAGAGCCGTGCGGCGCTGTCGCTGATCGCGCGTGGCGTCATCAAGGTTAGTTTTGTCTCCATCGGCACTATAGGCATCATGCTGAGCACCGGATGCAGGACATTTTCGCCAAGGGTGGCGGAAGGTTCGCGACACATGAGTCGCAAGGAGCTACTGCGTGAACGTCGACTGATGAGGTAGCCGTCGCTTTAATGATGAATGTATCATCCGGTCATACATAGCGGCTTTCAACATTCGGTTCGGTAGGTGCATGGTACGAGTACAAAGAACTATAGTACATGGTAAACCTGTGACAACGCTTTAGCAGCGGATACCAATGCTAGCGGCCTCATCGACGATGGTCTTGTAGATGCTCACTGACGTCTGGGTTACTATCATGATGCATTCGACTCTCGATCTTACCCTTGATGGGACTGTTGTACGTGTAGTCTCTCATGAACCCGATCAAGTAAGGCAATTCATTCCTCAGGTACGAGTCTGGATGATCCGTCGCAGCGTTGTAGATGATGGTATGAATGATTTTGGCCCACAGAACCTGTTAACATCATACGTAGTTCAGCTCTACCTTGTAGAGAAGGATCAAATGGTCCCACCGGCGCAAAAGGATCCACGTGCTCTTTCAAGAACTGTTGTCTGGACAACTTATACGTCAGGCTCTGTGTTGCAAGCTGCGCTCTAGCTCTGCCTTCTCTTGTAGGACCGCTTGAGAGTTTGCTGAGCCTGATTGGTCTCGGATCTTCTTCGACACAGCTGCAAGCCCTCCTACCGCAATCCGAGAGTTGCCTTTGCCCCTTTGCAGCTCCAGTGTCGAATGACAGCGCCTCACCCACTCGAACATACCTGCAGACACAAGAAGTCGAGGGATGAGGAGATGTTGCGGCGGCCGTACTGCATGCATCTTGCTGTCAATCCACTTCCCGAACTCAGCCATGCGAATCCACAGTTGTTCTGCTTCCACTTCTTTGCTAGGGTTGAAGTAGTGCGACTCTGCATAGAAATCGGACGCTTTGGCCTATATTGAGCAGGCCTCGACTTCATAAGGACACGTCGATATCCCTAACAAGATTAATCAGCGTAGTGGATAACCACTTCATCTGGCTACGGTGTTCCCTTTCGGTCTTTGTAGGAGGGTCGCCCTGTGGATAGAGATTCATGCATAAATTCGTATCAAAGTAAAAACGGCAACTCATATGACATACCTGAGTATAATGCTAATGCTTCGGAGCTCTTGGCCAGAGAGTCGTGCACTGAGAGTTATGGAATATGCCACAAGGATCCTGATGTTCCGGTTCTGCCCACGAGTTGTCCAACACAACAACTTGCCAGAACACATTGATACAGTTCCCGTGCTCAATATACGCAGGCCGGCCTGTTACATTTTCTGAACCATCCGACCCAGGATCGAGGCGGGTGACTGCGGCATGTGCATTGTGCAAATTGAACTTGTAGTAGTCAGTCTGATTGTTGATGATTTCTATAGCTTTGTGCCGGTAATCTCTAGAGTTATAGCCAGTTCTGGCATTGGTACTGCAGTGTATCATGTTAGTGGACCGTACTCAGACATACCTAATGTTCGGGTCTGACATGCTGACATACAACACAAATCCTCGATTGAGAGTACAATAGCGATAGAAGAAAGAGAGTACAATAGCTATGGTATAGATCTCCGAAGAACTGTATATTACATGTGCGATCCGATAGCATGATAGCAATGTTGGTACCAAATGTCGATTAATCCGGTAACTCCCAGCCGTACAATTTTCCTGTATCCTCTCCGTGGTAAAGTGATTCCCTGTGGCGAGAACAAGAGTGAGAAACGCGTCAAGGTGCACTACTGTTCGAGTATAGACGTACCCAACAAATCGTAGCGCAGTTACGCAGGGTATTGAGCTCCGGAAGCGGCTCTCAGACTTCACTTTCAATGTCTTCAAGGTCACGAATTTCCATTGCGCTTTTTCGCCCTCGGGCGTAGAGTTGGCATTCCATGTCCGAAGGGTAATTGTCCCATCCGGTGCCCCGGTGGCGATTAGGTCTGTACTCGAATAATCGCGTTCAAGGAATGCGATAGAGGACACTGGAGGATATGATGGTGATGGTGCTGCGTCCGATAAGTCGAGAGAAACAATCGGACGGGCGTTGATAGTGTGAAGCCATAAACGATCACGCGAGCAAGTCGCAACATAACCCTTGTGATAGTATTCAGCACCTGGATCGATGTGTGAGATAGTGAACGCACCGTGCTCTCGTTTACAGCAACAAGATGGATCTCTGCGGAAGGTCCCGAGCCGTGCCAAATCGAACGGGTATAGACACCCCGGTTTAGGTCCCATAGCGCTGCGCTGCCATCTTTCGAGCCGCTGACAATAAGAGACCATGCTCTAGATGCCGCGATGCAAGCCACACGCGCTGTATGTCCGCGCATGAGATGGGTAAGCTGAATAGACACCGGCTGCTCTCGACTGCGGTCGTTGCGATTGACATGCCAGAGGCGAACCATGTTATCCGTCGAGCCCGTGACGAGCGTGTCGGCGTCCGCGAAGGTAGCACAACAACAGAAGGCCGATTCGACCACCTGTGAGACCTAAGATGACAATCATTATGCAGCTCAACATCCTCGAGCGAAGGACTAACCTTTCGATCTACAACCACTTTCAGTGCGCCAGTAGATGCGAGACCGCTATCCCAGAATACACCCTCGTGCGGCCTCGATGGGACGCACAACGAACCATCGGGGCATGGGATGACTTGTTGCCCTATGAGGTCGAGAACCAAACTTCGGACATGTTGATCCGACCCAAGGTCTGAGGAGTTAACGTGTCAGCTTGTACTAATCGAAGAACGTTGCTGAGTAATGCGGACCTTTTAGAGGCCTGGACCCTTGTGTCAATAGATGGTAGTCCTCAGCGATGCCATAGATGATACCGAGAGGAAGCGCTGAGTTGCCATGCATGTGACGATTTGGATGTGGTGAAGCGAATATCTTGCGTGGTGTCTGGCCGACTAAACGAAAAGGACATGAGACGATGGTGCCAAGCTGGAGTCCCACAGTTGTGGATACGGACAGTTGTGGATAATACCAACGGTAGCTTCACGTTCCAGGTCATCGGTAATCGCGTCAAGGTCTAGAGAACGTCTCAGATGCTAGCTTCCACGTTTCACATCATGAAATAACATACCAATCGCACCCTCGTAGCTTAGTGGGTGAAAAACGTTAACGGATTCGGGATCGTTTTGCTTGTAGCCCCAAATCAGATCTATCCACTGTGGTAGATGTTCGCTGACATAGTCGGATTCAAGAGCCTAGAAACACAATGTGTATAGAGCATCCATACAATGTAAATGTACACGTACCTTGCGATGCAGCACGATGAAGAGAAGCGGATCGTTCTTGGCCCACGGAGGTAGCTTGACATCATGTATCTTCTCACCTGTATTCTGCTGGACGCCAAAATCTAGATTCGCAGAATTTTCTAAGAATCTATCGAGCACGGGTGAGAATATACATTAATGGTGGACATCTGAGCAACATACTCGGGACACGAGAAGAATTCCGGTATCAGTTCACGTACATCGCCTCGGATGTCTTGTGCTGCCGAAGCGTAGGCTCTCTTGATGTCTCTGCTACAGATGAGCGATTCTACCGCATCAACTCGTTCGATCAACTCACATAAATAGTCGGTCGGGCAAGTCCCAATCACCACCCTGCAAGCCGGGCGTGAATGGCGGTCTGAGAGTTTAGTGCCAGTGCATACCTGCAATGTCTTGAACATGTGTGTGAATGGTTCCATGCGGATGAGGAAGTGGCAGACGATCATTGAGGAGCTGAAGTGAGTGCCGTAATGGAAAGGTTTCTCGCCAACACTCATGAGGTTCTCGTAACGAGAACGCGCAGCGTCCCGTCTTGCCTCAGTCAGTGCGCCCATCGGTAACGAGAGACTAGTCTGATTGTGAGCTTCTCAACTACTATGCAGACTAGTGGAAGAACATACTCTCGGAACGTGTCTGACTTGGAAAAGTCGAGCTTGTGTGATGTGTAGTCATTAAGCACCCAAGCTAAGGATGATCAACATCCGTGTGTGACTAAAAACAATGATTAACTTACGGAACACAGGATATTGCGTAGCGTCACTCGGCGTACGTCCAGAGACTTGGTTGAGGATACTGAGGTACGTGAACTACCGGCGTTGTTATTTCGGCTACAAAATTCCGGAGGGAGCCGGGAGACTTACATTGGAAATCTCCCGAGACTGCCATTTTCGCTGAGCAATAGCCAGCTCGTCGGAGTTGAAGCCGGACGCTATTCTAGAACCGAACGCCGACGATACCTTGGCGCTCAGTTTGCCTGTGAATGGCGACTTCATCAGGCCAGCGCTGCCAGGATCACCGCCCAAACGGCCAAGGATTTGTGATAGTCGTCCGGTCATTTCTCGACGCTGCTTGCGGTCGACAAACACCACGAGGAGGGACCGACTATCCCGAAAGTACACCTCGAGCCTAAGACGGGAAACGAATCAGACAGAGAGTACGGTATGTCACTGGTTCAACACGTACGCAACATCACGGAAGAGGAACGTTCGGTCGCTGAAGCTCATAACCTGGTCGTGCGGCCTGCGCGTTCGTGTCAGGACAAATGAGAAGGGGCTTGCATGCACCCCAGGGGACTGACCATCTCTGAGCCCTTTGATGACTATCAAGATCCATGATACTGCCTGGAACGAAGAACAGCTTTCGAGGTGCGTCATGAGCATCGATGACTTCGCCATCATCGTTCTCGACCAAACCGTCGAGGAGATAGAGATGACTTCTACCGAAGATGAGCAAGCCCGCTGTAGCAGAGATGAGGCCCCTCTTTTTGATAGCAGCACGATTCAGACGTACGAGAAGAGTCAACCCCAGATATTCGAGCGACAGTCTTCACAGCTTCAATGACATCACCAGGTTCGAGTTCGTGCCGTACCCGTCGATGTTTGTCTTCTACGATCTCCTCGCCGAGCTGATCTGTGTGGTAGCGTCAGCAGTGTCGCGGTTTTGTCTGACAACACTGCTTACCCTCTATGTCCGCAGAAGATAGATCATACCCGTCTGACCAAGGCGGCACCTCGATCTGCATGATAGATTGTGCATCGACGTCGAGCTCGGCAACGTCACCGATCTGTTGGTGGTCGACCTTCGAGCTCGGCATCTCTTCGGCATCGTGCTCCAGCTTCTTTCTGCTTGGAATTAGTAGATGTACCTTTAATGAGCTAGACCCGCATTATACGCACCGAACACGATACGGACCCTCTGTCTCGTCAAGGCGCCACCGTGGTGTAACACCGGGCTTTGTCCACAACCCTCGTTCAGTCGTCAAGACCGTCGACCAGTCTGTTAGCGCGGCGATCTGCCGATTGTGCTCCCGCCTGGCAAAGAGAAGGTTTGGTCGATGAATGGCGCATAATGCGGTCCCGGACTCACAGGTCGAGCGCGGTCTTCCGTAAGCGCTTCCTCTCTGTAGCGACCACGGATTTGCGCCACTCATGGATACGAATGATCGAGCGCTTCACCGCGCTTTCTCCTAGCTGCATGCTAAGGCGTACCGAGGCCATGCGTCTTCTGCGCGACTTTGTGCCGACCACAGCTGCGGCATCGACGCTCGTCTCTTGGGTTGCACGCGGGTTCAGCAAGCTCTCGGCAGACTGTAGAATATCCATTATCTGCATGTTCGTGAATAATGTGACTTGTTCGCAATTAACTAGGGACACGCACCTCCTGCTTCTGCGAAACCGCGACTGCGTTGTCGAGCGCTATGCTCAAACCAAGGTGAGACAGCTTCTCGAGTACTCGTATGGTCCCTGGGTCGATCTCGGAAGAGTACGCGACCGATGTCGAGTACATCTTGTATGCATCAATGAACGACTGAGTGATGGCGTTGGAACGGAAAACTTCGCGGAACGTGGGGCTTGTGGAGTGCGTGTCAATGAGGGCTTCGAGGAGGTGTTCGACGTTGTTCGTGGCGGCAAGGCGAACTGGTATACACGACACCAACGGTGAATTATCGGCCCCTCTAGTGCGTGGGTGGTACGTACCTTGTGTATCATCAGATACTCTGCTCGAGTCCAGGCTCATCCTGAGAGAGGCGAAAATCGCTGGAGCAATGTGCGGGCAGACGACGGTCGGGACTATCTCTCGCTTCTCGCGGCTCCTGCCGAGGAGAACATCGAACGCAGCATCCTGCACGGTTGCATCCCACCCATAGGGCAGCACCAGCTTTAGCACGTTCCATCCACTGACGAGCTCGAACTTCCTGCTGAATGACGTCGAGATAGTGAGCGCAGTGGAGATCATGCGTAGAACAAGTGTAGCGTTCAGCGGCGTCGGACGATCTCCCAGGAGCAGAAGACATATTCGAGTTAGCGGCAAGACAGCGGTGAACTTGTTGAACATGGTCGGGTTGTCCAAGATAGACACAAACATCCTGAAGACCTGTTCCGCTTTGTAATGCGCGTTCTGATGGTCGATCCGGGAGATGATGGACCGCGGGGAGCTGGCACCTCCACTCACTGTGAACCATAGCGTATCAGCTTTGGATGATCGATACCAGCGGGAAACTCACTATCGTGAAGATTTGCGGCCAAATAGGACACTAACGGCCTGATTGCCTCATCAATCGAAAAATTAGCCTCGGCGACGGCTTTGAGAGTCTCTAATAAGAACGGCAGCATGTCACTCGGATACCAGTCGGTCTGCAGCACGAAGAGCAGCTTCCGAACGACACCCATCTTGCCCATCCGCTGCTTCATGTTGAAGCGCTTATGTCTGCTGGTATCCAAGAGCGTCACGAAGTGCTCCAGATGAACCAATTGGATTTCCTGCCGGGTTCGGGACCAGAGCTGGAAGTCGAGAGCTATAGCACGATATGCCACCGTGTTGACAATGGTGGAATGGCTGGAGACTGGTCAGTGTGATGTGTGCGTAGGGAACGTTTGACTCACTCGGGTGAACGGAAGTTCATGCCCAAAAACTCGAATAGCGTCTCGAATCCAGTCATGTTGATGAGGTGGCACTTCTTACGCAAGATGTCCGCGAGAATCTCGTACCCCCCTGCGCGAATTTGAGCGGCCGCTCCAATGACGAGGACTGAAGAACACTCACGCAACTGCTCCATGTCCTCGGAGTTCTGCCAGCTATTCCGAAGCCCGTCGGTCAAGACACCCAGCGCGCGCGACACTTCGTGCGCATTCTGTGCAAGCTGAACTAATCGAAGGGCCACTGCTGCACCGCCAATCTCCCACATCGCAAGGTCCAAGCCGTTGCATCTCGCAACGAAGACGTCGTTGTCCATGGCGGCGTCGTTCAGCTCGCCCGTGTCCTTGTTCTCGAACCGCGTGGTCACCGGGGATATCGAGAATATGATGCTGGACTCGTTGATGCCCAGCCCGTTCTTGAACGAGTTGATGAGATGCTTGACTTCGTCCGCAGAGCCCCGCGTCTGCTCCGCACGAGCATATAGATTGATGTTTAGCGAGGTGGCGGCCTCGTAAGTCAGGAAGCGGATGAGGTCCGCGGCTTGAAAACGGGAAACGTAGCGTGGACCAAGGTCATGAATGATTCTTGGCAGCTCGTCGGCTGCGGAGGGGTTGGCAATGGTAAGTTACTGGTTTAGAGCCTACTTACCGTTCTACTCACGGAGAGGCAAGGAAAAGAGGTACGCGGAGGCAATGCACCAGTTGAGACATGCGTCCGAAGAGCTGTCGCCGATGATGTATGGACATTCGACGTTCGCGTCGCCCCGAGGATATTGCCACTGTACGGAGTCCACCATGCCGCCATCAACGAACAGGCCTAGGGATACGGTCAACCAAGGGTTTCGGCATGTAAGCGCGCGAACAGCTAAGGAGATGACTTACGGACTGTTGGTCTTGAACCCTTGTGTGGGTGATGGATAAGCGAGACATGTGTCCATCGTCCTTTCGCGAGATGTGCCTTCAGCACTGCGGGGTCTTTGTTGCCTGTGCTCGTGCAGTCGAGGCTACCGTCGGGCCGAAGCTTCAAGGAAAAGATATCCCTGTCGCCGGTGGAGATGGAGAATAGATTGTGCGTCTTGTCGCGCGGTACCTGCTCGATCCACAGCCAGACCTACGTTACGCGTATGCGCGCGGGGTCGTGAGAGACATAAACACATACGCAACATCGCTCTAACTGACCATGAAAGTGAATCCTGTCGAAGGCAATGCTCGCGAGCCATTCCGACTGACCCGGAGCGCTGCTGGCGACTCGAACGAGAAGTGTTCCGGCCACTTCACTTTCATTCCCGCGCGCAGAACTTCCAGGACATCCGAGTCGAGTGTGTTATCGCTCTTGATAGCGCGTTGGAACATCAACCTCGCGTCCTCCGTCTGCACGTTGTGGTCCAGCAGCCGCTTCATGAGCTTCTGCGTGACCTGACGTTCTGCCTTTGGCAGCGGCGCGCCCCCGCATAATCTCTCGAAGAGCGAGCGCACCAACCCGAGACTGCTCAGGACGCACTGGTTCCGGTGCTTGTGGAGGGCTAGCCTGTCGAGCAGCTTGGTTCCCATATAGCGTAGCACCGGGTCATCGCGGCCGGGCAGCACGGAGGCGTTGTAGAGGACGAGGAGCGCTTCTGGGACATGGATGAGACCCATGTGTTGAGAGAAGTCCTGGAACTTCTTATCCATCGTCGCGTAGTCCGCGCCCGTCAAATGCAGGAAAAACCGACTCCACGCGAAGTTGTGCAGCGCGAGACACGCGAGGAAGCTCATGGTCTGCTTGACTGTGCGCGCGTCGGAGACGAGCGCGAGGACTGCTTGCGAGAACGACTCCAGTCCGACAGTGGTCTGCGATGTTTGTGAGGGCATACCCTGCACGCGAGCGACGAAACGCGTACCTTGAAATACGCCACGTTCTCATTGTGCTTGTGCAAGGCCTCCGAGAGTATCAAGAACACCAGTCGCGTCGACTCGAGCAGTTCCGGACCGGCGCTGCCAGTGTCCTTGAGTATCTCTTGAGAGAACGTGGGGTGGATGGTGGAGAGCACGCTCATGAGGACGAGAAAGCCATCCATTTCGCGGAACACGTCTTTCGTGCACGCGTCTTGGAGCATGATTTTGTGGATCTCGGTCAGGACCTGCCCACAGATGTTGGAGGTACTGTACGTGGAACGAGATACTGACACCGAGACATACCTCGATCCGCTCGTGCAATGTGTCCGCGGTCTTGAGCCTCTCCGTGGAGTTCCGCATCAGCTCTACGAGCACATCCCTCGCAAAGTCCTCCGGGTCTATCTCATCTGGGTCGCTCAATACTTCGTTGGCGGTTTGTCGCGGAGAGCTGAGGGGAGAGGGTAGAGAGAAGCGTGCACTCAAGGGGGTGAAGAGCGTACGGAACATGGTTGTTGTAGAAGCCGGGAAGAGCTACCAGAGACCCAGCAAGCAGTATGTCGTCTAGAGGGGCGTGCGCATTGCTGTAAGATAGCAGGTAGCAGCCAGCGGGTCGTCGAGGAAGCAGGCAAGCGTGTCTTCGCTTCAGCCACCGCGAGCAGAGCCGCATCACCTCCCAACCTGTGTAAGCGCGACATGTTATTGATCTCCTTGCCTCAAATTCGTCCTCGCGTTCCTATCAGTTCTCGTTCGTGATGCGCTCTGCCACGCTGCGGGAGACAATCACCCCAGTCATCACCAGGATCCACGTCGTCAGGACTTACTAACATCGCGCACGCCCTGGGCGCTTAACACGGACTTCTAGCAAGTCGCGCGAATGCGATGTTCATCTCCAACCATCTCACCCTCATATCCTTTATCCTACAAGACTTCCCACTCTCTGGGTCTTCCTCCAAACCATACGCCTTCTGAGAGCATCTTTGACTAGACATAGCTTCAGAGTTCTAGGCCGACATCTTATTCATCAAACTTGCGTTTACCATACTCTAAGGCTCTACGGCGATTATGCTTCATGGGCTACAACTCGCTTCTATGGTGCTCTGTGTCGTCAACTGTGTCTCCGCTGGCATCCACGGGACGTTTCCGGCCGCAGGCTCGGTTATGAAGGCTGGGCGATTGAACCGGGTACGCTGGACCGACGATGGGTTCTTACCTTCTGTGCGACAAATCGGAAGGGTGAATGTCGAGCTCTATGTTGGAGAGGTATGTAAAGCCAGGTTTCTCTTCGTTGGTGATGGGCATGGAAAGTGGGGAAATGTATATTTGCGGATCTTTCATCCTATGTGCAAGACGAAGCACACGAATTAGCACCTCCATCCTAAAGCTACCTCCGTGCCACCTAGCTCTCTAGGCGATTGTTGATTGTCAACGTGGCCTTGGCAGCCTACGATACCCTATGCACTGATTTCTAATATTCTGGTTTCATTGAATTGGGCTATGTGAAGGACGCTAATGTGCTCTCCATCCCTCTATTTTAGACTTACATGGAGACTTTGGCCGACCGGGTCGATGCCAAGGATCTGTCAACGGAAGTATGGATATCTCCTGCGTGGCAACACAATGGCTCGGACTAGTAAGTAAAACCGCTCGCCATTGTGTATGTGCCCTCCTCATTTCATCATCGCGACTCAGCCACCTGCGATTTGTCTGTCAACATCCTACGTTCTCCGTTTATACTGCCAAGTTCACCATCACCGGCATGGCGAATCTTCCGCCTCTAAACGGTCCCACTATCGATTCTCACAACAAAAGGTTTCCAAGTATTGTCTACGGCACGCCTCCGGATACCGCCGTATCCACTCACAAGCACTCCGCCTCAAAGCCGACTAGCGTTAGCACGTCGCGGACACCAACGTCCACTTCTAGTAACCAAGAAGATGAAGATGGAGCTGAAGATTTTGGCAAATACATGCGAGAACATCCTGCGAACGACGCCGTCACTCTTGGGTCCTCTTTGAAGCCGCCCGTCGACCTGGAGCGCTTGAAGTTCCAATTTGTCTTCGTCTTCTGGCCAACGCTCATCGGCATCTCTATGGCTCTGTAGGCTTCTTCGGACGACGCTCGTTTGGACTACTGTGATCACATTGCTACTCTGACCTCGCTCGTATCCTGTGCGTATTGATTTCTAGATATTGTAGTTTTACGTCCTCAAGTCTGCTGTTCTCTGTATCAATGCCATCTCCTCTTCTGTGATGAATAGGAACCCAATGGATGATCATGATCATGATCAACGTTTCGTCGTGTGTTGGTTGGTTGGCGGAAGAGAACGGGGTCGGGTATACGGAACAAATGAGCACCGGTCGGAGGCAGACGCCCATCGCCCGAAGAGTCGGCGGAGAGCACCGAATGGCATCGTCCCAAAAACGGACCTGCTCGTCATCAGCTTTCCACTCGTCCACGTCGTCGAATTCGACTTTCTTCCACCTTCTTTCTTTACCCCCACCACGAGCCACGTCTAGCTGGCTCTCTAGTTATGCACAGGCTCGCTCGTCTTCCCCGTGTCGTGCAGGCCCTGCACGGGTCTCGCTACCGCTATGGCGTGCAAGCCTTGGCGCAGCCCTTCGCCCGTACCCTCGCGACCTCGGCCCCCGCCCAGCCACCCTCTTCTAACGACCCCTTCGCGAACGGCACGAACACCTACTATGTCGAGGAGATGTACAGACTCTGGCGGCAGGATCCCAAGTCTGTCCACGCGTCCTGGGATGTCTATTTCTCCGGCATGGACAAGGGCCTGCCGAGCTACAAGGCCTTCCAACCTCCACCTAGCATTGCGCCCACCGACGGTGCACCGGCTCTGCACGCGAGTGGAGGTGCTGAGCTCGACGATCACTTGAAGGTATGTTCGCGTTCCGCTAGTTCTCAATCGACGCGTCCTCATTGCCTGCCCAGGTGCAACTCCTTGTCCGCGCCTACCAAGTGCGCGGTCATCACGTTGCCGACCTGGATCCCCTTGGTATCCTCGACCCCGACTTGAACCCGGTCCACCCCCCAGAGCTTGAGCTCAGCCGGTATGGCTTCACCGAACGCGACCTCGACAAGCAGATCACTCTCGGTCCCGGTATCCTTCCCCACTTTGCTACGGAGGATAAGAAAACTATGTCGCTTGGGGAGATCATCAAGTTGTGCAAACGCATATACTGTGCGTACTGTGCGCCTGATTGCTGGGCTTGCGTTCTAATACTCGCACAGGCGGCGCGATTGGTATCCAGTACATTCACATTCCCGATAAGGAGCAGTGCGACTGGATCCGAGAGCGAGTCGAGATTCCGAAGCCATGGAATTACACGGTCGATGAGAAGCGGATGGTCTTGGACCGTCTGATCTGGTCGGAGTCCTTCGAAAAGTACATCGCGAGCAAATACCCCAACGAAAAGCGGTTCGGTCTTGAAGGTTGCGAGTCTCTCATCCCCGGTATGAAGGCTCTGATTGACCGTTCGGTGGAACACGGTGTCAAGCACGTTACCATCGGCATGCCTCATCGTGGTCGTCTCAACGTTCTCGCCAACGTCATTCGGAAACCCCTTGAGGCTATCCTTAACGAGTTTTCTGGCACTGTTGAGGATGATGACCACCCCGCTGGTGACGTCAAGTATCATCTGGGCGCCAACTATGTCCGTCCGACGCCGTCTGGAAAGAAGGTCGCGTTGTCACTCGTCGCGAACCCGTCGCATCTGGAGGCAGAGGATCCTGTCGTACTCGGTAAGACTCGCGGGCTTCAACACTTTGAGCAGGATGAACAGTCCCACAACACCGCAATGGGTGTCCTGCTCCACGGTGATGCTGCGTTCGCTGGCCAGGGTGTCGTCTACGAGACGATGGGCTTCCACAACCTTCCCAACTACGGCACTGGAGGAACTATTCATCTCATCGTGAACAACCAGATTGGCTTCACGACTGACCCGCGTTTCGCACGTTCCACTCCTTACCCCTCCGACATCGCGAAGGCTATCGATGCACCCATCTTCCACGTGAACGGCGACAACGTCGAGGCTGTCAACTTCGTCTGCCAGCTCGCTGCAGACTGGCGCGCCAAGTGGAAGAAGGATGTTGTCGTCGACATCGTCTGCTACCGTCGGTATGGTCACAACGAGACCGATCAGCCCAGCTTCACGCAGCCGCGCATGTACAAGGCCATCGAGAAGCAGCCCACGACGCTCACGAAGTACACCCAGTTCCTGGTCGGTCGGGGGACTTTCACGGAGAAGGACATCGAAGAGCACAGGAAGTGGGTGTGGGGGATGCTCGACAAGGCCGCTGCAGGCGCGAAGGACTACGTGCCATCGAGTAAGGAGTGGCTCTCCGCATCATGGCCGGGCTTCCCTTCGCCCAAAGAGCTCGCAGAGAAGAACCTTCCGTCCCGTCCGACTGGTTCAAATGAGGAGACCCTCAAGCACATCGGCAAGGTCATCTCATCGTTCCCCAACGGCTTCAAGCCGCACCGCAACCTCGCGCGTATTCTCACCAACCGCGGCAAGACGGTTGAGGACGGTCAGAACATCGACTGGGCGACGGCTGAGGCGCTCGCGTTTGGCTCTCTTGCGCTCGAGAATGTCCACGTCCGTGTGTCCGGTCAGGATGTCGAGCGTGGTACGTTCTCGCAGCGCCATGCTGTCATCCACGACCAGGAGAACGAGCAGCAGTATGTTCCTCTGAACGACCTCGGCTCAAACCAAGCCCGTTTCGTCGTCTGCAACTCGTCCCTGTCCGAATTTGGTGCCCTCGGCTTCGAGCTCGGATACTCCCTTGTCTCCCCAGACGCTCTGACCATCTGGGAGGCGCAGTTCGGCGACTTCGCCAACAACGCGCAGTGCATCATCGACCAGTTCATCGCGTCTGGCGAGCGTAAGTGGCTCCAGCGCACGGGTCTCGTCATGAGCTTGCCCCACGGTTTCGACGGTCAGGGTCCGGAGCACTCCAGTGGACGTCTCGAGCGGTTCTTGCAGCTCTGCGACGACCACCCACATATCTTCCCCTCGGTGGAGAAGATCGAGAGGCAGCACCAGGACTGCAACATGCAGATCGTCTACCCCACGACTCCTGCCAACTACGTACGTTCGCCGATCATCTGAAGGGTTGAGAGCGGCGGTTTACTGATTAACTGTCGCATTGCAGTTCCACGTCCTCCGCCGCCAGATCCACCGCGACTTCCGCAAGCCGCTCATCCTCTTCTTCTCGAAGTCGCTCCTCCGTCACCCGAAGGCGCGCTCTGAACTGTCGGAGATGGTCGGCGAAACCCAGTTCCAGCGTTACATTCCCGATGCCCACCCGGAGAACCTGGTCGCGCCGGAGCAGGTCCGCCGCCACATCCTGTGCACTGGTGCGTAGTCCTAGTCATCAATGCCTTTCCGTGTGTCGTCTGACCCCCATTGCAGGCCAGGTCTACCAGACCCTCCTGCAAGAGCGTGAGGACAAGGGCATCAACGATGTCGTGATCAGCAGGGTCGAGCAGATCTCGCCCTTCCCTTACGATCTCGTGAGTTTTCTTCCGTTCCGTCACTCATGCAATTCGGTGTGAGATTGAACATATGCTTTCCAAGATCACTCCTCACCTCGACAAGTACCCCAACGCGGACATTCTGTGGTGTCAGGAGGAGCCGCTGAACAACGGTGCATGGACGTACGTCGGCCCGCGTATCTTGACCGCCGCGAACGAGACGGAGCACCACAAGGGCAAGTACCCGCTGTACGCGGGCCGCGAGCCGACGAGCTCTGTCGCCACCGGCAGCAAGGCGATCCACAAGAAGCAGATCGAGAGCTTCCTCGCGGCCGCGTTCGGGCAGCAGTAAAGGTTTTTCTTGTCGTTGGCTCGCTGTCGTCTTGTCGTGATCTCTCTCACTAGTTGTATAAAACGATCCATGCATACATAATACCTACTCACACACGAGATTAGCTCTACTATATAGTATTTATGAAGTCCTGGAGGTGGTCGGCAGGCGGATGTTGTACTCGCCGTGTGTAGCCGCGTTCGCTGCTATTTCGATCTTGCTCCGGGAATATTGAACCGTACCTTGTCTCCATGTGCACTCTATGAGCTCCGAGACGTCCAGTGCGCGTTTTTGAAGACACCGACTCACTGTACGCGATTGCTTGAAGGATAGCCTGAGTCTGGCCTGAGTACTAGTAGTAGTAGGATCCATCGATGACGCTGAGCTCTGCTCTACCACAAGCGAGCGTTAACGTTACCATTTCCTCTACTTATCGCTACCTCCCCAGCTGTTCGTCCTTCGGGAGGCGTGGTACGATGCCCGTCGATCTGGATACTTTGCGCCAGATGTGTCTCAGTTTCTCCGAGAACGGGAGCAGCGGCTCTCCAGCCTGGGAGGGAGGAGGGCGATCCGGTGACCCGTTCCCCAAGATAACATCATATCCACGCACACTCCACGAGCTAACCAGGCCTCGGGGGCTCTTCTCACCCACAGTGCCACAGAACGCCGCTTACTCAGGACTAGTACCAGTGCTGTTAATGCCTCTGAGTCTCTGACTGCCAGGTGCGCTCTCTAGATCTCCCTTCACTCCCCCCAACCATGCTTCCAAGTCCAAGTCCGAGCCCGCGCACACTCGCACTCGCAGCACTCGCCGGCCTCGTGCTGTTCGCGCGCGGATGCGCAGCGGCGGACGCCCCGGCGGGGCACACCCACCCGTGGCGGCGGCTGAAGAACCTCGTGGACGAGTGCGCGTTCGACGTGGGCGACTTCCACTTCGACCTGTGCCCGGTCGTGAACGGGAACGAGGGCGGGTGGACGGTCGATTTCGAGCGGCGGACGCCGCCGACGGTGACAAAGACGGCGTACAGGATCGACCTGAAGGCGCCGCTGGAGAGGGGGGAGGGCGTGCCTAGGTTCGAGCAGGTAAGCGGACGTCTTCATGTGCTGGTTGGTGCGCTCCCCCTCGCAAAGGTTTCGGGAGCCCTTCCTGGTCCTGACCCGTCGAGTTCGTTTCAAGATGTGTGCATGGGAGCGTTGTGCAGATAGTGTCGCGCGCATCAATCGGTGTATGATATATAGTCATCTGCACGCCTGGTGTGCAGCGTGTTCTTCCCTCCGGGTGCGAATGCGAGATGACATTGAGTTGACACCTTGTGCAGTGCCCACAGGGAACTTGGATCTGCCAAACGAGTACGTGCATTCACTTCACCCATTGGCGCGCTTCCCATGAATAACCTCCTCCTCTTCCTTGTCACTCCAGTATCAAACCGGCGTCCGCAGTACAAAGAAGAGGAGCCGCGTGTCCTCCAAGTAATCCCGGTCGCGGGCTCAATGAACCTGCCCAACATCACCAGCTACCATCCTGGCGTGAACCTCACCGCACAGCTCCTCCCAGCACGAGACCCAAGGAGTGAGCCGTCTTCCTTATCTTCCGCAATGGTGGAATCAATGTACCACGATAGTTCTCTGTACTCACGAACGCCGTCTATAGTCCGGGACGTCCTTCACCTTTACCTGCACGGCGGTTGGTACGTATACGGTGCTCAGAAAGCAGACTTTGAATTTCTCTGCGACCCATTTGTAGACGAGGTACGTCATCGCGAACAAGCCCTTGAGACAGGGTAGTTCTGATGATTGGCCTCGAACTTGGCCTGCGCTGCCTTGGCCTGCGCTGCCTCTGCAGCCCTCGACGCCCACATCCGCCTGGACGTGGAACGGGACGCACACCTTCCAATGGCGCACCAAGCACGCCTGCGGCTCGTACCGCACGCCCAAGCCCCAGCCGGACCCAAAGGATCCCCCGCCAGCAGGGGGCAACGACGACAACACCGACAACGACAACGACAACGACAACGACAGCGGGCCGCCCCCAGACGAGGAGACCCCCGAAGAGCTCATCGACGGCCACCCCATGTCCGGGCGCGCCGCGCGCGACGCGCTCATCCTCCTCCTCTCCTCCTGCACGGCGATCCTCGCGCTCGCGTACCTCGCGTGGCACCCCCCGGCGCGCGTGCGGCACTACGTCGCGCGGTTCGTGAAGGCGCACCCGCGGCTCGCGCGGGCGCGCTTCCGCGTGGGCGAGCGCGTGCTCGTGCGCTGGGCGTACGAGGACCTGGAGATGGACGAGGACGTGCTGTACGCGGACGGGGAGGAGGACACGATGGTGAACTCCGTGCCGGAGGCGGAGGTGGGCGAGGGCATCCCGCTGAAGCCTTCGCCCAGGAAGGGGCTGTGGGCGAGCTATGGCGCGGCGTGAGGCCGACTCGACTCCTAGAGAGCTGCTGCTGCTAGCTGCCAGGACTCCGGAAGGGGTCCATAGAGGTGTCCCCGGGATTCGGCGCTCGTGCACGAGGCCGGTCGTTCTGGTGCGTTGCTTTGATGTATTTGTTCTGTAGATCTAGTTCTCGGGATACGTTGGATTGCTCCAGGATTGCTCTGTGTATGTTCTGTAGCAAATGAGAATCAATGTACTATAGCCTACTGCCGCAGTCATACGTGACTGGCCTCAAATTGTCAAGACTACCGTGGGAAAACAAGACTCTTGAAGAAGTTGAAGTGGCAATAAGTACACGTACTTATCTGTCACTACTACTTGCTATTTGCTTGCCATGACTATGTTTTCTTCGGACATGCGTGCACCATGGTCTGCCATATCTACTAACTCGAAACTATCTCAGTCTTGATCTATGTTTCTAGTCATTGTGCCGAGGCGTGGACGGCGCGGCCACTGTGAGCTGAACGACTTACTGGTGACATACTCCTAGTACGACCTTCAATTACGCATATGCATACACGTACTGAGTACAGGGCTGACGCCGCAAGTGGTGAGTCTTCTGTCTTGGTACGATATCGCTCACTCCCGTCATATAGAGTTGCTTCCTCTGCATGCAACGCCCACCCTGCGCGTAACAGTGGAGTAATAGTCCCAGCTCAGCAAGCATAGAGCAGAGTGAAGATAGCCGGCGTGTGTGCACCAATATAGGAACGTAGCGACTCGGACACTAGCGATGCATCATATCTATTTGAACCGTCGTGGTGCTGATGAGCTTCGACCCGACACCCGCAATGTCTGCTACAGAGCACTGGAGCCCGCTGCTCGCCGACCCTGGCATCGACACAACTACAGCTTCCCAACAATCGCTAGACGAGGATCTCCTCAAGTCACAGCAGGACTTCCAATACCGACGCTTTTCTCCAAGCCAGAAGCGAAAGATCGTCACTTTGTTAGCATGGGCCGGAATCATCCCTTGTGCGTACCCCTGTGCATCTCCCAGCCGTACAGCTGCTGAGCGCTGACGAATGGGCCTCTGGATCCGCTTCAGTCCTGGTCTCCGGGTCCATCGTTCCATGCATACCACAGATAGCCCTTGAGCTCGAGACCACAGGATCAGTCATCAAGTACGTGTCGTGCCTGAGGAGTCCGGGTGTCGCGCTCGTCCGACCTCCGATCCTCCCTTCCAGCTTCGCGGTGAGCCTCTCGCTCGCCAGCACATCCATCGGCAGCCTCGTGTGGGCCACGTACTCTCCTCGGCGGCCACCGAGACTAAGTGCTGACAGCGGAGGGCCCCACTGGACGGCCGTCGCTTCGTGTACCTCAGATCGCTGCCGCTGCTCTGCCTGGGCTCCGCGGGGGTGGCGTTCTCGCGGAGCGTGCGCGGGCTGCTGCTGGCGTGTCGTGCAGGCGTTCGGCGCGTCGAGCGTGATGTTTGTCGGTGCGGCCGCGATCGGCGACATCTACGCCCTTGAGGAGCGCGGGACTGCGATGGGCAAATTTCTCGGGGTGCGTCTGTTGAATGTGCTCATCGTCTTACTAGTGTCAGCGTTGGCTCACTCATACATGTATGTATGCGACTGCGACAGGCGTCTTCGGCCCCGCGATAGCGCCGTTGTGCGGTGGGCTCGCGGCACACTATGCGTCGTGGAGACACTCTCAGTGGGGTCTGTTTGTGATGGGCCTCTCATCGTTGGTCTCTATAGCCCTATGGCTGCCCGAGACGATGGATCCCGGCACGCTTCAGCAACAAAGAACACAACACGGACGCTTCGCAATCTTCAGGTTCGGTAGCCTCGCTGTGCTGTGCAGCCCGAACATTTTGCTGCTGGTGAGGTGTCACCCGTGCGTATGGGCACGCTGCAGCTGAATAGATTCTCCCTCGACCAACCTTGGCGGGCGTCACTGCGCTTGTCACGGATTTTGGTCAGTGCTGGCGATACTAGTTGCTAGTTGCGCGCGAGACTGACAGATCGCAGTTCTCTTAGTCCCTCTGTCATACACAATCGTGAGTCACAGCGTTCTCTTCCTCGCGGTGTGGACATCTGTGCGAGTTCGAGTGCAGGGAAGATGATGCAATATCACCAACGTGGCTCTGATCGGAGGTTTCTTCATCCCCGCTGGACTCCGGAACCTGCGTACGTTTCGCCTTCGCCGTTATCAGGGTGTGGGGATATGTTGACGGCTCGCCCAGTCAGCGCCCCCATCGCTGGCTTCCTCTCCGACCGGATAGTCATAGCGTGGCGCAGGCGTCGTGGCGGGATATGGGTCCCGGAGGACCGCCTCCGCGCGTCGGTGCTGGGGTCGGGAATTCTGGTGCCGATGTCCATGCTCCTCACTGGGTTCACCATCGAATACATACCGGGCGTCCCAGGGATCATCCTCAATCCCATGTGGCTGTTCATGAATGGAATCGGAGTATGTGGCCAGCGTGATATCCTACGTCGTTCGACCACTGACCCAGAGAGCGCCCTAGGACGACATCGTGCTGACCCCCTTGTCGGCGTATTACGTCGACGTCTTGCATTCGAAAGCGCAGAGACAATCGCCGCGAGCGCGTGAGTGGACTGCTCGCCCGCTGTAATCGTATACTAACAGTGGCTCGCTTGACATGACAGGGCGTTCCGCGCACTCGCGGCAGCTTTCACGACCGCAGGGATCCTGCCGCTCATCGAGAGAGTGTGGGTTATATGGATAAACTCGCTTTTCGCGGTCATCGCGTGGCTAGGTTTCGGGTGTTTACACAGTTGCATCTTCCGTACACGTTTCAAACTTATAGTGCTAACTTGGACAGGATGATCATGCTCACAACCCGTCACGGCGATCGAATGCGCGCATGGGTGGACGTGGGCTACTCGGATACTCACAGCAACTAGGGTGCATCTAGAGCCCTGGTATGAGCTTGAAAAATACGGTGATGAGCGTGTAGGCATGGTGACCGCCCGATATATTGCACATATGTTCTGAGCTAGGGGTCAAAAGGTATTCAGGAGGTGTTTCGTCCTGGTCTATGTGCAGCTCAGGTTCAACACTTCAAGCTTTCAAGATTCCGACAATATTGACATTCACGACTAGCCGTATGTTAACGGCTGTTATGACTCATGATCAAGAAGCAGCCACTCGAGTCACTATCTCCACGCCATCAACATCGAAGCTCGGCGGGACTCAAAATTCAAATAGCACGCAGCTTACGCAAGTTCTGCTGTTGTTCACCACGCCACAATCCTCCGCGGCTCCGCTTGGCGGGGCCGAAGTAGTATAAGAGGAACTCTTAGCCAGCAAGTCTGACTCGGACCCGGATTCGATTCTTAGCCCACAGGTGTGCTGCGATGGAGGCCTCAGAAACGAGCCCACTCCTCGCCGTCCACAACCTGCCAGATGTCAATGATGTCCTCGACAGCCAGGCACGTTCCGGGGACGCGATCGCTGTTGCTAAACACGATCTATTGTACGACCGCTTCTCCCCACGCCAGAAGCGCACGATTCTCCTTCTGCTATCATGGACCGGAATCATGCCCTGTACGTGCAGCTCACTTGCGATTATGAACCTCGCAGCGCGCTCAGGCTGCCATCCACCAAAATCCACCAGTCCTGGTCTCGGGCTCGTTCGTCCCGTGCATCCCACAGATCGCACGCGAACTCAACTCTACCGGATCTATCGTTAAGTACGTACTACTAATCTCAGCTATCATGTATTCTTCAGAATCCTACACATCGCTAATTACACGGATCACAATGTGCTCTAGCCTGACAGTTAGCATCTCGCTGGCAAGCGGCGCGATCGGTAGTCTCACCTGGGCGACCTACTCCGGAAGATGTCGGTGAATCCTTACTTGCTTTGCAGCTCTCCACGCACTCATGTCGTCCGATCTAGATGGCCGCCGTGTCGTATACTTCGGCTCTCTGCCGTGCTTATGCATAGGTTCTATCGGCGTTGCCTGCGCGCAATCCGTCCCCGAACTCCTGTCGTGGCGCTTCATCCAAGCCTTTGGGTCCTCCAGCGCCCTTTCCGTGGGCGGGGCTGTCATTGGGGACATCTACCGGCTCGAGGAACGCGGGACGGCGATTGGGATCTTCTTTGCGGTGCATATCCTCCTACATGCATTTTCGCCAGTGCCAACTCCAAGTCGACTGACCCTTCTGCTTCTCTGCGCTAGGCGTCTCTGTTTGGAGCGGCCATTGCGCCGCTGTTTGGCGGGATCGCGGCGCACTATGCGTCATGGAGGTACTGCCAATGGGCGATGTTCTTCATGGGCCTCTCCGCGTTGCTGTTCATGGCCAAGTGGCTGCCTGAGACAATCGATCCTGAAGTTTTGAAGAAGAGGGAATCCTACGGACGGTTCGCCTTCCTCAAGATCAACCCATTTGCTAGCCTCGCTTTGCTTCGAAGTCCGAACTTGATGCTCGTGGTCAGTGCCGGCGTTGCATTGGTTACTCGCCCACAGTATAAACGCTATTTGTCCGTAGACCCTTGCCGGAACCGCGGGGCTCCTGACCGATTTTGGTCAGTGAGGCCTTTTTGCGCCGCAGATCGAATGAAGCTGACAATCATGATGTAAACTTCCAGTTCTCATGATCCCTCTATCATACACAATTGTACGTGCTGGTCAGGTTCGTCTATTAAATTTGCGTTCACTGACCGGGACTGGCTACGGTAGGCCAAACGATACAACATCTCGAACGAGGCGTTTATTGGAGCATTCTTCATCCCCGTAGGGACCGGTAACCTCAGTACGCTTGTCCGCTCCGAGTCCGCGCATCTCAGTGTCTCTGACTCTGACCCGGCCGGATAGTCGGCGCCCCCTTTGCCGGCTGGCTCTCCGACAGAGCGGTCATATCGTGGCGCGAAAAGAGGGGAGGCGTTTGGGTGCCAGAGGACCGTCTGCGCGCGACGCGGTGGGGCGCGGGATTCATGGTTCCGATGTCTATCCTCCTCAGCGGGCTCACGATCAAGTACGTTCCCGGCCTACCGGGTATCGTCCTGAACCTGGTGTGGCTCTTCATGAACGGTGTCGGGGTGCGTACAACGGTACTTTTGTCTGCGGCAAGGGCGAGGGCTGACACGCGTTGTCCATTATTTTCCTTGTACACTGGTGTGCTCCTACGTGCTGTGTAGGTTGACATCGTGTTGACGCCTGCGTCTGCGTACTGTGTCGATGTGCTGCACTCCAAGAGCGCGGAGATTATGGCGACGAGCGCGTGAGTGCATTTGTCGCATCTGTCGTATGGTGGTACACTTCAGCTCGCTCACTAACATCTGCTGTAGCGCGTTCCGCGCGATCATCATCGCGGTAGTGACGACGGGGATCCTGCCACTCATCAACAAAATAGGTGTTACGGCAACGGACACCCTGTTTGCAGGGATCGCCTGGCTCGGCCTTGGGTACGTATTCATGCACATGTCTGAGGTTGGGGATTTTGCAGCGGGCCGACTGATACATCTTACCTCTCCTTGCTCAGCATGTTCCTGTTAGTCATCCGTTACGGCGACCGCATGCGTGCTACTGTGGACGTAGGGTTCTCTACCGCACAAAACAACTAGAGGAGGTGCACAATGACTCAACGGTGACTGAGACATGATGATGATATGGGGCATCATGCTAGCCTGAGTGCAATCATTTCGGCTACAGTTGGCTGATAGCGGTATATCTGGGGCAATGAGACATGCACGAGTTGTTCACAATTTTCACTTATTTGCAAAGTTGGCCCATCTGGTTGTGCGACTCGATAACTCGGTCGAATAAAACAGAGGTTACGGCGAGGGGATTCCATAATTTCCATTCATGACAGCGTGTATCTTGAGGCGTGGTTCACGCGCTTGTCGTGTAGAAGTGGATCGAGCGGTGAGTGGGTACCTCAATACCTGCGGAGGCGGGCATGGCTTGTCCTTGAAACGCAACAAGGGACATGAGAATGACTGCGGCGACGCCGGAGCTTCATGGCGGATAGAAGTAGATGGGCTGTAGTACTATAGTAGAGGTATCTCAGTAAGGTAGATGAGAAGAGTCTTATATATTTGTAGCAATCCAGTTCACCTGCACTGAAGATGCCCTAAACCCTGCTATTAGCCCAGTCAGTCGAACCACCATATTCGATTTACGTACTAAGTACTACCTCCTACGCATGCGCAAAGTTTCAAGTGCGGGCGTCTGATCACATTGGTAATGTGAGTCAGACTGGAATGGCCTGGAATGGCGGGCACTGTGGGCTGGGCCGCAGGCCTTGATGGGAGAGCCGCGGGCCAGGGGAGTACAAATATGCTAGAGGGCATAGGCGGTTCAGATCTCCACGGAGCCACAAACACTTTTCACAGCACTTACTACTAGTACTTAATTCTTGGAGCTTGAGAGCACTCGGATGGTCCTGGAGGCGTCGGAAACGAGCCCCCTGCTCGCCAGCGAGTCGGGCGTGCGCCGGCCCGGAGCATCTGGATCGGAAGACGCGAGCGCAACTGCTAAGTACGACCTGCTGTACTCTCGCTTTTCTCGTCGTCAGCAGAAGGGCATTCTTGCACTCCTCGCATGGACTGGAATCATCCCTTGTAGGTTTTATACGACTCCTACAGAGGCGTGTACGCTGACCACTCACATTTCGCCTCTTCTGCTAGTCTTAGTGTCGGGCACATTCGTCCCCTGCATCCCACAAATTGCACGCGATCTCAACACCACCGCGGCTGTTGTCAAGTGAGTGCCGACCGCTCGCACTGTTCACTGTGACCAGGGCACTCACATACACTACGAGATGCTCCAGCTTGTCCGTGAGCATCTCGCTCGCAAGCGTGGCGTTCGGCAGCCTCGTCTGGGCAACCTACTCTAGATTATGTCAGTTAGGATCCCGTCTACGCAATAGCATCTCGCTGCGCACCGTAACCTGATCATCTTCATCCTAGACGGGCGTCGTGTCGTCTACTTTGCCTCTCTGCCTTGCCTGTGCGTAGGCAGTGTGGGGGTTGCATGCTCGCAGACGGTCCCCCAGCTGCTGTGTTGGCGCTTTCTCCAAGCCTTCGGGTCGTCCAGTGCGCTCTCCGTGGGCGGGGCCGTCATTGGAGACATTTACCGACTTGAAGAACGCGGAACGGCTATGGGAATCTTTTTCGCAGTGCGTATCTCCCGTCGATCTTGCTGGACGTCGACTCTTGAATTGATGAGCTCTTCTGCGTGTCAGGCATCGCTCCTCGGGTCGGCAATTGCGCCTACTTGTGGCAGGATCGCAGCACACTACGCCTCTTGGAGACACACGCATTGGGCACTGTTCTTCATGGGACTCTCCGCGTTATTGATGATAATCAAGTGGTTGCCTGAGACGATCGATCCGGTTGTGTTGAAGGAGAGGCGGGCATCCGAAAAACGGTCCGCCATGCTCAGAGTTAACCCCTTCGCATGCCTAGCCTTGCGCCGGAGCCCGAACTTGATCCTTGTGGTATGTATCATGTCATCTCTTCACTCACAATTGATTTATGGCGGTGTTTCCCAGACATTGGCGAGTACGGTTGCGATCTTGACAGACTTCGGTTAGTAGTTGAGTGACATAACTCTTCATTATGGAAAAAGCTGACCAACGGTGTCAGTGCTGCTCAACCCTCTCTCGTACACGATCGTGCGTTCTACTCGACTCACCACAGTCATTATCTACGCCCACTCACCTCTCCATAGGCTCGGCGATACAAGATCACGAACGAAGCCCTCATTGGGGCCTGCTTTATGCCTGTCGGCACTGGAAATCTCAGTACGCTCTTCATTCCCTGTTCATGACCTTCCACGGTTTAACTTACCTGATGGACAGTCGGCGCCCCGATCTCAGGCATGCTCTCGGATAAAGCGGCCGTAGCATGGCGCCAGCGCCGCAGTGGGATCTGGGTCCCAGAGGACCGCCTCCGCGCGACACCGTGGGGTGCGGGCCTTCTGGTCCCGATGTCTGTGCTGCTCAGCGGGCTCACGGTCAAGTATGTGCCTGGCGCGCCCGGGATCGTCCTCAACCTCGTCTGGCTGCTCATGAACGGCATCGGGGTACGTGCGACGCTGTCGAAGTCGTCCTGAACATCTCAAGCTTACCTGGCCCCGATCGTCAGGTCGATATCGTCATGACGCCTTCGTCCGCGTACTACGTAGACATTCTGCACGCTAAAAGTGCGGAGATCATGGCCGCGATCTCGTGAGTGTGGTGCCTCTTCCGTGTGTGGGGACAAGTACTGACCAGCTGTATCGCAGCGCGTTCCGCGCACTGTTCGTCGCATGTGTGACGGCGGGGGTTTTGCCAATGATCGACACGCTCGGGGTTGCGACGACAGACGCAGTTTTCGCAGGGATTGCCTGGCTCGGACTTGGGTGCGTCCTCGTGCACGAGTTGAATACACTATTTGTCCTTGATCACCACTCACCAACCTCTTCGCAGGATGTTCCTGGTGACAATCCGCTACGGCGACCGGATGCGCGCTTGGGTGGATGTGGGGTTCTCGACAGCAAAAACAAACTAGGGGGTTGTGCTGGGCTCTGTGAGACGCTTTCGAGTGGATCACATGGATATATGAAGATTATCCACGGGATACGTAAATGCCATGGGCATATATTGGAGGAGGAGGAGGAGGAGGGTAAATTCAGCCGCAGCAGATGTGTGAGACACATCAGCCCTTGTGTTCCCACACACCGCGACCACGATGGTGACTAAAATGCTGATCCGTTTCCGCATCTTTTGCCAGCCCACCCACCTCCGAGCGCGGAAGTGGGCATCCAGCGGAACCCAAACAATGCGCCGACCATAGTCCAATCACAGAAAGGACGACAGGCCGATCTACACTGGCAATGATTCGAATCCACTTAGCATAACCTTACACATCGGCCTAGAGGGCCAACATGTTAGTCAGATACCGATATGTACGCATTGTGTTCACGAATACGGTCGTAGTCAGTGGGTTAACACAGTGCGCCACTATTGCGTGTATTTCAGCAACTGCGCACTACATTACAAGCTGAGTGCGGCAAGTCTATAAAGAATGGGACGAGGGTGTTTTTTTGCCATGTGCGAAGCACATGGCGCCCACGTGGTGCCATGTGGCTGCCATGTGGGTACTGCCGAGCCTGCGAGGCCCTGTTTGGCGCGCCGAGCTTGCGAGGCGCCCTCTGCCTGACTGTCTTTGCCGAGCTTGCGAGGCACCCTCGGGCAAGAGCTCTGACTATCTCTCGCCGAGCTTGCGAGGCGAATCCTACGTAAAGCTCATCCAGGGTGTTAGTAGCACTCCTCTGTAGTATGGGTAGAATAGTATACATTTTGAATAATCTATCAAAAAACAGTGTAGTAATAATCGTACTGGGTGGGTAAGTATAAGTACTATTAACTCCAGTCATGTTACACACCACAGGCAATCCTCGGTACCTCACGGGCATGGGCCCAGTTAAGTATGTGATAAATTCGTTATATGCCGGGTCGAGTGCAGCCGAATCCAGGTATGAAAGTCCACAGTAGTTTGAACATCATCAATAAAAGTGTGGGTCGGTACTAAGTACTACTATAGCTTCACGGGTAGTATCACCTCACTACTAATACCTACCTCACCGGCACGGGTACATTTTAGAGCACAACACAACATTCCGGGATAAGTAGATAACTCGCTATAAGACGGGGGTACTTGACGGGCCGAGTTCACTTAGTAACGGGTTGCACACAATACAATTACAAGGTCACCATTCATAATGACCTCAATGGGCTCAAGTAAGTACTCGAATTTCAAAGTAATTGTCAGAGCCATATGCAGATTCGACCAGTACTACAACAATAACTATACTATTAAGGCATATACTATTATTGGCGTGACTGCAATGCACACACCGGCTACATTGGTGAAAATCTGAAGGCAAAGCCTTCATGCACCCTCCTCATGTTCGAACAATGAGCCGAAGGCGAAACTTCGAGTGGCAAAGCCACGGGGCGTAAACTAGTAGTTGAGAGGACGGCGATACATGAAGAATTAAAATGGCTTCGCAGAAATTGAATGTAGCTCGTACGAACCGCGCGAAAATGTCTAGCAGGGCAAGGTCACGCCCGAGGTAGCTCACGTCCTCGCTGAGTCTGTCTACACCCTCCGGTGACGGCAGAGTGTTAACATCGATGTGAACTGTGACAGGCAGTGCGCGCAGTGCATGGTAGAGGTCGCTCTACCAGGTTGCATGTCCTTCCTGCGCGAGGGGATTCCATTCATGACAGCGTGTATCTTGTCAGATTGGTATGTAACATCAAAAAAAGCAAAAACTCTCGTTGTTATCCAGACGCTATAACCAGACGCTATCTCCTACAAGTACGCAGTGTTAGTACAGTCATCAACCGAAGTGTGGACTCGGACCCTTACCTCGTTCTACTGGGGGTTCACGTACGCCGCGATCCCTTCGTCGACATAGCCGTTCGTGATCGCGTTCGTCTTCTGCGTCTCGTCCGTCGTGTAGAAGTGGTCAACGGCCGTCGGGTTGTACATCCTGTACAAGGGCACCGTGCCACAGAGGTTACTCGTGTACACGTACGCCGTGATGCCCTCGTCGTTATAGCCCTTGTTGATGGCGTTGTCGCGCTGGGCGGTGGACGTCGTGTAGAAGTGATCCGAGCCCGCCGGCGAGTACAGTCGGTAGAACGGTACGGTATCCTGGACCTGAGAGGAGAAGACCTGGGCGGCGTCGCCCTCGGACACGTAGGCGTGGTTCACGATCGCATTCTCCATCTGCGTCGCGCTCGTCGTGTAGAAGTGGTCCGTTGCCCTCGCGCTGTAGCCGCGGAGGAGGGCCACGGTAGGGGACCCGCACGTTTGTTCCTCGCGATGCTATGAACGACGGGATCAGAGGAGGAGCATGAAGTGGATTGAGCAGCGAGTGGGTACCTCGACACCTGCGGAAGTGGGCATGGCTTGTCCCTGCAACGCAGCAAGGGACGCGAGAATGACCGCGGCGAGGAGCTTCATGGCGGATGGAAGTGGATGGGCTGTGGTAGTGCTTCTGCGCTGCTGAGGATGTTCGAGGTGTATGCTCCCCTTTATAGCCTTCGTGTCCTTCCTGTGGGGATGTCATACCTACAAAGACCGGTGTTTGCAACTCCCGAGTCCGCGAGAAGCGTGACAAAGGTAGAGGAACTCGGAGTTGAAGGAATGGAAGGGAGTCGTAAACCTAATTAAGATGGACATCAGTCGATCCCGCTGCGGTAGCCAAACCGAAAACCGATAACGTTCACTGAAAATTGGAGAGACCAGCAAGTTAACTAGAGAGAGCATGCCTTCATGACTGCGATGCAAGTGTGATGACTTACTCGAACGATTCACCGTAAGTTGACAATGGGACTGAGAGTACTGCTCGATGAACTGGTATTTTCTCCCTCGTCATTGGAGGTAACACAGCTTCCATATCTGCGCCAGGTTGTAAGAATTGTATCAGCGTAACGTCCGACATAGCGTGGGTTAACTCACATTGAACTCGAAGCTCATGTAACTTTCCCGAAGGACCTGAGTATACATACTTGGTAACAATCGTTCCGAGCTTGCTGTCGCACATTGATAGATGGATTGAAGTTTGGCGTCGGCCATCGGTCGGACTCCAGATGTGTTCGGTGACTTCAACTCTAGCTTGGAAGACTCAACCGTTATCGGCGCTCTACGCGGATCGACACCTGTCACCGCGGAGCTACGCGTGAATGGAGGAATGGGCGGATCTATGTAACATTAACCATTCAGTTGCTTCAGAAGGGAAAGAATAGAGTATCTCAGCAAGTTGGTGACTCGTGAGTAGGTGAGTAGAGCCTTAAAGTTAGATATTTGTAGCGATCCAGTTCACCTGCGCAGCCCTGCTATTAGCCGAGTAGATAATCAGCCCCAGTCGAACCACAATGAATTTACGTACTACTACATCCTGCGCAGATATTGCGCATGATTTCAAGTGTGGGCATCTGATCATATTGGTAATGATTAATGAAACTGGAACGGTGCGGTGCGCCGCAGCCCCTGATGGGATAGCCCAGGGGTTTATAAATTGGAGGAGGGCACAGACGGTTCAAATCTCCACGGTTCGAACCACGAACGCCTTTCACACCTACCAGTACTTAGAGCTTGAAAACGCCAACAAGCACTGGGATGGATGCGTCAGAAACGAGCCCATTGCTCGCCAGCGAGTCGGTTCGTGTCCCCGAAGCAAGCGAGAGCCGGCCCGGGACATCCGAATCGGAAGACGCGAGCGCGACGGCCAAACACGATCTCCTGTACTCTCGCTTTTCTCGTCGTCAGCAAAGGGGCATTCTGGCACTCCTCGCATGGACTGGAGTCATACCGTGTAAGCTCTCTACTCCTCCAGCAGAGGCGTGTACGCTGACCACTCACAATTTGCCTCTTCTAGTCTTGGTGTCGGGCTCATTCGTTCCTTGCATCCCACAGATTGCACGCGATTTCAACACCACCGGGTCTGTTGTCAAGTGGGTATTGACTGCGCGTACACTTTGATGGGACACGGGCACTCACGTACTCTACCGACATGCTCCAGCTTGTCCGTGAGCGTATCGCTTGCAAGCGTGGCGTTCGGCAGCCTCATCTGGGCGACCTACTCCGGAATATGTCAGTTAGGATCCCATCTACGCAATAGCATCTCGCTGCGCACCGTACCCTGATCACCTCTATCCTAGACGGTCGTCGTGTCGTCTACTTTGCCTCTCTGCCTTGCCTGTGCGTAGGCAGTGTGGGGGTTGCCTGCTCGCAGACGGTCCCCCAGCTGCTGTGTTGGCGCTTTCTCCAAGCCTTTGGGTCGTCCAGTGCGCTCTCCGTGGGCGGGGCTGTCATTGGAGACATATACCGACTTGAAGAACGCGGAACGGCTATGGGAATCTTTTTCGCAGTGCGTATCTCTCGTGGGGTTTCCCGGACGTCGACTCTTGAACTGATGAGCTCTTCTGCGTGTCAGGCATCGCTCCTCGGGTCGGCAATTGCGCCGGTTTGTGGCGGGATCGCAGCGCACTACGCCTCTTGGAGACACGCGCATTGGGCACTGTTCTTCATGGGACTCTCCGCGTTATTGATGATGATCAAGTGGTTGCCTGAGACGATAGATCCGGACGTGCTGAAGGAGAGGCGGGCATCCGACAAACGGTTCGCCGTCCTCAGAGTTAACCCCTTCGCATGCTTGGCCTTGCTCCGGAGCCCGAACCTGATGCTTGTGGTATGTATCATGCCATCTCCTCACTCACAATTGACTTACGGCGGTGTTTCCCAGACATTGGCGAGTACGGTTGCGATTTTGACAGACTTCGGTTAGTCGACTGACATAGCTCTTGATGGTGAAGGAAGCTAACAAACAGTGTTAGTGCTGCTCAACCCTCTATCGTATACGATCGTGCGTACTATTTGACTCACCACAGTCAGTCTCCACGCCCGCTCATCTTCCCATAGGCTAAGCGATATAACATTACGAACGAAGCGCTTATTGGAGCTTGCTTCATGCCTGTGGGCGCCGGAAATCTCAGTACGCTCTTCAGTCCCCGTTCATGACCTTTCACGGTGTAACTTACCTGATGGACAGTTGGCGCCCCGATCTCAGGCATGCTCTCGGACAGAGTGGTCGTAGCATGGCGCAAGCGCCGCGGCGGGATTTGGGTCCCAGAGGACCGCCTTCGCGCGATACCGTGGGGTGCGGGCCTTCTGGTCCCGATGTCTGTGCTGCTCAGCGGGCTCACGGTCAAGTATGTGCCTGGCACGCCCGGGATCGTCCTGAACCTTGTCTGGCTGCTCATGAACGGCATCGGGGTATGTGCGACGCTGCCGAAGTCGTTCTGAACATCTCCATCTTACCTGCCTCCAATCGTCAGGTCGATATCGTCATGACGCCTTCGCACGCGTACTACGTAGACATTCTGCACGCTAAAAGTGCGGAGATCATGGCCGCGAGCTCGTGAGTGTTGTGCATCGTTCGTATGTGAAGTCAGGTACTGACCGGCTATATCGCAGCGCGTTCCGCGCACTGTTCGTCGCATGTGTGACGGCGGGGGTTTTGCCAATGATCAACACGCTCGGGGTTGCGACGACAGACGCAGTTTTCGCAGGGATTGCCTGGCTCGGACTTGGGTGCGTCCTCGGGCATGAATCGAATACGCTATCTGTACTTGATCACCACTCACCAAACTCTTCGCAGAATGTTCCTGGTGACAATCCGTTACGGGGACCGGATGCGCGCTTGGGTGGATGTGGGGTTCTCGACAGCACAGACCAACTAGGGGGGTCGTGCTGGGTTCTGTGAGACACTTTCGAGCGGATCACATCGATATATGAAGATATCCGCAGGATACGCGAATGCCAATGGCATACATTGGTATGTCGTCACATTCAGCGGTGTACATGCCCTCTCAACTGACGAGTTCCTATCGGTCAGCGAGATCAAGCCGGGCAGAAGGCGGGAATGTCGACCGAGTCGGAGTAATGGGAGCGGGAACCACGATGGCTCTGCAGGACAGCTTCAGGTGTTGCGAACAATGTCACTTGAAGGTCACAGCCTAGACAGCTTCGACTTAGAGAGAAAGCTCTGTGTGGCTCCAAAGGGCAGGCCCGATGGGGTGACTTGATGTTCGGTGCTTTCAAGAGGAGATTCTTGTGGTTGGGTATGATGTTGAGCCAGTGTTAAGCAATCAGTTTCAGTCAACCACTTCTGTGTTCTTGAAGTAACATATATACAATCCGGTCATGGCGTGTGTCACGATATGGTATCGAATAAAGCTGACTCGAGCTTCGCGCACAGCTGCGTGGATGAGAGTTAGACTTCAAGATGCGGTCAAGCACTCGCGTCAGATAAGCTGATAAAGGTCAATACAAGGCATTACCCGTGATACACAAGTCGGCCGGAGACATGATAGCGGCAGCTGTACAGTATGGGCAAAATATTGAGAGATAGGGACGGAAGCGGCCACTGTCAGGCTGTGACAGTCATCCCCATGCCGCGGTCGTACTGGATTAGATGGTTCGTTGAGACATGCTTTGAACGGCATTTCCGAAGGCACCAACACATACCTGTAGTTAACTATTAGGTGGCCTTCGGTTGAGAACGACTAACATTGCCTAAGCATCAGGAATGGATACATGACGTTGGTGTACACACCTTGAACAGATTAGCAACTGTGTCGTCTGGAGCTGGAGAAAACGCGAGGTTGATGTATGTGAACTACGCAGAGAAAGTCGGGAGCGATTGAGTATTGCTCACGTATGCAGGGTCCTCGACGTAGTGACAGCAACATGACAGACTCACCAGTGCGTCGCCCTGTTTCCATCCCAGCTCCTTGCGCAAGAACTGGATAACAGCCTGGAACCTGTTCGACGCGGTGATCTTGTAGAAGTTCTGCTTCATGATCGGGGCGTTCCCCACTGCCTTGAACCGCACGACAACTGTCCAAGTCACCCAAGTGGCATAGAAGATACACACAAGCAACGACGGTCATACCGGGCAACCAGAGATGGATTCGGAAAGGGAACAGAGGGTCAGCTCTTCTGTAGACAAACTCTAGTAGGGCACAGACGCACCTTTATTCCCGTCCTTCTTCTTGTACGACTCGAGAGCTTCCTGAGCCTCCTGCATGATTCCGCCATCAAGAGAGGTCCATGCTGAAGGGAGTGTCCGAGTATGGGGCTCTGGGGTGCCCTGAAGGGCCATGGTGGTCTGCACGATGCCGACTGGGGACGGGCGCCTATAGCAACTCGACCGTTACCGCGATCCCAGTATACACAGACGCCCATCGCCTGGTTCGAACCTCCATCTGTGACTGAAGTTCCTGTTCGCAGCACTCGTTGTGTTGCTCGAATCTTCTGGTCATGTCGCTGTGGTAATAAGCAGCTCGTTGGGGCTCGGTGAGAGCCGCGAGAAAAATGACCCGGATCTTTTGTTTGCTTCGCACCGATGCGGTGCGAAGTGCCCTGTGGTGCGTCCTCGAGGCCCGTTTATTAGTACCTTGCGGCGACGGAGGTTCATCCTGCGGAGACGCTAATTCGACGCTAATCTCCTTTTGTTCCTCCACGAGCAGGTATGAGCCTCGCGGACTTGGTGCCCGGCCCAGAGCGAGAGCTGGCGAAGGAGCACCGGTCCTATTTTGCTTCCGCATCTGGACAGCATTTGTTCAGGCTTCCTAAACAATCCTAGTCTCTCCGGGCGGTGAACCTCGAATCGAACGCGCACAGCGATCTGACGAGATCGTACATCTCGACCGCGGCACCGCGATCCATTTTCGTCCCCCATCGCGTTGATAAGTTAGCCGGGCCAACCGAGGCACCCCCCTTCTATCGACAATAAAACAGAGAGAACGCGCAGATGGGCCGGCACACACCTTCGAATACCCCCTGCACTGCAGCTGGATCCCCCGCCCCCATCCTTGGGCACTCTAGAGCCCCGGTCAATGACTGTTTGCTGACTCTGGCGCGATGTTCGCCGCCGCTACCAGCCACTCGAGCATTTCTGATGTACCCTTCGACGAGTCGCTAGAGACGCTCCTCGCCCATGCAGTAGCAGTCAAGTAAGAGCCGCCTTTCCATTCATCCCCTGCGCCTGCTTAATCTTTCGCCTGCGCAGGATCATGACCCGTGAGTAGTGCGCTATCTGTCAAACGAATCAGCTGCTCAACACGCGCTTTCGTCGTGTTAGTCGTTGGCTTCACGGCCCTCCTTTACGACCACTTTGTTACGGTATGTCTCCCTTCTGTCCCCCGTAATATTTTTCCGCTTATGTTCTACCCAGTTCTCCGATGAGGTACGCTAGCACATCATCAACACACAACGTGCATGCGTGACCAACGACGTACACTCTAGATTAATTTGATATGGCACGCCAAGAAGGGTGTAGTCTCCTTTATCTTCCTGCTTGTACGTGCGCTACGTTTGTTGTATTGCCCAAAGCTAAAATCATTCGCAGAACCGATATTGCATGTAAGTGCCCGTCCATGTTTCGCTGGGACAGTTGCCGATGACCATCCGCAGTCCTATCATGTTGGCCCTCGATATCTATGGTGAGTGCTGACATTTCATCATCGCATCAGTCGTTCAAGAAGTTCATCGTCTGTACGAACAGAGTTGTTCGGGGATGCCGCGGCTTCGATCATGGTATGGAGACCATCTTGACTCGACGTACACAACATCCGCTCATAGCATGGCAGTTCTGCAAAGTTTGGACCATAGTTCAAAGCTATCTCACGATCGCTTCATACATCTCCATCCATGGTGCGTCTTCTCGATGATCGGATGGAATACAGGCTAATGCGATGCATCTTTGGCACGTACCCAGCTATCGTTGCGTGGAGAGTGTACGCCATTTACAACGGCCAACGTTGGATATGCAGATTGCTCTGGATCGCCGGCTCTTTGAATTTCGCTATCGCCGCTGGGATCAGTACTGCGTCACTTATACCCATCATCTGTGAGTGTAACTGCCTACCTATCTACTGCCACTCTACAACACACTCCCTGGGCTATGCTGACGGGCGGTTCGCAGCTGACCTTCGACCTTTTCACCATGCATGTGTCGGGAATGTATGTCTCCGTGCTTCGCTCCATGTTGTCAATCTGACCCCAAGTTGGACACAGGTCCCAAATTACATTTGGTCGATCTGGCTTCCCAGGTGAGCTATACATACCTGGCAGTCCGGTGAACATGCTCGATCTCAACAGCTGTACCATGGACAGCGTCGTTTTTGAAACCCTCATTTTCGCACTCACGATCAAGGCCATGCTCCTGCAAGGACAGCGCCATTCTCTAACTTCACTCTCCCTCCTGCTCTACCGGGATGGTGAGTAGGCGACCTACCTCTTCTCGACCCATGCTAATTCTCTCTTCGTATAGGAATGTTGTACTTTGTTGCCGTTCTCTGTAAGCAATCGACGTTTATGCGTGTGCTCCGTATATATCAACTGACGCCAGAGATCACAAGTTTGCTCTCTCTTTTCTCTCATGGTCTGGGCCCTCGCGGGACCCGACCTGCTTGGCCTTGCCCGATAGTACGTCTCTTCACACGTTCCCTTACATCCACATGCTGATCTACAACCCACGCAGCTTCGCCCTCGCCATGGTGAACATCGCCGGCTCACGGCTCGTGCTCAATCTCAAGGCGTACGCGGCCGCGCGCAGTGGCGACAACGACCTGACGTGGGACGATCCCCCACTCCCGCCTTCGCAACAGATATCGCTCGGAATCCCGCACTTCAGCTCGGACGGGCACCGCGACGATGAGGAGTGCGGCGCGGAGCGGAACGAGTGGGATTCGTTCGACCTTGAGCTGTACTCGATCGAGCGGCAGTGCCAGCAGCTCGGGACGAGGCTGCATTAGTGCTCGTTCAATCACTTCCTGCACGGTTCATGGTTTTTCGTTGTTCTGAATCGGCAAGGGAGGATCGTGGCGATGCGGGAGAGATTCAGAAGCACAGATTATTTGTACTAGGATGGACACGACCTCCACTGTATCGCTAGCTTATCGGGTTCTTGGGGAACACCGTCTTCACGCCAATTTCAGGCGTGCACGCTCTTTTTTTGCGAGTTCACAACTCGACTACATAGAAATTATTTGATGGCGTGGGGAAGGCCTGAATCACTGGCAGTGGCATACCTTGGTGTTTCATGCGGTAGGACACGACACATGAGGATTCAAATTTCAAAGATCGTCAATTCGAGCAATTATACACGAGGCTGCCAAGCCTGAGTCTGCCTGAGTACAGATTCCCGGACCAAGTCCGAATCGCACACACGCGGGGAGGAGCACCGTGTTCGTGAAATAATCTCGAATCACAACAACAGAACCGGTCCCACTGTCGGACACCAGAGACAGTGGCACGAGCGTTGCAATGATCATAGGCTGTACTGCAACGTACACATCTTGGAAGCTTCGGAGTGCATCCACCGGTATATGAACATCATGTTCCTAAGCGCCCCGAAGTGATTCACTACGAGTCATTTTTGCAGGGCCGAGCCGAGAAATGAGGTTTTGAACCAGATCGGTTCGCGGTTCAGCTAGGGATGGCGGCCTGTGATTGGCTGGCGTTGTCTTCTTGTAACTACTTTTGTGTTCTTGGCCACGGCAGAAGACAGGCACTGGAAGAGCGCCTCGGACAGCTCGGCAGCGACGTACACAGGCTCTCGTCAACCGTTCGGCATAGGCATGCACTATTAGTATATAGTCGTCGCGTCCAATCTAGGTCGCTCTCCTTACATCCACTTTCTTACTTCTACACTCTCCTCTTGATCACTTCGGACTCGTCTCCTACATTCTTTTGCCATGCCAAACTTGTTCGCTCCGAAGCCAGCGCCCCCAGCCTTTGGACAGGGCAAGGTCGTACCAATCCAGAGGGCGTCGTAAGTACTTGATATGTGTGTATATAACCAAGATCTCTGACACAATCTCGAATTCACAGGGTATTCTCGCGGCTCTTCTTGTTCTGGCTAGATCCACTCCTGTCAGTTGGCTATTCTCGACCTCTAGAAAAGGAAGGCAAGTATTCACTAGGACGCGATGACGTGTCAAGTTATGCAGATATCGACCTCGTTTCCAGATCTATGGTCGCTTCCCGACGTGCGCCTCACGGACGCACTCACCAAACGTCTTGAAGAGACATTCTATGCACGCTGTCTTCCGGAGGAACGCCCCAAATTATTCTATGACGACAATGGTCTCAAATCCCGGACGAACGGCAAAGGTCATGTTTCCGATTCGAACCAGGCTGTCGAGAAGGAAGACGTGGGCACATCGGAGAAGCCAGAAGACGGAGCCCACCCGAAACCTGACAGCAAAAGACAGTACGACGGGTCGTTGACCAAAACCATCCATAGCGTGTTCTTCGTTGAGTTCTGGACTGCGGGGGTCTTCAAACTGTTGTCCGGTACGTGTCTTCATGCCCGTGCGGTGAGTCTTGCTCTGGACGTGTATTGATCGACAAAACCTGGCTGTCAGATACCCTCAACACGACCACGCCGCTTGTCAACCAGCTGCTACTTGCATGGCTGACATCATCTTATGTATTCGCTAGAGCTAATGATGAAGAACGGACTGCCTTTGGTCTGCAGCAGCCGCAAGGAGTTGGATACGGAATCGGACTCGCTTTCGCAGTGTTTGCCATGCAACGTGCGTCTTTCCTCCTTGATGAACTTGATAGTATATTAATAATGTGTGCGATTATATAGAGGTCTCCAGCCTTGTATGTAGTCGGTTGTATTCTGTTTGAATTTACTGACGTGCTGTCCGTCCCCCACAGCTGGCGAGTCACTACATGATGAGTGCGTCATCGAAAATATTTCTCGTCGCCCAGGAGACGAGACCTGACCCTGTTTACAGAGGCGATGACGTCTGGACTCAGTCTCCGTACGAGTGTAAGCCTTCTTGGTCCTTTGTGGAACACGTACTGACCTCAAATATGCAGCTTATTGGGGCGATCTTCCGGAAGTCTCTGCGGCTCAGCGGTCGTGCGCGTCAAGAGCACAACGTGGGACAAGTCACGACTATGATTTCCGCTGATACAGAGAGATGTGAACATAACGCGGCAATCATTCACAAGTGGGTGACTACTCGCATTGTGGTGTTTCGAAGACGCTCATTGACTTGCCCTTAGTGTATGGGTCGCACCCATCCAGATTGCCATTGGCATCGGCCTTCTCATCCGCAATGTCCGCGAGATTTTATCACGTAGTGAAGCTTTGTGCTGACAATCTTGACAGCTCGGGGTCTCCGCTTTGGTTGGACTCGCGGTAAGATACCGACGTAACACATGCGCAGCCCTATGCTGACGACGCTGTTCCCATAGGTCCTCATCCTCGGTTTCCCTGTCCAAGGTATACTTGCTGGCCAGATCTTCAAGCAGCGTCTGGCAGGCGTTGCTTTCACTGATCAGCGCGTTCGACTGTCCACTGAGGTCCGTTGTGTCTAACACACACTACTCGTTGATCCAATTTGCGAATATACGTGTCTCCCGCAGGTTTTGTCTGGAATCCGACTCATCAAATATTATGCATGGGAGGGCTTCTACGCGCACCAGATCAGCGCACTCCGCGAGAAGGAAGTAGGGACCATCCGTCGTTACGCGTGAGTATCGTATTTCCTCGTCCCCTGCCACACCTGACTGATGGAAACCACTGCTCGCCTCTAGCATCGCACAAGCAACCCTGCTCGGTTTCGTCACAGTCACCCCTATCCTCGCAACCGTGCTGTCCATTGTACGTACTATATTGTCATTCCGCGATGCATGGCCGTCTCACATAACCGCTCTCATCGTCAGATCACGTACGCATTGAGAGGCGGAACGCTCGACGTTGCCATCATCTTCAGTTCCGTGCAGTACTTCGAAGTGAGTCCCCCATTTCCATTTCTCAGACCCGGTCGCCCCGCTCCGCCCGCATGCCTGCCCCTCCTGCCAGCATGAGTCATCACCACGAACGCTGACCGGAACCCCTGCACTGGCAGATCATCCGTGCGCCGCTCACGTTCTTCCCCATCGGAATCGCCGCGATGACAGACGCGCTCGTTGCCGTCCGCCGTATCGCCACGTTCCTGCGCGCGGAGGAGCTCGCCGTGCCGTACACGGTCGACCCGTCGAGCGAACTCGCGCTCGACGTCGACGGCGACTTCACGTGGGAGGCCGCGCCGAAGGACGCTGCGGCGGCCGCTCCAGCTGCGCCAGCGAAAGCAGACAAGAGCAAGAAGGATAAGGCGGTGCTACCGACCACGACCGATGCCGGAGAGGGGTCCGACGGGGAAGAGCCGAAGGAGGCGGAGGACGAGAAGCCGTTCGAGCTGAAGGACATGAAGTTCAAGGTGCAGAAAGGATCGTTCGTCGCGGTCGTGGGGCGCGTTGGCTCGGGGAAGGTGCGCGTATGCCGGTGGTGCTCGTTCCAGTGCTGAACGTCCCTTCTATAGAGTTCTCTGCTGCAAGCGCTCATTGGGGAGATGCGCAAGACCAGAGGAAACGTGAGTGGTTGAGTGACTGAGATATCCGCGCGCACTGACTGAGGATTACTCGACCGCAGTGCGTCTTCTCATCTAGCGCGGCCTATGTGCCCCAGACCCCCTGGATCATGAACGCGACCCTGCGCCAGAACATTATTTTCGGATTGGACGAGGACGAGGCTAGGTATGCTCTGTAGCGTTTACACTCCCGCCACCCATTAGAACCCACGCTGACGACTTCCGCAGACTCCGCGAAATCATCAAAGCCTGCTGCCTCGAGCCCGACCTCGAGATGCTCCCGAACGGCGAGCAGACCGAGATCGGCGAGAAGGGAATCAACCTGAGCGGCGGGCAAAAAGCGCGTGTCTCACTCGCGCGCGCCGCCTACTCCGGTGCGGACATCGTGCTCATGGACGACTCGCTCAGCGCGGTCGACTCCCACGTCGGCAAGAAGCTCCTGGACAACTGTCTGCTGCGCGGCCCTCTCGCGGACAAAACGCGCGTGCTCGTCACCCATGCGCTGCACGTCCTGGACAAGACGGACTACATCTACGTCATGGACGAGGGCACGATCGTCGAGCAGGGCACCTATGCCGTGAGTAAATGCTGGAACCTATCTCGGAATGCTTGAGAATTGACTGGGGCTTCTCCCCTGTGCAGGATCTGATTACAGATGGGGCGATGTTCTCGCGCCTGGTGGAGGAGTACGGCAGCATGGAGAAGCGCGAGGAGGAGCTGCGCGAGGTGGTTGGTGCGACAGACGTGGCCGAGAAAGAGCTGTTGACCGATGGCGCGGGCCCGCAAAAGGCGGCTGAGGCGCTCATGCAGGAGGAAGAGCGCGCGACTGGGGCCGTTTCTTGGTCCGTGTACAAGAAGTACTTCCGCTACGCTGGAGGCCCTACGGTCCTGCCCATCCTCCTTCTCTGGGTTGTGCTCTCGCAGGGCACGAATGGTGAGCTTCGCGTGCTGTCGGTAGTCCCAACTAAGATGCTGAGCGAATGCCTGCGTAGTTGCCAACTCGGTCTTCCTTGGTTTCTGGACATCCTCGTCCATTTCCGGGTTTACTCAGGCGGACTACATCGGGGTGTATGCGGGGCTGGGTGTCGGCAGTGGCATCTTCTCCTTCGCTCTCAGTATCACGACGAGGTGAGTGACATTGCGTCGTTATATAATATATGATTGAAGTATAATTGTTGACGTTCATGTCTCGCAGTTTTGTCACCTTGGTCGCTGGGCTGAAGCTCTTCAAGGCTGCATTGCTGGCTTTGTTCCGCTCTCCCGTGTCATTCTTCGATACCACTCCGATGGGTGAGTAGCGTGGTACGGAGCGGATCGATCAGGCATCTCATAATGACCATAGGCCGTATCATATCGCGTCTGTCCAAGGATCAAGATGTTCTCGACACCATGGTTTCGCTTATTTTCACGACTGTTCGTGACGTTGCCTGTTTTACGATCTTCTGATGTGCTCACTCCGCCTACAGCTGCTCACTACCATCGCGAGCGTCGCTGGCACGGCCGGCCTGGTCTTCTACACGTTCCCTTACCTCGGAATTATGTTCATCCCGATGACCATCCTATACTACCTCGCAGCCAACTACTACCGGCGTACGTCCGTGGAGGTGAAGCGTTTGGACTCTGTTCTTCGCTCTAACCTGTACTCCGCCTACTCCGGTGAGTCACCCTCCTTCATCTACGGTCCTCGAGTCGCTAACATTCTCTACAGAGGCCTTGACTGGCTTGAGCACCCTCCGAGCATACCGATCTCAAGTACGTTCGGCTACGTCTTATTTGAAGAGCGCACACATTGAGAGTCTCCCAGGGCCGCTTCGTTACCAAAACTGAGGCGGGCCTCGACCAAGAGAACAGGGCGTCTTACATGACGGTTACCATCCAGGCGTGGCTTGCCATCCGTCTTGACCTCCTCGGTAACCTCCTCATCCTCGGTATCTGTCTGTTCGCCGCCGGTCTCAGGACGTCCGTGAATCCGAGCAAGATCGGTGTCGTCTTGTCTTACTCGCTTACTAGTAAGTCGCCCGCATGCTCACTCAACACAGGCTGTGTGTAGCTGACGCATGCATCTTTTCCAAACAGTCACGCAAACGTTCTGTCAGTGCAACTACCAGATTGCACTTATGTGACAACTTGCTTACCTCCATCACAGCTGCTCTCGTGTCGACGTATGCGTATAATGAGCAGAACTTCAACGCCGTCGAACGCATCCTCCATTACACCGAGCTTCCGGACGAAGGCCCAACCACGACACCTGAGGATCCGCCGCAGTCCTGGCCGGAGGCGGGTGCGGTGGAGTTCAAAGACGTCGAGATGTCGTACCGTCCCGGTCTTCCTGCCGTCCTGAAAGGTGTCGATTTCCAGGTCAAAGCCGGCGAGAAGGTGCGCTGCATGATCCCGACGAGTGGGCGTAACTCACTCACAAGGGACACGTGCCCCACAGGTCGGTATCGTCGGGCGGACAGGTGCGGGTAAGAGCTCCCTGCTCCAAGCGCTCTTCCGCATCGTCAACGTGAAAGCCGGGACGATCACCATCGACGGCGTCGACATCTCCAAAGTCGGATTGGACGTCCTCCGTGGCCGCTTGGCCCTCGTGCCCCAGGACAGCGTGTTGTTGAAGGGCACCCTGCGCGAGAATCTGTGAGTGTCAAGCGACGCTCACACGACACATGACCACGGCTCAGTCTTCTGACATCGGGACCTACAGGGACCCGTTGAAGACGAGGTCGGACGCGGAACTCATCGACTGTATGAAACGCGCTGGACTGCTGCCAAAAGACGGAACACCCGACCCCCCGAGTACCGCCGAAGGGAAATTCAGTCTGGACTCCGTCGTCACCGACGAAGGCAGGTCTCATCTGCACATATTCACTTAGGACGCGCTGCTAACATAGTATGCGCGCACAGGGTCCAACTACAGTGCTGGGGAGAAGCAGCTGCTCGCGCTGTGCCGCGCGCTCGTCAAGAACAGCCGCATCATCGTCCTGGTACGTTCGCGCACTTACGCATGGGACTGCACGCATAGGTTCTGACGAAGTCACCGGGGTGCATAGGACGAGGCGACGAGCAACGTCGACGTCGAGACGGACGCCAAGGTCCAGCGGACGATCCAGCGCGAGTTCTCCGCGTCCACCCTGCTCTGTATCGCCCACCGCCTCAACACGATAGGTACGTCGCGTGCATGTGCCCCGAGGAACGAGACCGTAGATCTCACACGCCCTCGTCCGGCAGCGTACTACGACCGTATCCTCGTCATGGACGCGGGCAAGGTCGCCGAGTTCGACGCGCCGCTCGCGCTGTTCGACAAGGAGGACTCCATCTTCCGCTCGCTCTGCAACGAGGCGAACCTCTCCCGGCAGGACATCGTCAGGATCCGCGCGAGCGTCGAAACGGAGCAGTACGCCGAAATCGCGTAGGCTCCGAACCGAATAGATAGTCGCACACCGACTCGGAGCCACGGCCGTCATCCATTTCTATTTATTTGCCCAGACTTCAAGTTCCCGTCCAACTCTCGCCAGTCGTTGCTAAACGCACATAACATACACATACGTCGTCACTAATCACGCTAAGTTAACCTTCGCAATCCCACCCATCTCCAGACAACTCCCCTCTCAGACAGCCCCCCTCTCAAACATCTCCCCCGACCCCCTCTTGCTACTGGTACGCGGGACTGGGACATCTGCTCTTCGTTCTAGTACATAGACCGGGTACCCGTCGTTTGGTAGGCAACGCACAATGCACATCAATATTGGACACCCCCGAAAGTAAGCACACTGGCAACCGCCGCATGACATCCACCCGCCACCCGCCAGGGCAGCATTCCGACTCCCAAGTGTCGGCCTGCCATCTTCCGCGTCACCAGTGGTCGACTCAGGGCCCCCTGCAAATTCTCAAGACAGTGATTTGAAGCCTCGTGGCGGGGGGGTAAGTACCGTAAACCCTCCTGCATGCATGCGGGTTGCGGGTTGTCACGACGACACCCAAATGACACCCGCAGCGGCAGATTGCAGTGTTTCCGAACCGACTGATAATTTACCCTCGCACCCGACGGTGACCGGTGACCCCTGGTGACCCCCGGTCTCTCCTTGTAAGTAGTACCTTCTAGTACCCCCGGCCGACTGTAACGTGGTCGCGCGCAGGTGCCCAGCCTGAGCCTGAGCCTGACCTACCCCGAACCTGAGCGTCGAGCCTGAAATACAAAGTCGCTGCGGCGAATGCGCGTAGTCCATACCAACAGAAGCCACCAGCTGCAGAGAGCACAACACGAGGCCGCAACGCGCATCAAAAACGAGAAAGTCAAACACAACGCCTGCCATATATATATATGTAAGTACGTGTGGCATATCCGGCGGCTGAGCGCTGAGCATCGTGCCCGATCGGCCTCGCGTCGCGGGAGCATCTTGATCCGCCGCGCCGCGCCGCCACAGGGGCCAGGGCACTCGAGCTCCGAAACAAGGGACCTGGTGCGACTCCAGTGGCAACGCGAGGCAGTCGGACCGCAGTACGTGCACGACGACTCGGACATTGCGGTTTGGTGAGTGCGCACTCATCGGCTGAGGTAGAAGGGACTCTGACTCGGATAGAGGAGCAGGAGCGGGAGAAAGAAGAGATTAACTACTATACAAGATACGAGGGGCTTCTCGAACGGCCTTGCAACATTTAACAGTGGGAAGTAGCGTAAGCGGCGCGTGCGCGAACGAAGGAGTGTGTGCGGTCGGGCGAAGGGCGAAGGCGCAGGGCGAGTGGAGGGGGCGGGGGCGGGCGGGCGGCGCGTCTCTAGGTACAGCCGTATAGTAAAGAGCGTCCGTCTCAATCGCCGGCCCCGCTGAGCCCAGCCCAGCCCAGCCAGTCGGGTGCTACCCTAATCAACTAACTAACTAACTAACTAACTAACTACGTACGTACTACATTCAAGAGACAGGACTGTAGCAAGAGACAGACAGACAGACAGACAGAAAAGGGGGGAGGGAGGAAGATCAGTCCGAGAGGCCCTTAGCCTCGCGCACGACCTTGACCGCCTGCGCCGAGCGCGGGCGCACGTCGAACGTGAACGGCTTGAGCGTCGTGAACACCGAGTTGTCGTACACGACCTCGGGCTCGACCTCGCGCCCGTGCGCGTCGACCGCCTTCGTGATGTCGAACGCGGCCGCGAGCGACGCGAGCGCGATCCACAGCGACGCGTCGATCATGAACGAGCCCGGGCAGCGCCGCCGCCCGAAGCCGAACACGTAGTTGCGCACGTCGCGCCGCTTCGCGGTCGCCTCGTCGACGGCCTCGAGGTAGCGCTCCGGGTCGAACACCTCCGGGTTCGGGAAGATGGATTCGTCGCGGACCATGTTGCTGTGGGCGGGGTCAGCACGCGGGTGGAATGGAAGTGAGGGAGGGGCGGGACGTACTAGTTGTTGCCGAAGACGAGGGTGCCCTTGGGGATGAACATGTTCTTGTACACGTTGTCCTCCGTGATGCGGCGGGGGAGACCTGCACCGAGCTGAGTTCAGTATGGAACGCGGCCAGACGTGGGACAGGGACGTACCAAGGGGGACGGGCGAGGAGACGCGGAGGGCCTCGCTGACGATCGCGTTGACATACGGCAGGTTCGGGCGGTCGCTGAAGGTGGGCAGGCGGGAGCTCCCGACGACCGCGTCGATTTCCTTCTGCGCGCGCCTGAGGATTTCGGGGTGCTGGATCATCGCGAGGATGAAGTGCGAGATGGCCGAGATGGTCTGTTCGGCAGCCAAACGTGTCAGTCTAGCGTCCGTGCACACGTCAACGACGCTTCGCCCGAGGACTTACGGTGTCGAAGCTCGCTGGAGCGCGCCGAGAAGGAGAGTCAGCACGAGGACAGCACGTAGGCTAAGGCGCCATGGAAGCCGCGCTCACCGGCATAGAGCGAGTTCGCCGTCCACCGGATGTCGAAGTCGCGCTGGTCGTCGACGGACTGGTCCTTCGTCTCAAGCGCCGCGTCGTCGAGGAGCATCGAGACGTAGCACGGAACCGCGCTGCCGTTGCGCTGCAGAACAAGAACACACGGACGCGGCATCAGCATGTGGCCGCGACAGGCTCCAGACGCAGCGGGCGGGGCGCACCATCTGCTCTTTCGTGTACTCGTACGGCTCGTTGACAAGCGCTTCCATCTTGCCCTTCCACAGCGCGGCGTTGCGCTTGAACTGCGCCCCAGGGAACCACGCGGGGATGTGCTTGACTGCAGGGCAAGGCGCGTGGCGACGGCGACGGAGGGGGCAACGCGCGCGGCTCAGGCGGTCAGCGGGGGTTTACGGCAGGCGACGGGGAGAGGGGGGCGCGGGGACGTACGTGGTGGGAAGAGATCGACGATCCAGACCTTGCCGGCAGCGGCGATGTGGTTCGAGAGAAGCTCGAGGCTCTCGTCCGCCATCTCGAGAAGGCGGTCCGTGTTCGAGATGACGCGGTAGCCGTACACGATGAGGAGGGTGAGGCCGCCGGTGTACCTAAAGGGAGGCGCGCAAGATTAGGTGGACGGCAAAGTGACTGTCGTGCGAACGCCACGCACCGCCGGATGATGCTCAGAGAGTCATCGGGGGTGTTGAGGATGCCTTGGAGGAGGTTGTGGGTTTGGATTTCCAAAAGAGGGTGGTAGGCGTCGATTCGGTTGGCACCAAGAGCCTGGAGCATGAGCTTGCGCTGCCTGCGGAGCCTGTCACCGTAGGGTGTGAGGCCAATCTAGAGGTTGAAGTACGGGGAGAATGAGTGTGCATGCGCGACGTCAGTGCGAGGTGACGTGGTGGCGCACCATGTTTTCGCATCCGCAACTAAAGGTGAACAGGAATGAGCGTGCATTCTTGCGGCGCAGAGATCGCGACACTCACAGTTCGCCTGCCATGATCATCTTGGGCTTGTCCGAATAGATTGCGCCGCGCTTTTCGAGCAGGTCAACTGCGGCTTCGTAGCTATTTACAAACAGCAGGCCCTGGCCGAAAACGTTCAAGTAGACGAGCTCGCCTGGAGTAGCGTTAGATGATGACACGGACGTGACACGGGATCGGGGAGGGCACGACACTGACCATACTGTTTAGCCCATTTGCGGGCCTCGAACCATAGCCCAGTGAGGGTCATGTCGCGCAGGTTGCCGATGACGGGCAGAGCCTTGGGACCTGGGGGGAGGGCGAGCCGCTTCGTCTTCTGTTGCTGGCCGAGCCAGACGAAGGCGAGGGCGAGGATGAGGGCACCCCAAACTATGGCAGACATTCCGGAGAGCAGTCACGGATCCACGGCGCGCGCGCCCAGAAAGCGAGAAGGGTGTGGGTGGGAGGGGGAGAAGAGGGGAAGATATGAGAAGCGGGGAGGGCGAGGAGGGTGCATATATGCAGCGCGAGCCCGCTCTGACAAAACTCTATTTGGCGAAGGCACGGGTGCGTGTGCGGAGGGCCCGCGTTGGGCTGATGCGATCTGGATTCCTCCTCCGCGGCGCTGTAGCCGATGGGAGTCCCAGTCCGTGGCGAGATGCGCGACCCCTGCTTTTTCGCACTCTCTGCGCCCGCGTCTGCCGCGTCGCCCAGCCTGATGACTGCCGACGCACGCGCGCCGCACGTCGCAGCGCCGCGGGCATCGCAGCAGCCTCGCTCGCCACCGGGTCTGGGGGCGTGCTCGTCGTCGCTGGCAACGGGCGGCGGCGGCGGGGGCGAGCCAGATGAGGGACAAGGGAAGGATGGATATAGGATGGCGCCCGAGCGCGCAGAACGCACCCCCCATTCGCCCGTTCCTTCTCTCCCATATCGGGCAGATTGGGCGCCTCTCTCCCTCCGCCTTCTGATCGAACCCCGTCCGCCCTTTGCCGTCGCCGACCACGAGGCGGGCCACCGCGTCTGTGCTCGGCGCCTCGGGGCTCCCGCTCGTTCTGCCGCCCTGCCTCGTCAGCATGGGTCAGCACCAGCCGCCGTCGTCCGCGACGGCGAGCTCAAAAGCAAGCTGGCCCTCGACCACGACGACCCCCACGACGACCCCGCACGGCCCTGACTTTGACTACACATCCCTTGCGCAGTGCGATGCTCGCCCGCTCCCAGACAGCTGCAGTGATTCGCGACGCCCGCAGTGCAAGTCTCAAACGCATTTATTACCCCTCCCCGCTGCCGCGTCTACGCCAACGCCAGCGCGCATTCGCGTCGTCTGCCCCAGCCCTGGGCCGCGACGCGCTCGCGGGCTCCGTCGTGCATCACAGCGCATACGTGTTCCTGCACGCGCACGCGCCGCCCTCCGCCCCCGCCTTCCCCGCGCGCTCCAAGTCGCCGCTCTGGCGCGCCCTCACGCTCAAGGCCCGCGCGTGGGGCGCGATCGCCAACTTCTCCTGGGCCCCAGCGCAGCCCGTGCACCCCGCGTACGCCGGGCTCGGGGAGGAGGGCACTGGCAGGGCGTGGGGCTGGGGGCGCGGCGCGGGAGAAGGCCAGTCTGAGTCCGAGGGCGAAGGTCAAGAAGCGTACGTCGCCTCCGTGTTCTCCACCGCGCTGGGCCGCCTGCACGTTCCCGAGGTCTCCCTGGGGAACCTCGACGCGGTAGACGCGGAGCTGCGTGCGCTCTGCGCGCCCGAGTCCGAGTCGCCGTTGACTCTGAGTCCGCGGTCGAGCTCAGCGCAGCGGAACGAAGAGCTCGTGCAGCAGGTGGACGACAGGCGGCTGCTCCTGTACGTGTGCACGCACGGCTCGCGCGACTGCAGGTGCGGGCAGGCCGGGGGGGACGTCGCGCGCGCGCTGCGTGCGCAGGTCGCGCGGCGCGGGCTCGCGGACGCGGTCTTCGTGGGCGACGCCGCGCACGTCGGGGGCCACAAGTACGTCAGATACGGTCCGCGCACGTAGGCCCGACTGACGCGAGTGCAGATTCGCCGCCAACGTCCTCGTGTACCCGTACGGCGACTGGTGCGTAGTACATGCATGCGTGCGCGGTGCACTGAGGCTCACGCTATGCCATTAAATTGCAGGCTGGGCAGGGTGCAGGAGGCGGACGTCCCGCGGATCCTGGACGAGCTGCTGGCGCGGCATGCGCTGCACCGGGACACGGACTGGCGGGCGCGCGCCGACCCGCTCCCGCCGCTCTGCCCTCCGTTCTGGCGCGGGCGGATGGGGCTCGAGAAGGACGCGCAGCTCGCGCTGGCGTCCGCGTCCAGGATCGCATGAGCCGAGCGCGCCGCTGTTGGAGCTGCCACTGCTGGCATCCAAGCACTGACAGAGAGGGCGAGTGCGGATCAGCTCTCGGAGCGAGGAGCGGAGGTAAACGCCGTGCCCTTTTGCGCCGAATTTGAGTCGCCACTAACCGGGGCTGCGTCCAGCGATGGGCATACGAGATGCACGGACGTATAGACGGGTCGTACGCGTAGACTGCAGTACCATGCTTGTATACGCATGTCTGCTATAGCGAATGCGTACCCGACGTCATCTGGATCCATCTTCGATTGCGGACGAGTGTGCACACACATCCATACATGCGCCTCCAGGACCAGTGACCGGCCCTCCGTCCGCCTGTGGCGCGCGCATCCCGCCCTGCGAAGAGGCCCAGGACGTTCGGACGCCTCGAGCGCTCGCTATGGCAACAAGCTCGACGACGATCGCGGCGCGGATGTCCAGCCGTACCTACACTTGCACTTACTTACACTTACACGACCTTCCCGTCTTCGCCCAGATTCGCCGTCGGCGCGGCGTGACCGGTCACCGCTTCCCGTCCGAGTCGTCCGCTGCCCGACACAAGTGTCACACAACTCGCCCACCGCGCTCTCTCAGTGCAGCTGACCAGCTCTCTCGCGAGAATACAGCAACTCGGTGTCCGACGTCCAGGCCTCAGGCATGGAACCACCACAGACCTACTTACTTGTCACGTACGTGCGCAGTTCGTGCAGAGACTCGCAAGTAGCCAGGTTGCTGTTGCACGCAACGCCCCTCTGCGTCGCCAACAGCCCGGCCGGTGCGTGATTCTCGCTCATTTTCCGTCCCTCTGGCAGCGCTGAGCCTGCGCTGAGCCGCCCCACCGTCGACTGTCGCGCGCGATCGCGTGCTGCCCCTGGCATGCAGGATCGACGCTGCATCGTCGACGGAGTGTTCAGACGAGCACTCGTCTCATCTCGAGACTCGTCCCTCTGGCCCTGAAAAGTATGGTGTTAGCCCACGGTGACTTACTCTGCGAGGGACGGGGCTGGTGACGGCTTGAAACATGTTTGCGACTTGTCGGTGCACTAATCGGCGCAGACGGCGGATGCACCTCTATTGCTAAGCTTCCGGTCATGGGCGTCGCCACAAACGCGCCCCGCGGCCGCCATTTCCACCCTTCATGCATCATGCACACGCATCATACTCTAAAGCGCAAGGTCTAACATGATGGTGCTTTGGAGCTTAGTAGGTTCTAAAGATCACGTATTCCCGACGCTTACTGGCCGCCAGTAGACGTAAGTAAAGGACAGCAGCACGCGCTTGAAGCTTCCGTCGCAGCGTCACGACCGCGAAGCTTGGATACGCTGACACTGACAAGTATGAGCAGGCTCTAGAGCTTCGCGCTCCTTCAATGCGAAGTGCGGACGGGCGTGGACCAGGGACCGTCGACCAGCCCTGCCTGGATCCTGACTCCGGAGTGCGCCGTCTTTTCGGAAGTAAGAACATACTTAGCCGCAGCGTCTTCCGTACGTGCCTCGTCCCCGCTGGCGTTCCGGATCCTGATCGGCGACACTTGCGACTAGCTCCGCGTACGTGCGCGCCAGACAACCTCCGAGCCTCCGAGCCGTCCGCTCAACTGTAACAATCGATGCTGCAGCCTGCAGACGGTACCGCTCGGCACAGGGCCTGGTGCAAGCTCGGCCCGGACGCGCGCGTTCATGGCAGCGTTCATACGAAATCGCGCCTAGCACTGGCAGCAGCCACGGCGCGGTGCCGCCCAAGTTCCAGCTCTAGCCTCTCGCGCGGGCGGGCTCTGCACCGTGCACCGTGCACGGTCGGCTTTGCCGTTTGGGATAGAGTTGGCGCGAGACAGGGAAGGCGGCGAAGCGTGCATCGGACGTTCGCGTTCACGTCCGTGTCCTATCTATCCAACTCTCCTTCGCCTTCCAGCTTCCAGTCTCTCGCAGCGAACTGTCCCGGGATGGCGCATCTTTCGGCCAGACGTCGATGCGTGATGCGGGGCCTGTCGCGTGTCCACGGAACGCGCTGGGCCGACGCTCACGGAGCCTGGGGGCCCTGACAGTGAAGCAAACTCAAAACTTTGAAGCTGGGAGCTGGAATCTGGAAGTGTCCCTCGATGCCTCTAGTGCAGACATCATCGGCTTGGACCTTAGAAGTCAGCGGACCCGAGTCCATCATCCTCAAGGCTTCAAGTTTCAAGCTTCAGGCCTGGGGTTCCAGGTTCCAGCATGCGTATACGGTCAGCACGCGCTGTCCACGCCCATGCTGTCGCGGTCGCGGTCGCGGTCGTAGCAGTCGCAGTGCACAACGGGCGAACGGCCAGCTTCAACTGTTCTCGCCGCGGACCCGGATGCTTTCGACTCGTGGGACCCGGCCTACGTCCTGCAGCCTCTGCGTTCTCTTCCAGCACAGAACAGAACGCGCATTCTCCAACACACGGCGCATCATGCCAGCCTGAGTGGGCAGGCCCGCTGACTTGAGCACGGACCGGCACGGAGATGAAGCACATCGCGAAGGCTTCGAAGTTCACGCGGCGCATCTCGCGGGGCCTTTGCATCTGCTTCCCAGCACACGGGGAGCGGGGAGCGGGGAGCGGGGAGCACTAACTTGAAGTACTTATCGGCTTCTGACGCAGCACGCGGCGCGGCGGCTGAGCTTACCCATTTACTTACGCATCCCTCGCGCTCTGTTTGCTGTTTGCAGGTTCTTGACGTCAGCGGCCCCGGGAAGTTTCGACGAGTCCTCTGGTCGTACGCGTACTACGTGCGTCGGGAGCTGATCATGGACGTCTGAACTTCCGGGCATGTTGTTTCTCCAGATCACCAAACGGGCAACTTCGCCGCTATTCGATATTCGACACTAGTACTCATCTACGGCAGGTACCCGACGTGCTGGCTTGGGTCGACTGTGGCGACGAAGGTCCGGCCGCCATACGCGCGGCGGTCGGAGGCGGTTCGCGATCGGAGGTGGATTGCCGTTGTGGCATGTGCGTATGAGCACTCGCGTGGCGGTTCCCATGTCGGTGAGTGCTCGACTTCTACGTCTCGATCGTGATCGCATGTCGGAGGTGCTCGTGAAACGCTACTACTAGTACTAGAGGCAGCGCTGACCGGAGCCGCTTGTGAGCTCGTGAGGTGCCGTTCGCCACGCGTCGTAGCCTGACCAGGGTATGACGCGCGACACTGGCATAGTCCTGCTAGCCTGTTCAGGCCTCGTTGGGCGCGGATCCTCGTGGCGGCGGCGACGCGTGGGTGGTTGGGACTCCAAGAGCCCGACCACGCGCCCCTTTGGCGTCGACATCGCTCGCACACATCCTATCAAGTGATAGCGCAGTGGGCGGAATCGGTCGATGTCTTCCGACGCGGTCATGTTCAGTCAAGTAAGTACTTTCAGGACCATACTTGGTAAAGATACGACTTACGAGCATCGCAGGTACAAAGGTCGGGCAAGCTGCCACCAGAAATGTTCTTTCGTCTGCGCTTTTCACTGTCATAGTCCCTCCGAGTCGCCACAAGCTCCGGAAGGACTTAGAAATGCTAGACGCTACGTTATCGTTCCATGCCGTGCAAGCCAGCTTGGGCGGGTATACACTCCCGACGCTCGTCACAAACCTCCACTTATTGTACAGGTCAGCTAGTACCCTCGCAAAGTAAGTACTCATCAATGCTCTCCGGTGCACTCTCGGGATTAGAGTGGTGAAGTCATGCTCAAGCGCACGCCGGGCTTGCGGCACACTCGCGGCACTCGCGGCACGTCGCCTCCCCCCCGCGTTTATTGAACTGCAGCGCTCGCTTCAACCACAACGTCGCTGACTCTACCGGGCGGAACGAGCGCGAAGGCCCGACGGCCATCCACTTCCGGTCGGCCCTAACATCAGTTCCGCCGTCTGGGACCGTTGCCCGGCGCACAGACACTCGAAAATTTGGAGATGGAGGTGAGTATGGCTGTGATCGCTGCGTCGGCCGTAGATCCACTGACCCGGAGGTTAACTAGAACTTAGTCACCCAGTGGATGAGCCCGGCGGGATGCTCGTTCAAGCATTGACCGCGGACGCGTGCACAGTGGCCGCTCCGATCGACGGCGGGGGTGAGCAGCGCAGCTGGAGTCCAGCTAGCTAGCTAGTATATAAGGCGCATCGACACTCGCTGGATCGACACCGGCCAACGCAAGCCTTTCTTCAAGTGTCTCAGCCTGCACTCCGAGTCCTCCTCTAGATCTCTTACTCCTCCTCCCTCTCGTGCACCAAGTCACTTCAAGATGGTCCAAGTCGCCTCCTACACCACCTTCCTCGCCCTCGTGCTCTCCGCGCTCCAAGTCGCGCACGCAATCACGCTGCCCACCGCAGCCAACCTCGTACGTCCCCCCTCCCCCAACCTTCGCCGCCGAGCCCCCCACTAAACTAACACACGCATACACGCACGCACGCACGCACGCAGACCGAGGAGTTCATCCCCTCCCGCGACCAGCTCGCCAAGCGCCTCGACGGGCGCTGCTACCCGGCCTCCGAGGCGACCCCAGGCAACGTCGGCGGCGCGGTCGACTGCAACAACTACCTCGTCAGCCTCGGCACGAAGGCGTGCACCGTGGTCCGCGGGGGCACGGTCATGTGCCACTCGGGGCGCACGATCGTCAAGGGCTTCGCCGTTGGGGACTCGGACACCGCGTCCTCGTACTGCCGCGACGTCGCGACGGGGGTCAAGTGGGTGCTCGACAACTGCCCCGCGTGCCCGGGCAACGACTGCAACATCGCGGGTGCGTGTTTGCTTTGTGATTTGCGCTGCTGGAGTGGCTGTTCGGCCAGACGTGGACTCGGAGATTGATGGGCTTCCTGCAGGATACCAAGCCGCGGGTGGCAATGGAGACCTGCTCGTGAAGGTTTCCGGCGCGTGAGCTGCTAGGAGCTTGGGGGTTGGCTACCGTTACGCGTTATATTACTGGGTTCGTTGTATTTGATGCTGCACTCCTCTCGACGAACCAACACCAGTAATCGTTCTTGAATACACACGAGACCTCGACATCATAGTATCAGAGAGAGGGCGCCCGGCGTTCCACCCAAAGGGTAGAACGCAGCTAACTATGAGGGTTTCTCTAAAGTAATCACTCAAAGAGTTCGAAGAAGTGGTAGAGGGTTATTGAAGATTGCGCTTAGTAAGTTGTGTGACCTCCCGAGCGCATGTTGAGGTTGTGAAAGAGCGGGTGATGTGCTGCCGCACGACAGAGTCCATGTGTTGTGTAGAGAAGTGCTACGGCGGACGAGTTGCGTGCATGTATACAGGATATGAACGCAGAACTTGTTGCCAATCTCGCGGGTGACCGTCAGATGGAGCGGCGTATAATTCGTACAAACACGCACATGTGTACGTCCTACGTCCTAAGCCGGCATCTGCTTCACGACGAACACAGGCCTCCATCCCGGCTGCACCGTGACCTGAATCCTGAATGTGAGGCTGATCCCGTCCTTGTCTTTTGCCTCGTACGTGTTCTTCGAGGTGAGAGTGGTCGCCTTGTCGGTCGCCTGCTCGTAGGCATCATACGGCCCTCCCTCCACCGCACTAGCCCTGTCCGCCAGAGAACAGGCACGCCGAACAGAACAGCCTAGTCAGCCGCTACGGGTCTACCAGCCGCAGAAAGACGCGAATACGCATACGCACGACGGCGAAGTTCATGTAATGGGCGTCGTCGAAGCCGACGCGGAACTGCGTCCCGCCCGCGACGCCGTGCAGCGGGCGGGCTCGTTGAGCCCCGTGAGCGCCTGCGCGCGGCGGCGGTAGGTCTCGTCCGCAAACGCGATCGACGTCTCGTCCATGACCGGAAGATCTTCCTGTTCTGGATGCACGAGAACGTCATCTGCTCGAACGGCGCGATGTCGCCCGGCTTCTTGTGGTACTCCCCGGAGTGGAAGTGGCTCGCGAGGTACGTGATCTTGAACTGCGCCCCGTTCTTGATCGTCGGCTGCAGCCAGTGGCCCAGGAGTGCGACCAGTGGCGGGACGTCGGGCAGAGGCTGCTCCATGACCTGCGAACGGTACGGAGGGGGGGTCAACAACCTGGATACTGGCAGCAGCTGGGCTGTGTGCGAGGCGCGCGGCGCACGGCGCACTGCGACGTACTCCGGAACGTTTCTGCTCGAGCTGAGCGAACGACATCACGAGATCGACAACGGCTACAGCGAGGGCTGCCATGGTGTGCACTGAGACGAGTGTGAGGGTTAGATCGGATGGTTATGAGTGGGTTTCGTTGAGACTTATATATGAGATGTTACCAGATGCCCTGACCTACGTTGCTATTAAGGTTGCTTTATTGAGAGTAACTCGTTAGTGCAGCTGTCGGGAAGTTGACTACGACATGCCTCATATCGAGTAACAGATGCAGATGTGCGCATGTCATTGTTTTCACACACTCACCGTCTCTTGCTAGCTCCATGCGGTATCGATGCCCGTAGGAGCTTTGCGACCTGGGATGAAATCGCGTACGCAGTGTTGACGACTTGCCAGTGAAACTCGCAGAAGGACGAGACCCAGAGTCAGCCGCCTCACGGTGGCAAGCGCTGTCGGTTGTACGCCAAATGAACTTCACAGTCGTAGCTTTAGGATTTACGATGCTGCGTTGAGAAGGAATGTCAGTACATGGCGTGTAAATTTACTCACCGAAGCCGAAGGGGTAAATAGTGTGTCATCGTAGTGAATCGTGAGGCAGGAGTGCGATGAGTGCCAGCTACCGGGATGTAATCGGCACCTGTAGCCCACGGTAGAACCAAGAAAAAAGTGTTCGAACGCCACGGTCTTCCCTGCGACTGCAAAGAAGTAGATCAGGTCCGTGTAAAAGCATTGGATCCGCCAAGAAACAGGCTGACCCGAACCTTGTTGAACCCATGGCTGCCAAGCTGGTTTATGAAGTTGTACTCGAGAGTACTGGAAGGGGGAAATTCACTCAATCGGGAACAGCGACACGACTCAACGACATAGATGTCCTGTCGTGACGTGAGGAGCATCAGCCGATATATGGGCAGTGAGCAAGCATTGTACGTACGTAGTTGCGATCCACGAATCTCAGGCCCGCAACGCATCCATGAAACTGTCACCGGTCGGCCGGTCTTCCAGGCAGAACGATTCATACTACACATCTCAGAAAGATAGGGCTACACAGCGCAGCGTATACTAGCACATCGATATCGCACTAACAACACAGTGAGCAAGCCGGAGCTCAGGCCGCCTTCGCGCTGCCCCACGCGACCTTTTTACCGCCAGTCGTCGGCGCGGGCGCGGGCGCCGTGACAGCGTCCTTGCCCGCCTCCGCGGGCTGAGGCGCAGCCTTCGACGGGACAGGCAGCGGTGCGCCGCGCAGGGTGTCGAGGACACGCTGCGCGTGCTCCGTGTTGCGGATGAACCAGCCGGCGTACCGCCTCCCGACGGTCGACTCAGCGATGCGGATCATGTTCTGTGCACGGCGCGACACAATCAGCTCCTGACATTTTCGCGATGTAGAAAGGTGCGTACCCCGTTGATGACGAAGTCCAAGTCGCTCGTCGAGATCGTTTGCCCGCCCAGGAGACCTTTCTCGTTGTCGACCCTGCTGACGCTTCTGCTCGCCTGCTTCATGACCATCAGCTGCTGCACCATCTCCTCCTCATCCGCGTCGAGGAAGCCCGCGAGCTTGTTGGCGTCGAGGCTGGCATAGAGCTTGAGGAAGCTGCGGAGCGTCGGGACCGGGGCCTGTGCGCGCACTTCCGACAGGAACAAGGAGAGATGGCGCTGGGCAGGCTCCACCGGGGGATCCTGGATGTATGTTGCGAGGAGGGTCTCATCGTCGTACGGTGGGGGGTTGGCGGAGATGAATTTTGGACAAGCGTAGAGGAAGAGCTCTTCGAACGCAGGGATTCCCTCCTCACTGCACAGGACAACGGATGTGAACAACAGGACTCTCCAAGCGGACAAAACTGTCGCACGCACCCCCGAGACATCTTTGTGAACTGCTCCCCGTAGCGCTCCTTCACGATGTTAGATATGTTATCGTCTACCCTAGTGGGCGAGAGGGCGTTGCAGATCGCAAACAGCGCATACATCCGATCTGCGGTTTTGTTAATCTATAAGAGATCGTCAGCAAGAGATGCGTGCAACTAAAAAGATGGCGGCGAACCTGATCGTATTGGTAGCTCCTTGTGTGGTACTGCCGCATCCGCAGGATGAAGTTCAGGATGGACACGAAAGCACGGATGGCGTCGGGGTATCTGCGCAGCATGATATAGCAAAAGCCGACATAGTAGTAGGTCGTCACATGGCAGGCTGTTACGCGGGTGAAGGGGGACTATACGGGAAGACTGAGATCAGCGTATCCGGTATTACACGAGAATCGCAACCCACCTTCTGGTTCAACTCGACGCTTTCCATCACTTTGAGCGCGAGTGTGAAGTCACCGAGAAGACTGTGAACGCGGAGGAGACCGATGACACTGAAGTAACCAAGCAGCTTGTAGAGGGGCTTGGTGCCGTACTCTCCAACAAGTTCACTGCAGAGGGTTGTCTAGGGACCCTATGGTTCAGCCAGAGCAAAAGAACTTACGCAATCTCCTCTGCACTCTTCCCTTCTTGTAGAGCAACTAGATGCTCGTTGATCTTCGATTTTTGGATAAGGGAGTAGAGAACGTTCAAAACGCTGTACGAGCTCCAAACCTAACAGCCAGTTCATGCTAAACCTTCCAAGGCGAGTCGTGATGAAACATACCTGGTTGCCATCCGCCAATAATGTGAGCTCTTCTTCTGTCTTTGACTTGACCTTCGAGCGCCATACGCAAAAGGACTGGAATTGATATATGAACTCGTCGATGATGTCCCACAGCCATTGTTCGGGAAGCTCGAGAGATACTGGACCATCGGAGTCTGCCAGGCCACAATCAAAACCCATGCGTTTCGAGGGAGAGAGAATGACTTACTAAGGAGATAGTTGAACAGCTCGCAACTGTTTTCGTAGGAATGAAAACGGTCGTCGATATCGGGGCTGAGGCGCGAGTAGACATGGCGGTAGTAGAGTTCACGGTAGAGAATCAGGAAGATCGGGTCTGGGGGAGGTTTGAGGTTAGAAGACCACTAACACTTCGAGGTACGTACCATCATTCACCAAGGGAGCGATGACTTCCGCCTCCGGCCATTCGGTCTTGGCATAGAACTTCTCCGTCAACCGGTTCCAACCACTCTCGTACGCGACAGTAATTTCGGCAAGATCATTATCCAGTACGGCTTTATGGAAGTGGGCGATGAACTAGGAGAACTTGAGTGGGATGGTGGAAATACGAGCCTGTCTACTCACGCGCTTGACGACATCGGGGATCTGAGCAAACGCGGCCTGCTGAGCCATCTGCTGCTGTACTGCAAGTATTGTTGCTTCGTCTATTCTAGACTGTGCTAACGGTCGGAGATGTTGAAAGCGAGCAACGAGTCGGAGACAGCTTGACAAACGTACCATCTTCATAGAGTCCGTTCTGGCCATAGGTGCCGATAGCGAGGTTGAGGTCGACGTCCTGAAGGTCTTCGTCCAGATCGGCTTCCCAGAGAGCTTTTCTGTGCTGAGACATTTTGTATGAGGAGATGTGAGCGGGCTAATAGTAAGTAAGATGAACGAGTAGCAAAGTCAAGCTCAAGAGATCGACTACCAGTTGTCAGTGGCTACTCAGACTCAAAAATTCAGTCGAAAGAGAGTCGGCGTCTACAGATGTACCGGCCACGTGCCATCGCTACTAGTTAAGCGCTGCTGACCGCAACGCTTCGGGCCGACGCCTTGCGCTTAAGGAACGTTGAATCTGATCGGTGACGGCGAGAATATTCGCATTGCTTCAATGCTTGACCATCTCTTTGCTCCTGACGGCAACCACTAGTTACACCATCGGCAGTAGCTTTTCCTCTTAATTAGCTATCGGTGACGACTGGTTGCAGCGTTGTATCGCAGATCTATACGGACTTCAAGGAGGGCATCTTACTCTGGTATGTCGTTGCAATATGAACCCCGTCTTATAGTCCCAATGCCATGCTCAACATTTCGATATGCATAACCCATGTCTGCTTTACAGCACTGCTCGTCTATATCCGACCCCCGCGCAGTATCGTTGCATAGGACACTAGGGCGAGAGTGTCGAGAGAACAGTATGAACTCCAGTCTCGTTTCTCTACGGTACGTGTGCATAATCTTGCACGCCTCAAATCGTTGAAAGTCAAGCAACCTCATATCGCACAAATCCTCGTAGCACGCTTCCACACAAACTGGAGTCGGGACGATGGGACATTGTCCGCAAATGTCTCAGGTATTTAATCTGTAACATTGCCACGTTTTTGTCACTTTTATATTGACCAGAGTTTCTACACCAGCACTGAAGCTGCAGCTTGTGTGCAAAGTCCCCCCACCCTCTCACATCGGACCGGCCAGCGAGGCCCGAGAGTGAGCCGCGCCACACGGCGACGGACGAAAATCTCACTCCCAAACATTCTACCTGTACGTAGTTTGTGGAATTGGGTCGTTATTCATTGTTCACCCTGCATGATAGCTGTCTACGCCCTCGCGGAGATCGGAGGATGATGCGTTTACAAACTATCCGAATTTCGAGGAACGTGTGAGCGAGTTGTCGCGGCAGAAGATCAATCGAACATTGATGATTAAACGGGTCCAAGAAGTCATTAACAAGAACTTCGGTATCAAGTATATCGTAGAGCCTTTTGGAAGCACTTGCTATGGCGCTGGCCGAGCGTCGAGCGACGTCGATCTTTGCGTTCTCGTGAGCATTGCCATTGAGCCTGTTCAAGGACTAACGGACTGACTCGAACCCATCGAGGATCCGGCCTACCCTAATGGATTTCGAACGTTCAAGGAATATAACCGGAGACCTCGTGAGTCCCAACCATTTTATGCAGGAGTCTCAGACATAATCTAAACATCTTTACCTCCAGCTATATATAATGTTCAGTACGTCTTTGTCGAATACGCACGAGGAACTACGACGTTAACGTAGGGTTAGATCTCTAGCGCGGATTTTCGAACAAGAGGGCTATCAGAATGTTGACTATGTCGCTAAAGCCGCTGTTCCAATAGGTCAGTATACGGCATCCTCGTCGAGCGAAGCACGCATCTCATTGAGCTGGTCTCCCAAAGTGAAGCTGACAGATCCTGTGACTGGCATGTCCTCCGACCTGAACATCAACAACCGGCTCGGAGTGTACAACACCCGCCTCCTTCGCCAGTACTGCCTAAGCTTTCCACCGCTTGCACCGCTGCTTCGAAAAATCAAGAACTGGGCAACTCATGTGGATCTCAACTCGCCTTCACCGGCTAAGGGCCAGCAACGTTCGTTCAGCAGCTATGCATTGACACTGATGACTGTAGCACTCTTCCAAGTGAGTTTGGCTCGCTCGCGGCACTCGTTCTCTCTGACGCGTACGTTGCGCAGAGCAAGAATCTTTTGCCCAATCTGCAGGGAGACAGATATCCCGTCGTAGATAAGTACCACTGGATCGTCCAGTGGGACGGTGCGCATCACGCATACACTAGGGTCGATATCCAGTGGGGCACGGCTCCTAGCTGGAGACCGCCGGAAAACTGCCATCTACTGGGTGGCCTCCGGACATGGTTCAAGTACGCCTCTCGCTCACAACTCACTATCGATTATACGGATGAGGTTGACCGGTGCGCTGGGTAGATACTGGGGGTATGAACACGACTATCGATCCTCTGACGTGGTCGTCAGCATGCGCGACGGCGGCCTCGTGAAGATGGACGCGGCCACGTTTTTACCGCCAACTCTGTTTGGTATTGAGCAGACGAAGTCGGAATCCGAGCATCGATTGATCGTCCTCGATCCTTTCATCCCCAAGGTGAGTCTATCGGGACACTTTCAACCTCTCACTGCTATGCACTGACACGAACGACTCTTTGCGTGTGCAGAATTGCACTGGGAGGATTGAGCCCACCATATTGCGCGAATTCCAAGAGCTATGTCAACAGCAGTACCAAAGGTTCATTCCGCTCCGACCGAAGGATATCCCTCGTATCCGGACGAGTTGGGATGATCTCCTGATACCCGCACCGCCAAGAGTATGAGACTAGATACGTTACATCATCATGTACCGCGGAAGATCTACTCGTACATTGCTGATGAGCTACAGGGATGTCAGGGAGATGGCTATTGTCCCCGCGCATTCTTCACCTTCCTCTCTTTCCGCTTGCGGTAGAAGAACCAACCGGGTTCACGGGTTATGAAGGCGATGTTTTCCCTACGGTTCGTTTACCATACTTCAGACTGGCCTGGGCGGCTTCGCCGCATCCTCACTCTTCACGTTCGGAAGAGACTGTCGCGGCTGCACCTTCCTGGCTTTCTTACCCATCGAACCGTCTCGCAAGAACTTACCCTGAGTCTGCGACACCAACCTTGCGGTCATTCCTAACCTTCCCCCCCTTCCCCGCACCGGTCTTCCGTGCGCCGCTGGGCGACCTGGATATTCTCAATTGAGAAACCTCCTCGCTGATACGCTTGAAGCGCGTCTCGTCCGTCCTTGCGCTTCTCAGCGTCGAGCTCCGCCGCCCAACGGTCCGCAAGCGTGTCGAGCTCCAGGAAACCGTAAATAGACCGGTCGACGCGTTCCTGCGATCTTCGCCTGCTTGACTCTGGTCGCGCGCCCTTTGCCCTTGCCAATGCCCGCGTTTTGGTGCTTTGTGGAGGACGTGGACGCGTCCTCCGTCTTCACGTTCGCGTCCGCGTCCTCGTCATCTGTGCCGGCCTTACTTTCTGCGGAAAGCGTGGATGGCGCGCTGCTTCAACATTCGTTCGACCACGATTCCGAGCAGCGGGGGCTGTCGTTTGCTGAGACGGGTTCGGGCGTAGGAGGGTGCGGCGCTGATCGAATAACTATGTCCACTTCTCCATCTATCAGGGAGGTAGGGATTCCAAGCATGCGAGTTGGGAAGTATGACTGCAATATGTAACATGTGCGTTGCTGAAGGTGAAAATGCGTTATCGAAATCATTTGGTACTCTTCCCAGACTTCCCGGAGAAGGTACAGGTTCACGCTTGTTCGCCTTCTCGCCTTGCCGCTTGTCGGCCTTCTTGAGCTTGCTCGTCTCGTCTCTCGAGACTGCGCGGTTCACGTCGAGCGTTGCCCATGTAGCACGAGATTCTGAAGCATGGATACCGATGGATTTAGTGTGAGTAGGGACAGTAATTGGGATCTTATTGGCCTGTAAACGGGAATGAGGGAAAGTACACTGCTGCGTCATGGAGCGGTATACCCACTATCGCAAGCTATCTCCCGCCGTCTCCGGACCAGGAATGTCGCTCTGCTCCATGACTTTGTCTGCATCCTCCTTGCCGAGCCTGTCCCTCTCGAGCGACCAGTAGCTGTCACCATGAACGTACAGTAGGCCGTCCTCCGTGGCTTCAGAAATTACGTTCCGTACAAACACTGTAGAATTGACCTCAGGCGGCGGTGGAGTCAGATTCGCTGGCTTCTGGTCATCCTCGCTGTCGTGAAGTTACTGCCCCCTAACTCCGGTCTTCCGACTCGTCTTCACCCGCTCGTTACCCTATCATCGTTCTCCGCCTTCATCTTCGCTTCCTCAGGCTCCGATCCGCGTCCTTGCGATCGTTGAGCATAGAAACCAAAGCTCTTCGAGCGCATCAACCGACCCCGAGACTTCCTGCTCGGTCTTCACACCATCCTCGTTCAAGACAAGGGGTGCGAGAGGAATGTGAACGGAGTAGACGGGGGCGTATGGCAGTAAGATGGCGTGCAGATCCTACTCGGTGATGTCGAAGGGGAGGTTGCGTACGAATAGACGGCTGTGGTGCCGGTTCGGCCTTCTTCTTTGACCGTAGGCTTGGCTTTCTTCGCTGCTGCGAATCCAGTAGTCCTGTTCTGAGAGTATCTAACCGAGGGGAACCTTGAAGTGCAGCTTTTTCGCAGCAAACACGGTCGATAAAGTCTCGAAAATGGCATCTGCTTTCAGAAAATAGAAGAAACGTTCATCAGGGCGTGAGACGGGTGGGGATCGTAAGTATTCGTACCGATACTCGAGTCTTCCTTTCCCTACTCGGTCATTCCACCTTCTCCGCGCCTTGCAGCTTGTTGTCCTTCTTTCAAAGCGCTTCGGATGTGATCTCGCTTTGCAGAGAGATCACGACTGTGCGATTAGCGAGTGAGTCACCGAAGCCTCACGGTCGGAGGACACGACACGGGGGTCTTGCCATTGGGGAAGCTTTGCCTTCGACTCTTCGACTTCGTCATCTTCCAGGTCCTTGTTCGCGACGTTGCATCCTTGGGAGCGAACGAGACACAGCCGACGTACCCTCCCATTTCCTCTTTCCCATTGTGGGAGATCGTCGCGCACTTGGCAGCGGCAGGTGTATGTGGTGGGCTACAAATCTTGAGTGTGAAGACCTAATCCGATTCTCGAGAAGAAGAGAGCGAATGAACCTGGAATGAACAGACTGCAAGTACTACAGGCCTGAGCTGCATCATCATCATGCATCTTGGTACTAGACAAGCGCCTACTTTGTCCTCCGGCCGGATCCGGGACGAGCAGGTGATCGTGTCCTTCGTGACCTCGCTGAGATCGCGAGTCGCTGTGGCAGGCTGCTGCAGGATGTGCTCTTGCCAGCACGCCACCGTCTTCGCTCTCCATTAACACAATCCTAACGGCCGCAACGTTTCGTCTGCACAAGATAGCGCTACTAGGGAACTGGTCCGCGAGCCCGGTGAGATACTCTCATTCGCATAGATACTAGTATATTATACTTACTCACCATGTCGTCCTGCAGGAAGTCTCTAAGGCAAAGGGACGGGCGTGACACATATCCTAGGTGGGTAGTGCGTAGTCCCCTTTGGACCTACGCGTCAGTCAAGCAGCGTGTGCCATCTGGAGATCGCAACATCTCCCGCCGGGCTGTGGAGGTCGTTCTTCGGCGTCGTCGGGCGTCGGAACCCTTCGAGGCCATTGCATACACGAGGCTACCCAACATGCTTACTTCAGGGCGGGGAAGCTGATGTGTGAGAGCCATCCATCCCCTATCTTGACGCACAGCAGATTGATGAAATTCTTCAGGATGGTTCTTCAGGACGGTTCTCAGTATCAGTCAGCCTCCTATCAAACCTAACTGTCGCACATCAGTGCTGCCGCGGTCGTCGTACTCAAACCTTGTCGAATGCCACACCGATGCTGAACGTTAACGAACGTGAAGAGACACCAGCATGGTGGCATGGATGTGGCGTTGCCCGCAGCCTAGCCCACCACACAATACCTCGGGGGACAACTTGTTCTCGTCACATCCTGCTGCAGATTTCGACCCCTTCACCGCGTTGCAGGCTCAAATTGTATCATCTTATCGAGCTGAACGTTCCTAACACGCTTTTTCACCTTAGAAGTAAGTTTGCAGTCAACATAAAAATAGCGCCTTATCTTCCCCCCTCCGTAGGAAAATTTCCGAACCACATCTGACTGTTTGACTGACTTATGTCCGTAGATGCGCGGAGCCTCGAAACATGCGGAGGTACGCGGCATGATTGATGCGTCTCGGAGGAGTTATTACCGCACTAGGTACTCCCTGACGCCTTACACTAGGCTCGGCCACAATTCACGAATCAACCCGAACCTGATGCTGATGCTCGGGCAAATTTGCTGCGTATCTTGCAGCTGCTCGGTGAGAACGACCTGGCCCAGATGTCGTACACAGCGGCTTCCTTCGCCTCTCCCGTCGCCCTATCTGAACCGCATGGCCACAAGGCGGTTGCTACTGTGCTCCTGGACCACCCTTCCCATCGCCAACGCACTTCCCTGCACGACCAATCGCCGCTCGAACTCCCCAACGCAGCCCCCTCGTGTGACGGCGCGTCCGCATGTAACGGGCCCGGCTGGGGATAGGTCGGATTGTGGCGCGTTCAGGCTCGCACGACCCGCCAGGTTGGAGATGCGCGCACCAAGTCTAATCGCTTCCCTCGCGTATGTGCTTGCCGCCTCCCTCGTTGCTCGCTAGGCGTCCCCGCACCACTCAGCCGGCAAGATAGCAGCAGGCGCGACTGCACGTTGCGTCCGCCCATGGCCTCGAGGCCCGAGCTGTGATCATCGTTGTATCGATATCGCATGCGCGAACTTTGCATCCGTCGGGTCGGAATGTCTCTGGGCTTCCTGAGTAGTAGGTGTTCTGAAGCTGTAGCCTATGGTCGCACTAGGGCGCACTCGGTCAGACATCCATTCATGTCGGACTTGGCGGTCTCGGTCTAGCATCGGTGTGGCAGCTCGATTGGCCGACAGTGGCGGAGGCAGAGAAGGACACGCCAGTCGGACGCTGTCGCACGTCGTATCCATTTAGCTATGGTCGCCGCTCAGGATTCCCACCGTGTCTCACATCGTCAACTGTATTCTGCGTCTTGATTCCTGGACTCTGTAACTCGTTCCCTGGTCACCGCCCTTCTCCAGCGTCCCGAAACGCCGGAAGAAATGTGGAACCATCCGTCCCCTGGCATCCATCCACGCACCATTCCTCCGCATCGTGCTCGTTCTTCCACATTCACAGAGCCCGTCAGGCTCCGTCAGGCCAAGGTTCTGGTCTCGTAATCTCAGCCGTCCAACGTCCCCACGTCCATCTTACAGCGGCAGTGTCACAGGCTCGCAGCCAAGCCTCCCGGGCAACGCCGAAATGAACTATACATGCACTCGTTCACAGCATGAACCTTCTTTCTGCGAGCGCGGTCCACGACTGCCAGAACGTGTGGCCACGAGGCTGCGCGGTATTTTGGCAATCGCGCTTCCTCGGAGAGATGCCTCGCAACCCCGGGCCCGACATCCGTGGCTTCTCGCCCGCTTGTGCAGAGTTACGAGACCCGGCTAGGGCGCCCGCCACGCCCCCCTCCCTCGTCTCCGTGCTCCCCGCCTTTATCGCGGGCGTCGTGGGGGGCTGGCGACACGTACTACGCAGCTTGCGTATGCGAGGCGGACTCCACGTGTGGGCTTATCGCGGGGTTCCTCGCCCTCGTCTCTCGCGCGGACGCTGGGCCTATCGGCGTCGACGAAGGAGAAGGAGGACGCAGAACCTGTCTGTGCTGAGCTGCGCCGGCCACCTAAGGCAAGACACGTAACGGGAAGCGCGTTTGAGAGGCGATTTAGCCCGTTGCGGACAAGCACCTCCCATCGCCGAGAAAGGGACGTCGTAAGAGAAGGTATGCAGGTATGCACGCACCGCCAGAACGCAGGACCCGCGTGCGCGTGCGGACATCTGCTTGTCCCCGGGTGGCACAAAGATAGTGCAGTGACACGGGTAGGTGCATGATGCACAAACACTGGGAAATCCGTCGGACCTGGAACGACGACATTGTCCGCGCCCGGGGGCGTCCGCGCTGCGCGAGAAATGGGGACATCCTCCTCCGGTGCGCGATCCCGAGCGTGCTCCGAGGCACGGCCGTCCGGGACCGACACGCGAGTGCGCGTGGCTCGACGCGATCGGCTGGCTGTGTTGTCCCGCTCCGGGGGAATGCACTGCGGCCCCGCTCGAACGTCTGTCGTCATCCGTTGCGTATCATGTGCACGCGCGCAGACGCGTACGGACGACTGCGTTGGCTTCGGGCGGACAGGGCCCCTGGGCCGGGCACCCACGAGAGTGCGGGGCGCGAAGCGCGATCGTCCCGGGGTTGTTCAGCTAAAGCTTAGGAGATGAGATGAGAAGCTGGCGATGGTGTGGAAGAGCGGACGCACATGATTTGTATGTCGTCTCCACGATCTGGAGGCTGTTCGCGCCCCACCCTCGTCTGAGATCTCGCAGTGTATCCCAGCGCTGAGAGTCTTAGAGAGACGCATACGATTCGCAAGGCACGCGGGGACGTTCGCGGGAAGCGAGGGCGACAAGATCCAGCCGAGCGTGGGTGGCACATACGCTTCGACATCTTGTCGTGGAAGGAGGGCCGGGGACGGGTTCTTTCAGACATCGCAAACATTGGGCTGGAGTGGCGCATATGGAAGGTGAGTCGTCGATGGCCGAGAAGATAACGGACCAACACTGGTATTGCGCGGCCTCGCTGCATTGTACTGATCCAATGCGGGTCGGGGAGGCCGAGAACGTGCACCTGGGGCATACGGGCTGCTCGGGATCTCTCTGGGGAAAGAATGGTTGGAGATCCCGGGGGCACGAAGGAGCACGAACGTTTGTTCAACTATGTGCGACTCCGGGCGCGTCATCTGGTCTGGATCGTCGAGATGCGTGATAAAAGAGGTGAATGTGCGGGAGGGGGTGGAGATATGCGATGGATGTCCGTACAAGTTCACCGTGGACGCGCGATTATCTGTTCCCGAAAGCGGTACGGCGGTCGAGCGTCGATGGATGGATGCCAGATGGATCGCGGATAGATTGTGCGCAAGACGATATCCGAAGCCTCGAGCATCTGTCTGGAGGCATCGAATCAGTACGGCATTCAAGATGACCGCGGAAAGGCCTGAACACGTACGAGGCGGACATGTGTTACGTTGTGTACGTCGGATGAGCGGAGTGTCGGTGAGTGATTAGTAAATGGGCTGCGGTTGAGAATACGGCAGTAATGCTTAGAGCAGCTTGGTTGCCGGAAGGGTGCGAGCATGCCGCCACATTGAGCCTTGTGGGCAGGGGGCTCTTATGCGGGAAGTGAGGTGTACTTAATGCACAGTCGCAGTCGCCCTGTACGTGCATGGAAGAGCGGCCGTCGTGTACGCAAGCGAACTGTGAACGTTTGGCCCGTGCCAATGGGCTGCGGGGTTTAGCCTGTACCGTGCTCCAAAACGGTCAGGAATCCTCCTGTCTCTTCAGGTAAGATGCTCCATCGCGAGAAGTATGAAAGCGTGGCGAGAGATGACGAGAAGCTTGCCGTACAGAGACGATCGCGAAGGCCAAGAATATGAAAGGTGTACAGTCGCAACATTGGCGGACTTACCTGGCCGCGAAGCAAGCACACGACAAATATTCGACCGCTGCGTACGTCAACGGTTTGCGAAAAACTCCACGGAACGGTCAGTGGATATGTCAGAGAACATTCAGCCAAGTCAGGTGGCGGCTTAGTGAGGAGGATGCGGGCGAGCTAGTGCCTGCTAGTGCGCTGCCGACGCTCGAGATGAGTGTACAAGAGTCAGAACAAGACGAGCGCGGCCACGGCGGCGATGGGTCGGTGGCTTGTTCGGGGCGGCGTAATCGGGCGCTCCGGCCAAGGGAACCGTGCGTGGGAGCCCAAGACCCTAACCCAGACGCGCAGCGATAAAACTGAAGACGAGGGAAATCAAACTCCGTCGTCCTCTTTTTTCATGTTTTGGTACCGTTAGGCTTTGCTTCCTCGTCCTCGGCCCTCCTCGCTGCCTTTCCTGCCAGCTGTGAGCGTAACAAGGCGTCTCATCACAGGTGCGTAGCGTCCTTGTCTGTTGGGAACACGTTTTGACCAAGGACTGGCCCGTGCGCACAGTCGCAAAATTTTTATGATTTTGCCGCCGATTCGCCGCCGAGAAACGAGTCGAAGCGCGGGTTGCTGCGTCTGAGGAGAGCAGGGCGCGGACATACGTCCGTGGAGGAGAGAAAAACACAAAAACAACAGGAGGTGAGTGTCTTTTGCCTGCAGGACGGGGGGTGCGACGGGACGGGGGCAAAGGGTTTTCGGGCGTTGGGCGCCACGCGGCTGTGCCCTTCCATATCCGGGTCCCAGGCACCTCGCTCCCTCGTATTTATTACCCTGACTCATTGTTTTCCGCCTGTGCTCAATGATCCTGCTTTCCCCCCTTCAGTTCTGTCGTCTTCAGGGTTTCAACTATGATTACCCTTAGTCCTGGTTGCCTCTGCGACGTCTGCGCAGAGGAGTACGGCCCTCACAACCTGCCTCATTCTATTCCTTGTGGTGAGTTCCTCGTCGCCGTTGCCGTCGTCGAGTCCAAAATTTTTTCTCATCGTCGTCCGCTCACAGGTCATGTCCTTTGCCTCAACTGCTGCAACAATATCATCAAAAAAACACCTTCACGTCTTACGCCTGTCTGTCCTTTCTGTCGCGTCCAGTTCGCGAACGACTCCGTTCGCCTGATCCGCATCGACTACGGCAGCGGTTGGTCAACCCCCAAGCGCACCACTACCCCCGCCCAGGAGCCCGATGCTGGAGATGACGACGTCTTGCTCTTCAAGCCGGGTACCACCAAGACCAGGGCCGAGGCCAGGAGGCTCGAGTCTAAGGTGGCCCAGGTCGCAGCGAAGAAGTGCTCCGTGGAGGAGGTGACGACCTTGCACAAGGAGCTGCAGGACTGGTTACAGTCGGACAGGTTCGACGACCAGGTGCGTGATAGATTTTTTCTCCGTTTATCGACGTTGCTCATCGCAGTCCGTCGGCAGACCTCCTCTCTCCAGCTCAGTGCCGCTCTCCTGCGCGCTATCCTTGTCAACCATGTTGCGCACTCCGAGGCCACCCGTGTCGCGAAGGCCGTTGAGTCGCATCTCAGGGAGCGGTTGGAGCAAGCCGAACTCGAAAAAGAAAAAATGGAGGCCGAGTTGCGCAGTCTGGTGAGTTCCCGACTTCGGAATCTTTCAAAAATATCTTGCTGACAGGCGGCGAAACGCAGCGGTCGCAGTACTCTCAGAAGGCGCAGGAGTGGCAAAGTCTTCGTGCCGAGGTCAGCCGGGTCAAGATCAAGTCCGTCGCCCCCTCGTTGGGTGTTCCCTCGACGCCGCCCCCCAGCGCCGTCCCCCCATCGCTGAGCTCCGGCCTGGTCACACCGCCTCGTCCTCAATCTGTGTCTTCGGCGTCGGCCGGCTCCCGTTCTGGTGCCACTTCGCCGACGTCCCCGACTCGCACCTCGTACACGCCGTCGTTCCCGTCCTCTCTTGCTCGGGCTCCCCCATCCATTCACGCGCGTACGACGTCCCTCCATACCGTTCAACGATCCATGACGCCTTCGCTTCGGTCCGGCACTCCTGCTGTCAGCGGCGCTGACATCGCCCGACCTGCGACTATACCCCCCAAGACCCGCCGGATGTCGATGTCGACGCCGACACCCACCAAAATGTCACGCTCGAGCTCCAGCTCGGACGAAAAAGAGAAGCTCCGCGTCGACGACAAGCAGCGGGAGAAGGATGAACGGCGTGTCCAGCTGATCCAGCGCTGGATCCCGTCCGTCGACGCCATGTCGCGCAGCCCACCCACCGGACGGCCAGAGAGGTTTGAGAACCATCTGTCGTCGGCTGCGTCTCGCCCGCATGCTTCCATGGTGCCGCCTATCATGCGGTACAAGACGCCTCTGTCCAACGCCTCGCCGTAATGGATAGTCGGACTCTACCTCACATGGTTTGCTATTCGTATTTATCGTTCCGCGGATCACTTATTTCTCCTCATCTCTGCTGCTCTCGCCCTCTGGATACCGTACTACGATATACATAGTCCCCGCGTCTCCCATAATCTCCGTTTCTCCCTATCTCTCTCCATCTCTCTCCATCTCCTCCATCTCTCTCCCGCTCCCGTCATGGAATGACTTCTGGATGCATCTACTCTTATCTGACTGCGTATATACTTATCCACTTCTAGTTCACTGTACATGTTGGGTTTCCCAGGTCCCGCACGCCGCGCTACCCTCCGCACTTACGCGTCCTTTCTTTCTCTCTTCCCCTCAGATACCTCCTTTCTTGTGTTGTCTTGCTCTCCGTCTCCCTGTCTCCCGTCTCCCGTCTCGCTGACTCTCGCCCTGACATTGTTGTCTCGCTCGTCTCGCCGTCTCGTCTCCCACGCTCTCGTGGAGTACGACTCGTAATCTCTCTCCGGCCCTCTCGATCGCTCGATCTTACAGCTTACCTACTCCCAGTGTAGCAATGGTTGTTTATCTTTCCTGTTACTCGCTTTACGACCGTCACGGATACTTAGAACGTTGTCACGATACCAATACGATACTTCATGACCTTTAGAGATTGTACACTCCGCGTGCGCCCGAGACTCTCAAGCTCTCAAAGCTTCTCGAAGATGCGGGCTCCAGCTCCAGGTATGTGCAATGTGTCAATGTGTTAAAGCATTAGATCTAGAGCCCGGGCGAACCATATGTATGTCATCCGCCGACGGCCTTCGCGAAGGACCGAGTAGACGGGAACCAGTTCGCATCGAGCTCCTCAAGTCAGGGTCTGGGTTGCGTCTGGTGCAGCACACGACTCGCTATCTCGACCCCGTTTTGCCCCAATCGCTGTCCGACAATTCAAAGACAAATCACAGGTCGAAGTCGAACGGGGCTCAAGGAGCCTGCAGGTGTTGGGTGTGTGTCATCGACGACGCACTGAACTGCATCCGTGCTGAGCCTTTTTGATACGCAAGTTCGGCGAAGACATGGTCCCCGGGGCGGCTGCGGTCGAGACTCTGTCGGATATCCCAGGGACGGGGAAGACGGCATGCGATGAATACAATGAATATGATGGAGCAGATGGATACTGTGCAGCGTGCTTGGGAGTCGACGCGCCTGGAGCACCGTGGTCCCTGTCGAGCAGCGCGGGCGGAGGGCTCCGAGTCCGCAGAGCTTCGCAGGTCTGCATGGGACTTCCGCGGCAGCGGGTGGCGGCTGCGTGGGTTCTGAACTCTCTGTGCAGGTGCAGGCTGCAGGTGCTCCGTAGGCTGCAGCGCTGTGTGCGGCGAACTCGAATTCAAGGGTCCTCTATGCTCTATGGCATGGATGCTGTACGGGCAGAGGGCATTCCTCGCCCGGCTGCAGCCTGCGGTGGCCACAGATCTGGATCCGGATCCACGATCGACGAGGGTGTTTAGAAGGGTCTGCGTGACGTGGGGGAGGCCGGAGCTTGGAAGCCCAGTCGTCCAGATCTCGGTCAGATGGCCTCGGACGTGGGCCGTGTCCTGCAGCGCAGCGGAGGACGCGTGGTGAGAGGAGCTCGCACGGGGGTCTCGTGTGCCCAGTACCAGCGAGTACTCGCCATCCCTCAACGTCAACCTGCGTATGGGACCAAGCGCAGAATGAGCTCGCGCAGGCGCCGCCGCGTACGCGATACGCTAGCCCGGCTCACGCGAGTGGCGGGACGAACTTAGACAAACAAACGTTCTGTGACCCGGACGCCCACAACCGTGACGCACCCGCACCAATCACTCAAATTCGCAACGCGTTTTCCAAACCGGTCCATGGCCACCCGGGTGCCAGGCGCGCCCCCGCCGCTGGGTTGCCACTTGCGGATCTTGAAATGTGCACGTACATGTGAAGGTTGGAGGATCGTTTTCCACGCAGCGCAACCAGCGCCAGCGGACGGACGTGAATGTACGTTACGCGGACGGAGGAGGCGTGTGCATGTGAATTGCGCAGGCACGCCGTGAACGCTTGAGGGTGAAGCGACGGGACACACCGTGCGGTTCTGCCCGACTTGAGACGACTGCGAAGAACGCGTGTGAGCGGCCAAGGTGAGGAAGGATAGGACTCGCACTTTGCGCACGTCATGATGGCAGCCGCAAATGAAAGGTGTATGTATCAAACGAGGGTCTGGTTAATAAATGAGGGTTTGCCTAATGATACAGGATCGCAGCATTCCATCCAAACGATTGTCTGAGTTCGATCACAGACAGATTGTTCACATAAATATCGGCCTCGTCAAAGGGTCCTAGTGTTAGCGTGTTGGATTGCAGGGTTATACGGCGACGGCCAAGCCCTTGTGTTTGCGTGCTGGATACACATTTCTCGGAGGGACCGGGAGTTCCTGCAGATCTCTTCGTGGTTAGCAGTACCGCGATGTATCATTTCTATGCAAACCCTTACCGCGAATTGATTGGGGTCCATGACCCTACTATTGCCTCCCATACTCGCATACGAGCTCAGCTGGCCGCAGCCCGCGGAGCTGGTTCCTCCTAGAAGACGAATCTGGTCGCGGAGGGCCCTGCGGGAGTTGAGCCCCGCTAGCAAGGAGTTGAGGAGCACTGTCCAACCTGACCGTGAGCCTCCCATGCATGCGGCGACAAGGTGGAATCGTCGCTTACGTTTCGACAGGACGAAGTAGAAAGCAATGAAAATGAACGTCTTAGGCGAGACTGCGAACTGCACAGCGAGGTTCCGTGAATAAACGTGTAAGTCTGGCCAGCGGCTCCTTACTCACGGTGATCAAACATAACAACGTGCCGACACTGTCCAAGTGACCATGCCTCAGTATTAACAGACGTGCGAGTGAAATTGCCTCACGTACGCTGTCAGCGCAGCCGTGTTAATGCTGTACATAATCAAAGTGCGGATGATATTGTCGACCCTGAGATGAAATGAGTATTTATACGTGTGCAGGTAGGTTAACATGATCCTCACTGATTAAACCGAGTCCGACGTGTGGACAACAACCAACTCAGGATTGAAGCGATAGTGAGGTCTGCTGTAAAACAAGAGGATATGCTGAGATAGAACAGCCACTGGAGAGAGAACCTTCATGAGGCGATCGCAGGCAACTGAACGAAGAGCATACCGATATTTCGGTGAGTTCGCTATAGGTTGTGAAACTGTAGCTGATTGTTCTTCGTTAGAAACAGGTAACTCGGCTGGTTGAGTGGAAAGGCAGACTAACCATTTGATCGCTAATGCTGCAAATGAGTGTGTTAGACGCATCGCACCGAGTAAGTAGCTGATAACTCACCTAGATGACACGCTGCCGTACGTTTCAGTCAATTCAAGTCAATGGGTCCTTCGGGAACGACGCATATTACTTGCCTGCCATAGCAGTTGTGCATATTACCTACCAACATGTTCAGTACAACCCTGAGATGTGTTTGTTGAGGAAAGCTTACGTTTGCAGCGAGGAACACTCGGTTGCGGTCACTGACTACAGGCCCCTGGTCAGCAGATTGCAGAGGTCCGAATCTCCACCAGTACTCACGAATCCATATCCGGTAGCAGAATATCCTGAAAGAGTGTAAGCAAGGAACGTATCCAACAAGGATAAGGTGTTCGTACCCTCGCACTATCGCATCGCTCAAGCACTACACCAGTATCAGTGCGATAGCTCATGACGCAGTGGATAGACTTACGGTAACGATAATTTGTGTCTGTCGATTGACGAGGGGTTAAGAGTTAACATCTCAACCATAGTAGGGTCGACTCACTACGATGCTCCTAAAGTGCACGAGAGTAGACCATGAGTCCACGTCTATGCGTATTCTCACAATTTGAGACATGACTCACCACGTAATCTTCCCAAGAGCTTCAAGATCCCCGAAATGGCTCACCGCATAGGTATAGAAGGTGTGGGAGATGAAGATCATCTGTAGACTGTCAAGCATCCTGCAGTGATCCCGTTATCGGTATGCGGCGAGTCGTCCCGAACGCTTGCTACTGACCATAAAACTGCGACCTGCGTCAAGATAAGCGTATATCATACAGTACTGTAGACTTGACACTCACGAGCCACTTCAGAAAGGAAGAGTCGTTGCTGCTTCGTCCGTAATATGTGTATGTTTGCAGGGTCGTCAAGCCGTATAACCTGTCGGCGACGGAAAGGGTTGAACTTGCGTCATGAATCACAACATGGAGACTCACAATGAAGCAGCGAAGTGACCTGTGATCAGCAATAATGAGACGCAAACGAATCCTGATACATGTGGCATGACATACCAATGAAAAGCGCGCCGAGTGTCTGATCAAGATCGATCCCAGAGAGAACAGGCATAATAATGCCGTGTAACGACAGTATTCGAGGGCTACTCGTGAGCGACAGATTCCGCTAGGCTGCAGGCATGCATATATATGGGGCCTGGCGTCTATCGAGAGAGAAGAGAGCCTGACATCTATAACATAATGTTCGTCAAGATGTTTGAATATCCGCTCTTCGAATGCACCCTCGGTATCTGTCCGATCACGCTCGCGCGTCCACTATTGATTGAAACAGCTTCTCTTTACGCCTTCTGGGCGGAAAGGAACTGCAGCGCCATATGGCAGCAAGTCATCAACGATGAGAATTGTGGCTGGCTTCAGACTGAACGTCGACGCGTGAGACCGTGAAGCCTCGGTGTCGCGCACTTGGTATTTTGGCCTGACGCGTATGTCGGCCGCCGACCTGATGCCATCGTACACAAAAAGAAGAATGTCTGTCTGAATTATTCAGAGCTATCAGTGAGCGCAACATGGCGGATCATAATATTAATAAGCATACCGGTGCATGGTCCTGTTCGTCTTCCCGGCACCGCCTTCGGTTTCCCAGTGACAGATACCAGAACTATCTCCAACGAGGGGGTTAACAGTATAGCGGCGTGTAAAAATATCTCGACGAATGCGACACCGTGATGAGAAAGCACAAGATGCGTACAGACTCCAGAGGAAGGAGAGCGTACTACACAGCAAAATTGTGTCATCTCGCATACAGAGCCACTTATGAGGGCCCGTATGATGTCGACTTCCAGATCATAGACACGAGCGACTCTGACAGATCCTGACAGATCTGGCAGAATCGCAGATGGGAGGTTCAATCGATGGATATCAACAGTGCTCACGGGTGAACTGCCAGTTGTGCAGATGATGGAGACGGTGTAGATGATATGCAACATCATATTGCTCAACAGCGTACCTGCTTCACCGGGAGCCCATTCGACCCGGAGTCAACTCTTCCTCGCCCCACCGCATCCATTTTGTCTTTGACCGCACCAGGCAGGTGCACGGAGTATAAGTTAGAGACGTAGGTCGCGACGGCCAGATGGAGCAAAGATGGAGGCTTGCACAACATGTACCTGGTACCTGCAATGTGCATGTGCTATGACGCCGTGGTGAGTGACGTCGCAGAAATGTTAATAGACACGAGACATGGAGATGATCATGCACTAGACAGCTAGAGTCACCCCGGCAGCGCTGCAGCTTCAGGAGGAGATTGCGAACAAAGTCATGGTTGCAGAGTCGTCCAGAAGCTTACTTTGAGCTTACTGGTCTGGAGACGTGGGACAGGAGAGACGCCCAAAATGATGTCATTCACCTTGCCGTACATACTGAACAGTACGCCGATTTGAATTCATGTTGCCTCTGATAACAGCAAACCAATAATACAAAATATAACACATGCTCCCGTACAGGACACAGGACAAACAGTGGCAGTACACACTGGTAGCTACTAGCTAGTAGCACAATACATAAATACAGTGCACCTATGTGGGCCCGGGCCGGGCCCAGCGCAACACCAGTCAGGCTCATCGCAGCACTCTAGAAAGTGATCCAAGACGCGAACAGGAGAGCCCGCCCTCTTCATGAAATCACTCGTCAGCTCTGCCGCTTTAGAATGACGTCGAGACGTCCTTGTAGTCCGTGACTGACGTCGTGGAAGGGACCGCGAATTGCTATCGCGTGCAGGTTAATCAATTGTCCACGCCTGTTTAGCGAGCTCCCTGCCCACTCACCATCGTACCACTGGTTGTGACCTGTCTGCCGAGACCGCTGGAACCAGAGTTCGGCTGGCTTGAGGATAGCGGGATCGTGACTGCATCCGCGTTGGACAGCTGCTCCCGAAGGGCCTTGCGCGCGTTCAACGAGGCGAGCAGGGAGTTCAAGAGGACTGTACGTCAACAGTTAGTGACTGATGGACTTGGCGACAGCGTATATATGCGCTCACGCTTGGATAGGGCGAAGAAGATGGCCATGAAGATGAACGTGTGAGGAGCGACCGCGTACTAGAGAGCAGACAATGAGCCATTTTAGATCCGTCCGAAACGGCGATACTCACCATGACGAGCGTAGCGAACGTGCACAACCTGCACCGGCGACGGGTATGTCAGCCTGTCTCGACGAGCAATATTTGATCGCGTACGTTGTGATCACACCGGTGTTAACACTGTATAAAACGAGTGTGCGGACAGTGCTGTTAACCCTGTCGACGCAAAGTGCGAATTGAGGGTTCTCGCATTTCTTCAGAGAAGACGGGAAAATTCGTACGTCATGAACTGGCTGCTGCGCGTCGCGAGCAGCCCACACATAGAGGCGGCGATGAGAGCATCAGAAACGACAGCGGCGGACAAGTTGAAGTAGAACAGCCACTGAAGATCGATTACTATCAGATAATGCAGCATCTCATGAAGCATGATAGAATAACTCACGGAGATCCTGTCGAGGTCGCTGTAGACAGAGATTCCGAAGCTGAATTTCACGTTCAGTATAATCAAAGCAGGGACTGCTGATTCTCTTCTCACCATTTGACTGTCAAGGCTACAATGCGAATCAGCATTTATCTTCCCCTGCAAGAGAAAGGCGGCGGCGCTTACCCAAGTTGTTCGCTAGCGACGACGACGACAAATTGGTGTCATGAATATACAGAGGGACGGACCTGCCATGTGTCTCACTCACCAACCATCAAGGCGGACGCAAGACCCTATGATCGTCAAAATGAGCATTGTGGTTCGAGGATGTCGTTTTACCATACTGATACTCACGTTAACCACGAAGAGGAGGCGGTGCTGGTTGCTGACTACATTCGTTCAACCGTCAGTTCACGCTCAATAAATCCCGGATATGCGACTGACGGATGTAGATCCGGTAGCAGAAGACACTGGAAAATTACGGCTGTCAATAATATGTACGAGCATTCTGTAGCATATCCTGACGTACGCTCGGATAATCCCATCGCTCACACCCTGAAGAAGTATCGGCAGAGTATTCGAGCAATATAATGTTGTAGAAGCGCACCGTTACAACAATCTGGGCCTGCAGAAAAACGCAAGGTAGGCATCATCAAAGCTTTTGGCTCAGTCTGGACGGATACTCACAACAACGCTCCTACAGCGGAAGTATAAATGATCAGATCTACAACAAATGTGCGGATAGAATAACGAACCAAGTGGGCTTTTGAAGAGCAGCCAGGCTACCGAAGTGCGTCACTGCGTAAGTGTAGACCGTGTGACAGATAAGAACGATGTGCAGGGTGTCTAGGATCCTGAGGGGCAATGAGAGATTGTATTAGGAGTGCGTCTCGAATACGAACCATAGCATAGCGACCTGGAGAAAGCCATCAGTCATTCCCTCACGGCTCTGGAGCGCACGACGCTTACCAAAGACTTCAGCAACCCAGAGTCCTTGCTGCTCCGGTTGTAGTACGTATAGGTTTGGAGCGTGGTCAATCCATAGAGGCTGCGCAACGGGAGCAAAGCGTATCAGCACCATTGAAAGCTCCACACTTCCATACTCACGTCGCGGCGAAGATGTTCCCTGCAGAGGATACCAATATTAGCAAAGCGACAGCGTACGTAACGGGGTGTGCGCACCGACATAGGCCGCGCCCAGGGTGTTGTCGAGTGTCTGAGCGATCGCCATGATGGTTCAGCAGGAGCGCAGGAGAGCAGGGTCGGTCTGTGGCTGCTCGTCTTTGCAGCCTGACGTTCGTAGCTTGCTATATAATACAAAGTGTCAATATATCGTGGGATGGTCGGCATTCCAGACATCACGGCGCACCTGTCATGGTTTCCTAAGATAGGATTCAGAGCAATTGCTCCATGACATCGAAGACCTGGCTTGTCAATCCGTCTCCCTGAACCTTATCCCACCTGATATGGAGGCGGCGACTTTGGGAAAGGAAGGAATCCCGACTGAGACACGAACGCAACACAATAGCCTTTCAATTATTATCCAATGTATGTGCGACGCATACCTGTCGGTGTCATACGGTCGGAAAGAGGCACCTCTGGTCAGCTCCCCAGCGGCGATTTTACGCTGTGCGTGTCCGCAGCGAGCGGGTGCTGAGGGCAAACATGATAGAACTTCTTATTCATGCTCGCGTCGCACCCTGACAAGGATCATGCTTCGAGAGCGCTGGGTATTTGACAGGCTTCCACTCCGGCCAAGTCGCGACTCGCGGTCGTACTGTGAAGATATGTACATAAGCTATCTCTGCAAGATATCTGCTGAGATAGAGACCAACCGCGTTCTCCGTTGAAGATCATATGCAATGAACTCAATGCTCTTTCTACCGCCGCGTTGATTCGATGAGCAAGCAAGAGCTGGAGCGAGCGCCGCGCTCTCAGCGGAGGCGGTATGTAGCTATGATGATGAACATGGGCGCTGAAAGCTCCAGAACCTAAGGTAAGTTCTGGACGACATCATGATAGATAGAAGCCATCTAGTACGCAACGGCGCCGATGGTCAATCACTCCTTAACGGAGCCCGAAAAGCCCTTGGGCAGGAGCTTGAGGGAGTAGAGCGGACGACTGAGTTATAGAAGTTAAGACGCGTCAAGAATGCTGGCAGATGAATAGCGATCACGAGTACAGGTAACACGTACCTCAACGCTGCCTTGGACATAGAAGTGATGCAATGTCGGGATGACATACCTGGCGTGGGCATATTCTCAACAGGGTATGGTGATCAGGCATGGGAATGATGCGTGTAGGGCGAGAGCAGAGAGACTATTTTTAACAGCCCCATTGAAGGAATGCCTAAGCTTTATCCATGATTGCCCGACGCCCGCGCAAGAAGGCCCTTGGATGTAGATATCCGGAGGATTGATGTTCTTCTTGTCGCCGGCGGCGGTACTACTGGGAATGGAAAACTCGAAGTAGAATATGAAGAGCTTGAGCATGTCTCGGACCTTTCATTCCGAATCTGCTTACTTGGGTGGAGCGACGAGCCTGCAACCCGGGCCCGGGCGGCATGCGCAGATTGCCCAGTGTCGCAACTAGGCCTAGCTAGGTCCACCTTGAAGCTTGAAGCTTGAATCTCGGACGATTATTGATGGTCCCTGCCGCAGTACGGCTGAGCGCTGATGGCCTCACTAAAAGAAGTCCGACGCGGACTATCCGCCTGTATAAATATGTGATCAGTTCCGAAAGCAGTCGGAAGTAGCGGGCGATGCCTCCTGAGAGCGTACACAGACCGTCAGGCAAGTCTTCCAGATGGCTATCAACTTGCGTTAAAGTAGTCCGAGTGGAACCGTGATGCCTTCGGGGGCGCTCCGTGCTGATACAGCGGCCGATACATAGTAGTAGAGGCTGTGATGAATACTGCAAGGTTGAGGAAGTGACGAAGTCGCACTGTATCCTACTAGCGCTTCAGCTTCAGCCGCCACCCACAAAATTGCTACAAATAGAGCACAACAGAGCAAGCGCCGGGTTCGGAGCCCCTGCCCACTGTGACTGCGAGGAGTCCGACCGACTCGCCGGCGGAGGCCTGAGGTCCAACTTTGTTCTCTGTTCTCTCTAGACTGTATGATCAAACGGTTCTGAGGGAATACTACGGATCGAACAAGAATCATCGTAGCTCAGCTCATCTGTCTAAGGGTGTTCCTCCGGAAGACTACCGAGACCTTCTACATCTGCCAGCCTTATGGTCGCGACATTGACTCTTCTAGTGATCAACCGACGGTATCTACACCAGGGACCAGGTCAAACAAGAAGCTATGATAATATCACACACACCTCTCTCCTGTGAGATTCCTGTTGCTCGGATCGCAGGATTTCCCGTTCCCGAAGCTACCACCTGAGCCACTTTTGATTCCGTAGGTCGAGCGAGCCACCGGGAATTGCTAACATGCCCAGATTAGAATCTGCTTTCTCACTTGAAAGCGCAGCAGTACGAACGCTCACTGAGAGCCTTCCCGAGGCTATGTCTCTGTCTGTTGAGACGTCTTCCAAGCGCACACTTGACGGAAATGGAATGTGGACGTGGGCATCCTGAGCGACATTCTCCCTGAAAGCCTTACGGGCATTGAGTGTGGCGAGCAAAGAGTTGAGGAGTACTGACAAATGAATCCCATCATCATTTGCTCTCAAAGCATGCTGCGTGAACCAAACTCACACTTTGGTAGCAGAAAGTAGAACGTGATGTAGATGAATGTGTGAGGTGATGCTGCGTACTGAATCGGAAGATTAGAATACTCTGGCAAATGAACGAAACAGCTATAAGGAAGTAGGTACACTTACAGCGATAATGGATCCCATGGAACAAGCACTGTGTTTCATCGTTGAGCATCAAGTTATCATGTTCCTGTACTAGTGGCCTACCTGGTCAATGCGCAGGTATTGATGCTGTAGAGTACGAGAGTGCGAATAATCCCGTCCACCCTGCGGCAATGTATTGGAAGCATGGTCAGTTGAGCCTTATAGACCAACACGAACCGTTGAAAGTTGCTTCGCCGCCTTGAGAGAAGCACGCAGAGCGTGGTTGATATGAAGATGTCTGAGAGTGCTGCACCGACAAGTCCTACATATAGGATCCACTAGAAACTTACATGAGCATATTAGGATGGATGGCCTCGGGCACGCAAATCCTACCGAAACCTGCTCCAGCCTCTCAAAGGTCGAGAACTTATAGTACCTGCAAATCGTTTGAGTACCTTATTGAAATAGGAGAAGAATAAGTGTAAGCTCACCCTTCGGACGAGAATGCTGGCGATATGCGCGAGATAAACATGATAATTCAAGAGCTGTAGTCATCAGCTCACCCAAGCTGCACCCTGCCGGATTGTCAGTTGGTGAAGATATTTCATGATGTGTTAAATGACTGCAGATGACTTACCAACTGCGACGAGAGAAGTCAAGGTCTACAGTCAGCGGGGATCAGCGCAAGTTGACTTTAGGTCACCTTTATATTCATTACTCACAATGCCCATGACAACGGGGATGTTCTTGTCGCTCACTAAGATAGGTAAAAAAGATAGTAAGGTTTCACTGATACACTCATAAGATAACGCTCACGTTTCCAGATTCTGTAGCAAAAAATGCTGCAAATCAATAGATTTCTCTCAGTGTAACTGGTATATGAGTGTTCGAAGGATTCAATTTTACCCTCTGATTATCCCGTCACTGATCCCCTGATCACTCTCTCAGCTTTCAGACATTATAACTGAATTAGTAGGATCATGACGTACCGTTACAATGACGGTTGCCTTGGAGTGGCGTAGGATTCAATTGTAAGTATTGTTTATATAAAAGTGTGCCAAGGGCAGAAGCTTACGAGAACGCTCCTATTGCGCGATAAACAAGTCAGTGGTGCAGACCGTTTAGATGCTAAGAAGTTGAGATGCACCATGTAGGAGATAATAGCGCAAGGGGAGCTCCAAAGCTCGTCACAGCATACTCGTACACCGAATGGGTAGTGAAGATTTGATGCAATGAGTCGAAGAACCTAGAACAATGGAATTATAGACTCGGAATCGAGCTCCGAGTCGCAGGCAACTAAGTGTGTCTTACCACAATATCCCAACCTGAATTGCCGGATCCAATGAGTACAATCGCAATGATCTACCACTGTAATGCTAAAACACGGTGCTCACCAAAACCTTCATGGTTGTATAGTCGCTTTGACTTTGAGTATAATATATGTATGTCTGCAGCGTGGTCAAACCATACAGACTGCAGTAGAGACGCCAAGTCAGCCCACGCAAACTGATATACTGAGGGAATGATCGTTCACTGACCATGCTCCTACAGTGGTTCCTGCAATGTATATAAACGACGACGATGTTTAGGTTATCAATGAGACGGGGAACGGCATATTTACCGATGAACGCAGCCCCTAGGGTGCTATGTATAGTGATAGTAAGAGTCATTAGCAGTTGAGGTCGACGACAGAGTGCTGAGGATCGTTCGGGGTACTATGGGTATTGTGTTGGAATGTCCTCGACCGGTTCGGTCTTATAAGTCCTATGAGCACCGCCTAGGGCATCGAGAACAAGATTTGAGAACAGAATATCTTCGCGATGCAGAGCCTCGGCCAATTATTCTTACCTTACGTTCAAGACCCTCGACACGGAGCACTCATATGAATCAAGTCAGTTCGAAAGTTTGAGGCATCGTCACTAGTGATCGACTCCCGTCTAGCAAGTCGTCATCCGACAAGTGATTGAGTCGATAGACATAACTCGAAGACACTTCGGCGCATTCACCACGAATATGTGCGCTCGGACACCAAAAGTAGTGCATCATGGACACAGCTTTGACACTGGAGGAAAGATGCCTTGTCAGAGTCCTGCCGTCCTTCTGCGTCAGTCGCTCGTTGAGAAGGGTTGTAGTAGCAGGACTGTGATTTGTGACTCACTATGTCACCATATGATCTTGGTAGGTGCAACGAATAGCGGTCAGTCTATACAGTAAAATATGATTACACGTCACCTCAACCATTGGCCAAGTTTAAAGGATCCCTAGATGAGCAGCTCAGTCCAAGGAATGTTCTTTCTGCTATAGGATACTAACATCTACGAACTCACATTGAAAACGCAGCGACCGCCTTCTCGAGCCCGTGGTGTGTTCACGCACAATCAGATATCTACACAGCTTATGACATTACACTGCCAGCTGATGAGGAGCCGCGAGTAACCTTAAAGGAAATTAGTATAAAGCCGTGAAAGGAGGAAAGCCATCATCAAGCGAATATCACTGGTCGGGCTACTAGTGTCCGAAGCTTCGAGCAACTTTCTTGATCAAGATGTGCGATGGGTTCTAGACAGATGATGATAGTCCAAGTTGAGTATGCATCGTCCTGACTGGTAACATGGTGACCCCCGAAGACTGGCTACAGGCTCCTATACGGTCACCGCTGTAGGCTCTTCCCTCTTCACGTACATCGGTCTCCAGAGCCTCGACTCCTAAGCAAGCCCTGTCAGTGTGCAAGCAGTCTCGTGCCCAGAGGATGACGAAGCCCTACCTGTGAGAAAGGTAAAGTCGCGCTATGTGGTTCTGGATCGGTCTTCGTGTCTGTCTCCGTCCGGACTTCGATGTGAAGACTGAGCGGCTGCAGAGACGCCGCATGTCACCAGTATTAGCGCGGACAGATGCAAGTAGCAAGCGCGAGTCAAACCTCATCACGGTCTTGGCTAGGCGTATACGGAGGCCGACCAGTGAACGACATGTGTGAGTTCGACGTGGTGGAAAGCGGTATCGATACCAAGGCGCCGCCGGAGTGGGTCTCCCGGAGCATGTGCCTGGCGTTCAGCGTTGCCAACAGCGAGTTGAGGAACACTGGCGACGGACATGAGGCGTGTGCAGCGACGGAGTCAAGAATAGCTCACGTTTGGGAAGCACGAAGTAGAACCCGATGAAGACGAAGTTGTACGGCATAGTCGCATACTGCGCGCGTGGGTGAGAGTGTGTCTCAGAGAGTGTGGAGTAGTGCACGAACAGTGACGAGACACAGTAGTGCACCCAGGCTATAGATGCGTGTGAGGAGGAAAGACGGTCAGAAGAGCATGTTCTGCGGCCGCCGGCAGTGGATTAACTCGCCTCGTGAGAGCGCCAGTGTTTATGCTGTACAACATTAGAACGCGGACGGTGGAATCTGTCCTGAGGCCGCTATAAGTATCAGTCTCCCACAGCGCTGAAGTCGTCATACCTCGTGAACCCCGTCCTACGCTTGGCTAATAGCACACAGAGACTTGCGGCGATGATGACGTCTGCCACCACACCAGAACCGAGACTAACGTATAGGACGCCCTGATAGAACGTTAGTAACAGTGTAGTATGGTGTCAGTTGATTCACGATGCTCACGGAGATCTCGGACAAGGCGAAGAAGCTGGAGATACTGAATCTAAAAGCAACCGTGTCAGATTAGAAGAGCAATCAATATCAAGACGCATACCCTTTCACGGCAAAAACTGATTCGGCGACTTTTAGTCAAGCATAGCCGACGCATACGACACTTGGTGCTTACCGATACTTCCAGCTGTATAGCGTCACGAATTGATAAACCGGAATGTCTACGCACGCAGGGTCGACTCACCGAACGTGACTAATGATGAGATGACCTTGGTCGTAAGGTTAACGGGGTTGTGTGATGGTAGATGCCATACGAGACTCACAATGGCGGCCATTAAAAAATAGTTCCTGTTACTCACTGCCAGATAATCAGCGTTCTGCTCGGAGAAAGTTGGGAGCGGCTCACATTTCCAGACTCGCTGGCAGAAAACTCTGTATGCGATATTGAGCCGCGTAGACTCAAATCATACGCAGAAGTACATACCCTCGAACAAGCAGATCGCTGACGCCCTGAGAACATCCGTGAATAAGAAAAATGTCAACTCATATACATCGAATGTACTCACGGTGACAATGATCTGGGTCTATCCGCGCCCCGATGTCACAACCATCTCGAAGGCTATGGAAAACGACGATGCGACGTACAAGAATGCTCCTGTAGTATAATTATATAAGTGTCAGCAATAAAAAGAGTGAGATAATCGTAGTAGCGATCACAAACCAAGTAGGGATCGTCAGTTCGAGGACATTGGTGAAGTTCGTGATTGCGTAGAAGTACACCGCGTGGGTTATCAAGGCTAGATGCAAGCTGTCCAGTACCCTAAGGGTTCTTAAGAGTAGGCCCTCGGACTGCGGAGACATGAAATGCCTACTGACCATAGGCAGAACACCTTACGATTCAAATGAGCATTGCCGTCAGGCCATCGTGGGCGCTAAATGATCACGACTCACGAGGGACTTCAGGTACAGCGGATCTGACTCGTATCGCTTGAAGTAGATGTACGTTTGAACGATGGTGATTCCATAGAGACTGTATTTTTCTCAGTTGAGGACTCGATAAGTCAAGCCGAAGGAATTACCAAGACGTCGCTACGATGCCTATCGGAGGTTTGTCAGAAGACATACGACCTCGCGCGAAGGATCGGAAGTGAACACTCACCAAGGAAAGCGGCTCCGAGGGTATCGTCAAATCTCAAAGGAGCCATCGTGTATGGGTAGGCCGAGCCTGAGTGAGGGACGCAAAGGGAAGGGGCATGGCGTGCGCGGTCGCGTCGTCAGCGCTCTTTAAGTGCTTTGGAAGGCCAACTGAGAATGCCCACACCGATCGGGAAGCTTCGGCGCCGTGTCCTCTGTTTCCACGGAGAAGAGGCCTTAAGTACGGTAAACCTTGCAGGTCTGGGAACCCGAGGTGGCCACACGGAACTTGCGTGGGTGCGAGCGAGGCCATGCTCCACGCTTTTCCGCAAGCAGGTGGTCGGAGAAGTACTGAGATTGTCCCAGCCACGGCTACGCGCGATGCGATTGGCACAGAGTCGTCACACCGTGGACCGCTATGTCAGCGGAAGTACTAGACATTCGCGAGTTCTAGTCACGGTCAGCGTTAGTCGTCTGCTTTTGATGAGAAGCACTTGGCAAACTATCACCATAGATAGCCCGTCTAGCGCAATCTTCATATAACCTCGGCGTGTTTCTGTACATCCCGTATTGACTACACAAAGTGTGATCAAGTAATGAGTAGTACGATTTTTTAAAGGTTGCTGGTCAACGCAATTGGCGCTGGCTATAGTCGACGAAACTTTTAAACTCAGAACAGTGAGTTATCCAAACTCCGACGGCCGAGCCTTCCGATATGCAACTACTACTCCGATCGTCCACAAATCGTTCGTCAAGGTTGTTGGTGCTCGGTGCCGGTGAATAGTGATAGTAGACTCGGTACATATGCTGATCAGGCACTACCGCACGCAGATAAACTCCGGCTTGAGATACTCAGCGAAGTTGGCAGTATAGCTGATTTCACTGTTATTCAACGAAGTTAATTTGTTCAAGCACAAGTCTGAGTCCGAGTTTTCGGCCGGTCAGTACCTGACAGATCTCAATCCTTTGGCATGACGGTAGGGTCCGACATCTCTACTTGCCCCTTGTACTAATGCAAACTCCGACTAAACAGAACGCGCCTGTCTAGACCACCACTGCACCCATCCAGCACCCCTCTTTTCAGCGGAGCTCTCTTACGGCGGTACCTGCACGCTTTGCTGTCGCCGATATTAGCCGCGGAGCTCGTGGTACGTGCCGACGCAAAACCCGTCGTGGCTCCGCCAGAGGGCCATCGCATGGGCCGTCGTTCATATGTGGGCTTTAGACCGCTGTAGAATGCCAATCAAAGGTGAGCGTAGCATTCGTCCGTCCCTTCTCTGCACGCATACTGTCTTCGATGCGCCATATCCATCCTTCGCTAATATGGGGACGCCGAGATGACCGCCCAAGTAAAGACCCCGCAGGCACCTGTTCAGGAAATGCTTCCGTGCCAGGGATCTGCTTGAGGGCCAATTGCAGGCGAGGATTCAACCGGTACTTCGGAGGACCTGGCCCTGCCGCGCCATCCTTTGGACGTGAGGCGAGGCTTTTCGATCAGCACTCTGCCGTCCCCGCATGAGCCGGAGCTCCGCAAACATCTTTGCCCAAGGCGTGGGGGACGCTGCCCGGCATGCTCCGGAAGAGAAGCGAACTTGCGTGGTGCGAAGCTGGTCAGAATCAGCCTGATTTGAGAGCTGACGCGAGGGTCCAATGCTATAGATACACCTGAAAATCCAACGGAGAGGGAGTAAGTATGGTATCAGTGTAAGCTACAATGTCATTATCCGTCCTAGAATGAAGAGTGGGACTGTTCAAGGTGTGTTTTGGTATCTGACTCCCCACACCAACACGGATACAGCGAGACCTATGACGACAACGATTGTCCCCAGGGCAAGGCACAGGATGATTTGTCTCTGTGAATCGGTGAGATTCAGGACACTACCTTCCTCTCGCCGAATAGGTCATCGTGACTGACCTGTCTGCTCTTCCACCTGCACGAACGGCCTGGATTAGTAGTACTCCGTACCCTGGTAAATCCCAATCGACGTACCATGTTCGCTATCCGCGCAAGCAGCGAACAACTTAGCTCCTTGTGCATCGTGCTTGCAGTCGGAATAGTTTACGCACCTGACGTGACACAACCTCATAGCGCGAGTTGTGCGAATATCGCGCTACCGTCGTCCAAGTGAGCGAAGCGAAGATATGAACCCGAACGAAGGGGCTTCTCACCTTCGTTCTTCTTCCTGAGCACATTCGGGCCAGCACTAGCCCTCTCCTCCCCCAGCTCACGTTCCACGAGCAAAGTATCCGCCTCCTGCCGCGAGTGTGGCGAGCCCAGGCCCGACTCCAGGTCCGAATACATCGAGCGCGAACTGCTCGCTATCGTCGTCGTCGACTCGGAGATGGGCCGTCCGATGGGTGGATAGTAGTCCAACTCATCGCGCCTGGGATAACTATATGAATGCGTGAGTAAAGTATTTAGTCCGGTCCCGCAGCCTAAAATACCGACCCATACGAAGCCATCCCGACTATGTAGAGCGCGATATCAAGTATAGCCTGCCGCCGGCAGGTGCGTCTTGCTGCGTTCTTGAATCTTCTGAGGGGGTCCGAACGAAGCCAGCGCTGTCTGCGTTCCTCCGCATTTATAGCAAAGGCGACGACGCCCGCCGGGACTGTGTCTCGCCATTCAGGGGGCGGTGGGCCCGGTGTACTAAGATGACACAGGAGCGTCGGCGCTGCCGCCCGTGCCACAGTTGAACGTTGAACGTTTGAACGTTGACGGGTGTAGGTCGTAGTTATCGATCTGTATGCGGACGTGGAAGCGACAGTCGCGATGATTGCACGCTCACAACGATACTACATCCAGGCAATGCAGCTCTATCGCTGATAGTCGAAACACGACGTATGCTGGCGAGGAGGCTTGAGTGGTATGCCCCACAAGGGATGGTGGCGACTGTGGACTGCGTACGATATCGCCGCGAGTCCGCCACCACGACAATTGCTACCTCTGCTCGCCAGCTGCGTTGGTCCGTCGTTACGGTGGGTGGACTAGTATGATAGGAGGCAGTACGGCCGGAAAACATCAGCCCTGACGCGTACGGGGAGAGAAACGGATGCACTACATACACGACATACGTGACGTGACAGAGACGGTTTCAGGTTCCTCTACGGCGCCGCAGTCCGCTTGACTCGGATTATAGGTTCATGTTCCAGTGCCTCTGTCTCACTTCGACTGCTACTTCTTCATTACATTCTTCATGCTACCCTGTTAACAGAATACAGAATAGAGCCTTCTCGAGTGAGTTGGCTCAGCGCTCGAACAGACAAGCGCACTCACCGTGTTCTGAGTCCTGACCTCTCCTCCGCGTTTCCTACGGTTTGGTATTCCCCACAGCAATGCTGGATGGGTTGTGTACTACATGATAAAGATAGATCGCTGCGCATCCCATGCTATCTTATGAGCATTGACTCGAAGGAGATGTCTAAAAGGATAGAGATGACCGGATGACTTAACACTGAGTGAACTACGGACGCTCCGAAAATATTGAGCGTCCCCGGGACGGAAACTGAGTATATTGTCGTAGGAATCTCTGAGGACCGAGCTCGGGGTTAAATGGACGACCTTAGCTCACTGATAATACGACGCACCTCTCTCACAACATGCTGTCCTCCCTGACTGCGCTCCCCGGCGCAAACGCCGCACCTGTCGCCCTCATCCCGACAAACGCCCTTCCTGCACCCATATCCAGCCAGTGCAGCTCGGGTGCCGCACAGCAGTATATAGCCCGCACCCGCCTCGCCCAAGCTAGACGTCGTCAGGGCTGACAGATACTTATCAGTACTGTTCGGACTGCGCATGATGTATAACCGGGGCATACCTATATCAAAACACCGTAAATGACGCGAAGAGCACACGGATCTTGGAGTAACAAAGGAAGTCAGAAGAGCACAGCATCGAGGTACACGTACTGAGGCCTGAGGTCCCAAGGTGTTGTTGGGACATGCATTGCAACTGCTGGCATCTCGACCGTCTTCCAATCGACGATACAAGTTGCGTGAAAGGAAGAAGCGTGCATATCATCGAATTTTCGTGAATGTACAGGAAATGAGAAATCCCCCACCAGTCATGAATAGCATGAACAACTCCTATAGTCCGGCTCCAAAGCTATGAACACACGGGACTCCGCACCGCACCGAAGAGAGTATATAGACCACTGCGAATTAGGACTCTGCGCATAGATATAAAACAACAACGGCCCCGCTAAGCCGGCTGAAGACGCACAACACGTTTGGTGGGGGGCGGGAGCGCAAGGGCGAGGCGGCGTAGGTGGTAGAATAGGGAGAGGGCTCAGTTCTTTGTTGCCTTCACCACTGAGACGACGATAATGACGATGATGATCGCAATAGCGACACCGATGATGATTCTCATCTGTGGGGCGGAGTCAGAGGGGCAAAGATAGTGTGGGAGCGGAACCCGTCACCTTCATGTCTTTCCACCTGAGCACAGGGGAGCATCACTTCAGCATGCACGAAGCTTTCCTGGCAAGAAGTAGAGACATACCACATGTTCTGTGATAGCGAGTGAGGCTGTCAATATGATATTCTCACTGTAACGGCTGTTGCCACATACCTTGCGGACACGGTTCGCGCCACGACGGAAGCCTTGCGCTGATACAGCGAGGTTGTCTAGGGCGTACCGTCTGCGTGAGTGGTGCATTCTACAAGGGCGACGCGCATAGGGCGAAAGGGGTAGCATATGCGCAGCACATGCATCCTGTGCACCTCCAGTGCGCCGAAGACCGAGAAGCAACGCACCTGTCTTATCCTGCAGCTGGTCGAGCCTCTCTCCACGCTCTGCAACTTTTGTAATGTTCTCCCTCATGATGCCGACGGTGTCATCAATCTGCGCCTGGATGGCCGCCGTCTTCGAGTTGCCCTGGCCAGCCGGGTTCGAGGAGGAGCCGCCACGGGGAAGGTAGGGGTCGTAAGGCTCAGACCTGTTCGACCACCAGCGCACGGACATCCATGCGACGGTGGGCACGGGAGGGGAACACAAGCGAATTAAGAGCGCGGAAGAGGAAGCGAGAGAGAGAAAGCCACTGACATGGCTGTAATGTGCAGATTGGGGCGCAACCGGGCACTGAATATGAGTCTGATGAGCGAGGAGGCTGGTGCGGAGGTAGACTGACCAGATTAGAGGGAGTGGGTAGGATGAGAGCGTCGGTGGTCGTGAGGATGGTGGTGGTCGTTAGCAGGGCGGCCTGGTGACGAAGGCGGCGGAGCACCTCTGCCAAACATGCACAAGCACTGGCCCCCGTTTCGGCGCATGCGCAGCGAGCCGGCTCGAGAGCCTGTGCCTTGGCCCTTGACCTACAACACACATCTCATCTTTGTCATCATACACCGCAGATGTACCTACTACTAAGTGCTACTCATTCTGTTGCGCCCAATTGCGCGCGCAAACTTGAAACGATATGAGAGAACGCTCTATGTGCTCGCACGGGGTGCCGGTGACTCGAGCGCCCAAGAGTTCGTGCAATCAAATTCAACTTGAGGTAGATAGTTCCATGTGTTGTAAAGTGAGAGCGTTGGGCATACTACAAGGGGTATCTGAGTTGTAACTACTGTAGACGGCCATAGAGATTAGGCCAGAATGAAGCCTGCAGATAGCGGACGAATGGATAACGATAGAAACCCGGAAGGAGTCCAACTCGGCGACCAAAGACAGAACTTGCAAAGCCTCTATACAACGAATTAGAACATTGAACGGTCCGAGCGCAGAGACGCGAACTCGACGTACAAGTCGTCGCCGCCTACTCCTCCTCGCCCTCGTCCTCCTCCATGATGCCGCGGAAGGCCGGCCCAGCCCGCCCGTTGGGCAACTGTCTCCGACCCCCCGCCTCGAACCCAGTCTCGCTCGGCAGCGGTGAGCTGCGCCCAGCCGGCGACCGATTCGCCTTGCCCCTCCCTGCCCTGGACCCGACATTCCCAACAGAGAGACTGCCGACGGTCGGTGCGCTGCGCTTCGTGGTGCTCGCGCTCCCTCCAGTCCGCGGGGGCGCGCTCCTGGGAGGGGGCGTCATCAAGGGGGTCTCCGCCTGCGCGAACGTGGTGATCGCGCTGCTCGCCGACGAGGGCATCTGCCCGAGGCCGCCGACGTACGCGGGGCTCTCGTCCTCCTCGTCCACCCAGTCGGACTCGTCCCCCATGCTGAGTGACTGCCGCCCCGAGAAGACGTCGCGGATCCCCGGCACCTCTGGGGGGTAGATCGCGAGCACCTCCACAGCGGGGTGCGCCGTCCGCGTCTGCCACCCGGGTGGCTCCAGCCCCCACGACCTCTTCCAGCTCGAGCGGCCAAGCGAGTTCAAGTACCCGCTCCCGTTGGCATTGGAGAACGGGGTCTGCCGCTTCTGTGCGACGAACGTCGCCGGGCTGTGTCCGCGTCGGGGCGTCTCGTCCAGGGAGCGGCGCAGCATGGCCTTGTGCGGCGAGCTGTTCCTGCGGCTGTCCGTCTCGGACAGATCATACAGCGAGCCGGGGCGCGACGACTGCAGGGAATGCGCGGACGACGCCGAGTTTGAGCGCAGATGCGATGCCTTGCCTGACCCGCTCGGCGTCATCTGGATCTGCCGCACGACGCGCGTCGACGACCCCGAGCCCGCGCGGCGATGGTTCTTCGGGAGCGGAGACGCCGTGCGCCCGACGTACATCGACCCGGCCGAGCTTGCTGATGGCGACTTGCGATGGCGCGGGTGGTTGATGAAACTGTGTATCGAGCTCGGGCGCGACAGGTAGTCCTCCCGCTCCGAGTTGGGCGTATGGCTCCCGAACGACCGTCGGCTGGGATCGCTGCGCTGCCGCGACACAGATGCAGAATACGACGGGGACTCGAGGACATTCCCATACTGCATCGACGTAGACGACCGCCGCGAGTTTACGCTACTTGAACGGCGGGACGACACGGAAGCACGCTTGGCACGGTGCGACGTCTTGCCACGACCCCCAGTGTTCTTGCCACGGCCGGCAGGGCGACCCTTGATTGTCCCCCGATGCCTCACCGACACCGGGCTCGAGCCCGCGCTATTGAGCGAGGTTGTCTGTGTCAGTGTATGCGCGGCCGGATCCTCTTTCCGCTTCCCCTTCGGGTCCTCTCTGAACCAACGCTGGAACGTCGATAGCAAGCTCGCGCGATTACGATGGCCAGAGCCGAGTTTGCTTCCCCGCGAGGGTATGTGAGGCAAGGAAGTGAGCGTATCCGCTGGCGAACCGGTGTCTGGCGGTGGGGATTGCTTGCCTGCCAAGATCCAGGGAGATCCTGGCTGCCCCTGAGATCCGTTTAGCTCGGTCGGCGGTGGTGTGGACGATAGCGCGCCATCCTTGACGGCGCGCATCGGGGGCGTCTTGAGCTTCGACCCACTACCGTGCGATGACCTTGGCTCCTCACTGCTGGCATTCTTCTGCTTTTCTTTCTCCTTCTCTTCCCTCTCCCGTCGCTCCTTCTCCTCCCGCACGGCCTCAGCAGACTTCTTTCGTACCAAGCCCGCAGCCTCCAGAGCAGTCGTCGCACGCTGCATGATACTGACACTCCCAGAGCGATTTTTGCGCCCTTTCGACCCCTGGTCCTTGTCCTTCGAACTACTCGGGGTACTGGGGCTTGATTTTGCAAGCGACTCGGCAATAGACGGCGTGGGAGACAGAAGAGGATTATGGGGCGAGCCCGCTCGAGGGGGCGTCGCGGGCCGCTTGCTGTTGGGAACGGTGGGCGTAGCAGGTATGAGCTGCAGTTCGGGTGCAGACTGCGCTGGCATGAGGGCGAGAGGGATGGGCGGCCGACTATCCCGGCTACGCCCAATGGAAGAGCTCTGGCCTTCTTCCGTATGCGAGCGATGCTGGGAGGAGCGTCCATGCGACTTGTCGCGTCGGGACTCCGGACGCTTCTCTGTTGGCTGTTCTGGGGGTGCCTGCGACTCTGTCGGCACTGGTATAGACTGCTCCACCGGAGGTTCCTGAGGGCCATCTTCCAATGCTTTCCGCTCGGCTCTGCGCTTCATCATCCACCAAAGGGCGCCCGTAGCGTCGCACGCATCGGTGAGCACCGAGTGCACAATCTGACCCGTGTCGAGCCCGACTGCGCTCATAGAGTTCAAGAGATCCCGTTCAAGGGGGGTGGAGAAGATCAAGGGGGCAGGGGTATGTAGCAGGGAAGAGAAGTCCTGCGGTGGTTGAGGTACGTTGGACTTCTCGAATGTGTTCGGACCATGTTCAGAAAGCGTGGAAGACACCGAGCGACGCTTCGTTCGGGCCGGCGTACGTGTCGGATACGCAGGGGGAATCTTTGGGTTGCTGTCGGTACGAGCGATGGACGGGCGTGAAGGCGTCGTATCAGGCGTGCGGATGGGATGTTCATCCTCTTCCCCTAGCACCACGTTAGCCGAAGCTGTCGACCGAGCGGTCAGCTTCCTGAGCGTAATCTGTGAGGCAGATTGTGAATCGTCGGGTGTGGTAGGAGCAGAAGAAGGGAATTCCGAGGCAGTATGGAACGTCGCATCGGACGTCGTAGAAGCGGAAGGAGGTTGAGGGACGATGTTTGTGGTGATGCGCAGCTGCACTGGGGAAGAAGGACGGGAGATGGGAGAAAATGTGCTCTGCACGGAGTCGCGGTTTGGAACGCTCTTAGGGATAGTAAACCAAGCATGTGTTAGGATCTGTGCGATGGTCAGTCGTTTGGTGGGGTCGACTTGGAGAATGTTCGCGAGCAAATTTCGGGCATCTGTGGAAATAGCCATGAACTTCGACTTACATGAATCGGAGCAGATACACGCACCGTCTGATAGCCATTCAGGGTCCTCATATACACCTTTAATGACCTTCTCTCGCATAACGCCTTCGTCATCGTCATCGAACGGCAGCATGCCTGTCAATAGCGTATACAGAATCACGCCTAGTGACCACACATCGACCTCTGAAACGGCATGAAACACGTGTAGCATAGACGGTCTGGAAACATCGGGACGCACCTGGACCTAGATACTTCTTAGCCAAGAGCATCTCGGGGGCGGCATAGCCTGTCGTGCCACAGAAGGTCTCCAGCAGCGATCCCTTCTCGAACTCACGCGTGAAGCCAAAGTCACCCAGCTTCACCCGACACCGTTCGTCCAGGAGCACGTTCTCGAGCTTGAGGTCCCGGTGGACGATCCCCTTCTCGTGCACATACGCGACGGCCAGGCAGAGCTGCCCAAACGGCACGCGTGCTTCGTCCTCGGTGAGGCGGCCCTTCTCCGCGAGATAATCGAAGAGCTCCCCGCCGGAACAGAGTTCGGTCACGAGCCAGATGCTCGACTCGGTCGCGATGACTTCATAGAGCTGCGTTACGTGCGGATGGTGCAGCTGGCGGTGGTGGTGGATTTCTCGCGTGAGGGAAGCGGACATGGCCTTTGGGATCTGCTTGATTGCCACACGGGTCCCGGTCAGACGGTGGGTACCCATGCGCACTTTCCCGTATGTGCCTACCAAAAGCCCCACCATTGAGACCGACGGTGAAGAAGCAATCTGGAATGGCTGCGCACCTTCTCCAATGACCTTTCCAAGCGTGTAGTTTCCAACTACTCGTATCTTCTGGGACGAGAGCTCCTTGCCGAGCTCGTTATACGCGTTCGCGAGCTGGGCCTTGTGGTTCTGTGCCTGTGAGACGGAGCCGGAGTGCTTGTGGCTGTTGCTGCCGGCAGCCATAGTGACATGTACAGCGTTCAGAGTAAGGAGCGACGGAGGGTGGGCGATGGAGATAGTAGTATACAGGGTACAAGTGTGGGTAGAGCGCTCCGAGTAAGAATTCGATTGCGGGGAGCAGGCAGAGCAGGCCGCTCTCCGCCCTTGGACAGCGTGTCACGCGTGACAGATCCATCACGCCGCGCCTCTGGCAGGTTGATGGGCGAGACATGTGGCATAGCGTCGACGTCCAGACCAGTGACGTCCATCTCTCGGACTGGCTACAACGAGGCATGATAGTCATCAAACGTACAATCAGATTGACACTAGTGTGCACTGTGCAGACCAACTGCGTACAGACTACAAACGTAAGGTTACAGCGTCGAGATGGGAGTAACATATCCAGAACTGAGAGATCGTCAATGCGTCAAAGTTCGTTCCAACTGTCGTGTCAGAAGGCACTCATGATGCGCTCTACCTCGAGCTGCACACGCATCCGCCCAGCAATGCCCTCTGGCGACGATCCACCAATGAGGCGACCATCCAGGTCATGGTAGCCCACAGTAACGCCGTCATATAAGAGCGCAATCAAGCGGACCCATTGCTGACCCCAAACCTCGCGCGCCAGAAGTCCGCCCACATCCAGTGCAGCTGTTGCCACATACGTCAGTTTGGACAATCTACACAACGATGGAGGAAACACTCACTGAACAGCACCTGTGGAGCAACAGGACTCTCCAACAACTGCGGGTCTTTGAGCATTCGCGAGAAGAACGTCCAGTATCGAGGTAGTCGCATGATCGGATCGAGCGGCTGCTCTACCGGAATAACCAAGATGTGGAAGTATACCCGCATCAGCCCGGAGACACGACTGGTATAGTCCGCTAGGCCCTCCTCAGCGTTACGGTAGCCGAGCGCTTTCCGCCTAGAGTCCTCGGTGAACAGGACATTGTCGGTATCCTTTGCAGGTACGACGACGGGGATGGGCCAGCCGCCAGCTCGTTGGCAGAGCTTCGCCCAGAAGATGCCCGCGAAGCCGTCGAGGGCCATGAGGAGATTAGTCGCAACCTGAGCAAGTGGTATAGCACTCTTCTTCTCGGCTGTGACTTCCGTCTCCGCTTGTAGGAGGATGGCCTTGGAGAGAGATGAGAGGAGAGCGAGATACACTGGTTGTGGGTGAGGCTGAGGAGGTCGTAGAATACCGACGATTTCGTGCGACTGTAAGACGGTATGTCAAGCGATGACTTTCTTCCCGGAATGTAGCACTCACGATACGCATGATTTCGTTCGCGTTGTTGGTGAGCTGCCCCACTTTGGCTGTGATAGCCCGGCGGCCTGTGCTCCAAAGAGACTTGAAGGCTTTATCCGCTTTCACAACCTTCATGGGCCCTGCCTTCAAAACCTGGCCAAGGGTTGAGCATGACAATTATCTGGCAGTGAGCTATCACGCACCTTCAGAGTTTCCCTGCCTCGCTTCCAGTCCTCCATAGCGGACGTGAAGCCCAGTACGTTGCGTTCTAGTGATTCAGCACGGTCACGCTCCTCCTGCTGCCGCTCATCTTCCAGCTGCTTGCGCTTCTCCTCATCCTCCTTCTCCTTCTGTTTTCGCTTTTCTTCAATTTCTGACCGTTTCTTCTCCTCCTCCTGTCTCTTCTTCTCCTCTGCCTCCCGTTTGACTCTTTCTTCCTCCTCGCGCTTCTTCCTCTCCGCCTCCTGCTTCGCGCGCAGGCGGTCTTCCTCAACCTTGATGACCGCGTCAATGCGTACCCACAGTTGACGATCACGCTCCTTCCATTGCGCGCGTAGGTTGTCCTCTTCCCGCTTCTTATGGAGGTCCATTGCAGCAAGCTGCGCTTGCACCTCCTTCAGCTGCTGTTCGTGCATAGCGGCCTGGCGTTTCTCATCCTCTACACGCCTCTCGCTACGTGCTTGGGTCTGCTGGAGGCTGTCTTGAGCATGCTTTTGCCTTGCAGCGCGCTATACAATCCAGGTTAGGTCGTGCATGGCTAGGACGATGATGTCACGTACGAATGCTTCTTGACGCGTCTCCTTCTCCCATTCCTCATACGGGTCAACATGGTTCAGACGTCGACGCACGGCAGCGAGCGTGTCCTCCATGAGCCATTTCTCTGACGGCGTCTTCTGTCTTCGCGACTTCCTGGTGGAGGTTCGGCACAAACTCCAAACAATTCAGGCGAGAGAACCTTACAATGCTTCATATCCTACAGATTCCCCGGACGACGAAGTAGCTCCGTCAGAGTCAGACTCCTCATCTTCATCTTCCGACGAGTCGGACGGTATGCCAAATGTTGAGCGAGGTCGATATCGCCTGTTACGGTGGTTGAAGATCATGAAGCCACTCGGTGTTCATCATCAAGCTTACCTTCTGCTTGGCGAGGGTGAAGGTGATCGAGGTGCTGCAAACCTCATGGTAACAGTGACACTGCCAGCCCTTGGCGAAGTGTGTTGGAGGAGAGTGAAGTCACGGCGAGGTGGTAGGTTGCATGCATGTTCGCCGCTTCGCCTCGTCCGCCGCAGGCTGCAGCCGCCCCGCGTGTCTGGCACGTGGACTACGATCACTAGACGCTGAGCCGGACCGTGCTTCCGAGTGCAGTTGGCTGAGGACCGAAGTTGCGGGTGACCACGACGACGGCTCAGTCCATGGACAACTCTCCTCTCCACCCTCTCCTTCCAACAGAGGTACTTCGGCAAATTGTCTTTGAGTATGTCTCTTCTGTGGAATGGCGCGACTCCGAGACACCAAGACACAGCTACAAGCCTTCCTGGAGCGTTGTCCAGAGCCTCACCTTTGCTTCTAAGGTCGTTCGACAGCTTGCGCTCGAGGCCTGGTTCCAGGTCTACTTCGTCCGTTGTCCGGATGACCTCTTAAACGCGTGGCCTGAGCTATCGATATGGACAAGGTCAGTCATATCAACGCAAATCTTCCGAGTAACGTTCTCGTGACGATACTGCAGGGAATTGCATTGCGTAGAACTCGGCACAGACCTCCTTGCTCTTCCTCTCCAATGGAATCTTGGGTCTTTTCATCGACTACGCAAGCTGCGCGTAGACTTTGATCCCTCGCAGTCCAACGCTATGCTCCTCATACGCTTCGACCACCCTCGCCAAATTGCGTCTCACATCCAGGAGCTAGAAGTTTACGACGTCTCGTGGCCCTCTCCGATGACTGCGCGCATCATCGCAGAAAGCTTCCTCGGCCTTCGTGTCCTCAAACTATCTCAAGATCTCGTGTGGTGCAACCTGTGCAACATATGCTGTTTTGCGACCTTCAGTGAACCTCCTCCCGCTGAGATCGTCTACGAGAAGGTCGTTGGTCTCCCGGTATGTGAGTACAACCCCCGGCTATGGTGTCACTAAACCCTGTGTATTAGAGTCATTACGTCCATTTCCTCAAGTCCCTCACCATGTTGCAATGCGTCACCTTATCCATTGCATACGGTCTGGGTGGCAAGACCTCATTGTCGGAGAGCAACGACGATATTTGGACAGGAGAGTGTGATGCCTGCATGGACATGATGTATGCAAGCGATGACTACAGGCGGGAATGGGTAGAGAAGAAGAAAAACTTGGAGCGACCTCGTTCATTGAAGTTCGTAACGTGGCGTTTCAGACAGAAGAATGCCACGGACGTCATCTTCGATATTGAAGACGAGCCAGAAGAACCTCCTACCGAAGACGAGTCCGACACGGGCCCATCGCTGAGCCAAGACTGACAGAGGTCCTTGCCTTGCCAATGCCTCCTTCTCTTTTGTTGGCCTACGCATCAAATGTTGTATGACAACGCGGCGGCCGAATCTGAGGTGCGTATTCAAATCACTACCGTGCTCCCCGATGGTAATTGTGCTGTACGGCTAGAGTCTTATGCGCAGACATGAGCAACATACTATATAAGTGTGCTCAACATTTCGACGTCTCACGCTTGGTGCCCGGTGAGTTCGTCAGTCTGAGACAGTGAGCCAGTGCCCCGAACGCCACTCAAGCGCCTCGCATCAAATAGGAGCGCTTCGAGTCTATTGCACCCACGACACTGTTCGGCGAGTTGCATTGACAACATGCGCCGATTACATATACGTGACAGCTGGCAATCGTCCTGCGGCATCATCGGAACCACCACCATGCATCTACTCTTCGTCCCATCTCTTGCGACCCCGTTGACCAAAGTCCCCGTCTTGATGACATGTGGCATCCTCAGTTATTCCGCGTTCGACATACCATTCAGCGCGCCCAAGGCGGACGAGCGCAAAGTCCGCGACGAGTCAGACTTTTACTCTAGTAGAGTGACATTCAAAGTCTATCTCTCGAGGGGATTGGGGGTACGTGTCGTTTAGACTACGAAGGGGTCGTCGTAGAGATTTTAACTTCTGACACCTCCGATCCAGGCACTGCTTTGTGGTGTCGCCTTCGCCGAGGGCGCGGTTATTCTGGCACAGTCATTTCCGTCCCTGCCGCTCTCTCAGGCCGTGCTATCTGTCCTTCTGCCGGGCGCACAACCGCGCCCGCTTTCCCTCGCCATCACTCCGCGCTTCATCGTGGGCAGCGCTCTCAGCATCGCCGGGGGCCTCGTCCGCGCCTGGAGCTACCGCGCCCTCGGGCGGTTCTTCACCGCGGAGGTGTCCACGCAGAAGGACCACAAGCTCGTGACGACTGGGCCCTACGCCTTCGTCCGTCACCCGAGCTACACGGGCTGGATAGCCCTGATGTTGGGGGACGCCCTCGCGCTACTCGGGAGCGGCACATACCTCGGCGAGCTCGGCGTGTGGCAATCGACAGCCGGACGGGTCGTCATCTCCGCGATTCTGACGTCGTGGACGTTTTCGAGCACCATGGTCGCATTGCTCAGGACTGGGCGGGAGGACGAGATGATGCGCAAGGAATTTGGAGCGGAGTGGGACGAGTGGGCCAAAAGGACGCCGTACAAGTTAATTCCGTACATCTACTAACAGGTAGCGTTCGAAGACCTACCGCAGTAGCATAGCGCTCTCTAACCATAAGCTCTGGTGAGTGACCTCTTGTCAGTCGACAGCCCGTGTCCTTGCGACTGACACGTTTAGTTTGAACTGGTAGCTCATCAGGTTTACCCCATCGTAGAGCTGTATCTCTCTCACATCGCCTCTCGTGTCAATGATTCGTTGGCATTCTCTTGCCTTATTGTTCACATGTGGTTTTCGTAACCACGTCGGCTTTGTACCACCCCGTATGTCGGCACACTCCACTGCGCGGAAGGGTGGAAGTCCGAAACAGGTGCGTATTCTTATCACTGCCTTACTTGTCGATGGTAATGGTAGCACTCAGGGCTGTCCCGAATCCGCTCCCATTTATATCCTCGGGAATTACTCTGTCCTCTTCGCGTGCCGTATAAGTATATCGGTATGCCCCAACGACCTGTAGTAGCCGGTGCGCCACGTGATAGGAGTTCAGGATGTACTATTGACGAAGATGGTACGTGCACCTTGTACGATGAAAAGCACGGCATCGTAATCACTTGATGACCACATGTAATCACTGCACCTCTTGCCGGTTGCTAGCTAGGTCGTTCCCCATCTTCAGGTGGAACGCCTTCTCAGCGCAGATTCTCGACCTCAGCTTCGTCAATGTGAGTCCTTTGGTCAATGCTGTGAACGTTGCTGACGTCTCAAGCACAGGAACTGCAAGTTCACCAGACTTATCACGCCTACCGTAGTGCTCGCGGAAATCCTTGCCCCACACGATTGTAGCCGCAAGCTGTAGCTTCGAGAGGAGCTGGTGGGAGTTTGGATGCTCCGTCGTCTCGGTGATGTGAGTACAATCCGAAATAATAACTTGACTCCGCTCAATGTGCTATTGACGTGTTAGCATGACAGACGCTCTGTGCACATTTCCCTTGTTCACGGCAGCCGCCGTCACCTTCAAATTCGCGACAGCGCAGTGCCTAGTACATAGCAAGTTGTGGGAAGTTATGGAAACATTCAGCACTGACAGGGGAGTCATGGGGTAAGCGCGGGTCATGGGAGACCGTCTCAGGTCTGATCATGATATTAACCTCTCTCAGGCTCAATACGAACTTATGCCCACTGTGTATGGTGGGGTGCGGGCTGGTGCGAGCGATAAGTACACTCAGTACTTACGTCTGGGCACGAAACAAGTGTATTTCAGGCCTACGGCCGCCTACCTTAAACCGGGAAGGCATCTCGTACTGATGGCAGTGATGCTTGATAAGTAGCCGTAAGTAGTGATATCGATGCCCTTGCAATTGGCCTAATATAACTGATATCTGTAGCGTCTCGTTAGAACGACGAGGACACTGACTGATATTCATATTCTCTAGAAATAATCATAAAAGGACTCCTCGGCGAGTCGCTTGCAGTGGTAGAGGTAGAGAGGGACCTTGGCAAGTCGTTCGTCGCAGCTCAGGCCGCTGTCCTTCCCGCTCGGCTGTCAGTCGGCTCGCGCGCCCCCATCACGATCACTCCAGAGATTTGCTGCCGGTTTAAGGTGAGCGTGGACTAAGGGAGCTTATGGACTGTCCCGACTCCCGAGAATCGCATTGATATTTGACGAGATTCGCCCAAGATTCGCCGATTGCATATATATGCAACAGCTGGCACTCATCCAGCAGCTTCCAACAGCCTCATCGGACCAGCAGAACCACCACCACATCCTGGTCCATCACTATGCATCTACTCTTCGTTCCGTCTCTTGCGACCCCGTTGATAAAGGTCCCCGTCTTGATGACATGTGGCATCCTCAGCTACTCAGTGCACAACGTACCATTCAATACGCCCAAGCCGGACCAGCGCAAGGTCCGCGTCGATTCGGACTTCTTCTCTACAAGCGTGTCATTCAAAATGCACATCGCGAGGGGATTCGGGGTATGTGCCGTTACCCTTTGGGACATCGTGAACGTTGACTTCTGACACCTCCGACCCAGGCACTGCTTTGTGGTGTCGCCTTCGCTGAGGGCGCGGTTATTCTAGCACAATCATTCCCGTCTTTCCCGCTCTCCCAGGCCGCTCTGTCTGTCCTTGTCCCGGACGCACAGCATGGTCCGCTTTCCCTAGCCATTACTCCGAGATTCATCGTGGGCAGCGCTCTCGGCGTTGTTGGAGGCCTCGTCCGCTCCTGGAGCTATCGCACCCTCGGGCGGTTCTTCACCGCGGAGTTATGCACACAGAAGGACCACAGACTCGTGACGACTGGACCCTACGCCTTTGTTCGTCATCCGAGCTACACCGGCTGGATGCTCTTGATGTTGGGAGACGCCCTCGCGCTCCTTGGGAGCGGAACATACCTCGGCGAGCTCAGCGCGTGGCAATCGACAGCTGGACGGATCTTCATCTCAATTATGACGTCGATTACGTTTGCGAACACAGTGGCCTTATTTTTCAGGACTGTTCGGGAGGACGAAATTATGCGCAAGGAATTTGGAGCGGAGTGGGACGAGTGGGCCAAAAGGACGCCGTACAGGTTGATTCCATACATCTTCTAAATAGGCGGCGTTCGAAGCATGGCGTTCTCCCTTGTCGGAAAGCATTAGTTGTGAGTACCTTCTAGTGCAATCCATTTTCCGCTCTTAAGGATTCATGCTGATAAACTTGCAGTAGTCAGTTAGCGACCTCACTGTTCGTCATCGATCTAGTCATTTGTTGTCCCATCCATATACTTCGACCGCCTTCAACAAACACTTACCTCAACGGTCGGTCCCTCGTTAGCAAGCTTCGCACTTCACTCCTACTCTAGTCGGAGACAGCGGCGTGGACTATACAGTGAATGCTTGATACAGGACTCCAGGTAACGCATTGTTCCACGATTGACCGTAGGATTCACACTACCCGCGGCAAGTTACGCTTACAACCCTCACTGTGTCTTTGTCCAAGCCCTGTCATCCGATTGAGAGGATCTCAATTTCATACTCGTGTCAATGTCGTGACCCGACTACCGCGGCCAGGTCTGTCAACGACAATGATAAACACTGCCGATTTTGACCATTCGATCCAGGCCCTTGTGACTGACACGTTTTTAACAACTGATAGCTTATAAGGTCAGCCCATCGCAACGCTGTTCAAACTCGAGCTCCCTCGTATCGCCTGTCATGTTAGTCCCCTCGCTTTCGTTGAAGATTGCCCTATTGCTCGCTTGTGGGTTCCTCAACTATATAGGCTTCGTACCACCCCGTATCTCGGCACACCCCACTGTGCAAAGAGGCGGAAGTCCGAAACGGACATTGCCATACATGATGTGGCTGGCGAGAGTGAACGGGGTGAGCGGATGTTCTCTGCTACTGCGATGCGAGCCCTGTGCACTCACAGTCATCCAGGTCGCGATACTCGGTCTTACGCTTGTCGAAGCGGCGGTTATCCTGGCTCAATCGCTTCCGCAAACAACCCTCACCAATGCCATTCTCTCCATCCTCACTCCCTCCTCTACGCCGCGCCGTCTCGCACTTCAGCTCACGCCCAGATTCGTCATCGGCACCTCAATCTCATTCGGAGGGATTGCCCTGCGCATCTGGAGCTACCGCACACTGGGCCGGTTCTTCACACTGGAGGTAGCCATGCAGAGGGACCATAAGCTCGTCACGTCAGGACCGTACTCATATGTCCGTCACCCAAGCTACACCGGCGGTATCGTGATGATAGCGGGAAACCCGATCGCCCTCCTAGGCGCAGGCAGCTATCTTCAGGAAGTCGGAGCAGGGCAGTCTTTTTGGGGGCAGGTGACCTTCAGCTCCATCGTCTGCGCGTGAGCGTACTTCTGTGTCGTACTGCTCCCACAACGTGCTGCGAGGGAAGACGCAATATTACGCGAAGAGTTCGGCGAGGAATGGAAGGCGTACGCGAGCAGGACGCCGTACAGGCTGTTCCCTTTGGTCTGGTGACGACCATGACATCGTGATCAACATCCTCAACGCGGGTGAGTTATAACTTATGCTCATTGGGTCCGATAGTAATGTACTCATACAAATCATCTCTCCGCGGTCAGGCCTCAGGCGTGGCGGTCATCGAGCCTCAATCACAAATACGTCTACTCGACAGATAGCCGCACTGTCTGGCACTAAGTTATGATGCTCCTAGGGCACGTCCGATGCCCTGCGTCGATATAATAACATTCTGTCTCTCCTTCCTCTCCTAGCGCGCTTACCATTAGTACCCCCATACTCCATATCGGGGGCTTCTTGGAAGCTGCAGGCGTATAAGCTTATGACCCGTACGTGCGTCCTCCCACTGGCTACATGGGCGCAATGCTGTTGATGCTCAGGGACGTATCCCGTCGTATGTACGTCTCCGATGTGGCCGTGTGGCGGACGGTGGGCTAGGTGGTTATCTGCATGACCTTCGGGCAGCGGGCGATTTCCTGTACGTGCACATCCTACCCTGGACGGTGACAGGAAATGCTTCAGTAGTCGGAGAAGTTGGGGATGAGGTCTACTAGCCTTGCAACGCAGGTTCCCCACACGTATGCATATCTTTGGTGACGCCGCAAAGAAACTATCACGTCTGGGAGTAAGGGGTGTATACCTCATCATGTCTTCAATGAGGAAGCTAAGCTAGTAGTAGCGAAAGGGTATACTCTTAGAGTGGGAATCCGGGACCGATCTGTGCCGATTCCATGTAACCGGATCGGAGGCCGCAGTCCGTGCAGCATGCTTCTGGACCTGAACCTTGTGCTTTTCCGACCAGCTCTCGTTAGATGCTCTGAGCCAGATTCACTGAAGGCAGTTCTGCAATACTAGTCTCACGCGCACGTCAGCACTGGCAGTCGAATGGGTTATGGTATGTACAGCTCCGATATTCCCTCGCTATGATACAACACTGTGATCGTACAAACACCGCATGCAATGCATCCATGCACTCTCCACTCATGCCTTGGTGGCGTGGGCAGCATCGTGAGGAGGCTGTAGGAGCATGAGATGGCGCATTCTCTCGAGAGGAAGAAGCCCACTCACGGGGGAGGTGATGTCGAGGGCACGGGCGAGGGCGTTGAACTCGTCGGTGGTGGCGGTCACCTTGCCGGTGCAGACTGCATCGATAGTTGAATGATGAGGGTTTAGGAACAGAGCTTGAACGAAGACAACCCACCGTCGATGACGTGCTGCTCAGGCTTGCCGATCTTCTGGGCAATCTCGGTGTAGGACAAGCCTGCGGATGGAAAAGAGTACGGTGTCAGCGACGTAGTAAATGTGCACAAGACGTATACGTACCCTTCTTGTCCTTAGCAGCAGCGAGGGCAGCGCACTGGGGGTTGGGGGCCATGGCAAGATTCGAGAGAGGTAATCAGGGGGATAGCTAGGGTCGGTGGTGGTCAAGAGGACTGCTGCCTGTCCGATGCGGCCCTAGGGGGGGTATATATAGTCATCTGAGGAGGAGACCAGGGAGCATGGGAGGCGTGAGCGTCATAGCAGAGAGTGTAGGATCAGATTAGCGATTGTTATCGAATGTAATCTTATCTCACTATGGCAGTCTCTCGCACATTGGTCTCGCCCGGAGCCTGACCTTAGCCTGACCCCCAGAAAGTAAACACTCGGCATAACGTACTTATGCTGCGGTACGGTCGAGGAAGAGTATCGGTGCATGTGGAGGCCGACATGTAACTGGTGCTGGGGCGAGGCACCACCACCGTCATCCACTAGGAATGGGAAACACGGAGTGCGAACGCGCTGACTCCGGTGGTGTCGAGCCGTTGTGTTGCAGTGCAGTGAGAGTCTGCTCGACCACCCTATCAGATGGGAGACATTTGGAATGCTGTTGCGGACCACTCACCTGCACAAACTCCCAACGCTCACGCGTCACGCGTCACCCTGAAATCAAAGGGACTCGGGGTGCATTGTTGAAGTAGTTAACGAAACTGGCACAGAGTAGTCACGCAGCATATACCGCACTTTTTCGCTCTGCAAATCGCGAGCGTTGTGACGTTGACTAGTGGTGAACTTGGGTCGTTTTAACCAAGATGGATGAGCGCTTGGCAGATTTTATGGACGCGTCGCGTCAGCCACGTGGACCGCGTAGTTCGGCACGTGCTGCACACCTGTGAGCGCTAAACACAGGAGAAGAAATCTCGCCGATCTTGGTGTCCGTTCACTCAACGTCCTCAAGCACCTCGCCTCAAGACCGCCGACGAGCTAAACATCATGGTGAGTGTCGTGGCATGCATCTGCGAGGCTTTGGGATGGCGAACTAGCGGGGAAACGCACGATTACGGGATGGATGGTCTAACGAGGTTTTGGATGTAGCCCCCCAAGAAGGTGAAAGCCCAGAAGGAAGAAGTTGTCGCGCTCGGTCCCCAGGTTGCTGAGGGCGAGCTCGTCTTCGGTGTGGCTCACATCTACGCCTCCTTCAACGACACCTTCGTCCATGTCACCGATCTCTCCGGCAAGGAGACAATCTCTCGTGTCACTGGTGCGTGAACTGCGAAATACAAGTTGAAGCTTTCCCCTCATATGTCATCTGTATCATGATGTAGGTGGTATGAAGGTCAAGGCCGACCGTGACGAATCCTCCCCGTATGCTGCCATGCTTGCCGCACAAGACGTTGCTACTCGTTGCCGTGAGGTTGGCATCACCGCCCTCCACATCAAGCTCCGCGCGACTGGCGGTACTGGCACCAAGACCCCCGGTCCTGGAGCCCAGAGCGCTCTCCGTGCCCTTGCTCGTGCCGGCATGCGCATTGGCCGTATCGAGGATGTGACCCCCATCCCGACCGACTCGACCCGCCGCAAGGTGCGTAAATTCCGTATGGTTCGACGACGAGACGCTAATCTTCTGTACTTACTCTGCCTAGGGTGGTCGCCGTGGTCGTCGTCTGTGATCACTGTATCACATACGCACAAAAATCATCTCCTGGATGGCCGCTACTATGTATCGTTGCGCATGTTAGTTGCTCTACTGGAATGATCAAGGTCGCTGCTCGACGCGCATCAGGTTCTTTGGCTTGTGCAAAGACCTGCCCCGTGGTCGATGCCCATGTTTCACAGACACTTTGTTGGCCTGCTAGAGTGTGCGATTATGCTGTATCCATTATGTTGAGTTCATGCTCTCAAGCGTCATATTGTGTTCGGCGAAGAGCTCACCACGGCTGGGTCAGACTCATGTCTACCCACCGGTGGACTTGTACTCGAGGGGACTGATCGCATTGATTCCATGCCGCGATGTGATAGACGTACGTCCACGATGAACCGGTCTCTCTGGCCTCGGACTAGCGACACCCAGCCAGTCGCCAAGCTCATCAAAGTCGTTTAAGCACGGTGCTAAGTACGTGTGAATTAATGCTACCCCGTAGTGCCCGTGTTCGTGCGCAGGCATGCTCGAACGACTCGTCTTATATGTGCATTATACAAGATTATACACTGACAGAGGTGGACCTCCTGCTACGAGAGGACGGCTTTTCAGGCATGGCGGATCAAATTCGTGGGAGACGGAGGCTCGAGCGACGTCGCAACCTACTTAGGTCGCAACTCGGAACTGTACAAGGAGATTCTGCCATGCTTCGCGAATGGAACTGAAGCTCGTCTACCGCGGCCTTCGTCAGGTCTCCGACTGGGCCTTGCGCTTCTACTCGGACATATACGTCGATGGCCAGGAGAACGTCCCCCACGACGGTCCTCTCATCATGTCTGTCTACCTCCTTCCCCGCATGCGTAGAGCCATCCACGGTGCGCTCACGCGAGTAAATATACTAATATCCTACGGTCTTGCAGTGCATCAAGCCACCACAACGAAATCCTTGACATAGCGACACTATGTGAGTAGCACCCCGACACACCCAATGCCACACCCTTCCCATAACATGCATGTATTCCAGCAATCACCATACCCTACCGCCGCCCAGTATGCTTCTGGGCGAAGTCCACGATGTTCAAGAATCCCCTCGTGCGCGCCGTGCTTCTCTCTTCAGGCAGCATCCCCGTTGCGCGCAACCCGAACAGCACACCAGTCCCCACCGAGCACCCCGGAGGAGCTGGTCCTGCCGCGTCTCAGAGAGGCGTGCACGAGGCGCTGTTCCGCGACACGTTCCGGGCGTTGGAGAGGGAGGAGGTCATCGGGGTGTTCCCGGAAGGCACGAGCTACACCGAGCCGTGCATCGCGCAGGTCAAGGATGGGGCGAGCCGGGCGGCGCTGGAGTACGTGAAGTGGGTGAACGAGAGGAAGGGGAAGGATAAGGAGAAGAGGCTGTTGATCGTGCCGGTGGGTATCGTCTACACCGACAAATCACAGTACCAGAGCCGGGTGAGTGGTCACAGCCATGTTGGTCAAGGAATCCGAGCCTGAGACGAGGCGGACATGGGGCTCTTGACGGATTGTCTAGCTCTGTGTCAGGTGCGTCCCACAGTACGACCGTCTTCATGTGGTATATGACTGAATATCGCGTAGGTATGGCAGGGCCATTGACATTGAGGCCTTCGCTGCGGAGAAGATGAACGAGACCGAGTTGCAGCTCGACTCTCGCGACGTCATTAGAGCCCTCTCAGCGGAGATCGAGAAACGCTTGCTGGATTTGACGATCAACGCACCAGACTGGTCAGTCCCGCGCACATCTGGACGTATGTAGACGGCACTAACAGCGAAGCTCTCCGCAGGGCCACGCTATATGCAGCGCAAACGGCTCGTGACATCCTCTGGGCGGACGAGGAGATCCCAGCCTCGCACTTCGTCTCAATATCCCAGAAGTACGTCTCCGTACTCCTATTCCGTGATGATTTCACTAACTAACTTTGCCCGGCACCGTAGCCTCGTCGACCTTTTCGCAGACCCCAAAGCCGCGGCATCCTGCGCAAAAGCTCGACATTCCCTCCTCAAATACCACTCCCTCCTCTACTACACAAACATCTCCCACTCGTCCCTCAACGCCATTTACCCCGCCCCCTCCTCCTCAGCCTCATCGTACCCAAGCGGCCCCCGCGCCTTCTCCATCGTGCTCCGCCAGCTGCTTATTAGCGTCCTCCACCCCCGCTTCGCGCTCTTCCTCCCCACCCTCGTTCTGCACATCCCTGCTTACGTGACCGGGCTCCTCGCAGACCGTCTCCTGGGCAACCCCGAGGAAGAAGAGACCCACGCGCAGTTCAAGGCCGTCCTCGGCGGACTCGCGGCCACCGCCGCTTACGCTGCCGTCACGCGTGCGATCGTCCGCGGAATAGTCAAAGGCTCCATCGGCGTCCTCCGCGTGCCTGGTGTCGTGTTGAACGCGCGCTGGCTCTTCGCTGGAGCCGGGGCTGCACACGGCGGCCGCCTTGCTGGCAAGGCGCGCGCCGCGCTGGGTGTGTTGAGTATTTTCTACGTGACGAGCTTCGTGCTCTCGCGCTGGCACAACTACTGGGTCGGCGGTGCGTGCACGCTCGTCTTCGTTGACCTATGAACACGTCTGACGTCTCTTACATTCTGTCACTCTTGCAATCCAGCCAACTACAGACAGTAAGCAGCTCTGCGCGAACCTAGCTTCTGGGCTGTACTCACTCGCTCACCCTTGACATCTGGATCTGCAGGCTGAAGCGGCTCCTCGCCTCGCTCAAGCTGTTCTTCGGCTCAGTCGCGCCCCGGTCTAGTACTCTCACAGGACCGGAGCTCGCCTCGTACACCACGCCATACATCCCCCCGCCGAACCCATTCATCAAGCGGCGCGAAGGTACTCCAGAGCAGAACGACCGCCTCTCGACGCCCAAGGCTCCGCCGGTCTCCGCGCACCGGCTCATTCGTCCCCTGCTCGACGCACGCACGGAGGCGACGCGCAATTTGTGGTCGTTCATGGTCGACTCCAAGTACCTGCACGGGCTGGTCGCCGCCCGGGGTAAAGACGACGCGTGGATGCAGGTCGGGCCCGCGACGCGGCAGTCGCTGTGACCCACCGGTGTGGTATGTAGCACTACGGTAGCACTAGGGTCCAACATTGTAATGTCATGCATTATCGTCATGGGTACATCATCCAGATGCTGTTGTGGCGAGCGAGCGAGCGTACAAGCGTACAGACCGACACGCGTCACTGGCAAACAACGTACATACAGGTGCGAGGCGTAATAGTCGTGGTATCGTATGGCTCAGCGAAAGGGAGGAAGGGATAGAGATAATGTAAATAACAATTGCGGCATCGGGACAAGACACAGGAGCGAGATGTGCGCGTGCGACGTCGACGTGCCAGGGGTAGCGTACTCTTGGGCAAAATCATGCGTAGGCAGAGGTGAATTACGAGACGGATGGAGAATCCAGAGAGACGAGACGGGAGGCCCGAGGGCCAGGCAGGGAATACAATAGCTACAGAGGTATAATGATGCGGGGGACGTATGGGATGGGATGGCACTGGGAGGAGCAAGCATGGACTACAACAACAGCCATTTCGTCTAGTCAGTTAGTTAGTTAGAGTGCGCGACACGAAGCACGAGAGCCGAGATAGGTAGAGGATAGCAGGGTAACGTAGCACTGGAGAGGATAAGAGGATACGGCGAAGCTATGATTGAGCATTATAAAGGGCAGATGATGAGAGATCCGGATCCAAGACAAGAAGAGCGAGAAACCGACGGGCATAAAGGAGTGTCTAGCGTTTTGCGGGCACCGAACGAAGTTATCGTACAAACGGGTGAGGCTGAAGTTTTTGGAGGGAGGAGAGAAGCAAGGAACTGGAGGTGCAGAAGCCTCCGTGGAGATCGAGGAAGTTCGGACAATCGTCATCGGCCGCTGCGTGCGTTCCACGCGCCGTTGAGCATGCTGGCGCGGCGGCCGTTGACAGGGCGAGGGGCATGGATCCCGGCGGCCTCCTCGCCGCTCCCGGTCACGGCGGAGGACGTGCTCGGCGGGTCGAATGACAGCAGCAGAGAGCTCATGCTCCCAGGCCCGCTTCCCAGGCCGTCCATCGCGCGGGGAATCGACTCCTGGCTTTTCTGGGACCTGGAGTCCGACGTGTACGGCTCGCGCGAGGTACCATATGGCTGCATCTCCGCAGAGACGGCCGTCCACGTTGCCGCTGTATCCTGGTCGCGGAAGGAGTCGAGCGCGGAAGCGGTAGAGCCGCGGCGAGCGCGGCGCTGAGCGTCGGAGGAGCGGTGGGAGGATGCACTGTGAGTGCTGTGGGTGCTGTGCACGCTGTGGGAGCTATGGTGGCTATATGTGCTCTCGGCGTGCGAACGCGTGGACGAGCCGCTGCGAGGTCGCGATTGAGCGGGAGGCGACGGGTCACCCGTGGGGGGGCCACTCGACCCACGACTGCTCGGGTAGTTGGTGGCCGGTCTGGAGCTGTACAGCGCAATGCCCGTGCGCAGGCCTACCATGGGCTCACGTTCGTCCCCGGACAAAGATGGCTGGCGAGAGTGACGGGTTGACGGGCGTGAGCTGCGGCGCGACTCGGGCTCCTGTTCCTGAGAGTGCGCGATCTGCATCAAGGACCTGTTGACATCCTCGAGATCGTGTAGGCTGCTCACCACTTGGCGAGAGCTACCCGCGCTCGGGACGAAAAGGAGCCCCTCAGGCTCCTGACGGTGGTCACGCGAGCGGTCGGAGCGGCTAGAGACGGACCAGTCATCTCCAAGGACGGATGAGCTCTGTCTAGGAGTTATCGCATCGGTGAGAACGATGGGGCCGCCGTTGAGTTCGCCTATGGGCAGCTGCTCCAAAGACTCCGACGAGGGGCCGAATGGAGGAGGCGAGGGTAGGTTGTTGAGCCTAAGGTTACCAAGGCTGGAGTGCCTCGACGCCATCGTCGGGATCGTGCCCCATGACGGGGCGGGAGAGGGTTCGGGGTCAAGCGGCTCTGTCGCTCGATTTACTGCAGAGCGTCCCAGCTGCGGTAGGGAGGTGATGCCGAGGCCAAGAGGTTCGCTTGTAGTTCTTGCCATACCACGATGTGCGCGACCGGTCCCTGCAGGCGCGATGTCGAGGCCCATTGATCCGAGCCCGAACGAATCATCGGAAATGGATGCCACAATGGTGCGGTCCGACGATCCTGGTGCGTTGCGGAACAGAGACGACGAGCCTGCCGGAGCATCGTGGTGTCCTCCGCGATGCATAGCACTGGAGCTCGAACCTGCGAGAGGTGCGGCGGGGAGGCCGCTGAGTTGCAAGGGGTTAAAGGCATCCTTGTATTCCTCGCGCCATCCATCGTCGACCTCGCGAGGGTCCTTGGCGATCACGTATGCCTGATCGGTAATAGTACCTCTCGCACGGACGGGTAGTTTCGCGGCTTCCTCTGCTGGAATCCATCCAACACCACGGCCGTTAGGAAGATGGATCATGACGTAGTCCTCCTGGTGCGCAGGACGGGAACGCCAATTCATCGGGGACCGTCCAGGGAGAGGACCGTCTGGTGCTATGGGGCGAAGACGAGTTGAGCCAGTCTCGGCTGGGGGTTGGGCGATCTGGATCGACATAGGCTGCATACCAGGAGGAGGAGGCGGGATCACGGGCGGAGGGTTTGACGGGCCGATGTTGGCAGAACGGTTTGAAGCCGCGTCTTGGTTAGCATGAATCTGCTGCAACTCCTCCAGCGAAACCTCGTTCGGAAGAATCTGGTGCACGGCGTCCGGGTCTCCAACCCATACGCACGGCGAATCAGGTTTGGGGGCATATTGCGCCGAATGCGGTGGGAACTTGGTAAGAGGTGGTATAACCAGCGGCTGAGACGCAAGGGGCCGAGGGGTCGCGTCTGAAGCGTCTCCGGTGGTCAGGGGCGGCGGAATGACCCTCTGCGAATACGGCGCACCAGGTACGATGTGATGGGGCCGACCTGGCTTAACTTGCCGGCGCTCGACGTCGTTGATATCAATCCCATTATTCGGTTCCCTTGAGGGGTCGGCGAAATGAACAGACGGAGCGCTCGCGCGGGAGCCTCCAGAGCTGCTCCGGGATTGTGAGGTGGGCACAGCGACGCCAGATGAAGCAGGAACGACGCCCATTCCTAACGAGGCCACGTCACGCTGCGACGAGTGTGTTCCCGCTGAAGCTTGGTCGGGTAATCGGCTTCTGACAGCTGAGCTGATCTTTGGAGGACGTGGGAGGGGATTCGGTCTGTTGAAGTAGCGATCGAGTTCACTTTGCAGATGGGCATTCTGGCTGCGTAATTCCGCGAGCTGAGTCAACACAAGAGATCAGTAAGCATAGGTTTGACACCAAAAACACACGCTTATGATCACCTCGCTGCAATGTTGGTCAGAAGGGCTAAGTAAGACATCCAGTGATGAGACTCACGTCTCATGTCCTTGCCTCAGCCGTTCGATTTCGTCTATAAGTTGTTTCTCGACCGCCTTAGATATGGTGGTGTCTGTTTGATTGACGTGCGCATGCCTTTCGTAATTGGCCTGGAGAGCTTTGATTTCATCCCGGTCTTTGCGTCGTTGAATCAAGAGTTGTTTGTACTGGTGGAGAGCTGTGATAGCATTGCTAAGGGAAGGATGCTGGAACATAGTGAACGCGACGGAGAGGGCTAGTCAATACTTCGGCCCTGATAGACAAGTGACGAGAGGCAGGAAGCCACGACTCACCGTGTGGCTGCCGTTGTCCATGAGCCAGTCACCGACCTCGGTCACTAGGGCATTGATGTCCTCGTCTTCCGAATCCCCGGTGAAGAGCAGTCCGATGCGCCGCAAGAACTCGTTCTCCTCCGCCGTCGATCCATCAGCATTCTCCGCGTCGCCTGGGGCCCTGTCGACGTGCAGCTTTTTGATGCGCTCAGGATTGAAGGCCTTGCGACACATGGGGCAGGTACTTGGTACGGTGGACCGCAGGCAACTGCAATCAACAGAAGCAGAAAAGTCGCCCCACCCATCAGCAAATACACTCCACCGCACAAGAATATGATGGGAGACCACAACGAAAACGGATAGGATGTGGATACGCACTCGTAACAGAATATGTGCCCGCACTGAATTGCGTGGGGAGTTTTGGTGGAGGTAGACCAGTTGTAGGGATCGAGGCAGACGTCACACTGGGACGAAGGGTGGACGACGAGCATCGCTGCTCTCTAGCCCTCGGGGAGGCCGAGTCTGCGGGAGTGGGAAGCTTTTCTGGGTGACAGAGATGAGTGGGGAAACGAGGAGAGGTGTATGTGGATTTGCACCGCGTATGCGACAACACAACACTGCCACCCATATTGGGAAACTACAGCGCCCCAGCGCCCGCTCAGCCTCCGCGCCCCAGTCCTGAGTCTCAGTCAGACCAGTCTGTTGTTAGGCTGCGATCCATACCTCGTCGCCCAGAGCAAACGAGGGGCACACGTGCATTCACAACGACCATGGACCGAGGTTATGAACGAAGTAGGCGTTGTGGGGTGTGCACTTCACATATGAAGGGGCGGAAATGATCGACTGGACGATCGACGGAATAGAATACACGTGGATAATGCGCAAGTATAGGCGTAAACAAACTAGCATACAATATGCGGGAGATGGTCGTAGAACGATGATAAGATAGCAAGGGGAAGACGGAGATGCGACTAGTGTCCCAGGGCGCTGCGTATATATACAACTACGCGCCGCACTGGTTCAACCCAGCTCCGCAGAACTGAGCTACGAAAACCCACAGAAGCACCTGTTGTCCGCAAGAAGCTTGATAAGTAGGGAAGCGTGGCGTCGAGGGACAGACAGACGTACCAAGCCCACCACAATGCTCAGCGCCAGAATACGTGTGTTCTTCCACCACATGCTTCGTCGCACCGTTCTGGCGCCACGCCTGAACGCTGTCGCCTGGCTTGCCATTGTATCCGTCTTATCAACTAGCAGTTCGATACGCTCTCCTCGGGACAGGATTTGCTCCACGTTCTGCACCATGATGTCCTTGACCTGAGCAAGCTCGGTCTGTGCACGGGTGAGCTCGTCCGTAGGCGGGTTGGTGTTGTACTGGGTCATCAGTTGACCGATAACAGGTCCGAACGTGCCTTGCAGTGCATATGCAGGAGAGTCGGTGAACGATGAGGAGGAAGCCGAGGGTTGTGAGGTGAATTTCTGCTGCAGTTCCGCGAGGAACGTGAACGGCATCCGTCTAGCGATGCAATCATGAGAACCGACGTGATGTATCAGGGTGCGATACGACATACCGTCCAGCAGCATCGTCCGCCATCACCAGGTAAGTGAACCCTCCTTCCGAAACATAATGGAACAAGTACTGCTCCCAAACATAAGTGAGCTTGCTGTTGTTTGGTGGGATCTTGGACAAGATAGTCTGTGTAGCTAACAGGCGCAGCCGTACGTTTGCTTCAGGTCAATCTCAAGGATCGTAACATGACTACTCACCTTGAGAGAAGTCCCGCTGACCACTCTGGTGCTCGGCGAGAATGGTGGACCCCCTTGCCACAAGTGCGTGTATCTACGGATGGTTAAACCTGTATAAGAGTATTCGGGCGATGAGACATACCAAAGACATAGCAACAAGCCGAACAAAGGAAACGTGGATATGGATAGGGGGAGAGCTGCGTGAAGGCACTTCGGCGACGACTCTCAGCGGCTACGCGCTCTCCGCCGACTACCGTTACCAAGTGCGTCACCGTGACGCCAGAGCGTGACACCACACTTCGTGACACTACTATCGTCACGCACAAGTTCCACGTGGACAGGAGTTTAGCTCACGAGCTCGGAGCTGGAGCTGCCAGCACACGTCCACTTCTACACCCATCTCCACCATGGTATGTCGTCCCGTTGTCGTCCTATGAGCCACCCTATAAGATATTAATTTGGCTTATCATGTAGTCCGACTCCGATTCCTCTCGTCCCAGGACCCCTAGCGGTGTCGCGAAGCCCCCCGGTGCCCAGATTCGGTATGAGTTTGAACTCATATGCCAAACATCGGAACATTGAACATCTACTCCATTTTCTTTGCCAACAGTCGGAGAGCGACCGGTTCGCAAGTCTCAAAGCCCAACTCCACCCGTGCTGCTGGTGCCGGCGGCTCGTCCAACACCATGCTCAAGCTTTACACGGACGATTCACCAGGACTCCGAGTGTACGTGTCCTATTTCTACACATACCACACAATCCTCCGCACCCCCGGATCCCTACCTGGAACGTATTGTGAACTAAACGTGAACACAACTACCACAGTGACCCTTTCATCGTCCTCGTCCTCTCCCTCTCCTTCATTGCCTCCATCTTCTTCCTCCACATCTCCGCCAAGATTATCCGTGCATTCACCAAGTAGTCGCTCTTTCGCATGGAGTCTCCTACGAGTGTCTCGGTTTAGGCGCAGGGTGGGTCTTTGGGTGTTGCTCACGGACAGGAGGGTCACGCGTGTTAATACCTCCCCTCGCTATTCATGGGTGGGGGATACCTGGTACGACGTGCCCGTTGTATCAAAACTGCTCGCAGGAGCTTCGCATACTATCTACGTATCTTATTCACGCGCAGTTCCCGAGCCCCGTGCGGGCCGTGCCCTAGATCGCTGTGTCTTCAACATTCCAACCCCAGCAGCTGATGAACCTGTCCCAGTCCATCCTGCTACGTGGTGACTTGCGGTACGTGTCCTCAGTTTTGCACGCGTGTCGCTAAAACTTCGGAAACGCTATATGCGGGTAAACTGTACAGCACCCTGCCGCAGGTCGTATGTTTTCCACCGCGGCTACGCAGACTTCCTTCCAGTCCTCGCTTTCGCTCCAGCTTCCGGACAACCGTTCTCTCCAACACGATGAAGGTCTTCTGCTGCGTCTGTGGTGTCTGTGGATGCATCCTACGCCCCGAGTACCGCGATCAACGCTGCACCCCCCAAATCGTGCGTGCTGTTCGAGGCGTACGCTTAGGATCCATTAAAAACGCATGTCTGCTTGCAGTACTTCTAAGTTCCAGCAGGATTTCCAGCGACGCTATGCTCGGCTCCCATGTAGTCTGGCCTTTCCGCTTAGCTCTATCGCAGCCGTCCGACCCAGCAATCTGGGTGCCTGGACGCGAAGGCTGATTGGTGATCAACATCGTCAGTGACTGCATCCTGCAGTCAATCTACCCAGCGTGCAGCACGAACCTCGAGCTCGCAGGCTAAGCTCCAGAAGAAACAGAACCTTAGGTGTCAGGCGAACGTGTACGCGTCCGCCCACGCAGCTGAGCAGCTCGAATGCTGGAAAACGCGGTCTCCGCACGAAGGCCCTTCATTATCGCCCTCCTCAGCCTATCGCATAGCCCTGCTCGTCCGGACGTTCACGCCGGGATGTGCACCCCTCGGGCTGGGTCACAGCTCCGTTCTCCCGCCCCCTTCTCTGCCGTCACCGGAGTGTGCACTGTGAGTTCTCCCGCGGACCGTCTCTGAGTCTCAAGGCGCAGAAACGCTCACATTCGTGCAGACCCGCACGCTCGCCTGGATCCTCGCAAACCCGACAAGCTCAACTTCCCCGACGCACACCCGTCCATCCCGTCCACACCTTCGGACGTCGCTCGCAGCCGCGGGAGGGTGTCCCACCGGGCCCCGTGGCCTCGTGGTGCGGGGAACGCAGGACGCAGGCGTGCCTCGTGTCCGTTCCTTCATCCCTCTGCGTAAGGCAATAGTGCTGCCCGGTCCGTTCCCGCGGGTCTGCGTCTACTCATATGCGGAAGAAGCTTTCAGAGTTCGATGTGCGGTACGCGTCCAGTAGACAACGCAGGCCTGCGGTGTTCTCCCATTCATCGGTCCCCTGCAGCGTGTCGGGCTTCCGCGACATGAGCGGTGCCGGACGCCTGCTGTGCATGCATATGCATATGCATACTCGTGTGCATGTCGAAGACGTGCTGCAGCTTGAGCTTGAGTTTTCAGCCTTGAGCCTTGGGCTTTGGGGGGAAGAAGCCTTAGCCTGCGCAAATGAGGCTCTTCGAACATGAGAAAATTCGAGATGGGCGGACATGGGCGCGCGTGTGCGCGAACGCGGTGTGCACTGTTAGGTGTATATTGGTACCATTGCGGGACATGCAGGGTTTGACAGGCTGTGTGATCCTGGGTACAAGTACAGCGCGACCAGGTGCAGCCACCGTGGCCCTGGGATGCGGGGAGCAAATCGGGAAACGTACAGTACAATGTTCGAAGCAGGTGCGAATGCGATGCAATGCAGGGGTCAAACGGGAACGACGTACGGGGATATGCCAGGGGCCAACGGTCGCGAAGGGCGGGATGTGGATATGTGAGATTTGGGGGGGTCTCGGGCTGCAGTTGGATGAGAATGGCGAAGGGCGGTGAAGTGAAGGAACAGCCCGAGATGAAGGACATTGATGAGCGATGGAAGGGCAGGGAGCGGGGTGCATGCGAGTATAGATAGTATACGTTAATGCCGCGGGATCCGTCAAGGGCTCCCGTCGTTCGTTAATGCGAGGCGTCTGGGCGTAGCTCGACCATAGTGGGTGCAGTGCCGTGGTTTAGTGGGGTAGTGTTAGTAGTTATCGTCGTCGAATTGGTAGTGTGGATCCTGAAGTGTAATGAGCAGCGCCGAACAGCGCGACACTCTCTCGAACTGGTCGCAGATCGTTCCTCATCTTCCTCCTCGTCTCTCCTGGACAGCCAACTCGAGAACGGCGGGAAGCGAAGCGAAGACGGAATAAGTTAGCGAACACGACGAGGTCCCGGGACCGTCATGCCCGTCTAGCGGATGCGCTAGGGAAAACTTTGGGGACGCACAACCCGCGCAACGGAGCGCGCGCGTCGTGGTCACGGGCACGCGGCCTCGGTACCTCTATAGCATCGTTCTATGAGCGCGAGAACACGACTATGAGACGCGCGGCGCCTCCTGCATCGCTCGCATGCTCCTAGTGAGACCAGACGGATAGGCGGCGGAAGGAATAATGCCCATAGCAGAGGCTTTGCCCTTGGAGATGCTGCCAGAGACGCTTGACAGGGAGGATGTCTCAGCGGAGTGCTTGCGCGTGTGCGGCGGTCGTGGCTGCGATTGCGCTTGTGGTGCTGCTCCGGCGTAGATAGAGTGCAGAGGTGTGGCGTTCTCGCGGTCGCGCGTCGCAGTGATATGAGAGAGAGAAGTCGAAGACATCGCGAGGCCCGGGTGGTGTGGTGGTCCCGAAGGCGGCTGGGGAGATGGCGAGGGAGTGTTCTGCGAGTTGACAGAAGACGCGCGGGCGCGCTCGCGCTCTGCCGCTGCGTGACTAGCGCAGGAAATCGCAGTCGGGTTAGGAACGGACAGAAGCGAGCTCTTGATTGGTGCCGGTCCATATTCCGTGCGAGAAGAGGTCGAGACCGGGGAAGGCGTGCGTGTAGTGGAGAACGCGCTAGGGGCAGCCGTGCGGGCTCTTTCGCGGTCGATCCCAGATGAGATCGAGGACTTACGCGGAGACTGGCCTGGAGAGGGATCTTGCAAGACGTCTCGGAGCTGCGCAAGCATCTTGCTACGTTCCTGTTGTTCCCTGAGCTCCGGGTCGACGGCTGAGGGCGAGACACGATTCGAGTCCGCCCGGAGACCGAGTATGTTCTCAGAGCTGCGCCCGACCGAGCCAGGCGCGAACTCCGCAGGACGCGGGCCGTGCTGAGCACTGCTCGGAGACGTTGAGCAGCTACCCATTTGTACGTCCAGGTTGCTCCTCGGCACTGAAATTGACATCGCATCTGGATCAGGGCGAGCGAGGAGAGATGAGTTGCTCCTAGCGCGGTCGCGATGTGAGTCAGATCGTGACTTGATGGGTATCGAGCGTGATGCGGAGGACACTGAAACGGGGTTGGTTCCTGTATGACTCCGATCGTCATCGATGGGATCGTCGAGCTCGTCGGTGAGCGGGAGGATCGACATGATGCTGGGGGGAAGGTCGGGAATGGGCTGAGTAGCTGGTACCGGCGAGAGGTGGAAAATGTTATCCTTGATCTGGACCACCTTGATAGCGTCGCTCGAGTCCAAACCGTCCTTGAGCAAGGCTACGGGCTCAGCCTTCGCACCGGTCTGATCATGGAGATAGAAGTATCGTGACTCAACGGGTCGATAGGGTGGGGGACGCTTGAGTTTGTCCAGTTCATCTCCGAGACGACGACACTCGGCCGAAACCTCGTCGCACTGAGAAAACAGGATCTTAGGAAAATTGATCGAATAAAGAGAATGAGTGACCGCGTACTTTACTGTAACGTAACTAGCTTCAGTAAATGAATAACGTAATAGGATTGGTCTGACTTACGTTCTCCACTCCTCGCATTCCTTCTGTAGACGTTCCTTGTCCATCGCGAGCGTCTTCTCGATGTTTCGCAGGAACTCGCATTCGTCGAGCAGCCTCCGCTCAAGTTCCTCGTACTTCTCAGTGGCAGCTTCTCGCTCGTCCTCCAGCTGCGATTGGAAGCTCTCTCGCTCATCTTCGAGCTGCGCCTTGAGGTCGGAGCAGGTTTGCTCGACGTCCGCGACGCGCCGCTTCTCGTCCGAGAGTTTCGCCTTGAGGTCGTGACAGCGATACAGGAGAGTATACGCGGCACGAAGATCGCCAAACTATGGATGCATTAGTCATTACGGCCATGAACGGATAGGGCAAGGGAGGATCGCTTGGAATACGTACTTGGGCGGCGTCTTGCATGCCGAGCCAAATGTTCACTTCGCTCAGAATCTCACGGAACTCGTTGACGGACACTCCTTCGAGGACCACTCGTGTGATGGCAGACTGCAGCTTGCGAGCATGCGAAGCGAGCAACTCCAAGTCGGTCGACGTGAAGGCGGGCGTCGACGGAGGGAGCGCAGTCTTGTCGACGTGCAGTCTCCTCACGTCCTGCGCGCCGAATTCGATGCGGCACAAGGGACATTGAGGCTTGGGGAGGGACTGCAAACACCTGCAGGCGGCGGGAGGAGCGAACATCAGGTCAGAGCTCGCTGACGCACAGAGAACAAAGGGCTCGTACCACTGGCAGAATATGTGTCCACAGGGTATCGCGAGAGGCTCCTTGGAGCCGTGGTAGCCATCGAGGCAGACATCGCAACGGGAACTGGGATGGAGTACGAGCATGATCAGCGGTGGATGAGACCAGCGCGGGCGCGGGGGGCGAGGGGACAAGAGGAGTGAGGACCGGGATAATAAGGTGGAAGGACCCGATCGCCTAACGCACGTCGCGTGCCGCGGCTAGCCCATGTCTCTTCCGTCCACCTTGTACATGTTCGTTGTCTCCAGGCGCCGGATCGGCCTTCAATCTCTTCAGCCGCCCGAAGCAGCCGTTCCGTGTCGAAGTTGAGGTGATGAGAGTGATGTGCCATGTCTGGGATGTTGTTACCGACCATTTGGGATGCTATCGGGACGGTAGTGGCCGAGAATATCGTCTGCGGGGATGTGACCAGTTGCCGTTTCGATAAGAGACGGAGCTTGGTGGTGGCAGAATTCCCAGACGCCATCCATGCATAGGAACACTCCGAACGTCCATCCAGACGCGGGCTCGTTCCACGGAGCCAGAAAGCCTCACTGGATGGCGAGCAGAAGCTGCAAGCAGGTGATCGGATTCCGGATCGGGGTTCCTGGCCATGAGAGCCTCGTGCTTCGTGGCGCCTGCGGAGTTCCAGGTCGGTGATGGTCAGCGAGATGACGGCAGTTCCTCTGCCCATTTACGCCATGTTGCGCACAGTGAGCTAGCCAAGGGAGACCTGTATGCATACGCTGAGGATCAGAGACAATATTGTACGTACTTCATTCAGTATGTGTGGCTGCCCGTGCGCAACCCTTGCGCTACGCTTCGCATACCACGGTAAACGCACCGCATTCTCTGAACATCTCACAGAAGCACAACTCGGTGATGGCACATTGGGCGAACAATGAACTCGCCGCAGCTGCGATGCTCCACGCACGGTCTTCAAGACACGTCGGAGTGACGAGCAAGACGGTCCGAACGGAAGATCGTCAACAGCAGCGAGCCCTGGGAGTCCGACTGGAGTCTGGACGTGGCATGGGCATCCGGGAGTGAGACCGGAAGTTGGCGTGCGATGCCGAGCGTCCAACAGGACGAATACGCGGGAGCAGACAGCGATTACACTTCTCGGAAGACGATGGAACATGTCCTAGAGGGTCAAGAGCGCCTGAGAAACCCCGTGTCGATAGCATGGCACAGGGGCTGGTCTCCGCGTACAGACATCAGCTGTATTCATCAACAGGCGGGCGGCGACGCCGTCGACATAAGTCCCATCGTCTCCGTAGACAGTGAGACTGATGAACGAGGTCCGCGGAGACGGTTTTTCCAGAATAAACGGAAAAGCAGACGACCGAGGATGCAGGCGGACTTGTATGACGCAACCTGAGAGAGCTTACAGCTAGACTTTGAGAGGCCTAAGGTATATATTATCTGCGGGTGCAGTGCACAGCGACCGAGGGCCTTCTAGATCCTGCAACGACGGTCAGATGTCGTTCATGTAGCACAATGATTCGGTGGCCAAGGAAAACGAGTCAATATTACACTACTTACCTCTTCTATCCCTGGAAGGCAAAGCACACGAGGCAAAGCATGCACACGATGTAGGAGGTCTTCAAATCACGATGCACGACGTAAAGATCCGTCGATTGCACGCGTAAGTGGGAGACGAGACGTCGACGCGGTAAGTCTGAAGTTGAAGTCGGTCTCCGAGTCGGGAGGACGCGTCGCAAATTTTGCGTGTGCGTGACAGCATACACGTGCACCGTGACCTTTACCCATACTCAGCCAAATCAAGCTTCCAGCTGTACGCTCTAACATGACTCCAACGAGCTCTTGCCATTGCTTGCCACTTCTATCGTTGACTTGGTAGGTGAGCGCGATGCTGCGCACGCTGGGTCCGATTCTACACGTACCAGAAGACAAACAGATATAAAGCGGATATCACATACTTATTTGGGAGGATACACACAACAGTACGTATTAGTCGGGATACACTGATGGGACAAAGGGCATAAGTAAGTAATTCAAGTACTTACTGTTATAATTGTAGAAACCCGAAGGTTTCTCGACCGGATGAACCACGACTGGAGTAAGTACAGGTACAGCTCAAGTAGGCGAGCCTCATGTGGAGAAGAGGTCTGAAATGTTGCGTTATGTCTTCAAACTACTACACGCGCTCATGTTTAGAACTCCCAGGTTGGAAGACTCAGACTGCTGCATTTATTCTCAAGCAAGCTCACTACAAACCGACAACCTACACATTTATCAACGTATCGGCAGCTTGACAACTTGCCAGAGTCCCACTAGCAGAGAGAGGTCGTAGTCACGTAGCTAGCCTGAGTGACTTCAGCTTCAATCTATATGATCGGGAAAACCCGCTCGCAAGGTCGGGAAGAGCCGGGTGCAAAAAATCCACGTGACGTACATATTGCCAACAGAAGAAATACCGATTCATAGTAGAATCGGAACTTGTAATGCACTCAATCACTCTGTTCATAGCGTCCGACACTCCTGGGGCGACATACGCACGCTGTGAGGGGGCATACGCTCCTTGAAACCGGAAACCAGTGAGACCAGTCATCACGCAGAATTATCTTTGACGTTGACTTTGGAAACTTGGCCTTTGTCTGGTCTAGGGAGATTGTTCCTTGCACATCGCGGGAATATGTTCGCCATCCTATGAGCATGGTACGCTCCTTCCTGGTTTGTCCGCATTCATCTATCACTCACGATAGTCACACGCTAGATACATACAGATCTTCTTGTGCTATCAATTGCTGTTTAGGGGGGTTGACTCCAAGGACAACAGCTGTGCGTCGTCGTAGTGACCCCCGACAAGGCAAATGGCGGTGAGTGCTTGCTCAGCGCAGCCTTAGGCCTGGCGTCACCGTCGGCGCCGGTAGATATGCGCATCTGATAAAGACCGACGCGCTCCCAGCGGGTACCTGCAGATGCTATTCATCGATGACGGCTAGTACGACCGACGCTCGCCCGAAGAATCCACACAAGCAGCTGTGATGCGGGACTTCGGACCGTATGTCGCGTTCCGGCGGAAGAGCGCAAGGCGTGTCGTAGCGTCGCGTTCTGTATGAACGATGTGCCGGCACGCAAATGCGTCCGGCATTGCCGATCCAGCCGCGAAGAGGAACCGCAGCGATAACACCACACCCAAACCACGCCGACTTCAGGCTACGACAACATACAACATGGCTTGCGCATGGCATGCAAGGTGAGACGTGCCTGCTGCTTCGTTTCGTATGTTGTACAACTTACTCGCAGGGATCATTCTTACCTTTCACATGAGTCTTGAAGCTTGATGAGCACAATGATTGGCATTGGATCGAGCGCAACGCTTCCTGGAGGTTGGTCACGAGGAGACGTTGGCCCTTACCTCGACGTCGTGAAACTGCTTGCCCCGAGCCCGACCCTGACCACGGCCCAGTCATGCGTTATGGTACGACCGAACTACGATCGGCGGCGTGCATGCGGAAACGGTGTGACAGGTTGCCCGTAGCCCTATACACCGAGGCCTCTAGCTGGCCTGCACCGAATCGACCCACAGCAACTCCCGTTCTGCCCCCTGCTGCTCTCCCGTCTCTTCCGAGGTCCCTGCTCAGTCCGGTGGCAAGAATGGTTCAAGACAGCCCGACCAGTCATCGGACCCGGCGTCCCATGCTCATTCCATCCGTGATCGTCGCACGCGGCGCTAGTGCAGCAACAAGGGCCAAGATAGAGCAGTGCCACTCCCTGCGAAGGTTCTCACCTCTCCACCCGCCAGAAGAGAGCCTGGTCTCTCCACTGGTCTCGACGTCGGTCCGTTTCTCCTCTGCGTCGACTACCCTCTCCGCATGAGCCGGCACCCCTGATCTCGACGATTCGCCGCCTTCTTCGTGCACGACTAGTCCCATCCCAATCGCTCAAACCCCTCATGCACCTCCTGGCAGAGTCACGAGCGGACATAGCCCTATGCTTGGATGAGCGTATTGCGCCACTCGCAAAGGTCGAGAGGTTGCCCCGCGGGCTCCGGGGCTCCGCTCGTACACTCCCGGTCGAGGGCCCATCGTTTGTGTGCCCATGAGAACCATTTCGGCATTATATCAAACGCGCAGATCCACCCGCGATCCCTGCTCCTTGGACACTTATTTGGCCTTCTGTAGAGGTATGTATCCTCCATCGCCAAGTATGACACCCACCCTAGGTCGAATGCGGTAATTCCGTTGCGTCCTCTAACCCCTACGTCGGTCCCCGGTTCATTTCGGCGAACGAAGCCAGGCTACCCCGCAATCTCGAACGCTTCAAGTCTTCTCGCACAAGTCCTCGCCCCTCGCGCCCATCGATCCTCAGTCCTGTGCCTTGTGTGGTCTTGACGCCAGCAGTAGCACTGGGTGTTGGCTGGTTTCAAACTGCGAATTGCGCGGAAACAAGGGTGGCCGGCGTCCATGTGCGCCACACGCGACATACGGCGTTCGGGCCTTATCCTCCATCCCTCTCAGCATACACTTGGCACGACGCAACCGCAGCTGTGCCCTCGATCTCCAGACTCCAGGAGCCTCAGGCCAAGGTAGGCTAAGGTTCGGACCTCTAGCGAGCGTGACCCGTCCCATGCGCGGCGTTGCACCAGGAGCTACGGGACGGTTTACGGAAGGTACGTATGCTCAGTCCGAGCGAGTACGTTGACGCACCTGAGTCTACATCGTCATGGTCTTCTTCTCGTTCGCAGCCCCGGATGGATGAATGTAAATAGGACGGATGGATCTATGAAAGCTTCCGGGCCAGTCCTAATCCATCGGGCTTCTCCAACCGAGTGCCTGTGCCCTGTACTCGACGAACGGTTCTACCCTCTGGTAACTTATAAATACACGCCCTGCACGTACCACGGCGCCGTGTAGGGTAGTACACTTTGCAGTCGCTTGATGCATGACCTCCGAGAAGCTCAAGCTCGAACTCCGCATGGGATTCTGATGGTGCGAGCTGTCGCGATGATTCTCCCGGCTCGACCAGTTGGTGCGGCAACACACATGTGCAGAACGCTCCAGAATCCCGACAAATACCCAAAGGCCGAACAGAAAGCAGGTAGTGTGGGAGATCGCAGCGATACTCGCATACAGCTCACTGAGCCCAATTGCAACCTAAGACGATGAGAACGCGCACGAAAGCGAAAGCGAGCATATTCCAAGGGGACGGGGTGCCGGTGTGAACCATCATGCAACGTCCTCGACCATCGACGTCGACGGCCTCAGCTGACCTGTGCTTCTAGCTCCCAGCGCCGCCTTCACTCTCCCCGACGTCCCGCTGGTTGCCAGCTGCAGTCCCAGTCGGCCACCTTGTTCCCATCCGCCATACTAGTGCATCCGCATCTTCTGTTACTGTATCTGTATGAATGGCCCTGACCGCGCTGTGCAGTGCCGGTGTGATCAGGGCCATCGGCCACAGAAGCTGCGAACCGTTGAGTTGAGCGAGCCAGCGAGGCCCGGAACTGTCTCCACTCGACGCGCCGGGTCCATTTGGGACGCCCGGCACCATACATTGACAGTGCATGCGGGTCTATATGGACATATCGTCCCCAGAGCGCTGCCGTTCGGACGACGGCACGGCGGCCCCAGGGAGGCCAAGAACCGCCGGAGCTCGAGAACATACAAACATGGGAACATGGTCTGGCGAAGGTGGACAGGGCGGTGACGGAAGGAAATGGCGTCAGACCCAGATGGGTTCGATGCGGGGTACGTATGGGGACGGCAGCTCCGAGATCAAGAAGTAGCATGACCGATGCGCAGTCGGTGCAGATGCGCCTATGACTCTAGATCGTGAGTTGCTATCAGGCCTGCTCAAGCTCGTCGTTCAACGTTGATCGTCCATAGCGAGCGTCATGTGAAGATGGATAGGGAGGAGGTCTACGAGGAATGAGAATGTGACCACTGACAGCGGAGAGAATGGAGGGAAGTTATTACGATAAATCAGGACGGTACCGGGACAACAACGGACAACGACTGGGACGACGGGCAACGACAGGAGACCGAGATGAGAGAGCTTGGATCCGACGGGAGGCACGAGGACGGAATGGCATTCCTGATGATACACGAGCGAGAGATGGTACACCGACGGGGACGGAATGACGATGGAGCAATGGAGGGTATGTGCAGCTAGCAGCCGGCTATGCATCGGAGGCGGAGCGTCGAGAGGACGTAGGGAGTGTCCAAGAGGATGATAAAGACGACACAAGGAAACAGGGTGCATCGGAGGTGTGTCAAACTAACCGAATGGGGGAGGACCGAAGTCGGAGGCATCAGCCCCGAGACGCCATCTCCTCGACGGATCACAGATTCTGAATCTGCACTATCAGGAACTGCTTCTCGTCCTGAAAATCCCATCCGGGGCGCGGATTGGTCAGTCGATATCACCCGGACGGTGGCGCACCGCGCGTTGCACAGACTCACCATAAATTGCTCGTCTAACATCGGATGGATTGCATCAGCGCCTAAAGACAGAGCAATCGCAAAATGCAGCTCACCCTCTTTGTCGTTGTGGAAGTCCTTCAAGAACTTGAGGAGCTTGTCCTTGTTGCGTCGAAGGATGGTCTCGATCTGTGGCGGCTTCTTGGGGTTCGCAACAAAGACCTACCGGACAAACTCAATCAACGCCTGCTGTAAACAGTCGCGATAACGTGAGGACCAACCTTAAACACGTGGAACGCCTCGAACTGTATGTTCTTGCTCTTGTCACGCAGGAGGTTCATCATCATCTTGAGGTTCGTTTCATTAGCGATGTACCGGGTCATCACGTTGAAGTTTGCGCGATCTAGGAGGATCTCTCCCAACAGCTTCAGCGACTGTCGCTTCGTGACGTAATTGTTGGACAGGATCAAAGTCGTGAACGAGGAGAAGAACTGCGGTTCAAATAACGAAACGGTGAGCATTGAGAACACCGGCGAGGATAGAAGCGAATTCTCACTCGATCATAGTTCTTGTCGAGGTACTCAGCAACCATAGTCTTGTGTCGTGTTAGCGTCTCCTTCAGATTCGTGTAAGCATCACATGAAATGCCGAATGTCGTCGTCTCAATATAATGCGGATACTTGTAGAACCTGATGAGAGACTTTAAGAATACACGCAACCAATACTACTGAACAGACCACTTACTGTTCCGAGTACAACAGGACTTTGGCTAATGGTTCATGTCGAAGCATCTCTCGCAGAATCATGCCAGTGTTGAGTGCGATCTCCTCGTTGCTGTAACCATCGAACGCTGCAAAAAGGACTTCCGGTTTAGAGCAGAGGTACTCCACGGTCGGGAAACGCGAGCCAATCTGTCGCCGGAGGAGGTTGTTGAAGATCTGAACGACATCTTTCCGCGACTCGAACTCCAGCCTATGGATGTTCTGAAGCAGATGGAAGAGGAGATCGGTGCTGTACGTCTCTTGTGCGAGCTGTGCGACCAGCTCCGGCAGCGGGTCTAGGCACGCCCACGCGTCAGCAGCGTGGCCCGAACCCATGGACAAAAATGCGCACCTCCATCGCCGTACAGGATCGCCTTGATCTGTTGCAAGTTCTTTGCGGCTTCTTCGTTCGCCTAGCGCACGGTCGATAACATGCTTCACAAGGTGCCATGCCACCCACCTTCCGTCTGACCTCTCCTCCTGGTGGGCCAGCCTCTAGCCGCGGAAGCGCGTCGCGGAGTCCTCTAACCAGATCGGGGGGCGTGCGGGGCTTCGTCTTGAAGAAGTTCATGACTTAGTGGCACACGGTAGTTGCGCGTGAAGTGGGGGGTGGGCTGGTGAGAGTGCGGTAGAGCAGGGAGAAGTGGCGGGCGGGTATCTGTACGTCACAGCAGAACTCGCAGGTAGTTGAATTAGGTATAAATCACAGGCGTGTATTTCGTCAGCGAGGACGCTGAGGCGGTGTGTGCACGCAGCGGCCGAGTACGAGGGCAGGTAGGAGAGCGAAGGAGGCCAGCGCAGTAAAAGATGGTGGAGGACGCGGAGATTGCTGTCGCCGCCGTCGTCGTCGATGGCACCCAACCACCCTCAGTCCAACCCGACCTCCCAGCCACACCACGTGATCTGCGTTCCATCTTATAAGCGCGCTAGTACCCGGCCCGATCCTAGTAACGCCGCCGACGTCACTGCGATTGTCTGTCGGGCAACTCGGGCTGGACGCAGAGTCCTTCAAGTTCAAGAGTACTATGTAGTAAGTTACCGTTCCTGTTCCTCTGCGGTACTGAGAGTCATGTTTGCTTGTCACCAAAGTGTATCAACACATATCTTATTGCTCTAAAGACTGCAGGACTGAGAATCCAGATTTTATTCGATTCCCCTTGTCGCGTCGAGTTCAAATTGAACCCCTCGAACGAGATTGAATAGTAGGGCCATCTTAGGCTTCACTTCCACAGATTCCAAGCAGCAGCTGCATCTAGCTGCATAGTAGCCAGCGTGCCGGTGCTGAGCAGTAATCTAGGTTCCAACGTCGATTGTCCTGAAGTCCGACTCGGATCCGGAAACCTCGCCATCGGGACCGCAATTGGCAACATGGCAACAGTGGATGTGCGCAAGACGTTTCAACCACTACCGAGATGCCGTCACGCTAGAGTTGCTATATGAGCCTTCTGCGCCATCTACCCGTGATTCTGCATAGTATTCCGCCATTCTATAGGAGTTTCAGTTGTCTCGCAGCTCTTCTTGAGCTTCAGTAGTTGGCTCGACGGTCGAAGAAGTTAGTGCTGCATGGTCACGGTCGTGATCATGAAAGCTTCTATCCCGCCTTCGGAGGAGTCTTCAGCCAGCTGGAGTTACTCACTTGACCGGCCGTCGTGCTCAGGCTTTCGCTGGAACGTCGTCCTCGTGATCATTACCAACAGTAGCAACCAACATCCGGGATCATGACGATTGACCCGAGATCGATAGTTCTGGTCACAAAGCTAGGGAGGCTTTGTGATTCGGCAAACATTTGCAGCTAAACGTTATCTGACACGACAGACTATGACATTGAGAGTAGGGGAGAGCAGAACACGGTCGACTCGGACTCCGGACTCGAGCCAGTTGCCAAGATGAGGTGGGTGGCGGTACCGGCCCGATCCTCCGGTAACACTTGAATTATTGACGACGACGTGTCCGAGAAGCAGCACGAACTGCCACCTCATCTTTGTTTCTCTTCGCCATCTTGCACTCCTTCGTCACGTAGAGCTCACAGTCTCCTCGCCCTCTCCTTGTGTTCTCTCGCATCTCCCGCCAAACTCGGGCTGCTCGCGCCTTTCCACCTTTCATCACTCGGAACCGGTTTCTTCTCCGACCCCACATCCCGCGGACGTTTGGAATCATCAATTTCGATAGTTCAACATGTCTGGCATCCGCTACTCCGTCATCGTGCCCGCATTTAGGGAGAACGGGAACCTGCGCCCGCTGGTCACGCGCATATTCGGCGCGCTCTCGCAGGTGAACTCGCCCGTCAGCCCACACGAGGTGGAAGTCATCGTCGTGGACGACAACTCGCGCGACGGATCCGTCGAGACCGTCGAACAGCTAAGCAGAGAGGGCTACAACGTCCGAATCATCGTCAGGACAACAGAACGCGGGCTCAGCAGCGCGGTCGTACGCGGCTTCAGGGAGGCGCAGGGTGATAGTATGTTGTGCATGGACGCAGATTTGCAGGTAAATCCCCAAGCTGTCACCTGCTCTATACACATTTCCTCAATTACCGAACCGCTTAGCACCCCCCTGAATACGTCCCATCTATGCTCGCGTCGATGTCTCCGGTGAAGCAATTTACGCTGGGCACTCGCTACGCGCAGGGCGTCGAGATTGATGAAGGCTGGCCGCTATACCGTCGCGTCATCTCGTCAGGCGCACGCATGCTCGCGCTTCCCCTCACCTCTGCAAGCGACCCCATGTCTGGCTTCTTCGGCATCCGCAAGGAGACTGTACGTGCTGACGTCTGACTATATGCGTACGCACGCACTCATGCACCTCCGTGCTGTCCCCAGTTCCTGAAGGCGCGCAACTTGAACTCGGACGGATTCAAGATCGCGCTGGACCTTCTCGTCAAGTGTAACATCTCCGGTGGCGCTATTGCGGAGGTGCCGTTCTCGTTTGGAGTCCGCTCGGAGGGCGAGTCGAAGCTCACGGGCAAAGTCATGCTGCGCTACCTTGAGCAGCTCGCGGAGCTGTACTGGTACCGCTTCAGCAGCCTCATCATCTTCCTCGGAATCCTCCTGGTCGTACTATTCATCCTCATGGCGAAGGCACTACTCGCATCGATTGGCGGCTTCGATAGCAAAGCGCAAAGCAAGTACTAGGTGGCGTGTCGGAGGGACAATTCTGGTTTGTACTGCGTGCAGTGTGTCTGTAAAGCTATGCGTAATGTTATTGTTGTCTCTCATTTCGTCAGAGCTCAAGTCCAGGTTCGACCCTCACCTCTACTCGCGACGAAGACAACAACGGCATCCTGCCCAACATTCTCATCATTGAGCACTTGGTAATGCTCTCTGCTGACTCTCTACTTCTACTCCCTCCAAAGCTCTGGGGTCTCGTCATTCAAGCACTTCATCGTGCCGACCAACGTCGATGTCTTTTCGTCTCGCGCGCAATCTACGATCTGGCTCTGTCTGTCCTTTTCCGACGCGTCAACATCTCTGTTGGGCGGTACCCAAACCCGCCCGCAGAGTTCCATGAGTGTGTGGGCAAACGCCACTGCGAGCTCCTGCAACACATCGCCAGGACGCCCAACTTTGCGAGGCTTATCAGGTCCTTCAACGTCCGCTATTGGACACCGCCGGATAGGGACTGCCTATACGCCCAACGTAAGTCTCGTGATGGCATTCTGTATATATTCCGTGATGCTGAGCCACTAGCAGAGCTCATCGTCTGGGCTCTGAAACGGATGCAGAATCTTCCGTCATTCTGCTGGGTGGAGTCGAATGTCGTTGTCTGGTCCCGATGCATCATCCTCAAAACACTGCGAGCCAGCTGTCCATTACTCGTCCAGATCAAAATACCGTAAGTGGATACCCAGTCTGATAGAGGATGGCTTGGTTTGACTCAATTCTTGCTCTTCCCCGCAACTTTACACACGTGTTCGACCTTTTGTATCTTCCGATGGATGAATACGCCATGACGACACATCGTGGACACCGCGTACTCTGTTTTGGGGTCACTGAAGATGTCGGCAATATCGCCGGGTGGAACAAACTGAAGAAGTCTCTACAACTTCACCGATTGGCTGTGTGGTTTCGGGACCTTCCATATCTCAGGGAGCTCTCCATCGTCGATGGTCTCCGTGTTCCTGGGTCTCAGTATTCTAGCAAACAGTCTTACTCGTGGGGCGAACCTTCTCAGCCTGACCCTCACCAGCATGGCACCCGGCCTCGTGCACATGCTCACCGCGCTGGGCTCGGCCGAGGACGACGCATTTCCTCGGCTAGAATCACTGAAATTCGTCTGTGTCGGCTGGGACGATGGCACTTATCTAACACATTGCCACCACCCCGTCAATTTCATCAGCGAACACAAGTCTCCACGACGCCTGCATGTTGCGTACAACCTAAATCGAGTTTCTTTGACCATGATAACAATCCCTGCTGGACCGCAACGGCGACCATTCATGACTACCGACTCAGCGAGCCTCGAATCCTTTCAGATTAGATGGCCTGGAAATTTGGTCAAGCCCTGCGCCATCGAATGGAGGTGAATTCCAGATAATGCATGCAACGTGTACGTCATGTGTTTGCACTCAAGATACAAATATTCAAGCCCATTGTGTGCCGTCTTCACTGAAGCTCCGCATGAAGGGGCGTTGCATGCAAGGATCTGCAACGATGCAGGAGCGTGCGCTCCAGGAGTGACAGGCATCGGTATCAGCGGGGACGCTTCGCCGTTTCCTGACTTTCAGCAAGCGTGATCATGAGTCACTCCGAGTCGTGAGTGCTGTTCGGTATCTGTCTCTGGGTCTCTTTAACCCGCAGTGCGCAGCTAGTACTTCTGCGTATACTCGGCTCTAAAGTGTGGTATGGTCCTAGCCCTGACCTAACGGCCTCATCGATGCCGGTGTGTCCACCTGTCATTTTGCTTGCATAGGAGGAGCAGTCGTCGGAGCCGCAATATGACTTGGAGGTGGGGTAGATGCCTGGGCCGACCACAAATATGCAATGGATCATGACATCGGTTCCATCCAGACCTCGGAGCCTGCAACGACGCGACAAAAGATCATGATGTGGGCGGCCACCCCGTCGGCCGCTTTCTCCAGACCAGACCTCTCCCAGCCTCTTCTGAGCGTCTCATAATAACCCTCGAGGCCTCTCGTGGGTAAGCCTGCCCATCCTACTCTCCTAGCTCCCCATCTTTAAAGTTCACTCTCTTCCCTCCTCCCCTACGGCCATGTTCTGTTTCTCTGCCATTGTCTCATTGGCCCTCGCGCCCGCCGTCCTCGCGCAGACATATAGCGCGACTCCCTACCGAGCCGTCCACACACTCCCTGGCCAGAGACCGTTCTGCTAGGACTCCACGTCCAAATCCTATCGTACACTGTGCACATCCGCTACGGTTGAACCTCAACGACACCGACCTTACGCCGACGGTTGTTCACAAAGCGCCTCCAGCTTCATGAGCAACACCTGGTCGTGTTCCTTCTTCATCAGCCCGTACACCTGGATGTCTTGGACCAACTCGTCCAGGATGTCGCCATTGAGCGTGGTAGGATACCGCGCCTTGTTGTCCTCACCCACCCAGTCGAAATCAACCAGTATCCCATGGGGACCGGTTGAAGAGTCGACTATCATGATGTTTGGTGTGCGCAGGTCGCCGTAGACCAGTTTGTCTTCTGCCAGGCGATCGATCGCCTTCTTCACGTCCTCGTACACCGCGCGTGGCAGGAGTGTTCCCGGCGGCGAATCACGCCTAGCCACAAAGGCGGAGCGTCCGGCGACGTGCTCCATGACGACCATCGTCGTGGTCCCACCCACGTCGCAGACGGGCACGCAGGCGAGCAACGCGGGCGCACAGCCAATGGCGGCGAGCATGCGGTGTGCGTCCGGGTGGTACCGCCGCGTGAACTTGACGACGACTTTGACGCGCTCTTCAGTGTTCCCTACGCCGAGGACCTGGGGCACTGGCAGGGTCTCAGATGGAGAAGAGGGCGGCAGGAGCTTGTTATAGAGCGACATCAGTAATCACGGAAATCTCTGAAAGTCTGAAAGTCTGATCGCGCGGGCGCTTACCCCGCGCGGCCACAACCCTGCCGACTTTCTGCTTGCCACCAAGTATTCCGGAAGTTTGTGCCCCAGGAAAGCATCGCTTTCTGCGGTTAGAGATCCTGCGAGTCACACACGACGTTCGCTATGGGAAGTATAAGTACGGATGTGAGTATTAAGCCTGTTTTTAGCAACTGACTAGCTTACCAGTGAATCCTCCGCTTTTGCGCTGCCATAGCTGGCCGCGCGGCTTGCGAGCACGTTCAGCACGGTCCATAGGCCTTAAGGAAGCACTGTGCAAAGTTTCAGTGAATGCGGGATACTACACGATGAGATATGAGAGGAGGAGTCAATGGCGCAGAGAATGTCTGACAAGCGTCAAAGTCCATGTCTGATCTCTGGAGATAAGTCGGGTCTGATCGTATCTGATTGGTGTCTGAAAATGTCTGAAATGTCTGTGTCAGACATTTCAGACATTTTTGTAATTTCTGATGGACCGAGGAAGGGTAGCGAGATAGACCTTCGAGTCGACGTCTCCTCGTCTGCTAGCGAGGATGAAGGTACTTCCGTCAAGGCGTACGCGGTCCGTGAACCGTAGGTTGGACGCGATTGCCTCCTGGTCCTTGTCACAGTTCGGCTCCGGGAAAGGTGACGGCAAGAGATGTGCGCCGGGAACCTCCTGCTCGAGAGATGCAAGGCGACGCTGTGTCAAAGCGTCGATACAGATTTTGAGGGCCTTGAAGGCTCGCGTCAAACGAAGGATAGCTCCGTCAGCGTTAGCTGACAAGTTAATCCTCTCGGAGAAGAAAGTCGTCATGTGAGCATTGTCCGAGTAGATCGTTCCTGATATCTCGACCAAGTTGCCCATCACGGAGAGGATGACCATCGGCAAATTCGACTTCGCAAGCTCCTTTTTCATCTGGGTTCAACAATCAGACATCGGTTCAAACAGAACATAGGGAGGACAGGCATACGAACATTTTCGGCTGTCACGATCTTCATATAAACCACAAAGCCTTGGAGGGATGCATCACCCTCAAGGCCCAACAGCTTCTTCAACTCCAGGAGACCAGACGGCAGGGCTCTCTTACCTATAACGCCGTCAGGCTGGCAACTCCCGGTAGCTGTCGAATTCTTGGGGTACGAGACATCCGTCGTAACAGCCGTTAGAAGCATGTTCTGGAGGAAGGTGACGACTATCGTCCTGAATTCAAGTTCGTTCGCCATAGTATGCGTCCTGAGTGACTGTTGCGCAAATTCGCGAACCAAGCGGCATTGATGCGGGGTGGGCTCAAGTTCAGGAAGGCTAAGATCAAGGTTGGCTAAGCGATACGCGAGAGCACCATCAGGAAAACCCTCCCTTGCAATTTTTGTATAATACTTCATAACATACATCTAATCTATGCAACTGCCCTACTTCGCGTTCATGTACCACAACTATGCACAACTTATACATACTTATACATACTATGTCTCTACTCAAAATGCGGTTTGTCTAAATGTCTCTAGCTTATAGATATCACACTATTCGAGCAGTAACTGAGTGATATATCTTCTAAAATAGTGTCATATACATGTGCAGGTCACTAAAGGGACTAACAAAGAAGGTCTCGCAGTCATCCAATACTGTACTACTAGTCCACTCTCGAGGGAAGAGTCCACCACGCGGAGCGACCGGAAACAGATGGCAGCTGCGCCTGATTTTTCTAACTTCAATAACACTCGCCAGTAGTGCTCGCTCAGGCCGTGGTCCACGACAACGAGTAATCTTGTACATGCCGTGTACCGGGTCAGGTTGAGTGAAAGCGGTGAACCACTCGATGTAGGCCAGATGCCCCGGAGCCATCACTCCGGGTAGGTGTTCATCACACGCCTTCTTGGGTAGCGTGAAGATCAGTCGTACACGGCCGACGCGATATCCTTAATGCACGGACTTAGCCTAACCGCATCAGGAGACCATAACTGCGGCAGGACTTACCTTCAACGCCCGATGGTCCACCGTGCCCATCGTTCACAAGCACATTATCGAAACGGGCCGGCACAGGCCGCCCTTGCTGGTCGCGGCGCGCAGGACGCGCATGTACCGCATCCCGAATTGTTTCCATGATTCCAAGCCGCTGTGCGTCCTCGAGCACGAACTTGATCTTGTGGTACACGGGGAGGGCAGCAAAGCGGTATCGAATGGTCAAAGATGCCTGCTCGATCTCAGCGGGCGACAGAGATGGGTCTCGATAGGAGACAAGGAATCGGGCGAGGGCGTCGCGAATATATGTTGCACCATATAGATTGACTGCGTCGATGAACTTGAGCGCTTTGACCGTGGGCCACTTGGTCATCTTGATGCGCGTGAGAGTCGGAGCAGAGGGTAGGTGATCAGCAATCCGGAACTCGGAGGGCTGGGGGATAGAGGAGACTGATTGGTGAGAGGTGTTGCGGGCAGCAGCTTGAAGACGGTTGAGGCGCCACTGGATGAACGCGTCATGCCGGAGGACCTTCTCACGGCGCTCCAACCATAGCGTCATTTGAGGAAACTCGTCCCGGTGGTTTGTCGCGCGATAGGCTTCCTTCGCGAAGTCAATGTGCAGCCTTTCCGTGTACTGTGTGTCGTAGTTGTCGGTTGTCCCGAAAGCTTTGATCGAAAGGAGGTAGTGGTCAAGGGAATGGAGTTTCGGGAATCGGAAATGAGTGCGGATTGCAAGGTCCAAAAAGATATCCTTGTTTGCGTGGAAGCGTTCAAGCGCGGAGCGAAGTAGTATAAGGGTTTCGGAGGTGTGAGCCGGATAGCGGGCAAGATAGAGGAAGTCCAGTATTGCACGGACAGAGCGGACGAGACGGGTGGGAGACAGGCCATCACGGAGCGGTAGACCTATGACAAGGCTGATCATGAAGCGACAGATGTCGCCGTGTTCCTTGCCGGTAACTCTTTGAAGTGTCGTGACTCCTTTCATGAAGAGTCGGATCTGGTGGTTAGGAGGGAGGCGACGGCATCGTGCATCGATCTCGTCGGATCCATAAGCGTCGCGCAGCCAAGATAGTACGTGCTTGATGACTCCCTGGTAGAGCTGGTGGAGGATGTCTGGTGTAATCGACTGGAATATATTGACGTACGGAAGATTGGACCAAAAGGGCTGTCGTACGGGCTTGATGCCGGCGTCGCGGCAGGCTCGCGAGAAGGCTACATTTGAGACACTTGCTTGGTCGAGCGCATCAAGGACATCTACGATGTTGCGAAGCTCGCGGTCGGGGTCGGTATCCAAGCCCATGTCATTGCGGTCAATGCGGCACTTCGGACATGTTCCGTTCTTGCAACAGGTGACGAGGAGCTGCTCGGGGTAGTCACCTATGTACATAGCGAATATCGGGTGTCCACGCCGAACGACACCATCGCCGCTGGTCAGCGCGATTCCATGAATGCCTGCTTTCGCGAGCGGCTTGAGAATCATAGACATGCACTTGTGATATAGATTGGCATGGACACGGCGTCGTGCAGCTGTACTCGTGATGTGCTCGAGGCGCGAGGATGGGAGATATGCTAGCAAGATATGTCCTCGGCGGCTGGGCTTGCGGCGGATGTCCTTTGGGAGATTGCCGATCGTGAGGTAAACGGGGTACGCAGTCTTGCTACCGAAAACGGTCAGTTGCGTCTTGTCGGATGAGACTATGATGGGTATGATAGTTGCACCTGGCTTGCGCTTCTCGACGGCTTTCTGCAATGTAGTCATGAGTGAGCAGCACAATCGTTTGCGGATATCAAGACACGGCGGACGTACCTGAGTGTCCCACCACCAATTGCCGGTGTGCATGTCGAAATAGACACGGATCGTGTGGTCGTCGTCGGCGTAGTGGCGTTCAGGTGTGAAGACGAGGATCCCGGCGAATTCGGGATCGCCATACAAGGCTCGGACGCACGCGATCACATCGCGGTAGAAAACTTCGAAGGCCTCGCCTGCGATGATAATTTCACGGCGGATGAACCGCGGGCGACCAGAGTCAAGCTTCTCATCGATTATCTTGTTAAGTTCCCGAGAATTCTTGAAGGAGAGCCCGAGAAGCGAGACAAGCTGCTCGCAGAGTCAGCAAATCACCTACAGAGTGGAGCGACAGAGGCGTAAATATGTGAGGAGGTACGCACCTCCTCAATCGCTAGGAGCTCTGTCACTGCGGTCGAGCCGGGGCCGCGCATTTTGGCCCATTTCGCGAGCTTCCATTCGACCGCTGATTTGAATGGCGCGTATGGATTTGAGCCGTCCTCGTCAAGAGCCCCTGCATATCGCTCGTACGCGGTAGGATTGTGCTGTTGGTTGAGAGGGGAACCGGCGTGTTGTCCGGGGAATCGCACGACAGATGTCTTCGCGTGCAAATGGGCTTGCGTACGCTGTCTGCCTGCCTGTTCGTGACGCCCGAAGGCCCCTGTAGCGGCAGCGTCTTGATCCGCTGGCCCAGCGTCGTTGTTCGAGGCGGGATCGGGGAGATCAGCGTTGTCCGGAGTAGCTGCATTGGAAGTCTGAGGGCTGAGGGGCGGCTCCCATCCCCGTCCCTCCTCGTAATCTTGAGCGTCCCGGTCTTCCTCGTCCTCCTCGCCAGGCTCTGCACCCTCCCCCTGATCCCAGTCTTCTTCTTCATCCTTCTCCTCTTGAGGACCTACGTACTCGTCGTAGTCCTCCCAATCTTCGTCTTGATATGCTCCGAAATAGTCTCCATCGAACGGCTGTGGTTGTCCTAAAAAGGGTAGATCGTCGGGGCCTGGCAGTCCGGGGGAGCCATTAGAGGCAGAGCGCGGCGAGGACGGAGATGGCGGGATATGAGAGGGAGTGGTAGATCTTGAAGATGAGCTGCTTGCCGATATATCTTGCTGGTCTAGCTCGTCGCGCCATCGAATGCAGGCGGGTTTCTCTGTCTGGAGGAGATGGGAGGTAAGGCCACTGGGAGTGTACCAGAGATCGCAGCCGAGGCACTGCTGAGTCGCGCGTTGTGTCTGGAAGCGGGACATGGAAGAGGGATTAATGGATGATGAAGAGTTAGCGAGGTGTATCGAAGGAGAGGGCGAAGAGGACGGGGGAGAGGGTCGTGACTGAGGTCACACCGTGACAGCTCCCAATTGGGATCGTCCTGCCACGCAATCCCTTTCTCCTCCCCCCATTATACTCAGCCATACGATATCTCACCTCTTCCCTGCTAGTCAGTTAATCACCACCTTACTTAATACCACATTCCGATCCATTGCCATGGCCCTGCGCACTTCCAATCGCCGGATCATCCTCTCGGATGATGAGGTCGAAGACGGCGAGCTCGGGAACACGCAGTCAGCGAACGACGAGCCCCCTCATACCCAAGGTTCGTCTCTCTTCTTTGATGTCCAGGTAACATTACTGATCTTGATCTCTATTAGGACGCGCGGCTAAGCAAAAAGCGAAGGAAGGTAAGAATCCAGTCGTCGCGCTCAACGTATATGGGGATATACTTACATTCCTGATGTGCCTCGTGTAGCGTGGCAGGACCTCATCCCAGGTGCACGCTCACAGAAGAAGTCGAAGACTAAAGCGACTTCAGCCACTTCTGGTAAGTCGTTAAAGTCTGTTGATGGGTCTTGGTGCCTGTGTGCGCTGCGAGTCTGCTACTGACTCGCATATATGAACAGGGAAGCCTACGAGTGCTCAGTCTCAGACGAACCTTTCACGCAAATACCTGGCTCCGGCCATTGATGACTCGTCCAGTGGCAGTGAGATGGAGTCGGGGCCTGCTGCCTCTCGCTCTCAGGCTGCACGTTCTGCATCACTAATCAATGGCCGCAAGACGCAAGTGCCCGTTACTTCAAAGGTACGTACCTTAAACGATCATGTTCGCTGTCAAGATCTAAGTTAACCATGTCCTACACGCCTCATTTCATCTCGCGCGCTGTAACGACATGGCTCCCACGTCCACAAAGCCAAACAACTCATCATCGACGTCGTCTAAGCCTTCGCGCGCTGCAAGCAAGCCCTCTGAATCCCGTTCACGCTCGGCTCAACAGGACTCTAGCGAGGACGAGACCGCGGATGAGGACAAGGACAATTATCCAAATGGCGGCGATGAACGCGACGACGAAGACACCGAGAAAACTGACGACGATGGCGACAACGACCTCCGCAGACTCGAGACCAATCCCCGCGCCCTTGACGACATCTTTGATGCTGAGGTGAGCCCTGCTCGATTGCAGTCCACGTATCTCTCGTCTGCTTTGCTACAGCATTGCTCATTGCACTATCTCATTTAGGAAGCCCACTTCGTCGACTCAGACCGCGACCAGGACGTTGAGATGGCCCCTCCGGACGATAATGAAGACCAGGGGCGCCAAACTACGCAGAGCGGAAAGACGCCTTTCAAGCGTGCGTACCGCGCGCGTGTTGATAGCGCTGACGAGCGCGAGAGCGGTGACGATGTAGGTGTGCAATTCATGGTATGTCTGTTCAGCTCTCACTACACTTGGCATAGGTCGAAGACGAGCCTCCAGTCAAGAAAGTAAAGCCTACCCCAGTCCGCTCATCGGCCGGCAAGAAATCCAATAAGTCTGCTCGTCAAACATCTGCGGTCAAAGCTAAAAGGGTAGATACGTCGAAGAGCCCCGGTGAGTGGCATGTCGCCATCTCTATCTGCCTACTGACAAATCTGTCTAGGACACGAGAGGACTCATAGCACCAGTAAGTCTGCCTCGAAGCGCAAACGCGAAAAGCCGAATGAGGTCCGTGAGCCTTCCCTCGAAGAATACCGCACGCTCTAATCATTTATCATTCAGGACATCGAGTGGGGCAAGGAATGGCCTGCCAAACGGGGCCGTACTAACACAGTACGTGCATATTTGATACCTCATCATGTGTGCACGAAAATACGAATTAACGTATTCTTGCCCATTACTACTAGACTCCCGACTCAAATCCCTCCGGCCCGACGACTATCTCTGACGATGACGACAACGACGATTCCGACGGGATCGAGCTCGTGCTCGATCAGTCCAAAGATCGCCTCGAACTCAAGCAGCAGCGCCCTCGTGTCCAGGCTGTTGTGTCCACCGCCATCGAGAACGTTAAGGTGGACCTTTGCCTTGTGAACGCCTATCCCGAGGGCCCCGAGAAGGTTTCAGAGTATGGGCGGCGCTGGCTCATTGCGGGTGCGAAGAAGCACAAGGACGCTGACATCATCCAACGCCTGAAGAGCGACAACGTTTACTGGCGCAAGATGGCTTCTCTCGTAAGCTGCAACGCGTCTACACTTACCGCGCCCTGACATCGATTTTTTCAGGCTACGCAACGTATCTCGAACACCCGGGGCAAAGTGAAGAGGATCGCTGAGCAGCTCCCCCCCATCTTCTACAGCCTCACCAGTGGCGACGCCAACTATGTGACATGGCTCACTGAGGGGAACCGATTCCTCTACCCTAATGATTACCGGGTAAATGTGTACCTGCTCTCTCAGTCTATTGCATTACTGATAGCGTACTTGGACAGAACCGGACCGTTGTCGGTACAGAACCGTTCAATGTCCCGGTTTTCGAACATCTCCTGCGCACAGCATTCTTCAACAAGACTCGAAGTACTGGATATCGGCTGCTCGATCGGTTCAAGTCATCTCTCCCCGACCGACCTGATGAAAAGGAAATCCCGGGGCCCATGCTTGGCCTAGTCGCAACCGCTGTTCGTGTGCTTCCCGTCTTACATACCCATCACTAATAAACCTCATCGCACTACCAGCTGTACGCCGCTATCGAGGACTATCGAAGCCCGCGCTACAACGCGGCAGACTTCAACGGCAACATTTACCTCGATGTCTATCGGGATGTCATGACAATTCTTAACAACGTCAAGCGTGATCGACCTCGCAAGTACCACAACATGATGCACAACTTCTACAAGAACATCTGGTGCGTTTCTCGCTGGAGATCTGTCCGCGCTGCTGACCATCTGTCTGTAGTATGGGATCTGGGCCGTCCTCTCGTGGCACAGCCATCAACTTGCTGAACATCGCCGACATGCCTGACGAGTAGGCTGTTGTCCTGCGACCGGGTAGTCTCTCAATGTATCCAGTCCTTCTCTCATCTCTCTCGCTCGCCTGGACTGCTCGTACTGCTGTTTTAATGTCGCTAACGACCTGTGTATAGTTTATTCGATCTGCGCTACACCCGACGCTCTGCTCCTTAACTCCATGCCATCTACCACCCCGACTAATCTCACATCTTGGATATACGTACACTCACGATCTCCGTCTCGACTCATGACTTGTGCATGCTAGTCAACTCTGCTTTCCACGTATCCCGCCTCACTCTCCTTACTACCTCGCATCCGTCCACCCTCTCTTACCTCGTTGATAGCACATAGTTAGTACTGCCCTTACGCCTTCACGGCCTTACGTTCTTTATCATTTCGACGGTCGTTACACATCTGTTTGGTCTTGCGACAATAACAATTGTTTGACCTTATAAAATGTGTGATAATCAACGGCTACAGATGTGGTTCCGAGACAATAATCTCAAGTAATATTGTAATCTATTACACTAAGTCATCCTACTTAAGTGCTACTTGCTTGCTTAATGGCACAACTCTCGCGACTTTAGGAAGGGACCGATCTAAATTTCTACACTATACTAATGGAGCATAAGTTGTGCTATTGTGACCTTTTATGTAGTATATACCCTAATCTGCAGGGGAGGGTTTTCCTGATGACCGAGCGAGCGGTTGAAGAGAGCCGTGGAATGTCCACGATTGAGACATGGTCGTGTCGGATGGAGGTTATCAGGGTCTTCGTCAACTGCATCATCGCCTTCGAGAACTTTTTGCGGGTCGATTCGGAGGGCATCGGAGGGAGAAGGTAGCCGAGCGTTGAGTTTCGAAGCCCTTGCCCTACGCTCTGGACAACTAGTGACAAAGACGTAACGCACGAGGAATGATGAACATACCTTTGTTCGCCTGTGCGAAGGGTGTCCCCAGTGTATCGAGACCTTCGATCGCTGCAGAGGAGATGAAGGAATCCGGGAGTGAGGCATAACCACAAACGACTCACTATCTATGACGGGCAGCACCGGACAAAAACATTTTATTGCCTAGATTCCATGTTCACTCCCAGACTTGAGTATAATATTCATGTTGCCTTGCGAGCTTGAGATTCAATACCAGCAGATGCTTATTGGGACGAGAAGTGTTGGTTCAGTTCAACGGTATTCAAGTTCATTTTAATATTAAGGTTTGATCTCAGTTCAATTTCAAGTTCAAGTTCAATTTAAACTTCAAGTTCGGTTCTCACGTTCAGCTTCAAGTTGAACTTGGTGCGGATCACGCCGAGGGGGCGTCTACAACAGGCGGAGCGAGGGACCAAAGTCAGAGATGACCGAGCCTCCTCATACTTACCTCCACCGTTTACTTGTACACTGTTATTTATCCGGATATACTGCTATGTGAGCTCCAAGTATGCTTGAGCTGGTGCACTCATCTAGAAGCATAAATAGAGTCACAATGTAACAGTGTTACACGGTTCGGAAGTGACGGTTCCGCTCCCTCCTCCTACAATTCACGTCCTACTCCACCTTTCACCCCGCCAAAGACCCACGTACATCACACTCCCTCCGTTCGTCTTCATGCGCCTCTTTGGCTCCTTCTTACTCGGCTCCTGTAGTATATAGTTCCTTGTCCCGAGCGTAGTTGATCTTTACCTTACTCTCTCGACTACACAGGTACGCTCAGTGCTCCGTCTCGTCTCCCTTGTATCTTTACCTTACTCTCTCGACTACGCAGTTCGTTCCTCTTCTCTCCTGCGTGCTCTCGTTCTCGTTCTAGTGCTCGCCGGCACGACACCGGCTTACACACAACGGCCTATGATAGTGCTTAGTACTAATGCAATCATCCTCGGCTTCTACTATTATAGTTTGGGATAGTCCTGACAGGTACTATACATGCTTGAACAGGCGACAGCCGTGGAGCTAGGGACCAACTTGCCAAGGTAGGAGAGGGATGTGCACTATGTCTCCGTCGACCGCTGGGTCCGGGTCATCACCGGGCACTGATGTTTGTCATCCTGTCACTGGCAGGTCGTACTACTACTAATATACGGTCACTACGCCGCCGCCGCCGCCCACGACCGGTGTTGTTCAACCATCCAGTGCAGATCGCTGGTGGGAGATTTCTTTAATAGGTGTCGCGTGTCAGTGGTGCAGTCGAATGACGACAAATTGAAATGTTGAGTACTACCTACTAGCCGTGCTCTGCATAATGGAAGATGGGCTGAGTTATGCATCGAAAGGGCTCCCTGTGCCAAATACGTACCCACATCCTTATCGTCAGGGCGAGGGTGCAGCTTCAAGGTTGCGGTCTGTACACTGGTATTGCATGCACCTCGCTGATCCGAGCCTCATAATGATTCAGGTCAGTACTCACTCATAACACGGAGGACTCGGAGCTTACTGTAGTCTGACATTTTCAGTTGGCAGAGTGGTTAGAAGCTGTACTGTCGTGATTGTCGAGCGCAGGCAGGAGCGAGGTCGGAAGCCGGCGGCGCTGAGAGGCGAGCCTGTCACGGTGGCGGACCGACTGGCAGTACATACTAAACCTGAGCATGTTTGACCGTACATGACAAGTCAAGTACTAAGTAAAACACGTATAACTGTACAGTACTCATACATATGGATACATATGGGAATAGAGTCAGCCGTAGTAAACAGTGGAGGTTAGTACGAGGAGGCTCGGTTACCTCGGACTCCATGCCTCGGTCCGCCTGTCGCAGACGCCCCCTCGGCGTGATCCGCATCAAGTTCAACTCGAGTAAACTGAACTTGAAGCTGAACGTGGGAATTAGAAATGAACTTGAAAATGAACTTGAACTTGACCTTGAACTGAGATCAAACCTTAAATCAAATCGAACTTGAATACATGAACTGAACCAACACTTTCAGTCCCAATATGTATTTGATGGTATCAAACCTCAACAGTGCCGCATATAACTCCAATAATTGCGACTAAACACTTTTGTCCACTAAAGGCAGTCATAACTATCTGCATCCGTGACGATGATATTGACTAAATTCTTCTGCACTGTCGTCGATGGTAACACGGCTTCCATCAGGATGTCGACCTCTACGGGCTCTTCGTCGCGGTGCTGAGCAAGCCAATCCCGGACTGCTTTGGTGGTTTCGCGGGGTATGCCTGTGTGAGTGATGCCACCAGGAGGCTGAAGTCCACAGGTGGATTGTTAGATAGCTCAAGAGGTGAGGATATGTCGCTTACTACAAGGTAGATTCTCCATTGAAGCGTTGAGCTTGGCAGCATGTCGGCGCCGTCACGAAAATTAGCCAATGTTGCCTCGATAACTTCGACAAGTTGCTGATCATCATCGTAGGGAGCGAGACGTAGGATACGAGGATTTTCGGGATGAGGGAGAGACAGGTAGGCGTTTTTCACCATCGTGTATCGTGGTTGGAAGCACAGAGGAAACCGGCGCTGGCGGCTGTAGCCGGATAATTCTATTTCGAAACCCGGGGTGTTGAAATGCAAGTCTACGGCCGTAACATGCTCTACGATGCAGGTGTTCTCGTAGACGTGATGTGCACTTAAATTCAATCTCTCCTCCTCCGACGCTGTCCGAGTCGTCGCCGCCTCGCGATATGCCGCGGTTTGTGACGTACCCCGGTCACACCCAAAATCACACCTAAGCATATTCCTCGTTTTCTTCCTCCTTCTTTCACTTCTACTCGCGACCTCGACGACGACGGTATCCTGCTCAGCATTATTTCTCATCTTCGTATACTTGGTCATGCTCGCTGGCGACTCTCCACTCCTACTCCCTACAGAGCTCTGGGGTCTCGTCATTAAAGCACTTCCTCATGCCGATCAACGTCGATGTCTTTTCGTCTCGCGCATATTCCACGATCTGGCTCTGTCTGTCCTTTTCCGACGCGTTAACATATCTGCTGGGCAGCACCCACACATGCCCGTAGAGTTCCATGAGCGTGTGGTCAAACGTCATTGCGGGCTCCTGCAACACATCGCCAGGACGCCCAAATTTGCGAAGCTCGTCAGGTCTTTCACCGTTCGCTGTTGGACACCGCCCACTAGGGACTTCCTATATGCCCAACGTAAGTCTTTGGTGTCACTGTCCGTGTTCTCCACGGTGCTGAGCGATTCGCAGAGCTCGTCGTCTCGGCGCTGGAACAGATGCACAACCTTCGGTCATTCTGTTGGGTAGAGTCGGATGTGGCTGTATGGTCCCGATGCACCATCCTGCAAACACTGCGAGCCAGCTGTCCGTTGCTCGCCCAAATCAATATACCGTAAGTGGGGTTCCACAGTCAGAGGATGACTTGGTACTAAGTCGACTATCATTCTTTCCCGCAACTCTACCCACTTGCGCGACCCTATATGCCACGACGATACATTGTGGGCCACACGCGCTCTGTCTTAGGGTCCCCGCAAATGTTGGCGATATCGCCGGGTGGACTAGACTGAAGGGTCTTCAACTTACGTCCGCATCTACCAATCCTGAGGAGATCTGGCTCGCATTTGCGGATGCTTTCAAAGCCGTTGACGCAAATGCTGCTACCCTGAAGTCTTTACAACTTCACCGACTAGCTGTGTGGTTTCGAGACCTTCCATCCCTCAAGGAGCTCTCTGTCGTGGATGGCCTAGCATTCCTTGGTCTCAGCAATCTAGCAAACAGTCCTACTCGTGGGGCGAACCTTCTTAGCTTGACTCTCACCAGCATGCCATCGGGCCTCGTGCACCTGCTCACCGCGCTGGGCTCGGCCGAGAACGACGCATTTCCTCGGCTAGAATCACTCAAAATCGTCTGTGTCAGCTCGAACGATGACACTTATCCAACACATGGCCATCATCTTGTTGATTTCGTGAAGGGGCGCAAGTCTCTCCGCCGCCTGCATGTTGCGTACAACCTAAATTTTGCGGACGAGGAAATCTGGTATATCTTGAATGACCTACCAAACCTCGAATGTCTTGGACTGTCCTTAGATGCCGACTTCTGGGACAGCGAGACCATCGAATTCGTTGATCTCCATCTTCCGACCAACATCCGGGTGGTTTCCCTGTTCTGCATCTGCAATGAATTAGATATAGCACTAGCCGAATGGGCGGATGTAGTGAGTCGGATATATATATATATATACTCTTTACCATCTCCTCTGACACTCCTTTCGCAGTTTCGATCGCGCTCCTCCCTGGCAATCCTTAATATCACGAATGATCATAAAATCTTGGACGCCACCACTCCCCTCTCCGACGAGCCCCCAGACTCCCTCCAACTCGTGGGCTACAACAACATGTTTAGACCTATCTGCCGCGGGCCCGTAGATGGGATCCGTTCGGTCTGCAAGCGTTTCATACCCCCCTCAAGTCACGTCAGCAAGGGAGATTGGGAGGATTGGATGTGGCTGACGTCGCATGATCCACGCCCTAGAAGTGAGTCGTCTCCCCCGCGATCCTTGTCTTCAATCTGACGAACGGTAACTACAAGGTGCTATCAGTGATCACGTTCCCATGAATGCTCTATGTAAAAGAAATGAGTGTAAAAAGAGCGCGGTAGAGGAGACTCAGTGTAAGGCGTAGGGTGAGCACTCCGCGTAAGAAATCACACTCGCAGGAGTCGCGATCTTTGCTACTGCTAGGGCGCCCTCAGGGCATGTCTCAAGGCGACCCATCGTCGCTCTCCTGATCGATCTCACCTTAACTACGTCTACCAGTACGACACACTGCACGAGAACAGTGTTTCGTCGCCGTCGCACGATGGCTCGCTATCAAATTGAAAAACCTGTCGCTCAGTGTCAGCTAGCGGATGCCATACCTCGAATGAAGGCGCAGTGTGCTGAGGCGTCTCGGTACTACTCTCCAAACGCACCGACGAGCCGACTCGCGCGCTCTCCCGGGCCTGCACACGCAACGCACGAAAGGGTTAACGGCCTTCTATTACGCAAACCAGAACCTTACGGACACACATGCTGACTCACACCCAAGCTTGCATGACTGCTGACCGCGTACCCAGACCCCGCTGGGTGGTTCGCGGTGGTTCGCCGCGCTCTGCGGACCCGCATTCGGCGATAAGGTTGGACCCATAGGACTGCGGACGGGGAAGGACAAGAACGCGGCGAGACCCAGCTTGTCGGGGCCATAGCCCCCGCAACCCCGCTACGTTAACAACGTTGGCACTGTGCGCGTGCGTCACTCGGATCGGTCAGGACACAGGATGCAGGACGTCGAGGCGTCGATGCCACTCATTACCGTCGCCCGCCGCTCTCCTCGCGCATCCAGAACGCACGGCACGACTCGCTTTCGAGAGTGTTGAGAATCGAGAACGCGACGAGCGGGCGTGTCCGTTTTCTGCTTCCGTTTCCCTGTTCCATGTTCCATGCATCCTGCCAAGGCAGACCTGCGAACCGCGTTCAGTGTCTGCTACGGCCTTTAGGACGTGCGCGCCGGTCCGTGGTATCGAGAACCTGGCATCAACGGACGTGCGCGCGAACGTCGTCGATGTGCCTACCGCCACCTCGCCACCTCGCCACTGGTACTGGTACTGGCGGCCCACTCTACACTGCGACTTGCAACGTGGAACCTGCAGCTTGAAGCTTGCAATTGAGCGACCGGAGATCGGGGTATGGTAGCGAAGGCCCACACGCATGGTCGCAAGCACTGCGACGACGGTTGTAGCTCTTGCAGTGTGCCCTGCCGACGGTTTGCCGTTCCCACTAATACTCGTTAACGTCGCACCCCCACCCCCAGCCCCACCCAACCACTCCGAGGATCCGAGTAGAACCCATTGGCCGGGCAAATGCGACCCTGCATACAGGAACCCCGCATGCTCAGTAGGACAGCGCCAGATGCTCGGACCCCGGCGGTATCGGGAGTGGGGCTAGCGTACACTGTGTGTACTAGTCCCGGGGCTCGTGTTGAACAAGCTCTGCGCGCAGCCCCAGGACGTCGGCCGTGACGTGACACGGCTGGCCACCCGTTCCGGCACGAGAGGGCGCAGGTGGACGTCCCGAAAGACGTCGTATTGAATGAAGAGGACCGGTGCGAGGTAGGCGGCCAGACGCCTCGCGAGCGGCCTGGTGTGCGTGCGGCACTCTTCCCTCCCCGAATAGGCACACACGGCGCCGATAGCGGACGGCGAGCGACACAAGACGGGCGGAAGCGAGGATCGCCAACTAGAAGAGGCGAAGGCGAAGGCGAAGGAGAGGACGAGGAAGAGCCGGTCGCTGCGTGTGCGCCGCATCGAAGTGCGTCGAGGTTGCTGCAAGTACCGGCGAAATTTTCCGGGGTGTCTTCGTCAGCTGCCTGGAACGCGAACGCGAGCTTCAAGCTTCAAGCTTCAATGTCCTGCGATCGAGAGGCAGGCCGCGCCGTCTGAAGTTGAAAATGGAGACGAAGACGAAGATGGAGATCTGAGGGCGCGAACCTTGGCTGAACCACCCGGTGCTGGATTGGGGTAAGTACGGAAAGCGGCCGATGGATCACCATCGACTTCCTGGCTATCGGAAGGGCCCTATCAGCACACGGGGCGACGGGGCGACGGGAAGCCGTGGCGTAGACACCCAGTAAGTAGAGCATTCCGCATACAGTCCAGAACTGAGAACTGAGAGCGGGAGCGCACCTTCAGTGTGTTGTGACCGGGAACACTGAAAGCAGACGATGCGCGAGAACGTGCACACGGCCCAGCCTCCGGCGGTGGTTCCGCGCCCCGCAGCGTCTTCGACCGGGACAATATTGAATAATTGAGGTCCTGGGATCCTGGCCCCTTGAACACCAGAAACCAGGTAAGCTGTCGGCACGGAGTGGGGCAGCGTGCGCAAGGGAAGATTCAGAGAACGTGGCACTTACCTCAGGCTCTCGACATCTAGACCCACCTTACTCGATAGCCCTCAATGAGCCTCTGAATTGCTCCACGGCGCGGCACTATGCGCGCGACTTCGAGTCTCGGACGACACTCGGAATCGGAGAGTCAGCGTTGTAGCGCAGAGCTCGGAGCGCGAGCAAGAGTCACTGACGCTCGCTCGCTCATCATCAATGCCAACGTCAATGTCATACAAAGTACGAACACGCTCAGGGCAGCGAGCCTGAGGTCTCCTCGACAACCGCGTAAGTACTGCGCGCGCATAAGACTCAGTAAATGCCCTGTTCTAGACCGCCGGCGACTCAAGTACTCACCCCAAAAACGGGGAGCCGCGCCCTGCAGGCACCGGACACCGGGCGGCGGCGGTCGGAGGGAGGCACGGTTTGCGACGTCCAGGGTCCCGGTCAGCGGTCAACGGCAGCGATTGGCGACGGCGCGCAAAGACGTAACCCGCTGCCGCTGCCGCTCGCCCCACCGCCCTCGCATACACCGATGGATAGATGCGCGGGATCTGGCTACTGGTGCTCCCTCTGTCCGACTCCTGAGGCAGCACCGTACGTGATGTCGAGCCGCGACCGACGGGCGTGGGTAGAGCGGCGCGTAGCGGGTTGCTAGGCCTGGACGTAGAACGTCGACTGGGCCAACGGTGTACTCAGTACATTTCCTGGCGTATACAGTAACAGTACTGACAGTACTCACCTCCGCAGAGGGCGCACGGGCCTGTTCGGGACGCGTGCACACTGGACGCGTATGGTAGTTGGGATCGCGGCGCCTTGCGGCCGCTCCGCCAGTATCCGGACGTCGTTCAGCGCCCCGACTGGGACTGGGACTAGGACTTGGAACTTCGACTTCGACGAACCCTCGCAACCAAGGCTCGAGGCGGACAAGCTTTCTGAGAATGGTGTCGAATCCGACAGTTTGCGGGCGCACTATCGCCGAGTCGGGACGACGAGGACGGACGAAAATTGATGAGGACTAGCTGAGATTCGACGACGACGACGACGACTGACGACGGCCGCCAGCACAGGCACGTCCATTTCCACTTGCACACACTTGAAGTTGAACGCACTTGAAGACGTCTTTTCCTTCCCCTGCCGAGCTCCGAACCCCGAGCATTTAGCCGAGTTGCGCGCCCGCGAGCGCACACAAACGACGTTCACGTTGCCTTGCGCGGTACTGAGCGAGCTGCGAGACGTCGGACCTCGCGCCTGTGACGCGACTCCGGACTGGAGAGGTTTGTCCCGTATCCACAGTGCACACCTCGGTGTCTAGATCTCTGGGCCGTTGGCAGACTGGAACTGTCGCATGTCGACACGAAACGCGAAGAAAGCTCGGGCGGCTGGTTGTTCGCTCAGCGCGATGCATTGCTCCCGTCCTGCGTGGGTCCATGGGTCGCGGGGCCGTGGGACGCGGTGTGCTGTCATCCGTTCGTCTATACCTTACCGTGACAAGGTCAGAACGGAAGAAGTCCTGGCCACGGCACGGCGAGAGACCCGAGCTCGAGTAGGTGTCCTGGTGGTGTTGGCTGTTGCCATCTGTGGTATATGCTGGTGTGTGCGAACGTTGCTTACGTTGACAACGTTGAACATTCAACATTCAACCAACGGGGAGGAGTCTGATGGACGGGTGTAAGTACACGCGCAATGGATATTCGTGAATTCAATATACACGACGCACGTCCGCACCCGCACCCCGCCTTCTGATCTCCAGACCCCTCCTGATTCATTAAGCAGAACCACTGCGCGGCTACGCGTTGCGGCCGAAGCTCGCGGTCGCAATCAGAACCCGGCGTCGCACCAGTGACCACGCGGGTGCACCAAAAGTAGCCATAGGCCCGCAGCACTCCGAACTCACTCACTCTCGGGACCCCGTCAGACTTTTTGAGGATTTGGGTGGCGCGAGTGTGGATGAGGGTGGGAGGATCAGGCGTGGGGAGGAGGTGCGAGAAGGCGAGAAGGCGAAGAAGGCCCGGACATCATCGCAGCGGAGATAGCTTGTCCGTTCTATCCACCCCAGCAGTCCGTAACCGCGGCCGTAAGCCCGCGCGTGGCGGGCGCCTGCGTGCCGCCGTCGTCGTCGTCGTCCGCGCGAGCGAATCAGACGTCCGCTTCGCGAAAATTTTGCGCCCTGCCCTGGCCATGGGATCCTTCCTGCGAGCCGGGGCCTGGCGGACTCAGTCTGTAACTTTGTTTGTACATTCGCGGTTCTAACTTCTGATACAATTCATGCGCCCCGCGTCAGCGCGCCCCCTGCCACATCGACTGTACTTACTTAGGATTCTGCGCCCGGGGTGGTGGTGCTGGTATGCCACGGTTGCCGGATTCGCGAGCAGCGAGCTGCGATCCGGGGACGCGCGGGGCCACGGTGGATCTTCTGCGTCGGAATTCTGACTGGGACAGGGACCCTGAGTCTGTATTGAGATAGCGCGACTCGGATCCCACGCGACGGGCGACGACGGCAGCAGAAGGGCGCAGTGGTGACGTTGGAGACGAGAACGCAGCAGGAGGAATACTCGAGTACTTATCGTGACACTGACACGCAGATTGAAGATTGAAGAGCGTCGGGACCTTCGGAACGTAGTGTGCGGAATGGAATGCGTATGCGTCGTTGGCAGGTGGCTGCTGAGGCTCGTGCAACTGGAGTGTGCTGCCGCACTGCAGGGTCTTCGTCGAGAACGTCGCTCACAGAACAGCCAGAACAGAAGCACATGCGGCGTGCGGCGACGGCACGAACAGTGGCACCACCGGCATCCACTAAATGCAGAAATGACGAGTCCTTGGCGGAGGACCACGCGCGCACTCGTCGTAGTTCGATGATGAGTCGTGCAGCTCTTCCCGCTCGTTCCAGGCTGCACCAGTGCGCAGAGTCTCCGGCCCAGGGTGCTGAACGTTGTGCGCTCTCCAGTCCGGACGGCTTCGCACGACAGAGGGAGCAGCCTCGAGGCTCGAGATCGTGGTGTCCCCAGCGCCGCCGGGCCACATTCCAGTGCCACTGCGGCGAAGCGCGATAGAGTATGGCATCTGGAAGAGCCACCGAGCATTCAGCTGTTGCATGAGTGATGTGGTGATACTGATACTGATAGACACACCTGATTGCAATTGCGCTCCCGAGCAAGAACGGCAGGTCATGGCCATGGAACGATGACCTAGTGCCAGTACTCGCCGCGCACACGACCTGTGTCGCATCCGAGCCAGTCCTTCCGCACCGTGACCGCGAGCATGCCAGGCTCCAGCAGCGCCTTGTGCAGCATGTGTTCAGTACTCGAAGACGCGTGCGCCAAATAAACAGCCAGACCAGCCTGAGCGCGATGCGCGCCCCCGCGACCGCGACGGTGCCGCCGGAGCACGGACGCGCCGCGTCCATGCATGCGTCGTGCGAGTCGTAGTCGTGCGCGTGTCTTCTTCTCTTCTATCTTCTGCCCGCCGTTTGCTGCCTTCCGTGACGCATGCGCACTAATGGGGCATAGCAGTGAGCACGTCCGCTCGGGGACGGGGCCATCGCGACCGTCCGCGTCACGATCGTCGATGGGAGGCTTGCAGGAAGTCCCGAGTCCCCGGGGCACGGACGCGCCGGCTGCGTGCGATCGACCATCGTCGGTGGCGCCCTGTCGTCGTGCGCCGCGGCCAGGCTGGAGCTCTGGAGCTCTGGAGTCCGGGTGCTAGGTCTAGGTAGTCCGATGTAGGCCTTTGGGCAGGCCAGGAATGGTGCGCGAGGATCTCAATCGCGACTTACACTTACCAGTAAGCTCTGGTTCCGAGTCGAGATGAGCACACCCGGGCGGCTCGGCGCGCATTGCCATCACTCGTCGAGAGTGGTCGGTCGCTCAGGGTGGTTCTTGCAGCTGGAAGCGTGACGAGCACTCGTGACTGACTGCACCGACTGAAAGGAGATTAGTAGATCGGGAGACACAGACTGGGGAAACGAAGCGTGAAGCATGAGAGCGTTCTTGCCCTCGAGCTCGAGGCTTCGAGGATTTGATTCTGAACTTTCTGCCGTCGACGTCGACGTCGCCTTCGCCTTCGATTCGAGTGTGGGTTCGGATTCGGAGCGACGACGGCGACGCGGGGCTGCGGCGCAGCCCGTCCAGACTCAAGAGAACATCGTCTATAAGCAGAAGCAGAAGGCAACTACTTAGCCATAGCGTCACAGTGCATGCATGCGGGGCTCACCTTCCTTCCGCATAACGTTGAACTACATACTCGCGCATTAATTGAGCTGGGGCTTCTTTCCTTCCTGTGTATGTATGCGCTACGTAAACCGTAAACGTGCAGCCTTGGTCTCAGCCGTGCAGGGCCGCCGGGCCTGGGAGCCTGGTTCATGATGGATGAGAGCGCAGAGCAGCGCATGTGCATGTGCCACAATCCAGATGGGCGTCGCTAGTCTTAGTGTAAGTCAGCATGTGAGATGTGCGGGTGTCGCGAGGGTGTCACCGTCGTTAACGTCATCCGTCCAAACGCGCGGACGCTTGGAAGCTTGGAAGCTTGTTTGTGCACGTACTGCATCTGATGGCAGCCTGAGCAGTGAGCAGTGAGCAGATGCCAGAAGCTGCCAGACAGATAATGAACGGTTCGACGTCTGGGACATTTCGACGTGCAGGCGCGCGAGGAATGGAACCCAAGCCAAGGGAATGGGAATGGGAATGAGGATGAGGATGGAGACGGGGACCTCCCCGCCGGCGGACCAGGGATCATCATCTATCATCCACTGCCAAGATCCAAACGCCGCACGAAGTGGGAACTCGACATCTGGCCATGGCCATGGCCATGAGTGATTTCCAGATCCCCGATTGCGTGTGGACGCCGCCGGTCGCTCCGAGCCCTCCCGCTCGTCCGTCCGTCCGCTCGTCCGTCCGTCCGTCCGTTTTGGAGTACGGTCTGATTCCCGGATGGGGCCGGCCAGAGACTTGGTACGCAGACTGTGCACCGTCACGGCAGAGAAGGGCGGAGACTGGGTCCAGGCCGGCAGGGTGCGCTGCTGCAGCCTGCAGCCTGCAGGTGGCGGCGACACTGAACACTGAACACTGAACGTTGAATGTTGAGCATTGAACGTTGAGCATTGAACACTGAACAAACGGGCTGGACACCCAGGAGAGCGCGGACGCCGCGCAACTCCGAGTCCGTGCTCGCGAGCAACTTGGACTTACGATACTTGCCAGTGGATGCCTCCTGCCAGTGGAGAGTCGAGACTCGACTCATGGCGTCCGGCTCGCACCCGGGAGTGAGGCCAGAGCGAAGCTTGCGCAAGCCACGAGAGCCCGTCGACAGTCGAGAGTCGAGACGTCGTCCGCAGATCGCAACGCGCGTCTCGCTGTCACGGCGGTCGGTGGTCGTTGGTCGTTGGTCGTTCGAGCTTCGAAGCTTAAGCTTGAGGTGCGGATCCACGGCATGGCTCGTTGGCTGCAAAACGCCGTGCTACATATGCGTGCACCGTCGGCATCAGCAACTCTCCTGCGCCCGAACGCGAACGCAAACGCAAACGCAAACGCAAACTTCAAGTTGAGGCCTACTTGAGGGGGGGACGTCGCCTTCTGCCTCTGCCTCTGCCTCTGCCTCTGCCTCTTTCTGCAACTGCAGCTGCGTTCCGAGTCGTCCCATAACCATTCCAGCAGCAGCCGCGACGCGCGGTCCCCCGCCGCAAATTGACAATGACATGGCAGGGACGGGATGCGGGTGCGGGTGCGGGTGCGGGTGCCTGGTATGCCCTAGCACAGCCTAGCACGCGGAGATGCGTGCCGCATGCCGCATGCCGCACGGGGTGCGAGTCTCGAGATGCGGTCGGACTCGGACGGTCGAAGCAGGGTGGGGCGTGCCCCACCTTGCAATTGAACTTGAACTTCCGAGGCAGAGGGTGCAGGTCGAGGCTTGGGTCCGATCTGCAGGCGTGCTGGGGCGGGAGGGCACTCGGGAGTCGGGCCAGACGGGCGGGCGGGCGAAGCGTCTGGAAGCTCGCGGCGAGGCGGCGAGGCGGCGAGCTCGCTCGTTCGAATGGGGTCCTTGCTTCAGCTTCAGCTTGAGGCCGAGGAGACCGAAGACCGGGAACGGACAGGGCGCGGTCGGACCGCGACACTGCATGCGTCTGGAAGCAAGATAATTAGTGATCGCTCAAGTCTATGATGGAAGGAGGAGGAGGAGGAGGAGTGGCACTCATTGATAATAGCCGGACGTACGCATAAACACACGCGCGAGCTGCATTGCACTGCAGCAAGACGCATCTATGTAGTATTGAGTATTGGCAAATGCTATCAGCAGCCCGGGTATTGTCACGGTAGACGACGCACCGCACTGGCAAATGCAAATGCTATCAGCAGCCTCAGCTCACCCTGGGTATTGTAATTGTTGCGGATGATCACCGGGCGCATACGACGTTCAAGATCTAGACTCGGGGACCGCGGGGTGCCCTCCCTGGGCTCGAGGGCTGCAGACCGCACAGTTCCCGCGCAGCAGCCGAGCGTGCATCGCGCTGACGTCGAAGGGCACAGGCCGAGGGTATACCGGCGGGCAGGTCGGCGGGGACGGACTTGGACGCTGGGGGCTGGGGGCTGCGCCCGGGAATGCGAAGCTGTGCCAGCCGCGCCATGGCAGATAGGGTTCACAGTGCAAAGTTCAATGTTCGAAGTTCGTGATTCTATTAGCTATAGGATCAGCCAGGGTCCAGGACGTCGATGGGCGACCAGCTGCACGAGGTGTGACCGTTGTACATGTACATACAAAGTTTAGGGTTGGGACGCGACGGAGGAGGGGGGTGGATGTGCGCATGCGCATGGGCTGCGGTGGCACGCGCGGGCGACGGCGAGGTGTCGCACCAGCCTGATCGGGGCGGACGCTCTCGACGAGGCCTAGGGTTTTGCGTTCTGCGTTCGGTCAACCAAGGTTCAGTCGACCTCCTCGAGCTCCGTCGCAGCCCCGGACTCCGGACTCCGGGGATGGCGCACGTGGGGCCGGGGCGAGTGCTGACGAAGGCTGGGGGCGCAGAAGAGCCATGTGTCGATCGCGGACACGCCATTGACGTTGTTAACGTTGCGAGTGCGGGAGGAGGAAGGGGGGCGAGCACTCGGCCCTCGCGCGGTGCTGTCGCTGTCAGATTAGAATTGTCGCGAGGGCAGGCGATGGGCGCGCGATGGGGAGATCGCGAGGGGCCCTCACGTACGGGAGACGGGTGGATAATGAATGAGATTCGGGGAAAGAGAGCGCAGGGAAGATTTGTGGAAGCTTTTGGCGGTCGTAGGAGGGGAGAGTTGGGAGGAGGAGGTGCCGTACTCGCCGGGCACGCGACGGGCCCCAGAATGGACATGCCGCCGGCGAGGGTGATGGCATCGGCGGATCGGCGATAGCTGCCGCGATAGATTGCCGGAAATGGGAGACGTCGGGCTGGAACGAGCGCGAGACGCCCGGGGCTGATGGGGACCTGCCTTTGTTCTCTTCAGTCAACTTCTGCCCGACGTCGGCTCCTCGCGATGGCACACTCTCCGTGACACCGTCCGCCTGTGCGAGCTCGGTCGCGAGGGAGGCTGGTGCACGTATTCTCTCCTCGAACGACAGAAGGAGTCGAGACAATAATCGAGAGATAACCAAGGACCAGTGCCCATCATTCTGCACGCAGGACCCGGAGGAGCACAGCTCACGTTAGGACTCCCCGAGCTGCCCATCTGGCTCTTCGCGTACGGTGCTAAAAGGCGCGGATCCTCGCGGTCGGGTCGCGATGGCTAACCCCGGCTTGAGCGGATTAGCGCGCCTCTCCCAGCAACGCCTTCCCGATCGCTGTCCATAAATCTGACCACCTGCGCTGGCGAGAGTTGTTCTCCCGAGTCCCCATAGCTAGTCCCCATCCCCTGCGCTCATCCCCTGCGCTCGTCCAAGTCTCCAACATGCATCAGCAACTCACCCTCCACGACGTCCCCGAGGAAATCCTCGAGCGCATCCTCGCCCTCGTCCTCGTCCAGAACACCGACCCCTCCCCCCGCCCCACCTGGCACCACTACCAGACGCCCCCGCCCGCCCGCCACGCGACCGTCATCTCCCCCCTCCTCGTCTCCCGCGCCTGGCTCCGCATCGCGACCCCCATCCACTACCGCCGCCCCGTCCTCCGCTCCGCACACCACGCCCAGCTCTTCCTCCGCGCTCTCCGGCACACCCCCGCCCTCGCCCCCTGCGTCCGCAGCCTCCACCTCCACGCGACCTCCCCCGCCCTGCGCGACATCGTGCCGCTGTGCCCCGCCCTCGACACCCTCGACCTCACCGTCGACAACGGCGACGGCTCGACCCAGGCGACGAGCGCGACGCCCGCCGGCGAGGCCCCGCACGACCGGAGCGTCATCGACTTCTGCGAGGGCTTCAGGAAGACGCGCGCCATCCGCCACCTCGTCGTCCGCAAGAACGCCTATCTCACGCAGCCGAACGCAATCTACATCTTCGAGCAGCTCGCAAAGGCCGTCGCGCGCTGGCACAGACTCGTGAGTCCTCTCTCCCTGCGCCCCGTCTCCGTCTCCGTCCCTCGACCGTCGCCCGTTGCGCTTCTGTCCGCGACGAAGCATGGAGCGCGTGCGCGCGCCCGCGGAGTGGGAGAAGGCGTCGCGGACAGATGTGAGACGCGTTCTGCTCTTCGGAGGGGGATGTCGGGACTAGGCCGGCGCGGGCGTGCTTCCTGCTCTCGCGCTTGACGTAACTGACCCCTTCTTGATGGTCATCGCAGGAAACGGTGAACGTCGCGTTCCGGCTGAGCCCCTCTCCCGCCGCTGCCGCGCTCACCGCCGCCCTCGCCCACGCGCCCAGGCTGCACACCGTCCGCACCCAGCTCCCCGCCGTGTGGAACACCACCCTCCTAGACGTGCGTCTCTCTCTCTCTCTCTCCCCATTCGTTCCCATCTCTACGTCTTATTGAAACGCCCTCGCTACCACAGATCGCGCAGAACCCCGCCCTCGCCCGCATCGTCCTCTCCCCCTCCCCAGAGCAGGCCGGCGCCCACCTCTTCCTCGCAGAGGCAAAGCGCCACCCGCGCCTCGTCGAGCTCATCCGCGCAGGCTCCCCCGCCCCCGCCCCCTCTCCCTCTCCCGCCCCCCACCCGGCCGCGTTCGCCCTCGCCAGCAGCAGCAGCCGCGCCCGCGCCGCGAGCGCCGTCGTCGCCTCCCGCACGGCCCCCGTCCCGACGTGGGGCTACGAGCGTGATGTGCCCCCGCCGACGTGCCCCCCTGCTCGCCGCTCTGCCCCGCAACCGCACCCGCCTGCTCCTGCTCCTGTGTACGCCGCGCCAGCTGGAGTCCCGGGGAGCGTCGTCGGCCCCTCGGCGTACATGTATGCGCAGCCCGCGGCCCCGAGCGCTGCGCCCCAGTACCCGCCCCAGCACCAGTATCAGCACCAGTACCAGGCCACGCACCAGCATCAGGCCACGCACCAGCAACACGGCGCAGTCTCTGCTGCATACCCGGGCCCGCAGTACGCCCAGCAGTACTCGCATGCACAAGCGCAGGCTCAGGCTCAGGCGCAGTACTACCAGCGCGCGCACGCCCCGCACCCATCCCCTTCGTCTTCGTCCTCGGCTGTCGTCCCGCAGCACCAGCCCCCATACGTTGGTGGACAGCCGCGGCGGGCCGGGCCTGGCAGTCGGCGCATGACCGCCTCCTGACTCGGAGCGCGCCTGCGTGGGGACGCTCTCGACGCCCGGCTCGGAGTCGCAAAATCGCCTCGGTTTCTTGACACACATCCCCCGCGCATTCTCGCATTCTCTCGTATATCGCATCTCGCATCTCGCACCTTGGGCCCCTTGCTTGCAAAAACGCGCACCCGCCAGTGACGCTTTCTCCTCTTGCCTCTCCCTCTTGCCTCTCCATTCTTGAAGTTGAAGTTGCCTCTCTCTGCCTCTCTCTCTCTCTCTCTCTCTGCCTCTGCCCCTGCTTTGACACTGAATCCTGATGACCATACGGACCCCATACGAACGCAAACGCAAACATACGTGTACATATGTACAGCACGCCCTAGTACATAGGCCTAATACCCCCCCGGGGGCAGTGCCCCCCGCCCCATACATACACTCTCGACGCCTCATACCCGCCCCCGCACCCCATATCCATCTTGCACGCCCGATACCTGGTAGTAGCTACCTTCTCTTCTTGCATTCTTGCATTCTTGCACATGCGGCGCCGCCCTCGCCCTCGCGCCTGCTAAGCGTTATTCTTTCACGGACTATAGTAGATGACCCCTCACGACGACCGACCGAACAGATACAGATATCGATGTACACATACAGTCTTGAACAAATCTCAGGCTCCTTGCAAACGTTTACAGTTTAGCCCCGTCGTCATGGTCTTCTGCGCGTGCGCGTGTGCGTGTCCGAGCTCCGAGCTCCGAGCTCTGTCTGCGACTGCTTCCATTCCCAAGTCCCAAGTGCCAAGCTGCGCGCGGAGTGACTAGTGACTGGCCGCGGGACTCCGGGAGATCCGTCGCGCCGTCGAGCCGTCGAGCCCACCCACTCCATGACCAGTATCAGTATCGACGTGTATGTATACACTACACACTCGCTGATGTCGTCCACGAGTGCCCGCGTGGACGGCCGGGCGCGGTGTGAACGCGCTGCGCTGCGCTGCGTTGTGTTGTTCCGGAACCACGCCAGTGGCAGCGACCAGGCCTCAGGGACAGTGGGTGTTTGTCTGCGCCTGCACCTGTTGTTAGCGTTGTCGTTGCCCAGAGGCTGGAGGGAAAAAGGACCGGTCGTGCGTGCACCGCCGGGGTCTGTATCGCGCACACTGACACTGACAACGACAAATACGCATATGCATATGCATATGTGCTTATCATGTACGGCACACACCACACAACGACGCGCACAACAATGGCTAGCCTGAGCAAGCCTCCGCGCGACGGGAGAAATGTACAATGTATTTGTATTCCCGGGATCCACGTCGAACAGGGATAAGAATAAGGTAGAATAAGGTATGCAGAACAACAACGACGACAACAACAGCGAAATCCGCGCGTGACGGCATCCTGGGATCCAGATTATAGATATGTCGGGGGAACCCACAGCGCACCAGCCAGCCCATGCCCGACTCGGACATGGCCTGACATAGCCCGCACGGAACCTTCAACCTTCTCCAGCCTTCTCCAGCCCCGCACGATGCACCATCACCAGAACGGACTAGCACCGGGGGCACTCGCTCGCTCGGAGCCGACACCTGAAGCTTGAAGGTGCGTCATGACGAGCGACTAGGGACCCCATCCGCGCGCCGCTCAGACGTCCTCGACCCAGACGAAGCTCGACCGCGTCGGGACCTCCGTGTTCGTCGCGACGATCTCAAGGTCCGCGCCGCCCTGCGTGCGCTTCAGCACGACCGTCCCCGCCGCGCCCTCCACGCCCGCGGCAACAAGAAACGCGTTCTCGCCGCCCCCGCTGAGCTGCATCCCGCGGATCTGGTCGAGGCCCGTGAACACGTGCTTCACGAGCCTCAGCTGCGGCTCGAGCGCGAACACCGCGATCGCGTCCCCGCGCGGGTCCTGCGTGCCGAGGTTCCGGTTCGACACGTACAGGAACGGCTGCGCGAAGGGCGAGCCCGGCGCGTTCGACGCCTCCGCGAGCAGCACCTCCGCCGCGAACATCGACGCGCCCGCGGGCAGCCCCGGGGGCACGACGGAGAGGCTCGCGGACGCGGGCGCGGCGGAGACGGCGGGGTCGGCCGGGATCGTCTGCTGCGTGAGCGTCGAGTCCTTCTCGTGCACCGTGTACAGCTGGTCGCCGCGCACGACGATGTGCCGCGGGCCGGACTTGGGGGCTTGGTCGATCTGGCCCGTGATCTGGTACGAGCCCGACGCGGCGTCCTTTGCGAGTCGCCAGATGCGGTCCAAGCCCTGTGGGAGGGAGAGAGGCGCGCGGCGCGGTCAGCGAGCGGGCGGGGGCGAATACGGAGAGACGGAAGAGAGATATGGCGTGTCCCGGACGCGGATCGTTGACACGTATGTGTGGGTGTTGTGGATAGTGAGGGGGGTGGGGCGTAGGGAAGAACGATCGAACGAAGATGCGGAGAGCTGAGACGTACCAGGTCCGGGACAAACACCTCCGAGCCGACCTCGAGGGCCATGTGTGGGTTCGACGCCGCGGGGCCACTGAAAGTGATGACGGGCGAGCCTGTAACGAACTGCGTGGGGTCTTCTTGGGTGGGCACAAACACGCCGTTGCCTCCGCCGAACTGCATGTGGCGGCGTATGGATGGTGGCGTAAGTGCGCATACATGCGGAAGAACGCGCGCGTGCATGCACATCGTGAGGATGTAGTTCGACAGCGACATGTGGAAGGAAGAGAGCACGTACATTCATACCGGCGACCTCCCCCGTGGAAAGTGGGATTGCAAACGCCGGGCCATTGCCTCCCGTGCTAACGTGCGAGAGGGCGTCGGTCAGGAGTCCATCGGATTTAATGACGAAGGACTGTAGCGCGCCGTCGGTGTTCTCGTTGGTGGCACTGCACGAAGACGCGAAGCTGAGGAAAAGAATAGGCTAAGCAATCAGGAGAACGCACTATAGGATGCTCTTGTTTGTCGGGTGCAGTGCGAGCCAGGACGGGTTCTGACCAGTGGGGTTCGGGCCAAGGAGGGTGAGAGTGTTCGCGTCCGAGTCGAAGACGTAGGAAGCGATGAATGCCGTATACCCGCCGGCGAGGATCGTGAAGTTGACCATGGTAGTGTTTGTGGCGTGAAAGGCTGTCGTGTGGCGGATGCTCCAGGCAATGCGCTGAGATCTAAGCTGTAGCCTGAGTTATAAGTGAGTGGCAGAGGTCACAACACCAGGTCGTGAACTTTTGGATCGTCCTGATCGTCAAGAGGAGGGAGGCAGAAGAAAGGATTCGAGCCATAGCGTGAGGCTATATATGTGGGGGTCAAACTCCTATTGTGATCAAATTCAATGTAAGCTTTGTTGCTTGTCCGTTAGGATCCGGATGCTACACGCGGAGACGGTTGTTGAGAATCAGATCATCACCAGCTGACAGGCTGTTGGGGGTGCTTACCCTGTTACCGCGCGCGCGGGCACATGCAAGTACTGCCTTTGTGGGATCCTGGGATGTACTCATTGCTTGGACAATCAAGACATGCCTGATATCCTACGTACGCACTCTCCTAGACTCTCCTACACTTTCAGATTTTGGCGCGACTCCTGCAGCAGGACGCTTTGCAAGCGATTATCATTTCGTCGTGAGATCAGAGATGGTGGTCGTGCTTCGCAGAGCTTGTTCGGCGTTCGCGCAGCGCACAGCCCGGTAGCGCACTGTGTCACGCTAAGCAGTGACAAGCGCTTAGTATCGATTCCTCCTAAGGCCTCCTTAGGCCTTAAGCGCTTGAGCTTGGGCCTCCTCCTCCTTGCTAAATTCTGAAACCGTGAGGTCCGCTTAACATTTGGCAGTCTCAGTACTGACTAGTAGTCAATAATTGGCAGTAGTGTAAGTACGCTTACAACTGCTCTCAGCTTGGACCACAAAAACTTGCCCGCCGGTCTACTACATGTTGTCCAAAATTTCCAGACACCTTTGACAACCATTCGACTGGAGAAACAGAAAATTGTCCAAAGACATCGTCTCTTACAGTGGCAAGGACTTGCACACAAGTCCTTATCTCCATCGCTATGCAAGGTCTCGCAAATTCGCTTCCAGTGGACATAATCCAGCTCGTTGTTGACACATGCTCGCGACACACTCGACGAACCCTCCTCTCCGTGTCTACCGCGTTCCACGATGTCGCCTTCCGGTCCCTGTTCTCTCAGATTTCCCTAGTATGCGGGTTAAAGTATCAGCTGGACGAGAGCAATGTAATGGGCGACGAGCGGACGCGGGAGATCCTTGACTACCTATCCGGACGACCTGCCTTCGCAAGTGTTGTCCGTACACTGACCGTTCGCTGGCATCAGTTCGGGTCTGAAGAAGAGGAGTCGCGCATGTGTGGTAGATCTATGTCATCCTTTGACTCATGATCGTCCATCAAGCTAATTGTCTTATTGCCCAGGGGCACTGGTTGGCGCTCTGAAGGCTCTGCCACAACTCGAGACTTTCTGCTGGTATGGCCATCGAGCGATACAAACTGCCCGACTCCCAGACTCCATCATAGAGGCGTTACCATCAAATCTGCAGATGTTTAGAGCCACGTGAGCGTCGACTCAATGTCCGGCAACAGTTCGCTTACCGTCATAATCGCCCAGGATCTCGCAGAGATTTCCACAGCACTTCGTTCTACCCAGCCCCAACACACAACTTGCACTGATCCTAGCAGACCTCGATGGCCAAGATGAGATAGGCGATCAATCCGGCGAGGTGCAAATACAAAGGCTCTTCGACAGCAACGCCGCGTCCCTCCGCGAACTCGTCGTACACTGTACATTACCTGTCAACTCTCCTCTCCCTGCGCTGGAGAGTCTGACGGCATATCTCCCGTACCGCCCCGGAATCCAGAATATCTTTGATCACTCCTCTCGCCTCACCTCTCTCTCCCTCGACGCCATCTTCGAAGGAGCCGAGGCTGTTTTCGCCGCGATGAAGGCTGCCCCGGACGCCTTCCCGCACCTGACCTCCTTCCACCTGACCGTCGTCACCGCCGACTACCTCTTCTGCGCGACGATCGCCGCCTTCCTCCGCCCGAAGAAGCTGCTCCGCCGCTTGTTCGTCAACGCCGAGCAGCAGCTGGACGAGGCGCTCCCCGTGCTGGCCGAGCTGCCGTGTCTGGAGGTGCTCAGCTTCGGGTGCATCACCTGGGAGAACCACGAGCTCTACCGGGAGTATCTTCCCAGCCGCCTCACGACGTTGTACATGCACACGCGCTTGAACACAGTCATGACAGGGGACGCCCTCGAAGTCGTACTCGCACTGGTAGGCCATTCCGCCTCCTAGTAGACTGCCAGGCACCCGCTGACCATACCTGGCGCGTACATGCACAGATACGGAAGCTCCCCGCCCTGCGGACACTGCAACTTGAGGACCTCCCTTCTACGATCCACCCACGCCTGCGGAACTCTGTGCACCCGAGTCTCGAGCTCCTCTTTCTAGAAGAGATCCGCGGCGATATCATATGTCAAGGTTCTGCACGGCCGGCGACACTATGCGCTCATCGCGAGTCGATAGATCGCTTCCGCCCCGGGGAGTGTCCGTTGATTGACGACTGGTTGTGGCTTGTGCAACTAAGGACGGCCAACCTGTGTGAGTTCTGTCTTGCAGCGTGATGACTGATGTTGGAAATAACGCGACCTGCCCTTCGTGCAGGGCTCGTATGGTTCCAACTCCAGGAATGCAAGTCGTGCGCGCGCGGGACCACGAATTGGACTTGCGATCTGAAAGATCGTTTCGATCTTGCATTGTTTGAGGGGATTCATCACCGTGTGCAATTTCTGTCGCGGTCTATCTACTGACTGATGACTATGTATACGCTGGACAACTGTATGTCTGTTTCGTATGCTACATACAATTCGTAGTCCATACACATACACGTGTCCCTTTGATCACATCTCATGCTGATCTTGTGCTTCAGAATCCGAAGACCGTCTCGCCGTCCTTGAAACCCAGTTCCTTCAGTCCTGGCAACGCGCCCTTTTCGATCAAGCCAGGTGGTCCGCACAGGAACGTCCCGACGCCTTTGTTCGCGGGGTAGAAGTGTTCCTCCCTGTGCGAACGTCAGTCAGCACGGCGCATGACCTCACACAACCTAGACTACAGCGAGAGTACATACATGACGCTCTTGTTCAAGTGGCCCACGGTGCACTGCACAGTCATGCAGAGATGGATTGATCAGACGAGCGATGCAAAGAGGCGGCTGACTACACACCTCGAAGGCTTTATCCTCCGGCTCGCTGGAGAGGACGTGCCAAATCTTGAAGCGATCCGGGTTCTCGTCCGCATACTTCAGCAGCTCGTCCTTCAGCAGAATGTCCTCAAGAGACTTGTTGCTGTTGCGCCATATGGAGTCAGATCCGACGTTCTCTAGTGAAAAGGTACCGACCTGTCCAAGAGCGACACCTTCGTTTCGTCGCTCGAGTCCGAGAGAATGGCATGGATGAGCTGCCAGTGGGGCGTCAGGCCGGTTCCTCCGGCGACAAGATTGATCTGAACAGCGGGTCGGATGCTATCAGTATGCAATACACGCGCATGGAGATTCGACTTCGTCACGCGCAGACCTTGTCGAAGTGATATGGCTTCCCTTCAATGTCGAAGTCACCATGTCCCTTGTACGTGATCCCACCGGTTGGCCCTCGGACGTCGATTTCCTCGTCTAATCCGACAGCAACCGATGAGCCGAGATCTTTGACTGAGATCCCATAGCATCGCTCACCGAGATCCATGCAGTCGAGGTAGTTTGATATAGTTCCACCAGGCGGGAAGGGCCCATTGTCGGTTGGCATGTACGTCTTCACGAGCAGGTCGAACGTGCCATCCTCTTCCTTCGGAAGGACAGGCCTGGTGGGCGTGTAGCTGCGCATGACCGCCTGGTCCTTAAAGTGCACCGAGATCTGCACATGTCTACCGACGGGTAGGCCGAGGACGCCATGGCTTCCGTCATGCTTGCGCGGTAACATGAATGTGTACAACCTGCGTAGTTATGGTGTTGTATCAGTGGTTACTCCACAATGCGAGACGCAGCGCGGTATCGGGCGCACCTGGTATCGGCGGAGACCTCTTTGCGCTTGACAAGCTTCGCTTGCGTAAAAAGGTCCGGCTGGAGAGTGATCCCTTTGCGCTCGGCTTTCATTTTCGCGAGCTCCTTGGCCGCGCGTTCGGCGTCCTCCATCATGGCCTTCACACCTTCTTCGGACAGCGCGCCGATCAAGCACTCGTCTCTCTTGCTGTTCGCGTCTAGAGACGAGGAGATGTCCATGTGAGCATACTGAAGGCTTCGCCCGCGATGTTTGTGCACGTACAATTGTCATGAATGCCTTTGTACTGGGAGCCAGCGAGTATGAGCAGGGCGTATCCGATAGCGTAAAATTCAGTTTCGTAGACGAACCTCGTTCGTGACGTCGACCGTAGCCTTGCCGGCGTATGATAAAATCGCGTTCGTACCACCGGGATGCCACGACAGCACCGACGTCACATCATACACCTTGTTGTCCATAATGATCCACGCGTCATCCTGCAGAGGGTGATGTAGTAAGAGGAGTGAATCACGAGCTAAAAAAAAAGACTTCGCATGCCTTGTTGTTGTGCTTGGAAATCTCCTCGAGTGAGAATATCTTCATGTCAGGCTTGTCGTTGCCCTCGTTCTGCTGATCCTTCGGCGGTACCATCCATCCTCCCTCTCCATTGCCCGGCGCGACTGGATGCTGGAACTGGATGACCGGAAGAGAGGTCTCCGAATCTTGTATGAGTCGAGGGCGCACCCTGTACCAAGCATTACTAGTGGAAATGATTAGAATCGCAACAAGCAGGTGATGAATGACACGCACTTCATCATGCCCATCAGATTCCTACATGGTACCAGGTCAACGGATCACACACAACGCTTATATGCACAGTCTACAAAAATCGTACCAAACGATATGTTCAGGCTGATAGTTCTTTCTACTGTCCTGCGCCCGCACGACAATCTCGGGTGAGCTGGCGAGTTCTTGAAGTTTGACCTCGCAATGCCTGTGGTATGATCAGTAAGCACCGAGGTCCACCTTCGCGCCTCCTTACCAGAATATCCACGCCCAGTATTTCTCACCATGTCTGCATTGCACGTTAATGAGACGCAACCTTGTAGAATGCAGTTCGACTAACCTCAACGGAGAGTCCACAAACCGGCGAAAACAATACCGCCATGTCTTTCCCCCGTCCAGACTCAGTTCCACACGATCTACGCGGTCACCGCCGCCGTTGAACGCATATCCTTCAACCCGGTACGTGCTTTCAAGAGTGCCCTTTTTGGCCAGCGGAACGCGTTCATCGTGAGCGGGCTTGACGATGACAGATTGAAGGCACTGCTCGTAGCATGCGGTGCTCTCGAGATGGAAGAATACGTCCGCGAGCGGATGTTCACGGGAATCTATGAAAGAGGGTACAACTCTGTTGTCCCAGATATCTATGCTATCTCTGAGTATGTGAGCCGTGGTCGGTGTCCCTTCACGACTTACGATAGTGTGAACGATTCGGCTCCTTCGTCACCCATATCTAGACACTCTGGTGAGTACGCCGAACAAAGTACAAGGGATGTCGCTACTCCATACCTTCTTCAACCACTTGACCTGTCTGCCGCCGACAAATCCAGGGATGATTGAACGCAACGGCTGGGAAATGGCAGTCAACATCCACATGGAACCGACGGCGATTGTAAGAACGTACGTATCCGTGATCTGGGTGCAACACTCGACCATTCTGACCAAAGACGAGCATGACGTCGTTTGACATGCTCATCGCATACATGAGGGGTATGGACGTGGCGTAGGGTCCTTCCGACGGTTCGTCGGCGCCTTCAAAGTTCAAGTACCTGTGCCCATTTTAAGTCAGCTAGATTCCGTAACGATGAATCAAACGGAAACACACCATCGCTCGTGGTCAGGCTGATCCTGCAGACCGCATGCCAGCAGTACATCGCGAATCAGTATGCCGCGCCAGACAGACGTCGAAATGCCCGCGCTTGACCAGTTGAATGCTGCGGTCTTCTTGACCATGTTAACTTCCTTCCTCCGATCTGCCAGACCCGATCAATGTCAGCTGAACGGACAGGGTAGAAGGGCACACTTACTTCCGTCGCATCCAAAAGTCACGGGAAGCTCGATAATCCTAAAGTCGCCTGACGCAAGCTCATCCATGGACCATTCCTTAGGCTTCGAGATAAGGCCCCGGGGCTCTGAGAAGACGGAAAGCGTATGTGTCTCCCATGACAGTTGAGGAACTGCGGCATGGTTGCGGACATAGTGTAGCCTGAAGGTAGAGTTGTTAGAAGACGCTTCAGGTGGAGAGAACGCATACACGACCGCATAAATAGCCGCATACATGGAGATACGCACTTGGTAGGTGTGATCAAACCAGCATCATAGAGCTCTGTGAGATCCACCTCCGCATTCACCGGGTGCTTCCCTGTGAGACGTAACAGCTTGGAAGAGCGCGGCACCCATGAATCTGGAGTGCTCCTGTATGAAATGGTTGGTACTATGTCAGACACAGAAAGACAACGCGACTCGGATCACTTGAGCGGAAAACGCACTGGTCGTCTATACTGAGCCTGCTCTCGAGTTGCTGCAAGGCGTCTTCGTCAAGCCGTCCAAGTTCAGCGTTGGGTTCTGCCATGTTGTTCTTGAACGATTCGACGAGATGCATCTCCTCGATAACTCGCTCAGCGATGGATCGTTCATCATCCGTCATCTTGATGCCGTCGTCCTGACTTTCGGATCTCATCTCTTCGTCTTGGCGTTCCTCACCTTGGGTCTTCTCGTTCTCTTCGTCGCCAGTCTGCTTGTCGTACTTGCGCTTGCCATCTTTCTCTTTCTTCTCCTCTTCTGTTTTTTTCTTGCCGGGCCAATCTTGCTCCTTAATCTCGCTCTCTGCAACCGGTAGCACGTAGCGAGCGAATGCATGACTCTATGCGACTCGTGAGTCATAATATACACAAATCACTGGTGGGGAGGCAAAAACGCACCATAGGATGCAGAACTTTGTAGCTGCCTTATAGGTAGGTTTCATAATATCACTGAGCATCTAGGGAGAGACTCACTCCGGGGACGCCTTCTTCACGTCTCGCACGCTCACGACGACATCGCCTCTTTGGAGTCGTTCGCGCCAGTCACCATCGCTAGCCGATTGGTTTGGGTCAGAGCGTTCGTGATTCTTGGGTGTCCTTTCCATAATGTTCTCGTAGTCGGGATCAGCGTCGTAGATGCTACTAGTGCCGGCTCGACGGTCTCCGTATTGATCGACCACGCCAAGGGGTCGGTGCCTATCAAGGTTATCGAGCCCGTCGGCCTTCTCTGCGCTATCGTACTTCTGGGATGGAGAAAGCTGAACATCGTGCCGCTTTGACCAGGGTGAGAGAAGGGTTTCTTTCGTCCAGTTGGGCATCGTTGGAGAGGATGAGCAAGAGGGGAACTGGAGAAGTGATGATAAGGCAGAGTTCGTGTAACGTGCGTAATGATGAGTTCCGGAAGTGGCTTCAAGAAGGTGAGAAGCCTGAGAGGGTAATAGGACGCACTAAGTAGTGCAGCTGCTCGGATCCCAGGACGCGATCGAGCTCGTTCCGAATCGGATAGTACTGGTCTTCGTTCATACTTATGCAAGTCATCAATAGTAACTCCTCGACATTGACCTGGCCAAAAGCAGTATACCATGTTCATGATGTTCGCTTCGAATGCTGGCCATGGACGAGGCACTAGAAGAGGACGCGCACGCTTGAGCTTGGGCTGCCTGCAAAATCCGTGACGAGAGACGCCCTACATCACATCTCGGCGCCCGACGCGTGACGCACTGCATCCCTGTGACTCTCTGCACAATGACATGGCTGGAAACCCATACCCAGGTCCCAGGAGCCTATAGTAATAGTTGACCGTTACAAGTGCGTTTCATGCCACCATAGAGCCCGGATACTATTGGTGTCGAGTAGACACGGTCCTTCCCTCTTCCAACGTCGAATTTGAAAGGCTCTCCGAGTCCATCTTCGGAGCCTGAGGCCTGAGGGATTAGCAGTATCGTACATCACCCCAAATCAGAACGTGAACATGGAACGTCTATCCTCGAAGCCCAGCTCTTTTAGCGCAGGCAGTGCAGCATCCTGCAAGAGACCGAGCGGGCCACACATGAACGTTCCAACTCCCGGCCCACTCGAATAGAAATGCTCCGTGCTGAAGAGAAGCGTAACAAGGAAACGCAAGGTAAGCATCTGTATCTCACCGAGTTGGATACGAACCCACATAATCATCCTGTTCAGCCTTCCGACCGAGTGCTTTCAAACATACTTTAGTTATACCACCGGCCTTGCACTATATTCGGCATTCGGACACACCTTCAACGCGGTGTCCGGGACAGGAGGTGTCGGGATAGACACTATGTTCCACAGCTTGAACCTATCAGGGTGATCGCGAGCGAAATTCTCCAAGGTGTCGCGCATCCATATGTCATCTCTAGTCTTGTTGCTGTGATGTACTGTGTCAGTATAGCTAAAGCCACAATGGAACCATGGCTTGCCTGTTGATCAAGGAAATCCGGGTGTGGTCCATCGGGTCAGACAATATAGCGAGGATAAGCTGCCAGTGCGGAGTGATGCCACTCCCACCAGATACGAGGTTGATCTGGGACAGTCAGCGATTGGCGCACAGCACATCGAGAGACAGATGTAGGATTGACGCACCTTGTCGAAGTGGAAAGTCTCGCCGTCAATGTCGAAATCCCCATGACCCTTATACGTTATTCCCCCGGACGGGCCACGAATATCGATCTCTTCGCCTGACCAGCGCCGCCACATTCAGTATAAGTGGAGCATGTCACGGAGTCCCAACACACATAACCCACCTTCTTCCATGCAGTCGAGATAGTTCGTGACGGTACCCCCGGGCGACATGACATCAGCGGACGGGAAGTACGTCTTGACAAGCAGGTCGAACGTCCCGTCCTCCTCGCTGGGAAGGACAGGACGCACCGGAGTGTAGCTTCGGAGCACTGCTTGATCCTGGAAATGGAGCGCGATCTGGATGTGTCGGCCTACAGGAAGACCGAGAACGCCGTGACTCCCGTCAGGCTTGCGGGGCAGCTCAAAGGTGTACAGCCTACGCAGTTTAAATTGTACGCGGAATGAGACGTGTCCAGCGGAAGCATGATATAGGTCCTGCTTACCTGCTGTCTGCGTTGACTTCCTTCCGTCTGATCAGCTTCGCGGCGGTGAACACGTCAGGCTGCAATGCGAGACCCTGTCGCTGCGCCTTGAGCTGTGCAAGTGCCTTCGCTGCTCTGATCGAGTCCTCTTGCATCACACGTACTCCCTCCTCGGAGAGATTGCCGATGAAACACTCGTCCCGCCTAGTATGAGCATCTGCGCAACAAGCGTCCACCAGTCAGAGTCGCTCAGCAAGCTTACAACACAAAGTTACTCACAGTTGTCGTGGATAGCACGGTACTGCATTGAATGCACATCAATCTCAATGATCCGATGCCTGTCAGCGATGCAGAGGATTGCCCACCTCGTTTGTGACATCTACGGTCGCTTTTCCAGCGTACATGAGGATCGACTTCGCACCCCCTGGCACCAGTGTGAGTCAGCCCGAAGAGTACGGACGACGTTCATTCGATATGCGACGTACCTGGATGCCAGGAGAGAACGGAGGTCACATCATAGACCTTGTTGTCCAGTATGATCCATGCGTCGTCCTGGTGTAGCCCATTAGCGAAGCGTTGAGAAACAGCCTAGCAAGCGGTCGCACCATCTTGTTGTGCTTCGCGATCTCAGCGAGCGAGAACGTGGGTAGCTTCTTCGAGAGCGCGCTCGGCGGAGTGGTTTCCTCCTTGGGAGGAATCATCCAGCCACCGGCCTCGTCTAGTGGTGCGACCGGGTGCTGGAACTGCAGAACCGAGCGAGATGCCGTCTCATCTCGAATAAGCTTTGGCCGTACGCGATACCAGGAGTTGCTTCGGGTAAGAGGTTGTCAGTGGTATAGACCGAGATGGCCGACGCAGGACGTACTTCATCATGCCCTGTACGATCAACTATTTTCAGCGATATCTGTCTCCTATAATGGTTCAGTGCTTACAGTGAGGTTCCTGCGAAGGTATCAGCAGCTTGAACTTTATGTTCGTTGAGCTTCGCAGACACGCACCATGTAATGTGCTCCGGCTGGAAGTTCTTCTTCTGGTCGTGGGCACGCACGACGATCTCGAAAGCGTTGATCATCTCCCGAATCTTGACCTCGCAGGACCTAACAGTATTACGGATATTTGAGTCACTCGGACGACTCGTGAGTCATTGGCACGTACCAGAATATCCAAGCCCAGTATTTGTCGCCATGTCTTCGAGAATATCAGCATGCCGATAGAGTACGATAGATGGCTGCTTCGCGAGACTGCGTAGCGGCGTACCTGAGAGGCTTGTCCAGGAAGTGACGGAAACAGTACTTCCAGGTCTTGCCGCCATCCATGCTCAGCTCAACACGCTCGATGCGCTCACCACCACCGTTAAACGCGATTCCCTCTACTGTGTACGTTCTATCAAGGGAGCTGTCATCGTTCAGAAAGACACGTTCGTCGTGCGCTGGCTTGCAGATGATAGATTGTAGAGTCTGTCATGGTAATAGTTGGGTTCGCAGTGTGCGCAGACGGACACAAGTGCCTACCTGTTCCCAGCACGCCGTGCTTTCGTCTTCAAAGAATGTCTTCGCTAGCGGGTGGTCCTTTGAGTCGATGAAGGAGGGAAGGACTTTGTTGTCCCAAACATCTATGTGAAATTGAGAATTGTGGCCCAAATATTGTGCTGTGTGAGCCTTACGGTAATAAGACATGTTCGGCTCTTTCGAAACCCAGATCTAGCATGCACATAAGCTTTACTCTGTGGCATCTAGAGGACCTTCCCAACCTTATTGAGCCATTTGACTTGGCGGCCACCGACATAACCCTATAGAAGTGGATTTGGTACAAAAAGCAGAAGCAATAAAACACCCATGAGTCTACTCACGGGAATAATAACGCGGATGGGCTGCGAAGAACATGTAAGTAAATGGTTAGAATGAAGGGAATAGCATGCTCACATATCCATGATCAGGATGTAGTACACGACCGTTCATCCCAAAGGCGAGCATCACATCATTCGCCGGGTTCATCGCGTGCGTGAGAGGGATCGCAGTGGAGTAAGCATCGTCAGCTGGCTCGTCAGCGCCTTCGAAGTTAAGATACCTATGCGGACGGGTGAGCTGGATTAGCCCCTACCATGGCTTTGACGCTGATACTCTTTACGTACCACCGCTCTTCAGGGGGAGTATCACCCAAACCGCAGGCAAGGAGCACGTCTCTCACAGGTACCCCGCGCCAGACAGCGGTGGAGACACCCGAGGCAGTCCAATTGAATCCGACGGTTCGCTTCACCATGTTCACTTCTTTGCGTCTATCTGCGTTAGTTCTCTCAGCCAACGAGGTCACTCGGCTTCACGGATGAAGGTACGTACTGCCGTCGCAGCCCATAGTAACTGGGATCTCGAAAACCTTGAACGCTCCAGAGGTGAGCTCGTCCATAGTGAATCGTTTGGGGTTCGACAGCAAAACTGGTGGCTTGGCGAATACAGATATAGTATGGGTTTCCCAATGTAGCTGGGGAACAGCCGCATGGTTGCGAACGAAGTGTAACCTAGAAGAAAGAGACCGTAAGAGATTGGATAAGAATGTCGCAGGAGCGTCAACCCTGACTTCGTGGGTGTGATCATCCCCGCTTCGAACAAGCGCAGGAGATTGGGCTCCGCGTTTAGCGGATGCTTTCCAGTCAGCCGTAAGAGCTCTGAGGAGCGAGGTATCCATGAATCGGGGGTATTCCTGCAATGCGGCAATCAGCAGCGCGTCGTTCCATGTCAGTACCGAGTTGCTCTTACTGGTCATCGATACTGAGGCAACTCTCCAACTGCTCCAGAGCATCGCCGTCAAGATGTTGCAGATCGCCTTTTGGCTCACCCAGATTGTTCTTGAAAGACCTGATCATCCGGAACTCTTCAGAGATCTTGGCGAAGAACTTTCGTCGATCATCGCATAGGGCTGAGTCGTCTCTTTTCCCAATTCCTATGTCCGAAGCGACGTCCTCTTCCACAACCAGAGTCTTACTGGACGATCCTGATCCTGTTGGAAACGCAGAAAGTGGCTCGTTGTCAATTGCTACCTTGTTCCAAGGCCAGTCTTGCTCCTTGACCTTCGTCTCAGTGACAGGAAGAACATAGCGCGAAAAGTCGTGAAACTTGGACGCAAGTAAGCATCAGTGAGTAGTGTCACAAGGACATACTTATCGAATTAATGAAATTACCTGAGGATTTCTGACCTTGTAGCTTTCGTCGTCTTTGTTAGATGAATCTGCGTGAATGCAGGCAGGGCAGCACCTACTTGATGGCAGCGTTCTTCACCTCACGAACACTGATTAGAGACCTGTTGCTTTGCCGGACTTCTTCCAGCCAATCTGTATTTCGTCGGGGATCCTGACCTTGCCCCGAGCTGAGCGCGAGACGGTTGGCGAAATTAGGACTCTTCGAGGTTGAATTCGCCATACTGTAGTGGACGAAGGGAGAAAGGAGCCAGATGGGGCTGTCAGACAGAAGCTTATTATATACGGTAGCGACACTCACCAGACTGTATTGTCAGCCAGAACTCTGGACCCGGCACGAGATTGGTTGGAGTGTCAGCTCTTCTTCGTGAGAGATAAAGCATCCATCGAACATCGCTCCATCCTCCGACTCAGAGTTCTTGAGTAGTACATCGGCCACACGGTTCGACCTCGATGTATAGGACTGTATAGGTATTCTGCCACAAGGCCGCCGTATGTGAGTAAGACAACTTGAATCGAGTTCGACACATCTCGTAGGAATGTACTTGACGGCTAACGTTAGATCGTGGTCAGCCAATACAGTATCGTTAAGGTCCGACAGATCGGGTTCTCCCACTGTGCATCGATAAGACTCAGCTATGTACCTTACACTCACGACCTTCACGTGTTCATCTACTGGGCCGCTCCAGTCAGAATAGAGCATACGGCGGAACATGAGACTAGTAAGACGTCAAGTGAGTCTAACTTTTGAATCTTGACATAATCCTAGTAGACCTACGTACCGGGAGTAGTATTCTTCGATGTTGCTCATCCAACGGTGTCGTGGGGAGCAGGGCTGCCAATCCACCTTGTAGTCGTAGTTTAAGTTGTAACCGAAAGTCGATCAGACGCCCACCCTCGCGTGTCACTATCACTGCGTGACTGGTCGTGTCGGACGATCGAAGTATGTATTCCTCCTCGACAATCCTCATCACCGGACTGCGCTATGCTACTGAGTAGTAGGCTCTGCTGATGTTTTCAGTCAAAGCCAGACGAAACTCGTTCTCGTCGGGATATCGAGGTTCCTCGTCAACAACTCGAGGCTCCTCCCGCCATTCGTCCTCTTCAGCATGATAGTGCCTGCGCTGCCCGCCACGCCGCTCGCGATGAGGAACTCGTTCTCCGGACCACCGAACTCCATGCCACGGATCTGGTCGAGGCCAGTGAACACGTGGGTGAGCAACTCGAGCTTCGGCTCGACTCTGAAGATGGCAATTGCGTCACCGCGCGGGTCCTGCACGCCGGTGTTGCGGTTCGAGACGTAGATGAGGGGCTCGGGGAAGTTAAGAGTTGGCTCCGTGAGGAGGATCTCTCCTGCCGCCATCGCAGCACCCTGCGGGAGTCCGTCCGGAAGGATAGAGAAATTGGCGATGAGGGGACCGGTGGTACCGTTGGGTGCAAATGGAATGGTTTGTTGTGTGAGTGTGCTCGCAAGTTCGTGGAGTGTATACAGAGTGTTGCCTGGGCAAGGGTCTCGGAGTCAGAACATAGCAGAAGCGGAATGAACGAGGCCATACCTCGAATAGCAATGTGGCGAGGACCACTCCCCGATGGTTGATCAATTTGACCGTGCACTACGAAATTGCCCGGTCCGCCGTCCTCAACGAGACGCCATACCTTGTCCGCACCCTGCGTACATCACCATGTCAGGCTTCTCTTTCGCATGTGTTAAGGAGTAGAAGAGAACTTACGAGATCGGGTACGAAGACCTCGTTGTCGTGCTGGAGGGCCATGTGTGGGTGAGAAACGGGGGCGTTGAATTTGATGTGGGTGAAATCGGACATGAACTCCAAGGGGTTGCCTTGCTGGGTCGGCACAATTTGACCGTCGCCTGAGTTGTACTAATCCAGACATGTTTGTTATGTGACACGTCGCACATGAGGAAATGGCAATGGATTGCGTACGTTCATGACAGCGACCTGTCCAGTCGACAGTGGGGTCGTGAATGCAGGACTGTCTCCGCCGGAGCTGATGGAGTCAATGGGGCCGGAGAGAAGGCCATCCTGGCCAATGAGGAAAGACTGCAGCCCTCCGTTTGAGTTCTCGTTCACAGCGCTGTAGCTAAGGTGTCAATACGAAGAGCTTTTGGACTCGTTACAGTTCTCGACTTACTAGAGAACACTCCGGTTTGTTGGATGGAGCGATATCCACGAAGGGTTTGGCCCCGTAGGAGACTGGTTGAGAACCGACAATGCGTTTGTATCCGAGTTGAAGAGGTAGGAGACGACGAAAGAGGTATATCCCCCAGCGAGGATTGTGAAATTGACCATGGTGCTCCTTTAGTTGGTGCAGTTCTACTCGCGACAGTGATTCGAAAGACGAAAGGCAACCTCCTCGGTGAACTGGGGGTTTTATATCTTGACGGAGACCGGTGTCTTCGAGAGGCTAAAAATGTTACCGGTAACGAGTGAATGACGATATGGCAATCTCTTCGAGGTCACGATGATGCGACAAAGGTCCACCCGAGGCTCGGCCGCCCCGGCGGAACGACGAAGACGCGACGCGCATGGTTCTTTTACAACCATTCGTAGAATGTGCACACATCACATGTTCTGCGAGAAGTTGAGTGCTCGGACGGCGGCCTGCCGCATCCGGTGGGGCTTATCATTCCGGAGTTATCGCAAGCGAATTGGGAAAAACCTGGATATTCAAAGGATATCCGATACTCATCCGAGGGTCTAAAGAGTACTCACCCGGGTCTGCTTCAGTGCGAATCGTCTGTAGCGGATATATTGACACCACTGCTGACATTGTCGGTAGCACCTGTCTAACACGTTAACTGAGCCAGCATGATCCCTGACCTACATTCGGCACTCACTCTACCTCGGAACCTTGCGCATGCATACCGACTGACCTACCTTGGTTAGTTTTCTCACAACAATACGGCGGAAGAGAAGCCCGGCACTCCGACGTGGTCGCAGACCATGCGATAACATAACCCGTGATGGTGGCATGCTAGACCCATACATTTTGTGCTTGTGCGAGGCGGAGGAAGTCGATAGCATATGTCATAACAGCAGGAGCCGACGCGAATACATCTTAGCGACCACTCTTGCCACCCTTCATCTGCTGCTTCGATACACGGGGAGCGTTGGATACGGGTGCACGGGCGGGCTGTATGGAAAGTGATGAACAACTGTTTTCACCACATGCAGGCTCAAACGCACCTTCGTCTTCTCCTTCTTGTCCTCCTTGGCCTTCTTCTCAGCCTTAGCTTTCTGGATAGCGGAGGTCCGCTGTTGCGCGCGAATGGCGGCGGTCTGGTTCCTCCGTTGCGCGATGGTGGCAAGGTCCGCACCGACGATACCACGCTGATGCTTCACGGTCCGGCGAGAACGCTTCTTGGCAACCTCCTCCGTGATACCCTTCTTGTGCATGCGACGGTACACCTGGGTCCAGGCGATCTTACGAGGGTTCTTGCGCTGCAAGAAGAGCGACTCGTTCTTGGAGGTGGCGAAGCGGAAGATCTGGATTGTATGGCGTGAGGATCGGAATATCGAGCGTGAGCAGGGGACATACCTTGTTGTCCCCCCGCACGAAGAGACGACCCTTGCTAGGGTAGATGCGGTAGCCGGAGAACGAGTCGATTTCGAGCTTCTGTACTCCGGTGTGCGGGATCAACGGGTGAGAGAGAAAGAAAGCTGAAGGAAGAACATACCATCTAGGGGATCAAGGGGGGGTGGAAGAACCGTAGGTTAGCACCAAATACTGGCTGGACACCACAGACATCCGTCATCCGCTGACTCTCCGCGCAATCCATCCGCCTGATCTTCCAAAACCACCATGTTCAACCCATCTTTCGACTCCAGAGCAATCTCTCTACCCATTTCTGCAGGCCCGGGGCACAAACTCTCGAAACTGAAGATACTCACCTTGAAATGGTGGCGAGGGGGACGGTATCGTTCTCTGTGTATGCCGTGTCGTTACCGCTCAGGGTGTGCCACAATCTAAACAATACCATACTAGCTTTGGCGCCTGCTCTCGGACGCCATCATGTGACCTCTACGCGGTTCGCGACACGCGGATGTTGAACTCTGGATAATCTTGACCACCTCCACGACTTGGCTCAGAGCCAACATGTCTACGACTATAACGTCCCTTCTGAACTCCCTGCACACACATCTACAATCTCAAACCCAACTGCTGCCGACCCTCCACGCTCAGCTCGGTTTACCCCCAACCGCCCTTCACGACGAACTTGCCGCTTTACAACAGCAGCTCACACAATGCGTCGAAAGTCAGATCAACCTCCGGCGGAAACAAGTCGACGAGTGGATGGAGAAGTGCGCGCTTGTTGAAGATGATTGCCTACGATACGGCAAAGCACTAGGGGGACATCTGAAATCATCCGGGTCGAGCGTAGGAGAGATCAGGAAGGAGCAAGTCCTGCCTCGTCGGTTCGAACTGATCTCTGAGTATCAAGAGAAACTACGACAGGTGCGATCATATCTCTTTGTCTACTAATTTATTAATATGTCTAAACGGACGACGCAGCAATATCACACGAAGCTCGAGCAACTACTGAACTTGACGAGCAGAATATCTGCATTCGCCAACACCCTTGGTCGCGACTTTTACCCATCCGATATCCTTGATCCCACCCCTGCTCCTGGCGAATCCGAGTATGACTCGACATCTCATCGAGATGTTACACCAGAGCGTTTCTCTCGGCTAGAGAAAGAGCTTGTACGCGGAAAGGGTGAAGTTGTGAGTATCCCTCTTGTACCCCTCGTTCGTTGCCCTATACTGATATCCGCCCAGGCCAAGCGACTCAATCAACTATCTGCCCATTTCGTTCAAATTGACTGGCTGTATACGGAGCTTGGCATGTCCCCACCAACATTGGACGACCTTCCATCCACTTCCATGTCTATGCTCACCCTCCCCTCTCTTCCTCGGCCAAGTTCATCGTGCAGCAACAAGACTGTCAGCTCCGATCCGTTCCTCTCAACCTCTATGTCTATGGTTATGTCTACGCCCACGCCCGCCTGCCGCATGAAGCCGCTCACGCCACTTCTGTTCCTCTCTGAAGAGCCTCCCCGTACGACTGAACTGGACCATCAACGAATGTTTGCGAAGTTTGTCGCTCGAATGGAAGAGCTGTCTGATGAGGATCTCCCTGAATCGAACGTCACAATCGGTTTGGAAGGCGTCGACCCCACGCCAGCTCTAATGGCATGGGCAGAAGCCACTCGTGCAGAGCTAGAAGAAACGAAGCGGAGACGGGAAGCTCACATTCAGGCCATGTACGACCAATTGGAAGCCCTGTGGCGGCGCCTTGGCGTATCTGACACGGACATGGATGCATTCGTGGAAGCCCAGCGGGGCACCACGGAGATTACCATCAAGGCATACGAAGAGGAACTTGAGCGCATGCTAGAGCTGAAACGCGAGCGTATGGGCACCTTCATCGAGAACGCACGCGTCGAGATCACCAACCTGTGGGATGACCTCATGGTCGGCGAAGAGGAGCGGGCGGACTTTGCACCTTTCTTCGATGGTGAGTATATCTCAAATCCCCCATTGCGCCTGTCGCTGATTTTATGAGCAACAGATGAGCACACAGAGGAGCTCCTCTGCATCCACGAGGAAGAAATCAAACGACTGAAGGAAGAGCGTCGTCTGAAAGGACCTCTTCTAGCGAGTATCCGAAAGTACTTCGACATCTGTGACGACGAGAAGGAGCTTGCGGCATCTGCCAACGACCAAAACCGTCTGCTTGGGAGAGGTCCACGCGATCCTGGGCGATTATTGCGAGAAGAGAAGATGCGCAAACGTGTTACCAAGGAGAAACCTCGGGTAAGCACATACCTTTGCTCAATCACCCGATTGCACCATGCTCAAGAACTCGGTGATAGTTGGAGCAAGACCTACTCATGTCAATACCGGCTTGGGAGGCAGAGACAGGGCGCGCATTCTTCGTACATGGCATGAGCATGCTGCAGTTCCTCATGGACACCGTGAGCGTGAACGACAAGGAGAACGGCAACAAGCGTACGAAGAGTCGCGCTGGTTCCGTACCTCCTCGTGCGACGACGCCTGCGAACGGCATGCACCATACCCTCAACGCTCCAACCTCTGGACATGGAGGAAAGTCGGGGGTCGTCACGCCCGCCGTGCGCCCTGCTTCCAGCTTCGCGGCATCACAATCTCTCCCGAACAAGCGTCCCCGTCTCGGAGAATCTACCGCCGTGCATGCAAATATCCCCAATCGTGCTCCACTAAGCAACAGCCGAGGACCAGCCACAAATAGGTCCGCGTCGCCGTCGAAGATTCCCGGACCCGGGAAGACTCCAGTCGCGATGACCTCGTCCCTTCCCCGCCCTGTCCCTCTCGCCATGCCCGTCCCCAAACCTGGCACCGCGCACCACGCGCTGGGCCATGGCCGCGTGCCGTCCGCTCAGCAGCTCGGTTCCCACCATTCGTATCATCCGTACGCAAGCAACGCCCCCTCACGCGCGGTGTCGTACTCGTCGTCGAATCCATCGGCGTACGGCAATGCGAGGTACGGGGCGCAGGCAAGTGCTGCTGCGGTCGCGAAGAAGGCCTCGCGCGCGCGCCGGGAGAGCTTCAAGCCGCGGCAAAGTATAGACGATAACTGGGCGGCGGACGGCGGGCCTGGGGGCACGCAACGCCGGTGGGCGGGCTTCGCTGGCGTGTCTGTCAAGGAGGAGGACGAGGAGTATTGATTGCTCCGCACCCGTCCCCGCCCCCGCTCGACGTGGTAACTTATATTTACATACATATGTGGTACGCGCCCTCGCTGTCCCTCGCTCTGGATTATCCCTCTTCTCGCTCTCGTTCGTGGCTGTGTTGTGATTGGTGTTGCGACTGAGATGCTTTATGCGAACACATCTATCCCAAAGTATGCATCTGTACTATCACTTATGACCAGCTCTCTCTCCTTCAGTCGAGTAGCGTTCTCATGACGCCCGAACCTTAACGCCTTGTTACGACCTTCGTCTTACTACCTGTGTACGTTTACGCATCCTCTTCTTTCTAAGATTCGAATGCGACGCCATGTTGCAATGTACGACATATCGGAGTGTGCTGTGGATGACCCGTCCAGCTCTGGAGGGAGTCGCGATGGTGGACGCGCTTCTAGACCGACCGGGACCAGAGACACTGGGCTGGACACCAGACAGCTCGTAGCTTCACACGCGCCATGCTCTTGTGCGCGCAAGGCGACGGAGCACTATAAAGCGAGAACGCGAGAGACTCTGGCTGCACTATCACCTCTCACAGTTGCAACGCACACACAACAACCACACACGACTAGCCAGCGACAGAATGTATCTCGCGAGGTCAGAGCCAACCGCACCCACACCCGCCATCGACGCGTCCACCAGCGCCCCGGGGCCCTCTGCCCACACAGTCCAGGTGCGGGCGATCGTCGTCGGGGTGATCGCGGCCGTGCTAGGGCTCGGCGTCGTCCTTTGGATCCTCTACATCCTCCACGGCTGGTGGGCGATTCGCGCGGAGGCGCTGCGCCCGCGCGGGACCGGTGAGCATCATCTCCGCATGTTCAGGACCCAGGTGCACTTATGCAGGACTGACCGACCTGTGCAGGCGAACGCGAGCCCGGGCAGCTTGAGGAGGCCGCGTCGGAGGATGACGAGAGCGATTGGAGCAGTACGCACCATACGGTCAATGGTTGAATACGGAAGAGGATGGTTTCATGGTGCGTGCTTCTCGAGTTGATGGTCAAGACATTGACCAAAGTATCTCTTGCACCCAGGCGTCACCCGCATTCGCTCTGGGTCTATGGCACCTCTCCGGAAGAACCCCCCCTGCATGCCTAACGAGGGGAAGCTGTCGGGGTAATGGCCGACCGCTTGGAGGGTACCTCATGCTGGCACAAGAGAACACGACGAGCTTGTGGGGCTGGGCACAAGAGGGGGACAGTCGTCTTCCGTTCGCGCAGTACGGAGGTGCCATGATGGGGAACCCAACAAGAACGGACTAAGGGCGGCAGACGAACGTCAGCGTAGCGAGCATAATCATTATGTGCAGAGTCTATCCAAAGAGGCAGGGGAATTATACGATACGCTACCAAGGTACATGTATGCAGTCCGTGAGCCAAGATGCCGTCCGTCTAATTTGCGTGGAGTCCATGGAGAGAGAACATAATCACAGTCGGGGTGATTGTGCGCGGCCTTTGGGTGCGTACTTCGCCTGCCATGCGTCGCTCAGAACATGTTCGCTATTCGGTAGGACAGCCAGAGGGACTCACCATCTCATTCTCCTTCTTCTCGAACCCACACTTCTCGTAGAATGCTGCAGAGGTAGGGAGCACGGGCTAAGTCCCCCGCCGGACGGAGGTGGGCGCAGATCACTTACGTATGTTGCTGTCGCTACAGTTGAGGATAGTCTTGTAGCAGCCGCTGTTCTCGCTGATCCCGGTGAGGGCCTGGATGATGCGCAGACCGAGCTTCTTCCCCTGCTGGCTCTTGTCCACGGCGATATCCTCGATGTGCCCCACGCAGCCGAGCCCACGCAAGAACTTGCGTTCGATGAAGACTGTGCCGACCGCGACAATGCGGTCGGACGGCTTGTCGATGATGACGATGGGGTAGTATGTGCGGGCTGAGGCGCGGAGTGCTTCAAACTGTGCGCGCCATGCCTCTTCACCTGGGTCGGTGACGACGGTGAGGACTGAGAGCACGGGGAGGTGGCCTCTGCGATAGTCTGTTGACGCAAGGGGGCGGAGCTGCACGCGTCGTTACATTAGTTGGACTGCGCAAGGACATATGAAGACCGAAACACGTACATGGAGGTCGGCAGGAAGCTGTTTGCGGACGTCTTCTGGAATCTGGTCGGTGGGGAAGAGCAAGTCGAGTTGCGCGTCGGACGTGAAAGACATGGGAATTACGGGATGCTTGAGAAGGGCGCGAGGTATGATAAGAGTGTCTAGGATGAACGAGAGGACAGCAAGAAAAGGGAAGACGTGAGTTGGGAACGGAGGAGGAGCGTGGAGTAGTTATGGACGCGCTCTGGCGCCTATTGTACGCTACTGTGGCGGTCCCCACCGCCGCCGGGAACCGCGCTTTGTCCCCGCCGGGTTGTCTTCACCGCCCATGGCGATGTTCGCAACAATTCTCTCAAGCCCTCTGTCCTGCCTCTCTCGCGTCCGTGGTGCTTGCTGATCGCTGCTCCTCAATATGTCCTGCTATACATAGCTATGTGCGAAACTCGCTTCATCTGCACTCTGAAATTTTGCCGAGGTTGGAATGATCTCCACGAACGTGCCAATCGCCGGCGAACACAGAAGGCCACAGGAAGGCCATATCAATAAACCGTTATGCTCGTCTGCCGGCACTACTGTCACGTTGATGCGGATGAGGTCGGACAAGCAGGACCAGGGTGTGAGTAACTGGTGAGTAAAGTGCAGCAACGATCCGATCCATGGTCTCTCTGGAGCTATCGGAGTGTTCATGCAACATACCAGACACCGTTGTGCAGTACATAAAGGAGAAGAATTCGCCCGTATGTGGCGCGTCTCTAACTTGAAGAGTATTCATCACCATCTCAATGACCTGTCCTCGTTCCACGAAAATGCAACGCGTCTGTGCACGCGTGATGCATGAATGGTCGCGGAATGTATAGTCACTGTCTGGAGCTTGTGTCGAGGGTTCCCTTTGGATCGACTTGTCAGAGTTCAACGTTCAAACGTTCAACGCTCAAGCTGCCTCCGTTCGGTCTACCTGCTTTCTCCGATCGGGGACTAATAGAGTTCCCTGATACATAAGTCAGTCAACTAAAAGAAGGTTGGGTGTACGAGTATAAATACTGGCACAGACTGCACGTACATCATAGCACTCATCTCACAACAACAATGTCGTCCTCTAGCTCAAGTTCAAAGCGTGTCGCTATCGTCACCGGGGCGGCCGAGGGTATCGGCCACGGTATCGCACTCAAGCTCGCGAAGGATGGATACGATCTGGGCTTGTTCGATCTCCCGCAAGCTCAAGACAAGTTGGCGCAACTCGCCGTAACGGTCGAGAAGGACTTTGGTGTGCGGGTCGTCAAAGTTTCCGGCAGCGTCGCGGTTGAAGAAGACGTCAAGAGACTGGTCGATACCGTCGTGCAAAAGCTCGGCAGTCTCTATGCGGTATGTTCGTGTCATCGCTGTGCTCCACCTACTCTCATAAACCTTGCTACTTATTATCAGATGATTGCGAACGCTGGAGTCTCGATCAATCGCGTCCTGCATGAGAGTGAGCACCTACACTTCGGTTGCGACCAGTACTGATGGCAAAAGTCGATCACAGCTCCGACCGAGGACCTTGACAGGCTCCTTGCCGTCAATTTCAAGGGAACTTTCTTCTGCTACAAGTATGCTGCTATGCAGTTGATCAAGCAAGGCAAGGGAGGAAGGATTCTCGGAGCAGCATCCATTGCCAGCAAGAGAGGTGGACGAGGTCTCTCCTTCGTTAACGCTACCCATCTCTGACATCATCGTCTCGCAGGCTACGCTGAGATGACCGTGTACAGTGCTACCAAGTTTGCTATCCGTGGTATGACGCAGTGTGCTGCGATGGACTACGGCAAGTACGGTATCACCGTGAACGCATATGCGCCTGGGGTCATTGAAACCCCTCTGAGTGCGTGCAGCCATCATCTGCTCAATCTGTATAGACAGACTCACGGGCAGACAGTGGAGAAACTCGACGAATACCACACGTCGGTCAGCGGTCAGGCGAAAGGGTCATGGACCGAGTCCGTGCGTAGCGTACCCTCCTCACTCCTCACCTCAATTGGTCTGGCAGCTGACGGACGAGCAGTTCAACAAGGCAAATGTTCTTGGACACAACGGTAAACCTGAAGATGTCGCGAAGCTCGTGTCGTTCCTCGTGTCCGACGATGCTGCTTTCATCACCGGTAAATGTACACGGTTCTGTCTATTGTATTTTTTGCTCATTGTTCCTGTTCGACAGGTCAAACCGTAAGTAATTCTCCGTCACGATTTGTCAGGACGATGCTGAGACTTGTTATTCCAGTACCTTGTCGATGGAGGCATTTGCTTTGATTATTCAAGGCAAGAACACGACTGATAATGTAAAATGTCGGAGACGTTGTAATCCAGAGGAACGAACACGTTTCACATACTTTCGCGGCTCAATGGTTGCTGTCACATGGTGAACTTATCATGCACATCTTCCTGTGATCGGTTTGTTCGGGTGATTATCATGGCTTACGTTGATTGCATTCCATGCAGCTAGTCCTCAACGTGCATGAAGTCCACGGCGGTCGCATTGAGATACTTGCTGAAGGGAGTAAATGCCATGGGAACGCAATCTCATTCTAACGCATAATTCCTAGCGGGATAGTTTGTGTCGATCTACACGTCGCAGCCCTACCCCGCGTGCTTCACTGCTTCAACAACGACGCGACCTCGGGCTTGATGCTCCTGATCAAATCCTCGGTCGTGTACTTGGGCTTCCACCCGATCGCCCGCGCACGGTCCGCGCGGCAGCGACAGTTCGTGCCAAACAGCCAGCCCCACTGCTCGCTGCCAAAGAACGTCTTCATCTCCTCGAGCGTGTACGTCGTCGGCTCGGCCTTGGGCGCGACCCTGAGCTCGACGAGGGCCGCACCGATCGCCTGACTGAGCTGGAGCCAGGTGTGCTCGCCGTTCTCCGCGTAGTAGAGGCCGTCCCAGCCGTGGCCGGTCTTGGAGGGGTTGGTGACGATGGAGTCGAAGAGGGTGATGTAGAGGTCCGCGACTGCCGGGGCGGAACGTGTCAGTACGTCCGAGTCGGCCGGGGGAATCGCTGTACTGTGGGATGCTCACCATCCTCGTTGTGCACACTCGTCCAGATCGGCTTGCCTTGGCCGATGACGCCCGCCTTCTTGCCCGCGAGCGCGGCCTTCACCAGGATGGGGATCTGGATGGAGTGCGCGTTCGCGATGCCCGCCTCGACGAGCGGGTTCTTCGGCGCGCCGTAGATGGTGCAGGGGCACACGATGTGCGTCCTGGCGTAGCCCTCGGTGTCCGCCTCGAACACAAGCAGGTCGACGTTGCGGTGGAGCGCGGTCTCCGGGATGGCCTTGATCTGCTCGAGGTTGAGGTCGCTGTAGACCTTGTCCGTCGCGTACTCGCCGCGGGCGTCGTCGACGATAATAGCGGTGCCGGACTGCGCGGGGGTGAAAATCAAATACGAGGACAACAGTCAAGTCAGCGCGGGAGCAGGCGTGTGTGGGTCCCGGTGTACGCACGGTGTGGATGAGAATCGGCTGGACGCCGGTCTTGCCGTGCTTCGCTTTCATGCCGCTGAGAATAGCCTTGATGAGCGGCACATCGTCCGAGTCTCCCTGGTGTGTCGCGTAGAGGTCAATGCCTGCAGCCTGGGACAAGGTGAGAGCGAGTTGCACGCACAATGTGGAAGATCACATCCGCCTTTTCAGCGAGTGCCTGGACCTTGTCGAGCTCCTGGTGGGTTCCGACGACCGCATGCACTTTCGAGTTGAGTGCCGACTCGAGGACTTTGGCCTTCTCCGCGCTGCGGACCAGCGCGTAGATGTCGAAGGTGCTCGCCTTAGGGTGGTTCACGAGGCGGGTGATGACGGTGCTGCCAACGTAGCCTGTATAAATCCGCCGGTGAGCGGAAGAACACCAACTGAGCTGCGATACATGTTGAAACGTACCGGTGGCGCCAGTGAAGAAGATGTTGGTCTTGGTCGACATCTTGGTATGTATGTGGGTTTGTGGTGGTGCAAATGCGATTGAGGGTTGTGGTGAACGGGGAGAGCAGTGGTGAGGCTGAGACTCTGCCCCATTTTCGCTGTGGCATTTATACCTGCTCGGCTGGTCGATTTCATACGGACTTGAGGTAGTAGTCCCAATGACGGTAGCGCCTGAGGCCTGAGGGCTTCCTCACACACCTCAAGCGCTTTGTCATACAAAAACCAGCCTTACCGAGTCGATCTGTAATTGATGATCAACGAAATTGTCAGCAAGAAGATGGATGCGATGTGAGCAGTCCTTTCGTCACCCGTCACGGTTCCTCATTTGGATAGCGGTTAGTACGACTCCGGACATCGCCTGGCCAGGGTGAGAACAACCACTGCAATGGTTAGCTTGCCGTTGTACTCCTCTACTTCCGCACAGAGCGGAAGATTGTTCCAGGTGGTGCCTGTTACTCCAATTGGAGACGAGGAAGTAAGGAAGGGTTCGAATCGCACAGTCAGCATTGATAAAACCATCACATGGATCGCAACGTGGAGGAGTATGGTTCAAGTTGCACCTCATACCTTGTCAGCAATACCGGCAATGCAGGTGCAGTATCTGGCAGAGGGTTTGTATGCAGTAACAGCTCAACACCCAATTCCCACTTTGGCTTGTTGCTACCGCTTTCCAGCTTTATGTTCGTCTCAGGCTCTCCTGTTGCCAGTCGATCGATGAAACCGCTGTATCAACGAGCTCGCTCTTCCAAGCTCATCTGACATCATCTTCATTCGACGGGGAGATTGATCGCTGTCCGACTCCTAAGGCTCCTACAACAACGCTAATATCTTCGTGTACTGAGGTAGCTCCTAGTCAGCTTGAGTGCCCGACGGCGTACAATGACGGACTCCAGGAGCTCACCAACGATGCAAACAAAAACAAAAACGCTCTCTACTTGAAGCTTGAAGGGTGAAGGGAGTGAGAGCCAGTCAGGTGTGCAACTCGACCGTGTACCATTGCATTTCCTCTTCCTCAATACCCCTTTGGAGCAGCCGCAAGCAAGCGCGATGTCGAAGACTTTCGTATACATTGATACATGACATGTAGCCTCATACCCTCGGACCGCCATGACTGGGTCTGTCGACGCGTATTGCATCGTCTGTATAGCTGTAGACCATAAGTCGCGCCACAACACGGGGTGGTAGTAGGAGCCGCGTTGTAAGTTTGAACGAGTATCGATGTACTGGACATCGGAGAATAGGCGCCGTTGCCGTCTGTGATATGGAAGAGAGTATCTTGTGGACTAGGGTATTTGCTTAAATTTGGGAGTCGAGTCAACCAGCTTGATGGGCTCATTCGTTTTGTAGGACCGAAACAAAGTACGACGGTGAATGTATAGGACGAGATGCTGCAATACTAGGTGCGCGTCGTCCTCATATATGAGTCGGATACTGCAAAGAAAAGACTGACGTCAATAGGGCTACTCGGTGTAACCGGGCTTCCCGGTTGTCGTCATGTAATAGGCATCTCCGTGTTAGCCAAACTTGTAAGTCGACAGATCAGTGCTACTCACCTGTTGGGGCGCACGAGAGCATCCCGGCCATCGAATGTGGACATGATTTGCGATAATGATTGCCTAGACCGCACGCCGGATGTCATGAAGGGAAAACCCAGCAGCCGATGTGCTCTATGTATGTATCCATAAACATCGACCTCAGTGCTGACATGATTGAACTGCGGCCCCCACAGCAGGAACCTACTGCTGGACATTCAGCCGATTTGCACCGGGTACCGTGATTGTACGGCTGAAATTGTGTGGCTCTACAGGATTGCATGGTCAGGAACGCAGCTATGACGACACTTGAGAATCCCGCACTTATCTTCAAAGGCAAGGTAGCATATCATGCGGGTGCCTTGTTCTTCTCTTGACAGAACGCGTGAGCGCTCTTCGATATACCAAATGGCAGCAACTGTGACGCATCCGGAGAACAAGCCGGTTGCCAGTGAGGAAGCACTCTGCCAAGAAGAATACGTTACGAGACCTGAAAAGGATATGTTAGAGCTGGTCAAGTTCTTTCAGGCACTCCGAGCTGAGCCGGTGTATGTGGGGTACGGAGCTTTGTGAAGAGCAAGGTGGCCCATGCTACGCTGAAGTACCCGAGCAAGATGCATTTGCAGGCAGCTCGTCCTCGAACCGCATGAGCTCATCTCTGACGCGGCTCGGAAGGCGAAAAGGTATAAGACCCTGTCGGAGGAGTCATCAGCTATCCTCAAATCAGCGAAGACATCTTCAACACACCCACAGAACTGTTCTGTACACCCCACTTTCAACAGCTTCTATACGACGCAATGTTTGCCCGCTTCTTCCTTGCCATTACTATTGTTTCCGCCGCGGTCCTTGCGGTCGCCACCCCGTGCACCACGGACGCGACGACCTACACCCCACCTGCGACGACTTACACCCCACCTGCGACGACTTACACTCCACCCGGAACGAGCGGCAACCCACCTGCGACGTCGACCGTCACGAAGACGGAGACGACTACGATCACCGAGACGACGACGCTGACCAAGCCACCCGTCACCGTGACGGAGCCTGGCACGGGCACCTGCACTGCAACCGCGCCCACGGTGACCGTGACGCAGCCCGCGAACCAGAACTGCACCACCGGGCCAATCCAATGCTGCGAGTCTGTCCAGAGTGTGAGTGTTTCCTTGACAAGCCTTTGGGGAGTGAACTCACGGACTGTGAAATGGTGGCTAGGCGGACACGGTGCCGGGCAAGCTCATCTTGGGCCTGCTCGGGGTCGTCCTCCAGGACCTCAACGTTCTGCTTGGACTGAACTGCAACCCAATCAACGTCATCGGCGTCGGAAGCGGCAACCAGTGCGAAGCAGTGACCGTCTGCTGCGAGAACAACGCTGTTGTAAGTGATTATACCCATTGTACACGCAACACAACACTGACTCGCCGTATACGTACTTACAGGGCGGCTTGATCTCCATTGGTTGTCTGCCGATCATCCTCTGAGCAACCCGTTCCGTTGATTTTGCGACTGGGGCGCGATAGACGATGGACTTACAACTATAGACTAGTGACTTGTGCCTAGGTTTCTAGTTTGGGAATGTGATTGACTGTGGTTTACTGACAACTTGAACGTTATTGATGAGGACGACGTCCTCCGGACGTGTTCGCAACCACGAGTGAACTCGACAATGGCTCGTCCGCGCCGGAACGTCCTATACGGCCTAGTAGATAGGACATGACTGAACTATCAGATCATTATCAACTATGGAAGTCGAAAAAACTTGGGGGGACTTCTCACCGTGTTCAAATGCTCGAGTTCTCAAGCGTCTTCGACTCATGATGTCGCTGTCCAAGTCAGAAGTCTCCCAGACACCAAGTCGTGCCGCGCTAAAGGAGTCGACTGGAGAAGACGTGAAATCTAGATGAAAATCCAATGATCTCTTTTTCTTGTGGAAAGTCGAGGGCCACAGTGCACAAGCTACTAGTGCATCGGATAGCTCGAAGGTTAAAGGACATGAAGCAAGGAGCAGTGAGCACCGTGACACCAGCCAACTAGCGGCGCTTAAAATAGAGTGACCTTGTCGTGACGTTTGGCGTCGGTCACAAAGACGCGTCCTGTCACAGATCAGGCCGACGCGAGGGCACAACCGGCTGTCTCGCGCTCTCAGAAGCATTACTCCATCTCCGTCCCTTCAGCGTGCTTCTCCCTTTCCTCTCTGTTCCTCTTTGCGTCATTCAACCCGTTTTTCTGCTATGGCGAGAGGGACCGGCTCCTTCAGACGGGGTGGACGCGGCCCATCGCGTGGATACCGAGGCAACACATCCTTTCGGGGCGGCAGAGGACGTGGTCGTGGGCGTGGCGGAGCACCATCTGATGCACAACTTCAACGAGACGAAGACGGAAACCAGCTTGCAGAGAGGTTCGAACAAATCAAAACCAACGACGAGGTGGATGAGAAGCTTGGGTTTGCTCGTGTGCAAGAGGGCGGAACGCGAGATGGGTGGCTTATCAACATGCATCCGGTACGTGTTTGCTGCATACTAGAGTATGCCTCCACTCATACTTCTGTAGACCTTGGTGAAAGATCCCGACTGGCCGGGAGGGAAGGCTGCAGTCGACTTCTACTTCATCCAGGACGATGGTGGGATGTTCAAGTGTACATTTCAGTACGAGCCATACTTCTATATTGCCTGCAAAGTACGTGCCTTCGACTCTCAAATGCACGGATGTTGATTCTCGGACAGAATGGGATGGAGACCATTATCGAGGAGTGGTTGATGAAGAAGTACGAAGGGGTCCTTTGCCGCATCACCCGCGAGCGCAAGGAGGACCTCAAGATGCCAAACCATCTCATGGGCCATCGAAGACTCTTCCTACAGCTTCACTTTCGGAACGTCTCCGACCTCCTGACCGTCCGTCGCGACATCATGCCTCTCGCCTTGGCGAATAGCGCAAAGCTCGACGCAGTAGATGCATACGCCGAGGTAGTGAACGCAACCTCCGGTGCAGCGACCAACATAGAGCTCGAGGGTGAATGGGCCGCGGACGGCGAGTCGCAAGCGGGTTCATCGCGTTGGGGAGGCCGGGATAAGGACCCACGTGAAGGCATCATTGACATCCGCGAGTACGACGTCCCCTACTACCTGCGCGTGGCCATGGACAACGAGGTCCGCGTCGGGCTGTGGTACGCTGTATCCTTCACGGCGGGACAACCTGCATTGAAGCAGCTCACCGACCGCGTCAAGCGTCCAGATCCTGTCGTAATGGCGTATGATATCGAGACGACCAAGGCACCGCTCAAGTTCCCGGACCAGGCAATCGACCAGGTCATGATGATCTCGTACATGATCGACGGCCAGGGATACCTCATCACTAATCGCGACATTGTCAGTGAGGACATTGAAGACTTTGAATACACGCCTAAGGAGGGTTATGAGGGGCCATTCACGATATTCAACGAACCAGACGAGGTAAGTCATATTTATCCAGTCATATTTATCCAGTCAAGCTTGTGGATATTCATGTGCTATCTCTAGCCTGCTGTGATTCGTCGGTTCTTCTCCCACATTCAAGACGTGAAGCCAACCGTGATGGCAACGTTCAACGGCGACTTCTTCGATTTCCCGTTCCTATGCGCCCGTGCGAAGGTACATGGTATCGATCTTTTTTTGGAGATCGGCTTTGCACAGGACTCAGAAGATGAGTTCAAGAGTCGCTGCTGCGTCCATATGGATTGCTTCCGATGGGTGAAGCGTGACTCCTACCTCCCTCAGGGAAGTCAGGGCTTGAAGGCCGTCACGACAGCGAAGCTGGGTTATAATCCTATTGAACTTGACCCGGAGCTAATGACACCGTGAGTCCCTGCTCTACTGTGCGTGATCTTCGTCCTCACAGTTGGAGTAGATACGCCATGGAGCAACCGCAAGTGCTCGCACAGTACTCCGTTTCAGATGCAGTCGCAACATATTATCTCTACATGAAATATGTGCATCCTTTCATCTTCTCGCTCTGCAACATCATTCCCCTCTGCCCGGACGAGGTTTTGCGGAAAGGCAGTGGTACCCTTTGTGAGACGCTACTAATGGTAGGTTTTACCTGACTCGGGTCGGGTTTGAATGCTCACGGTTTTCACCAGGTGGAAGCCTTCCGAGGAGAGATCATCATGCCGAACAGGCACGAAGAGTCCCACGGCACGATGTATGAGGGACACCTGGTGGCATCAGAAACGTATGTCGGGGGGCATGTGGAAGCACTGGAAGCGGGAGTTTTCCGCAGCGATATTTTGACCCACTTCAAGATTGAGCCATCCGCTGTTCAACAGGTTCGCGGTCTTGCACGTTACAATCACAAGATTTTACTCACATTGCTCCTAGCTCATTGACGAGCTGGACGCGGCACTCAATTTCTGTATTGTCGAGGAATCAAAATCCACGTTAGAATCAGTGACGAACTATGACGAGGTAAAGGATCAGATCCAAGCCAAACTCGAGGAAATGCGCGACAATCCCCAGAGGATGGATAAGCCCCTCATCTATCATTTGGATGTCGCTGCCATGTACCCCAATATCATGCTGTCGAACCGACTTCAACCCGACTCCGTCGTCGACGAGGCGACATGCGCTGTATGCGACTTCAATAGGCCAGGCAAAACTTGCGATCGCCGAATGACCTGGGCATGGCGTGGCGATTTCTTCCCCGCCCGTCGAGACGAGTACAACATGATCAAGCATGCGCTCAACCAGGAGACGTTCCCGCCGAGGAGACCAGGGGGACCCCAGCGGAAGTTTATTGATCTCTCAGAATCGGAGCAAACGGCGTTGCTGCACAAGCGACTCGGGGATTACTCGCGACGCGTATACAAGAAGATCAAGGACACCAAGATCGAGAACCGGGAAGCGATCATCTGCCAGCGGGAGAATCCTTTCTACGTCGACACAGTCCGTCGCTTCCGTGACCGTCGATACGAATACAAAGGCCTGCACAAGACGTGGAAGAAGAACCTGGACACGGTCGTCGCGGAGCACAAATCGATCGCGGAGGTCGATGAGGCGAAGAAGATGATCGTCCTGTACGACTCGCTACAGCTCGCGCACAAGTGTATCTTGAACTCCTTCTACGGCTACGTCATGCGCAAGGGTGCTCGCTGGCAATCTATGGAAATGGCGGGGATCACCTGCCTGACCGGTGCGACTATCATTCAGATGGCACGGCAGCTCGTCGAACAGATCGGGCGGCCGCTCGAGCTGGACACAGATGGTATCTGGTGCATGCTTCCTGGTGTGTTCCCGGAGAACTTCAAGTTCAAGCTCTCGAACGGGAAGGCGATCGCCTTCTCATACCCTTGTACGATGCTCAACCACCTAGTCCACGCCCAGTTTACAAACCATCAGTATCATGATCTCGACCCCGAGACCGGCGAGTACGTCGTTCACAGCGAGAACTCGATCTTCTTCGAGTTGGATGGTCCATACAAGGCGATGATCCTCCCGTCGTCAAAGGAGGAAGACAAGCTGCTGAAGAAGCGGTACGCCGTCTTCAACGACGACGGCTCGCTTGCCGAGTTGAAGGGCTTCGAGGTCAAGCGTCGAGGAGAGTTGCAACTCATCAAGATCTTCCAGTCTCAGATCTTCGAGAAGTTCCTTCTTGGGACTACGCTCGAGGAGTGTTACACAGCCGTCGCCCAGATTGCGGATCGCTGGTTGGACGTCCTGTTCAGTCACGCTGATGCACTCGCCGACGAGGAGCTTGTCGAACTCATCGCCGAAAACCGTAGCATGTCGAAGACTCTCGCAGAATATGGTGGCCAGAAGTCGACTTCTATCAGCACAGCACGTCGTCTTGCCGAGTTCTTGGGCGACCAGATGGTCAAGGACAAGGGTCTTGCTTGCAAGTTCATTATCTCCGCGAAGCCACTGGGCGCACCCGTCACCGAACGTGCTGTTCCTGTCGCGATCTTCTCCGCGGAAGAAAGTGTGAAGCGGACTTACTTGCGTAAGTGGTTGAAGGACAACAGTCTGACAACCTTCGACCTCCGTTCCATCCTTGACTGGGAGTACTACATCGAGCGACTCGGTTCTGTCATCCAAAAGCTCATCACCATCCCCGCTGCCATGCAGAAGATCGCAAACCCCGTCCCTCGCATCCGCCACCCTGACTGGCTCCATCGTCGTGTTGTCGCTCTGGAAGACAAGTTCCATCAACACAAAGTCACGGACTTCTTCAAACCAGCGGGCGACAGCCAGGAGACCCAGCCCGTCGAGATGGATATCGAGGATGGCGTCTCGCAGCGTCCGCGTGGTTTCCGCGTCGCGACAGTGAATCGCAAACTCACCCGCCGAGAAGAAAGCCCTGAAAGCACCGAGGCCGACAGGGCTTTTGCTGAGCCGCTTCCGAACGTGACCAAAGATTACTCGGGATGGTTGAAGGTCATGAGGAAGAGGTGGAAACACCGCCATGGCGACACGACCACTAGCGTCGCCGTGCCAGCGATGTTCAAGGGTGTTCGTACTAAGCAGAGCACGCACTGGGATATCGTCCAGATTCGACCCAACCGAACACCAGGACGGTTCACCCTCTGGTTGTCGATCGACGGCACCCTCTCTTCCGTCCCCCTCCGCATTCCCCGCGAGTTCTACATCCATCTTCGCACTACCCCTAAGCAGGACCAGTTCAACCACGAACTCTACCAGTGCGAGAAGGTCGTGCGTAGTCTGCCCCGAGATCGGCCTTGCCACAACCTGTACAAGATCTCTGTGCGCGAAGATCTCTACGTAGAAGGGCATGAACATTTCATCGACATCACTAACGATCCAAACGTAGACGGTGTATACGAGCTCCAGGTACGTGGGTGAATGGCCCGTGATGTGCATTTACTGAATCGTCCATTTAGCTTCCTCTGGTCATGCGCGCACTGCTGAAGTTAGGCAAGACGTGTTGCAATGAGGACAAGACGATGTCCCTCAATCGTGCAGAGACTTTCGGTTTCGACCTCCATCAGTTGGGCCGGGCTGGTGCTTCGCTAACCAAGAGGACATACCTCGACAGAGGCCGGGCTGGGAAATACATTTTCCTCTACCACGCATGCTCGAACAGCGCCCCGGTCCACGTCTTTGCACTCTTCATTCCAGGCGAGGACGTCAAACTGCACATCGTAGATCCTGCTCCTCGTCGACAGCCGATCCCGCGTCTCAGCGAACTCTATGCCGACCTTCTCCGCAAGCACGAGGAGGCGGTCGGCGGGAGCGTATCTTACGACTACCCTGACCAGCTGTCTTATAACACCACTTACCACGGCAATGACGCCACTGCCTTGAAGGCCATCTCACGCGAGCTTGGTCTCGTAGAGAACAGGTCGTATACCGTGGTGATCTCCTCGAACAAGGAGCAGAGCTACTTTGACTTCCACACTCCCAGGCTTTCGAAGTTCCCCGTCTTGTCCATGTCAAAAGCGAAATCGCCCCATTCATTGGATGTCTTCCCTTGGCAGACCAGTGTTGCTCAGAAGCTCACCAGCCGCTATCTCTCCATGGGCCCTTGGTTGGACAGGACGATTGCCATGGCAGACTACTACGACGTCCCTGTCGGTCATATCGAGGGCGACCAAGCTTTGTTGCTCGCCGATATCGAGTTCGCTCGTAGGTTGACTAGCCAAGACATCCTCCTATGGTGGTCTCCCGGCGATCGACCGGATCTCGGTGGTATTGAAGAAGACAATCGACCGCAGGAAGAGTTGGCCAAAACCGAGTTCACTTCGCCCGGATGCTACTCCAACGTCTGTCTCGAGATCACCGTCCGCAACCTTGCGGTCGATGCTGTGCTCCATTCGGTCATCGTGAACGAGCTGGAAGGTGCTGGCGGTGCAACAGCCTTCGACGCATCCCGCACTCTCGACGAGTACTCCAAAGCCGACTCTATGCAGGACCTTTCGCTTGGGGAGTCCAACGTTTCGCCGCAGACTTTCAGTATCCTGAAGGGGCTAGTGAAGACATGGATGGTGGACAAGATCCAGGGCAGCTACGAGAGTCCCGCGACGATCGCTATCGATCACTTCTGGCGGTGGATTAGCTCGACTGCTTCGAACATGTACGACACCGGCATACATCGCTTCGTGCATGGTTTGATGCGAAAGACGTTCATTCAAATGCTTGCAGAGTTCAAGCGGCTGGGCTCCCACGTCGTCTATGCCGACCTCAGTAGAATCCTCCTCGTCACCTCCAAGCCCCCTGGTACGGCCCATGCGTATGCCACCTACATCACCACGGCTGTCACCTCACACGAGCTGTTCCAACATGTCTACCTGCACACCGAACGGTTCTACGACTTCCTCATCTTCATGGACGAGGCCAACTACGGTGCTGTGGTTTGCGAAGATCCCCTCGCGCTGGAACCCCCGGAGGAACTCGCGATTGAGCTGCGCTGGAACATCCAGTCGTTCCTCCCTCCAGCCATCCAGTCCGACTTCCGCGCAGCCGTCCGCTACTTCCTCGTCGAATTCTTCCGCACAGCGCAGAAGAGCCAAGGAACGACACGTGTGCCCCTGCGCGTGCTCCAGAACGGCGGTGCACCCGAGGCGACACCGCGCGACGCAGCCAAGGCAGAAGAAATCGACGCCTGTCGCGAGTTCGTCGCACGTAAACTAACACGCCGCATGCTTCGCGTGTTGGGGAGCCTCCTGGACCGGCACCGCGACGCGCTCACGGACGAGGCTCAGGCCGATCTCCAGCAATGGGAGTTCCCCATCCTCCCTGGGGCCCACCTGCATCTCACAAATCCCGCGCTCGAGTTCGTCAAGTTCAGCTGTGCCGTCTTCGCCCTCGCGAAGGACCACACCCTCGAGGTCGGCCTGCTCAAACGCAACCTCCTCGACATCGTCGGCGTGCGCGAGTTCGCGGCCGAGGCCGCGTTCCAGAACCCGTGCGAGCCGCTCAAGCTCGCCGGCGTACCGTGCCGCCACTGCGACGGCATGAAGGACTTCGACTTCTGCCGGGACCCGGCCCTGCTGCCCCAGTCCCAGTCTCAGTCCGGCCCCAGCGGCGGCGCCGCGCGCTGGCTCTGCGTCAAGTGCGGCGGGGAGTACGACCGGGCGTCGATCGAGTTCGCGCTGATGCGCATGGCGCACGAGCTCGAGCGGCGGTTCGCCCAGCAGGACCTGCGCTGCACGCGGTGCGGGCAGGTCCGCGCGGACAACGTGTCGCGGCACTGTGGGTGCTCGGGCGCGTACCAGCTCACGGTGAATCGTGCGGATGTCCGGCGGAAGCTCCGGACGATCGCGAACGTTGCGCTGGCGCATAATATGGGGCGATTGAAGGTGCGTGCTGTCCACGTTTGCGTTCGTGCTTCTCGATATATGTGTGTATTCTGACCTGGACTTCATCTTGTGATACAGGACTGCGCACAGACGTTGCTGATGAACTGGTAGATGCTCCAGCAAGTCATGAGTGTTGATCGTGTTTAGAGCAGACATCGCATGGTTGAATTCGTTGGTTGTCGTTATGCTGTTGGTTTTCGTAATATACAATAATTCTCTGTCCTGTAGACTCCTCCGCATGTTGTATTTGTAACTATACCTCACGATCTGCAAAGCATTCGATCTTGTCACAAACAGTCCCCTGAACAAGAAAAACAAGCCAAAGTGTTGATCGTCTCCTGTTTCCCAAGGGCCCGAGAGGCCCAGTCCAGGGCGACCTTTGAGCCACTCAGTACTCGTACTCAGGCTGGAGGAGGGCGCATGGTTCGCGAGACAAACATAAGACCATATGCATTATTTACAGGCATCTCATTGCGCAATCCTGTAGGACGTTCTGTTTACATTGTACATACGTCAAACCAATGGACACTAGTAGTATAACAACGCAACGTACATGCACTAAGCGACACAGGCTAGGACAGGCAGCAATGCGACGACGACAAACGAAAAACAGAAGGTCAAACAGCCCCTAAAGTCATATATACAGAAGGCACTCGAGCGGACACAGCGCAGTAGGGAGGGGGCGTCCATGTTCCAGGAATGTAGGATATCGAGGGGTTCGGAATGAATGAGGGCGAGTTCCGGCGAGTGCGACGTGGTTAAATAGAAAGGATAAAAAAGCTAGACATCGACAGCAGGTGAGGAAGAGATGGATGCATAATGGCCTTCATGGCGGTTGTTCGTCTGCTGCCCAAAAGCAACGTCACGGTCAAACGAGAACCCAGTACTACCATGCACACGACTCACGCATACATCACGCGGCATCCGCCTCTTCTGCGGGCTCCTCAGCGGCGGCCGCCTCTGCCTCCGCCTCGGGCTCCTCAGCGATGGTCTCCGGGGCCGCAGCAGCCCCGTTCTCCTTCTCAGCAGCGCCAACCTGCCCGTCCGCCGATAAGCGATCGCCCAAAATCCAACTATCGAGCCCTACGCACCTTCGAGGCCGGTTTCTTCGACCCAGCACGCGATGCTGGCTTCTTCGCGGTGGATGCAGGCTTCGCGGAGGCCCGCGAGGCGGGCTTCGCGCTTGGGGCGCGTGAAGCGGGCTTCGCCGAGCCAGCGCGAGACGCCTTCGAGGCAGGCTTAGCAGCGGCGGCCTTGCTCGCTGGCTTCGCGGCAGCCTTGGAGGCAGGTTTGGCCTACGCGAGGGTGAGCGATCGTGGGCGGGGGGCGGGACGGCTCCCAAACACAACACGCACCTTCTTGGCTGGGGGCTCGTCGCCGTTGACGGCGGGGTCACCGTCTTCAGCGTCCTTGTCGGCCGCGGTGCGCTTGCGGCCCTTGGTCGACTTGGGCTTCTCTTCGCCCTCAGCGGCGGGCTCCTTCGCCTTTTTAGAGCGCGGCTTTGCTGGGGCCTTCTTGGGAGCGGGCTCGGCCTTGGGCTGGTCCTTGATGCGGGAAGAGCGGCGGGGCTCTATGCTGGAGTCAGCGGGTGCAGCGGCTTTGCGAGGCATCGTTTGGTAACGCGCGGGGGGTGGTTGGATATGGGGGGCGAAGATGGTAGAGGAACGAGTTCAAGATGCGCGGGGGGCCCGGGGCGTGGCTCTACTCACGATCAACAAGTCGTCACGTGTGCAGTGCGATCCCGTGACATCCGCGTGTTGACCACTTGCAAGTTTCGCGCGCTCGGGCCAAATGCTTGGGCGCCTACCCTCCGTCGGGCTCAAAGTAGCACGCAGGACTCACATCCTTTGCACGTTTTTTCCAAGCGGGCGATATGCTGGACATGGCTCTTGCATGAGACCACATTCCATGTCGCGCGTGATAGCAGATTATACGCACCAAAGACCAAGTCTAGCGTAGCAGCCTCGAACTAGTCAGATAGCCAGGCGCAGTCAGATGTTCGTTCCAACAGGATTTGGGCATTGTGAAGGCCGGTATGGGAGCACCAGCTTGATACAGACAGGATCCATCTATAGTACAACAGCTTCCGAATGCCTCGAGCCACAGTTCAAGTTCACTTGCGCCTCGACCTGATCTCTTGTATGCGCGCATCGAAGAACCCCCGGATATCCGCCTCAGTGACCTCGTCGCCTCGTTCCGCGAACGGACGGAGATGCTTCATGAGGTCGTCCCTGCGCGACAGAAGTGAGCACATCATCAGCAAGGACTCGAGCAGGATATCTCACCGCATAGCGTTAAACGCCATGATACCGTCGATAGCTTTCTCTCGGGGCAGGCGCTGCAGAGCTCGCATCCCGAGCTCCTCCAGGGACAAACCTATAGCACGTCACCATGTGAGCCGGTGTCACGCCGAGTGCATGATGAGATACAGTACATACCAACGTCAGGGTCCTCAGGAGGTTCGTACGTCTCTTCTTCCTCCAAGAGATAAGTGTGGGCTTGAAGCGAGGGAAGACACTGCATACACGCGGTTCGTGAGTCGATCAGGGAGCATCTGCAAGAGCACTTACACTCTGACAGCAACACCAACGGCTCCTCCACCCTTCGGTAAGGAACACGTCGCCTGCACCATCAAAGCGTTCATGAGCTTCGTTCTCCTCTGCCTTGATCGCTTCATCCCCAGCCGAGTCTAGGTGCAATAGCAACTTCTGGACTCGGAGATCCTGCACAGGCGCAAGACAAGGGGGCTTCTCCGTCTCGGGGGACAGCCGCGCCTTCTTCGGCTGGGGCTCCTGTGCGAGCGAAGCAGAGCGCTCGCGTTTCTCGCCCGCAGCCGGAGCTTGAGGCGGCGGCGCGGCATCCTCGACTTTCGCGTCTCGTCCCTCTACGCTCACTTGCGCACTCTCCTTGAGCTCGTCCTTGCCGATGATGGCCCACGACGTCCCCTCATGGCCGGGTGTACGCACAACCATCAACGCCCCTGAGGTGCCCGCGATCCTGCGCAATGCATCGATCTTGCGCACGCACCCGCTGCAGACCAGCGCATCGTAGTCGTCCGCACAGACCAGGGGTGGGGGCAGATCTGACGAAGACGCGTCCGACGCGCCGTCGTCCAAGTCTACCGGTAATGCTTCGGGGTCCGCGGATTCTGAAGGGGGGGCAGGGGATGGGGCCCTTGAGCTCGGCCGCTCGCGTAGATGTAAACACGACTCGTGGAACCAGTCCTACGAGCAGGCGGCAGCATGGGTGAGCACAGTTATCACCGGGGCCACTCGAGCGCACCTCACAGGCAAGACACTGGATCATGGTCTCCTGCTCCTTCTCGGCTTCGTACGCTCTCCCGCACCTGCAGAACCGGGCCCGGAAGTTCCGGCCATACACGTTCTTGTCGTTTGGCTCCTCTGTTGGGGTGTGCAGCGAGCAGGGATGCGCCAGAGAACGCGTCGGGCAGTCGCAGCGGAAGCCGCGCTTGGGGAAGAGCTCGAGCTGCTCATGGTCGGTGTGACAGGCGATCGAGCAGGCAGAGCAGATGCCTCGCGGTTCTTGGTCCGCAGACGAGGATGGTGTGCATGTGAGGCAGAGGTATACGGCTTGGCGAATGTGTCCGAGGGCGTAGGTGCACTGGGAGAACTGGTGTGGGAGAGCGAGAGAGGCCTCTTGGAGGAGGGTGTTCTGCGACTCGAACACGGACGCGAGCGTCGCCGAGTCGGACATGGTTTATACGTGTTCACACTGATAGCTTTGGAGTACCCGGATAATGGAAAGGAGACAGACGGGTTAGCTACACGTAGAAGATGAAGGTCGAGAGGAAGGTTGTCTCGAGCGGCTACACGACGCGAGACGCGAAACGATTCGGATGATGCTTCTTCCCTTCTACCATCAACCTCTCCATCTCCCTTGCGCTCGCTGTAGCTTGGTCTGAGGCAGTCTAGGCTCGAGGAAGGTCAAACCAACGTACCTTTTATTCACCAAGGTCCGAGCTGCTCATAGTGATCATATCCAGTAGTAGCTTTACATGAAGATGGGATACCTTTCATACTTACCGTATGCAACCTGTGAGTTCACTGACCTCTGTCGACCAATGTCAGAATTGGCAGATTTAGCTGCACGTTGTACCGGTCAACTTTCAAGGCGTGCGAGCCCCAACTTCGGAATGCGGTGATGACCGAAGTCTACACTAGTCTACCTGAGATGGTCGACAACAAGCAGATCGCAGGTGTGTACACGGTGTTCTGCGTACTCGATCATGAGCTGTGCATGCAATCATTCGAGTTGATTGCATAGTTGTCAAGTATGTAAGGTCTTTAGCTCTCTAAGTGCTTCTTGGGATCCTAACCAACCGATCCAGCAGCTGCCTCAGAAATGACTTCTACCGCTCACCTCGCTCTGTTGCCATTCTATGGAGACGAGTCGGCAATTGAACGGGACTCGGACAAGTACCTTCCGCCATCTCCGGCCCAATATTATGGGAGGATTCCCGTCTCCGAGGGAGGAAATACGCAGAAGAAACTCGTCGGCCGGCGCACGTTTGTCCGAATGAACACATCTGTTCGTGGTATCTGCGACGTCCGTACTCCTGATGTGCGAAACAGACCGCTTGATAGAATGCAAGATACGGAATAGGATAGAGGATCTGTGCGTTACCGCTTGCCAATCCCACACCCGCCATCCGCGCGAACGCCGCCGACATCCCGGTGTCTCCCTGCTCTCAGCGGTACGGTCGCAAGACGGGGGTTGTGTCCATCGACTGGGGACTTCTGTCAGCCACCCTGAGCCGGTACAGCAACCAAACTAGATTAAGAGTCGTCTTCACGCCGCTGTGCGGTGATTGCGTCGCAACTGGTCACTACTGCTGCGATTGCGGTCGTCGTGGGCATCAGGGTTCTGCAAGTATACGGCTGATGTCTGGCGCAGATGGGCGATGCTGTGATTTCGTGGGGGGTCTCGGGCAGGTTCGCGCAATCTTATGGGGCAAGGAAAGCAGAGGAGAGCCAGGGGTTGGAGTAAGTGGGAGAGGAGGGCCAAGACCGGACCGGATTCAGAGGGAGGCGCCCGTGCAGAGATCACGATGAGATCACGTCCGAGCTCACTCAGCGTGAGTGGGAGCATACTTGAGGCGGACAGACACGGCTCTGCACTCAAACAGCAACCACTACAATCTCCCTACCCACAGCCATGACTACCTCCCTCGACGCCCTCAAGCAGACCGGCACCGTCGTCGTCTCCGACTCTGGCGACTTCGAGTGTGAGTGCATCTGACGCGCTTAGATCGTTCACAGCCGGCGGTTCTAACGCACATCGCGCAGCTATCGATGTCTACAAGCCCCAGGATGCGACCACGAACCCGTCGCTCATCCTCGCTGCGGCAGGCAAGCCCGCGTACCAGCGTTTGATCGACGCCGCTGTCGAGTATGGCAAGAGCAAAGGCGGCAGCGTGGACGAACAGGCCAACGCTGCTATGGACCGCCTTGTGAGTATCCATTCGTTTTTCATGCCATTTTCTATCCAGATCCACGATTCCATTCACTCATCGCGACACGTCTCTCCCCATAGCTCGTCGAGTTCGGCAAGGAGATCCTCAAGATCATCCCCGGCCGTGTCTCGACCGAAGTTGACGCCCGCCTTTCCTTCGACAAGGAGGCCACCAAGGCGAAGGCCAAGGAGCTCATCGCCCTCTACGACTCCGTTGGTGTCAAGAAGGAGCGTATCCTCATCAAGATTGCGTCGACCTGGGAGGGTATCCAGGCCGCGCGCGAGCTTGAGCGCGACGATGGCATCCACTGCAACCTCACCCTCCTCTTCGGTTTCGCGCAAGCTGTTGCGTGTGCCGAGGCAGGCGTCACCCTCATCTCGCCCTTCGTCGGCCGTGTACGTCTCTCATATCTCCCCTTTTTGCAGTCCGGTCATGGCTGAGATATTGTAACCTGCAGATTTTGGACTGGTACAAGAAGAACAAGCCGGGCAAGGACTACGTCGGCGATGAGGACCCTGGTGTGCAGTCCGTGAAGGCGATCTTCAACTACTACAAGCAGCACAACTACAAGACGATCGTCATGGGCGCATCTTTCCGTAACGTGCGTCCAGTCTAATGTGCAGGAGCCATGCTCTAGTAGTGCTGACGCTATCCCATACATCAGAGTGGAGAGATCAAGGCGCTTGCAGGTGTCGACTTCCTGACTATCGCACCTGCGCTTCTTGAGGAGCTCAAGAACGACACTGCCCCGGTCCCCAAGAAGCTCGACGCAGCCAAAGGTGAGTTTCATATCCAATAGAAAGCGCCATGCAGGGATTTACTGGTTCTCCTACCAGCCCTCTCCGGCCAACCCATTCCTAAGGTCTCGTACGTTGACGACGAGCCTGGGTTCCGCTGGGCTCTGTGCGAGGACGAGATGGCGACTGACAAGCTCAACGAGGGTATCCGGAAGTTCGGCCAGGACGGTGAGACGCTCAAGAACCTTCTCCGCAAGAAGCTTTCTGCGTAAAGCTCTTGTGTCCGAGCAACCACTACCGCGTCGTCACTCGATACTGTCGGTGGAGAATAGGAGCAGCAGTTTCTAACGATGTAAAATGTACCCCACGCAACTTGTCTAAATAGAAGCGTTCATGACTAGGCATGCCTGCACACAGTTCGGTGTGATTGCAGTTGTTCAAACGTTCAAGGTGCGTGCCTGTTGCATACAAACCTTGACAGAGCCGTTGACATGTTACGAAAGTGTCCACGGCAAGTACGCAAGCTCGCAAGGGCTGGTATTTATATGCCTCGGTCACTTTCCGAACTCGCCGGCTTCGACGGTGCTCATATACTGGCCTTCGTGAACATGCATGACAGGAGAGTCGACGTCAACGACCTCCACTGCTGCACGCCAGCCAGCATGCTCTTCGCCTTCATCCTTGCCGCGGTGGCCCTCTTCCATATGCATCAGACTGCACAAGCCTCGCGCGCAATATCCCATTCCGAGTTCGACGCCCACGCCAACATCGCCTCTACCACCCACCCCATCCTCAACCTCTACCCGGCCTTCGGCTGCACAGGACAGGCGGCCCCGTTCGACCTGCAGGAGACACCGCCGAACTGGTGCTTCTTCTCCCCGACGCGCTTCAACTCCGCGTCGATCGCGTGGCCCGCTCAGCCCGCGGGCGCAGTGCTGCCGTTCACGGTCGTCGTGGGCCCGACGACGGAGCCCGGGTGCAAGACGCTCACGGAGATCCCGGTGGCGAATGAGTGTTTCGAGTTCGACGACGGGCCGTATGGCGACTTCGCGGTGCTCACTTCGAGCGGATGACTCGGAAGGCACGTCACGGTGTTGTGCAGAGTGGTTTATGTCTTTCTTGAGTCTAAGGCTGGGTCACGGTGCTGCAAGGGGATATACTAGTACCTGGTTTTGTGGTAGTACTACCGTTAAGCGTTTGAGCGATGCATATCCTCGATCCTTAAGCTTGCCTGAGGGGTTCGAACTAAATAGGCATTGGCAGTAGGATCATCCCGCCATATCCATGCTCTCCAGCCTCTTCTCCTATGTCCGGCCTGTCGCGGGGTGGGAGCTAGAGCGGGTGGGTCAGTGAACGAAGACTAGGCTTGGGGACGCTGCAGGCACTCACAAATAGCACCACCCCACTGTGCGTGAGTCTGAGCCCGACCTTATATGGCATGTATAATCTACTGCCTACATGAATACCCTTGTGGCGGAAAGCAGAGGGCAGAACACTGTGGAGCGGCGGGCCAGTGGAGACTGTGATGCCCAAGGCCCGTGCTCGACTCTCCGCGGGTTCCCGCTTACCACTATCGCGGCCTCCTGCCCCCGGATGTACGTCGATTAACACCAGATCCATCACACCCTCCACATCCTCCAAGACGAGAGCGCACGTCGGCCCATAAGCACTCACTTCGCACAACCCTTTCAAGTGCGAGCACATGCGCACCACTCGGTCCCCAGAGGTTCCACGCGATGTCGGCCCCGCCCGCGCTAAAATTGCACCAGTCACTCAGCACTCGTCGAGGCCTGGCTGGGGCCGGGTCGAAGTTGATGAGCGTTTCGAGTTCCACTGCGGCCAACGACCGCGGATAGAGTGGGATTAACAGTCGTGTCGCCTGGGTATGGCCAGCGCCGAGCGTTGGAGCCGACCTGCCAGTAGCAGCTGATGTTTTACGTCGCGGCGACGGCACTATGCACATAGTGATATCATTGCGGTTGGCGGTACAATAGGTCACAGGGTACTAGCCCATGTCGTTTCTCGAGCATTCTGCATTCGCTGTGCGAATTTGGTGTTCGACATACATACCAATTGTACCGGAGTGCCGCTGGTGGCACAAGGGCCCCATGTTCAATCATACACCTCTCCTCCGTCTATGTTGTACTGGAGTGCCAAAGTGTCATTAGCTGCGAACCTCTCATCTGAGCTTTACTAGTTGAATGAAACTCACGCTTTGTCCTGAGGGAGTTGGAATTCATTCGTGACGATGATCCGCGCCGCGATTCAATCCAGAGACTAGAGGGTAGGAGTTGTGCGGAAACTCACCGGTGATGAACGAAGCGCCGTCCGATACGAGGAAGGACACGAGGTTTGCGATGTCATCCGGGTATCCAGCACGTTTGAGGCAGTTCAAATGCTCCTATCGACATGAACAGCGTGTGTGGATGCCCAGGATACCCTATCGTCGACAGCAGGATACTCGAAACTCACCAGGAACTCCGAGGGGTCGAGGCTGTGTTCTTGGTCTGACTCTTTCCCGACTATGCCACTGGCTTTTATTGCAGACATTAATTGATGTGCTGGGAACGGGAGCACATTTGAGAAGTCGCTTGATAAGTACCGAGGCAAACGGCGTACTCATGGGTGTGTCGATGTAACCGGGAGCGTAGGCGTTGACGGTGATGCCGTATTTCCCGTAGTCCATTGCAGCGACTTGGGTCATTCCGCGGACGGCGAACTTGCTCGCGCAATACGGTGCCATCCCCACCACACCTGAAAGCCAACATGAGCTCGCTCGAGTGTACATACGCCATCGATTCACCTACCATTCTTGCTCGCGATGGATGCCGCGCCGATGATCCGCCCGCCCTTGCCTTGCTCGATAAGACGGATGGCAGTGTATTTGTAGCAGAGGAAGACCCCTCTCGCATTCACGTTCATCGTCTTATCAAACAGCTCAGTCGAGACTGTCAACGCGAATTTGTGAGAACAGCATCCACCAAAAACGAGCAAGGGGTATTGACTTTCGTGAAGGGGACGCGGCTCTGAAGCAATTCCAGCATTGGCAACCATCTAAAGTAAGTTCAATACTCCGTCCGAGGTGAGGTCTGGCTCGAGGTTCTCACCGCATAGAGATGACCTAGCTCTTGCACGACAGTGTCGACCAGTCCCTTGACGTCCTCCTCCACGGAGACGTCTCCATAGACGGTGACGACCCTGGCCCCGAAGTCGCGCTGGATGGTGCCCGACAGCTCTTCCAGTGCGTCGCGACAGCGGGGAAGGTCAAAGAGACCCAGGTTCATCCCGTCTTTCGCAAGGCGCAGAGCGATCCCGCGACCGATACCTTGGGAGGCACCCGTGATGATAGCGACCCGTCTAGCAGAGTCTTGACTAGGAGCCATGGGCGTAGGAACTGTCTGCCATACCATCTTTGCGCACGCGGTCTTTATGTATACGCAACGTCAGCCCGCACGAGCCTTGTGACACAGACGAGCGGTAGTTGGTGAGATTCAATGGAAGTAATGTCAGAGGTCAGTAGCCAGTAAGGTATACCACACGTCATACCACATACCGTACATAGGCCACATACGGCTGAAATAAAGGTAGAGATGCAACTCGTTAGGACACTACCCTTGGGATGACCTGCAAGAGACCTTCGAAGTGTCAATTCGCTCGGGTCATGAGGCCTGAGGATGTAGCATCGTTAGCAGTGATGTGCTACATGAAATTGTTTTAGGGAAACGGCGAGTCCTATGAGAGTCGGAGAGGTCAGCAGTGGCATGTATCTTACGGCGAGGGTCGACTACAGGGTGACACCGGTAGGGCGGCAAAGCGGGCCATCGCCGATGGCTTGCATGAAACCGTTATTGTTGAGGCTACATCTGTTCGCAGCTTTTTCAACACGCTTGTCAATGGCAGATGCAGTGGCACCTACAGGAAAGATGCCGTCAGTGTCAAATCGAGGAGGTATAGAAGCCGTTGCGTTCAATCTGGTATAGTCGCGGACATGATCATCAAACAGATACATATTCAATACTGGACGTCGGCGATGTATGATGCATTGGGCGTTCATGCGCCATACATATGCATGTTCCGGCCATAGCGTGATAGTTGGTGCCACTGTCGGGCCACAGTCAGTGTACTGATAACGGTATCAGAGGCGATACCATAGAACGATCGGGCAGGATATCACTCACAGATTGACATATGGCGTGAAATGTCGCGGTGATGGAGAAAACACATTGACAACACACTTCCTGAGCAAAGGTGACATAGGGTCATCACGATGGTACGTACCCGTAATGGATGCCGCGTCCTCTGAGACCAGGAAGGACACCAACTTGGCGATATCTTCAAGTTGAGCGAGGTGTCCCAAGAGATTATTGAGCTGCAAATATAACCATTGCTGCATCCGGGCTACAGTATCGACCAATCGCTTGACATCGTCTTCGACAGTGACATCACCATATACAGTGACAACTCAAGCATAGCGATGGCGCGACCGATGCCTCAGCCCGCACCGGTGATGATGGCGACGAGTTCGGGTGTATCGGCGACCATTAATTGCAGTGGTGGCCGCGGAGGCTGGTTGGACCTTCTATCCAACACGACCTTGCTTATATATGAACTGTTTGTGTAGTACGCGGTGCAGCGAGGGCCTGAGCGTAATATTAAACCTTGTTAAACTCGGTCAGGACATGCATATGGCGCAGCAAAACGAGAGACATATGTACCTGAGACATGGGCGATCTCCACTGTTTCGCCTCTCTTGGCTGCACTAAGTAGCTTCCACTAGTGGCGGTGAACTGGCAGAACGGAGGAGGGTAACGAGCCTATAAGAAGCCTATGTAATCACTGCCGCCGGGCGTACCGTCTTACCCGACCTTCCAAACTTGACTATGTACAGGCGCAGTTCTCGCATATCCTCGCTATCTCATCCTGAGGTCCCCCCTCGCGAGGTTACAAGAAGCTCGAAATCGTCTCTGAGCTCAACCTCGATTTCCGAGGAACACGACAAGCTAAGGCCAACAAAGCGCGCACGCGTGGATGCCAGCAGTTCGAAAGATTGCAGCTTGAACAATAATGAGAAGGCTGGAACACAACGCCGACGGAAAGCAAAGGCTCAGCCTCCCGACCCCACTCCGGACGACTTTGCCCCGAGAGCAGAAAACTTGTGGAAGGTCGGGCCTCATGTCTCGTCTGCAGGAGGAGTAGAGAACGCGATTGTCAACGCTGCATCCGTTGGGTAAGTTTGTGTGGCCATATGCTCCTACTACTCCACTGAAGGACATTGTCCTTCAGCGCGAACGCGTTCGCGATCTTCCTAAAGTCACAGAGAAAATGGGACTCCAACCCGCTCACTGAAGAGTCCATCGCAAAGTTCAAGGCTCGCATGAAGCTTTTTGGCTACTCCGCATCACACGTGCTCCCTCATGGAAGCTACCTCGTCAACCTGGGCAACCCGGACAAGTGAGTACAGTACGTCTTCACGTCTGTTCGTCTGGCCCCTATCACGTTCTGAGACAATGACAGGGAGAAGAGGGAGAAGTCATATAGGTGCTTCCTCGATGATCTTAAACGATGTGAGCAACTCGATCTGAAGCTTTACAATTTCCAGTGAGCCTGTCCATTCCTATACATTGCAACCAACCGCCCACGTCAGAATAGCCCCGGATCTACAGTAGGAGCGGCAACAGTGGAGGAGTCAATAGCCGTCATTGCGGAGTGTATTAATCGCGCGCACAAGGACACAGACTCCGTGGTGATAGTGCTAGAAAACATGGTAAGCCTTGCTTCCTTTCGTGCATCGTTCGGGTCCAAGATTCGATTCAGTGTGAATCAGGCCGGTGCCGGTAACATTGTTGGCTCGCGCTTCTCGGAACTCGGACACATCATCCAACTGGTTGACGACAAGACTCGCGTTGGAGTATGCTTGGACACTTGTGCGTGACTCGAATGTTCAGCTAGACATATACTGAAGTACTGATCCTCTGGGCACGCTCAGGCCACATGTACGCCGCGGTGAGTTCACAGGCTTGTATAGAACCGGTCATCATGTGAGCTCATTCCAATCGATACAGGGCTACGATATCACGACTCAGGAAGGATGGAAGTAAGTTGTAAAACGCTTCCCTGTGCACCTCCCCCCATATTGACGATGTCGTCCAGCGCAACTAGTACGCTCCCCCAACAATCACATTCTAACATCCGTTCTCACCCCCTCGCCAGTGGAAGAGTTCGACCGCGAGGTCGGCATGTCATACCTGCGAGGCATGCACATCAACGACTCCAAAGCTGCGCTTGCGAGCAAGAAGGACCGCCACGAGAACATAGGCCTGTAAGCAATAGCATCTCCCCGCCTCTTGTGGCCGCTCCCCTCCCCTGACTTGTCTGTCATGCACACGCAGAGGACACCTCGGCCTGCGCACCTTCGCGCACATCCTCTCCGACACCCGCACGCGCGATATCCCGCTCGTGCTCGAGACCCCCGCATACGACGTCCCCGCGTCGGGGTCCGGCGCGCGCGCAGACAGGCTCGCGGCGGAGGGCATGACGGTCTGGCGCACGGAGGTGTCGGTGCTCAACCGAATGTCGGGGCGGCTCCCGCGTGAAGACGAGCAGACGACTGGGGCCCAGGCTGAGGAGCTGACTGAGGACGAGCTGGAGAGCTGGAGGGCGGAGATCAAGGGCGCGGTCGAGAAGGCGAGCAAGGCCAAGGACGCGAAGGGGAAGAAGCCGGCTGCGAGCGGTGGGAAGAGGAAGGGGAAGGCTAAGGGCAAAGACCGAGAGGAAGGCGACGAGGATGAGGACGACGACAGCTGCTAGCCGGACATTCGCATACCCCAGGTTTTGCGACCCATGTCTCGACTCTCTGCCAAACGTTGCTTGGGAAACATAACAGAGAACACGACACCAACGACATTGGTGTATGAAGGAATTCATGAAATCATGACCAACTCTAGTGAGGAACACATTCCCGAAGTTAAACGAAGTCATCCGCATTAAGGCGAGCCAACGAGCCAAAGTTACTGTATACCTGTGGTAAGTCTAAGTCTAGTAGGGTGAGTCCGAAGGAGTCCATATGTCTAAGTCTGAAGGAGGCGATTCTACTACGCTGTGAGTCGTGACTATGCTAGTACATCTGGAAAGATGTGTGTTCGAAATCATAAGGAAGGGGATGAGGCCCATGCTTGGGACAAAAAACCGAAAGCAGCTGCAAAGCATCGTATCAATGTGACCGCATCTCGCTGTGTCCGCGTATTCTTCGAGTCTGCGCTCGCCTCATCCGCAGAGGGCTCGAGCTGATGGGGAGCTGTCGTGCGACAGGATGCTCCGTGACTATCGATGGGGCAATCGAGCTCTCTGGCCCCACAGTTGTCGGTGTTGATACGGGTGTCCCACTTGCAGAGGGTGCAGAGCGCGTCAAAGAAACATTGCCTGACGCAAACCCCGAACTCGTGCTCGTATTGGCCGCGCCAGCAGTGGTACTAGCGTCCGTGAGGTTGCTCGAAAGCAGCGACGAGCTGAGCTCACTGTCGGAGAACGTCGACGTGAGCGAAATAGTGACGGACACCGGCGGGGCGGTGGTGACGACAAATGTGTTTTCGGGCTGCTCGATGCCCTCGACGTCCTCCGGGTTGAAGATGGTGAGCGCCCCGCTCCAGTTCGAGACGTCCCTATTGTCGTGCGAGAACACTGCGGAGAGAGTCGTTCGACACATGTGAGCTTCGGGTACGAGGTGCATGGAGCAAGTGGGCAAAAGTGGACGAGACACGCACTGTACAGTGAATAATCTTCCCGCGTCGGGACGGAGGGGACCATGATGTTCGCCAGTCTGTCCGTGATCGGGAACCAGTCCGTCAGATCTGTGCAGCGCACGATCGACCTTCAGCGACTCCTGCAGCACTTGCCACGATCGACATGGCACTTACGACCTAGCAGGACGTGCGAGTCAGGTGCGCCGCTTGTATACGACAAGATGAAGATGGCCATTAACGGGTCCCCCGAGCTGTTGGTCGTGGGCATCCCATTGAGTGTCCTGTACACCCACCCGCATACGTCGTCAGTAAGGGATAAGACATGAAAGAAGGTCGAGGGAGGGTAGGCAACACAACACAGTATCATGACACAACTTGATGGACGTACCACTGCACTGTATGTAGCTCTCCAACCTGCCAGACGTCGCCCGTTCGCGGCACTACAACACGAACTCCATGCTTCTCCGACGGGTACGCGCCCCCGATCGCGACGAGGAGGATGCACGCAATTGCGCCGAAGAGACACAGCGTCCCAGCCGTTCTCGTCAGGATCCTCTGGACGCGCGTCCGCCGGGTGGTATTCATCGCATTAGGGTGTCGAGGGTAGAGATGGCGACAAAAGGTGCGCGAAGGTGAGCTCGATAGGCTCGGTGGAGGGCGCAAAGTCGCACTAGCTGTTCGTGGGTGTTGGGAGGGGACATTTCCGGCCGTCGGGGCTTCGCTCGCGTCGACCTGAAGATATGTATATCATTATGCACCACTGTATCAGCGCGTCCAAGCTTCTGCAGTCTCCCGACGCGGCGCGAGACAAGCCGCAATCGAACGGAGCGTCGATGCGGTTTCGCGGTGACGAAGCCTCGCCTGTTACCCGACAGTGAAGAGACCATATGAACGGTGCACCGCCACCCTTTGGGGTCACCCGAGGGCGAGTATGTCGCCGACAGATAGTCCGTTGGAGATACAGCTTACATTCGAGTTACTGGGTAAACTTCCCTGTGCCATCTCAAAAAGCAGCCTGCGCCGCCTCGCGCTCCGCCAAACTCCCGCGCGGCGCCCACGCGCGCACATGCTCGTGCCCACCATGTCCGTCCCCGTCCTCGGTGACGGTCGGAGCGCCCCACGCACCCGCGCCAGGGGTTTCGATGAGCAGTCTGTCACCCTTGCCCATGAACACCGTCGCCTTGCCGCCGATGTTCACCTTCCTCGGCTTCGGCGGGGTGTTCTCGTCCGCCCCGTCCTCGTCAGGCCAGTCCCCGTCCGCCTTGCACGGCTGCTTGATCCAGGTGTTCCGGCCGAGCGCGCCGGACTCCCCTCCCTCGACACCGTACGGCTGCCGGGTGCGCCGCTCGGATAGGATGGACACCTGGAGGGGTTCGAGAAACTCCAGCTCGCGCACGACGCCGTCGCCGCCGCGCCAGCGACCCTGGCCCCCGGAGCCCTCGCGAATCCCGAACTGGTGGACGAGGACGGGATAGCGGCGCTCGAGGATCTCGACATCGCCAATGCGAGTGTTGGTAATGTGGGTATGCACGCCAGACGTTCCGTGCCAATTCGGGCCCGCGCCGGACCCGCCTGCGATTGTCTGGGCAGTGAGGGTAGATCGAATGAGTATGCGCGCGTGATGGAAGAATGTCTGGCCAACCTCATAGTATCCCCAGCCAGTGACATTGTTGCCGTCCTTGTCTTTGCCGCCTGCGCCGAACGTCAGGTTGCTGTCATGATATGAGTACATGCACATCTGGAGATCCAAGGAGATATTGCGCACTTCGTGCATCCCTGACTGGCAGCACAAGCGTGGAACGCCTTCAACACGACATCGACGATCCGCTGGGATGTCAAGACGTTTCCTCCGCATACTGCCGCTGTGCGCGACGGAGATAGAAGTGATCCCTCTGAGATCTTCACTGTACAGGGAGTCAAACATCGAGGGGGATAGTATCGAGGAAGAAGGAGACGAACCGGTGATGGGTACCAGACACCCAGCGTTCAGGGGAATGTCCATGTCGAGCATCGCGCGCATACAGTAGATGACGGCAGAGTGTACAACGGAAATGGGTGCGTTGAGATTGCCGCGAATTTCACAGCCCGTGCCCTCGAAGTCAAGGACGGCAGATCCTTCCTTCTCGTCGATTTCGACCTTGAGCTGAATCTGTAGGCACCAGGATGAGTTACTAAGCTAGACTTGGTTCGAGAGAGCCATCGACATACAGGAGAGCCGTCATCGAGGTAATCCACTGCTTCCAAGATGTTCGTACCGGCACGCTTGGCAACGTCGCGCAGGAGATTGCGGACGGAAGATTCCGCGTTTGCGCGGATGTGATACATGTACTCCTGTACAGTCTCCAAGCCATAGTCATCCACGACTGAAATCAAATAAGAATGTCAGCGAGGCAACAGGTGTGCGGGGGTACAAGACATACTTTGTTGAATGAGCTGTATGCCCTTGTGGTTCGCCGCGACCTGCGCCTTCAGATCACTCTCCACGTCTCTTATGTTCCTACATCCGGAGCTCCCGGGATACTGCGCCGGCGTTGTGATCATATGCTCGACGAGACCATCGTGGTCGAACACGCCCTCGCGCACGATCTTGAAGCTCAGCACGTTCGCGCCTTCCTCAAATATCGTCGTCGACGTCGGAGGCATCGACCCCGGCAGGATGCCACCAATGTCGGCGTGGTGCCCGCGCGAAGCGGTAAAGAAAATGATCTCGTTCGAGTTGGGCGAGAAGACTGGCGAGATGATTGTGATGTCGGGCAGATGAGACCCCCCGGCGTGCGGCGAGTTCGTCATAAGGACATCCTCGGGCTTCAGGGTCTTCGCATGCAGCTGCATCTGGTATTTGACCGCACTGCGGAAGAGCGAGGAGCGCATGAGCACACGCAGCGCATGCATAAGCAGCGATGCGTACACTCACAAACTCATGGACCCCAGGTGAATGGGAATGAACGGTGCATTCGCGACAAGATCTCCGTCTGGCGCGAACAGTGCGCACGAGAAGTCGAGCCGCTCCTTGATGTTTGTACTGATTGCTGTCTGCTGCAGAGACCGGCCCATGGCCTCTGCGACGCTCATGAAGCGATTCGCGAAGAGAGTGAGGAGGATCGGGTCCGGTGGGTTGTATTTCTTCGCTTGGTCCGACATGGCTGAGGGGCGTAGTACGGTTGTGTGACCGTCCTGACTTGGGATCTAGCTTGATGCGGGACCCTAGACTGCCGTCTCTCAGGAATCTAAGCCAAGGTCGTCGAGGCTTGCGGTAGAGAGCACGATAGTACTAGAGGAGATTACGACTCCGAGTGTGAGCATGGTGGTGGTCACATGCAAAGGCGCGTCCATGAACCCTATCGAGTAAGCGCACAGTGACAAGTTTAGTACAGACTACAGTTACTACGTCTCCTACTTACTACGTACTACTAGGATACTCGCCGCATTTGGGACGATACCATCGATCTGTTTGCACTTCTACGGCCACCTACACGCATATGGAACTTGAAGTTGAAGCTGCAAAGCAGGGCCCGGCCTTTCTGCACCTCCCAGAGGAGCTACTCGTACAGGTGCTCCTCCAGCTCGACGCCGGTGATATCCTCAGATGAAAAAGGGTACGCTGCACTCATACACATCCTCGATTGACCAGGTCAAACTGAGCTCTCTCGCCCAGGTCTGCCGTACATTCTCAGACATTGTCTCGTCCGACGTTCGGGCTCGAACTAGCAATCGCCGGCATGGTCGACGGTCCACCGGGAGGGCTAACTGTGTCGGAACGACTAGAGAAGCTCCGGTGCTTTGACGATGCTTGGGAGAGTGTTCATACGACTTTCGAGCCATTTACTCAGAACGCGGCCTGGCGTTCGACTACCGCCGGTATGGTGCTCACTGTCAACAACCCTGAGCACCTGAGCCTCCGCAGACCGCCACCTGTACTGAGCGCAATCACCGATTCTAAGAAGGTCCTGGTTCCAGTACAATGCCTTGCCGGCTACGCCCCTACGGATGTCGTCTGTGCCTGTGCAGTTGATCCCGCTCAAGATCTCATGGTGTTGTCGATATCCAGGTGAGTCTCGCATCCTCTTCAATGCACGCGGCTCGTGTTAAGGCTCCGTGTAGAAGCGTTAACCCTCCCAGGTGCTATTTCCTGTCCTACACACGGCACAGAGAAGCGCATTCGCTTGCCACCAAGGCTTACGTTAACGGGTCTTGTGGCAACATCAACTGGATGGGCTACGACCACTGGATGGGCCACGACGGTATTCAGATCTATGGAGATCTAGTTGCATGGCGCATTGCATGGCGCAGCGAGAGGGAGGTATGGGACTGGAAGCGCGGTCTGTTGCTTTGGGTATGGTTCGGCTGCTGTGCCGTTTATCAAGCACTCATCCATCTCTCTGTCTGCAGCGTTCTCTAGACAAGACGTGGAGCAAACTCGTTCTGCTCAACTCGCTCCATATCGCTGTCATCAATGTGACTGGGATCTACGTATACGAATTAGACTGCGCCCCATACGAGCCCCGGACGATCAACGCTTGCCAGGATGACCCTGAAACAATGCAAACCTTCGTCTGCTTCTTCCTAAATCCACCTCTCGCCAATCCCAAAGTCCTTGTCTCCTCCCATTACGAGCATCCGGCTTCGTTTCCGGACTCACCTGGCTTTTTCAGTCCCGACCCTGCGTTAACTGTGATCGCTGTGAACCTGCAATCTTGTCTGGACACCAACGCACACAACGTCTTGATCATCCCGTTCGCGACGATTCTGATGTGGCTGCACAAGCTATGCTTCGAACGCACTCCGGTCTCCGACTCGTGCAGCGTACCCTTTTGCATCTGAGGATATCACCGGCGTCGAGCTGGAGGGTGTCCTGGACAACCTTCACAGTACAATACGTGCGACTACTGGCCGCACCCTCTCGAAGTCTCAAGCTCTGAAAACTCGAGACGGTACCAACGTAAGCAGCCTGGCCTAGTTGCTGCTTACCGAAGGCTCCCGTTTCTCTGAAACGATTCAGAATCGCGGCATGATGGGACGCACCACTGGCGACAATGTTGCATCCGCACTAAGTATGTGACCTGAGCGGAACTCCGGCACTTTGAAGGTCTCTGGTTTACCCTACTACGGGTCCTAGTGGGTCACTGCGTCCGAAGACATCGGCTTACTAGGCGCTTGAGTCGAAGTTGAGGCAAGTCCGAGTCTCAGATCTCATCGATCTCATCCTTCGACTCAGTAATGCACATGCACTCATCAACGTTCAACATCAAAAGCGGCATGCCCAGCTGTATAGTATTAGATACCTTCCTTCCTCTGTCAATCCCCTTGTTTTTTTCCATCATTCACGGGCCTCATTCCCCCTGGATCCAGAGCTAGGCGACCTGTTCTCCCTGTTAAGTTACATGTACCCAACATCTGTGCGGGTTGACGTTGCATCTTTATAAAGGCGATGTGAACGAAGATAGTCTGACAAACAGCTTCTGCAACTCCTCAGAGGCAATCCTAGGCCTGTTCACCATGGCTTCCAGTCAGGATCCTGCCAGACGAGTCGCTATCATCACGGGTGCCTCCCAGGGTATCGGCCGCGGGATCGCTCTGCGCCTTGCGAAAGACGGGATGAACCTGGGTCTCTTCGACCTTCCCCGCTGTCGCGACGCACTGGAAGAGCTGTCGGGTACCATCCAGCGCGACTTCGGGGCCAGGGTCGTCACCGTCTACGGAGACGTCTCCGTGGAGGAGGACGTCAAGGGACTGGTCGACACTGTCGCGCAAGAGCTCGGTGATCTTTATGCTGTGAGAACCATCGAGCCAGACACTACTCGGACGGAGTACTGAACCTACTTTAGATGGTTGCCAATGCCGGGATCGCTTCAGATCCGCGTCCCCTCCACGAAAGTCAGTACCCCATACCCGTTTCCGGGGATAGTATTCTCACAAATTTGACAGTCTCGACTGAACAGTTTAATCAATCGCTGAACGTCAACACGAGAGGGGTCTTTTTCTGCTACAAATACACCGCCATCCGTCTCATCGAGCAAGGCAAGGGCGGGCGGATAATTGGCGCAGCATCTATCGCGAGCAAGAATGGTAGGTCATGGATGGCAGATCTACACTCGGGCGAGCTCATGTTGGCTTTCAGGCTTGCCGGGGATGGCATCGTATTGCGCGAGCAAGTTCGCTGTGCGCGGAATGACCCAAGTCGCTGCAATGGACTACGGAAAATACAACATCACTGTCAACGGCTACGCTCCCGGTTACATCGACACGCCCATGGGTACGCCATTTATACCGGTACTTATCGAGCGACTTCTCACATGCACTCCCGTTCCCAGGACAGAAATGGCTGGAGGCGTCTAAGAAAATCGCCGGTGTGGGGACAGAGTCAGACCAAGACCGCGGCGCTGAAGCCTCGTCTTCGATGGTGAGTTTTGAGTATCCTGCTATCGACTGTTTCCTGGGCATTCATCCACGCTGGCTCATGTCTATAGGACACCATGAACTGCCTCAAACGTGCTGGACAACCGGATGACATAGCAAACCTCGTGTCCTTCCTGGCATCGGACGGCGCCTCGTTCATCACTGGTGAGTCTTTGCAAAACTCCAAGCATTTGGTCACTGGATTGAATTGGGGCGCGGATCATCGTCGCGAATGTATTCCGACTCGCTCAGGTCAAACCGTGAGTTTCATTCACTTAGTAATGCTCAGAGAGAGAAGTCTGCGGCTAATGACACTTTGGCACTCCAGTACATCATAGACGGAGGCTGGATGTATGATTGAACATGGAGCTTTGTGCTGCCACTGGCAGCGCTAGCAGCACCTCGGTACAATATGTATGTTGAACACCAACTTCGCACAACGGTAGCAGAATGCTCGAGCAACGGCATGGGCTAGCCACTTGAACACTGTGTGCATAGGACAGGGCCGTCGCGACGAAACACCACTGCTACTGGCAGGTGGGTCCCACTGCACGGCGCTGGCCTACCCTAGGCGACACGATCGTTAAAACTTAATCCCACTCTACCCGCGGCCGTTGGGCGCAGTGGAACTCGAGACGCTCATCGACGACCGGGCTCTGGACAGTGGTGCAATATGAACTTCACGGTCCCGATAGGGATCGCAGTATGAGTACATACAGCGCACTACTTGGACATGATTACAATTCCATACAAGAGCTATAAGTCGGTCAGTACGTCGATCAATGACCGTCCGCCGACTGATTGGCCGACTGATCTTCCCTTCTTACCCTTAGCGCTCCTCCCACGCGCATTACGTTGTTCAAGTTGTTCAGAATCACTGACAGCGGGGTACCAGATGCGAGCTACTTTCCGCCGTCAGCCAGAGTTCTCCTGGCCCTCAACCAAACGGGGACAGCTTGAGGATGGAAACAGCCAACGCTGGCCAGCGCGTGTCGCGGCGAGACTCGAGATGGTACAAGTCGAGCCTCAATCCTCTGGCGAAGCCATCCGCGGGCTCCCTGCCCTCCCACACGGCACGGAGCTCGTCCAAGTCTCCAACGCGACGCCGCAGGAGACTCGCCATGGCTAATGTGCCACGGAGATCCGTCTGGTACGCACTGGCCGGGCTCGGTCTCTTGGTGCTCATACACTTCAAAGTGATGAGCTACATCGACCATAGACGACATCAGCGACTCGCCACACCTGTGGACCATTTCCAGGATCTGTGGGTGCCTTTTCGTCCTCGTATTCACGCTTGTCGCTCACCATGTTCCTTTTTTTTCGACATTATCCGCCGCTCATGTCGTAACTGGGACCTGCATCCGAACGCACAGCAACCCGGAGCCCATCGTCAACGAGGACTACCTGCGCATCCTCCCCCCGGTCGACCGCTCGGAGAACGCGATCGTGACGAGCATGTACACGGACGCCTACGCGCTCCCCGTCCTCACGCTCGGGCACTCGCTTAACGTCGTGAACAGCACCGCCCGGCGCATCCTCTTCTACCTCCCGGGGCAAGTCTCCCAGCGCGCGCTCTGCATCGCGTCCGCGTCCGGCTTCGAGCCGTACCGCGTCGAGCGCATCGCCCCGCCCGCGCACGGCGGCACCGTGCACGCGCACTTCGTCGACCAGTACACGAAGCTCGCGCTCTGGACGCTCGGCGCGCTCGGCGTGCGCGCGGCCGTCTACCTCGACGCGGACACGCTCGCGCGCCGCAACTTCGACGAGCTCTTCCGGCTCCCGTTCAACTTCGCGGCCGTCCCGGACGTGTACCTCGACGACGCGCACGGCTTCACGCTCGCGTTCAACGCCGGGGTGCTCTTCGTGCGCCCGTCCGCGGACTCGTTCCGCGCGCTCGTCGCGCGCATGGACACCGCGGACTACCCGCGCACCGAGGCCGAGCAGGCGTTCCTGAACGTGTTCCACGGGCCCGACGCCGTGCGCCTCCCGTACGTGTACAACGCGAACACGGCGATCAAGCTGCGCAACCCGCGCCTGTGGGCGAGCATGCAGCCCGAGATCCGCATCATCCACTACACGCTCGGGAAGCCCTTCTGGCGGGGCGTGTACGACGAGATCGGGCTCGAGGACATGGACGCGACCGTGCGCCGGCGCGCGAAGACGGAGTGGGGCGGCAAGTTCGAGGAGGAGATCCTCGGGTGGGGGCAGGCGTGGCGGGACACCGAGGAGGCCCACCGGCCGCGGATCGCTGAGTGCGGCTGGAGCTCGACAGCGAGGAGTCCGTAGTCCCTGAGGGCGAGTCGTTGCCCGCATACACCGGGAGAAGAGGTCGCTGGGGCACCGTGGGGGTGGTCGACCATGCCTCCACGTCGTGCGCGCCCGGGGACGGTCTCTGGCATGTTCTTTCTGGGTGGTCGCGTGGATGATGTTTTGTATTCACGAATCGCATAGCAGACGTCAGCGGACGTGGATGCAAGTGCGAGATATATCCTTGCATACTACTTACGACTTACGATACACGCACACTTATAATCTACGAACGCATATAGACACAGTACGTAGTCACTGTATACCCAGGATTTTCTCGATGCCGCTTCCAGACGACGATTGCTGGCGGTCCACACTGCCTAGAAGGAGCCCTCGGACTTCTCACAGGCACACTAGGTTCGTCACAACTCTCCGGCGCGTAGGGGGTCCTGGTACGAGACTAACAGGCACACAGCGATCGAGAAGAGGTGTAGATTTGTTTAATTGCAGCGCATTACCTAACAAGTCCAGTCTACTAACTACTAGCGATAATCAAACAGCATAAACAGCTACTCCAGTACAACAAGCAAAGCTCCAGGAGGGGAGGGGAGGGGGGTGACGAGGGGGAATAATCGGACGGGGGTAATATCATCTGGGTCGTACGCGTCATCGACGGTCGTCAGAGGTGGTACAGACCAAGCACTGTAGGCCCCACCATGCAGGGGAAGGGGAGGGAAGAGGGAAAGGGAAGAAGGGCAGGCGAGGAGCTTAATGCTTCTCGTCGTACCGGCCCTCGCCGATCTCGTTCAGCTCGTCCTCCTCCGCGTCGAGGCGGCGGTACTGGAAGTGGAAGATCGTGCCGGCGCAGAACGCGAGCACGCCCATGACGCCGTAGTTCCACACGAGCAGCGGGTCCTCCGAGAGCGCGACGAACGCCTCGCCGAGCGCGGCGGAGAGCGCGCTCTGGAAGAGGAACACGGACATGACGAGCGAGCGCATGTTCTTCGGGGCCTTCGTGAACGCGTACTCGAGCCCGGTGATGGACGCGAAGATCTCGGACAGCGCGAGGAGCACGTACGCCGGCGTCTGGATCCACACGTTCAGGTCCGACGTGAGCGGGGTGTGGTCGTCGGCGCGGCACGTCGAGACCTGGTACCCGCACGGGTTGCGCTTGTAGATGAAGTGCTGGACGACGGTGGCGTAGACCATCGCGGCGGCGCCGAAGTAGAAGCCGAGCGTGATGCGCCTTATTGGGCTGAAGCGGATGCCGGCACGGCGGAGGGCGGGGTAGATGAGCAGATCACAGATGGGGATGAAGATGATGAGAGCGATGGGGTCGAGGTTGGAGAGAATGTCGTTGGGGAGGCCGTTGGTCACCATAGTCGCGGCCTGCGACACCAAGTTGTTGTTCAGCTGGTTGTAGGTGAGCCCTATGGAGACGATAGAGTGAGCTGCGAAATCGGCGCAGGAACGGGACACACGTACAGTAGATAGGGAACCATGCGAAGACACTGCATGCCTTGAAGCCACGCTTGACTTCTTCGACCCACTGGTCATCGAAGTTCATCCAGCCAGGGCGGGACTCATCGCTGTAGTGGCTGGGCTTAGCAGAGTCCCAGAAGTCGGGTGCCCTCATGTTCTTGATGGTCTGCGCGGGGTTCCACGACCACCTGCCTTTCGTCGCCTGACGGAAAATGCGGAGGGACTGGGCAAGTACCGAACCAGAAGGAGGCGAGCGGGTGTACATGTTACGACCGAAGAAGAGGACCACAGGGGCAAGAAGGAAGACGACGGTGGGGAGGGTGTATGAGAGGTAGAAGCCGACGTACTAGATAAAAGCATACAAGCAGGGTTATATACGAGTCCATGCGACAGTAGTATAGAGACATACCTTCTCCGAGTACACCATGGTGATCTGACCGATGAGCGCACCGACGTTAATGAACATGTAGAAGTACATGTAGATCTTCTGGGTGGTCACCATGGGGTCGACAATGACACGTTCACCGGCCCTAGTGTGGCCAATGAACAGTTTCGAACGCTTGTATTGCTCAGCGACGAGAGGCGAGATGCTGGACTTGAAACCGCCAGTACCGACTCCCATCACGATAATTGCGATGAGGAACACAGCAAGAGAAGCCTTCTGGTTTTCGATGACACCGGGCAATGCGGACGCGATGAGGAGAACGTGTCCGACGAGCGCGATCACAACGGCTATACAGACGGTCTTGTAACGACCCAAATGGGCGTCCGCGATGTATGCGCCGAAAAGAGGAATGACATACACCCTGGTGAGGCGGTGAGGATTGAATATTGAGCCCGAAGCTGCTACGGCTAAGATCGGCTCACCAGAAAGTGTTGAAGGTACCGATACCAGTCGAGGCACGCTGGCCCATGCCGAGTGCACCAGGCTGATCCAGGGACGAGCCTGTCTTGGAGGGCAGCGGTTGTTGGATGAAATTGGTCTGCAGCGTTAAAGCATGGTGAGCGGAAATTCCAAGACAACCGAAAGTGGAGGCATTTGAAGAGGCTGCAAATGAGCGTCGATCACAGGGAAAGCAAAATCGGTTGACTTTGACAAGTCGTGGTTGACATATGCGATGCCTCCCCGGAAAGCGACACAGTTCATAGGTGCATATATGCGGAATTGGCGAGGGATAAAGATGGGATACTCACGAAGACGACGGTGGAGCCGTAGTAGGAGAACCGTTCAGCCAACTCACACGTGGCGATCACTGTCGGGAAGAGAATGAGTTCCGAGGGGGGAGTTGTAAAGAGTAGGGAGGACTCACGGTATGCGCTCCATGGGAGGGAGTCGGCGACGCGACGGAGGGTCTGCTTCTCCTCCTCGTTGGGGAACTCGAGGCCATCATGGATGCCATCGAGTTCGTGCTCGCTGGTGGAAGGAGCGGGGCTGATGCCCTTTTTCTCCAGCTCAAGCTCGTCGTGCTTGGCCTCTGCGAGGCCGGCGAGGATGTCCTTGTCTGCCTGAAGACCAGCCATTGTTCGCGTGCGCAACTCTGGGGGGAGAAGAGTGGACGGAGGGGAGTCTGGCGACGCGTCGGGGGACGGGAGACGACTCTGGGAGAAGAGTCGAGGGAGCGAAGCTGGGGAGCGATAACGGACGCGCGAGCGTTATAACGAGAAGTACACATGGTGCAGCCCATATGGTTCTTTCCCCCTTGGCGCCCGTTGATCCAGGAACATGCTCCAGTTCTCCACGCTCATTCTTCCCATCCCCGGGCTCCTCGCCGTCGCAGCCCCAGCGCCGACATATGGCACAAGCCTCAGCCGTGCAGGAGCGCGCGGCGGACGGCGGGATGCACGAGTGACGCCAGCAGCCGGTCGCAAGATGTCGTCGGTGGCACAAGACAGAGTTGTGGCTCTCCCTGGCTCGATCGTAGTCTCGTACACTCGCCTTTCTTACAGCTGGTGTCAAAATTAATGCCCGACAAACGCCGAGCACGCAAACGCGCGAGTCGACAAAAATCTACAAGTGACAGCACAACAATTCATATCCCGGTCTGTGACAAATTATAGACAATATCTACACTCTACTAGTGACATGTGAGATCAATCTGTGAGTTTGAGAGGCCTATGCCTCTGGGAGACTTCGTACAATGACGAAGGATAGCGACACGTCTCAGGCGTCTAGCAAAGACTGCTGTAGACGCTCAGATGGGTGCTCTCAGGCGCCCAAACCTGCTCTCCAAAACATACTCTGTGTGGACGAGCACGCATGCCTTCGCCTCCTAAATGTTTCATGAAGCTTTCAAGAGCAGAAATAAAGCTTACTGAGATACCAAGGGGGATGTAGCTATTTTTTACAGAGTACACATCCGTTCATGCACAAATGTTGCGCTGGCGTGTTTTGCGTCATCAGCGTCTGTCGGGCATTAATTTTGACACCAGCTGTAGCGCCGCCACAAACAAGCAGTGCCCATTGCATGGCCTCCTCGACGCCCAGCTCGGACTCCTCTCTGACAAAACATTCTCCTTCTCTCGAGACAAGCTATCTTATGTTCCAACTTCCGACCTCTGCAGATTAAAAACACGCTACCCACCCGCCTACGAACCGTGCCTGGTCCCATCCGAGTCTGAGATCTTTCACGCTTCGAATTCTCGCAAATCTTATGAAGCCCGCTTCTTCGTACCCTTGAGACCCCTTGATGGCATAACCGGTAAGTGATAAACCCATAGTGAGCTTAGTACTTACTACTCATATATACTTACTCCTACATACCGTTCAGTCACATGTATCCCAAACACCTGCACCACAAGCTCTTAGCTCACGTTCGCATGCTGCACTGCGATCTGCCTGACACTGTCACCCCAGACGACGACCCCGTCTGAGACTACTTATCTCACCCCGTTCTGAATCTCAGGCCTTCTCTGAGTTCTCAGGCCAGTTCATCATTGTATCAATCGACCCGCGATCTGTTGCCAACAGCATGCAGGCTATCACGCGCCTTGGGTACGATACCGGTCCTCCTCGCTCCGGATTTTACCCGCCCTTGGCAATGTTGTTTGTTTGCACTGACGGCCGTTTATGTAGATGGACACGGTTTGGTCAGTGCCAGTATTACTTTCTTCAACCTGCTCCTCCTTCGCAACGAGCGGTGGTGGGGTGCGGGTTCATACTCGCACGTCTGGGTACGAGACCAGCTCCTCCAGACATCCTTATCTACGGGACGAGCGCGTGCCGTACATGGTCTAGCGGAGCGGTTGGATGTTGTGATGTTGCTGTTAGGTCCCAGATATCGCCATTCAGTGGCATTTTCGCTCAACGCCAAGCATGCACGGAGGTTTCATTCTGAATTTCTGACGCCATGTTCCGGAGGAGTGCAACAGCAGGCCACACATGCAGGTGGTGCGTCCTCCGCGAGCGCGAGGAGTCGCACCGACTATCCCGCCGCCCGCGGGCGCTCCGAAGGCTTGCTTCCGCCCGCTGCCGACAGAGCATACCGTTATCATGCCTCCGTTTAGTATGCCAGCACTTGTACCGAGCTCACCGTTCACGCAACCCCGCAGGCCGCAGGAGACCGGCGCACAGACCCTCCGACCGGCAGCTGGCTACGACCGATCTACTACGGGAGCGTTTTTTGAATTCGCTCGTCCGGCTAAAATCTGCGCTCGAAACCTCAGGCCTCAATCTCGACCCCTCTCGAACCCCGGGGCCCTCCGCACCTGCAGACGGATCAGCAAGTACTTACCATCTCCGGAGCTGGCCCCGCGCTCTACACTACTGGGGCTGATGAATATTTTCCGGGGCTGGATCTACCGGAGGGCTGCCCGTGGAGACAGTGGAGACGCAGTCCCTCCCCAGGTCCCCCCAGACCCGGTATAGTTCTCAGCGCCCGGGCCCAGCGAGCGCGATTGGTCAACATTTCAATGCCTGAGGCCTCGAAAACGCACCTGGATCCGTGCGGCGCGAACAGGCTGAGGGGGCCCGAAAACACAGCTCCTAACGCTGTCAGGTCATGACAGCCCGTGAGACCGGGCGGCCGGGTAGCATGTGGAAATTGGAATGAGCGCATTACATCCGGTGGACGGTTGGATAGTTTGTAAGTACTAGTACTGGGGAGGGGGGCCACCGTCCAAGGAGGACTGTGGAGACAAGCGACAGTTGGACAGTTGTGGCTGGCGGAACCGTGTTAGACGAGGACGTGCGAGCGGTCGTACACCTCTCTCCATTGCTCGAATCCTTCGAGCGGGACTTCGCCGCACAGGTCCGCGACGACCGTCCGTAGCTCGTTCAGGCTCTATCCATAATTAAATGAAAAAAGTCTCGTCAGCGATTGTTCGCAGTCGTGGCCGTGTGAGGTGGGGTTGTAGGATGGATACTGGGGTGGAAACAGTACTCACATGTGCCATCTGCAGAACCGCGACCACCGCCGTCGCATAAAACATGTACTCGTACGTCCCCACCGACTGCCGGAGCGCCAGCCGCGCCTTCACGTGGTCGGGCAGCGCGGCGGCGGCGTTGGAAATGTGCGCGTAGCCGCTGTGGTAGTGGAGGCGGTCGGTGAGGTTCTTGTACTGCGCCTGGTGCAGCGGCTCGCCCGTCCGGAGCGCCTGCGAGACGAGGAAGAACATGGAGATGACGTCGCTGATCTGTCATAGTCATACGGAGCAGAGTGTGCGGGTGAGCGTCCGCTGGGGGATAGCAGCGTGAATGAGCACTGCGGACACCGGGAGTACGCACGAAGTGAGGATTGAGGACGTATGTGTGCGGTAGCATTTCCTTCCGCAGGGCGGGCTCGAGGTGGGTGAGCGCATCGGCCATCTGGCAACAGCGCAAGGAAGGCGTCAGATTCTCCTCGGAGGCGCGGTGGTCCGCTACAGTACACGTACCAGGACCAAGCTTAGAAGTACGTCGTTTTGGAGATCGATGAGGCGATTGTAATCCTCTATCGGCCATGCGCCGCGGATATTGCCCTCCCACTTCGACATCGCCGTCCTGAGCCGCAGGTCCTGGATCTGCTCCGCGAGGATAACGAACTTGTCCCTCAGCTCGCCCGGCCACTGCCGCAGGATTTCGTTTTTCTTGTTGTCGGATGGCTCTGCACTACTCAGCCAGAGAGACGTGAGGTGCGAATACAGGTATGACAGCCCGGAGATGGTGGAGGCGTTCCGCAGACGGACGGCCTTGCGTCCCGACTTGGGCGGCAACATCATGAGAATGAAGGAGGCAGCAGAACCTACGGTCACATAGCAATCAGTTGAGATGTGACGAAGGGCCATTGTCGAAAGACGCACCAATCGTGACCAGCACCCAACGTCTCCATGTGACTTCCCAGCCGAGTCCCACATTGAGGGAGATACCAGGTAGGTTGCCGTCTATCCAGGAGTAGCCCATGACAAGCGTGAAGGTGGCCTTGACAATGAGTGAGAAAGGCACCCCGTACTGAGCGCGACAAGAGAACTCACCCCAGTCATGAGCACACCAACGAGATACTGCGGAGGAGAGTACAGGCGGAAAAACAATAGCACCAGCAGGAATGCCGCCGCGATCGCGGCGAGGCCATAAGGATTCCCGTTGCCAGTGCCGGCACCTGGGCGATAGGGTGTGAGTCATACAGCCAGCCATGTGCTCATCCATCCACGTACCAATGTACCAGCAGACCATCCCTAAGATAGCGCCAACAAATGTGCCACCAAGACGCACGGCATAGCTGCGAACGATTAAATTAGCGAACGTCCAAGATTATGTGTAGAGACGCTGCATACTTGAAGACTTGGTCTGACGCGTAGATGTTCATCGTAGTCTGGGCCATGATCAGAGCCCTAGAAAGCGTATATGAGGACCGGCGGGTTATGAACAGGGAAATGGCATACCAGACACCTCTCTGCGCGTAGACGAAGCCTGGAGAAGCATCATGAGCTCTCATCATAAAGTTGGAATCAAGTCGCGAACCATACCAGCGCTCGACTTGATTACACCCGGCAACCATAACGCGATGGTGACGACGACGTATCTGAAAGTGAACTGAAGACGCGGTGGTCAGTGACCCAGCAAGAACACACCTCGGACCATACGCACCAATGCTTCCGGAGTCTTGGTCCACTTGTACACCTTATGGATGAGGTTCGCAACGCGCTGCAATGTGTTCTTAGGAGGTCTACTGTCAGGGTCGAGCTCTGCAGGGCGATAGCTCAGTCAGACTGTTAGTGAATGCGAGCCCGTTGGTAAAATACTTACTATATCTCTTGCTATCCTCGGCTTCGATCGTCTCCTCCGGCTGTGTGTCCTCGCCGACAACATGTTCGCCGTCGGTCCCGCCACGCGCGCTGAGCACCTTCCACAGCGCGCGCATACCCTTCGGGAACCACAGCTTGGCCTTAGTCCGCTTCATGGCCGTGTGGCTCACATTCTCCGCGAGCGCGATGATAGCACTGGACACCGTCATCAGGTTTGAGGTGAAAACGTAAGCCGTATACAGCGAGCGCATCGGGAGGGTCTTCATGGAGCCGGCCTCCTCCTTCTCGAAGAGATGCTGGTACGGCTGCAACAAGAGGAGACGCTTATCGGTTTTGAAGTCTTCCATTGCGGAGTGGAGGCGGGTCAACGCGCGGTCGAGCTCGACGAGGCGGGCGTCCTGCTCGAGGGTGCCACGCTTGTACCTCTTGGTGTTAACGCAAATGATGAGATCCTTTAACGCAGCGAGCACATCGATGCCCGCAGAGCGCAGGTCGGCGGTCGATTCGCGGATGGTCGGGAGTAGGTCGATCAGGCGGACATGATGCTCAGCTTCGGCAGCGACGTTGCGTTCGCGGAACTGACGAAGGAGAAACGTGTCGCCCAGGGTCTCACTGCTTGACGTAGACTCAGCAGTGGAGTCTGTATCCTCCTGCTTGGGCTCAGCAAGCGACAGCGGGTGCGCCACTAGTTTTGCGAACTGGTTGAGTGCGCCTGCAACCCCGAGGTGAGCGATCATGAACGGTATTGTTGAAGGGTTAGCACCAACCTAGTCGTACTGCGACTTGTTGCATCGGCTCCAGCAGTTCTTGTACATCTTCTCCGTTCCATCTGCCCCAGCTGAACTCAAGGTTGAGCATTTGCTTCTGCGAGACGACTGTTATCTCATATCAGTAAGTGGTCAGTCAGATCAGTTCCAAAACCACTCACGTTGTTGCAGTTGAGTCAGCGTACTGACTCTCACCATTGCGACCTTGGTTGCAAGAGGACTACCAGCAGTCAGGTCGTGCGGATCGGACACCAAGACTTCGTCTTGCAAAGTGAGCATGCCCTTGAGACACTCGAGCAGCCCAGCAGATGAAGATAGGTAGGAATGATTCATCGTTTCTGGGAATGCGAATACGATGAAAACGAGCGCAATCGCTATATAGCATGCTACCGAGGTCAGCAATGAGTTGAGGAGCGTATATTGAGCGAACGGGAAGAGAGGGCCATAGCTCTAAAGCAAAGGTGAGTTCTATAGCAGAGACTCCCAGACGGGAAGCTACTTACGCAGAATATATCGATAGCGATTGTCCCAAATACACTCATTAGCGTGAGTTTTGGCGCATAGGCTCGGATTAAGGCAAACAAGAAGCATCCAAATCCGAGGAACACTCCATAGATTACCGTAGAACTACGAAAAGTATACGTTCGGCATTAGTCTTTGACAAGCTATGTGACGAGGACATACCCGGTATCCAAGAAGTCACCGTTAAAGATGCCGGCGCGGAACAGTGCTTCAGGATTTGCGAGTCCCGCAGCGCTACATGGCGATGTTTGTGAGCTTAAGTGTTTTGTGAGTACAAGCGAATTCGAGGCGAGGCGCACCTTTGGGCCTCCTTCTGTAGAGTCTGTTGCACAAGGGTCTGATCTCGCACTGTGAGCGCCGCTTTCATCGCAGCACAGGATATCGCCCAGCCTAATGCAACACCGAGTACAAGGGTGGTCGTGACCTACGTGATGTGAGTAACATATACTCATACCAGAGGCACTCCTTGACACTCACGATCATGAAGAGCTGGACTGGCATATTTGGTGGGAGCATGATGCTCAGTAACAGCGAGAAGAACGCACTAGTTTGTTGAGCCCAACAGCTCATGCTGAACGTGCCGAGCTAACGGTAGACTCACGTATTTCCCAAAGTCGCCAACGACTTGTCAGGCAGCATGATCACGAAGCACACCCATGCTACAACCCAGCACCTCAATAACACCTTCCACGACTTCCACGATTGCACGTTTGACGATATCCATGGCGGTAGCTTGTCCCAGGAAGTCTTTCCGTTGGAGTCCGGAGGCAATCCAGAGCCTGAGGACGTCTTGCTCTGCACCTTCTCGCTAGACATTGACGGCGAGTAAACAGGTTGTAGGGCCGGCGTCCACCAAGGAAGAGTGCGAGGAAAAGACGGGATTATTCGACGACAATGACAAGGCTAGCGAGGTGTCCAAGAAGAGAATGAAGACAGAGAGTGAATTGGGGTGCAAAGAAGATCAAAGTTCGAGACTCGAGTTTTACATGTGAGGATATGTAAGGACGTCCGAAGTTCGAACTTTGAAGTGACCGCTATCAACCATTCTTGTGTCAGCGGGCCGCGCGACATCACCAATCCGTCTCGCCTACCGACCTCTACCTACTCGTGCGCGCGAGTCTGCGTGAGTAGTTGGGCCGAACGATAGCTCCGACAACAAAGTTAAACTCAGAGGCGGGGAGCACCAGGGGAGCACTGAGCAGGACATGGTCGATGACGTTGCAAGGGTATCTTGTCGGGCGCATCCGTCGGCGTCGGGCGGATATTGTAATGATAATATAATCACCGGCCGCTCCATCACTAGTTTACGACCCGTGGCTTTGCCACTCGAAGTTTCGCCTTCGGCTCATTGTCCAAACATGAGGAGCGTGCACGAAGGCTTCGCCTCCAGATATAATTATTATTCAATGTAGCCAGAGTGTGCATAAACTCGGATTTTATACATGAGCATTTCAAGTGATTGTTTTAGTACTGGTCGAATTTGCATGATCATAGGCTATGGCTCTGACAACTTGAATAGCTTTGAGTATTTGAACCCGTTAATTAGTGACGTTGCGAACAGTGACTTGTCATTATAGTATTGTGTGCAACCCGTTCCTAACTGAGTGAACTTGGCCCGTCAGGTACCCTCATCTTATAGTGAGTTATCGGATTCTATACTTATCCCGGCATGTTTGTGCTCTTAATGTACCTGTGCCCGTGAGGTATGTGGACCTAGTACTGAGTACTCTTACCTGGGCCCGTGCCCGTGAGGCACCGAGGATTGCCTGTGGTGTAACATGACTGGAGTTAATGCTTATACTACTTACCCACCTATTACTAACTTTATACTACATTTTTTGATTATTCAAAATGTATGCTATTATACCCATACTACAGAGATTTGTTATTAAACCCCTGAGTGAGCCCGACGGCAGGATTCGCCTCGCAAGCTCGGCGAGAGACAGTCAAAGTCCTCGCCCGAGGGTGCCTCGCAAGCTCGGCAAAGACAGTCGGGCAGAGGGCCTCGCAAGCTCGGCGCGCCAAACAGGGCCTCGCAGGCTCGGCAGTACCCACATGGCAGCCACATGGCACCACGTGGCGTAAACGCCCCCACGTCCCATTCTTTATAGATTAAATATCAATATATGTAGTTTACTTACTGATCCCCAGTAAGTTTAAGTACTTACTAGTACTTACTTACTAGTAATCTAGTGGCTTTGTAGTCAAGTTCTTGCCGTTAGTACCATGTAGTACTAGTAGTAAGTAGTAGTCCTCTATATGACCTTGACTACTACATTACTACGAACGAATTAGTACAACTACCTATAGGATCCTTGTATTATAGACTTGCTAGATAGGTAGACTTGCAACATATCTAATCAATGATGTATGCCACTATGCCATGCTAGAGTCGCTGGAGAAGTTACTAGTTACTAGTACTACCACACCCCATGGATTCCACAGTGACTAAGTGGAATTCGGAGTCAAGCGGCGGCCACACTGATTCCCTCATTCATCAGTGTCTGCTAGATAACAGCCGCAGTACTCGCGAGGAAGTCGGGGATGTGAGTAGTATGTCAATTCTGAGGGTCGTAGCACATTTTTACTACGACTGCGATCTACGGGGAAGGTTGTGTTGAGAACCGAACCGCGTGCCATAACTGTGAATGGCATCAGGGTACTTGGCGATATGGTGCCACATACCGAGACGGCTATGTTCGCACACGGCTCGCTCTCCGACAACGTTTCGTGGCACAGGTGCGGCGATAGTAGTAGTGTTCAAGAGCCGACAGATGATCGGAGGATTGTGGTTTGCGTGGTCGAACTGTCGGGGCTATTGGGTACATCGGTGAAACTCTGATATCCTATATTGTAAGGAAAAGAACCTTAAAAGGAGAAGCGCAAGATCACATGGACTCACTGACATGGACGATATGCTGAGCGATGGAAGATTGCACCATGAACTAATCAATTGCGCCAAATCAGTTGACAACAACGGGGCTGAAAATATCTACATACGCGAAGAGACGTACATATGGATACGTGTGTTGAACCAGACAGCTTCGAAGTTGACAATATTCGTGTCGTGGCATGCCGTGTGGGACCGTTTGAGCTAGACCATCGATATCGCAAGGTAGTGACGAGGGAGTCACTATCGCTGGTTCTGTGAATTGAGAAGAGTGACGCGCGCAGTCAGGAAACCTTGTCACGGCATGGCGCTTTGGAGACGCTGCATACGTACCTCCTCGTGGCTATAGGTAGCACCTGGTGGCCGTTTGGAGACGTAGAGAACGATGGTCAGGGTAGTCCACTCTCATGGCGCACCACATGGACGTAATTGACCGTTGGTATTGCTTCCACTCCGGACTCTCGACCGCATGGTCATCACCTATATAGCGCCAGAGTCGAAGGAGGTTTCAGCTTCACTACTAGATGCTACACGTCGCGTGCCTGCTCTTGTTCGAAAAGCCTCAACGTTCGTCATATGACATCTGTGCTTGACGACGAACAGATCAAGGGGCTCGTGTCGACCCAACGGCCCAACATGCCTCAAGGCATACGGTGAATATGATAGCGGACGGAGATGAGTACGCCCGGTCAGATTGACGCGGTAAATGTTTCCTGAGGGACGCACCTGACTTGAGGCTGCTGTACGGCAGAGACAACTGTCGTCTGAGACATTCAGAAGTAGTCTAGTAGGTAGACATCGTTCTATGTTAGCCTCGAGGAGGTGTACGACTCTCCCGGGATAGATAGAAGTCGACATCGTCAGCTGTCAAGGTGATCTCCGAGGAGGAGCTATAGACTCGCGGGTAACGGCACCTGTAGATGTACGTAGTATGGACGCTAACAGCGCCCATGCTTGCATCTCGACCGGTGATAGGTGCCTTGAGGAGCCTGGACAGGCTATGCGCCGCCGCGGGCGTGCTCGCCGATTGAGTCTCGGCAGATGGAGGTGTGGAGAGTCCGGACTATGACTCATACGCCACGTAGTCGGAGTCCAGTATCTGGAGGACAACCTGGACAAGAATATGATGAAATAGCAGCCCGGAGGTTCTGAAAATGGAGCACCTTCACCCCTCTAGAGAAGTTGATGACTGCGAATGCGTGAGTAGCGTGGAACTTTCGTAAGTCGCGGAGACGGACGTCTCGGAGATCCGACCAAATAGCATTGATCGTAGATATCTTCTTCATCCTCATGAGAACCGATTGAGACCGTGTAGGATGCAGTGGCAGGTCGTCTTCCATTTCTGCTCCGATATCCGGCTTTTCTTGCTTCTAGAATAGTACGTTATTGCGCATAAGGTCAGGGAGATGCGTCCTTTACAACGGCAATAAGCACTGCGAAGCGTGCTCAGTTTCGTCTTCCGTGCCCCGCAGAGATCGGTCGTTGTGTGTTCGGCCGTCACCAGGCTGTGGAACCGCCACTTTCTTGCGCTAAATACCTGGACCGCCATGAAAGGCTATGGATGAAGTCAGTAGGATATTAACAGAGACACTTGCTTTGTGTAACGGTTCTGAAGGATACCTATCTAGAAAGTCATCCTGTGTGAGGCAGTACGCGATAGTATGACACGTGGGAAAGCGTGACGCACCTGCGTCCCTAAAGCGGCAGAAGCTGTGTTGACGTGTTGCCGCTTAACCATTCTCATCCATGGCCTCAACAGTTGACTTTCTCGAGTTTCTTCTTCCTGAGCATTATAGGAAGGCCCCCTTTGTATGGGAATCAAGGTAAGCATCCTGTAACATGGCCTGGGCGACATCGCGAAGTCTACAGCGGCTGTCAAACTCCATCCAAACTGCATGCCTCGAGCCATCTACCTGATCCAAGGCTGTCCAGCTAGAGTACCCTCGAGCTCATGAGTCAAAATCTAATCTTCTATCCGGAGCCGTATACTGAAATATCAGTCTAGGTGCTGAATGGGAAGATCTTGTGGCAACCGATGTACCAGGGATGCCATTTTAGGCCCCCTCCCGTGAAACGTAAAATATATTCCGGAGCGTGGACTCCCGCCTGCCGAAGCTGATATTTCGGACCACATCAGCACCTCTTCGGAGGAGAATTCTTGCGCCGCTCATCAGATACTTTCTTGTCACCGCGCTATTCACGCCAGCGCGGCTGCGCCCGGAGCCTGTTTCCTCGCAATAAGAAGATGAGCACTAAACAGGGCTACCCCCATCCCGACATGTCTTCCTCCTCAATCACTCTCTACGACATACGCTCGACAATACCGCAACCATGGGCACCCAATATTTGGCGTGTAAGGTGCGTATATAACATTCTGATATTTTTCTGCCAGGGTTTCACGGGATCTCAGGTTCATTCTAAACTACAAACGGCTCCCATACCGCACTGTGTGGATAGAATTTTCGGACGTTGAAGCGACGCTCCTTGCGCTCGGGGCTCGGCCGACGTACAAGCCTGACGGTCGTCCGGTCTACTCGCTACCTGTCATCGTCGATCCTTTCCGCTCGAGAAACGCACCTATAGTCCTCTCCGACGCCGACATCATTGCCGACTACCTTGAGGCCACATACCCTGCCCGCCCTATATTCCCCGAGGGCTCTCGCGCCCTCCAGGCCCTCTTCGTCTTCTACGTCCAGGACATCTTCGTGAAACCACTCCTGCCCATCCTCGTCCCCCTCACACATCAACGCCTTCCCGAGCGTAGCCAGGCCCACTTCAGACATCCAGCTGTGCCCACACCGCCTCCTGGTGGTCCTGTCGGCCCTCAGCGTGAGCAGGCTTGGGCCGCGGTTAAGGAGCAATTCAATCATCTAGCTGGCATACTGGACAAGAACTCGTTCGGCGGCGACGGCGTTGTCACCATGGGCCGTGAGGTGACCTATGCCGACTTCGCATTGTGCTCAGTCCTGTGAGTGACTGGTGTTTCATATGTGTAGAAGACCCAAGCTGATACCCTTCCTAGTATCTGGGTTGAGAAGGTTTCCCCGCACGACTGCTGGGCGAGGATTCGTGAATGGAACGGCGGCCGATGGGCACGACTGTACGCCCGTTGCAGAGAGTACATGGACGTATGTTGAGGAACACTCCATTACACCGAAAAGTATGCTTGTATATTATCCACCTTTCCTCTCATGTTCGTGGCAGTTCCATCTAGATTTCAATAATCCTTGAAAAAACAAATAATAATGCTGTATGGCCGAGAAGCACGAGCTGAGCGCAAAGGGCCGCTCATACTGGGGTGCTGTGAGGTTCTCTCGGTAATCGCGGACTGATTCCGCCTAGCCCTTGAGGCCTTGAGGCGCGATGCTTTGCGATATCATGCTGAGTTCCTCTTTGTGACACAACAGGCAAGGTTTTGCGCCCGAGGTGGCTCGAGGCGCATTATTGTCATGTCGAAATTTATTTCATTTGACATGCCAGACAGCGTGGCTTCAATCCTGTACATTGGGATCGGTTTCCACGCCCGTCGTCGATCCATAAGACGCCTTCCAAGTCCGAGTCCAAGGCAGAGGCTGGCAATATTGAAGCCTGCCATCCATTGTCATGATCAGTGATGGAAAGGTGCCGTTGCGCCCCAACAGTTCCGAAGGCAGTACGTAACTACTCACTAGGTATACCAGTTGCGGCTCGGAGTATTACAAGGCTGCAGATCGAATGGAGTTGAGTAGCAATCGGGAAGAGATACATGTACATAGGATTCCGAATGTTGATGAGCATGTGCGAGCGTGAGCTTGAGGATGCCAATGTGCGGGGCACCTATGTAAGTAAGTTGAAGTTCCGTCACGGTGCGGATCACACCAAGTCACATTGTGCCTGGATCGGCTGCCCCCGACGGCCACGTGAAGTTTCCTTCTTAAGCGGTAGTAATAGGTAGTAATGTTAACGTCGGTAGAATGTTGATGAGGGGCCGAGATAAGTAACTTTGTATTGACTCCAAAGAGAGACTTCAATTAGGCAGCTAGTAAGATCGTTCCGTTGGTCGTGCTACTCCTCTCCTCCTCATCCGACTGACATGCAGCAATGCTGTCACCCTCTGCCTCCTCGTCCGCAGTGACTATCCCCACGCCGGGTAAATCAATCTTGAAGCGTCCTCCTCCCCCTCAACAGTCGTTCTTCTCGCTCGCACGACTATCCAAGCTACTGCCTACTCAGAACCAACAACTCACCTCTACCGACGATGAGGCCAGCACGCTCAAACGGGCACATTTTATCCTTCCGGAGATGACTACTGTCTATCCTATCATGGCGGCGAATCCACCATCGACGCCAAGCCTGAAGGAGGAGAAGAGGTCTATCGAGGAACGGGAGCTCGAACGCAGGAGGCGTGTTGTCCGCGGCAATAGTGTCTCGATTAACTCATGCGCGGACGATGACTGGTGGAGTATGGACAAGGTTGAGGCATTCTATCGGGAGTGCTGTATTGGTCGGGAAGAGGCACCAGACCCCGCTATATCCACTGCGTTCAAGGTATGTCTGCAGTATTGTACAGCGACCCAAGCATCAGGCGCAATCATCTTGTATACCATCACCTACGGGAGCCGGTCTTCAAATCGTGATGTCGCCTGTTGGTGTTGCTGCTAGTATACCTGTCGTGCTGATGGATTGTAACGCGGTTCTAGCGTGGAGGTGGTGCGCATCCAAGAACGGTCGACCTATCCGGAATACAACTCACCTTCGGAATCGCATCGGTCTTGTCTGACGTGTTCACGATTGAATGGGGTCTCCGCAAGCTGGTATTCAAGGAGTGCGATCTCGATGAGCATGTAAGTTGGACACTGTTCGCGCGGCGTGTTCCAAAGGCTAACTTGACCTACAGACCTTGAAACCTATTCTGCATTCCTTGCTCATCCCCAATACCCTCACCTTTCTATCGGTAGCCTCCAATAGGCGCATGAAAGGGCCTGCCTTTCGTGTTATTGGGGCCTATCTATCGAAAGCTAGAGGATTACAGTTCCTGGACTTATCCCAGAACGCGCTCGACAAGAAGGCAATCGAATACATTGCAGTGTCACTTCCTGAAGCTCCGACTCCTGGACTGGTGTCATTACGGTTGGACGACTGCTCGCTCAAACCGCAAGCACTTGATGCGCTGGGTGAGTGTTTGTTCACACCTCCCGCCCGACTTGTCCTCATTCCCCGTAGCGCATGCTGTACGGAAGTCTTCACTGCGCAATATCTCCCTACGCCATAATCGTATCAGTGCAACTGGTGCTGTCGCTATCGCTCTAATGATCAAGGATTACCCCGACCGCTTCCCTTCCATGAACGACGGATCGGTACCGCCGTCGCCGTCGAGCATCACATCTAGTATATCTTCGTTTAACTCGCCTCCCCCGACACCCATCTCCGCTTCGCGTACCCTTCCGGTTATGAATGGTACGAATGGTACGACCACTCCTCCGCCAAAGGCAGGTCCGATTCTCCCGCCACCCCGACACCCGTTAGCTACTCCACAGACAACATACACCCCTTATATACCTCGCTCCCGACGCGGCCCGACGGGGGCACCTACCCCAGGTCACACGAACCCCTTATCACCTTCCGGAAAGCCAATACCCATCATTGCCTCTTCAGCCCAAGGAGGCGTGATAGCTCGTCATCCGGTTCCTCCTCCTCCTACTCACCCGAATGGTGCCACTCGAGGATCAGAAGCTCCCCTGAAACATGGACCTAGCGTCGCACTCCTGGAGCAAGTCCGTGCTTTGGACACTCTACCGCGGCTTGGCGCGCTGCAAACGCTCGACTTGAAGGGCAACGATATCCGGACCGGTATCACGTACATTGCTCAGGTTCTGAAGCGCAACAGGACACTCAAGGTGCTTAACCTGAGTGAGAATAAACTCGATGTGATGGGACTGACTGCGATTGCTGAAGCCTTGGTGGGTGCGAGCACGATTCGTCAGACGCCATCTACTCACTTCGCATCACCTTTTACAGAAATACAACTCCTGTCTGGAGACTCTCGACCTGAGCAAGAACCCCTGTTGCGGCCCCGGTCTAGAAGGAGTACGTATGGTTATTTCTCATTACACGTAGGGGTAGATACCGACCGGCCACACAGATTCAATCGTTAAGGACGGCATTCACACTCAACAACGCCCTGAAACGATTATTCTTGTCGACCACTTCCATGACTTCCGCAGGCGCCATTGCTCTCGCTGAGTTCCTTCCAGAGTCATCCTCCTTACTACATCTGGATCTCACGATGAACAACCTTGACCTTGCTGGCGTGATGGCGTTAAGCTCGGGGCTCAAGGCGAACCACGTTATGCGTTGTCTGGATCTCAACATCCCTCCCAGTGATGAGGAAATGGCCAGGTGCGTGCGAGGCTCTGTGCATAAACGAGCTGAAGTTCCTTAGTATAACACCAGGATGTGTCGCGATATTCTCGAGTCTTGCGTTCGGAACACGGAAGAGGCTGAGAGAGCCTCTCATGCTGGATCGGGCGGAAGGGGCGAGGCTAAGGGCGTTTGGGGTATGCTTGAGCAGAGCGAGCTGGCAAAATCCATACGCCAGGACGACAAGAAAAAGGTTGATGAGCAAATTGACGTTCCGTCTCCTCATTCTCCAGCCTCAACTAACATATGGACCCCTGCGGAACAGACCGAATTCGACCTCGTATCTCAGGCTCGTGCTCGCAAGAGCCAGCTGGAGGAACTGTCCTCGCGCTCGCTGCCAAGCTCGCCTTCGTCAACGCCTGCGTCGCCTACCCCCAGCCTCGATGCGGAACTCATCGAGTCGACACGCGAGATGATGAAGTCGATTGTCTCTACGATAGAGAGGACGGCTGACCCGGCTCGCCTGGAAGTCCTGCTCGCTCTCAACGACGACTTGATGGCGCTTCTGGGCCGACTTGAGCAAAAGCCCGAAGGGTTGAAACTTCAAGGGTTGGGGCTCGAGACCGGGGTAGCTGGGGGCAACGGTCACATCAATCATTCGCCGGAAGTCAGTACAACGGATCCCCAAGAGGAAGAACTTTCTGAAGACGACGAACCGCTCACGCCGCGCGTCGACAAAGGAAAGGGTCGCGCAGAACCGGAGCCCGAACCTGTCGAGAGCATTCTCAGCCCCACCTTCTTGATTTCGGAGTCTGATGATGAGGACGGCGAAGGCCCCGCCATATCGTCAGAGGCAGAAGACTTGGTGTCTCCTACAGACCTGTGAGTGCCTTGTCAGGATACCTATCTACCATATGATGTTGACGTTTCTGTTAGGTCTCGGATGTTGGTCGAAGAGGAGGGCGAGGTCTTCAGGAAGGGCGCCGTATTACTCACGACAGAAGAAATGGAAGGGGAGTACGACGGCGAGGAGCTACGGAAAGAGGTGCGCGCATCCTGTACAATTGTGTCGTTTCGGCAGCCAACAGCTCATCATCGTGAAAAGTTGCTGGAAGCAATGGTCGAACGGCCTCCTCCTCGGATGGTGGACGAGTACGGCGCGGAGAGTGGAATTCCTCTGGAACCTCCCCCACCATCACCCCAAGAGCTAAAGAAGCCTTCGCCCAGGCCGTACATTCGGCGTACCCGCTCTTCCTCCTCGACCCTATCGATTGATAGTCAGGGCAGCCAGAGCAGCCAGAACGGAGCGTCACCTATAGAGAGGACCAACAGTCTTCCTGGCACCATGGTGTCAAGCCCCATCTCGCCCTCTACGCCTAAGCCACTATCACTAGCTAGGAGAGCGTCCGAAAGTTCTATACAGGAATCAGACGAACCAAATCCGTGATGGTGAGCAGACCCGTCCACGTTTGCCGTATATTCAAAAACCTAACCTGTGTAGGAGGTAGTAGTATTCATATTAGTCTACGAGCGGGGTGCCCATGCAGACTTGGATGTTCATGGACTAGTCACTAGTAGCAATCTCTCAGCATTCCACTCTTCAGATGCTCTTGCATACGCACCATCATGTCTCTTCTAGTGAAGCTTTGATTGATTTACCTTAGATACATTATTTTCTGCCGTTGGCAGCTACAGTGCAGGTTGTAGTTGTTATTATACAGCTTGCTATCATGAACCGCAACACATATGTCCTCGATATTCCTATCCAACTCTCTCTGAAGCATAGGAGGAGCCGTGATCGTATGTCTACGAATACTACGGTCGCGCCTGGGACTGGATCCCATCTCTGCCACCCTCTCCCACCATGAGAACACCGACTATCACCTAGCTCGCCACAACAACGGAAGCCATTCACTACATGTGCCAGGCTTGAGCACATGTCTCGCCTGACCCCTGCCTGAACCCGAAAAAACGCGCGGCGAAGCACGCTAACCATGGCCGGTATGTACATAATCAACATTCTGGGTGCCAGAGCTGGGACGGTGCTCAGGCACCCACCACCTCGCTTTCTCTCGCACCACCATCACCCCGCATCATGGCACCTCGCGCGAAAGCATCCACGGAGGCTTCTGAGCCCACTAGGCGGTCCTCGCGCATTTCTGCGCAACCTAAGAGCGAGCCGGTGGAGGAGAAGGCTGTCAAGAAAGCCGCTCCGAAGACGAAGAAGAGGACCGTCGACGTGGATGGCGGCGAGGGCGGCGAGGATGTCCCCGCTGTCAAGAAGGTGAATCCTCTTATTATTGGATTGCTTGTCCTATTGTAAGCTATGAAGATGTGCTAATGCGACTGGCCTCCTGCAGAGCAAGGGGGACAAGTCTTCGGAGGGCGAGGAGGTTACGGGTGATGAAGACAAAGCCGATGGTTTGTTTTCACGCGTTGGAACTTCGCGACGATGAGAAGAGGAGAGCTGATGATGCAGTATAGCTGCTCCTGTTCTCGGGTCGATCGACGTCGGAGATGTGCTGCCTTCGTACACGTTGAAGAACGAGAAGGACGAAGATGTCGATGTAGCTACTCTCACCGCTGAGAAGGGCGTCGTCCTCTTCTTGGTGCCCAAGGCAGACACCCGTACGTCCAGTCCCAAATGCTCAGATAGCGCAGTGCGAAGCTCACCTGGCCTGTTCTTACAGCTGGCTGCACACAACAAGCATGTGGTTTCCGTGATAGCTATCCGGACTTCACCTCGTCGAACTTCGACGTGTACTGCTTGAGTGCGGACAAACCTGCTGCGCAAAGCAAGTGGCAAACCAAGGCAAGTGATAAGCTATTCCAGGGACTGGTACCGTGGGGGATGCTGACTGGCTGATGTTCACAGAAAGAGCTCCCCTACCCGCTCCTGTCCGATCCCAAGCGTGTGCTGATCACTGCGTTGGGCGCGGGCGAGGGAGGGAAGACGAAACGCAGCCACTTCATCTTCGAGAAGGGCGGCAAGCTCGTTGATAAGAAAGTCCCCGTCAAGCCCGCGGATAGGTGCGTGACGTCCGATATGTGCAGGTAGTCTCTGTTGCTCAGTGTCGTATCTAGCCCGAAGCTTGCCTTGGAGTTTATCAAGACGCTCACGTCGGAGGCGTGAACTATTGTACTCGATCCCTCAGGCTTCTGCGGGTTGTTGTACCTATACATCATGCTGTTGTAACATCGCTGTCAAGCTGTCGTCGCTTGCGTGCTTTCGTACGTTTGTAGTACTACTAGTAGTAGGAACAGGAATTTCTATAACCCCAAAGCTTGGGGAGCACCTTCGACGTCTGCCACCTCTTCCTGTGCCTCGACTCCTCCCATGTGGATGCGACCTACATGTCTCTAGCATATCCTGTGAGATCCTGTGTTCCTTAGCCTGATAGCGTTCTTCAAGCATACCATGAGGTGTTCCGACGCAAAGAGTCGCGACAATTTACGATTTTGTTCATGTAAGTAACAATTACTAGATTACATAACAGAGGTTCTGGTCTGCAATTTAGCTGAATACCATAAGGGCTTACCTTTGCCTTGCACGTCATTCGGCGCGTCTGCCTTCGTCCGCAACTTGGTCCAGTGCAGTCATTGTCAAGGAGCGCAGGCTGCTGCGCTCCGTCTTCTTATATCTGTCCGCCATATCCCTCAGAACTCCAAACATCAACTCGCACCATGCCAGCACAATCCACTCTTACGAGCGAGGAAAAGACGAAGGTGAAGAACGCGGTCAACTCGCCGGCCAACAAGATCTTTACTGCGGCGCTCGCCCGTATATACTATGCCTACCCGAAGCCGGATGAGTGGTCCTATAGCGGGTTGCAGGGTGCACTTGCGTTTGTGAAGGATACCCAAGGTGTGCTTTCCCTCAAGCTTGTGGACTTGGTGGGGACTAGGAGTATCATCTGGGAACATGAACTTTACGAGGAGTTCGAGTACTACCAAGACCGACCGTTCTTCCACTCGTTCTCTGGAGACGTGAGTGGCTCGTGTATCTTGTGCATCCGATATCTATGCTAATGTGGAGGGCAGGAATGCATGGTCGGCGTCGTGTTCTCTGATGAGAGCGAAGCCAAGGCCTTCTACAAGAAGGTGAATTCCAAGAAGGCAGACACCGGTGAGTCACCAAGTCTTGGAATGTTCATCATTTAACTCAGTCTCATTCGGTGACAACCATGTCTCTTAGGCAAGACGAAGGCGAAGTCCGGAACACCGAAGAAGAAAGGTTCAAAGCCAGGAAAGGGGGGCAAGATCGACAAGTCGATGATCTCTGGACCCACCTCAGGATCTTTCAAGCACATCGCGCACATGGGCTACGACTCAGAGAAGGGTTTTACATCCACAAACGTAGATCCAACCTGGCAGGCCTTTTTGATCAACCTCGAGGGCCAAGGAGTTCCACGGGAGATATTGGAGCAGGACATGGACTTCATCAAGGACTTTGTTCGGGACGCACAGAAGACCGGGGTAAAGGCTCCTCCTCCTGCGGCGAAGAAGGCACCACCCCCGCCCCCCGCTCCCAGACGTCCTACACGCGCGCCGCAAGAGGCGAAGCCGCCTTCGCCTCCTCCTGCGCCTCCTTCCAGGGCACCACCGCGCATTGTTCCAGATGCCCCGGCCGCGCCCGCACCCCCTGCACCGTCTGCGGCACCACATCCACCACCGCCACCTTCGCGTACACCAGTTCCTCCCCCTCCTCCGCCGCCTCCGAATCGAGCGAGCAAAACCGGTCCGCCACCACCTCCTGCGCGTCCTGCTGTAGCGCCGCCTCCCCCTGGTCGTCCTCCTCCGCCCGGTGGTTCTGCACCTCCCCCTCCCCCTCCTCCTCCGCCGCCGCCGCCATCCAGCGGAGCATCCCATCCCCCGCCCCCGCCCCCTCCTCCTCCGCCCCCACCGTCTGGAGGTGCTCCTCCACCACCACCACCACCACCACCTCCTCCTCCTCCTCCCACTGGAGGGGCACCCCCTCCACCGCCGCCTCCACCACCGCCTAGTGGAGGGTCAAGCGTTGCCGCAGAGCTTCCTGCGCCTCAGCCGGGCAGAGATGCACTCTTGGCTTCCATCCAGGGAGCTGGTGTTCACGTACTGAAGCGTCGCGATACAAGCTCTCCTGCCCCGGCGCGCGCCACCCCTCAACCTGCCGAGGAGCCAGCTGCGAGTGGAGGAGGCGGGGGCGGAGATCTCACAGCCGCGCTTGCAGCTGCGCTTCTCGAACGCAACAAACGGATGGGAGACAGTGACGACGAGGACGACGACGATGATGACTGGGACTAGGACCGTGGACATTGTCTGCAGCGATTTTGTCTCGATGTTACACACTTTCTCTGCTATCCGCAGTTACTTTGCCTCTACTCTGTGCATTACGTATCCGTATTATATGCTGAATGCTGTTCATCCTTATGCTGCTGTCTGTCAAGGCAATGCAGCGTTAACGTTAGGACATAGAAATTGGCCACCGAGCAGTGCGGTCGGGAATTGAGATAAGAGCGAACCAGTGCGGACCCGATGGATATATTGGGTAGTGCTGGCGATTGCCGAGCGATGGTAGGCACATCATAGCAGGCGACCAGTGCGCTCTTGAACACCGCCGTATCCCCCGCACTTCATAAACTGTCTCTTACCCCCCTCCACGTCGTCCTTTCCTTTATACTCTACACACACCATGGCCGATCAGTTGGTGCGTTGTTCTTTGTGCTGTAGCGTGCAAGAGAGCCGCGTCTGACGAGCTTGCGCGCATTTTGCGATGATCTGCGCATATCACAGTCCGAGGGTGAGTGATCGTTATCCTCGTGAGAGTGCCCAGAGAAAGGCCTTTCTGACTTCTTATTGTTCCTCCTACAGAGCAGATCTCTGGTATGCAGATCGTTTGTCGCGAGACGAGCCCGCTGTGCGTGTATGTGACGCTGACCACCGCGACCTCCAGAGTTCAAGGAGGCGTTCTCCCTGTTTGACAAGGGTGAGTGCGCCCGTTGCATCATTTCTATATCGGCGACGCGCGTCGTGCCGTCTACCCTCTGCCCACGTCTACATCCATCGTTTCCCACACAATCCACACCCATCCACCTTCTTTGCGATGTCGCGCCCATCAACGTCCGGAGTAGAGTCCTCCGGGTGGTCTTTTCTCTTCTGTGCTACCCTTACCGCTTGAGCATCCGTTGAACGCTTGATGCTTGCACAGACGGCGATGGCACGATCACCACGAAGGAGCTCGGAACCGTCATGCGCTCGCTCGGGCAAAACCCGACGGAGGCGGAGCTCCAGGACATGATCAACGAGGTCGACGCGGACGGGAACGGGACGATCGACTTCCCTGAGTTCCTGACGATGATGGCCCGCAAGATGCGCGACACGGACAGCGAGGAGGAAATCAAGGAGGCGTTCAAGGTCTTCGACAAGGACGGCAACGGGTACATCTCCGCTGCGGAGTTGAGGCACGTCATGACCAACCTCGGTGAGCCCCCTTGCTGTCTTTTACAGCGACTGAGAGGCTCAATCGCTGCGACGACTTGCAGGCGAGAAGCTGTCGGACTCCGAGGTCGACGAGATGATCCGTGAAGCTGATGTCGACGGTGATGGCCAGATCAACTACGAGGGTGAGTGGCATACACCGCGCGATCGATGCTCACATCGCTAATCGACTCCTTGTGCCTGCAGAGTTCGTGAAGGTATGACCCATCGTGTCGCACCCTTTGAGTTGGTTTCTGACATTCACCTCTACAGATGATGCTCTCGAAGTAAACGTATGCGGTGCTTGTAGTTCTTTCGAAACTGTTGTGTGTACGGTATATATGAACTGAAGTCTGTATACAATAACGACTATTAGCCCTGCAACCCAACTGCAACCTATGTTCGCGACGGATGACGCGAGACTCCACATCGCCGCAACATATGTCATACGTCCCAAAGAGGAAGGGTCATATCGCTCTGAAGATCCATCCGGTGCGCAGACGTCATGACGAAGGTTCTGCGCATCTCCTCCTTTCTCCAAGCAATCTCGTCATTTGCAGGGGCTGCGCCCCTGCTGCGCTATTGTGCGCTAACGCTCATCTTATAAGGCTCCAGGTCGCGGGGGCGAGCGGGACACCACTACCTTTACCCCATACCCCTGATCACGACTCAACTTTTACGCCCTATCTACTCCCCTCTCACGACCCCATAATCATGTCGTCTCTCATTAACAAGATCAAGGAGAAGACCACTAGCAAGCCTTCCGCTCCCGAGAACGACTCGTCCGAGTCGACGTTCGGCATCCTCCCCCACCCCGCTGTACGTCTCATTTATCTGTCGCGCAGAGTCGTCGAGCATCATGCTGATTAGTACTCACAGAAGACGAACGATCCCCGCGATCTCGAGCCACCTCAGCCCGGCGGCGGGTTGAACAGTAACCCAGAGTACGGCGCGTTTCACGCGCGGGACCCTCACGTCCCATCGCCGCAGACCGCCAGCAACTTGCCTCCCCCGAAGGTATGTGCAAATTTGTTGTGTTGGGTTTTCTTCCAGTGTTGACGTCTTTCGATTGTCCTCAGAGCAGGGAGGAGTTGAGGGCGCGAGCTCAGGAGCTTAACGGGAGCTAAGCTGTCGCACCAATTTGTGTAGGAATAGAATGAATGGCGTCCATCGGGTTACTTTCGCTCGAGTGATCAATATAAAGAGCCAAATTTGACTTACACGGTTCAGAACATCCAAGTCGTGCCCTCGCACAGTAGTAACTAGTACAACAGTCGCCGGTGCAGTTACTAGTACATAAGTTAGCGCGTCGTGCAGCGCAGACGTGAATGATTAGTCAGCACTTCACCATTGTCGGTGACCCTATCATCTCGCCGCCTTCTAGACCTCTGTCAATCTCTTTGAGGTACAGCATACTTCGTCAGCATACGCATACACAAGTGAGTGACTGTCGTAGTTCTTAGCAAGATATATCAGTCGAAGAATGCTGACGCGTGATACTCCCAATGTTTGTACCAACCAGCTGGCATATCCGAAGTCCTCCAATCTCTCGTCCCGAGCCCGGTATTGAAGTCTTCCGCAGGACGGCTTGCCTCTCTGCCGATGCGGTCGAACGCTGTAATGCTCAAATCGTTGCTTTATGTGTTGCTGTCAGGTGATATCTCTTCCTAACAAATGAACTATGGGTCAATCCGAGTCCAGACATTGGTGAGTTGCTCGTATTCGATCTGGGGACGATCCGTATTGTCTGCGGGGTCCAGTACCAGCAGTTCGCATGCGTTTTACCAACTGGGCGTTTCCGGGAACTAGAGGCTGGTTCACGAGCCTAGTTTCAACCTCAACTTAGCCTAACTTAGCCCGGCCGCGGTTATAGGGGGACAGGCATCACTAGCTGAGGCTAGCCTAGGCTAGCTGCCACAAACTTGTGCCTCGAATCCGGAGCACGAGGACGGCATCTGAGCTTTACAATACAGTTCGAGAACGCTGTACTTACGTGCCACTAGTGGTACCTTGCGGTATCACAGACAGGCTCTCGCCTATCGCCTCGCTACGGGGTACCACTGGCAAGCCCGATGAACAAAGACCAGCTTGGAACCTCCCATGCATTGCTTTCGGAATCGTAGCCAGATGTGCGAGTGTGAACGTTCGTTGAACGTTCAACCCGTACGTCTGGGTACGACTCGGAGACCCCTGCATGATACTAGTCTCCGTAGCTGACTAAATAAGTATACCATGATCCGTTCATGAGCATCAAATGGACCGTAGACGCAGCGACCGGCTGCGGTTACATTTTACTAGGCCCGATACAACTTGAATGTCTTCCTCTTCTGTAAGCCTTGAAGCTTAAGTGCGCTGCCTTGAGGCATGGATAAGAGATAAAAAGACTCTGGCGGTACACATGTCTCAGATTCACCGAGGTCTCTGACCGTCTCTCGGACAACGAGCGCTGTTCCGTTGAGCTCCATCACAGTCCATCACCGTCAGGCACCTATTGTCAGGGCCTCCACTGGTCCTCCAGTGGTCCTCCATCACCGTGACACCAAGCGATGTCTCTCATGAGTTCAGAGTCATTGCTCAACGTTGAGGCCTTGAGGCCTGAGGTCTAACCGCACATGTCCGACTTCGCCGTCGGATAATTATCTTCTGATATTTTTCGGGGTATTTCTAGTCTGCTGCCGATTGCCGATCTCGGTCTCAAAGGCGATCACAGGGCTCAGGAACTTGGCAGGATGTTGGGAACTGAGTGATATTCATAATGGGAGGTGATGCGCCGCTCCAGGAGATACATATATCTACACAAGTAGGTCTTGCGGCTACTAGGAACTATACCTGGGCATCCATCCCTCGCGTTTTCACGCCGCAATGTCTTCTGACGACGTTTCCGCTGAAATCATTGCCGCCTTCGCCTCCATGTACGCCGCTTCGTAGTCTATGGCGTTTCATGCTGCTCACCGCCTGTTTTTCTCATGTAGTCAGAGCGGATGGTTCGTTGAATGCGCCGCGATCAGTGAGCTTTCACTGTCCGATGTCTGCCTAGCTCGCCTACCCACTAACTGGTAACTCTATCCCAGCGCTCTTCGCTTATGACTTTGCTATCACATTCAACCGTGAAGTTCAATACTTTTGGAAGCGGTCCCGGTCGCTGTCATCAATATTGTTCCTCTCTATCAGGTATTGCTACCTGATGAACTGTATTGTCGTCATGTTGGGGCGTGTGTTGCATCCATCGGACATGGTACGTCGTCAAACCCAATAGGTCAAGTGGATCGCTAACTTTCGCTCCGCAGAGGTACAGTGTACACGTCGCTCGCTAAGACGAACAACTGCCAATGCTGAGTTGTGACAGTTGCAACATAGTCGGCATCTTGAACATGACCTTCCAACTTTCTGTATACGTTCCCTTCGCTGGTGAGTCTGATCCGTCCATACTAATTCTATCACCTTATATATCTTTGGAGTGCAGTTTTCTCGGGAACGAGAGCGTATGCACTATGCAGAAGCTGGATGCTCTCTGCATTCATCACGGTCTTCTCTCTGGCCCCATTGTGCATCAACATAGTATGTACCGTTTCTCGTCACGATCTAACGGATGTTCTCACCAGAGTACTGACTGAGACTGCACGGCCGCGGATTATGCAGGTGACCTCATCAATTTATGTCAGGCCCGGAATAGACCCAATATTCGGATGCGGATTTTCATCGTCGATGGTCCAGAAGAACATTATCATGTATGTGTCCGTAAGCAGCTGCTGGCACATCTAGCTGATCTTATACACACCGTAGATGTGCGTTATCTCTAGGTCGCTAGGCGGCTGAGTTTCACTCAACTCCCTTCCCGAGCAGTCATCGTCACCTCGCGGGTCCCGTTGATAATCGCTGATTTCCTTCTTGTGGTTATCACATGGCGCACTGTCGGTGAAGGGGCTCTAAGCAAGCAGGTCATTCGGGACCGCAGAACCTTCTCAAGCATCTTGTTTTGGAATGGTATGTGTCGCGTCATGTCGCGCTCTCATACGTATCGGATGGAAAGCTGAGCGTTCATGTCATATCAAGGGACACTATACTTCCTGTGCGTTCCTGCTGAACATCTTGTCATTCGCGTCTTCTCTAACGTATTTATTAGAGTGATATTCATCCTCAACACGTTGCACCTTATTTTCTCGCTCACCTCGGTGGGTAACCTCTCCGGACAGCATTAATACTGGTAGAGCGCTAACATCGCTGGCGTAGATTTTCAAAGCGGGCGATGGTTTAACAAGCAATATCTCCGCATTCATAGACCCGTAAGTGATCTGAGTCCACATGATGCTACCTACGCTAAGTGCTCTTATATGTATGCTGACGCACCTTTCCCGACGTGACGTCGCTGACCCCCCAGTCTTACCACCATCCTTATCTACCGATTCATCCTGGATCTACAAGCAGCAAACACGCAAAACATCGAGATCGGGTCACAAGACTTGATTTTACCTACGCTAACGCAAACACAAAGCACAGTCGACTTTGTCAACCGAACTATCGGTTCACTGGGAGCGACTATCATCTCCGGCGCAACATCGACACACGAGTACGATGATCTCGACGAGTCGTATGACGATAGTCCTGGACATCCAATGCAGCTGTTCACCGAGTCGGGTGACTGTTCTGCGGATACCGCTGCCGCGGCACTGGAGCCCAAGAGGTAGCGCGGCGGCATGTACCGTGACTGATAACTATCCGTGTAGCTTATACTTACAACTTATACGTCTCTGTATGCTGGTTGAACTTCGTACCGCTTTGATTACTTAGAAACTGGTCTTCTGGTGTTCGAGGCAAGTTGGCCTGCAAGCTGCAAGCTTGAATCCGATTCTCCCGGGCCGGTGCACTACCGCTTAACCTACCAATAAGCGCCCGCACGACCGGGTGGCGTGTGACTACTCGTCACGCACTGACGCGTCGGTGTACGCGTTCCCTGAGTCTGGAAGCAGCTGCTGCTTGCAGCTTGACTTACGACGCGTTCTCTTCGTCCCCCCCCCCTCATTTCCCCTCTTCTCCTACCTCTGATTGCCCAACATGGTGAGGCTCATCTGCATTATCCAGCGCCCTGGCGACTCATGCTATCCGTCTACAGTCGATTATGGAATATAACGGTGGCTCCGTGATCGCCATGGTCGGCAAGGATTGTGTTGCCATTGCCTCCGATCTCCGTCTAGGGAACCAGGCGTTGGGCATATCTTCGAACTTTCAGAAGGTACGTGTCATTTTCAACCTACGGCGAAACCTGTGGCAAACGGCTACGTCGTGAAGATCTTCCCCATGACCGACCGGATATTCCTGGGTCTACCAGGTCTTGCAACCGATGTAACAACACTGTACGTCTGTCTCCCTGTCACATGACTGCTCTCCCCCAACGCCTCTCGGTATGTAGGAAAGAAACCTTCCGATTCCGAGTAAACATGTACACTATCAAAGAAGAACGGGAGATTGAGCCAGAAACCTTCGCCCACCTGGTTTCCTCCACGCTCTACGAGCGTCGCTTCGGGCCGTTCTTCATCGAACCGGTCATGGCCGGTCTCCAGAAGACCCACAATGGCGAACTCAAGCCGTTCATCGCCGCGACGGATCTCATCGGCTGCCTGAACTTTGCGAAGGACTTTGTTGTTGCAGGTACGGCGAGCACCAAACTGTACGGTGTGGCGGAAGGCTTGTGGGAACCGGATTTGGAGCCAGAGGACCTGTTTGAGACGTGTGCGCAGACGTTGCTGAACGCGGTGGACCGGGACGCGTACTCCGGTTGGGGGGCAGAAGTGTACGTTCTGTGAGTGTCTCTGAATTTGTGTGGGATTGGGGAATGCATATTGACGGGCATCGATATAGAACGAAGGACAAGGTTATCAAGCGCACCCTCAAGGGTCGCATGGATTAGTTTGTATGTATATTGGCATGAGCATCGCATATTCATCTCGCTTTCGACTCTGAGCGCAGCAGTCTAGTTGGGTGTCCGGCTACGTCAAGTTGACCCTCTATGATCCCTTGATATCCAGCTGCATGTCCTCAAGGAGATGTGTTCATGCGTCGGAATCCACTCTATGATTCGAGTATCTGGTACATCTCACACTATCTATCGTCCTCTCCGACGACGACGAAGAACCCAAGATGACCTTGTCCCTATCTTCTGTCTGCGGTGCGTGACTTAAAGGAAAACAGGGATGCAGCCGATAGAGATCAGGCTCCCCTGCATATATGATGTGAGAGTTCAGTCGCTACTCTGTCAGAGGCTACACTCACAACGGAGTTATTCTCGCAGCACACAGTTATCGAAGTGCATGCATTGCCGCTGCCCACACCGACCCCAGTGATAGGGTTGCAGTTCAGTCCAAGGATCACATCCAAGTCCTTGAGGAAGATCCCTAGGAGGCCCAAGATGACTTTGCCCGGGACGGTGTTTGCCTGTGTATGTCGTACAAGTAAGTTATCTGTTTCTACTCCTCTCAATGAGCACGCTTACACTCTGGACGTCTTCGCAGCATTGGATGGGCCCGGTGGTGCAGTCCGCCGCAGGCTGGGTCACAGTGACCGTCGGCGCGGACGCGGTGCAGGTCCCCGCGGGCTTCGTCACCGTGACCGGCGGCTCGGTCTGTGTCTTGGTGATGGTGCTCGTCGCCGTCGTAGTCACCGTCGTCGCGGGTGGGGGCACGTTGCCCGGGTAGGGTGTGGCGGCCGCGAGGACGACGAGGGAGACGAAGGAGAGTGCGGTGGGGAAGCGGGTGAACATCATGTTGATCTCGCGTGGGTGGCGATGCTTGCTCGGATGCGAAAGTGCTGGGTAAGGAGCAATCGGAGGTGGGCTGTGACTCGAGGGTACTGCTCTGAGCGATGCTGACGGGGTGCTTGCCAGGCTTTAGCTTTACACCGCTGACCCCCGGTGCAGCAATAGACGAATGGGCAATGTACCTACCATGGTGCCCTTTCGTGTACCAGGAGTCCAGCCGAGCCTTTTGAGAATCACGCTCCACCACCACGTCGCATCGGTACGCAGAAAATGTCAGCCGGTAAAATCTCGAGCGTACGGAGACAGAGCGAGTGACTGCTCGAAGCACCCGCAACACAAAGGCTATGGCTATGTAAGCAAAAATTGCATTGCCCAGCTTCATAATTAGGGTATGCATGCCCGCCTCGCCTGACTGACTGACGTAGTGTGCCCGCGTTGGATTATTCCCGCTTGCTGAAAGTCGTCTAAACAGGAACGAACCATCCATGTGAAATGTCAAGGTGAGCTTCATATGTGTCAAATAAGCGTACCGGTGAATACGGTTGACCGTGCGGTCTTCCAGGATCTCTCACATCCCGTCTAATGTGAGCGTGTGGATCTCGGACTCTCTTGAAAGATTCATGTGCTCGCTGTCAGCGCCATGGCCTGGCGGCCGATGAGGCGATCGCATGCGTCCGCGGACGACGGTCGAACCTTTGAAGCTGGAGTTCCAGTGCTACACTTCATGACCACTTCAACGCGGGTCGATGCCAGCTTGATGCTAGTCTAACGATTGTGCGAGGAAGACCTGCGGTCTACCCATATTCTGGAGCTTGGCGTTGTTGTGTGCGCACTCTTATAGACGTATGGAACGTCTCTGCTGGGATGAATCACAGTGCAACGATTGGCCGCGCTGTCTCCAGTCGTGTTTGACCTGAAGAAAGCCGATGTATTCCTTTCTTATCTCAGTCAGTACTCAGTGTAACGCCGCCGATGCACGATGTCCCACTATCCTGGGTTACTCTTATTGCCCCAGTAGTACAGTTGTGTATCAACATACAGGTCACCATGGGACGCGCTGTCCTTCGAAGTCGATGAACTCCCCGGAGTTCGCAGGGGTGAGCCCAGTGACCACCTTGATGATACCGGCCACACCGACAGATACAGGATGAATAGCGTCCTCTCCACCCATGTCTGTTGGAAATTTGGAATACCATCATGAGTATGGTACGCGCTGAGAGATGATATGCGAGTGAGGATACGCTCTTACCTGTCTGAAGCCATCCAGGACATATGGAGACCGAGGTAATGTCCGGACGCTCTCTCGCTTGTTTGCATGTCTACATATCGTACTCATAAGTCAGAAGGAGTTTTTGTAGTATCAGAGCGTGCGCGCACGCCCGACACATACGAGCATATTCAGTGCAGCCTTGGAGATGCTGTAAGAAGCGGCGCGCCCCTCTTGCGGGCAAACCGTCTTGCTGCCCATAGTGCTTGAGATGTTGACGACAGTCTTCTTGCCGCTTTTCTCGACAAGTGGAAGGAAGACTTGGGCGATGTAAGCTGGCGCGGAGACGTTCGTCTTCAGGACCCGCTCCAGGTCGTCGATGTCCATCGTGTAGGCTGTGTCCTGGTGCGACTAGCGAAAGAGGCATCAACTCGACATGATCTGGACGAGAGACGGGAAGGACGTACTATCAGGATACCAGCGTTGTTGACGATGTAGTCGATGCCGTGATCTCCGACGATCCCTGCCACGTCTGCTGCGCACTTGCGGACCGCCTCACGGTCGGTGACTTCGAGGGGCACAACGTGCAGGGTGCCTTTCGCGCTGCTCTTAAGGTCATGCAAAGCGGTGGCCTTTGAAGGATCGCGCGCCGTCGCGACGATGGTGTTGTGTGGCTGCTGCAAGAGTTGTGTCGCCATCTCCAACCCGATTCCACGGCTGGCCCTGGAGATTCTTTGTTAGCCGCGAGGACCATTGGAGCGGAGAAGGGTGGTCGGAGCATCGCGTACCCGGTAATAAACCAAACGTATTTTGAAGCAGTAGGCATGCTGAGGAGCCTGACTAGTGACTAGTGAGGGTGTAAGTCGTCCGAGCTGTCAGGCAGCACTATGGGTTTTGTGCTTATATATACTCAGAGGGCCATAGCCGTGGATCTTCGTGCTAACGTTAGCTGACACATCACATACACAGACAACGAGTCGTGTTCGCACCGCACTCCGCAGTGTGCGTCAATAAAATTCTCGGGCGCGACATGATTATCTGATAAGTACCCCGATCGGCCAGTCAGCAAATCCTTGGCAAATCCCAGTGGAGAACATCGTTATATGTCATATATCACTCGTCCGACGAGATTATGTGCAAGCGTCGGGCCGAGGTGTGACAACGTTGGTAATGGCGTATGAAGAGAATGTCAGCACCTATAGCATCTTGAGAGGTGGTAGTAAGTAGTCGACTTCAGTCTGGAGAACGTCGCATGAATGCTTCCTACCGTGACGTGGGCAGCAGTGCCGGGAGTACTAGTATGTACGTAGGATCCGACTTTGATGGTTACTAGTACTAGGCGCTAAGCTTGCATTCTTGCTAGAAATGATGACGTTGTTCGAGTTGTCGAAGATTGAGCTGGGATTGCATGATGAGACCCACCACCTTTGTTGTTGCAACTGCGTGGTTGTGAGTTTGCCACCAACAGATGTCGTCATGGGTAAGCGCGCGTCGGCGGTCTTTTCCGAGCGGGAAAGTCCGAGTCAGCACTGACAGCAGCCTACAGCAGCTCTGAGTCTCACTTCAGGACCACCACCACCATCATTACTGTGTTCCGTGAAAAAGTATGCTTTACGTTCGACCTGCAGCAACCGCGTGCTACTCTTCAAGCTTCACGATCTCATTGACTCGAGTACGTGTCCCGGAATTGTTTGAATGTCTGCTCACTGATCACTCGACATTTGAAGGTTCGGCACTGTGCACCCCTGCATATGCGCATATACCTTTCGTATGCTTGGAGTTATACCAATTTTTTCTGAACTATACCATGAGGCGGACGTTGCTTGGCGGCTCCAAGTCCACGGTGAGCACACTATGCAGACCTCAATCATCGGTCTCGGTGTCGCACCCAATGGTTTCTTCACACTTTGAGACCAGAGAGCCAGCGCAGACTCACACGCGACTTTTTGACCTTCAACACAACGCACAGTAAGGTGCTTCTTCATCCTCTCAGATGAGTCGGAATATATGCGCTATTTCATCTGCGGAGATATAGTGCAATTGCGTGCTACGCCTGGAACATTTTATGATGCTACTCGTTGCATCGTTACTATTCACGCTGGCATGATCGCTGCCGGCCGTCGACGCACATAGATTCAACGAACAGTTCTTATCACGAGTAAGTCTTCACCAACACATTCTTGTTGTTTTTCTGACTCATGTATATCCCCTCTCCCCGTGAGATATTCGTAAACACACCAAAATGCAGTCTTCACGCAACCCCAAATAACTTCAATCGCGTCACATACACTGGCTGGGTCAACTCAACCTAAGGCTCCATCTCAAAGCATGTCGAGGCAACCATCTCTACTCCGCCTCTCCGTCCTCGACCGCTGAGGTATACCTTCCCTAGACAGTCACAGGGACGCAGGAGAGGAGACTAAGTTGTCCTTTGGTACGAAGACATCCGTGAGTTTATCACACCCGAAGTTGCGAGGTAGGGATAATTGCTCACATGACTGTTGTCCTGGCAGCAGTACGTAGTGTCACCGCACTCGCCGGGCCCGAGGGGGCGATGGGAATTGGTGAGCAGCCCAGGCTAGCGTCGGTATCAACGTCCTTCAGCTCGATGTTCAAATCCTTTAGCAGGGACTTCGCTTCGTTATCCTTGGCCGGTTTCGACAAGTCAGCCCCCGTATTCGCTAGGACAGTACTCTGTGGGCCGGAGACAGCAACATTGAACGACATACGCTATGGACAGATCTACAGCACATAAGAGTGCCCGTAGAGCAGTTCGTTGAGGGGGGGCTCGGGGTAGCGGCCGCGAGGTAGACGAAGGTGACGATGGTGGTGAGGCGAGTGAGCAATAGTGCGCGACGGTAAGTAGCGGGTTTCTTATGAGGTGTAGAGGGACTCTTAAGCATGCTCAAGCCAGCTTATATACCTTAAGAGCGGGTTCCATCACCGTCATCGATTCATCAACGTTCATCTATGCTAATTTGGGCCGCTATTGCCTCTGTGAACCCTGTTAGACGGGCCGTTTAGCTTGTGGCGTCGAACGACTCAAAAATCTGGACGAAGCACTGACGCTCTGATTTTACAACCACCTTGACGACAGTATTGAACACTACGCTCAGCTTCTATTCGGTGCGTGTTGCGATTTCGGAGATCACTTTTTCCCTGTTGCATGATGTACGACGATGTAGAAGCTTTGCCGTCGCAAACCAAACTCCGAATCTTGAATATCACTGGAAGAAGAGACGCTGCAGAAGCGCGACGGACGGGTGTTCGCGTACCTTCAAGTCGTATTGTTTGCGATCGCGAGCACTGCACAACACATTTCGGATCGCCGCGCGATACACGGCACACTGTCCTGATGCGGAGTCTAGGCTGATGCGGAAGGCCTGTGCGCTTCTTCAAGGTCGAAGCACCCCTCCTTTCAAGAACAACTCTTTTTTGGAAGTTATTGTTATTGGAGAGTCCTGTGAGTCACTATGTTGTTCTGCGCCGATCGCAAGGTGTACTGATGACATGAACTTAGCTAATTTATTTGGCTTACACTACAAGGTTCGGTATGGCTAGCATAAGGGATCGACTATGGCGCAAACTGATATTGCCACACTCATCTAGCCCGCTCGCTGGCCCTTGAAGCGAAATTCGTAAGTCTGCGTGAAGACCGACTCTAGCTGTCGTGTGGTTCGAGGGCTTAACAATACTCGGGGGCAATCCGCCTCTCCTCCGTGTACTGCGCTCCGCCTGCTCCGAATAGGATGAACAAACCCCGTTTCGAGGCGGACAAGAGTGAGTGATGATGACATTCTTTGTCATAGTATGCATGACCTCCATCGCACACATGCTGCCAAATCGGAGCAAAGGATCACTTTTTATATCTGGCACGTTTCATACAAGCTCGTTAGGACACGACACGACTAGGGACTCGAGACACAACACGCCAAGGCTAACGGACTCGTGAGGATCGGAATGTGTCCATGTACGTCACAGCAGTCACTTCTCGGGGGCTCCTCCGTTTCTTCGTCCTCTCCGAGTTTCAGTATCAGCATCTTGTGTTCGACCGTCTGCTCAGAGCGAGACGGGGAGGCAGCCGATGGAGATCAAGCCGCCCTGTTGCAGAAAACGACCAGTGAGTATACGGTTTAGCACTGGAGAGTGGGAGTGATGACTGACATGGCTGTTGTCCTGGCAGCACACTGCGTTGGACTTGCACGTACCGCCTCCAACGCCGATAACAGAGATGGGGGAGCAGCCGATGCCCACAGGGACGTTCAAGTCCTTGACGATGATGTTCAGCAAGCCCAGGAGGAACGAGGCGTCCTTGTTGCTGGCCTGCGCGGACAAACAAGAGTTAGAACACGGCTATCGCAGTAGCAGCAACCTATAGCGGAGCTAAATCCGATAGCGACCCACCTTTTGGACCGAGTTGCAGCACTGGACGGGGCCGGTAGAACAGGTGGACGCGGGCGGGGGCGGGGGAGGGGGAGGGGGGTTCCCCGTGGGGGTGGCGACCGCAAGGACAGCGAGGGAGACGACGGAGGTGATGGTGGCGAGGCGGGCAAACATGTTGGTCTGATGTGCGAGGGGTGGGATTGGTGTGGTAAAGGTGAGTTCTGAGTGTCGAATAGGCTCTGAGTGCTAGCTGACTGAGGTTGCTCTGGGGTCTCCCCATCGTCCTCTCGCCCAGGCTTTATACCGCGCAGGGACGGGCGTCGAATGCTCGACCATTTCGAGCAGACAGAGCACGGCGCCGCATATGGTATCGCCAGGTCCGACAACGTCGACGACACGACACGTACGTACCGCCTCGCGTGGGCCCCGATCCGAAGCGTGAGCTCGGGTACGAGGACTTCGGACGCTCGGTGTGCTTCCATGGCGCGGACTCTTGTTGGCGCGGATGGTGGGGCGATTCGAATCGTGCTCGCGCCTAATACAGCACCCCCACTCCTGGATCTGCGAGTGCGCAGACCGCCCCCAGCCCGTGGGTGAGGTATACTGCGGCCGTGCGCGCGATTGCCTCTTGCTTGCGTGGCGCGACAACACACACCAGTCGGGTGTTGCAGAGTTCCGTCGAACTGGGGCCGCCGCACGAAAATTTGCTCGCGATGGTGGGGCGAAGGGCCGACCGCGCGCACGCTGTGGTCCGCATGCTCCTCCCGGTACCGCCAAATGCAGGTCGCATCGCGCCTGTCGCGGTACCTTGCGTTGTAATCATCACTGTCAGAGCGCAGATGGTCGGTGACGCACGCTCCTCCGAGCCCGACAGCGTACTTACAGGCCCTGGCATCCCGTCCGCGTCCGTCATGGTCCCGCGATGGCCGCGCGACTTGCCAGTGGCGGGACAGGTGAGTTGTGCGAAACGCCAGCTTGTTCACTCATTGATGCGTGTCCCGCAGATCGCTGTCGTGCCCCAAGTCACATAGCTGAGTCTATACCCCGATGTGGGGATACCGGCGCATGGGGGTCTCTGCTCCGTGGACCTCGACGTCGCCCATACTAGTCGCGCCTCTTGTTTCAGGACATCCCTTGCCCCCCCTGGTGCCCCTCGGATGCAGTCAGCCCCCTCATGCTCTATGGTCCAGGCCCATGGTTCGGGCTGCAGAGTCCAGACGCAGACCTCAAGTTCGGGTCTTGTTCTGCGCGGCGTCTCGAGTCCCGGCGTACGATACATACCGGATGCGGCTACGGCGGGACGCACTGACAACCCAGTCGCCAGCCGACATGGAAGAGCGAGGGACCGTCACGCTGCAGAGCCGGCCTGCCGGCTTACGCTCGCACTGACACGGGCCAGGGAATCGCGGCGGGTGAGTACGTATGCACGGCGAACTTTCTGCCTACGTTTACCAAACGGAAAGCAAGAAGGGAGGCGAGCGACCGCGAGCTGCTGGCAGTGCCGCTGTCCGGCAGCCCCCGGGTGCAGCATTTGGCAGTCCCGCTGCTGCTTGCGCGGATCCAGCCAAGCACTGGACTGGTCGCGCTCGCTGGCTAGCCTCGACGGCAGGCGGGCATCGGGCATCGAACGGGCACCGTAGGCATGGCGGTCGTGCTATCCTGGGGACGAAGGGATTCGAGACCGCCAGGGAAGCGGGCCTCCCTCTGCGAGTCGGCACACGAAGCACGGCGCCGACGTCGACGCGAGCTCCGGGCCACGGTCGCTGGCACCGCGTCAGGGATGCGAACTTGGGGTCTCTGCGCCTCGCCTCGTGCACCTATGGTGGTGCGCACAATTCGATGCGACTCGGCCTCTCGGGCAGGGCGCTCTCCACCGCCGCTGTGCACGCGCAGCGCTCAGGCCTCGGGTTTCCAGGAACGGGGTACTTGTCCTACCAGAAGGTTCAACTATGCGGGTGCCAAGCGGATGCTGCTCAAAGTTCAGAGGTGCGATCGTGCGGACGCGCAGGCCGCCGGACGACCGCATGGACTGAGGTCGATGTTGGCGCACAGGCACCACCGACGACGCTCGCCCCATCGCACGGCCGTCTGATGACCACCCCCCGCGCGAACGGACAGACGAAGCGCAGGACGATGACGACAGCGACCGCCTGCGACACAGGACGTCGAACGCAGAGATGACGATGGTGGGTGTCTACGAGACGAAATAGAGCGCACGGTCAGACGTCTCCACAGTAAGGTGCGCAACATTAAGGTTCCAGCTTCTAGGACTCACATGTGCGGGTATGCAGCGGCTAGGAACTCGTATGACGGCGTGCACTGGCCGCTGGCGTTCACTTCCGCCTCTTCCTCGCCTTCCTCAGGCTTCTGCCCCGCGATGAGCTCGGTGACGTGCGGCAGCGGAGTCGACTGCGTCAGTGGCCAGTGGGAGGTTCGGGCAATACTCATACGGGGCCGCGGTGGTGCGCTGATGCGCTGACCGTACACGCAGCGTACACCGTCATAGGTCTCCAGCTGGCAGTAGGGTTCGCCGCAGATCCTGTCGTTTACGGCAGGCGATATTCAACTGCTGTTGGACAATGACATCGGCGGTGAGTACTTTCTCCCTGCGAAAGGTCAAGGTAGGCACTGCTCCCCTCACTCCCCCCGCATTCGTGTGGCCATGGATAATCTTGCGAGCTGACCATGATTTTGCAGCCGTCCACCATAGGTCGTTCACCAGAACCACCCGGCAGCAAACAGTACCCGCAAATGTACAGTACCCGGCGAGGACACGGGCAACCGCCCGTGTACGGCCCGAGCCTGTACCGAATAAGAGTGCACCCACCCGACCTGGGATGGACCAATGGGCCTGATGTGTATGTGTATCCGTCTCGAGCGCCATTCGCGGGCCTGATCAGCCCGCGCCTGCCCGCGCCGGTGCGTCATGGTATATGTCACTGGACCGAGGAGCCACACCACGCAGGACTCGCACGATAGGCTTCAAAGTTCTGAACATACTGGGCCCGACCGCTGGACCCAGGATGCCGACGGGCGGTGCAGGTCTTCTCGCATCGCTGCCATGGGTTGGCAGCTCGCCGTCCTACTTGCCTTTGACCGATGTCTCGGCGGGTGCCAACCGCGTTTCTATCCCGAGGAGTTAAGATCCCACCCGCCTTGTGCTGCATTCGGCCGCACGCCATCTGTCCATCTTGGCACATGTGAGCATCGACATTCCCTGTCCTGGTTCTCTGTTCCCAGACCTGTGACTGAGCTGTGGTGAGGTATCGATAGGCACGAAGGTGATTGCGTTCAGATCGTTCTGTGTGATGAATGCGAACCTACCCGCCGCCGCAGAACACGAAGAATCGAACCTCGGATGTCCACGTCCAGGTGGAGTTCGGGCGTGGTAGGGATGTCGGTGTTAGTAAAGAAAGTACCGAAACGCCGCTAGCGCTTTCGTCCGAACGGTGCCATCGCATGATCGGTGCATTTCGTGAAGGCAATCAAAAGGAATTTTACCGGGTTAGTTCAGGACAGTCGACGATGGGGCTCGTTTTGCTGACAAGGACCTGCTGGTGGCGGCGCGGCGGCGGCGGACGGAGCACGGAGCTTGGATGTACTAACCGCTGCATCTAACACCCGCCCTCGCTTCTGGCAGACGTCCTGTTCGTCTTCGCATGGCCCGCACAGGGGCGCACGCGGCGTTGGTGCTCCGTGCTGGCCGCGGTCGCCGCTCCCGAGCACACTCCGGTGACGCTTGTTCGGTCCCACCAACGGCTTCACATTTGCACGACACCTGTGCCTCTGTGCTCGGGGGTCGCACCGAATTTAGCCGCGATTATTGGCACAGAAAGTACTTGTGAACAGGCACGGACGATCGACAAGTCCTCCCGAACCATCCCCGCCCTTCCGGCCCCGCTTCCCGCCTTGTGCCCCCTTTTGCATGTCACCGACGCTTCCAGCTGCATGAAGGACTACACGGCCACCACGGTGCAACCCGACCGTACATAAGGCACTCATGGCGCGACGATGGTATTCCAGTGAGCAAGCCACTTTCCTCCATCGTTGCCTCAACACACGACTCTCCCCGGCCAGCCCCGCCATCTCCTCAAACACCAGGCCGCAATCATGATCGCCCGTCTGAACTTTGTTCTTCCCGCCCTCGTCGCCGCCACTACTGTCGGCGCGTTTATCGTTCCCCGTGGCGGTGGGCAGGACGGCGGGACCTGCGACACCGGCGCGATCCAGTGCTGCCAAAGCACCGTAAAGGTAAGATCCCGGTCCACGGTGTGCAACCTGTGCAGTCGCGTTCCCGGTGCTAACGACTTTTGTAGCCCGACTCCGATGAAGGGAACTTCCTCGCCTCCCTGCTGGGTATCGTGCTAGAGGGCATCGTCGGCAGCATCGGCCTCAGCTGCTCGCCGATCAACGTCCTCCCGATCGGCGGGGGCCAGTGCTCGGCGCAGACCGTGTGCTGCGAAAACAACTCCTTTGTACGTCCTGATTTGCGCCGCCGTGTGTGTAAACTAAATCACTTGCATTGCAGGGCGGTCTCATCAGCATCGGCTGTATTCCTGTCGTGCTCTGATCGGCTGCTGCTCGCTTTCGATCGTCTGAGCATGGAGGTGTGCGCGGTGGAAGAACGCTGTGATTGGTTGTATTAGTTTGGCACATGCGATATCCTCCTTTGTTATAGTTTTCGGTTGTTAACGTATACTCATGAATTGTTGGTACTCATCAGACACGGCTAGGGCCCCCGGATCCCTTCAAGGGTTTCGTCAGCCTGAGTTATAAGGGTCTCCTAGTCATCTCTGTGTTTGCAAACCTACCAGACCGTAAGTAGACCATCTCGGTACCACTTATCCGAATCGAGTGGTCTTGCAGTACTAGTGCTTGCGCTGTGTCGCAGCACTGGAGGCCGCCGGTTTCGAACTAGCCCGGGGTGACGGCGGTCGGCTGGGGCTTGCTGATGACGGTACCGGTCGGGGTCTACCCTTTCCCGGTAGCGCTGCCGGGGTTGGGGAGGGCGACCGCAAGGATGCTGCCCATGGAGAGCGCGAGGGCGGAGATGGCGAGGAGGCGGCTGAACATCTTGGACTGAGGTATGTGGCTGGGATGACTCGTCGCGGGAGGCGATGGAGATGCGATGTGGTGAGAGGAAGAGAGCTGTGAACTGCTGAGAGGCGTGTTCGAGCTGAGGGCTGAGGGTCGCCCCGCTCACCTTTTTATACGTGTCGTGCGCGGCGCGACAGTGCGAGCACCCCGCCAGGCAGTACGGGTGCAGGCCCCCAGCGAGCAGCGTAGTGCGACACTAACGGGCCGTCGCAGACCGATGCTCGGGTCCGCGCAGGGTGAGGACGCCACCGCCCGCCCGCCCGCGCGGAATAGCGTACGATGGGTGTACGCGGCGTGGCAGTATCGCCGGGTGCGAGTGCGGGCGACTCGAGGCCCCCGTGCCACACCCACCGAAAAGGCGGCCGCGGGTCGAAGACGGAGGGATGGCGTTCTGCTGTCAGAGACTCTACTGCGGTGTCGGTGCCCGTGTATGGATGCGTGCGAGTTGTGGGTTGAGTGGGCGGGCGCGAGGCTGCCCTCTAGAGAGCTTGTACGGCAAGTAGATCATCTCGGCGCCACTTACCGGAACCAAAAGGCCCTTCAGTGCTTGCGCTCAGGCGGCACGAGCTTCCTGCGGCGATTAATGTGGGCAAATGACAGTGCAATAAATATGTGAAACGAGTGACACTGAGCTCGGGGCATCAGAGCAGAGAACACAGAGATCCTCGACTATTCAACTCTCCGAACAAGTCCAAGCACGGAACAAAACGAGCGAGAGGGGGGGTGGCCGTGTAGCGAGTGAACCGGTGCCGTTGTCCTCGGCGAGCGGACGCATGATGTGTGCCGCCGCCGAGATTGCCAAGTGGTGCGTACTGCGAAGCCCTCAGATCTCAGAGGTTGAGGGGCACGCAGCCGATAGAAACGAGACTGCCCTGTAAGGTCTGTTAGACGTGCGAAGAAATCTGGAGGTTCGAAAGTGTGTCACTTACGAAACTGTTGTCCTGGCAGCAGACCGCGTTGGCGCTGCAGGCGTTGCCGCTCAACACCGCAACAAGAGAGATCGGGGAGCAGTTGACACCGACTAGGGCGTCGACGCCTTGCACCACTACACCAAGGAGACCGAGAAGTGCATTGGTCGAGGCATCGCTCGCCTATATGATGCGGTATGAGTGTGTTAGGAGCTGGTGAGAACGCGGGGATGCAGCGTACCTTATGGACCGTGTTGCAGCACTTAAGGCCACCGGTGCTGCACTGGCTCGGGGCGACGGCGGTCGGTTGGGGCTTGATGCTAATGGTGCTAGTTCCAGTCGAACCCCCGAGTCCCGGGAGTCCCGGGAGTCCTGGGAGGAGCCCGGCAGCGCTCGGGTTGGGGATGGCGACCGCAAGGATGCTGCCCGTGGAGAGCGCGAGGGCGGAGATGGCGAGGACGCGGCTGAACATCTTGGACTGTGGTATGCGGCTGGGAAGAGTCGTCGCGGGAGGCGATGGAGATGCGATGTGGAGAGAGAGAGAGAGAGTTGAGTAGCTGTAAACTGCTGAGAGGGCTGTTCGAGCTGAGGGTTGAGGGTCGCTCCGCTCACCTTTTTATATGTTTCGTGCGTAGGCGACAGTGAGAGCACACCGCCGGTGCAGCAAGGGCGCAGACCACCAGCGAGCACCGTAGTGCGACACCAACGGGTCTCCGCAGAGGGATGTTCGGGTCCGCGTAGGATGAGCACGACACCCCCGCTCGAGCTGGATGGCGTACGACGGGTGTACGCGGCATAGTAGCATCGTCGGTTGCGAGGTGGATTGTGCGGGCGACACAGAAGCCTCGTACCACACCCACCGAAAGGCATGTCGGAGACAGATAGACGGCGTTCTGCTGTCCGAGACGCTACTGCGGTGTCGGTGTGCGTGTATGAATGCGTGCGAATGGGGCAGGGCGTCGCACCAGCATAGGGAGAAGGAGCGGGGATGCGCTGTGATTGGATGCATTTCGCCGCAGCCTAGTGTCTTGCTTGACTGGCGGACCGAGGTGGCGTGGACTCGAGCATGCGGGGTCGGAGTGAGGGCGATGTGAGGAATGGATCGACGGTGGAGCTGTGAGGAGGAAGACGATGTTCAAGCCGTCTGTGGGCTATAAGCATCGATGATAGAGCTCGTTGGTTAGCATCGTAGCACCTCAAGCTACTCATCATGAGCAAATCGTAGACATGTGGGTCTGCCTGTACAGTGGAAACAAAAGTTAGAAACGACCGCCTAGTACCTAGTAGCAAGCACATCGTGGATGTCGATATCGAAGTTGCCAATCAATGTCATGACGTTTAAGAGCGACTTATTAGGTGCAACCTAGAGACTCAACAGAGTACTAAGATGATAAAGAGTCCGTCAGTTCATCTCTTGTTCACGCTGATCAATGTCAACGTTTTGAAATCTGCCAACGAGTCCCTTTCCGACTCAATTCTCGACGCTGAACTGCCCTTCATATGAGAATTTCCATCATATGTGAGTTGGGTAATATTCAGCGACGAGCGAAGACTGACCTAAGTGTAGAGGTTTATGACCTTGTGAACGGAGGGCGAATGAGGTGCTTGGAGGTTCTGCTAAGCTGTGGGCGGTTAAACGCTTACAAGACGCAAGACGCACCGGCTATCCCGGCTCTCGGTAACTTGCTGTTTCCGGTAATTATAGGCGTTAAACATACTGCCACTAAGTCACCTTGACATGTGTCCTGCATGTGTCCCACCTCCGGCTCTCGTCTGGCTGCTCCTTGCTGCTCCCTACTGTTCTCCCTCGCTGCTGCATGGAGACCTCCGCTTTATGCGCCAAAATTCTTCCCTGCTGACTCTGGCGCCACTTACAGCCTCCCAGACTGGCGACCAGGAACTGGAAGACCTCTGAACGTCGAACGATTCATTTTTTGGGGTCTGCGTCGCGCAGAGCCGCCGCATTGAACGCACAAGGCCGCGTTTGTGCTGTCCTTCTTCCCGCATGCGCTCAGGTAAGCACTTGCCATCTCGTAACCCACGCGCTTTGTGTCCCAGAGAGAATGGCAGCTTCCGCGCAGGGAATGCCGTGAGCTTGCCTAAGGCTGAGGCGCAGAGAGGGACCTGCCTTGAGCGGTGAAGCTCGTTCGGATCGTGGACACTGTACGTGGCAATCGTAGACCTCGCTTATCCTGGCCCGTACGCTATACGAAATGGTGTACTACTGCACCCAGAGGGCTTCCGATGATCTGCTACGTCTGTGGCAGTGTATAGCTGAACCTCCTGTTGAACGTCCCTTGCCGCGAGAGGCAGACCATCCAGTTGGCCTGCGTACTCCTCTCACGACGCTGGGGGCGCGATTCTGAGCTACATGCCGTGTTCGGCAGCCTGCAACGACGAACCCGTCATTTAGAACTATGAGTACGTCGCGCCCGATGGCCGTCACTGTCATGTTTGCCCATGCCCTGATTGTCGCGCAAACCCAAATAGCCACTTCTATCTCCGAATTAGCTCGGTTTCTGATCGGTGTCTACGAGCTGTCTACATTGTTTGCGCCCGGAGACCTTCGGAGACTATGTCCGTGTATTATGCCTAGGATATTTGATGCACAGATTTTACTTATCTTTCAGCGCCCTCTCGGCATTTCGCTGCTGCTGCAGTGATCGATATCAGTGGTGCTTTGGTCGGTCTCTCGGAATCAGACCGCGGGAGCCTGGAGGTGGTTGGAGGTATTGATGGTGGAGTTTGCTTCCCTTGATCAGTGCGGGGTCGTGCAGGGTCGTGCAGTCGTGCTCGGGATGCTGCCTATCCCGCTTGTATCAAGGTCTTCTGGTTTTTACGATCTTAACTTGCGCAGTAAGTACTAGTACTCTCTTTGTCTCGAAGAAATCCACCTCTACGGCGGCCTCCAGCGCTTCCTCCAAGAGGGGAGCGTCTTGTTCAAGAGTGCTCTACCTACTGAACGTGAACTTTTTGAATCCTTCTCCGTGTTACTAAAAGGCACACCCTACCATGCATAGGACCATTCTATACGTTCCGCTCTCCCTCCGTGGCAACATCTTTTTCTAGGCATCTCTGCTCTAGACTCGACTACGTGTCTCATTACGTTCATCGTGATTTTTCTGGGGCATCGAGTACGTTCCAAGATTCCTTGTCCTCTGTAGACGCGGTTCACGTACACTGGAAGGGCCAGAGACGCGATGCTATTTCGATCTCCTCATTCAGCGCTAGGAGGGCGTCCGCAAGGCAGATTGATTACTTCTTACGATGACACGTCTCGGCCAGGGTGCCAAACGGTCCACACAGGCGGCTTGTGCGGGTTACAGTCGGCGGATATATGGTGGGCCGTGGACTTCCGTGGATGCGCCTGAGACTGCAATCATCGATGCATGGACCGCGCCGCGCGATCAAGGTTAACGAAGCGGCAATGACAGAATTTCGACGGGTCCTGTCAAAGCGTGTCCGAGCAACTCACGCCGCGTTGGTCGCTGACGTCGTAATATAGCTTTGGTAAGTCGATCTTCAGCGAAGTCACAACATCATATATAGCGTGAATATTGCAGGCTCTCTGAGATGACATGGAGTAAGTGAGTGGTTCGCGCACTTGTCGCGCACTATAGCATGAACTTACCGCGCCGGTAGCCTCGGGTCGGCCCTTACACGTACGGGTCTGTCACATCGTCGACGCGCAGATGGCCCAAGTGCATAAACCCCGACTCATGAGTCATGCATCATGGTCTGCGAGACAGCTTCCATAAATCCGCTTGATTACACACACGAGTCCCGACAGCCCACGACCCACCACACCGGCCGAAATGACCCTATATCTAAAATGACAGCCGATTGACCCATATTTTAGACCGCCGCGCGTTTCCAATATCCTGAGAGTCAGACTAGTACTACGATACCTGAAGACTAAAAAACTTCCTCGCTCCGCGGTTGGCGGAAGACCGCACGCGAGATCACTGTGTAGTGCTGGTCGTGTGGGCTTCGCTGGCATTGTACCCGTGCAATCCATATATTCTACGCAGCAAACGGTCACGTAAGTCTTCCTGCATCCATCCCTCCGTTTGTTATACCTGCCAACTACAGATGCCGCCAAGCGGATCCTACGCCACGACTCCTGCGTGTCTCTCCTACACCAGAAAGCTTGCGTCGCTTCGCGGTCCATACACGTCTCAGGAACCCGCATTGTATGTTCGTACGGTATGGTACGATCTGGTACGATCCACGAATTCAACTGCTGGAGCTGAAGATGCGTCGTGGTGTCGAGGCTCCTCAGCCTCGGGGGAATTAGATGAGCGCCAGCAGAGAATTAAACACGGCATCACGCGCGTGCGCTGTTTGTGCGCAGATTCTCCCGTCAAATGTCTCGGCTGCGCCGAGAGCCTTTTGACAGTCGCCCAATGAAGCTTTGAGGGTCGAAGGGCGGGGATTACAAGTATTCGGGCGGCGGGCGCGTGGATGGCAGAGATGGAAATTCGGAACACCGATACCGGGAGAATGCGCGAAGTTGTGGTCAGTCATCCTGATTCTGGTGCGGTCCAAAGACAAGCTGATTGGATTGTTCACGGACGCCGTCGGAGAGCTCGAGAGTCGAAGCTGGAGCTGACGATCCAGTGGCGCATCACGGCCCCCCAACCGAGTTGAGAACAGATCACCGGCCGGGGACGCGTTTCATTTTGAATCGCGAGTGTTGGAAGGTGCTGGACGGGCGCACCGATGCGGATTGAAGCCTGGAAGATCTGGTGGCTGCACTGGTCTTGCGGATGGCATCTGCTGGATGGTGAGCGGAAATGTGTTGAACGTCCAGGCGCGCCCGCAGCCGTTGTTGCAATCGCGGCCTTCGCAGGAAAGGAAGCCTTCGACGGGTGCGCGTGCTGTCAGGGTCGCGCTACAGGGCCCACAATATCCGACCCGCCCTATCGCTCCGCTGTCATCCACGGCCAAAAATTTTGCATCGAGAAGCCGGCGTGATGCGCCCGCGCCCCATAGGCCCACTGCGGAGTTCCGAATCTATGTTCGAGGACGAGTCGTTAGCGCGGCTCGTGGCTGTATAAAGGTATGGGGAGGAGCGGGGTAGGGTCCTCAGGCTCTTCAGGTCTATCAAGCTCTTCTCTCCTCCCTAAACTCACCAACCAGTCGCTCTTCGCGTCCTCTCATTTACACCACCCTCGCTCAGCACAATGATGTTCACCCGTGTTGCCGCTTTCGCCGTCGCCGCCCTCCCGCTTCTTGCGGCCGCCACTCCCCTCGCTGTCCGCGGTGGCGAGGGCTCGTGCTCCACTGGCCCCATCCAGTGCTGCGAGACCGTCGAGAAGGTGCGTGTCTTTCGAGGTTCTTGTGCAACGCACTGGAAGTGAACGCTCATACCCTCCTAACCGCTAGGCCAGCAACCCCGCTGTTTCTACTCTCCTTGGGCTCGTCGGTATCGTCGTTCAGGACCTTACCGTCGCCGTCGGTCTCGGCTGCTCGCCCATCTCTGTGATCGGTGTCGGCAGCAGCACTTGCTCGTCCAACACCGTCTGCTGCCAGAACAACAGCGTCGTAAGTTTCTATCGGCATCTGTATCGATCTGTAACTTACAGCATGTGTTACAGGGCGGTCTCCTCTCCGTCGGCTGCCTCCCCATCATCCTCTAAACTTGGTGATATCATCATCCCGCTCCCGCTTTGTGGAGATTGTCTGACCGCGAGGTGTGCGGAGTGGACACTCGAATCGTTTGGTTCCAACATCGTATCGATGTATCCTACCTAGTCTGTCGTTTATTGCTACAAACCATCCGTTCGTTCAGCTTCATCCGGTGTGTGTTGTGCTCTGTGTGCTCGATTCAGCGGTGTGTTTGCAAAGAAGAGAGATTCGAACCGGCTCTACTCAACAGCCTAGCTACTCGAGTGACGTTCCTCCGCGGATGCGAACAAAGGCAGAGTGAGCGTCGTAAGCATTTCCCGTATCTGATTGGCTCGAGTGCGAAGTCGCGAAGTTCGTGTGGGCCATAAGTCAGCCGTGAGAGCGATAGTCGCGGATTAGACGAGACGAGATTCAGTTGAGATAATGGCTTCCAAGCTGCCGAGATACTTATATTGCGCGGCGAAGTGGTTGCGCGGCGAAGTGGTGCGCAGGCACCGTGGAAGAGTCATTTGACGGGAGCAGTGCGGAAACCAGATGCTTCTGCCGCAGAATGGAAAGACGAGAACTAGAATAGTAGAGTGTTTCAGCAAGCGTGTAAGAGGAAGTACGGGGGAAGTGGAACATCGCATTAGGGCGAACTTAACGGGTGCACTGTTTCCATTTCATCGAGAAAGCCAATCGGTGAGCATCTGCTGACTGATTTGGTCCAGGTGGAGAGTTCAGTGCGTGTATAGAGGCACCGAAGCTTCCGCAGATGCTGCAGAGCAGATGTGAGGATGAGCGGGGACCTGAACAGTGGGAATTGACCTAGGGAAAACGTAGGCGGTGTGAGAGCTTATGACAAGCTGCAAAACGTAAGGTTCACGCGTTTTGTTGCACTTGCGTATGATTTGTCTCGAGCTTGTTTCGTTCTGATGCCTAGGGTCCATGCTTCTAGATAATATACTTATGTTGCATAACACCACGGTAACAAGGCTTCGGAGTCCGGTGATATCGATTATACAGGCGCCACCGGCCACCCTGTCTCTACTATGCCAACTTGAGACGATATGACACAAACATAACATGCATGCTCACTTACGCTGAGTGCACCAAGAGCGTGAGGCGTTGCGGTAGCCCTGAAGGATGCAAGCTCGAATTCAAGGACTGGGCGAGTCGGAAGGCCGATAGTACGTGTGAAAGCCAAGGCTACTGCCGTCTTTCGGCCCCCGCCGGGTTAGCACTTCGACGTACGGTCACGTGCTATACACTCGAGAGTCGACGTATTCGGGGCGCGCTTATTCTGATTCAACCGTTGAACTTTGTTTTATGCTTCTGTCCTTCCGTCAGGATCCTCCTGGTCTAGCATCATCCAACGCAAGTTCATACGTGGAATATAATACGTCTCATACTTCAGCTTCAAGTCCCTGCATTGTAGCTAACGTCTTCGGGGTTGGTCAGGAGTGTGACCGATCATTGCACGAGTCAAAGCTTAAAGCATCACATTCGTGTTGCTGTATAAGGGTACGTATAACCACCGAAAATATCCGTTCAAGAGTGAAAGCTGACGATTTGTGCCGTACGTGCGCACTGGATGATCTCTTGATCGACTGTATCAGGGCAATGAGCTACCTTTTCGGCTTGCAACGTCAATCGTCGTCGCTCTTCACGTCCTTCCTCACCATCACCGGCTTCCTTGTGACATGGCAGTCAGAGTGGTATATAAGCTCGACATGAACATACGACGCTCGGCCAACTTGCGACCCCGTCTTTTCTTCCTACCGCCATGCCTTTCCTCCGCGCCGCTCCCCTCTTCCTCGCACTCGCTGCTGTCCTGCAAGAAACTGCGTATGCTCGATTTGCTGGCAGACCGTATCCACTTCTCGGTGCACGCAGCGACAGCATAGAGAGCGATTTCGCCCCCAGCGTTCCCCGCCATCGCCCCCATCATCCCACCTCTGATACATGTCTCTATGCAAATGCAACCACTCTCGCTGACCTCACGTCGTATGGTCTTCCCTCCGATGATTCTCTCACGTCTACATACGACACTTGCATATGCCACGATCAACTACCGTCGCTTCTCAGGTCCGATCTAGCCTCTTCTTACACCAGCGACACGGTTGACAATGTAGAGATTGAGAACGCGTTCAAGAGTTATGTGAGTCGCGCTCTTCTATTCCGCCCCAAGCCAGTGAGTTGACTGCATGCGTTGTAGGTGTCTACCTCGCCATTTGCGAAAAGTTGCTCGTACCCTGCACGGTCTACGCCCGCATGCTCCAGTGATAATCCTTGTGCATTCGTCTGCGATTATCCTCTGGTAGCACGTGGTGGTTCCTGTATCTGCGACGACCCGAATGGGTGCGAAATAACTCCGTCGAGTGGCTCATTCGATGCTCGTCGATCTGTTACGAGGCGCCCCGGAACTTCAGCACTCGCCATCACCAGATCAGTATGCGAGGCCCACGAGACGGTGAGTGCATCAGTATCAACCGAGATGTATCTTAAACAAAATGGGCGCAGATCTGCGGGACCGAGGACGGGACCGAGGGTGATTATGAATGCGTCAATACTAGCGCGAGAGTAGACCTTTGTGAGTCGTGTGCTCTTCGCTCTCTGCTATAAACTCATGAGAGCGATCCAGGCGGAGGGTGCACGGTGCGAAGCTCTTCCGGACTCCGGTACTCTCACCACGCCGCTTCCTCCGGGGTAGATTGCACGGCGATTCCGTACGTCGACGTGGTCTCATGTACATCTGGAAGTTGCTCTGTCCAGAGCTGCCTGGCCGGCTGGACTGTCAACTCCGAGCGCTCCGCGTGCATCGATAACCACGGTGCTGTTCCGCAAGCCGAAGACGCACCTACCTCTCTAGAACAAACCGTTCGACGATATCTCCTGGCTCCATCTTCGCAAGATGGACTCCGCAACCCCCCTTTGAAGCCGCATAGCAACTGGCGTATTCCCGACATCCGTTCCGAGAAGCTCGAAGATACCGATGGCGTGCGATCCAGTCGTTTCGGTCCCCAGCGGCCGAAGCAAGATTGGACACGGATCCCCGACATACGTCGGTCTGATCGGGCCTGAAGAACGCAAAGTCAGCAAGCTGTAAAGTATGTCTCTCGTGTCTGTTGTGTTCTTGTTATTGCGCTTTTTGCCTATTATTTACTTCGATGCGAAACCTCTGTAGCACCTGTCCTCCCCTGACTGTTCTGTTTATCTCATAATCCGTTGTCGCGCTTTCCGCATGTCATGTATTACGATTTTCCGATGCGAAACCTCTGCACCACCACAACCTTTGTGACTGCGTCGTTCACTGTATGAGCCCCTTTTACGATTCATCATGCCTCCACCGCACACTCAGCGATATACGTACGTATTTGTTCCTTACTCGCACATCGTCAAAATGACTCACGCAAACGCTATAGCCCGAAAAACTCTGAAGCACTCGATTAAGCAATATTACTAGTAGGTGTCTCTACGTAAACCACTGAACGTTCGTTCACAGCACCCTGTCACGCCTAGAGCATGATAGGAACGCAGCCCATGGAAATGAGACCACCCTGCACAGGCATAGTAAGCGCATGGCCATCCAGACTATAGTTAATATACTCACAACGTTGTTGTTTGTGCAGCAAACGGTCTGAGCAGAGCATGCGCCACCGCCGAGTCCAACACCCGAAATACCGGAGCACTGGAGACCAACCAGGCCCGAAACGCTACCGACGTCGAGGTTCAGCAGCCCGAGGAGGGTCGAGATGGCCGTCTCGTCGGACTATTCAGTTGGATGAGTAAGTCAGATACGACTCGGAAAATTATTGCTCCTGCTGACCTTGTGAACAGAGTTGCAGCACTGAATGTCATCGGTGTTGCAGTCACCACGACGGAGCGGGGTCGCAGACGCGAGGAGGGGAAGGGCAAGGAGAGAGAAGGCAGCGACGCGGGCGAACATGGTAGAGAGTGTGGTTTGGGGTGGAAAGAGCGACGGTGAGTGAGTTGGTTGGCTTAGAGCTGAGAGAGAAGATGCGACGAGGCGATGGAGACTCTGAATGTCGCCCGCAGGTGGGTTTTATATGTTGTGGAGAGGTCTATGCGTTCGCGTATGTCGGCTGGTGAGGTGACCCGAGCGAGAGGTGCGCTTCCGGAATATAAGCGATATGTCGCGGTTCTCTCCTAATTAAACATTCAAGTCTTCATATTTCAGATACCGTTCCTCCCAAGCGACACAATGTAAAACCGTCACTGGGAGCAAACCGCTGAAGCTACAATTCGTGTCATTGGTGAGGGCTTGAGCACCCAGGCCTGTTACTTGATCGTGATACCCGGGAACTTCTCTCACTTGTGAATATAGGGCTAAGCCTGTCGAAAATTTGGAGTATCGTCCAGGAATTCCTTCATCTTGCTCCTCGAGTACTGGGAGGGCGGTGAGCTGCAGCATGAAGACGCCCGTAGCTTAACGTCATACGCGAGCGCCCCGCCTACGCGGCCGCGCCGACGCCCGCGCAACCCTTCACTTCATTTTGATCGGCTACCTTCTCCGCTCCTCTTCAGGCCTTCAAGCTTCAAGCTCCAGGCCTCAGGCCTCAGGCCTCAGGCTTCAGCCCTCCCCAATATTCGCATGTCAGCACGAGTCGCTCTCGGATGCTGCACACCGCAACGCGCGTTGACTTTATCATGATGGCTGTGCCACGGCGGCAGAATGGAGATATGGGAGTCTGACGGCGGGATTTGACGCTTCTGTGGCATTCGTGGTATCCGTTTTCTCTGTTACGTCAAGCAGCAATGTGTCGCTAATCCCCTCCAGCGGGCTGCTTAACAGACCTTATTAAACGAGGAACATATAACACGCCGACTTCTCGCTCATAATTGCTGCCGCGCGGTCCTCAAGATGCTACATACACGAGGCAGTGACTCGGCCAGCACCCCGTCACAACGAGAGCCGCGCGGGGCCAATAGTACGTATATACACTTCGCGCTTGTTCGCTACTGCTGCGCGCCGCGCCATGCGCGGCCTCGGAAGCTGGCAAGAATAAATAGGGTCGTTCTAAGGCCCTGGGTTTTACCTTCTGGCTTTCGCCCGATCGGAGGATATACCCGACCATAGAGAACGGTCGCGCCGCGGTGATACGAGGCTGGAACCTGGCTGGAACATACGGAATTCCTTCAGACTCCCGAGCCGAGAGCTGCGCACTGTACGTACTCCTCCAGGAGCATTGTGGACAGTCACTGATCGGGCTTGAGTTTCAACACGACGGACTACGTAGGAGGCAGCTGCGAATGTACCCTGCCTTATGCCTGCAGCGCGAGCGCGAGGGTTCCATCTATAGCAAGCGTATGTCCATCTGAAGTGTCTCAACCTCTCAGCCTCCCACGGATGCACAATAATCAGGTCAGCCCTCAACGTACTCAACGTCCTGTGAGACTGTGATCACTCATCCACAGACATCTCGGGGATTATCTCGATCATATTCAGCATATACCACGTGTTACAAGCATTCCCTGACACCCAGTCCGATCTATTCAATTCCACCATTCACTCCCCAGCTCGACATTGTCGGCGCTGCGAAACCTAGAGGGAGATCGGAAGGCAGCCGACGGAGATCAAGCCGCCCTAGAGTCGGTCGGGGTCAGCTCATACACTTTGTTCGGCAGCACACGAAGACGTACGACGTTGTTGTTCTCGCAGCAGACGGTGTTAGCGTTGCACGTGTTGCCAGAGCCGACCCCGATGACAGTGAGAGGGGAGCAGTTGAGACCGACGAGAGCGGTGATGTCGCTCAAGACGATCCCAAGCAACCCAAGGAGCAGATCAGCGGACGCAGACGAGGCCTGTTTCGTACAAGTAAGTGACCGCTGCTTTCCACCAATATAAGAATCTGACTTACGCTGAGAGTCTGCTGGCAGCACTGGATGGAGCCGGTACTGCAGCTCTGCTGGCGAGCCTCGAGCTCAACGGGGGTGGCAGCCGCAAGGAGGGGGAGGCCAAGAGCGGCGACGACGACGGCGCGGGAGAAGATCATGTTGGATGTATGAGGACGGGTTGTGAGTGCTAGTGCGCTAGAGCTCGAGAGGGCTGAACTGAGGTGTTCTGCTGAAGACTGGTCGTCGTCGGTGCGTCCTCTTTATACCTCGCCGCTCCCTGCTGAACTCCTCACTGTTTCTATACAGGGTTGTGTAGTTGCGGTCAGCGTCGAGTGTCCGGCCTCCGAGGAGGGAGCCTCGAGTCAATAGACTCCTCTACCACGCGCAGCTAACGGCGACCTATCGTCGACGCCGGTGCCATTTGGCTCGTCGTGGGAGGTGAGCAACCGGCGACGGACCTAGTCGTTGTTCATTCATGCGCACCATACGAGCATGTCCTCAGAATCTTGGTATCTCCATTGGGTGCGGAATAATGCTCTCATGCTAGAACAACGATCCGAGCTCCGCAGACTCACGGAACGACGGCCTCGACGCCACTGGCCGGTCACAATCTCGTACGATGTCGACCTTATGCTTCCCGTTCATTTCCGCTCTGCTCTGTTCTCGGTGGAGCTGCTCCCTGAACTCCGACGAAAATCACGGTGTACAAGTGTCGTCCTCCGACCGCATAGACCGGATAGACGGACAATATACGAATGGCTTAGGGACTTCGTGGTGCGTACATGTGTCAGTGCTAGTGCTGCTGGTCCTGCTCATGCTCATGAACCATTGTGTTTGCACCACCTGACCTTCCATGATCCCTGGTCTGGGCACATCCGCGGACGCCATTGTTGCATTCCCAAGGCGGCAAGTAGTGATGCCGGCTTGTTGGCAGTTGATTGAGGCGCGCGAAGCCCGAGACACTACTACGACCGTTTGACACGACCTGCGTGGGCATCGTGGGTTTTGCGCGGAACGCAGACGTTTTTAGGGTTCTACGAACATGTCGCTGGGCCTGCGAAGATGCGTTGTTGCGGGAAGAGGTGCTGGGTGAGTCTCACTCATTGGCTGGGCGGAATCTCGGCACTGAAATGAATGACTTGTGAACGCCGCTTTCAGAGCGCTTTTGAAATACGACCTGGAGAACACGGTATGGCAGGGTATGGCCACCTCATTTCAGCTCCGCTCCCTAGCTTCAGCCGCCTACGCAAGTGTGTGTCAATCATGCCTGATGTTAGTCTGATGCATGAGGCTCGTCAGACGATCTCTGTCACGGGTGTGTACACTCAGTACGCGCAGGCCAGAGTTCATGTGCTCTGAAGAAGAAATCCATGACAGGCCTGTCTAGACGTCCGCATATCGTCCGCTCATACCCGCTCAAGCGATCATCCATGCAGGCTAGCCGTCCAGGCACATCATTGGTCGCCTTTTACCAGCCACATCCGGGTTGTGCGAATACCAAGGTGCTACAACACCCGGGAAGCTCTTTACCTCCGCATCCATAACAGGCAAGATCATCAACGGACGGCGTGGACTTGAGCCGACAGGAGCGCCTACAGCCCACTTTGGTGTCTAGGATCGTCGTCAACCAGGTCTCTACTGCGGTGGTTAGTGCTCAGCAGACGCTTTGGTGAGTTGCCCGATCCTCTTCAATCATCGAGGCTCGTTCCACTGAAGGGGTCGGAAATAGTTCGAGAACGACTCTCGGTCTCTCGGTGAGGCGATTTCCGTGATCCGATTGATCGAAAATGCGTCGATTTCCCGAGTGGATGGCAACCCTCAATTTATGTACCCCGTCCTCTCCGGAATACTCAAGCGACCTTTCGAGGGCGCGAACTCGCACCAGGAGCTCCCTAACGCCTTCCTCGCGCTCGACGCACTTGAAATTTTTGGAGCGGGAACCCGGAACACCGAGAGGATGATCGCCGTGTCGGCGGCACGCCTCCTCCGTGCTTTAGGTAACGTCTTCCATCTACAATATTCCATTTCCTGGCTGACGCGTCTAAAGAAATGGACTTCTCGACCCGCTATTCCTCCATCGTACTCCACAACCTTGCCCTCTCTATAGCCCGCGGTGACTTTCTCGTCAAAAACTCTTGTCAGCGATTCGTTCACGGAGCCGACGGTGCGTCTGGTATGTCAAGGAGATGACGATCTTGGCAGATGGTCTGTTCAGAAGGGCCACCCCGGACCGTTGCACTGTGCAGGACCTCGAGCGCGGTGCACATTCAGTTCATCGGCTGCTATGTCGTTTGGCAGGTGTGTCTTGGCGACTGCGCTAACGCCTTCGAGAGATGGACTGGACTGTCTAGTGAACGGGCTTGACGGGATGCCTGGGTGCTCTCGTGTTGTCTCTGCGCGTCAGCTCCAGGCCGCATAAAAGGACTCCAAGGGCGACGATGCTCCTCAGTTCGAGCTCGTTCGCCCCCGACCACCAGCCAGAACTACCATCGCCGCCTCACCAGCAGCAAGCCGAGCAGTCATCATGTTCCCTCGTGCCGTCGCAACTCTATACTTTGTCAGCACTCTCGCACTCCTTGCGGTCGCCATGCCCGGCGGTGCCCCGCCGCCGACGAAGACCGCTACCACCACCAAGACTGTCACAGTGACGGCGCCCGCTCCGGCCCCTACTGGTGGTGACACCTGCAGCACCGGGCCTATTCAGTGCTGCAACAGCGTTGGGAAGGTATGCATTCGTCTTACTGAGTCCCGAGTCTACCAACGATGCTCAATGTTCGTTCAATCGGATTTAGGCTAATGACCCCGTGTTCGGGCCCATTCTCGGTCTCCTCGGCATCGTTGTCCAAGGCGTCGACGTTCTTCTCGGGCTCGACTGCTCTCCGATCACCGTCATCGGTGTTGGCGCGGGCGGGTCTTGCAATGCTAACGCGGTGTGCTGCCAGAACAACAATGTTGTATGTGCCACCCTTTCTCTCCATAAGTCGCACCAATAGTCATCTGACGCGCTCTTCCCTCGTGTAGGGCGGCCTCATCTCAATTGGCTGTCTCCCGATTATTCTCTGAGCTCAGAGATTGGTCGGTCTCTGGCGTCTTCTGTCCCGGTTCCGGGGACGAAGTGGTCGTACATGGGTATATCCTAGTCGTTCCGCGTCTGTCATGATGTACCTCTACCATACGCCGGTGCATCCATACATCCACAACATTTTTCTCATATCGATGAAATACGGTGTTTTTCCAGGTCCATGTAGTAGCCAAATCACACGCTTGACATCCGGCAAAAACACGAGACCCGACTGGTACAAGACCTAGCGCGGTAGCCTGCAGGGCAGTCGGAGTTGTAAGCGGTCTGCGTCGCCACGTTGATCCATAATCACTCCCGCGAACGAAGGATCAACCCGGCGCACTGTTGCCGTTCCAGATGTCTTATCCTCGGTCGACCGGGGCGATTGGGTGGGGTTATAGTGGACCTAACGGACCACCTGAATTCCGAACACGCATATGAATGCACCCGCACAGAGAAGATCTAGGGAATATGCAGGGGGAATGGGGTCAGGGTGCATTTAGGGTGATCCAGGGGCGATGCACGACGCGGAAGTATTCGTACATTTTGAGAATGGGGAAAGTGTGGATGCACTGGCCACCACCGTGGCCAGAAGCGTACCTATAATCGAAGTTCATAGGCACCTATAGCAGCGACGCGATCTAAAGAGGTCGTGAACATCCTCCGGTCGGAAGCATGGCGGTATTCAGTCCTCACCTTCATCTACTCGGCCAGCCTGCTCGAGGCGTTCTCGTACCCCTCCCACTTGCCCAGACCGTCCTTCACGTCCAGCATCCGAGTTCCGGAGAAGATGTGCGCAGTCGGCTGGACGGTTTCCCACTCAAAGATCTTCCCCGCTTCGTCTCTCGCGAGATGGGCGCCCCATAACTCGTGCTGCCGGTCTTCGAGTTTACGAATCGCACGCATGCGCCGCAGGATTTGCACCGCCAGCGCGTCTTCCAAGGCTTGCTCGGAACTGTGCAGGAATCAAGGCGCTCCTCGTGCGGCGCCGGATGGGTATGTACGAAAGGACATCCTGCACGACTCCCGATCAGCCCGATGTCGTCCAGACACCACTAGCACTGGACTCGAGGCCAGTAGCAGCTGCTGCTTTAAGTAGGTGAGGGTAACGACGGTAGCTTACCGAGCGTGCAGTGGCAGAACGCGCGAGATCGGGCGTGCCGCCGGTGACGGCGTACAAAACGGAACCACAAAAACACGCGCCCTTCAAACTAGTAATCCGCTGCCATTTCTCTCTAGAGGCTTTATCTAAGCAGACTGACCTATGTCCGACGGTTGCGATGAAAGGCGTGGAGGAGGAGGAGGAGGAGGAGGAGGAGGAGGAGGAGGAGTGTAGTTGTGGAGGAGGCGAATCCGAAAGAGCGCTTATCCTGGGCGAGTCGGCGGTCCCCGGATGGAGGGAACACGGTCACGTGGTATACACGTTGTTACGTGTCGCCCCGCGGACACTTTGTTTCGCGAGTTTCGTGACCCTCAGGCTCTTCACGCTGTTCTTTTCCGGACACCTGCGCTAGCTTTACCGATGGAGCAGCTTCAAGGCAGGAATTCTTCGTCGAAGATGTATGCAGTTAGCTGTCACAGTCGTATCTTGTTTGTGCACCGGAAGCTATGCGTGCCCCAACTACCGGACGGCAGAGCGTGGTAAATGTCCTTCGAACTGGCAAAGGAAGTTGCACAACCCGCCCCATCGAAGTATGGACCACATGGCACACAAATCTAGAGCATGCTTGAAATTCTCAAGAGAAGTACTTACTCCTAGGGGCAGTGCGAGTACAACGATGGGTAGTGAGACTTCTGCCACTGAACGGGTAAGTTGCCACTTATCAGTATTCTTTTTACATGCTAACTTGTACAATACCCTTGCGTCTACCTTATCAGAAGTGTGGTCATAACAACAGAAGCTCGAAAGCCCCTTTAGGAGCGAGTGCCTACTCACATCAACGGCCAACGTAAGTCTCGTAATTCGCTGATACTCGTCAGAACATCTGAGGTCAGGACGAATTACTAGTGACTCGGGAACAAGAACGACCCCGAAACACGAGGGGGAGGGGCCTCCGCATTTCATTAAGAGCAGCGAATTGTCTCTGCCGGGTACGTTGTCCGCATACGGACGCTGTGCCCGAATTCGACTGTCACTTTTTCAACAGCCAGCGCCCCGTCCAGACGCCTGCAGCGCACACCCGGAAAGACGAAGAGCGTCAGCCCCACTATCCCGACCCTTGGAGGCTCGTAGGCGGGCGCGCGGGATGCGCCGATAGCCAATACAGGAGCCTGGATGCGTTTCCGCCGACGGTAGCCGGTGAGGAGCGCAGTGCTAGGGTCGGTCACTCCAGAGGGCGTCCGCTCAGCACGAGGGAATGGTGTTGTGACGTGGAGCTCGAAGGGTTGGCCTCGGTAGCCGACGGCGACTAGCAGCTCCTAGTCGTCGAGTGCCGACGGCGCGACACCGCGCTGTGGTGGACCAGGCGTTCGAGTCCGACATGCAGGTATAAGAGGCCCCGAGGAGGGAGAAGCAGGCCCTCAGTTCCCAGTCGCTCAACACCTGCATCTACAGCAGACTCAGCACTCGAACCGCACGACACACCCTCACGTCGCACGAAAAAACCTCGCACCTCACGTCCGCACCATGTTCTCCCGTCTCGCCGCCGTCTCCCTCTTCGCGCTCCCCCTCCTTGCGGCCGCCAGCCCCTGCAGCACCGGCCCCGTCCAGTGCTGCGAGGACGTCCAGAGCGTGCGTGTCCTCACCTTCGTGCATCTCTGCCTTAGGACTGACAGTAGTACCTCTGCTAGTCTGACTCGACTTTCGTCTCCGAAATCCTGAAGAACATCGGCGTCGACCTCCAGGGCGTCGTCGCCCAGGTCGGCCTCAAGTGCTCGCCGATCTCTGTTGTCGGTGCGGGCGGAGACACGTGCTCGGCTCACTCCGTCTGCTGCGAGAACAACAACGTCGTGAGTTGCCCACATCGTTGATCGCGATGCTTGAGATTCTGTACTCACCGCTGCCGTTCATTCCTCTCCTCTCATCAGGGCGGCTTGGTCTCCATCGGCTGCGCTCCGATCTCCCTCTGAGCATGTCGTTATGGTAGCACCTCGGGATACGCGATTCATGATAGTACGACCGACTTAGACTCTTAGAGTATTCCTCGGATAATGGTCAATTACACGTCTTCTGCGCTTTGCTATTCAGCCTCCGGATGCTGTTGAGAAACACGAACAATCTCGAGGCGCGCCCGTGCGATCGTAATGAGAGAGTCATAGAAGCATTCACTGCACCTTGAGGTAGTCCTACACAGTACATATGTACACGACGTCGTAAAGCTTTTCAGACGCTTCAGTTGATCACCAAACTGTACGCAGACCTGTGAAGACATCGGTGAGAAACGGCATATCCATTCAGAATGCAGAGGCATACGTGGTGAGCGTGGCAGATCCGGACGTGGGCTCGGTGCCGGCCTGCGCAGTGGTCAAGTACTGCGAGGTGCTGACACCCTGGTGCTGCGTCAAGTACTGCACAACGTTCCGAGACGGTCAGCGCCCAGTAACCCAATCGTATCGCATGCAAGAGCATCATGCAGCGACTCACGTCGAAGAACACCTTGAGGTCGCCGCTGAAGCTCGTGATCGTGCCGCTAGTGGGGAGGAAGGAGAAGACGTTGTTCGCGCCGTTGCTGCCGCTGTAGAGGTTCCAGGAGTGGCCCGCGAGCGACAGGTTCGACGCGACGGGCACGGGCTGGCCGTCGGAGCCGTACTGCGACGAGATCGGGCCCGCGTTGAAGTTCGCGAGCCAGATCATGATCTCGTTCACGTTCGAGCCCCCGGCGGTGTTCGCCGTGAAGAGGTCGTACGCGACGTCCGCGACGATGCTGCCCGAGGACGACTGGGACCACTTCCACGTTGTCTGTGTGCGCGCGCGAGACAGGACGTCAGTGACGGTTAACGGGCGCGTGCTGCATGCATCTGCGGCACGACGCGAGGCTGAGCGGGCGGGTACGCACGGGGATGTTCGAGATCGCGCTGAGCTGCGTGTTCGCGCCCGCGTTCTGCTGGATGTTCGAGAAGCTCTTCACGCCGGAGCCGCCGGTCCACGTATACGTCGTCGTCCACGCGACGGTGCTCCCGCTGAGGCTGACGAAGTTCGAGCACTGCTGGCCGCTCGTCGCGCCGTCCTTGCCCCAGAGGTCGAGGAAGAGCGTGTACGTGCCGGCGGTGACCGTGTCCCACTGGCCGCAGTGCTGGGACGTGTCGATCGTCTGCCGGGTGGCAAGCTCCGCGGGCGCGGCGGACGCGAGGAACGGGGTCGTGAGAAGCAAGAGGGCGAAGGCCTTGGAGAGCATGACGAGGTGCGAGTGCGGCTGCGTCCGGCGAGTGGATTCTTTGGCGAGGGGCCGTCCAAAGGAATGCGGTCGAGGTGCTATGCCCCTGCGGCTTTTTATACGTCGCGCGCGGAGGGCGAGCATGACGATGTGGTGATCCGTGTCATTTATTCTGCGATGCGGAGTAGCACATGAGCACAACGCAAAGGAAGATCGTGCGGAAAAACTCACGCGAATACTTCGCCATCAGGCAGGTGTTGGTGCGCATCCGGCAACAAGCATGACCAATGTACCCGGTCGCGGGAGGAGGATGTTAAACTCTGGAGAGCAATCCTCGGACTTTTTAGAAGCTGGAAGAGGGCCACACCACCGCATCTGTGCGATCATGAACACCACATTTGGTATGGGGAAATTAAAGAGTCGTAGCCGAGCGTCGCGGGACCGGAGGACGGTGTTGACGACTGTAACCTAGCTATTCACGAGTGGACCTGCTGTCCGTGTCAGCATGTGGCCCGCGCGGAATATTCCAACCTTCGCGCACGGATGTGCTTTGGTGAACTGGCGGCCCGGCCGGAGCCGGGAGGTCTTGACGACGTCATGCGCAATGAATGTGAGCTCGCCATGGACAACCGGACTGAGTACGTTCGACATTGTCCTCGTGCTCCATCTCCAGACATCCGCACTGGCTCTTCCAAGGTGTGTTGTCAGCGTATAGTAGGGTGTCGGATCTCACTAGGCTTGTTTACTCTCCAGCGGCACCTTGGGCCATGATGCATGCTCATGCGAGCTGAAGAATCCTGACGAATTGCATAGCATGAGTAGTAGAACGACTGCTAGTGCAGTAAGAACAAGAACGCACCTTATCTCAAGCTCTGGACGAAGACACCTGGCCACATCAGCTGCGGACCCATCCGACATCGCTGCACAGGCCGCGCGTGCACTGCACATTGCCAATCACAATGTCATTCCACAGTTAATGCAGTACGAGCGGCGAAATCGTACTGCATTGAGTCGGTCTTCTAAGGAGTACGAATACGCGTAACTGCGGTTTACAGCCCACAACGGGTTCCCGCACTGCTGCATTGTTCCCGACACGACCGCTGCGGACAAGCCCACTGATGTGACGAGGGCATAGGGGAGCACGGTATGCATAGATGTATAGGCCCTAACGAGTCCACAATATGGAACGACCAACAGGCGGACGCTAGCAACGTTGACGGCACGGGCCCGAGGGATTTTGTCTGATCTGACCACCCGTGCAAACCGCCTGTCGCCGAGAAGTACTTAAATAAGGCTTGAAGATCAAGTAAACAGGGCCCAGAATCCCGATAAAGCTCGGAGCGACGCTTAGCACAACAGCGCACCTTTGATGCCTGATCGCGCCGACACTGCAAAGCCGCTGCTCACCGTGGGCGGGGCGTCGACAAAGTCCTGTGGTCGTACAGCTGTGGACCAGTAACATAGCCATTTGTCAATGTAAGGGGCGAAAACGGGGGGGTGCGAGAACCGTGCCAATTGGAATTTGGCAATAGAGACTAACCGAGGAGGCGCATCGCATCGATTGGAGTCTGGCGCAGACTGTGTTATCCGCATGGCCGACTGCCCATGTACAGCGAGCTTGTTGGAAGCAGGGTGTTGACTTGATCGATGTGCATGGATGGTGGTCGAGCTCTTGGCATGGACCGCGTATGCAAGGGCAGAGTGTCCCATCGGCCGCTAGGCAAGCATGAAGATGATGGTAAGTAACGCAGAAGATGACATAGCGGATGGCGCGCGAAAGGGGCACTGGGCGGTGTAACCGGATGAGGGCATATCCAGGCGCTTGTGGGGAAGCAGTGTGCCTGCGCATCGCCGGGTCGGGCATCGCCATCACTCACTTTCTGCGCGGCCGCGTTATAAGCTGCGTCTGCCATGCCCGATCCTCCTCCTATCCCCCTTCCTCCTTTCTACCGCAGAGGGATTTCTGTCTCCGTTTCTTTCTCTCCCTCGGACGGCCCTTTCCTCCTTTCGACCCTCCCCCCGCACGACCGCCTCGCGCGTGCAGAAAGCACCACTACTAGCATCAATCTAACGAACAAGACTCTACCGCCATGTCGCGCCACTTCTGCTGCTGCATCCCCGTCCGGATCGCGGTCTTCATCCTATCGTTCCTCACCTTCATCGGTGCGGGTGTATCGGCATTCTCTTTCTGGGTACTTGTGCACTGTGAGTCTCTCTCTCCTTGCACCATGTGGCGCGGTCTCATGTACGCAATATATCGGCAGTCATATCCACAAATCAGCTCGATAAGCTCGAGCGGAACATGCAGGACTCGGAAAAGCAAGCGTTCGAGGCCCTCGTGCACAAAAACATGTGGGCCGTCGTCGTTGCAGCCGTCTTCTTCACCCTCATTTCCCTCATCGCCCTCTTTGGGTACGTATTTCTTGCATGCTTGATATGGAGGCGTGTCTGACCACCTTGCAACCACAGATTCATCGGCTCGATCATCCGCAACCTCCGCATGGTCAAAGCGTACTCCGCCCTGACCATCGTCGCCTTCATCCTCAGCATTGCTGGTGTCGGCTTCATGCTCTTCATAACATGGCGTAACACCCCTTTCTGCGTCACTGTTAACGGCCGCGAGTCGTGCCACACCTCGCCCTTCAGTAAATGGCAGAAGATCTGGTACACCGTCGGTGTGCTCTGCGAGTTGTTCATCCAGCTTTGTGAGTGCCTCATCTCCTTCTCCAAATCTTCACGCCCCGCCTCCCCCACATCATCACGCCTCGGCGATGTCGGGTTCCGCATGCGCGCGCACCTGTCTCCCACCACCTGCCCGGGGCCACTCCCACCCCGCCGACCCCGCATCTCTCCGTTCCCCATTCCAAACCTTGCATTCAAATTCAGCGCTACCCTGAGCGGCGATGCTAATCAATATCCCTTCTTCCCCTTCTGCAGACATAGTGATCATCATCCGCCGCTACGTCGAGCAGCTCGAGGAGGAGCGCGAGTACCGCCACGACTTCCGCCTCAAGCCCACCGCTGGGGGCACGTACGAGGCCAAGGAGGGCCTCCTCACGCAGGGCCACTACCCGTACTCGGACAGCTCGAACGCCTTCGGCGCGCACAAGTAAGCGGCGCGCGCGATGCCCGGCGTCCGGCGGTTCGCGCCGCCCGAGGGCGCGCGGTGATGGATATGTATGATAGTAGTGCGCGCGCCGCGCTAATGCACACTGGCACATTCGGCGGGCGGGAGAGGAGACTGGCCGCTGTGCTGCGTCTCCGTTGCTGTTTTGCGTCACGGTGTTTCTTCCCCGATTATATCTATCACGATGTATCCCTGAACGGACTTTACCTACTGCTTTGCCATGTCTTCAACACCACATTCTACAACCCGCTTATTATGGACCTTCAACTCACTGGCACCGCCTGCCATGCACGGCGGTGCGTGCGTGCATCAACACTCCAATCGTCGACGTCGCTCTGCCGGCGCATCCAAGCCTCAAGCCCTTTTGATGGTCGCGTTCTCGTACGCGAACTGCGAATCTATGGTACGCACACCCCTCGTGTACTCCGCAATGCGACCATGTAATGACGTCCGCGTCCTGCACTCCCTTCAAGCTTCAGGCTTCAGGCCTCAGGTCCCACCCCGCAGGTGGTCTCCATCTTCGAGTGATCAAAATGCGGTGGCTCCAGCGCATCTAAGAACCTCGGCACTTGAACGTCACCGTCTATCATCATAACTCAAGCTTCCGGAGCAGAACCTAATACACCTGCCGGTGCAAGTGCAAGTGCCTCCCCCCGCCCGGCGGCTAACACTTGGCGAACGATCACGACTCGGAAATCCGAACCCGCGGAGTCTTCCGGCGATGCTCAGCTCAGGCTGCGCTCCTCTCTACCAGTGCATGCAGTGCGACTCGAATCCTCAGGCTGGCAGGGAACCCGCGGCTGCCAGAGAACCGGTAGGCGAGAGACGACTCGGGTGGCGAATGCTGCGATCGAGCGCGGCGGAAACGTACGTCTGGACTCTGCTCTGAGGGGAGATGGACTTCCTGAGGGGAGATGGACTTCCTGAGGGGAGATGGACTTCGGGGCGCGGTGTGTCCGTTGTTGGCTGAACGTTGAACGTTGAACGCTGCACAGCAAAGCGCAGAAGACGTGCAATTGACCATTATCCGAGGAATACTCTAAGAGTCTAAGTCGGTCGTACTACCATGAATCGCGTATGCCGAGGATGTCCCATAACGACACGCTCAGAGGGAGACCGGAGCGCAGCCGATGGAGACCAAGCCGCCCTGATGAGAGGAGAGCAATGAACGGCAGCGGTGAGTACAGAATCTCAAGCATCGCGATCAACGATGTGGGCAACTCACGACGTTGTTGTTCTCGCAGCAGACGGAGTGAGCCGAGCACGTGTCTCCGCCCGCACCGACAACAGAGATCGGCGAGCACTTGAGGCCGACCTGGGCGACGACGCCCTGGAGGTCGACGCCGATGCTCTTCAGGATTTCGGAGACGAAAGTCGAGTCAGACTAGCAGAGGTACTACTGTCAGTCCTCAGGCAGAGATACACGAAGGAGAGCACACGCACGCTCTGGACGTCCTCGCAGCACTGGACGGGACCGGTGCTGCAGGGGCTGGCGGCCGCAAGGAGGGGGAGCGCGAGGAGGGAGACGGCGGCGAGACGGGAGAACATCGTGCAAACGTGAGTGCGAGGCGACGTGGGGTGTGTCGTGCGGTTCGAGTGCTGAGTCCCTGGTAATGCAGGTGTTGAGCGACTGGGAACTGAGGGCCTGCTCTTGCCCCCTCGGGTCCTCTTATACCTGCATGTCGGAGTCGTTGAACGCCTGGTCCACGGCGCGGTGTCGCGCCGTCGGCACTCGACGACTGGGAGCTGCTAGTCGCCACGGCGGTCGGCTACCGAGGCCAACCCTTCGAGCTCCACGTCACAACACCAATCCGTCGTGCTGGAGGGACGCCGTTTCGAACGACCCTAGCGTCGGCAGAGACGCTTCGGGCTCCCATATTGGCCATCGGCGCATCCCGCGCGTGCGGACGTATACGAGCCTTCAAGCTTCAAGGGTCGGATAGCCGGGCTAACGCTCTTCGTCCTGCCGGGGCGTTCAGACGGGGCGCTGGCTGTCGGGGATAGGTGACGGACAGATCAAGTCGAACTCAAGCACGGTGTCCGTAAGCGGGCAACGTACACGGCGGCAGAGTCAATCTGGTGTTTTTAATGAATTATCGAGGCCCCTCCTCCTCGTGTTTCGGGATTGTTATTGTGAAGTTCTTGTTCGCGTGTCAGCGATTCGTCCTAGCATGCTCTCGGATGTTCTGGTTCCGGTACGTACATTGTTTCGTGCCCAGACGTACTGACTCGGAGTGCATCTTCCGCACCCAACCAAGTCCGTGGAGTCGCGGTGATGGGGTGCGGGCGATACATTCAGTATGCCTGGTTGGTGATCGTCGAAAGCTGCTCCACGCTTACACTGAGTTTGCCCACCGTGTGCCAGCCAAGTGTCAGCGAGTACGAGACTTCTGATAAGGTAGACGCAAGGGTATTGGACAAGTTAGCATGTAAAAAGAATACTGATAAGTGGCACTTACCTGCAGTGGTAGAAGTCTCACTATCCATCGTTGTACTCGCACCGCCCCCTAGAGAAATACTTTGCACTGTGCTCTGGATTTGTGTGCCACATGGTCCTTACTTCGATGGCCCGGCAGTGGGTTGTGCAACTTCCTCTGCCAGTTCGAAGGACATTACCACGGTCTGCCGTCCGGTAGTTCGCGCACGCATAGCTTCAGGTGCAACACTGCACCCCGCCCTCCAAGGACAAATATACGACTGTGGAAAGAAAAGCGCAAAGAGGGTTACGAAAGCTCGCGAAACAAAGTGTCCGCGGGGCGACACTAGTGTCACACGTGATAACGCGACGTGACCGTGTATCTCCATGGGTGCGCGGCGCCAGGCGGCGCCCCGCCGCGCCAACTGGGCCATTCTAGTCGAGCCCAAGATAGCTCTTGATTCCCATCCTCCACCGCTATCATCATCTCAACCGTCGTACATAGGTCAGTCTGCCTATAGCACCTAGCTACATGATGATGGCACTGACATAGAAACATGACATGGCAGCGGACTACTAGTATGCAGGGCGCGTGTTTCTGTGGTTCCGTTTCGTACGTCGTCACCGGCACGCCCGATCTCAGCGCGTTCTGCCACTGCACGCTTTGCCAGAGGCTGAGCGGTAAGCTACCGTCGCTACCGTTACCTACCCCAAGCACCAGCTACTACTCGACCCGAGCCCAATGCCTGCCAGTCTCTGCCGCGGAATGACATCGGGCTGATCCGGAGTCGTGCAGGATGTCCTTTCATACATACCATCCACTTCCCTTCGAGCGCGGTCGAATGGACGCATCCAGCGCCGCACGAGGAGCGCCTCGATTCCTACACAGTTCCGAGCAAGCCTTGGAAGACGCGCTGGCGGTGCAAGTCCTGCGGCGCGTGCGTGCAATCCGTAAACTCGAAGACCGGCAGCACGAGTGTATGGGGCGCCCATCTCGCGAGAGACGAAGCGGGGAAGATCCTTGAGTGGGAAACCGTCCGGCCGACTGCGCACATCTTCTACGGAACTCGGATGCTGGACGTGAAGGACGGTCTGGGCAAGTGGGAGGGGTACGAGAACGCCTCGACCAGGCTAGCCGAGTAGATGAAGGTGAGGACTGAATGATACCCCCATCCCGGAGGATGCTCACGCCCTCTCCAGACCGCCTGTGCTGCTATAGGTGCCTATGAACTTCGACTACGGGTACGCTTCTGGCTACGGTGCTTCTGGCCACGGTGGTGGCCAGAGTATCCACACCTTCCCCATTCTCAAAAGTACGAATACTTCCGCGTCGTGCTTCGCCTCTGTATTCGTACCTGGATCCCTCCAAATGCACCCTTAACTCGTTCCCCCTGCATACTCGTTGGATCTTCTCTGTGCGGGTGCATTCATATGCGTGCTCGGACTCGAAGTTCAGGGGAACCATTAGGTCCACTATAACCCTACCCAATCGCCCCGGTCGACCGAGGATACAAAGAAGGGCCTTCGGGCACTAGTAGGCGACTCGGAGAGACGATAACGAGTGCTGCGAGCGCGGCGGTCATGTACGTCCGAGTGGACTTTGGGGAGCGATGTGTCCGTTGTTGTGACGTTTGCGAGCCCTGTGCTAGCATTGATACTCGCTCTCTGTGTTCAGCAGGCAGACCGCAAAGCTGAGAGCATTCGTGTTGTCGGCGTCTACATAACCATATCGAGGACTGATCATACTGAACGCTATCAGCCAAAGGGCGGCCATTGGAATAGCTTGAGCGTGTATGGTCGGTGACATCTGGAAAACGTCTAAAATCTGTGATGCTTACATACGACACTAATAATCTATCTATGTTCCAGGGACAGAAGCATATAAATAAGGTGGAGGAAAAAGAACAGAGACCAATAAATACTAGAAGAGGCTCTGGACGGCTCGGGTCCCAGTGCACTATCATTGCTCCACACAGAGATCCGTGTCATATCAGCTGCAGTGTGCCAGTGACCTGCTCGACTCGACGTACATCCCCCTGGACTTTCCACTCTGACTGTGACGCCAGTCCGTCTAGTGCCACAACACTGCGGTCCCCTTCCTCAGGTGCAATACTGCCAGGCCGGTCCTCTTCCCCGACGTCCGAAGGCGGAGTATCTTCACCCGCAGTGTCATCGCCGTGTTCGTCATCTCTGGGAGCTATACCGGGGATGCCGGTAGACTCTAGCGAGCCAACGGCTCGGTCGACAAAACTGAGCGACGGTAACTCGCTTTGCATCGACATCTCCAGCTCCGGGTCATTCGAACCAATCTTGATGTTGGCTTCATTGGCTTCCCGGAGGTCGAGAATGAAGCGATAGATGAGAATCGCAATTATGCTATCGGGTGCCACGAGAGGAATGCCAAATGAGCAAGAGTACGTGTCTTTATGCAGTGATCACGTACGGCCCGGGGTCGGTGACCAGTGCGATCAGGCTAAAGCTCGCTTGAAGGCTGTCACCACCAACATTGAACATCTATGCGAAATATGTTAAAGGCTTGCGAATGATGCTAAGTGAATGCCCTACTGAGGTCACGGTGAAGATGAGATGTAAAGAATTCAGGATAAATATCATTCTATAATCGACAAGAAAATCACCGCTTCGAATGACTAGCAAGCTCGGCGGCAAGCTGCTTACATGAAATTGATGGTTCCTAATGAACGTGAGCACAGAATACATATACAAAAGAAGCAAACTCGTACCATTCCAGAGCAATATGTCTGAGAGCGTAGTGCAGCCGCGATTGACGAAGGGTGTTCTGACCGATCTTCCGACTCCTAGCTTGCGCCATGTGATTATCATCAGAAGGAAGTCTGCAATGATGAGTGGTAATCTTGAACAGACAGCAACTATCCAATCATTCCGTTAATTCTTCATGTAGCAGTTCAGCATTCGCGATTAACGAACTACTCACGTCTGCACGGCGACGAGTTTGACTTCTTTGAGCATCTGCCAGTACTGTGACCACACGAATCTGCACTCACATGGTGGTATCTACCGGAGTTATGAACTCCACCTTCACTACTATCACACATCCGAACACTGGATCGAGTTCTAGTGTTTCGTATATTGTCCAATAGACCTTCGATAATATGTGTCAGATATTTTCCCTATAGAGACGAACTACACATACGTAGTTGACACCCAAAGGCGCGAGTGAAAGAATAGTAGTGAACCCAGCAATGAGCCGGCTTCTGCACAGCACATACACCCTTGCTCCGGAGAACACTGCCAGCAGAGGATATCGATCATTATTAATGGGTTCTCCTAGACCGAGCGGCTACTCGCGGACTCACCAGCAAGAGGGATGTATATGGACAATTGCAAGTTGACATTCATCCATTGCGCGATCCTGCACCTATAGTAGTAACATAGAATTGAGTCGTCCTCGTGTCAGATGAACAAGTTGAGGCCTAGGCCTTACCACTAAATCCGGGATGTGTCAGTCATCAGTGGTTAATAGAATGTTCATGGCGATCATACCTTATTTGAGCGCAGCGAGAGAAGCAGTATAGCTGTGGCAGCTTGCAACAGATAGCAATACCGGGCTGTGAGGAACAGCGCCGATACCACCGAAAATCGACGCCTCCAAAAGTATTTTACTTCACGGTCGAGTGTAATCGCAAAGTCGAATATCAATAATGCTGATAGGAAGGTTTGTACTGGACCATGTCGTATATCAACATCAACCACTCACTAGCGGTCGCACAGGCAGCGTAGGTCGCCGTTATGCTGCGAAGGAAAGACGACGTCAGTTCACAGGCAGTCTCGTTCAGATTCTAGAACTTACGACTGAAGACTGAAGTCGACAATCTCTCCGTCAGAAGACATAGCGATACACAAGTGGGGTTCGTAGTTGCAACTGGCGCACATATATACATCTATTGACGATGGTCGCCGTCGATACGGTCACCTTTGTCGGAATGTTGCTTGGTGAGAGCCCATCGTCAGAGGAGAGGCGTCGCGACGTGACGATCGGGCTTATGGCACGGTAGTTGCAACAATGCTCCGTCAGGCCACTTGATAAACGACGAGACGTGCGCCATCGGAGCTGCGGGACCGGAGCTGCGGGCAGCACCTTCCCGTCTCCGTTGGCACCAAAGAGTTTCTTAGATCTCGGACACGCCGAAGACTACATTAATGGAATCCTCGCTGTGGGGGAACCTCCGGTGGCGCAGATAGCCTTCTGTATCGGTCTAGATTGTGGCGACTTTCACCTGTCTTGTTAACGGCTGAAAGATGATCGATGAAGGACAAGAGTAGATTTCCGAGATGCACGGTCTTTCGAGCTTGTCTTCAAATGGATCTTCTCGAGGTCAAGGATGAAGCGCTACGTGATGATAGCACTGAAACTAGCCGTGGGTAGGTCAATGGAACACATACACGTAGATTCGATATGGCTTACACAACGAACAATACTGCGGCGTATTCGAGCTTGCAAGAGGTGGTGGGTGGCACTGGCTGACGGACACTCACAGGGCGGTTAGTAACACGATACTGACATGCAACACAAGCGAACGGTGAATATTACACAAAAATACGCTTGCGAAGCTTGGGTGTCGGACGGGAAAGGAACATTGTTCTTGCAGATTCGTTTGGCCGAGGAACGCTAACGTTAGCACCGCTAAGGCGAGTTCGCGAGCATTCATCTGTTCCATTCTACAGAGGTCGGTCGCTGGTACGACAGGCTTCCGGCTTCATATATGGCCGAAGCGAAGTCTCCAGCTGACCTCTCAGGCAGGAGGAACGGACACGTGCGGAAGCGCCAATCCTAGAGAGAAGCAGGGGCAGCTGTGTTTATCATTAGGCGCAATGGTGCACGAAACGACGTACTGTACTTCGGGGGGTCATCACGCCCTGAGTCCTGACCTCCGCACCTCGATGCATGCGCGTTGCTGATGGTACGAGTCATTAGACATTTGGACATAGGTGCCTGCCTTGACGAAGATGGTGCATGTACCGCGTGTCCTCTCGCCCCTGTTGGGGAACATGCAGGTGGACTCGTATCAGTTCTGGGTGGGCCCTGCTGGTGCAGTAAGTGCGCAAAACTGATCCACCAACAAGGTTGTCGCACTTACATCGCCGCCCTCGCACGACAGTTCACCCCAGTGCATCGTGATTCGTACGACAACCTCCACTAACTCCCGCCCGTCTCAGTCCGCCATCCGTCTCACCGACGTTCTCGCGTCAACGACCAACCGCATATCACGCGATACGTCGCCATTAGACGTCCACGTCCAGCGAACGTCTGAATCTGCGGCAATATGTGGATGCGATGTCTACTTGACGGAACCGAATCCGCACTGGCACGGACGACTAAAGCGGTACCGCACCGTACGGGGCTCGTTCCGCGGGAAGGCGACATAACGTTAACGTTCCTGCCCCGAGGCTGGTGGCATCGCATCGAGAACGTCATCATAGGTGATTTGTCCGCAGAAAAGGAGGACAGCACAACCAGAGGCTGGACCACTGGTGTCGGCTGGTGGTTCCTTGCCACGCAAGATGCAGTAAATGACTCATCCAACGAATGTATGTGCAGATTACGATCAACAGTCCGCGACCGATCGAACAGGAGAACGAGTCAGGACAAGGACAGGAACAATACGAATCTTTTGCACGATCGCACGATTAGAAGACGCCGACGGAGAGCTTCTTGAGACGAATATCACGATGGGGCAAGGCGGTAGGCGGCAGGCCCTATAGTAGTGCTCTGCCCTGCTGCGCACCGCGCTGTATTTGGGGTGCTGGGAGCCTCGAGCGTGCGCGAGCATTTGAACTGCGAACGCGCGTCGCGCTTGAGCTTGCCAGTCGGACCGTGAGGATACACGCGGTGCGTCTGTCCAGTTCTTGCGAAACTGCGGCCATGGCTGAAGTCTCTCTTCTGATGTATTCGCGCGTATGGCGTACGCAGCACGATGGATGGGATTCTGCGGTGACGCTCGGGGCAGAGGGGAACGCAAGGCATGTTCGAGAGAGACTTACGCGTCCTGCGAGCGGCGAGGTGGATTGAAACAACGTGTATAGCAGCTATACTGAGCCCTCGGGCTGGTGGCGGACTAGATGAAGGAGGTGTACGTATAGAGGCGGATATTACTTGCGTACCTGTGGGTAAACCTGGCCTTAGAACTGAGAGACAGAATCAGCAGACGATGCGAGCCATGTATAGAGCCTCTCGTAACGACTTTCGTGTGAGCAGGCCTGGTCGGGAAAGACGAGGATCAGGAGGCGGAGGATGTCGTCCAGGAAAGGCAGGCTCGCGGGGCAGATAGCGGAGAGTCTGGGGCGTCTACGTGGGCGCCTGGTGTGGTTCCGAGCCCCGCGTCGCCGGATTGAGGAGGGTGGAGGAGGCACGAGAGCGGGTTGACTCGAGCTCGCCTGGCTTGCACGACGATCACAGCCCACGACTATCTCCTAGAAATACGCCCTAATGTCGCCCTAGTCCTCCCGCAAGCCCAGCCCGCGCCCTGCCATGTCCAATGAGACCCAGAAGGCCGACCAGATAGCCCACAGATTATACTCTAAGCTCGCCCTAGTCGTCAACCATGCCAGAGCCACTCACGAGCCCCCGCACAACGCAAAGGTCGACAAGTGGGTGCGTACTCTCGCTCGCGTCCGACGCAGGGACGCCGTTCTAACCCTCCGCCGGTCCAGTTCAACCTCGAGACTCCTGACCCGGAGACGTTCAAGGAACACACCCGTATCTATCGCGCTATCTCGTCCGCCCCATCCGTCCCGCTTTTCCAGCTCCAGGTCGTTCTCTGCGTCCCCGAGCTAGCTACCAACCAGGTGCTCGTCTACGTCGCACCCGACTCGTCTCGCGTGCGCATCGACCCCACCCCGCGCTACATCGTGCTCGAGTCCTGGAACCTCGAGTACGCCCCACATCCCCACAGTCAGCCCCACACCCAGGATGTCGCCCCGTCGACGATGTACAAGCACGGCATCCCGCTCTTCCGCAGCATCTTTACGCTGCTCCGCGTACTGCCCGCGTGGAAGCTCGCGCGCCGTCTCCGGAGACGGGTCGGGGGCAATCGAGGGGGGAACTTCAGCATACAGCTGCGAGTTGATGCGGTGGACTCCAGTATCCGGGCGGACGAGGTCATGACTTTCGGTGAGTGTCCCGTTCCTCCTTGTCTTCATCACCTGCTCCCCCTTCCCTCTTCTCTGCGACCACTCGTCACACTGGTGTGGTACTTCCCAACTTCTTCTGAGCTCCCGTCCACATTCGGAACCGCAGATGACTGATCTCTCCGCCTATCATATGCGTGCTTCGAAAACCAGATACAACTCCCCCCGCACTGCAAACCGCCCTGCAGCAAGAGAGACACTCGCTGCCACCGATCACACACCCCATGGGTGAACTCTCGGTGGCCGTTACGTACCTCACGTCTCCCCAGTTCCAGCTGGACGACCTCGAGTCGCTCCTGTCTTCGCGCTTTTTCTCCCTAGAAGAGGGCCCCGACTTCACCCCAACACTCATTAAGAATCAGCAGCGAGACAGCATCACCGGCTCCCCAGGGAGCCTTCCCCTCCGCACGTCACTGCCGCGCTCGCCGCCGCGCTCTGTCGTTGACAGGTTCGTGTTGCCTCCGGCTTCGGCATCGCATACACGCTCTGGCTCGTTCTCGTCCACGCAAGCTGCGCGGGGCAGCCCCAGTGGAAGCCCAAGACCTGGGAACATTCCCCTCCCTGTAACGCGCAACCTCTCCGGTGCGGGGATGGCGACGTCAGGCGTCTCAGACTCGTCGTCTTCGAGACAAGGCGCGTCGATAGGCTCGGAGGTGTCTGCGCTGGCTGCGAGGATACGGCGGGAGAGCTTGCAAGGCCGCACCACGGTATGTCGTGTCTCTACTCGCACCATCCACGCACACTCTGATCCATGATTGCATGCAGCAGGACAACGCCTCCACCAGTGGGGTACCTATTCGTAGACCGATCACGGCCGTGAACGCGTTCAAGTCGTCCACCATCTCTTCCGGCTCGCCCTCTCTGCACTCTCCGTCTCCGTCCCTACGCCAACATTCGCCGCTCTCAGCCGGGACTGGTCCGTCGCTACCATCTCGCCCAGCGCAGTCGCCCACGTCGTCCCGCGTCCCGCCGTCTCCTAGTGGCAGCAACTTCCCGTCATCGCCCGTCACCCCCTTCCGACCGTCTCCGCCATTCGTGCCATCAAGTCTGGGTTCTAGCAGACCGCTGTCCACCGAGGTGATCTCTGCGAGTCCATCTCTCGTGCCGAGCGGGAGTTCGCCGCGGACGCAGGGGAAGAGATATGCGAGCAGCTTCGGCCACCGGTACGCCACTCCGAGCAGTGCAGCAGGAGAGGCGAGTCCAAGGAGCAGCCCCAGGAGCGCCCCGAAGGAGATTGAGAAGGTGCGCGCTTCCGCTGTTCTGGTCTCAAGCCCTCCTACTCACCTGTGCTCACGCACTGGCTTCTCTGCGTGTGCCATTCTGCAGGCGACGCCCTCCACGAACCCAGACGTGGAAGATCTCTCGGCGTTCATGCAGGACATTGACGCGCGCCAGCCGCTCCCAAGCAGGCGGGAGGGCTCCGAGTCCCCCGCCGGCCTCGGCCCGCCATACGGGCTCCGGCGGGAGGCGACGATCCACGAGGAATCGAGCTCCGCACACTCGAGCGATGTGGGCGCCGCCCCCCATCTCAGGCAGCGCACGATGTCCACCCCATACCCCGGCCCCGTGCTCGCGACGGAGAGCGCGGTCGACGAGCGCCTGCGCGAGATGAATGAGGCGTTCCTCGCGTCGCTCCAGGGTCTCGGGAGCGGCGCGCGCAGGCGCGAAGCGAGCACGTCGACGGACGCCACCGCCCGGCCGCTCCCAACCACCGCCGCCTCCAGCGCGAGCGCCGCCGCACGTCGCGCGCTGGACCCCATGGCGTACACGGGCGGTTCGCGCAGAGACAGCCCGCTCGAGAGCTCAGGCGCGGAACCGAGCGTGCCTCCCTCCCCACAGCCGGACAGTGCGGGGGCGAGCAGCGCGGGGGGCAGCGGGATGGGCATGGGCGTGGGCGTGCCGCTGCCGCGCGCGTATGTGCGCCCGCGGCTGGGGTCGACGGGCAGCGTGCGGAGCGGGTTTAGCATCGCGTCGGAGGAGGTGCTCGGGCGGATGGACCCGGAGCCCGCGGGGAGCGAGGAGCGGAGGAGGAGCAGGGGTCCGCTCGCTGGGTGAGGCCTGAGGGTGACACCTCACACCGGGCTTGGGGCTAGGGTGGGAGGATGAGCGGGCTGGGGAGCCTTGAGATCTTGAGACTCGGGAGGAGTGCGGGGGACGGCCGTCGACTGGTGCGTGCTTCGCCGCTGTCAGCAGATGGATGCCCCAGCTCGACGCAACTGCGAGCGCCCCTCCCTTCCCCCTCAAGACTTCCCATCCCCAGAGTCTCGCGCGCCTGCTGTATGATCGTCCTCGCCGTCCGCGCTACAGTTGCCCAGCATGCTTGTCCTTGTCCCGTGGCTGTCATCGTCAGCGACAATGCCGTCGCCGTTACTCTCTGGCCGTGTTTGCTCTAGTCATTATCTCGCTTATGTAGCATGCATTTATTATTTCGTGCCCGTCCGGACTAAAGTACCCCTTCCTCCTCGCCTCCCACCTCCACTTCCTACCTCCTACCTCCTACCTTCCACCTTTCGCCTCTCTCCCTTACCCCATTCCAGACTTCCCCTCGCCCCGTAGCCACCATCATCGACCCACGGAACCCACTCGCACCCATCCTCGGAGGCCCGGCTGTTGCATTATTAGCTTTTACGTTCCCGTCTGCACATATATGACCCGGCCCGTACTCTCATATTCATACCGGTACCGATATTCATGATCCCCCCGGGTGACCCCACCCTCCTCACCCTCCTGTCCTATACGCCCCCTCCTTCCCACCCCACGCCCATGCATCTCCGACTCGCTGTCTCTCGCATAGAACGTACTTATTTCACCACTGCCTCCAACCTGTGTACGCTCGCGGTTATAACAGTGCCCGTGCTTTTCTGCTCGAACTCAAGGCCGAGGACGGCCGTGCGCGCGGGGTACGTTCTCCGCGGAGTGAAAGATATATATGGTACAACATGGTGGGTGGTACATGAATCCACGACAGCTATGCGACAAGGAGAGATGCAGGGACGTCAATCGGAAATCGGAAGTGAGCACGCTGGTTGGGTATGTACGTTCTGCACGCACACGAGATATGAGCGTACGTATGTGGCAAGGAGCGCAGTAAGGGGACTCACACTTTTGCTTCTTCGAGATGAAGCTGGCGAGGAAGCGAATCATGTTCGCGGTCTCCTCGCCAACGGGGCGGATCCACTCCGCGGGCAGAGAGAACCCATACTGCGGCGACGGCACGCGTCAACGACCGAGACGGAGACCGGAACAAAACAAACGGGGGACACGATGCACTCACCGTGCCGGTGTCGCGGAGGTGGACGGAGTATGCGTACTTGATCCCTGCCTTGGCGTACATGTAGTCTACGACGTTGCCGGATGCTCTGCGCGCATAAGTCAGTTTATTGTGGGCAGACGGGCTGCTCTTAGGGCGAACACGCACTTGTATAGCTGTTCGCAGAGGCTGCCGGTCTGTGAGGGGAGGCACGATGATTTGGTCAGTATGCGCGACTCGCGGCCTCTGCGCAGGTACGTCCTCACAGTGAAGACGGTCCCGTGGACCTCCTTGAGGGCGTGGGCGGCGCCGTGGGCAGCCTCGAGCTGGTCCTCCGCGTCCTTCGGTATCTTCTTGCACGACCACGAATATGGGATCGAAACTACATTCGGCGCGGGGATCGTCAGTCGCCTCGGTCTATGTGCGCTTGTCAGCAGCACGCACGCATCTGGCCGTAGCTCCGCAAGTCGACGAACGCCTTGAGCGACGGGAGCGTGGTGATGTAGTTGGCGATGTTGTTCACTTCAGGTGCCTCGAACGGTCGGTGGCCAGGATACCATGTCGAGCATGGATCAGCGTCGACGCCTCGCCCGGCGGTGTGCGCTTTGTTCTCTGTAGCGTTCGCGAAGGACGGGAGGTGGGACTTTGCCTTCCATTTGTGGCCCTACGAGACCCATGATGAGCAGACAAACTCGCCAGCGCTGTCTTTCGGAGCGTACCCAATTCCTGAAGAATACGTCAGCTTAGAGCGTAGTGCATGATTTCAGATATAGATACCTGTTCATATCTATGCCAGTGCACCTCTCAGCAGGGCCGACGTTCTGCCTGTTCTTATACCTGCAATGCGTGGTTCGAACGGAGGCTGTTCGGGTGGAATAATGTTGACATACCAAAGCCGGTCATGTTCCCAAGTGTACACGTAGCCATCGGGATTCGGTACTGGAATGATGTAGAAATCCTTTCTTGAAGATGAGCTCATCCTGTATGCAGCTGAAAGCAATGCCACATACGAAGTAATCCAGCCAGGTCGACAGCGAGAACTCTTCCGACTGCTCGGCGACTAACGAGTGAGCAAGGTAAAGCGCAGTAGAAGTCGCAATCCACTGCATTCGAGGAGATGGAAAGTGCGCGGTCAGCGCAAGGATCCACACGCGCAGCAGGAGGACAACACACCGACCTCGCGTGCATGTTGCGCCCCAGTGATCACGAACCCAGTTTTCTTCACGCTCGAAGTGCGACCATTGGGGAGATAGGAAGAGGAGTCCTTGGAGATCTTCAAACTAACCATCTCCCGCCCCTCTCCTGAATGACCGAGCTGTACGAGTTCGACGAGAGTGGGATGCGTCACCGCCAAGTCCTCCATGAAGTTCTCAATCTCGTAGAGTGGGTGGTATATGGCATGATATGTCGTGTTAGTGAACGAAGAGATGTCCCAGCTGCCGTACGACAGAGCGAGATCTTTTGGGCGGGAAAGCGGTCTTGAGCCAGCTTCTGGGAGGGGCAGGTCCAAGGTCTGGTGCGTATCGGCGAAGCGGATGTCGACATGCGACGGGCCTGCATGCCAGATCTCACCGTTCGCGAGCTGTATTTGGGTGGGACGTTCGCATACACATTCCTGAGGATCAACGACTCATGGCGCACCTTTGCTGCCCGGTCTACGTCTCGTATATCCCATCCCTGCAACGTATACCGCCTCAAAATGCCATTCTTGTCAGCCCTGAGCACGCCCAACGGGAGTTGCTGTTCGTCATAGGAGACAGCAGTAGCATAAGAAAGAGCAGCGGAGCACAAAGAGAGAACGGAGAGCCAGAACATGCTGCTGGACGAACGCCAACCTGGACAATGCATGCATCCTCAGATCCCAGATGTACCGACCGAGCTCCGGCCCGAGTCTCCGCTTGGTAATGTCTCGGACAATGCCGACGTGACGATACTGTCACGGTGGTCAGTGATCACGGCATATCCGAATGCGGCGGCAGCCTCACTGGCAGAGTCGAGTTCGACTCCTGCGAGGTTTTCCAGTATTCTTTTGATCTTCTTCGAGCTCGAGTCAAGTCACGGGCGCAGCTAGGTTGACCAGGCCTCTCGACTTTATCTGGTCACATATTAAGGTGTGACATTCCTGTACGCAATACAATCTAGCCTGAGTACGTGGTAAAATTGTACTTTGATTGTACTGATCACAATCCTTCCTGATTTCTCAGGTTCGGCAAGAGCAATGGGGAAATACATGTAGTTTGCTATAGAGGTCTAAAAAGAAGAGATTGTTGACCGCTGTTTCCAGGGATACGTCTGCCAGCCTCGTCGGGCCTGACCTCACCCCTACCAATCATCGGCCAGGCCCTGCTACTTCAAGACTACAGTTCTACGAGGTCATGACACGTCTCACACAGTAGGAGCGCACCCTCAGTTCTCTTGCTCATGATCAATGCCGCAATATTTCACCCCTTCTGGCGGCACGAATGCGCGTGATATGCCACCGAACGCGATCTCCGAGTCGGAGTCGACTTTGGGGTGTGCAAGACCAGCGTCAAGTCTCCACCATTGGGTTAATCAATCGAAAACGATGGACTCGTGCACTGGAAATTGAGCGTCCAAACAAGATTTGAGCGGTGAGAGGTTGAATCAAGTTCCTTCACTGTGGGTATGAACGTTCAAACAGACGACACGGAGAAGGTTCAAGGGTGAACTTGAGGAATCAGAAGCTCTGCTTATGCGGAACTTGAACACAGGCTCCTTAGCTACGCGGTCATGGATCTATCGTTGAGTTGGTGGCGTGCACTGGTCTCTGGTGAATGAACTTTCTGTCAGTATCTTCGCACTAAAACTTTAACAGCCCAACGCTCTTCGGAACTGACTATCCTGGACTGAACCTTCACCAATCACCGGTCACCGCGCGCGTAATTTATCATTGGTGACATGTTTCCAAAGCCTACTTCAACCTCGTGCCTTTCCGGATCCTGCAATGGCTGTACACCGTCTACGAACAGTTGGAAGCACTTGTGGGTGGCTAGTATCCGTAGTCTTGATTGACAATGTTCGGGGGCTTATATAGGCTTAGAACACGGTAGCACTGCACGCTACTCCCCCAGTGCTCGAAGTTCAGACCGGTCAATGTCCGCCATGTCCTCAGAGGCAGAGTATGACGCTTTCGTCGTCGGCGTCTTCTCTACATTGTGAGTGACTATCCGACTCAACCTTGGGCCTTTTCGTTTATGAGAGCCCGTTCTAGTGCGACCCTCTGGACCGTTCAAATGGTAGCTCTCGGTGAGTGCGAACTTCTTCACACCGGTATATACCATAACTTCGTGACTACCGTACATAGCATTCTTTGCATATGACTATGCGATCACATTCGACCATGAGGTCAAGTACTTCTGGAAACGCAGGATTACAGTCGCATCCATTGCGTTCCTGACGATCAGATACTGTTACTTGACAAACATTATCGCCAGTATTGTGACATTCCTTATACAATCGGTCGAGGTGAGTCTAAAGTCACGATCTTCCACGTGCCCACCGCTGAGCTGCTCTTAGGGGTATGTTTCGTGTATCTCTGTCCGACATACAGAATATAATATTCTTTATCATACAGTTGCAATGTAGTTCAGACCTTGCACATTGTTATCATGTGCATCCAGTACCTCCCCTTGTGTGGTGAGTTTCTATTCATTACCTATGCTGAACATCTTGACCGACTAAGACCGTAGCATTCTCGGGAGCAAGAGCATATGCACTATCCCGCAATTGGTTCATTGCGGGACTAATCGCCGCCCTTTACTTGGCACCCGTTATTGTCAACTTCGTATGTACTGTTCTGTGATTGGTAAACTAGCAGGTCTCATTGTTAGCCGACAGCTGACCGTGGCGTCTCGTAGGTCAACAGCTTCACTCACGAAGAACCATTCTTGGACCCCTTTCTGGGATGCGTTGTTGTTGAGACCGTATCGTTGCGGCTCGGGATCATGTGCGTACACTTGATCGTTAATTTCATTATCATACAATTGATCAACTCGTTATAAGGTGTACGTTCTTCTACAATCATCCACCGAAGCTCATCGACAACATTCTCTACAGCTTCTGCTGTCTCGAGAGGGTCTTTGATCATTGCAGACGCTCTCCTGGTAGCCGTAACATGGCGTACTGCGGGGGACAAGAGTCTGTTCAAGATGCGTTTCCCCAACCGAAGGCACATGAGCTTATCAAATATCTTGCTATGGAACGGTATGTGAGTCCCCTAAATCATCAAAGACTGTGTGTTCATTTCAGTGCTCGCGACTTAAGGAACAATCTACTTTGTGTGAGCCCTCTCCTATGGACGTCTCTCCCTCTAATCGAGTCTAGACGGCCACGACGTAATATTCCAGATCGCACTGACTCTATCTATTGCAGAGTCATGCTAATCCTGAACGTACTTCATCTAACTTTCACCATCGCAGCGGTGAGCAAAGTGCATTCACACTGCTCCATTCAACTCCTCATAAGATATTGTTATAGGTCTTCAGGAATGGCGATCAACTCGGAGCCAGCAGCGACATCACTATATTCACCGATCCGTATGTGGTTCATGCGTGCATACACGAAGTATGGAGTGCTAACTCTCATACCGTGCCATATACCGCGGTTGAATCGCCGTAATCAGGCTCTCTAGTATACTGGTATATCGGTTCATCTTGGACCTCCAGGCAGCGAACGAGAACAACGTTAAGATCGGCTCAAACGACCCTGAACTCCAAACCTCTGCAAGCTCCCAGAGCTCTCTCAACTTTGTTGACCGAGTCATCGGCTCGCTCGGATCCACGGTTATTCCTGGTCCGCGACTGGCGGACGACGAATACTATGGAGACGAGGCACATGACGGACAGCCCCACACCCTCGCGCTCGAGGAGTCTTCGAACTCTACTCATGGACTGGCAGGCGAACCTCCCTACCAGGAAGTGATAAGAGAAAAGCCCCGCGATACACATGCGTGATTCTCGCGCCGCTGAAGCCACTTACAAGCATCCTATATATTCCAAGTTGACACACGACTACTGTGCTTCTGTTCGTTTGGTGTACTTCTGTATGTATCACGAGCTCGATAGACTCGGGCTGCCGGAGATAAACTATCTATGCAGTTCAACGCTCAACTGTCCAGCCCGTACATGGGCTTTCATACGACCACACACGCTTATGTAATTCCGATGGAAATGCTTTTCAACTGTTGCCGTTCAGTACTATCCGGTCTGCCTGCTGGACACAGAGAGCGAGCATTATTATTTCCGACGCTAGCGCAGGGGTCGCGAACGTCACAGTAACGTACACGTCGCTCCCCGAAGTCCATCTCCCCTCAGATGTACATTACTGCCGCACTCGCAGCACTCGTCATCATCGACGTCTCTCCGAGTCGCCCACCCAAAGACCCTTCCAGTATCCTCGGTCGACCGGGGCAATTGATTGGGGACGAGTTCAGGGTGTATTTGAAGTGATCCAAGTACCAATACAGAGTCCGATGCACGACGCGGAAGTATTCGTACATTACGAACATGGGGAAATGTGAATACTCTGCCAGTGGCCACAGTAGTGGCAGCGTACCCATAATCGAAGTCATAGACACTTATAGCAGCGCAGGCGGTCTGAAGAGGCCGTGAGTATCCTCCGGGAAGCATAGCGGTATTCATTGCTCACCCTCATCTACTCGGCCAGCCTGGTCGAGGCGTTCTCGTACCCCTCCCACTTGCCCAGACCGTCACGGTCCTTCACGTCCAGCATCCGAGTTCCGTAGAAGATGTGCGCAGTCGGTCGGACGGTTTCCCACTGGCACTCAACGATCTTCCCCGCTTCGTCTCTCGCGAGATGGGCGACCCATACACTCGTGCTGCCGGTCTTTGAGTTTACGGATTGCACGCACGCGCCGCAGGACTTGCACCGCCAGCGCGTCTTCCAAGGCTTGCTCGGAACTGTGTAGGAGTTAAGGCGCTCCTCGTGCGGCGCTGGATGCGTCCATTCGACCGCGCTCGAAGGGAAGTGGATGGTATGTATGAAAGGACATCCTGCACGACTCCCGATCAGCCCGATGTCATTCCGCGGCCGAGACTGGCAGGCATTGGACTCGGGTCGAGTAGTAACTGGTGCTTGGGGTAGGTAACAGTAGCGACGGTAGCTTACCGCTCAGGCTCTGGCAAAGCGTGCAGTGGCAGAACGCGCTGAGATCGGGCGTGCTGGTGACGACGTACGAAACGGAAACAACAGAAACACGCGCCCTTCATACTAGTAGTCCGCTGCCAATTCATGTTTCTTTGTGAGTGCCAACATCATGTAATGTAGGGGTTATATCTCGGCAGACTGACCTATGTACGACGGTTGAGATGATGATAGCGGTGGAGGATGCGAATCAAGAGCTATCTTGGGCTCGAGCGGGGCGCCGCGCACTGGCGGCACGATCTAGTTGTGCATTCCATTTCTACAGATTGTCCGCAGAGGGTACGACAATAGGTCTTGCAGACCCCCAAGGCATTGTATATTGTATGTAGTTTCTAAGCGCGAGGCTCAGGTCGTCCCGAAGGAGAGGGCTACGCACACATGGGCCACAAGGGTCCCGCTGATGAGCATCATATGGTTCTGCGCGGGTATTCGATCGTTACGGTAGATTTTGAGCGTACAGTTCGGTAGCGTTATGGATTAGGAAACTTAGACGCTTAGGACTATTCGAGGACTTTCGGTCTGCTTAGTTTAGCTCTCAGACCTGTACCACCACTATCCCACCAAGCAATACATTATCTTTCGCCCTCGATCTATCGTTTTCGTTTCGTTCTCGCTCTCGCTCTCGTTCACGTCCGACTTCCGTTCGACTCTCGACGCTCGTTATACGACACACACGACCCCCGACTTCCGACCGCGCTCCGCGCTCCCGCGTACTCGTTCCCTCCTCCGCTTCTCCGACTCCCCTTGTGAGCACCTCGCCGGACCTTCGCACCTTCGACCGACGCACCACCAGGAGCAGAAGTCACATACATCACCGCATCCAAGATTCATTGCACTACACGTCTACGATCGGAGCAATGCAGACAGTCACTATCCCCCGATCACTCACACTACCACCTCGTCGGCACTAGCAGGGCCGTAGCCATTCAGGCCAGCAAGTGGTGTGGACGTTTATCATGTCCCGCCCACCGAGCACCCTCGCTTCCACATGACCCCGCATCGCGCCTGCTCACATACCTCTTCAAGTAGTGGATTTCTCTCTCGATAATGCAGACCGTCAGACTATCCTCAATGAAGGTCGCTAGGTCCACGACAGCATGCCGCACGATGTTGTCCCTGCTCAGGGGCCGTGGGAAAACTGACCACATGGTGGTAGGAGGAAGAGGAGCTTCTCGTAAGTCCTCAAGTTCGTTTGACACACAAGACTCAATTCCATATTAGGTGCAAGGTCGCGCAATGGATGGATTTTCTCTTGCGATTGTTCATTTACCTTCCTCTTGCTAGTAAGTCCGCGTAGCTGCCACTCCGTCTAGGCTCTCTAGGCTGAGAGCTCATTGATGATGATCCTCTGTTGGCAGTGTTTTCCGGAGCAATGATGTATGCGCTGTGCAGAAGCCGGTTCATTGCCGGGTTCACTACTCTTCGAACTTTCACTTGGACCACTCGGGGTCAACTCTGTATGTGTGGTTCCAAGCGTCTCCTGGGGAATACTAGGGGCCGCAATGTTGCACCAGACGGAATGGCATCACAGTCAGAGTTGGAGGTTCAGGAGCTACGTCGTGTCGAGCAGGTCACTGACACACTGCGGCCGGTATGACAGGGATCTCTGTGTGGATGATAGCGAAGCATTGCACCGGGACCGTCGGGCCACTGACAGTGAGCGCCTGAACCTAGCCTAGAGTTCGCCGAGTAAGCCGAATGGCTCTCTCGAGTCCTCCTTCTCCTCACAAGTAACTTAGAACAAGCCTAGACTCGTCCATTCGAGTTATTTGGTCATGATGCCGTGCTTTTCTGCCCAGCTGTGAAGCAAATCAGCCTGTATTCTACTATACCCTACTATCACCGGGCTTTTTATTATCATCGCCAGTGAGTTCAACTTGTTAGCAACCATGCACTGCACTGTCGCTCCGCATGTCTCACAGGGTGCTCGCCAAATGAAGCTACCTAACTTCCGGGTCCAAGATGGTTCTTCTCCAGTTATCGAATGTACTAACTGGGCGGGGAAGCTCGGGTCATGAGGACGTTCGTGAGTAACTACGGTCCGAGTACACTCAAGACGTGTTTGCGCACTGCTTATAAGACCCTGGTCGCTGCACACGGGGGTCTATCTAGTCCCCCGTGCAACCCACACGCATTCAGCATGGAGGTTTCCCCTACGAAACGTGTCGCGATCATCACTGGAGCGGCAATGGGCCTCGGCCGTGGCATTGCCCTTCGACTGGCGAAGGACGGGTTCGAGCTTGGGCTTTTTGACCTCCCAGGCACTCGGGAACTGCTCGAAGCTCTCGCGGACGACATTCGTGCCCAGCACTCGTCTCGCGTAGTCACTGTATACGGAGACGTCTCGGCTGAGGACGATGTCAAGAGGCTCGTGGATACCGTGGTACAAGAACTGGGCGGCCTGTACGCAGTATGTCCTTTACACTCCGAGTTGGCAGAGGTCGTACCTTTGGCTGATCACTTTGAATGAATGCAGATGATCGCCAACGCGGGGATTGGCCTGATCGGCACCCTTCATGAGAGTATGTGTCCCGCCGCCCATACTCCGCGCACGTTATTTGCACACGTTCACACCTGACCGTAGTGCCCACCGAGATTCTCGACAAAATGATCAACATCAACATCAAGGGGGTCTTCTTCAGCTACAAATACGCGGCTATGCAGTTGATCAAGCAAGGCGGCGGGGGCCGCATCATTGGGGCAGCCTCGATTGCTAGCAAAGTCGGTACGTCTCCGCACCTAACTGTTTGCGATGTTTCGCGCGTGCTACTCCCCGTCCTATTTTAGGGAGTCCCGGACAGGCCGTATACTGCGCGACCAAGTTTGCAGTAAGAGGCATGACGCAGTCGGCTGCGATGGACTACGGCAAGTATGGGATTACGGTGAACGCGTATGCACCAGGATCGATCGAGACCCCACTTGGTGAGCAGGAAGGAGCATCGACAATTGGATCGCTACTGACATGGACTGCTGCTCTATTCTTGACGCAGTTGATCGTCTTGACGAAATACACTCCGAAACCACCGGAGAGCCCCGAGGGGCCCACAAGCAGATGCTAGCCGTACGTGATCAGCACAGTGCACTAATGCTGCGAGAGCGGCTGGATGACTCTTCTTCGATAGGCCCGAGGTTTATTGAAGCGCATCGGTCAGCCCGAAGACGTTGCGGGCCTCGTATCCTTCTTGGTCTCGCCGGACGCGTCGTTCATCACCGGTGAGTGCGATGCCAAGTATGTGACGAGCTGCAAGGAATCCACTCAACTCAACTGGAACGTGCCGTCAAATTCCAGGACAATCGGTACGTCCGAAGTTCAAAACTTGGAGGATAGAGCCACTCAATAGGTCCACAGTATATCATCGATGGAGGCGTAGTGTTCGACTGAAGCCTGTCGTTTGGAGTGTCGAAAAACGAAGCGTCGACGCCAGGAGGGGACGTACTAAGCATGCCACGGCGCCAGACGTATGTACTTGTAGTATCACAACGGTCATAAAGACTGCAGAGACTCCGTCTTGCGGAAGAGAAGCGTTCATTGTACTCAGCACTGTCAGTTGTAACGCAGCGAACGATACTACACGCACAATGAGTCGCTATGCTTGCGCAGAGATGTCGCGCCGCGGCTATGCTCGGAGGGACCAAGCGGTGAGGGGGACCGCCCTAATCTCAGAAGATGCCGCTCACAGCCCAGAAGTGCAGTAGCACTTAAAGTCAACATCTCCGCGTGGCGGTAACACCGTTACAGAGGCCTGTACACAAGACTTCAAGCTTCAGGTACAGTTTTTGCACCATAGACGTAGGTGGTAGCGCGAGATCACCAATCGCGAGCGACCCCACTGACAGCAGCCCCCGGCAGCGTGACACGGAATACCAAGAACTGGTTGTCGTTGTCCAGCCCCGCGTTGTACGGCTTCCCAAGCGCGATGCCCTGGGTGGTGATGAAGTCGTTGTCGGCCTGCCAGTGTGCATTCCCAGTCAGCCTCATTCGCACGACGCCGCGGATTTTTCCTCAGCTCAAGGTACGCACCGCGGTGAACAGGAAGTAGTCGTCCGGGAAGGCAGGGTCCAGAGCCGGCGCGAGCGCGAGCGACTCCCACTTGGCGTCGAGGAGCGTCTGATCGGCGGGCTTGCCTGGAGCATGAGAGACGAGAGACGAAGACGGAAAACTCGGGTGAGTGGTGCTCTCGTGGTGGAGGCTCAGATACCAGACGCGTACCGTTGTGCAGGCCGAACCGCGCGAGCTGCGTGTCGTCGATGAAGTTCACGAACGACTGGTACGTCGCGGGCGTGATGCTCTTGTCCAGCTTGCCGCCGTCTGCGATCGGGTGGCTGGGGTCGTCGAACTTCGTGCCGTGGATGTCCGTCGCCTTCGTGATGTCGAACAGATCCGCCTGCCTGGTGTCCGCAGTCAGCACGCCGGCAACATCGAGCTCAGGACGCAGCGAAAGAGGATCGGCGCGAACTGGTTAGTAGGAGGAGGAGGAGCACGACATACTTGTACGCGGAGTTGTCGTCGTCGCCGCCGTGGCCGTCGCCGTCGCGCGCGAGCACGAGGAAAACGTTCTTGCTCACGAAATGGATCTCGCTCTGGGCGAGCGTCTTGCCCTTCTTGCTCTGGGGCAGCGGGACGACCCACTCGCCGATGAGGCGCGGGTGCGCCTTCAGCGGGGCCGACACGTCGTATGCAAGCAGACGGGTGTAGCGCGAGGTATCCTTGTCGTCGCCGCCGTCCTGGATCGTCGCGGTCTGTAGCATCGCGAAGAGTGTCTTGCCCGTGGAGTCAAGCGTGAGACCCTCAAAGCCTGATACCCATACCCGTCCATGCTCATCAGTGGTACACAAGACATGTCGCCAAATTGCGGTGACCTACCCTTATTCGCAGCACGGCCAGTGTCGGGGTCGTCCACAGAAGTGAAGTTGAGCGCGCCTTTGACGATGGGAAGGATGGCCGGTGGAGGTTGGATGGTCTTGATGAGTTGGCCATGAGCACTCATGAGATAGATGTATGGCCCGTATTCGTCGCTCATCCAGAACCTGTCACGCCACCTTTAGGCCGAGTTGTTGCTTTGAACAGCGGATAGAGACATACGTTCCATCAGCGTTGAGCGCAATTCCCTCCGCGTCAACGGAGAGATGGCCGTTGCTCGCTATGGGAAGTGCGGGAATGTTGCCTAAGAATTGAGCGGGGCGGATGCCCGTAGCGTCCAACCCAGTCGTCTTCTGGAAGTTTCTTTCAGTGTACAAAAGGGTGTCCCGATATGTCACTTTGAGCGTGTCCAACGCCTCTTCAAATGTGAGGTCGCTACTGTTATAGTACGGCGATAGGACGAAGTCGATCCGGTATTGACGCGACTGCCAGTCAATCGTTCCGTCGCTATATGGATATAGTCAGCACTATGATTCAGGCATTTCGTGACATCACGGGGGAACAACAGAGACATACACATTGAAGCCTCTGTCAGGCTGTGTGACGAACGTGCCAGAAAAGGTACCTTTGGAGTTTTGAACAAATGAACCCCTCTTGATGGCAATTCCACTTCCGATACCACCGAGTGTGTCGCCTGCAGGATAGGGTGAGCAGACGTCGATGCTGATAAGAGCTCGCGAAGTAGAAGCAGATTACACACCTGTAGAATCCCTGAAGTTGGATGGAATCAACCCAAACGCAACTAGGCCCTAAGGGAGTGGGTCGACGTCATCGACTCAGCATAAGCCTGTGCGGTCGCAAACAAAGTTCACTGACCTTGTTGATGTAGGTCTTCCCACCGAGCTTCACGTTTACGGCAAAGGATGGGTCCGGCTCGGCATGGCCTGTGTGAGCTCGTGGAGGACGACCGAGAGAGGTCGCAACCTGCAGGGAGAGAGCCGTCACTAGCCAAAAGAGAGCCATTGCGTCCGCGGTCGGATAGCAGCCCCGGGGATCATCGATAGGTTCTTATAAGTAAAAGCCGACATATGCCAGATGTAAGCCAGAGGGTCGAAGACGACATCCCCAGACATCCCCCCGTCTCCTAAAGTATAAGCGAAAGTGATGGCATGCGGATGCGGCGCACGTTCGTCCACCATATGATATAGGCGCGATTACAAAGGTCAAACCTATCGCATTAACCCAAACCAATGGGGAGAGTCAAAGGTGCGCACACGACCAGTAACGCCGGACGTTCATGTCGTATATTGAGTTAGCCCAGACGGAGCGCCGTGGGCAAGAGAGACCCTGGATGAAACGTCGACGCGGCAGATCGTGATGGATCCTACTTAGAGGGGGACAGCTCCGCAAATCCTGTCGCGCGCAAGACGGTGTGTGCAGTATGGCCGTGAGGGGTTAGTGCGCTGCTTCTGTTCTATATGTCGGATCCCTCACCTACGGTGCTACACTAGTGCTTGCGCTGCTGCTTGAATTGTCGAACGAGGTTGATACTGGCAGGCCGTCTCAGAGTACTGGTCGTTTTCTGTGATAAGAACGTGCTCTGAACGGCAGTTGAACAGACTCATAAGTCATCGTACTAACGCCACCGGTGGGTAAACCTTCAACTGCAACTTGGGTATACCTTGCGCGCGCAGCGGGTGCAGTGGTGTTGATCGTAGTAGGTGCACGTTGGTCGAAGGAGGAAGCAAACCTCCTTTCGGCGCCCGTGATGACGGACCTGGTGTGACGGCGCTCCGGAGTCACTCCGAGTCCGCGGTCACGCAAACCATAGATATGCCTCCTCTTGGCCTCCTCCAGGCCAAAGCTGAAATTGAACATAAGTCAGTACGTACGTAGAAGCTAGTCATGAATATTGAGCTGGTATGATAGCTTCTTCGAGCTATAACTCGCAGCTGAAGGGATAGTACAAACGGAGAACAAAGTTTCTAGTACTATGGGCATACTAGTAGATTGAAGAAGAATGAGTCTGTTTTCACACACACCCCATAATCTGTGCCTCGCTAACTATGTCGTTCTATGGTTAGCTATCTGCCTCTGCCCATCACCACAGCTGTTCTACTTCCCTATCACTGTCAATAGCCATGATCACTCCCGAAGGCGCAGTCGAACCCGCCTTGATCCCACCTCTCGACCCATCTCAGCTCACTCTCAACGAGACCGAGAAAACGTTCCTACATGACCTCATCTCCACACGACGATGAGCTCCAGGAGAGAATCATGGATGTTCAGAAGAGGTGAGTAGATGTGGGGGTTGCCTGATCGGATGGTTAACTGACTTGCCTCGTGGGCATGCGCAGAGCTTAGTATGTTATGCCTCCAATCAGTTCATGCAGTAACCTAGAGAGCAGCTGCTCATGGTTCCTTGAATGTTGCCCGCTTTAGCGAGAAATACCCCTATCCTTGCATCCGGGGCTTTCACTTTGTGAACCTATTCATGGCGGCGAGCTCTATCTACCCCAGCGTACTAATCTGTGAGTGTGTATTCGCACTGATACTCCTGACAACCCGGCGCACCGTCCTTCTGCCCCGGGGATGGTGGAGCTTTGACGAGGTTATTGAGTACAGTGAAAGAATGAACACATTGGCGCAACATATCAGACCGGACCTGCCACTGCGGCCAGATCCCCACTCGTTTACGGTAAATTGGACGACTTGTCCTCCTCGTCTTCTTCTCGTTCATATGCAGCGAGTATTTCGGGCATAGAAATTGTGCCGCCGACCGAACTGACCATGCTCGCGAAGCTGAGAGTACCCGCCGCTGACCGCGTTCCAGTACTATCTACAGCGGATAGTTCGTCCAGGGCCAGCTTGACAGTATCTCTATTTGACTCCCGCAGATCGAGCAGGAAACGCGAAACGAGGACGGCAGTGACCCTGTCATGTTTGAACTGCGTGACGGTGAGTACATGCGGGCACCTCACACACAACGTCAGGCCTTGAAGCACGTACGGCTCGGTGAACACTGTGATTTGACTGAAGCCCTCGCTGCTTAGGATCTATGGTGGCGATCAGCAGCCCTCTGTTTGTCGATTGCGAACGCGGACCTACAGACGCTGTCGAGAATGCGAGGTGTATGATGTTCATAGTCAATATAACACTACAGGCCCGTGACGTCGCTGTCAGTCGGGCATGGGCAAGCTCATGATGCGGAAGAGTGCCACTGGCTTACACGAAGTAGTTCACGCCTGTGTAGTAGCACGCTACTGTCAGCTCGCTGTCCCAGTTGTACCGCAGACTGTGCGGGCCGCCACGTACCGTTTCGCAAGACTATCGCCATCAAGGACGGTGCACCGTGGCCATCTAAGCAGTCAGCGGGGGTTGGCCCTCCATGTGATGATCACGAGAAGGATGTCGGCCGCGATCAAGCATGTACGAGAGATGATGTTCACGGGCCATAATGAGTGGACGTCGTCCATAGTACTGGAATACGGTCCAGCTGCACTTGGCACAGTAGTCTCGTTACTAGACGTTCGGAGCACGAATCGGAGGCGAAAATCGAGCGCGACAATGGTTCTACCAATGTCTAGTTGCATTGGAATGTATGCCATTTGCCATACGGAGCATGACTACCATCCCACTCAAAGTCGAGAACTTCAACGAAACAGCGAGTCAGCTGCAGTCTCACGGCGACGAAAAGGGCAGCCGGACAGACGTACCCCGTTCCCCACGAACACCTGCGCCCTCTGCGCAACGAGCATGTCCACCGCCTGCGCGACGTACTTCTGCTCTTGCGTCAGCACCAGATCTCTGCTGCTGCCGATGTGCGCCCAGCCCGGGTGCCGCGCACGCAGTGCGGCCTTGAGCCTGGCTACCCACGCCGGCGCGCCGTTCGTCATGATGTACACGTGCGCCAGCCCGCCCCCTTCCTCGCTCCGCCGGACGTCCTCGACGCGCTGCACGAGCGCGTCGATGTCCGGGAAGCAGTGGCGGGTGTACAGCGCCTTCTTCTCCCTGTCCGAGATGTCCGCGGGTAGGTCCCAGCGGTCTGGGAGAGCGGGGAACGAGTTGAAGCCGGTGTAGCCGATCGAACGGCGCGCGAGTACGTCATGGCAGTGGCCCTTGAAGTCACCCCGGCGGATGTGGAGCACCAGGAGCCCAGGGATTCTCGGGTATCGCGCGAGACCCGAGACTAGGGACGCAGAGAGCAAGTGCGCGAACGGGGAGACGGGGGAGATGGCCGCGCGGTTGTTGTCGAAGGCGAGTTCGACGAGCGTCGACCAGCTGAACTCTTGCACGATCGGGGACTGCGAGAAGTGCGGCCAGATGTCGAGGAGGCGGCTGGGGTCTGCGAACAAGCTGCGATGCGATCAAAGTCAAAATCAAGTTTGGGGAGCGTGGCTGGGGGACGTATGGGAGGAGAGACTCACTGTTCATCGAAGATCTCGGGCGGACTTCTCGCGATCTCGACGCACCGATACGGCTCCAATTTTTGCGACCACGCTTGGATTAGGGTCTCTGCGCTGGGGTCAGACAGCGCGTCGTTGACCTCGTAGCTGCCGACGACCGTGCCGTCGCGACAGACGTCGTAGAAGTATTCTGGTGTTACAGCGCGAGGCATGCCCGGCATATGTCCGCCCACGATAGGGCCTGAAGGCACAGATACAACGTTGATTAGCATCTCGACCACACCTTTCTCTCCGATTGACCAGCTACTACGTGCGCAACGGAGCGGAGCGGTAGATCCACAAATATAGCGCATTTACGGACCTCGTATCATTGCCGTCAGAGGAATCCTCGACGGGATGGGCTTCAAGTTGTAGAGCGAGTAGTCCTCCTCGCCCCGGCTCCACGTGTAGTTGTCAAAGACGAATCTGGCGACACCAAAAACGTCAGCATCCGAGCTAGATGAGAATGTGTAGTCCCCAAGCACGATGATATTTTGTCCTTCACGGCTGGAAGGTGGGACCCGGTCCCAACGACGCGCAGCGACGATATGGAATGCGCGTCGCGCGACGGAAAGACACTCACGCTCTATTCGTCCTGTACGCGAGGTACGCGTTCAAAAATAGCTCCTGCATCGCGTTCCCCCATCCACACTCTGTTCATAGTTCGCGCAGAACCGACGTCAGCAGCAGTTACGGGTGTGCTCGAGGAGACCATGCAGAATGCATCGCATCGGTCGGTCGTTCGGCAGGGGCGACAAGAGTGCAGGTGCCACTGCAGTGGGCCAATTCAAACATGTACTCACTGCTTGCGTGGTTCGCGACCCACAGATACCGCCCGTCCCGTCCCTCCGGCGCAGGGAGGGACGGGTCGTGCTGCGGCAGCGCGAGCTCCGCCGTGTGGAATCTCGAGTAGAGCGGCGGGAGCGGGTAGTTGAGCACGTACGTCGCCGCTGCGAGCGCGCCCCCGATGAGCAGCGCGAGCACGAGCAGCGCGGTTTTGAGCCGCCTCCGGGTGGCGAGCACGAGACACGTCCTGCGTGCACCGTGCCACGCGTATGTCCAGCGAGGCCCAGAGTTCGAGGAGGACCCGGGGGCGGAGAAGGTGGTGGGGAGGAGCTGGTAGGGCGAGCGCATGCGCGTCGACGCGTAGACGTCGGAGGACTACAAGGTGAGAGCGACAAGATGAGGGCAGAAACTCAGAGGTCGCCGGTCACCGTCGTTCACGTTCGACGTTCGACGTCCAGGAAGAGCAGAGAGAAGATGTATTGGCAATGGCGTAGAATGGCATCCCCGGAAATTCCAAATCGTTGGCAGCGTTGGTTGCGATTCAAAGCCGTGAGGCCGTTGACAGCATCACGATAGCACGAGCAATATCAAATTTGATAGCTTGGTTCTGATCCTACTTACGGTAAGTAGGGAGCATGAAACATATGCATCACTTGTAGGCAGGTTTAAGAGGGGTATATAGAGGGTATTCGTACGAGACTAAGGGCGCGCGGAGGGTTGAAGTCACAATGGCACCTACAATCGACTGGGATATCAAATTGCATCTTCCGCACTCGTCGCGGCCTTATCCATCCTCGCGCGCCGCCGTTGTCCCTCCGCTTGCTTGAAGTTGCAGGTCGTCCTGAAGCTCGTTCAAAGCTTCACCGTGCAGTGTATCGGGGATTTAGCAATCCTACGTACAGATCAAGGCAGTTGCAATTGGAGGAGGAGGGGGGTAAATTCAACACCGGGAACGAGTCAGACATCGATGCTGAGTGTCTGAAGTACTTGAAGGCTATCCCCGCCCGATGGTAGCCCGCGGCGCCGTTGCTACCTTATCTTCGGACGCGCGCACCAAGCATGTATATCCGCCGTAAGTAGGGTACGCTGGGAAGGTCATGGTCGATCCGTTTCTATCCCAACCGCACCCGATCCCCAAGCTGCCAAGAGAGAACTACTTACTGCCAATCACTGCATCGCCGCACGCCTCCGAGTCGTGGTGGCTATATCGACGGGACACGGTCCTGGCTAGTGACTAGTACCTAGCTATAAGACAGCAAACGGTCTGAGTCTGCCCTCCGCTCACTGAGTCGAACCACAACGGGCGTCGAAGGAAGGCAATGAAAGAAGAAAACCTACACCAAGCAAGCTTTCCACCGTGATGTGCGCGCCCTCGGCCCTCGAGATGCAGTCGCCGTCTTCCCTAGACAAACGACGAGTCAGGACCTACATATTAACGTGAGGGATGCCAGTGGACGGCAGCGGTCCTAGGCCTTATACAGCCCCAAGACCGTAGACGGGGCCGGGGGGCGGGGATGGTGGTGGGTTCCCTGCCCGGGAGAAACCCCTGCATCAATTGGTCGCGGCAGGTACGTAGACAACGGCACAACGGTGTTGACACAGGGGAGAAAGCGCACTGCGAAACCGAAAGCAAGGACGACGACGGACGATACTCGTGCGGACAACACCGACGGGGGAGATGCGACATGTACTGAAGATATGCAGTGTGCAGTGGATGAGGGCGTGCGATGACGAGGGAGAGGGGGGGCGTGAGGGGAGGAGGAAGCGGGAACGTGTGGATGGGTGCGTGCAGAGCATGCGCATGTACATGTGCCAGATGGGGAAGCGCAAGAGCCAAGTGCAGAAACGAATGGGGAGGGAAGTGAAGGAATGCCAACGAGCGAAAACACGCGAATGAATGAATGGATGAACAAGGGGATCCATAAACGTCACTTGTGCAAGGGTGAAGGTCCGCATTTCCGCAGAGTCCAAGTCTGATGTATCTCTCTCTAGTACCAGAACCTACATGTACAGATTCTCTTTCTCTCGAGCGTGAGCGTGTTCGCGCGTCCCGCGCCCCCGGATTAGTGCCATGCGGGCGGGGAGGGGCGCGAGGGGGTGGAGGATGTGTGTGCATGCGTGACCCAGGGAGGGCAGAGTCGTGCTCAGATGCCGGTGGGCGTCTGAGGGAAGGACAGCTCGGAGAACATGCCGTCGAGGCTGGCGTACTGGCGGTCCGGGACCCAGGGGGACTGGACGAGGTCGTAGCCGGGCATGCGCACCGAGTCCATGAAGGACGCAAAGATGGGCGTGCGCGTCGGGAGGACCGCGCGCGGATCGTCGAGGGGCGCGATCGGGCGCAGGCGCACCCCAGCGTTGTACGACGACTGCACCGCGGGCGACTTCATCGCTGTCCGTGCGGCGGACGGCGACATGGGAGAGCCAACGAGCCCGAGCGCGAGGAGGCCGTATACGAGGCTGTAGGACGCGCGACGCGGTCAGCGTACGAGACCAGGTCTCAAACTAAGTGCGGCCTCACCCTGTCTTTTTGCCGGCCCATGAGTCGAAAGGCACCATACCGATCTCAGCGGCGCATTGCTTGGCAGCGGCGGATGTGAGAGAAATTTCCTCCGGTGCAGAGGTGACGTCGACGGAAATGGGTGCGCGCGAAGCGAGGCGACCGCGGCGGGAGGCAAATGAGCCTGAGCCCACTTGCTTGGGCGGCTTGGGGAGCGCGTTTCTCTGCCTCGTGCGAGGGGTTGCTGCTCGTGAGGGCGACGGAGAGGGAGAAGTGGCATGAAAATCTTGTCGCAGGGGATGGCAGATAGCACGCACCTAAGATATCGGCAGCAAGAACCTCTGCCGTAGTATCATCCTCCAACAGTTTTCCGAAGCTAGCGTCATAGTCGTGAGCGGACCTGAGCCAGTCAGAGAGCTTGTCGAGGCTCTTGGGGTCAAGGCCCGAGTGTTTGAGAGGGATATCGAACCCTATGGGCTGGGGGGAACGAGTAAGACTGGCGATCTCTTCAGCGATCGTCATGGCGAGCTCTGTGATGGCCGCCTTCTCTGGGGGCGAGGAGGGGCAGCGGACGGAAAGCGACGGGCGTGCAGCCGGTGCGTGGGCATCCATAGCGTTTCTGGGGGAGAGCAGGGCGAGCTGTGCGTTCATGGCGGGCGTTGTGGAGGATCGTGAGCGTGCGATGCTTAGGATTTGCGTTGCGAAAGTGACTGTAAGCTCCTTGAATGAAGAAGGGAAAGATGAAAGATGAAGGGTGAAGAAGGAGCTGTACAATCGACCTGCGATGTGCGAAGTGTAAAGGTTGGCCACGGGAATGAAAGTGGGAGGGAACCAGAGAAGAGAGCTTGGAAGCGACGGCTCTTGAGGCGCATGGGAGCGAGGGCGCTTGTCTCTCCTCCGCATTGCTCGCGGGTCTTCGGCGCGGAGGTTTTCGCCGGTAACTACCAGCCACAGGTAGCAACAGCCTGATGGCCCCGCCTAGTCGTCATGCCCTCCTCCTACATCGCCACAAACAATCAGTTGCAACCTCTATCATCCGCCCACATTCCTCCCAGGATTCCACTTAACACTACAGAGCCAGCACGTACGTACGCGCTCAGTATCGACGACGGCATTTGCAAGCAGTGCACAGGTTGTTACCACAGCGCTCACACTCGCCCCTGTCGATCGCTACGAGCATAACATTAATGAACGTCGCCAACTTGTCTCCGAACACGGTCGTATGGACGTAAGCCACCCGACAATCAGCACACCCTTTACTCGAGGTCAAGCCCATGATCATCACCGCCAGCGGAAGCTACTAGTAGAGAGTTAGCAGCCAATCATCGCCCATCTGTCGAGGGGCTTGCTCATCGTCCTGAGAACGCGAACATGCGAATCAGTACCACGGCCTGACCACGGCACTGGTAGGCCGTAGTATTTCCGCTGGTCGGCCATCATCGACATCCTCCAGCTTTCCCCCTCGTGCCACATTCATTCCACTTACCGTCTTGTCATCTTGCTCCGTCCTTGGCTTGGGCGCAATCATCCGAATACGAGGACTAGAATCAAGGAGCTGAAGTATTTGTCTTGCATCTCTTCTGCACAGTGAACCTCGAGCTCCGCGAAGGGGCGAATGGACGTTGACGCTGATGATCAAGAGTCTTATGATGGTCCTGTGAGGCTTACGTTGATACGAAGGAGGAACATGAATATCGCCCATGTGCGGACCTCCACATCTCGAGATCAAATAGAGGCTTCTCGTACAGCCCTACGAGAGTATTAATGGTAACAGGGATGCGCGGAGTAGATAGAACTCACTACCGAGGATGTATGAACCTTCTTGACACGCAGCGCATCGCCCACGTACGTCAATAGTAGCAGATGACTACGACAGTCAGACGTGTTGGGCTGTTGACATGTATTCGACCATCGGAGTCTGCATATGCGGACCGTCAGCTTCGTGATGCCTGCTAGGTATGAACTGACCGCAGCAGACATGCCTACAGCGTGAGCGGAAGAGACGCTTGTTTGTGCCTCCAAGCTGATGGCTACTCGTTCGTGCCCAAATATAGCTTGATGACACTTGACACTTATAAGGCAGTAGGCGAGGAGGGGAGGTCGGCGACGCATACGAGTTGTCGCGAGTGGTCATCGAGAGTTGTATTCAACTGCCTGGACCTGCAACAGCGCCTTCTCTCTGTTCATCGCTGTTACGCAGCGGTATAGCCAGCTGCGCGCAGAGCAGCGGCGGAAGCTGTTCGTCTATATCATCACTGGTAGATCCATTCGCGGGGTCTTCGTCAGAACCTCCGCGCATGCGATACACCTGACGATAGTGAGGCACTCCGACAATCGCACAAGATGATTTCATGTGGAGTGTGCCAAATCGTGGTCAAACATTAAACGTTGGTCCAGGTTGGTTCGAATTCGCGACCTTGGACGCAACGATCCGCCCTGTTGGCACTGGGCAGTGAGCAGCATTAGATGAATATGACATTGTTCCGGCTAGGGCTTGACACGTACGAGTTCCATTCACAGACAGAGGCTAGGTCACTCTGGATACACACAGAATGGTCTAGCTATGAGTCGACATGAAAGAGCTCGAGGTTCGCAGACATCTGTGGTGCACTTGGAGGAAGGGAGACGACAAGCACAAGCCTCAAGCGCCCCTCCTCACAGGTGACGTAGGTGTCACGCAGAGGCAGTCACGCGTTACCGTGCCGCCACTTCCGAATCGGTGCCCTCCTCGGCGGGCAGGAGTCTCCAGGAGTCCGTCGCCCAGTCCTTCATCTTCCGTTCTCTCCAGTCCACCGTGGCCCCGGCTCTTCCTAGTCTAGACGTACCAGGCACGAACGACACACGATGGCGAACAGGCCGCTTAATGACGATGAGGTGCTCAGCGAGCTGAACAAGATGGTGAGGAATCGAGTCGCGGCGGTTGTGGTTCTGCGTCATGGGAAGATGGTCTTGACGAGGATGAGTGCTCCAGGTTGCCTTCATCAAGCAGGAGGCGTTGGAGAAGGGTCGTGAGATCAAGGTCAAGGCGGATGAGGAGTTCGCGATCGAGAAGGTGCGTTCCCCTAGCCCCGGAGAGATCACCCCGACGAGGTGTCAATGAAAGTATGCTGAAGACGTGCGTCGGTCGGACCCCTCCTAGGCAAAGCTGGTCAAGCAGGAGCAGCAGGCCATCGATGCGCAGTACGAGAAGAAGCGCAAGGGAGCCGAGGTCGCGCAGAAGATGTACGTACCTCTCCTCATCTCCAGCCACCCTGGACCCACTCCCTGCAACACACACGCACCCGATGCACACGCTAACCTCCGCCCCGACCCCGTCAACAGCGCCCACTCGACGCTGACGAACAAGTCGCGGCTGAAGCTTCTCCAGCAGCGCGAGGAGCACCTCCAGGACCTCTTCGCGACCGCGCGGGAGGGGATCGACGCGCTCGCCAACGACGAGGGCCGCTACGTGCAGTTTCTCCAGGGCGTGATCGTGCAGGGCGTCCTCAGCATCCTCGAGCCCGACGTCACCGTGCACGCGCGCCCCAAGGACGTCGGCATCGCACAGCGCGCCGCGGACGGCGCAGCGAAGCAGTACCAGGAGATCAGCGGGCGCTCGGTCAAGGTCACCGTGCAGGGCTCGCTGAGCGATGATATGTAAGTGGCGATTGTCGTACTGGAAGCGCGATGCTAACGTCGAATTATCGGACTTCAGTGCGGGAGGTGTGAAGCTTGTCAGCGGGACGGAGCGCATCACGCTCGACAACACTCTTGATGAGCGTTTGCGGCTTCTGGAGGACAGGGTATGTCCTCCCTCGTCTGTGTGCCCCGTCGAGTCGACCGGTCATTGATGTCGCTTGACTTGCAGATGTTGCCCGAAATCCGGACGGATCTGTTCGGCAACAACCCGAACCGGAAGTTCTACACATGAACGCGTCGGGCGTTATATACCCCAACGAACTGTGCGGACGAGGCAGCGACCTGCCGCAATATGTACATACGTACTCGACAGTCTTCCTTATGACCTCTTGACCTCTTCCGTCTTGCTAAGTCTCAGCAGGTCGTGTTTACCTCTCGGTGGTGCGTCACAGGGTTATAATCCGTCACATCACGCCCAGCGATCGCACCGGTCCTAAGTCATTTCAAGTCACGCTGATACTGATAGTGCAATGTCTACAGAAAACAAGACAGACTGATAGAAGCTGAGAACGCGATTGTCTAGAGAACCTGACAACATGTTCAAACGTTGACTACTACCTTCAACGCGCGCAGGAGACTCAACGAAATAGGCCCGTAGCTGCTCAGGAACAACCTCCTTCTGCATCCTAAGTACCCAGTTCTGCCGGTGGAAGATCTGGGACCACGCGTCGTTTCCATCACACAATCACACTACACCACTTCTTGGACCTCTGGCTCTTGCTCTGGCTCGTTCACCGAGTTGCCCCGCGCGAGGTCGTTTTCTGATACCACGCTTTGGTTCGACACGGCGCCATCGCCATCACGGCACTCGTCGTCTACGGGCGTAGCTCCGGGAACGATGGTCGACCCCAGCGCGCCGACCGCCCGGTCCACAAAACTGAGCGAGCTTTGCGAGCTCCATGATCCGCCTAGGCCCCGGTCTTCTGAGCCTATTTTGACGTGGCGTTCGTTGGCTTCTTGGAGGTCGAGAATGAAGCGATAGATGAGGATGGCATTCAGGCTTTGGTGCAAGGTCAGAGAGAGAGAAGTGCATCATGATGGTCCGACATGGGCACTACGTACGGGTCGGTAAGTATAGTCAGCTCACTTGCCCCGGGAGCACCCTCGCCTTCGAGGAAGACCTGTGGTCGATTATAAGGCCCGATTTAGCACTTTCGATGAAGGTCAAATTTCAATCACTCACCGAAGTCAGAGTAAAGGCAAGGTGCATCGTGTTTAGGACGAACAAAACGCTGTGATCAGCGAGTGCAGTTCAGAAAGACGTGTGCCCAACACCTGAACGTCCCCGGAGGAACTTCCACGAAGTAGAGTGTGCCTGACAGTGGCATGCATATGGGGTAGGGTGTCCCGTGAGTTCGCTCCCTCTTCGTATCTAGACAAGTGGCTAAACATACCACTCCACAGCAGTATGCTTGAGAAGCTCGAGCGGCCACGCCAGGAGTGTTGCGAGCCTCTGCCGAGTGTGCGCCACGTGAAGACCACGAGGAGGACATCCGATATTATCAAAGACCCCCTCGAGACGGCCGCAACTACGAGGGTCACATCGACTCGGAGTCTGACCTGACGAGCTTTGCCAGAGAAACAACTCACAGCTGGGACCATACGACCTGCGTCAGTCCTCTGAAAAAACTTCGATGCGTGATCTTTCAGCACTCACATGATGTTTTCGCGCTGGCTCGTTTGGGCAGCCACCACGCACCCAAAGATAGGATCTAAGAGCGGTCGCTCCGAAATAACAAAGCCGACCTTTTGGGGAATTAGTCTAAAACAATCTCTCTCTCAACCATATGTAGAGATGTACATACACAGTCGGAGCACAGTGGTGCGAGCGAAATGGCAGTGATGAATGCTGCGACGCGCCAGCTTCTACCACACAGCACATATGCTCTTGTTCCAGAGAATACTGCCGTGCGGCGGGTTCAGCAATCCGTACAGAGCGGCACAGCTAATGCACACGTCGAAACCGAAAATTCGCGCACTCACTCGCTATGGGGATGTACAGGGACCATTTGCAGATCATGTTCGTGTATAGCGCCACCGTGCACTGCCTTGAGCGGGTTTGAGGTTTAACGCGACAATCACTTGTAATAAAGGCAGCGCACGAACTCACTCCTGGATACAGATACTAGTCGTCAGATCGAGACGAAAGACTAGTAACGAACGAACCGTCGCACCTGATTTGAGCGTGATACATGGTAGAGAACGCTCGCTATGCCGCTTAGCAGGTAGAGATACCTGATAGAGAGGAACAGAGCGGATGAAAGCGAAAACGTGCGCTTCCAAAAGAACTTCACTTCGCGGTCAAACGTCGTTGCAAAATCATAGGCGAAGAAAGCTACGTATATAGAGGAGAAAGTGAGCGATACCGTCACAGTGCTGCTATAAACGTAACTTGTAGACGTCTGGCAGTGGCTCGCTATAGAGTCCAGACTTGGATCATTTTCGTGGTACGTTGCTGTGATAGCCCTCGCTCGGACAAGACGTCGTTATTGTAGAATTTGCTAGTGTACATTCGTGTAATCTATACCCCCATCTGCGCATTCGTTGGATGCTAATGAAGTCCTGCATATGTATATATCTTTTACGCGATTGATGGCTTGCCAAGATTAGCAGCGACTTCAAAAAAAGGCATTGAACGGGGCAAAGGAGTCGAGATATAACACATATACTTCACTGCCCGGCACCTTGACCCATGCCGGCGACAGGTGCCATCGCACGGCGACGTCTGGGTAGTATGGCACGACGAGCACATACTTGAGCTCCACCTTCTTCGGCGTGAACTTCTTCTTCACTCGGGTGACGAGGTCCTCCAAGAGAGCGAATCCACTGGTCTTGCCGTCATGGTCCTTCGCGATCGTCATCTGGAAGACCCATACGACGACGTTGCCATCGCCCTCATGTAGAAAGAACGAGTCAAAGAGCGGATTCTTCGTGTTCTTGGGACGGTAGTAGTGTGTCGGGTCCGACAGAGCGCAATCAGCAAAGTTTCCATAGTCTTGCAAGCTCCTCTCGGCAAGCGGTAGGAACTTGAAGGCAGCGGATACGACGGATATCTGAAACTCTTGAGGATTGGCGACAAGGAGCGTCGACTCGTGATCCTCCACATTGATTACACTGAAAGGGATTGAAGCGTGAGTGAGAAGCGGGCGGGACAGATCATTATTCATGAACCACGTACCACTTCGGTGTGGTCAGTGTATGTTGGAAGCGGTAGGGAAACTTCACCGTGCCCTCGACAGACTCCATGGAATGGAAGCCGCGCGGCTGTAGCGCAGGTTTCTGGCCGCGCGTGTACTGGATTGCGAGGACCTCGAAGACTTGACCAGCCAGCACTCTGGTCTCCGCGTTGGTGGCAGCAGCGAGGAAGAGATTCTGCGCGGCCTGGTTACGAAGACTTTGGAGCTGCTCCAACACCATGCCGGCGATCTTTGCGGTCTTCATCGAGACGAACATCGAATAGTTGTCGCGAGGCTGGACCAGTATCAGGCGATGTGCGGCTGTATTGATATCGACGTCCACCTGCTTGAGTAGGCGAAGAACCTCCTCTACGGTGCAGATTTCGTAGACGGCTGCTGTGACGTGACTTTCATATTCAGAGCGGTCTTCAATGTACCAGATGATGTCGCGCGGGCAAGGGCCGACATCACGAACCAGGTCCTCTACGCTCTCAAGCGTTTTATAGGGCGCTCGTTGGGTCGCTGAGAGGTTCGACAGTCCGTCCTCAGATAACCTAGCCTGAAGGTCAGTGGACGCACGCCAGATGATTTTGTCGACATACAGTTTGTGGATTTCCTGGATGCTCCATAATTCCACGATGATGAGCTTGCCACGGCCCGCCAGCTCCTTGCGCCACTCCTTGTACCTCGTCACCTGAGGGGAAGTAGCGAGTACAGCGAACACCACGCCACGAGCCACCTTCTGGATATAAACCGGCGTGTTGTCTGCATCGATCAAGGACCAAGCCGGCCGCCCCTTAGAGTCGACATCGGGAATGTGCTTGTGAGTGACATCCTTCTTTGGCATCCACCGTACGCCCTCTTCGTTGAATCGGTAGGTGTCGCCATCTTTGGTCGAGAAGAGGACCTGTCGACCCATCGCCAATTGTCGCAACAAGGCATAGACGATGAAATACGATTTGCCTGGGGCATATTAACGATCACATACGATAAAGCCTGAATAGAGCGACGCACCGATGCCAGGCTGCCCGACGATGATCACTCCTTTAGTCCTAGTCCCCTCTAGTTCGCACAACCGTGTGTAGAAGCGCAGGGATTCTTCACGCACCAATATCCCACCCCCAGAGGCCTCGATGCCAAAGATCGTCTGGATGGGTATCGAAGTCGTGACGGGGACAATGGCATCACACTGCTTGAGCTTTGCGGCATTGGACTGCTCGTCTGTAGCATTGCTCTGCCCGGAATTTGTGGTATCGATGCCCCACCACGTTTCGTGAAAGACAGTCCAGTCATTGTGGAGTGAGTCTTGCCAACCCGACTGCATAGAGGTCGTTGAGACCATATGAGGCTGGCTGAGTAGTGAGACCATATGAGGCTGGCTGAGTAGTAAGGACATACCGGTTCTACTCTTGGCTTTTTCCTCGCGGGCGCGAGATCGATAGACTGAGAGTCAGACATAGTAGTACCCAGTACCTGAGTAGTAGTGGTGCGAGCGAAGGGAGCAAACACCGTTTGGAGCGTGCCGCACCAGGCCGCACCGCAGGCACTCGCCTCGGAGCAAACATGTACAAATTTCACGAGGCGCAGAGGATGTTCTAGACACTGTCTAGACATAATTGTAGAGCTTACCTCTGGCTTACCTGTTTGGCCAGAAAAGTCGTTAAGTGGCATCTCTTAGTACTCACTGGGTGTCAGCGGTTGATACGTCGAGGATGGCTATTCCGCGTGATCCAACGGGTTGGATACTCCGCGTGAAAATAGGATATATTATCCTTGTTCACCTACTCCGATGTCCCGTCGACATGCGTAGACGAACGTAGACGAACCCCACCGGCACATACTCACCTGATCTAGTATACAGCCGGTCCAGCGTTATTTTTATGCGCGAATACTTATACTATTACTTTGATTTTCCGTCGCGTATAGTTCGCAGAAGTGGTTGCAGTATAAGTACATTGGGCACTCGGCGACTGCTTTCGCAAACAGCTGTAATTGCTTTGATAGGTACCCAATCACCTATACTACTGATATTCCATTGTTTGCTGCTTGGTATAGACGTTCGTGAGGTGTGGTAGGAATCCTCGCTGAGAGGTCAGACAAGCGCCCGTGACGTGGTCTTTCAACGACGCAGTTGGTCTGATTTTCTTTCATATGTAGTGCGCAGAGGCAGTTTAGAGTACATATATCGAACTCAGAATGGTTTATTGAAGCCATTCAGTGACCGGGAGATCAAACGGCAGTGACCCATTTTTTGATTTTTCTGCGCGCAAAGTGCAGTGTGCAGTGGGCGCTCGGCCACGAAATTCGCAAATAGCTGTAGCTGTACTGAGCGTAGCGAAGTCGACGTAGCCGGCAGTTTTCCTATATGGGGAGAAGAGTTCAAGTTCAGGCACTCTGCTGATGTTCGAAGTCGATGGCGCACTCACATGTCAGCATATAACGTCTTAATGAACAGAGCTAGCTCAGGATCCGATGTCATGCTGAAGAACAGGAAGGACGAGGTGCGGCTGCAGTCAGGTTGGGACTTGGTGGTCGCAGACTAAGTAGTGCATATGTATTATGCATATATAGAAACCGCCCTCTTCTACCCTCCGTGATATCGAAGAGCTTGAGGGTGCCGCAGGCAGTTCTCATCTTCTTGAACGTCACCGCCCGTGTTGACCGTTTGAGTGAGAAGACCTTTCGACATATTTCTTACCATACAACAATACATTGACCTAGAGAACGTTTCAACCGCAGCTATGACAATCAGACGCAGTGGACGTTTCCTGTCCAGAACGTGTGCATTGATGATGTAGGGAGTGCGCACGACGACGATTGGTCACTCGTAGTGAACCATAAGGGATTCGCGACCGACGTCAACTGCCTTGGACTGGATGAGCTGTTCAGAATGCACGATGGCACACTGGCAAACAATGATATCTCACCCGAGACCGGCAGTGAGAGGAACATAGGCTAGCTTCGATGATGCAGACTTGAAGGAAGCTGTGATGGGCCAATCTCGTCAGTAGATCCCAAATATATAACTGCGCGTCCCAAGACCTGTGCTCAGAACGTAGTTATTCCTGCTGCGCATCGAAGGTGTCAGTGACTGTAGCAAGTGAGATATTTCGGCGGAAGGCTACTCATCCGTTCAGGTATTCACTACATACCAACTAGTTGGCCGGGAGGGTCAGTAGTGCCCATTCGGAAGCCTTGGCTCTGCACGTCGAACTGGTCAGTCCGAGCACTTTGCCTACCGACGCTCAAGCGCTCACGATTGCTCCCTGCAACTTGGAAATTGGAGTTGAGTGCGAACTTCGACACCGAAATGAAAGGCGGTGGGTGACGCACTGCGGGAGAGCACAGCACACTTCGAACATGCAGATACATACACGTAACCTACATCCTATCTGACAATGCACAGTACATGCACATGCTCAGCCACAGGGCGCCCGGATAGAAGCGTAGCATGTCGATCTCAGAACAACCCCACCAAATCCGCGAACGGATCCTTCCCCTGCTGCCCATTCGCCGGCGGTTGCGGTTGCGGTTGTGAGTGTGGTTGTGGTTGTGGTTGTGGAGACTGCGTCTGCTGCTGCGGTTGCATCGGCTGCATCGCGGAGTGGGGCTGTTGTCCGAAGAAGCCCGGGCTCGACTGCTGCTGCTGCTGCTGCTGCTGATACGACGGCGTCTGCGGCTGCAACTGCGGCGTCCCGAGTCGTATGCTGCCCAGGGGCGCGCCCGACGAGGGCGATACCGTGCTCGTCCGCGGGGGGTGGCCGGAGGGCGTGGCGTTTGAGGCCATCGGAACGGGGGCCTGGTACATCGACGATGTCGGTTGGCCTGCCACGCCCATGTTCGCCCCCATGCCGCCGAAACCCATGCCCGCACCCAGGCCCCCGATGCTCATGCCCGCAGGCACGCCGTAGCCGATGCCCATCCCTGGGGGTGCTGGTGATGAGCTCGCCGCCGAGCCGGGCCCGAACAAACTCGCAAGCTCGTCGATGCCGCCCGCGGTGCTCCCCGGAGCAGCAGTTTGAGACGGAGTGTCGTCGAAGTCGATGAGGGAGACGGACTGCGACGTGCTCGGGCCGGCGCCGTTTGAGAGCTCGGGCGGTATGGGGTTCGCCGCAGCGGTGTAGTCGCCTTTCTTGTAGGACTCGTACCGGTTGAGGACGGTGTTGATCTGGTCGTTGATCTGCAAATAGGTGTCTATGGGGGCGTAAGCAGCTGCGGCATATGCGGGCAACAGGGAGCGGACGCACCTAGTGACTCTGGGTCGTCTGTCTCGGCGTTCGATATCCACTTCTGGATTTTCGGTCGCGCGTCGCGCAATATTGAAGCGACTTGCTGTGAGCAAAGTCAAGCGTGAGGTTATGTTGCGACCGAAGTCATGGCCACGACTTACATCGTACACGTCTCCTTGTACAAACTTCTCGCCCCTCGCAGTGTTGTCCAGAACCTCGTTCAGTAGAATCACTTTACTTTCGAGCTTGTTCAGCTCTGTCAGCGCTTGCGTTCGATAGTCAGGCTTCGCATCAGGGTTTGCGCCGGCAAGCGACTTCATGAGTTCCTGCGCGGCTGCGAGATCGCGCGGGGTTCCTCGTCGGATGAGCTCCTGCAGCTTAGCGGACTGCGCTTCTCGATCCTCCGCTTCGAGCTCTTCTGCCGACTTGATATTCTGCATAGACCATATGTTCAGACCGACCGCTCGTTCCCTCTCTATCTCTCTACCGACGCAGAGACACTCACAGATGCGGATGGACCGTCACTCGGCCTCGGGACTTCGCGGAAGCGATAGCCCTTGAAAGTGAGCAGCCGGTGCATGTCCCGAATGTTCCCGAAGTCGTCCTTCCACCGCGACTCCACACAGATGCCCTCCTTCCAGCTGTGGATGAGGTCGAGGATCTTCTGCATGACCGGGCCAGGGAAGGGGGGCGGGCGCTCGGGAAAGCGACGGACGAGTTCGTTCAGGAACTCCTTCGTCGCGATCTGCAGCTGGAACGGATATCCGCACGACTGGACGAGGGTATCGAGGAGCGCGAGCGCGAGCATGGCGATGTGCGGATTGCGGTGGTTCACGAGGCGGGCGATGGTCATGGCCGCTTCGCGCGGGCTGCGTTCGGGTAGCCGAGAGCGGAGTAGGTGGACACTGATAAGTCCGGATGAAGAGACGGAGGGATGGACGGACGTACGTGTTTGCCTTCTTCTGGTTAATGTGGTCAGCGACCTCTAGGTGGAGGGCGTAGTTGGGCTCGCCCATGGTCGGGTTGCATGCGCGGGTGATGAGGATCTCGAGCTGGGAGACGTTCGTGATCCATCCCGACGACGAGGCGGAGAGCATTTTGCGCGCAGTCTTGAGGGTACCGTGAGGGATAGAGTGTACAGAGCTGATCCCAGGAAGGAGAGGCAGCGAGGCTGCGGAGGTCCGAGGACGAGGCCGACGTCGACTCCGAGTGGGCGTCCGGAGAGGATGGGAGCGGAGGAACGTGGCTGGCGCTCGTCACGCCTCCAACTGTCCTCCGCCGCGCTATTCACTGCCCTCTCACCGTCGTCCAGTACCAAGTATCTTGCGGCCACACTGGTGTTATTCAAGGCGGAATAACAACTCTAGCCGTATCTTCTCCAATATCCAATCTTCCATTCGGAAAGGAAATGCAACGCGCGCTCAAACATTGTTTATCCAACCCCCGAAAAGTGCGCTCCGAACTTCAACGTTCAACATACTTGACCCTTGGCTCCGCTGAACACTGAATTATGCATCCCAAGCTCCTGCAGTTGCAGTTGCAACGCCAAGGGCCCACCTCACGCTCTCCTCACGCTCCTCATTCCCCGCTAAGATGCCGGCGATCCTCATCAACCCCTCCAGTCTCCCCATGGGCCGCAACGTCATCCTCGGCGATTACTACGGGAACGTACTCGCAGGTATGTCCCAATACTAGCCACGTTGATGACCGAGACCAAGCTATTGTGTTTCCTAGGCTTTCACCAGTACGGCACCGTCCATTGGACGACGTTCTTCACTTGGCTCTCTCTGCTCTTTGACACCCTCGACGAATGGATAGTGGTCAGAGGCGATAGATTCGAGTCGGAACAGTTCTTCCCCAGCAGCGCGATTGTTATGCCCGGGCGATACGTCCTCTTGGGAGCAGGCAAGTCGAATCCCTGTACGCAGTAGCGTGTCTTGCGCTCAAGTTTCAACACGATCATACCCGGCAGATGGCTCCCCCTTGAATGTCAAACTGACATCCGCCCATGCTCGAAGAAGACAGCACACCCCGACCAGCAAACACGAACGCGACCGCGTTCTCGCTCGGGTCGCAGACCGAGACGGGAAGTGCATGGTGTACGGCCAGCTGCTCGCATGGAACAGGCTGCACCCTGCGCACATATTCTCGCGTGCGCACATGGCCGAGGTACGTATCCGGAATACATACCTCCTCATCCCGTCGGTTGCCGTCTTCCCCGCATCCGCGTGTGGTGCTCACTCTGCTCCTAGTGGACAACAGATGGGTATCCGACCATGATTACCGACAGTGCCTCGTCCCAAGTCATGGGCGGCGACTCGAAGATCGGCTCGGTCCAGAACATGCTCCTCCTCAGTGCCAATCTGCACATCCCATGGTCCGACTACGCGTTTGGCGTGGATCCCGACGTAAGTACCATAACATCATAGCTATGCTCGTCTTCTTCCCATCATGACCCCGCAATAAATCCTAGGACGGCTATCGCATCACGGCATTCGTCCCGGGGCTTGATGGCGTCGTCGGACGCGCCCTCGAGCTCGACCACATCCTCGATCCGAGCACGCGCCCGCTCGACCAGCTGCTCCGGGACCACTTCAGACAAGGCCTCCTCAAGCACGTGAAAGGCCCCGGCGAGAAGCAGTGGGACTACGAGCTGACCTTCGGCACTGGGGCGTTTGACCTGTCTGACTCCGCCGTCTGGGGCACCGAAGAGGGCAAGGAGCGGCTCGAGCTTGAGTTGGAGAACCGTCTGTTCGAGTGCAAACTGAAGCAGGAGGACGCAGAGTGTGGCGTTTCCTTATTGTTGTGAGTATCTTCGCTGTTGTATCCTCCTCTCTCTTCGTTTTCTCTAGTCTTGGGCGTGAAAAACGCGGGAATTGCGCTGTACCTTCCTTCCCGCCCTTGTAGCGTATGACGACGGACGGACACAGCTCCTCCTATGTCTGCACGGGCTTCTTCCCATGCATGGCATGCAGAATACATGCAATCTGCCATCCGCGTTCCCCAGATGTCGCTGTGGCGTGTTGTGGATAACCACGGATCATGTATCCAGGACATGTGTGTGAAGCTGGACAACCGAGTTCGGCCGACGCACCCCCGGTAATGGCGGACGCTACTGGTAAGCCAACAAGCTGTCTCGGCCTATCGCGGTGTCTGCAACTCCTTGCATTGCCAAGCTATGGTGAGCAACCGGTGAGCGACATAGTATCCGCAGTGCACATTCAGATGAGCTAATCGCTTCAAGTTAAACCTGTTTTCTGCACTGGCAAGATCATCGTACAGCTCTTGCGGCTGCGGCCTCAATGCTCGGTCCGTGAAAGACCTTATGCCGGCCGACTTGGGAGTCGCGATCCCAGACAATCTGCCTTACGACCTGTTGTATTTCTCTTGCACATTGTGCTCCGAGGGTGCGGGGTCATGATACTGTACGTATGGAGTGCACAAAACGGGTCGACAAATGGCGTATGCTGACTGCGCTTCATGGTAGTGATCCAGGCCACCGCCGCGGCATTGCCTGGTTGTGTTTACGAGTAGCCCGCGCTGTAGAAACCTCCAGAGCTCCGAGGAGCAGACCTGCGTCTCCAGCGCATAGGCTCATCCGTCGCCTGCACTCGGTATCTCTCAGAACTAATTTGGCCATTTTCTGCCTCCGTTCATGTCGTCAATCAGGGTGGGGCGAGAAACGCTTTCCAATTTACGCGCACCCGCCACTCCCCCGCGGTCTTCTGCATGCTGCGCAACGGTGAGCTGCACTTTTGCCCCGACCGGAGCAACCAGCAGTTGACAAGCATATGTTCGTGGGCTAATGGGTGCAAGCTCGTCCACGCTCGTCTATGCGGGACGTGACATCGACTTACCTGTGGCTGGCTGAGTGCAGGAAACCCACTCCACGCATGTCGCCGAGCCGTCTCGGAGCCGACTGCTGTTCGTCGACAGGCCCGAGGACATTCAGCACTCATGCACCATGACTTGGACCGCTACCGCGCGCGTGCTCTCTAGACATCCCGGTCGTTGGCCGCCCTCGCGTATAAAACCACTCGCTATTCCACCCAGAGCTGAGACGTAACCCCAAGCTCACGACGAGTCCAGGCAGCCTCTCCGACATTCCCTCAACGAGAGATCGCCTCAAGATCCGGATATGTGCCCAGCAGTTGTACAGTACCCGACTTCCTACACCGCCTACGCCTTCCTCGAACAGGGCGGGAAGCTTCAGAAGGTGATGGTCCCGTGGCGGTTCCCCCGCGCGGGCGAGATTGTCGTGAAAGTGCTCGCGTGCGGCGTCTGCGGAACGTGAGTCTCCCTCCCCCCTCCCCCCTCCCCCCTCCCCTCTCCTCCCCCTTCTCCTTCTTGTGCTGTGCGGATTGTATGCCATTGCGACCTCGGACGCTGACCAGGACTGTGGGTGCACAGGGACGACATATGCCCATCGCAGGTGATGGCGGTGCCCCTCCCCCGCGTCCCGGGGCATGAAGTCGTAGGCGACGTCGTCGCGGTGTCGTCCGACGAAAAGTTGTGGCGCGTCGGCCAGCGGGTCGGGGCGGGGTGGCACGGCGGGCACTGCTCTACGTGCACGCGCTGCCGGGCGGGGGACTACCTCACTTGCGAGAGCCAAGACGTCAACGGTATGCACGGCCGTTGCTCTCGTCTCGTCTTCCCCAGAGTCGTGCATTGAACGTACATCTTCATCTTCATCTTTTATGGCTGTAGGTGCGAGCCGGGACGGCGGGTATGCGGAGTATGTCACGCTGCGCTCGGAGGCCGTCGTTGCGGTCCCCGAGGATATGGACCCCGCGGAGGCGGCACCGCTGTTGTGTGCAGGGATCTCAACCTTCAGTGCGTACCGAACGCTCCACTTCACGCATCCGTGCCGGCAGCTCACCGCGTGCGCACAGATGCCCTCCGAAACATGACGGTAACGCCTCCAGACTACGTCGCCGTCCAGGGCATCGGGTACGGCGCACTCCTCCCGCCCTGTAACCGCATATACATACTCGTAACTCACCTCCCCCTCCTCCCCGCAGCGGCCTCGGCCACCTCGCGATCCAATACGCGTCCGCGATGGGCTTCCGGACGATCGCGCTCTCGCACGACGGCACGAAGGAGGAGATGGCGCGCGCGCTCGGCGCGGAGGCCTTCCTCGACGGCTCCAAGGTCGACCAGACCGCGGCGCTGCGCGCGCTCGGCGGCGTGCGCGTCATCATGGCGACCGCGCCGAACGCGGGGGCGACAGAGAACCTCATCAACGCGCTCGCGGTCGACGGCACGCTCCTCGTGCTCGCCATCGAGCCGGAGCCGATGCGCATCCCGCCTTGTGAGTGTTTGGGTTCGGGTTTGGTTACGCTTCCAGTCGCAGAGGAGGGCTGACGGCGAGTGCGATGTGGATAGTGTCGTTGCTGGTGAAGCGGTTGTCGATCCGCGGCTGGCCGGCGGGCTCGCCCAAGGACGCGGAGGACTGCTTTGCGTTCACGCGCGCGAAGAAGATCAAGTGCCTCGTGGAGCGGTTCCCGTTGCACAAGGCGCAGGAGGCGTTTGAGCGCAGGGAGACGGCGCGGTTCCGCGCAGTCATCGTCCCTTAAGCTCTGAGCCTGAAGCTTGAAGCTTGAGGTATGAGTCGTGTGACACCGTTTGAGGGCTTCTCGTCCCTGCTCGTCGTGCGCGGCTGGTGTGTCGTACCTTTGGTAGCGCATATCGTGTTCGCAGCGACCTATGATTGGTTGTTATGTATGTCAGATGCACGACGCTGTTATAATGTGCTTGAATGGCTTATACTTGGAGACCTCACCCATCCCGAATATCGGCTGCTTCAGTGCTTCCAGGGGAGCATGGGAAGGTGAATAGAATCGCTATTGCAAGAGCATGATATGTAATTGGGCAATATCACATTCCCATTCCCTGCTATGAGACGAACAAGGGTCTTACAAGTCGTCGAAGACCGATTGCCACCTACATGATCTGAGTACTCCAGTATAGCATACGAGAGCTCGTGCGCCCGTTGAAGACACCGGGACCGAAACCCTCGGTCAAGTCGGCCTGGACGACCACACTCTGCGCAAGCTCTGCACCCGCGACCTCGGTGAAGACTGTCTTCCACAAGACTGGCCAGGACTCGGCCGAGTGTCCATATCGGTTCCTGTCGGCCACGGTCATGTCAGACCTCAAGGCCTCATGAGGGCAGTCAGGTTGGAAAGGGGACTGTACCGGCCAAGATGGTCATCGATATATCCCTCCTTCTCCAAGCCCTGGTGCCTCCCGAATATGACTGCACCCGGAGTCTTCTTCAGAAGGAGCGCAAGTCTCAGGGCGAGGGCGTGCTGTGTGTCCTTGTCGAAGAGATGGAACAGGGCCCCGGTGTATATGTGCGTTAGGGAGCCGCGGAGCTCCGATAGGTCGGTGACGGATGACAAGTCGCGCGACTTGGCTGCCAGTGTGGTCGCTGACGGCGACATATCGAAGACGTTCGACGTGAAGAACCGGATGGGGCATGTCTCCTTGTCTCGGAAGAGGGCGTAGCCCAGCTCGATGTACTCCGGGCGGAGGTCACAGCCGAGAATGCGCGCGGCGGGGTACCCGTCGTACACCAGCTTTCGTACGTCGGTTCCCACTGCATCAGTCTCGTGAGTATCGTCTTCTGAGAATAGCGGCGATACAACGACCTACTCATGCATCCCAGATCGAGGAAGAGGGGGTCGCCGTTCTTGCCCGCAGTTACTACGCTAGGATAGATCGAGTTTGCCGCCATGAATAGGTTCACAAAGTGAAAGCCGCGGATGCAAGGATAAGGGTATTTCTCGCTAAAACGAGCAAGGTTTGAGGAATCATGAGCAGCTGCTCTCTAGGTTGCTGATCGGAGGCATAACATACTAAGCTCTGCGCATGCCCACGAGGCAAGTCAGTTAACCATTCGATCAGACAACCCCCACATCTACTCACCTCTTCTGAACATCCATGATTCTCTCCCGGAGCTCATCATCGTCTGCAGAGATAAGGTCATGTAGGAACATTTTCTCGGTCTCGTTGAGAGTGAGCTGAGATGAGTCGAGAGGTGGGATCAAGGCGGGTTCGACTGCGCTTTCGGGAGTGATCATGGCTATTGACAGTGATAGGGAAGCAGAACAGCTGTGGTGATGGGCAGAGGCAGATAGCTAACCATAGAACATCATAGTTAGCGAGGCACAGATTATGGGGTGTGAGAAACAGACTCAGTCTTCTTCAATACGTATACTACATAGAAACTTCGCTCTCCGTTTGTACTATCACTTCAGCTGCGAGCTATAGCTCGAAGAAGCCGAAAGTAGAGATAAGTCAGTACTACGTAGAAGCTAGTCATGAATATCGAGCTGGCATGATAGCTTTGACCTGGAGGAGGCAGATTTATAGTTTGCGTGACTGTGGAGGAGTGACTAGTAGTGACTCCGGAGCGCCGTACCAGGACATCAAGGGCGCCTAAAGGATGCTTGCTTCCTCCGACCAACATCAACACCACTGCACCCGTTGCGCGCGCAAGGGATACCCAGTTGCAGTTGAAGGTCTACCCACCAGTGGCGTTAGTACAATGACTTGTGGGTCCGTTCAGCCGCCGTTCAGAGCGCGTTCTTATGATTTATCACAGAAAATTTCGGCCACTACTCTGAAACGGCCTGGGCACCAGTGTCACTTTGTTCGACAATCCAAGCGACATAGCAAGCACTAGTGTGGCACCAGGGCCGGTGAGGGATCAGACATTACATCCGCAGCTGCAGCGCACTAACTCCACGACCATACTGCACACACAGCATGCGCACGACAAGATTTGCAGGGATGGCCCCGCCGTCTAGGATCCATCACGTTCTGCCGCGTCGAAGTTTCATCCAAGGTCCATCTTGCCCACGACGATCCGTCTGGCTAATTATACGACAACATGAATGACCCTCCGTATGACGTTACTGGTCGTGTGCGCACCTTTGACTCTCCCCATTGGTTTGGGTTCATGCGATACCATAACTCTGGTTTGACCTTGGTAACCGCGCCTATTGGTGGACGAACGTGCGCCGCGTCCGCATGGTCCCATCACTTTCGCGTATACTTTTGGCAACGGGGGAACGTCGTCTTCGACCCTCTGGCTTACCTCTGGCATCGGCTTGTACATATAAGAACCTACAGATGATCCCCGGGGCTGCCATCCGACCGCGGACGCAATGGCTCTCTTTTGGCTAGTGACGGCTCTCTCCCTGCAGGTTGCGACCTCCCTCGGTCGTCCTTCACGAGCTCACATAGCTCATGCCGAGCCGGACCCATCCTTCGCCGTAAATGTGAAGCTCGGTGGGAAGACGTACACCAACAAGGTCAGTGAACTTTGTTTACAGCCGCACAGGCTCTCATGCTGAGTCGATGACGTCGACCCATCCCCTTAGGGTCTAGTTGCGTTTGGATTGATTCCGTCGAACTTCACGGACTCTACAGGTAAGGCTGCTCTACCTTCTCCGGTCAGCGACGACATCCGCTCACCCAATCCTGCAGGCGACACACTCGGTGGTATCGGCAGTGGAATTGCCATCAAGAGGGGTTCATTTGTTCAAAACTCCAATGGTACCTTTTCTGGCACGCTCATCGCCCAGCCTGACAGAGGCTTCAATGTGTACGTCTCTGTTGTCCCCCGTGATATTCCGGAATCCCTGAAAGTTAAAACATAGCGCTGACTGCATTCCTATAGCGATGGAACGATTGACTGGCAGTCGCGGCAATACCAGATCGACTTTGTCCTGTCGCCGTACTATGACGGCAAAGACCTCACGTTCGAAGAGGCGTTGGGCACGCTCGAAGTAACATATCGGGACACCCTCTTGTACACTGAAAGGAACTCCCAGAAGACGACTGGGCTGGACGCTACAGGCGTCCGCCCCGCTCAGACCTCGGGCACAGTCCCCGACCCCGCACTTCCCATAGCGAGCAACGGTCATCTCTCCATTGACTCGGAGGGAATTGCACTCAACGCTGATGGAACGTATGTCTTAACGTGTATTTCAAGCAGCAAACTGGCCTAAAGGTGTCATGACAGATTCTGGATGAGCGACGAATACGGGCCGTACATCTATCTCATGAGCGCTCAAGGCCAACTCATAGAGACCATCCAACCTCCATCGGCCATCCTTCCCATGGTCAAAGGCACGCTCGACTTCACCTCCGTAGACGACCCCGACACCGGCCGCGCTGCGAATCAGGGTAGGTCATCACATTTTGTCGACTGACTTGGCCTCCACTCACGAGCATCGGGTCGGGGTGTGGGTATCAGGCTTTGAGGGTCTCACGCTTGATTCCACGGGCAAGACGCTCTTCGCGATGCTGCAGTCCGCGACGATCCAGGACGGCGGTGACGACAAGGATACCTCGCGCTACACCCGTCTGCTTGCATACGACGTGTCGGCGCCGCTGCAGGCGCCCCCGCCCCTCATCGGCGAGTGGGTTGTCCCGCTGCCCCAGAGCAAGAAGGGCAAGACGCTCGCCCAGAGCGAGATCCACTTCGTGAGCGAGAACGTCTTCCTCGTGCTCGCGCGCGACGGCGACGGCCATGGCGGCGACGACAACAATTCCGCGTACAAGTATGTCATACTCCTACTACACACTAGTTCGCGCCAGTCCTCGTTCGCTGTATTCTGAGCTTGCTGTTGACGGGTCGCTGACTGCGGGGCCCAGGCAGGCGGATCTGTTTGACATCACGAACGCGACGGACATCCACGCCACGAAGTTCGACGACCCCAGCCACCCGATCGCAGACGACGGCAAGCTGGACAAGAGCATCACGCCCGCGACGTACCAGTCGTTCGTGAACTTCATCGACGACACGCAGCTCGCGCGGTTCGGCCTGCACAACGGTACGCGTCTGGCATCTGAGGCTCCACCACGAGAGCGCCGCTGACCAGAGTCTCCCGTCTTCGTCTCTCGCCTCTCGTGCCCCAGGCAAGCCCGCCGATCAGACGCTCATCGACGCCAAGTGGGAGTCGCTCGCGCTCGCGCCGGCTCTGGACCCTGCCTTCCCGGACGACTACTTCCTGTTCACCGCGGTGCGTACCTTGAGCTGAGAAAAACTCCGCGGCGTCGTGCGAATGAGGCTGACTGGGCATGCACAATGGCAGGCCGACAACGACTTCATCACCACCCAGGGCATCGCGCTTGGGAAGCCGTACGATGCGGGGCTGGACAACGACAACCAGTTCTTGGTGTTCCGTGTCACGCTTCCGGGAGCTGCTGCCAATGGGGTCGCTCGCGATTGCTGATCTCGCGCTACCACGTACGTCTATGGTGCAAAAACTGTACCTGGAGCTTGAATTCTTGTTTATGGGCCTCTCTTATGGTGTTACAGCCACATGGGGATGTTGACTTTGTGTGCTACTGTACTTCTGGGCTGTGAGCGGCATCTTATGAGATTAGGGCGGTCCCCCTCACCGCTTGGTCCCTCCGAGCATATAGCCGCGGCGCGCTATCTCTGCGCAAGCATAGCGACTCACTGTGCGTGTTTGTTTTGTTTGTTATCCTAGTTTACCGCCCCCGAGGGCCAAGCTACACAGTAGGTACACTATCGTCCAATGCCAGAAAGAATCTCGGATCAAAAGCAGGGGGGTGGGACAGATGGTCCAGGCGCAACGACTATGGCCATTAGATATAGGGGATGGTCGGCCGTAGCCTTCTAGTATTGTAGGGGTGTAAGAGATGAGTAGCATAATAGAGACTCATGGAGACAAAAACGGCCCCTCGACGCGCACTGCCCCCACAGCCCGCGACCATCGAGTGGTAAGGCAATGGTATCTAAACCCATGGCAGTTTATGGGTAGCAATCATGCGCTCCTGGATCTCGTCTCTTCTGCAGGCAGGGATACGAGGTGCGGTTACCCCGGGGCCCCTCGTACCTGTCCACCAAAGTTCATGGTTAGCTCACAATCATACACTCTGAACAACTTACAACGTACTACACTTCGAACACCTTGAACGCAGGCTCACCACGGCAACAAAAGCGAATGAATTACAGATACAAACGAAAGCAGAGTTCAACACTAGCTATAGCCGACCCAAACGATCCTGGCCCCCATGCACACGCGCGCTCAGACGTCGATTTTGTCCTCCCGCTCCCAGCCCGGGTTCTTCTGGAGGATAACGAAGCCCTCAAGCACATGCGCGAACGGGATGAACTCCTCCGTCGCGAGCTCTGCGCGCTCCGTCGTCCCGAGCCGCACGGGCGTCGAGTGCGTCTGGAAGCCCGAGATCGTGCGCGGCTTGCCCGCCTGCCCAACGACGTCTACCGCCTGCCCGACGCGCACGGTGACCGGGATCGTGTTCAGGGCCTCGTCGAGCGTGATGAGGAAGCGCGGGTACATCGCCGGGGTCAGCAAGTAGAGCATCCAGTGGTACTTGTCGAGTATGACTGCAGCGGCGAACGCGTGAGCGACGGCTGCTCCTCTAGCAGGACAGATGGATAGGATAGATCACTTACAGCCTTTGGTTTCTGTGAACGCCGTCAGGGTGGCCAGAAGCCCCGCGACCGCCGTCCTGCTCATGATTGTCCGGTCCGAGAAGAAGGGGTTGATCGTGATCGTGCCCTTGCCCATGTGCACCAGACCCTGCGCTATCCGGACCATGAACAGGCAGTCGGGCTCCTTGTAGTAGTAGCCCGCGAGTTGTCGCAGCATCTGTGCTAGCCGCGCGTTGTTCGTCCCCGCCCCGATGAGACCCATCGCGAAGATAGCGTTGAGCGCGACCTGGAGGTCGTTGTCGTGGCTGTATTTCGAGAGGGTGTCCATCATGGGAAGTTGTGGATTTGATGCGCTGACGAGACCGAGAGCGAGGGGAACGGCTTTCCGGATGGTTGGCTCGCCGTAGTGCATCTGTGCGCGGATGAGCAGAGGGTAACAGAATGGATAGGTAGTATACTTACGAGATGGTTGAACTGTCGGAGAGACATTTCCGAGCCAATTTCCTCACCCATCGCTACGAGCGCAATCCCGATGACGGCGAAGGCCTGGAAGGTATCGTCCTTAACAGGTTCCTCAGGAGTTGCATCCTTGTCGTCCTTGTCATCCTTATCGTCCTTCTTGTCCTTCGGTGTCTTGTCGATGTGCTCGTCGCAGTAGTGTAGGAGCTCCTGGACCTTCAAGACGTTACCAGAACCCGCGAACGAGCACATGTCGACGAGGACGACAGCTGTTTGCGAGATAGAGTGATCTATCGCCTTCAGAGTAGCGATGGTCGCATCGGAGCCCTCCTGCAGACCTGTTCAAGACATCCATGTTAAGACGCTAGTGGTCTAGACGGCATTCTGAAGGCGTGGACATACCGAGGTAGAGCAGTGCGAGACCAAGAACCATGTAGCGCGCCCACTTCTCATCGAGCTGCTTGGGATCACGCTCATGACGCTCCATGAGCGCCAGAAGGACCGTACTGGCGACCTCGCCGTTGCCGCTCCCAACAAAGATGAACCCGAGTGCAAGCGAAGCCAATGACGCAACTTCCATAGACACACCGTCATCCGCAACGATAGGCAAGAGCAGACCCATGATGTCCTCTCGTTGGGCGCCAGCATACGCAAGTCCAAGACCGACGATCGCAGAGGTTCTCAGCGGGACAGACCTGTTCTCGATGTAGTCGCTGAGCAGCGCGAGGGCCGCGTCTGCCTCGTTGTGGACGCCGGAGCTCAGAATACCGGTAGCGAGCATCGCGCCAGCCTTGATGTACTCCTCGGACGAGTATGTGTACTTGTCGACCTGGGAGAAACCGTCGTCGACGTCCCACAGCAGACTGAGACCCAGACTCGCGGCGGCGCTGAGCATGCCGTGATCCTTGTTCTTGTATACCCAACTGCTGCCTTCTTCGGCCTTCGCCATGAGTTTCTCGTTGCCGAAACCGGCATTGACGAACGCATTGACGAAGGTTCCCGCAAGGTTCGCCTTTGCAGAGTCGACATTGGAAGTTGTTGTCCCTGGAAGCCGTGTCAGAGGGATGTCACACTGGACGAGTAGTGTGAGCGTGAAACGTACGGGTGTTCTCAAGATGTGACTTGTAAACATCTTCGAGACTCTTGGGTTCCAGTACATTGAGTTCTTTGCCGAACTCCTTGAACTGTGTGCTGAGGCGAGTGTTGCTGAGGCAGTCAAGGATCTCCTCTGGAAGCTCGGACTCGCCGTCGTCCATCCCATCCTCCGCGGGGGTCTCAATCCACTCCTTGGGGACCTGCGCTCGTGCAAGAATGAAGGCGAGCTGCTTCTTCATAGTGGGATTTGCTGGTGTGTTGAAGTCACTGCGGATGAGTTCTGGGTCGCCCAAGCGTATTGCAAGGGAGAGCGCTTGTGGGAACTTGTTGTTCTTCGCGTATATGCTATGCGCGGTCCTCAAGAAGGAAATGTCGTCGGGTGGTGGAAGCAGGTTGACGCAACTAGACAACACCTTGAGCGTGCATGTTCGGAGACAAGACTGCTGAACACTTACCGAATCATGTATTGGCATACACGCTCATAGGTATTCTCATCCACAACTTCCACAATGCGATCCACGATCTCAAGCTCCTCGAGTAGGTCCACTGCGTCCGGCTCGGCATTGTGCTGGAGCAAGAAAGTTACGCACTGCATCGCGAGTGCTCTCAGGTCGTCCACAGTGCCGGGGATCTTGCTCTCCTCCGTGGCCATCTCCATACCGGCTTCGTCGAACTCGCGCGAGTTGTATTCCTCACCAAGTTCAGCTGCTAGATGGCGCACGTATTCGTGACCCCATGAGCCTGGTTCCGACAATGGGGACAAGGGGCTGAGTTGCGCGGAGAGCAAGCGATAGCGCAGCGTCCCTCGGGGTTGGGTGTCGGAATAGGTCATGGCGAGAACAGAGAGCATGTCCGCGAAGAGACTCTGAGCGAGCCTTGAGCATTCCTGAAGATATCACAGAATGCTCGATATTATGTGACGCGTACCTTGTTTTCCGACGGAGACCATGTTTCGTACAGCGATTGTAGGTCAAGGTAATGAGGATGGAGGAACTTGAGAGGTTTCGGGACAGACGTCATCGAGGACGTTGATGTCCTTATGAGTGTCCGAAGAGTCTCCAGAGCTGGCCGGTACAGCTCGGTGTTAGGTTCCTGGGCGTAGCCACAGTCAGTACGCGTACGCGTCCCTAACGCATCCTCTAGGACTTACCCGCAGACGTTCAATGAGCATCTCGAGCTCGTTCTTGAGCTGAAGATCCTCTTCGGACTACGATGACCATCTAGTGAGACACGCGATACCTCGACCACTCGAAAATCACGTACCAGGTCTTCCCCTTCCTTCTCTTCATCCTTCTTCTTGGATGTGCCGTCCTTGACGTCCTCCTCGGGTTTCTCTTCCGGCTTCTTCTTCTTTGGATCCTCGGAGGGAACAGGAATGGCAAACTTGGTTGGTTCGGGCATGATGACGGAGGAAGAGGTGGCGGGAGAGTAAAGCGGAGATGCAGAGCGAGCGTGCAAGCAGTGGACGCGACGCGTCAGTGCACGTCGCTTACAGACCCTATTCTGGGGTTTATCTACGCGCTGGGATCATTCTCCGGACCGCTCGGGCGTTGCCGAGGTCGAATAGTGGCCAATTGCGAGGATTGTACGACTCAAGACGACTCGGATGGCCTGATTCCCTTTGAGACCTGCTACTAAAACCTCCTCCGCATAGCTCTGCGCGTCCTTCTGCTCTCTACTCTACTCTTACCGATCTACCTGCCTTGCACCTTCTTCTCGCGAAATGGCAACAAGCTCCGTGCTCGCAAGCTCTCAGCCGGCAGCAGCATTCGCTCCGGGTCTGCCGCCACCAGATGTCTACCGGGGAGCAGTCGTCGAGGTCAGCGTCCCGTCCGTGCTCCGTGAAGCGATCCCGACGCTCACACGTACCCCGCGACCCGGTCATGGATATGGACGCACCGTGACTTAGGACCTGCAACTGCCCCCGGCCTTCGCGCTCCCTGCGGACGAGGCCATCTCACGCGCGATAGAGATGGCCTACGAGCGCGACTTCTCCCACATCCCGTGAGTGCCACCCCCGTCCCTACTTATCTCCGTCTTCTCCGATCGCGGTCCTCGCCCGTGCCGCGTCTCGCATCTCGCGTAGTGGCGCGCGCTCGAAGCGAGTGCGCTGCGCCAGAGCTCGACTTCGCGAAGCCGCAGCTCTACGCCCGAATCGGCGCGGGTACCGTGCCCATAGTCCTTATCCTCCTCTGGGGTCTCACCCGCCGCGTCGGTGCGCCGTCGTGCTGACGTCGCGGTGTCGCACCTGCTTCTGCCAGAGTCCTCGACCGCAAGCGGAAGCTGCTCGGATACATCGACGTCGCCGTCCTCAAGGCGAAGTGGGAAGGAAACCAGGCGCACCCCGTGAGTCCCCCCTCCTCTCCTCCCCCGCCATCCCCGGAATCAGATAGAGCAGCCTTGTGCTCAACGCGGAAACGCCTTCCCATGTCGTTGTGCCCGCAGGACGACAAGGTGCAGACGTACATGACGAAGTTCAAGCGGACGGCGGGGAATCCATACACGGTCATCACGCCCTCGACGCCCCTCGCGGAGCTCAAGCACTTCCTCGACGACAACATCTTCGCCATCGTCACGGACTGGGAGCGCAAGTTCGTGCTCGGGGTCGTCACATCGCAAGACCTGGAGGTACGTCCCTGTCTCCGTTGGTCTCGCTGTTGCATGTGGCGCGCCGCAGCAGTCCTGGCCCTAACTGATCCCGCCGTGGCCATTTGCAGAAGTTTGTTTCGCGCCGCGGGTTCTGAGCTGGGTATCTATCAACCTATCGCCTTGTATCATTCATGCTTCCTTCTTGTATCGCCACCGTGACCGCTCGCTCTCCCTAGTACTTCAACTTACTTTTACTCGCACGCACGTCCGCACTTCCGCACATCCGCACCCCGCACTGAGACCAGAACTGAATTCTAAGCATCTTGGCTCCTTTCCTCCATTGCATGGTACAAGTACAGACGGAACCGGAAGGCAGAGTGTGAAAGAGAGAGAGGTAAGCGGATCCCGAACACATGTGGGACCTACAGTACACGGGAAGGAGTCGACGGGGACGCAAGGCCTGCGACGATAGCGGCGCGCCTCGGTTGGGGCTGGGGCTGGGGCTGGGGCAACGTACAAGGAGAGGGGGTGGGACCTGCGGGAACAGGCGGAGTGGGAGAGCGGGCGCGGGGGTGGGGGTGGGGGTATGAAATTACGGTGCAGAACGACGTGTGTGGGGATAAGAAAGACATTACTCCTACATAGGGTATAGCAGAGCAGAACAGAGGAAGGTGCTTGCCTACAACGACGGCGGCGGGGGAGGGGAGAGGAGCGGAGCGGAGAGGATGAGAAACGCGAGGACACGGGGAGAGAGAGACACCATTGGACCAAGTATACACCGCGCGCACGCGCGTCGCGAAACCGTGACGAAGGATCGATTGTATGTGTGGCAAGCGGGAAGCAGAAGCGGAAGCAGACAGCCTCCGTGGCACCGGAATTCACGTCCGGCTAGCGCGCGATGCCGGCGCGCCGCCACGGGAGGGGGAAGGGGAAGGGGAGGACGCGGACCCCAAACGCGAGGGGCGGCGCCCACACGACAAGGAGCAGCGCGACGTGCTGCGTGCCGAACGGCGCGGGCGGCGAACGCTGCGCGAACATGTCGACGAGCGAGGTCACGGGGGCGACGATCTGCGCCGCGGCCGCGAAGAGCTGGAAGAACAGCATCCGCCACACCGTCCGCGCCAGGTCGGGTATTGGCGGCTCTGTGAGCCCGGCGTCGTACGTCGAGGCTGTCGGAGGCCGGTCAGTATAGTACGCGGGCATGCGGGATCAGATCTCAGGGACGGAGAGAAGGAGAGAAGGAGAGTGGATAGAAGATGGGGCGCGACAGAAGATGGGGAGTGGGGGTAGAGGGGGAGATGGACAGCAGGCGCAAGGGGTAGGGGAAAAGAAAGGAAAGGAACGGGTCAGATGTGGGCGACGGTCGGTACTCACCATCTGGAACAAAAGATCGCCGTCCTTCCTCGACGAACGGCTCCTGTTGGGGCATCCGCGCGAACTCGAGCTCGGACTTGACCGTAGGCGCGCTGTCGCCCGAGTTCCTGACCCACTGCAGCTCGCCGCTGATCGCATCGGCATCGTCATCTTCGTCGTGGTCGTGGTCGTTCATCGCGTTCGCGTCGTGTTTACGTGCGTGCTCTCGATCCAGCTGGCGCATATAAGCCTTCTCGTCCTTCAGCCACGGCGCTGCGTCGTAGAGACGCTGTATAGGCTCGGGGGTGACTGAAATTGTTGTAGTGTGTCGTCCGTGGCCGGGTGAAGCAAACACCAGGGGAGACGGGGTATGTCTGTAGTAGCTTTGGTCTGGGGAGCCGCGTAGAGGATCGCTGGAGGAGCGAGGGGTGGGTGACCGCGGCTGCCACTGAAAGGGGAGGTGGTACCGCATATTCGCGACACCAGGACTGATTGGTGCGCGTCCTACTGCCGTTCTGCCGCGGGCGGAGGATAGGGAGTCGGGAGGAGAAGGGATGGCTTCGACGATGATGGTGCCTGAAGGCGTCGTGCTGCGTTGATCTACGCTCGGGCGAGTGAGAGTATTAGAGAGCGGGGGCATCGAACTGTCAGCGTCGGGTGCTGGTTCGAAGTCCTTCGTCTCGTGCCAGCTATTACTACTTAGTCTGTATTTGGATTGTCGCCGAAGAGGGACGGGAGTGAAGTGGTCGTTATGACGGGGGAACGATTGACTGTGACGGGGCGAGCGAGCGTGGAACTGGTATGCTGCTGTGCATGTCAGAACGAATGACGGGAGGGCGAGGAGCAGCGGAACCCCAGCATAACTTAGGAGACGAACCCTTGTCGAGTAGGAATGTCAATACATTCATGCTGGGAGAGATATGAGATGATCGTACCAGACTGGGTTCGTTGAGTCGCAAGCCATTCCATCGACGGGCTGCACGGCGTCAAAACGCAGAGTAAGAATCAGGTACGCAGTGAAAGCGGCCATCGGGATGAAAGCCATTAGCAGACACGCCGGATGCCATCTCAGAACGCTTCGGCTAGATGGACATGAGTTTCTGTCGCGTGTGATGGGGGACTTTGGTGGGACGCTTACATGTACGCCGGGGTGGCCGGGAGCCCACCTGCTGGGCGGAGGATTGCACAGGAGGTACAGATCGCCATGGAGCTTGTGATGGCGGTCATGAACGCCCAAGCAATCCCTAGCAAGTTGGGTTGTGCTGACAAGCCACAAGTGTCAGTCGGGTCCCAGGGGATCGACGGGAAGGCGCAGCAAGGGCGGGGCCGAGGAGAGATTAGCACTCACCCACACAAAACGCTCGAGGCATCCTAACAGGATCCATTCTCCACACCATCCCTTTCCACCGCAGACGGTCATTCGTTGTCCTGCCCTTGCGGAACGGAAGAGACTTACCGAGGCAAAAGAGGCCTTGGAGAACGAAGTTGGTGCAGGTGTAGAGGACAGGGATGAGGTATCCGCCCAGCGCCTGCGCGAAGGCAGGAAGGGCAGCGACGCTGCTTAGAAAACCTTTGATTCGAAGGCGAAGTGAGTCGGAGGCTCAGGAAGCGGGCGATGAAGACGATAGTACTGACCTGTTAGGGAGAGAAAGAACCATGCAACCTTAAAGCCAAAGGCGAGCATGCCCTGGGTGCAGCATGAGGGCGCCGTCTGGGACGGCTACGATATGTACAGTCCTTCCGTGCGGGAGATGGTGGTAGGAGGGAGGGGAGGAGGAAGCAGCGGCCAGGGCATGCGGCGAGTGGTGAGAACCGTCGGGGTGATTTGTACATTCAGTCTCCCAAATCGTGGCTGGTCCGCAATGCAGCGCTAACCGTTCTTCCTCCCATCAAGCGCGCTTCTCCCCATATAGCACACCCGACCAGATCCTTATCTCCGATCCACCTCCATCAGTCTCGCGGTGATAAGTCGACAGTATCCTCCCGCCGGCTTCTCTTCCCACCACCATCGCTCTCGTGCTCTCCCACTCACACGCCCGGTCCAGTGCACAGACCACGCGCAGACAAGGCAAGACTAAACAGAACCGCTGACGCCTCTTCCAATTCGCACCTGTCATATCGCGGGTTGGGGGAGCATTGGGGGAAACGAAAGCCAGGGCCGTGTTCTCGGCTAGACGGCCCGGCAACACTGGACTTATCAGGACCCCGGACTCCAAAGGAACGCCGAGACCGCCGCGGTCCCTGGAGAGCCCAAAAGCCTCCGCATTTGGATCAGGCGTTGTCAGGGGTCCGCGCCCTCCCCATGCCGACCCAATAATTTTGCCGGCTCAGACTGTGGCAGACTGTGGCGTCACTTTAAGTTTATTGCACTTTCGGCTTCCAGGAACACAACATGCCCCGGAGCGGCCTACTACCACACATGAATTCGAATCCTGCGCATAGCCCATATAACATTACAGCCCATCATCCACGCTACGGTGAAATCTGACACGACACGCAATGCGTCCGACATCCACCTCGGTAAGTTCTTCAGGAAGCTCGCTCGCTTGATATTTCACTAGTTCACTAGCCACGCTTCTCGACTACCTAGCCGGATTCGTTTGGAAAAACTCGAACCAGTGCATGATGCATGATGTTTCTCTCTCACCATCCGAGCCTACGAGTCCAGATAAGTACACGACGACGACCGGCGGACGACCGCGCACAAATATCAAAAAAATACTGTTCAAGTTGGTACAACTTGCAACTGCAGGCCTGACACATATGTCCCCGGTCGGTCGTCCAGCCAAATCGTACTACCCCCATTCAAACGTCTGACATTACACAGAGGGGTGTGCTTACCAGATGCTTACTGACCGTCGTTGCGCTCTCACAGCCACCGTCGGCGCCGTTTCAGCATCCAGTCCTCTCGGAGCATGCGTATATGTGCATATACTGGTACTAGTGAGTCCGCAGTCGGTCAGCGTTAGATCATATTTTTGTCCCTCAGGTCAGCGCTGGGTCAGCGCCATCCTGCGTGCACATACGCCAACTGTGCACACTGGTTGAGTCAGCGCAGCGCAGCGGGCCTCCCACGCAAGCACTCTTTGGACCACTGCTTCCATCCGCTAAACCTCTCGAGGCAAGCGCGCCGTCGCATCGGGACCAACACTCTCCATCTGCAATGCACTGCAACACATCACATCCTTGCACATCAGTCCTCGTGATTGATCGGAACCACTTACTTGACAATGGCCGTCTACAGTTCGGTCAAACCAGTCATACAGTTGGTATATATGCTAAGCACGCGCAGTACGTATTGAAATCCGTCCGATTGTCGACTTGAAGGCGTACTCATGCATGGAGCGCAGGGTCGGATCTTCGAAACTGGTATGAGACTAGCATTACATCCCTGCTGATCCAAGCACAAATTCTGCACGCAGTCGTACTCGAACCATTCCAGGGTCATCAGTCCTCCGCTGCTTGCGTGGCATCTGCGATATCTCTCGCCTTGCCAGTTACGACTGCGGGTAACGCTGCAGCAACGCCTGTAGGCTCTCCCTTGCCCTCTGCCATCTCCGCGCTGTTCACCCTCTCTGGCGGGTCCACGACATCTGCAGCCTCGGAGCACCACTCCATCGATACCGCGACATCGACGATGTTCGCCCCGATACCGACAGGGAAATCGACCTCTTTCCGCGTTAGCACGAACGTAGCGGTCTCCTGGTCCACCCCCCTCGGATGGGGCATGTGGAAGGTAGGGATGAACCAGAACCATCCCATGAACACCTACGCAACCAACAATATCAGCGCCGTCAGTATTGGGACCGCGCTGACAATGCCTGCTTGCTGACCTGTCCGAGGTATAGTTTCACCCGTACTTCTCGGTGGGCGTCGAGGACCACGCCACCATCAGTCTCCAGCGTTTGCGTGACATCATCTTGCAGAGATGGGTCCTCCGCTTCTTTGAAGCCCGCTGGAACGCTTCCCTGCTCCTGGGCCTTCTCGTCCGCCTGTATCTTCTCCCGGATGTCCTTCCACTTGTCTCCTGTCAGCGGCCGTAGCAACAGAACCTCTACTTTCCCATCCTACGCACGCCGAGGCAATCGCCAATGGGTCAACCACAACCCACAGCACAGCAACGCTCGCTAGACACTCACCTCGTCGGTCGTCTCCTTCTGCACGTCCTCGTCCTCCAGCCTGCCCATGCGCGCAAAGCCCCGCACCATCTTCTTGCCGTCCCACCGGCCGTCCGCGAACAGCTCCCCCACCGCCTCGTGCTCCATCGCGTCCGACCCCGCGCGCCGCACGCCCATCGCCCCGCCCTCGTCCCGCGTGTGCCGCTCCCACCGCTCGAGCGTCTGCACGAAGCCGTCGTCGTACCGCGCGAGCGACGCCCACACCTGGCTCGCGCTCCGCGCCGACTTCACGTCGAGCCGCTTCTTCCCCGCGTTGTCGAGCAGCGCGTTCGCCGCGCGCACGAGCCCGCCCTTCAGGCCCGTCAGCTCGCGCATGCGCACGCGGATCTGCGTCAGCCGGACCTTCGGCGTGGCGCGTGCCGCAGCCGCGGGCTCCGACTTGGCGTCGCCCTGCCAGAAGGCGGGCGGGGCCTGGTGCGCGAGGAGGAGCGACCAGTAGTACAGCCAGCGGCGCTGGCTCGGGATGCTCACGCCCTGCTTGAGCTTCGCCGACGGGGACGAGGGCCGCTTCATCCGGCGGGACGTGTGCAGGTCGAGCACGTGGCTCAGGCTGTTCGCCGTGTCTTTCTTCGCGTTGTCCTTCTGCGCCTCCGGCGCGCTCGGGGGGGAGACGTCGTCGGGGCTCTGCGTCTCGGGCTCTGCGGTAGGGGCGGTGGTGGTAGGGGCGTCCGCTAGCTCGAGCTTGACGAGATCCTCGCCCGATTGCTCGGTCGCGCCGATGACCTCGGCGGCCGCCTCGTCGACAGGCATGGCGTCCATGACCTGCTCCGCGCGGCTCTTCGCCTGCTCCTCTGCGGTCAGGCTGCGCATCATATGCGGCGCGGTCGGGGCGACGTCGAGCGAGAGCAGGTAGGCGCATGCCATTGTCCCGGATCTTCCCTTGCCCGCTGCGTGGTTGCGGGGGTGTCAGTACGAGTGCGCGCGCGTCCCGTTGCACGGTGACGGTGGAGGCGAGCCCATACCTTTGCAGTGCAGGACGGCCACACGGTCTTGTGAGCCATCAAGCCACACGTGCATTTCCCGTGCGATCAAGGGTAGGATTGCCAACGGAGGGGCGCTGGAGAGGGTTGTTTAGCATGTGTCGTCGTATGTACGCAAACACGGAGAGTGGCATGAAACGCAGGCATACAGAAACTGTCGACAGCACTAACGACAGTGCACAGACAACAGACAGCAGTGAAGTGCAACACACACGCCCACTCATGAGAAATATACTACATAGCCCTCGTCCCGAGCGGCCGCACAACCGCCCCGCTGATCAAGCGAACAATAAGACACTCACTGGTGGTCTGGGAAGGGATACCGGCTCACTCTGCCGTCGAAGACACTCGCGGGGTACGAGTTCTCCTTGATGGGGCAGAAGTTGAAGACCCAGAAGTTTTTGCCATGGTGGTGCTCGAGGAACTTTTTCGCGTCTTCTCTACGATTGCGATAGAAACGTTCGACGCCGGTCGCGGGGTATCCCATGACAATGACATTATCGGTAATGTACACCAGGTCTTGTTGGATGTCGATCGAAGACCGAGGTCAGTGCTCATCTCACCAGGAATCAGTGAGCTAAGGAAGTTCAGAGCAGTACTGACCGAGTTCGACGTCGAGCTCGTTGTCTATGTGGCGGGCTTTGTTGCCGGATACGAGACGTCGCACATAGTCTGTCATGGTAGTGGTATGAGTGTAAGTGTAACTAGTTTAGATCTGTGCCCCACTCTAACCTGGGGTATGATGTCATCCCCAGGGCAGGCGTCTAGGGATCATCGATCAGGTACCAAGAAAGGAACTTAGGAAGGCGTTCAAGATGGATTGTGGCACATAGACTTCACAAGGCAGAAAACCATTCTTCTCCGTATCTAAACCATCTCCTCCGAGCATCATGCATCAACTATCAGGCTGTATCAGCATATTCCGCGACAACACTCTTAGGATCCTTGTAGGACCCAACAGGAACGAATGGGACGTCATTCAGCCTGGATGGCACAGTGGTATCAGGCATGTCTCATTCCTAAGTGGTGAAATAGTTTGCCAACTCACCCAAATGCTCCAGGGCCACCGCATCGCAGTCCCTCTGGTGTGATCCAGCTAGGGTGTCCCGCCAGCGCAATCACGGTAACGCGCAGACCATATCTGTACTCGGGAGTGCCGAGCGGAGCGCCGTTCTGCGAGTCAAGCACGGTGATGAGATCGGGAACCGTGGCGTGGATCTATGTTGCACACAGGTGGGCATAGACGTGAACGGCGAGTCATCAGCCGGGAATTAAGTGTACGACGCACCTGCCTCTCTCCGTCGGCAGACACGATATACGCGTAAAGGTTCTCGTTCTGGAAAGGAATAACAAGCTTGTCATCCGGCTTCACGGGAAGTGTCAAGCTCGGTGTCGCATCTGCGTCTTCCTCTTCTTCTCCAAGCAGCGGCACGATTGTCACCTCGCCCCAGGTGAAACCCTTGCGGACCTCCTGATAAGAAACACGATTAGCATACAGGCCCCAAATCCAAACACCAGGCTTCTCACTCTCTGTACGTCGACCACCTTCCCAACGAACAAGCATGTGCCGTTCTGCAGCTCTAGAATAGCCCGAGGGATTCCCTTCAGGTCGTTCGCCTTCCTCGCCAGGGCGATAGCGCGGCCGATCCGCCACGCCTGCGAGACTGTGTGCGGGACGCCGTACCGAGTGCACGTCGCGCGCGTGAGAGGCGCCATACTGACGCCGCTCTTAGAGCCCATCTCGGTCGTGACTGTGCGCAGGACGTCTTCGACCGCCTTCGGATCCCGAGCAGACGGCATCACCTACAATAAGGGTAAAATCCCTTGTCAGCGCCCTGCAGTAACAGTCGAACCAGATATGTATCGCTCACAATTGTGTTCCCGACCCCGTCCGATATTGCACAAGGCCACAGACCGCCTGGGATGCCATATGCACCCGGGAGGCTGTCCGGACGGGACTGAATGAACGAGTGACAAAGCGGACGTTTCGACTAGGACTTACGACTGGTACATCTATACGGAGCAGTTAGCGCATGCATGGACGGAATCGACTGTCCTCTTACTTACATTGGGATATGCACGGCCCATGAGATCGCAATCCAAGACGGCCTTGCCCATGCTGCTCGCTACAACCATGGGAATAACTCCGTTTCCGCCCCCGATTTCTTCTGAAATCGCGCCTGTGACGTCCTTGATTCCAAGGTACTTCAGGAGTGCCTCTACCGCTGAGGGAATCTCGTCCCCTCCTGGCAGTCGCTCGTCCTATGAGGGGACATAGCAGATCAGACGGGATGTATCGCAAGGAGAGTCAATCCTCTCAGAAGCTCACGGAGACACTTGGAGATCCCTGAGGATCAGATAAACATTAGCACTTAAGGGTGTTACTAGAAACATAACGAGAGAGTCACACACCATGAAAGAGCAGCGTATGAATATATTGTCTTCATTCACGTCATTAGGATCTAGAACCTGCGGTCGGAGAGCGTCAGACGGTGAGGGTGTGACGGTGGCAGAGGTGCTCACGAATATTTCTTTTCCATCACGTAGAGCCTGTCGCGCCATAAGGAAAGGTGGGTACGGGGAGCCTCCACCGCCGGTTCCCAACACGCCACAGCCATCCGCGATCCACTCTTCAGATGGAAGAGTAGTAGCATCTTACTGTGCAAGTTAATGTGAGAACTCATGAACGCACCTAGATCGAGTGCAGACAATTTCCATCGGCGATCCGAGAGGATCGTGGGTTTGTAGGTCCTGATGTCAATGTCCGCTTCTTGAGAGGATGCTTCGGTGAGTCCTGACGTGGGCGCTATCTCTTTCTCCAGTTCATCTGCCTCTGGTTCTGCGTCAGAGACGGGTATTGATGTATTTCCTAGGGATGCTACTAGCTCCGGGGAGAGGTCACCCGCAACTTTGACAATGATTCGAGTCGCCTCGTTCGTAACATACTAGACGCTGTCAGCTAGGATCCAACCCCCGTCCGGAAGAGACTGCTCACTTGCACGGGGAGTTTAGTGGCCTCGACGATCCTCGTCGTAGCTGGAGATGACATATGTGTTAAGGTGCACCGATTCTTGATGAGAAAGGCGAGACACACCAGGGTCGGCACCGGCCGCGATAGCCTTTTGCATGGCTTGCGACTTGATGGCCTCGACCACGGTGTGGATATCGCGCCCGGCAAGAATTTCTATTGTATCTATGTCCCCAGCGACTGTATTGCGGTTAGCCAAACAACTTGTGCTGAGTTGTGACCCGCGGTAAAAAGTTGTACCTTTGGCCATCGCAGCCCCGACGGCATTGGCGACGCTGAAGAAAGGTGGGCGGATAATGTCCCTCACGCCTGCTAAAACATCCGGCGAGATGATGCTGCCCCCTCCAACAAGCAGTACTGTGATGTCTTCTGGAGAGGTCTTCATCCTGAACCGCAGAGAGTATTTGAGTGAGATTGTTCGCGCATGTAAACAAGTCACGCACTTATCGATAATGTTCTCGAGGAGCTTCTTGATCTTTTGTAATCCTGAATCTACAGTACCCTGAGGCACGTCTTCGACCCTCTTCTTCTCTCCAAGCTCTTCCCGTCCACTCGCGACGACAAGGTCAGTAGCAGTCAGCACTTTGCCCCCGAAGACTTTCGCGTCCCGAATGAGGTTGTGTCCGACCGACTCAGGGCCGACCACAACGCGAGTTGATGGGTTCCCTGCGCTGATGGGGGCGGTCCGAACGACAGATCCACCACCCAGCCCGATTGACTGTACGTCTGCCATTGCGAAGTTCGTCCTGACTCCGCCTATCTCGATGAATGACGCGGCCTGGCGAGGAAAGCCCGACGGGAGCAGCACGCCAACGTCCGTAGTCGTTCCGCCGATGTCAACCACGATCACGGGCTTCCGCTGCTCTGCGTCATGGTGCCTGTGATCGTCCAAACCAGCGAGGAACGCCGCGCCGCGCATGGAGTTGGTCGGTCCCGAAGCGAAAGTGCGGATGGGCAGGCGGGCGGCTGCCGCAGCCGTGGTAAGAGTCCCGTCGTTCTGCGTGAGGAACAGGGGGCAGGTGAGGTCGAGTGAGCGCATGGCCTTTTGGAAGCCGCGGATGGTGCGTTGTGCGAATGTGAGGATGGACGCGTTCAAGATGGACGCATTTTCCCGTGCTAGCAGGCCAACCTGACCAACTAGCGGGTTTAATCGATGAAAAGTCAGATTTAGGAGAGCAGAGACTCGCGAGCATTTACGCACTGTCCCGTGAGCACACGACGTTCACCGTGGGCCCAAGCTCGCGTTCTATAACCGCCTTGGCTGTTGCCTCTTGGGTGTCCTTGTGGTCAAGTGGAGAGAATACACCAGACAAGACGACCTGAGCTTTGTGTCAGTATGGTAGCATATTCAGGGGAGATAGACATGCTACGTACGTTCTTGAGCCCTCGTTCCTTGATTATCGTGCATTCTTCGACAATCTGCTTCTCGTTCAGCGGAAGGATTTCTTTGCCGTCAACTGAGATTCCTGTCAGCATCATCTCAATATTTACCTGATGTAAACAATACTCACTTTGAAGCCCTCCATCAACATAGCCCACGTATCCTTCAGTCAATGCCCGTAAGCTGCCCGGAAAGTCGATGAAGGGTGGACATTGCCTCGTATACGGTCCGCAGAGACGTATCACCGCGACCTTGGCAAGTCGGCGAGCATCTGCTTCGAGCACGGCATTGATAAATGCCGTAGTTCCTATACTGACTGATGCGACATCCGATGCAGGCACATCGGCGAGTTTGAGGACTTCACGGACAGCGGTCTCGATGCCTCTCGAAACCTCTGAGGTGGTCGCCGATTTGTAATGAGCCAAGACTCCCCTGTTACTCTCGTGCAGACGAGAGACGTCGATGAGAACGCCGTCAGTATTTGTTCCTGTGCATATCATTTCGTTAACATTAGAGGCTTGCTACACGATTGATCGGACGATGCGAGTCGGTCGTTGGAGCAAGACTCACCTCCTACATCAACACCAATTCGAAGCATCATACTAGGGAGGCCGGAGGGTTTTTGATGATGGAGACGGACTGAGTCACTGGCAAAGCTGTCTGCCAGTGCCACTGTGTCCCCACCGACGGGGGAATCCGGGCCTCCGGCGGCAGGAACTTGAAGTCGGTGGGACGATAAGGATCATATGACGAAGAAATTCGATTCTCAGGCTCCTGCTGTCGGTTAGTCTGGTCACCCACATACTTAAAGTTGCGACAACAAATATACCGTAGATATCTTTAAGCAGACGTCGCGACTTCGTATGCATCTGTTTGACCCACGGCCACCCTGCTCAGGCCATTGCAATTGCAATCGCCTCCGGCAGCGCAATCGTATCGGCATGGCAGTGGCCCGTCAACAACTTCTATTGCTCTGCTACTGGCCTTTGACCAGCTGACTGCCCATAGGCCGGAGCGAAGCGATGGCGCCACTTGTGGACGTTGAGGAATGTTGTATGGGAGCAAGGGATAAATCTCGCCCGACTAGCCCAGCTGGACGTGCCGGTCAGGAATCGACTTGAACGACTCATAAGTAAGTAAGCGCTAATAGTGAACCGTTCAGGCTAACCTTACTTATGTTTCTAACTCCGCCAAGCGCCTCCTCCTCTTGACATCAAACCACCGCCTGGTATAACAGACTCTAGGAGATCACTAGCATAAGTTCGGGCGACAGTGGTTTACCAATTCCCAGTGCTCAACATTCTACACCGGGATCAAGCTCAAGTTCCGAGACTCGGGATTCGGGTCGTAGCAAGGCGCGTGGTGAGAATTGCCGGCCCTATACTCGCCTTGTGAGTCACAATCCATTTAGTTCCTTTACACCCGTTGGCTAATGACACACCTTATGCTGCACAGCGCCTCAAACATGTCAGGGCATGTCAAGCATTGAAACTCGGGGACACAACTATCCGTGCCTGCATTTCTCAGGGTGCGGTTCTCGCCAGTCGCACTTGGAACTCGCACTACCTCGATCGAACCTACGGTGAGGGGCCGCCTCTGTGAACGCTCAACCTTACCCGCATAGCTACATCGCAAGACGCGCGACGTGACATGTGGCCACGGTGTATTTCAAGACTGTGGGATTCCTTCGATTAATAGGAACAACTCGGCGAGTACAAACTTCTCGTCGGACGGCATTGTGGGGCAAACGTTCCTGGTTCTTCTCGTTGCACGGAGTCCGGTGTGGGGTGCGACGTTAGCATTAACGCTGTGAATTCTATAAAGGTTGAGAGAGAGAGGTCAGTTTTATCTACAATTCCTCTATATCTCTCACTCTTCCTCAGAGTACCAGTCGTACGAAACTCATGTCTTCCTCCAACTCTATACCGATTCTTGTGGTACGTTGCATGTCATGATTAGTGCCGTAGACTCAGAGTAAATATTAACCGGACCATGTCAGATTGGAGGTGGACCTGCCGGTTTGGCAGCCGCACTTACCTTGGCGCAGAACAATGTTCCTGTTCGCATCATCGACAAGGCTACGCAACTCCACCATTCCTCGAGAGGGAGTGGCCTACACGTTCGTCCTACATCATTTTTTCTCTTTTCGCGCCCTCTAGTAAACCCTCAATGTGTTCGCAGCCAAGGACTTTGGAGATCTTCTCCTTTCTCGGAATCCTAGAAGATATTCGTCGTCATGGCCGCCCTCTTGCCACTATGCGGGCATATAAGCTACCCGGAGGCACTGAGATCATGGCAACATGGGAGATGCTCGGCGGAATCTCTACGTCGCCCGATCGTCCAGAGGTAAGTAGTCACAATCATACAGCGACTGTTCGCGATCCCGTCTAACGCATTGTGCAGGATACCATCACTGTCAGCCAATACTTCACAGAACAGGTCTTCCGCGACCATCTATCGAAGTATGGCATCCATGTCGAATCCGGGACTGAACCGACGAGCATTGAACAAGACGCTGACGGAGTTACCGTAAACGTGAAGACGATTTCTGCTGATGGAGAGAAGGCTGAGATAATACGAGCGGCGTTCGTTATCGGTGCAGATGGTGCTAGAGGTGCGTTTCGAGAGTAAATTGTTGAAGCTTGACGTCACCCTGACGCTCATATGCCTTGTCATGTTGAGGTTTTACCCGGAAGGCCATCGGCTTGACTTTTGAAGGTCAAACTAAAGAAGATGATGGGCAAGCCTGGACAGATGCCGAGATCGAAGGAATTTCTTCAGAAGTGAGTTTACGATATTCGCGGCGTATAACACATAATCTTACGGTCAACAATATATAGTACTGGCACATTTGGTCTCAGCCCAACAAATTCACGTAAGCCTCTCCAATGCCATTCATTCTTTCGCTGATCACCCCTTCCTATCCTAGGATCTCGATGAGGCCAAAGAAAGAGGTCGGGCAATTCCATATTGGGATCATTGGTCAAGACTTCGATCCGGTCGACCTGATTGATCCCGTCAAATTCGTGGATTTTATCCATGAACATACCGAGCGGAAGGACATTGTGCTCAAGAACCTGACGGCTACGACGTATTGGAAGCAAGTCTCATATCCAAATCTATATCGATCGTCTGTCTGACTGTCTGAATTTCGAAACAGGCCGAAGATACGGATGGTGAACAAGTTCTCACAAGGCCGCATATTCGTTGCCGGAGGTCAGTGTTTCTGGATATCGAGAAGTCAAACACTGTCATAGCTCAACCACGACTTGGTTATCGGACAGACGCTGCACATATACATTCCCCAACCGGTGGTCAAGGACTGAACACGAGCGTCCAGGACTCGGTCAGTAGTCGCGAATCTATCGACTACCTTCGCCTTGCCTTGTCTAACATGTGCTCGCAGTTTAACCTGTCGTGGAAGCTAGCTCTCACACACAAAGGGCTGTCTCCACTGGAGCTCCTCTCGACCTACGACACCGAACGGCTGCCGGTCGTCACCCATATGATCATGGCGACGTCGAATCTGTACACACACGCCGTGGCGAAAAAGGCGGACGACGTGAAGACCTCGGAGGCTGGGTTCCTCAGGTGGCGTGACCAGTCCCTCCGTCAGCTCGAGATCAACTACCGCTGGAGCCCGCTCGCAATGGACTACCGTGGCACAGACGGGCGCGACATCGACGACATGAAGGCGCGCGCGTACCAAGGCTATCCCGGAGAGGACGTGCGCGCTGGCGACCGCGCGCCCAATGCGCCTGAACTGGTCGACGCCTCCGGCAAGGCAGCAGCCCTGTTCGACTTCTTCAAGCTCTACACCCACACGGTGGTGGTGTTCACTCCTCACGCGGATGGCGCTCACTCTCTCGTGGAGGAGGTAGTCACTGCTGCACAGAGCTATCCGGAAGGCACTGTCAAGACCGTCGTTCTTGGTCGTCACCGCATCCCGAAGGGGATCCCGGGCGCAACTTCCTACCATGACACGAAGGGTTACGCGTACGACGCATATCACATCGATGGCAAGGTCACGATAGCCGTTGTCGTGCGGCCTGATGGATACGTCGGTGCTTTTGTGGATGATGTGGAGGGGCTGCGCGCGTACTTCGCGAAGCTCTTCAAGCAGGCTTGATGATTGGTATCGAAGAAGTAAGTATAGTAATCGATGTCCGTCACTAGTACTTAGTGGTAACTTGTACTCTACTAAGTCCGGGTTCAAGTAGTACTAGTAGTAGTCGGGTGGCTTCGGTAGATACTCAGTCTGAGGGAAGCCCGACGGGAGCAGAACGCCAACGTCCGTAGTCATCGTTCCATCAATGTCGACCACAATCATGGGCTTCCGCAGGCTGCTCTGCGTCACAGTGGTAAGAGTCCCGTCATTCTGCATGAGGAACAAGGGGCAGGTGAGGTCGAGCACGCGCATAGCTTTTTGGAAGCCGCATCCGGTACGTTGTGCGAATGTGAGGATGGACGCGTATTCCCGTGCTGGCAAACCGACCAGACCGACTAGTAATTGTAATCGTTGAATAGTCAGTTGAGGAGAGCATAGACCCACGGCCGAGAGAGTCGACGCGGACGCACTGTCGCGTGAGCACACGACATTCACCGCAAGCCCAAGCTCGCGTTCGAGAAACGCCTTGTTGCCTCTTGGGTGCCCTTGTGGTCAAGTGGAGAGAAGAGAATACACCAGACACTCGGAGGACCTGATCTCACCAGCTATGTGTCAGTAGTATGGTAGCATACTCAGGGCAGATAGACATACTACGTACGTTCTTTAGCCTCCGGCCGCGAGGCATGCTAATGCACGATACATCGGACGATGCCAAGAGTCGGTTGTCGGCGCAACTTGCCTGACCTCCTCAGACATCAATATCAATTCGAAGCATCATAGGAAGGCCATAGGGTTTTTGAGAATGGAGACGGTGTACATCACTGGGAGAACCGCTGCAGGACTGTGTCCCCGCCTCCGGCGGTGACTTACGGTCACGGTGGGACGATGATATTGAGGATCATATGCAAATCATACTATGACGAACAGCTCACCCCCGACCTGCCGGCCGGTCAGTCAGTACTAGTCTGATGACACCCACATTGTGATAAAATTCGGCGTTGAGTGTTGCGCAAGGGTATTTCGTACTACTGGAGGATGGTCACACTGGCAGTAGTAACCGACTCCGACTCGGAGTCGGTGCTCTGTAAGTAAGTGAAATTGTATTTTTCAAACCCTCCGCGCTTAGCCGGGGTAAGCTGGACAAGTAATGAGTATTACATAAATAGCTACTTGTGTTTCAAGCTCCGCCGGGTTGTACCAAGCGTCTACTATCCTTACCTCACGTCAATAGGGAGTCGTCATCGTCACGTCTGCCTAAGGCTAGGGAAGACAAAGCGTCTACCAACATTCTGCAGCGGGCAGCAGCGAAATCATCAACATTACTGATCAAGCTTTCCAATTTCAAGTCCCAGACTCGGGCCCGAAATTCGAATTCGGGTCATCGCATTTGAATCCTCTCTGGCAAGGTAGCTTGAATGCGTGCAGTGAGTAATCACAATCGATGTTTCCGTCTCCTAATGACTCGCCTCATACTGCAGTGTCAATGCCTCAAACTTGGTGCCAGAGAATGTCAAGCATTGGTACTGAAAGTCGGAGATACAAAAGTACCAGCCTGCCAAGTGCATCCGGAATGCCAGTGCCCAAGCTTGCAAGGGCAAGCATCGACGTGTTCGCCAGACACACTTGCAACTCCGAGTCCCGATATCGGACCGACCTTCGGAACCTCTGTGAACGCACAAGCTTAGCCGCGTAGCTTACTACATTACAAATGCGACATGACATGTGGTCGCGGTGTCACATCCAAAGACGGTGGGACTCCTTCTTGAACTCTGATTAGGAACACCTCGGGGTGCTCAAACTGTTCGCTTCGGACATTGGAGCGCACAACGCTATGGCGAGCATCGCTGTGCATGCATCGCCAACGGCGTCGCACGGGAATGTAGGGCATTCGTTGCACGAGGTCCGCCGTGGGGTGCGACGAAGCCATTAACGCTGTGAGTGCTATAAAGGTTAAGAGGTCGAGGTCAGTTCTGTCTACAATCCCTCGACATCTCTCCCTCTTCTTTCGAGTACAAATCACCTGAGATTCATGTCTTCCTCCAACTCTATGCCCATTCTTGTGGTACGTAGCAAGTCATGATTGATGTGGACTCAGAGGTGTTACTAACCAAACCATGCCAGATTGGAGCTGGGCCTGCCGGTTTGGCAGCCGCACTTACCCTGGCGCAGAACAATGTTCCCGTTCGTATTATCGACAAGACTACGCAACTCCATCAAGCCTCGAGAGGGAGTGGCCTACACGTACGTCCTACCATACATTGTCTTTCCTCGAGCCAGGCTCTAAACTGTAGCGCTCATTGCTCAATATGACCCCAGCCAAGGACTTTGGAGATCTTCTCCTTTCTCGATGTATTAGAAGACATTCGTCGTTATGGCCGCCCTGCTGCCACTATGCGGGCATACAAGCTACCCGGAGGCACTGAGATCATATCAACATGGGATATGTTCGGTGGATTCTCTACGTCGCCCGATCGTCCGGAGGTAAGTAGTTATAATTACTCAGTGACTGTTTGCTACTAGCCACCGTCTAACACTGTGCAGGACTTCATCACTGTCAGCCAATATTTGACAGAACAGGTCTTCCGCGACCACCTCTCAAAGTATGGCATCCATGTCGAATTCGGCACTGAGCCAACGAGCATTGAACAAGACACCGACGGAGTTACCGTGAACTTGAAGACGACTTCTGCTGACGGGGAGAAAGCTGAGACAATCCGAGCGGCGTTTGTTATCGGCGCAGATGGTGCTAGAGGTGTGTCACGGTTCTCGAGAGTAAAATATTGATGCTTGATTTCACGCTCATATGCCTTATCATATTGAGGTTTTACCCGGAAGGCCATTGGCTTGACTTTTGAAGGTCAAACCAAGGAAGAAGATGGGCAAGCCTGGGCAGATGCCGAGATCGAAGGAATTTCTTCAGAAGTGAGTGTACGACACTCACGGTGTTTAGCGTTGATCTCACGGTCAACAATCATATACAGTACTGGCACATATGGTCTCAGCCCAACAAATTCACGTAAGCCTCTCCAGTAGTATTAGTATTACGCGTTCTTTGCGCTGACTACCCCTACGTATTACCATAGGATCTCGATGAGGCCGAAGCAAGAGGTCGGGCAATTCCATGTTGGGATCATAGGTCAAGCTTTCGATCCGGTCGGTCTTACTGATCCCATCAAATTCGTGGATTTCATCCACGAGAATACCGGGCGGAAGGATATTGTGCTCAAAAACCTAACAGCTACGACGTATTGGAAGTGAGTCTCAAGTTAGCATCCACTCTCATTGCCTGTCTGACTGTCTGAATGTCGAAACAGGCCGAAGATACGGATGGTGAACAAGTTCTCAGAAGGCCGCATATTTGTTGCAGGAGGTCAGTGTTTTTGCATATCGAGACCCGAGTCCTGTCATAGCTCAACTACGATTTGGTCACCGGGTAGACGCAGCACATATACATTCCCCAACCGGCGGTCAAGGTTTGAACACGAGCGTCCAGGACTCGGTCAGTAGTCACGAATTCATCGACTACCTTCGCTTAGACTGGTCTAACACGCTGTCGCAGTTCAATCTGGCGTGGAAGCTGGCTCTCGCACACAAAGGGCTGGCTCCACTAGAGCTCCTCTCAACCTACGACGCCGAACGGCTGCCCGTCGTCGCCCAAATGCTTTTGGCGACCTCAAACCTCTACACGCACGCCGTCGCCAAAAAGGCCGAGGACGTGAAGACTTCGGAAGCCGGGTTCCTCAGGTGGCGCAACCTGTCCCTCCGTCAGCTCGAGATCAACTACCGCTGGAGCCCGCTCGCGGTCGACTACCGTGGCACGGACGGGCGCGACGTCGACGACCTGAAGGCGCGCGCGTACCAAGGCTATCCCGGAGAGGACGTGCGCGCGGGCGACCGCGCGCCCAATGCGCCTGAACTGGTCGATGCCTCCGGCAAGGCAGCAGCCCTGTTCGACTTCTTCAAACTCTACACCCACACGGTGGTGGTGTTCACTCCTCACGCGGATGGCGCTCACTCTCTCGTGGAGGAGGTAGTCACTGCTGCACAGCGCTATCCGGAAGGCACTGTCAAGACCGTCGTTCTTGGTCGTCACCGCGTCCCGAAGGGGATCTCGGGCGCAACTTCGTACCATGACACGAAGGGGTATGCGTACGATGCATACCATGTCGACGGCGAGAGTCCGGTCGTTGTGGTGGTGCGTCCTGATGGGTATGTTGGCGCGTTCGTGAAGGATGTGGAGGGGCTGCAGGCGTATTTTGCGAAGATCTTCAAGAAGGATTGTTGAATACTACAGCAACTGTAGGATAAGCATACCAGGCATCACGAACCCAAATGACTCCCTCTATCTCCCTAGTAGCCTTGTCGACTATAGCATACTATACAAATGTGAGGAACTCAACCACACCTCACGAAGCTCTTCTAGTTCGCGTTGAACAGACCGGCCATCCACTCAATTACGGTATCGTGAATGAGCGCCACGTGGAGCGGAGTTGACCAGCATTCCACACAATCGCGGGCGATCAAACTTCCCGATCCCGCGAACCCGCTGTGGACCTTTGTGTATCGCATCCGACCAAGGTTAGCCTGAACCATCACCTACCATCGATTCTTGAGCCGCTCATATCCTACAGCTCAGAAACTACGCAGAATGACTGACAGGCTTGTGCCACTTGCCGACCTTTCTCTCTTCCCTGCAACACCAGAACAGACAATCGAATCGCGGAAGAGGAGTTTCGTGGAGTGGGCACGGCGCCAGTCGCTCAAAGAGTACCTCCACAAGGATGCCTTACAGCAAGAGGATGAGCACGCCGCGAACGGGAAGCTCATTACTTGGTACCCGATCTGAACCTCATCCCGAGTCCGAGAGCACACGGCCCTCATGCTGATTCTCCCTCTCCACAGGGTACTCGCTCCTCGGAGCGATCCGACCACCCTCGACTTCCTGTGCTCCTGCGAGACGTGAGTGACCATTCTAACTCCAGCATCCACTACATCGATATCTAACCACCCGACCGCGACCCTCGCTTCTGGCAGCTTCCGCCGTACAGCGCTCGTCACTCGCACCCCGACCCCAGGCCTAGGAAGCCCCCCAGAGGTGCACGAGGTGACGGCGTACGCGGTCGCCTCCGTATTTACGCCCCCGCAGAACCGCCGCAAGGGCTACGCGCGGCACATGATGCGCCTCCTCCACTGGGCCCTCGCCCCGCCCCCCGCGCTCGCCCCGCGCACGTTCCCCACGGCGCAGTGGGGCGCGCCCCCGGACGCAAGCATGCTCGCCGCCGCGGGCATCGCGAACGCGCGCTTCTCGGTGCTCTACAGCGACGTCGGGCGCGACTTCTACCGCGCGTGCGGGACCGCGCCTGGGGCGCGCGACGGGTGGGTCGTCACCGGGGCCACGGAGACGTCTTGGGACGTGTCCGCCGAACGCGACGGTGACTGTGGGGCGTCGGACTCTGACCACGCGGCTCCCTTTGCTGCCCCCGTGCTCAAGCCCAACATCCTGCGGCTAGGGGAGGGCGACCTCGCCGCGCTCTACGCGCACGACGCGCGCTGGATCAGGGACGACCTCGCCCGTTTAGCATCGGCCCCTCCGGCAAGTGTGGGCTCCTCTCCCGCCGCCCCCATAGCGGGCATCAGCCCAGTTCCCAAGCGGGCGGGCGCACGCACGCTGTGCACATTCCTGCCCGACGCGGGCGTCGGGCTCTTCCTCGTCCGGCGCACGATGGAATTCACGCCCGACCTCGAGCCCGTCATGCCGACTGCGACCTGGGGGCTCGCGCTCCTCCCCGCCGCAGGCGCAACGACGCTCGCCGACCTCCTCGCGCCCGCCCCGTCCGCGTCATCCGCATCCGCATTGACGTCCACCCCGTCGCCGTCGCCGTCGCCGTTCCCGTTCGCGACGTACGCGCTCGACGCGCGCTCGATCGTCGTGACGCGCCTCCGCGCGGACGCGGAGACGCTGCCCGCGCTGCTCGACGCGCTGCGCGCGGTGGCGTGCGAGGAGCGGGTCGAGCGGATTGAGTGCTGGGGCATGCCCGCGGCGCTGCGCGCGGTCGCGGAGCGTGCGGGGTGGGTGACGGCGGAGCGGACGTCGCATCTGTCTGCGCTTAAGTGGTATGGGCGCGGGAGGGTGTTAGAGGAGGAGAGGGACGTCGGGGAGCAGGAGCAGGGGGAGGGGGAGGAGGAGGAGGAGATCGAGTGGGTGTACAACGAGAAGTGCGTGTCTGATGCTCCTGGCTCCCGGCTGCGTGTATGGGATTGCCAGTGGCGTCCTGCAGGCTGGGATGCCCTGCGATCGCGAGGACTGACTGTTTGTGTTTGTGCTGCAGGTTTTGCTGGTGCTAGCGGGCTAGCGTGTATGAGGGACTGAGATTCGTCGGACGCATAGCGATGTACAGGCACAGCGACCCGCGGCCAGGGCGGCGTAGAGATACAATATTGGGGATTAGCCTAGCCGTAGGCGGGATGCAGCCAAGTCGTATACGTAGTAGTCATACATGCACAACAGCGAAGAGCACACTTATAAAGCGGACGCACGCAGAGTAGGATAGAGAGTCGAGACACCGATATCCAGATTCCAGAGTCCAGATTCCACACGCGAGGGCGCCCCAGCAGCAAACCGAACCAAACCAAACCAAACCAAACCAAACCAAACCGAACCGCATCATGGGAGCGGCGGGGGCACAGTGTCATAGCCCTTCCCGGCCGCCCACAGCGCGTGCTGCACGACGCGCATGCCCGCGAGCACCTTCTCCTCCTCGAAGCGGCGCCCGACGAGCTGCACGGCGAGCGGCAGCCCGTGCATCGCGTCCGCGTCGTACAGCCCGTGCACCGCGCGCGCGACGTCGTTCATCGCGCCGTACCGCGCCCCCGCTCGGAAGTCGGGGGCGAGGCTGTCGCGCGCGCGGTCGACGCGGCCCACGGGCAGCACCCCCGCTGCGTAGTCGAGCTGCACGTGCGGGGCGGCGGTCGGAGGCGGTGAAGATGGACGTCCCGACGGAGACCGGAGGGAGGGTCCGCGAATTAGCGATTTAGATTAGCAGCGGACCGCAGGCAGGAGGGAAGTGGAAGCATCCACGCGCGCGGCGCAGGGAGCGAAAGCAGAATGCAGAAAGCAGAATGCAACAGGCAGTCAGAGGGCACGCGCGCACACGGAGAAGGAAAGCGCACGCACGAGGTTGTACAGGAACGCGTAGTTCGCAGAGACGAGCGTCGCGCGGTCGCTCGCGCGCGGGTCCGCCGGGACCGCGGGGAGCGCGTGCGGCGCGGTGAGCACGAAGTCGACGCCCTCGCGCGCCCACGCCGCGTGCCACGCCGCGCGGTACGCCGAGCGCGCGCACACGAGCGCGCGCTCCCCGCGCGCGTCCGTCGGGTGGAAGCTCGCGAGCAGGTCCGCCCACGCGTCGTTGCGGGGCGACAGCCAGCGGAGCGCGGCGGCGTGCAGGCGCTTGAGCCAGCGCGGGAGGCGGAGGAGCGTGCGCACGGTGCGCAGTGCGGGGGAGATGCGCTCGCCTGTGCGGCGGTGCGCGAGGATGGACGCCGCTGCAGATCGCGGGGCGGGAAGGGGTGAGCGTGGTACTCGGCTGAGTTGGGAAGAGGGGAAGGGAGAAGGGGGCGCGCGGGAAGGACGCGCGGGACGCACCTCCGTCGGAGAACATGAGCTGGTACCCGATCTTGAGCCCTTCGAGCGGGCTCGGGGGGTGGCTGCAGGGTGAGGATCTTGCGCGGTGAGCATAGCATGGACGGGCAGAGGAGGGCGGAGCACGCACAAGGGCGCGACCTCGTGGCCTTGCTGCGCTAACGCACTCGCGACTTCGAGCAACGCGCGAGAGGCGGCGGGCGTCGGGGGGATGACACCTGCGGGCCAGCTGCGTGTCAGCGCTAGGGACAACGAGACAGCGCAGCGCGCGCACCGTCGTCCATGATCAATCCGAACTTGAGCTTGCGGCCGTCGGCCATAAGATCACAGGGCCGCCAGGGGATTGGGACGCACTAAACCCATGAAGGTTAGGGAGGAGTTAGCATGGGAACCGAGACTAGTGCTGTAGAGGGGGCTCTGACGGTATGGTCGTATTCCCAAGGCTTCATGTCCACGACGCGCTTCCAGAACTCCTCGAGGTCGTCGAGAGTGCGCGCGAGGGGGGCGGTGATAGTCGGCACCGCTTCCAGGCCGGGGGCACAAGAGACACTGCCGTGACTGGGAAATCTGCCCTGGGAGCCCTTGACGGTGTACAAACCACAGTAGGCGGCGGGGTAGCGGGTGCTGCCGCCCAGGTCAGTGCCGACTTCGACCATGCTGCCCTGGCAGGCGAGGAGGGCACCGCCGCCGCCTGTGGACGCGCCGGGGGAGAAGGCGGGGTTATGGGGGTTGGTGGTGGTGCCAAAGATGTCTGAGCTGACTTCGAACGAGAGACAGCCGGTGGGGAGCGTGGTCTTCGCGTAGATGAGACCGCCGGCATCTCTGAGGAGGCGCACGATGGGCGCGGATTCGTGGGCCGGGCGGTCGATGTTGGCAGAGAAGCCGAGAGTGGTGTCGTGGCCGGCGATGTCGATGCAGTCTTTGATGCTGATGGGTACGCCATGGAGGGGTTTGTGCGCCGAGGAGGGGGAGAGGAGTGCAGCAGATTCGGCTTCGTGGAGGAAGAGATCTGCGAGGCAGTTGGTAGCCTCATGTGCGCGGAGACAACGCTTGCCGTAAGCTTCGAGGACGTCTGTCGAGGTAAGCGAGCCGTCTTCGCATGCGGAGACGACCTGTGAGAGCGAGAGGGCGAGGATCTTGGCGTCCGATTCTGTGGAAGGAGAGTGGTAGACAGCGGGAAGATTTGAGAGCTTGTTGCGAAGCTCGCGCTGCTTTCTGAGACTGTCAGAGAGGGTGTTAGTGAGGGGCAAAGAAGGTGATGGCGGTAGAAGACTGTGAGAGCGGGCTGGGGAGCGCACACGAAGCCGCGGGCGCCTAGAGTGAGAAGAACGGGGAGAGGGGGGACTGACCAGTCTCTGCGATGGGCGAAGAAGGAGAACATAGGGGGAGGAGGACGGGGGGCGGTGGGAGGGGGAGAGATGGACAGGGTCGAGGAGGAGGGCGGATGTCATGAGAGAGCAGCGCACGGAGGCTATAGGTTTTGAACACGGCCTTTGGCGCCAGCTCATGGCTGCCATCCACTAACAACTCCTCCGCGCGCTCTCAGTTAGCTCGCATCTCGGTCCCTGCCCGCCTTCCCAGCCATGTCTTCCACTCGCCCATCCCGCTATCCGCACACTCCTCGCCATCGCCCCCGATTTTCCTCCGCCGTCCTTGACCGTGACCCTCGCACCCCGCCCACCCCCCGCCCGCCGTCTGCCCGATATCCCCGCTCTCTCTCCCTCTGACGCCTTGCATACGTGCCTGGAAAGAACTCGGCCGGCTAGCTACTCACCGGTCCCGAGAAATGAAGGAGTAGTAGACTGATGACGTCGACCGTGTCCCCGACACGGAGCACTCGTCGACCACGGTGTCGCGCGCTGCTGCGAACCCCAGCTCGTGGTCGCAGCGACCCGGGCTACTATAGTAGTAGCTTCGCGGAATCAAACACTTGACCCCGGCATACCCCTATTTCAATCTCTTCCTCCTCCACGTTCCTCGTCCTGTTCTCACACTCCTCTCGGACTCGATACGCATCCTTTCCTGGACCTATTCAGACGCAGCTTCCGCGCTTTCCAATGGGTTATGTTATCCCTGCGCGAATCGCACCCGATCGTCGCGCGCTCGCTCTCGCCACCAACCGATCCATCTCCAGTGACAAATCGTCCATCGTTCTAGCTTGCTTCCTACCACACCCCGCCCACGTTTCTAGCTTGTTTGAGCCCCTACGTCTCGTCTTCCCAGCATGCCACGCATCGGCGTCGACGTCGGATCCGGAGGTGCGCCTCGCTCTCACTCGACGATCGCAACGTGCCCGACGCCAAGTAACCACTGCCGTCCGTCACACAGGGCCAAACACGGGCGGCGTCCTAATCGACGTCGCTCCGAGTCGTCCAGGCGCAATGCTGCGACCGCCCCTGATGTCTCGACAAGCATAGATAGCGCTATTCGCCATATCCTCGCCCAGGCCGCCGTGTCCCCGTCCCCGTCTGATGGACAGATCCGTCCGACCCGCGTACAATAGGACCTGTACCGCGTCTGCCCAGGGGAGACAACGTCCGATGTGGTCCCGGCAGTACACTCTAACATTCCTCGACGCTGTCCCCGAGGCAGACACACGCCGCCTCCCAAGGGTCGCCGTGATCCGTCACGCTGTGCAGACCATGCACTATGCCCGCCGTTCGTCGACCTCCCCAAGCAGCTCCGTGCACCGACCGAGGGGCACGTCGGATATGATCAGAGTTTATGACGGTCACGCATAAGTCACCATCCGGGATTCGCGACGCTGACTGTGCTCCCCCCGACCCGCAGTCGACGGACAAGAGATCCTTCAGCTAGTACTAAACGTCCAGGAATGCGCTCCCATCCAGGTCAAAGAGCTGGACAGCGTGTGGTGTGGTGTGCTCTTCCCGACCCTGATGTCAGATGCTGGGCCGCACACACGCGGCCGAGCAAGAGTCAGAGCTAGAGCCAAAAGCAAAGCCGACCTAGCGTATGCGCATGCGCATTCCAGCCTCCGACAGGCCGTCCGAGTCCTCCGAGCTCGAGCCGCTGCAGAAGTAAGTACTAAGTAGTCTTCTCCCCGCTCGGAGTCGACAGGCACGAGTCACGGCGGCAGCGAATTCGAAGGCTGTCGGCGCGTCGCGCGCGAGCTCGGTCCCACGGTGAACGTCGACGTCGTCTGCTGCTAGCGAGTGCTCCCGCGATGGTGCGCGGAACCACTCCCGTGGCCACGCGGCGCCTCAGCGCATCCGTCCTCGGCCCTGGCGTCCTGACACGATACATGTACATACGTATACGTACACACCAGCGCCACCTCCGCTCACCAGTGACCCCCAGTGAAAAATCATGAAGCCTATATCTGCCACGATAGGCCACTATCAGCCAACGGGCAGATATCTCTGCCACACTCAGCCACCATGCTACGTACATTGTCTGACCTTGTCTCCTGACACAATGAAGCATGTCGCGTCGCGTGTTATCCGTGTTTGTGAGGTGTCTGCCGAGCCCTGCCGTGCCTGCCTATTGTCGAGTTGAGCGACAAGCGCGCGCTTAAATCCTTTGCCTTTGACTACCACGCATGCATGCAGCACCACCTCGGTCGCGATCATCTACCACTTGGTCCAGTGGTCTACGGGGAACTAGATAGCCGCGTGAGTTCTTATTTCACAACATATTACACTCGCACTCACTCCTCTAGTAGTCGGCCTTAGATTCACCGTGTTGTGTGCTGGCCAATGCATGGGCGCTTGAGGACAGCTGGAGCACTCCGAAAAGGGATTGACACAGTTGTGTCAATCCCTTTTCGGGATATGCGCGCTTGTCCACTGGCGTCGTGTTTTGAATTCAAGTTGCATAGCTGCCCGTAGACTTCCTCTCACTGCTGCTGTACTAGACACTGCCCATACACATCTTCACCGCCTCCGCATCATTTGTGTTTTGTGACCCATGCCTGCAGAATCCCAGGAGGCCCTGCCGGAACCGGGAGCCACACTAGGGACAGTCATCTGTACTTGTCACCACAAATGTGACGGCAGGAAAGAAGTCGACAAACGCAAGTGGGAACGCCACCGACAATTCCGCATCGAAGATGGCAGTTTCAGAGAAAGACCAGTGCAGTCTCCTTCCCTACTGGGCGCATCTGGTTCGACAAACCCACGCTCGGGTCAGACCACCACAGGTTCACACCGAGCTCGCACACGGCCACAAGGGGCAGTGTCTACTGTGCATGGCGGTTATATGCGTGCGAAGTGTACGCGGAAGCGGCGAAGATTAGAGGATGACTCAGGAGGGGAAGAGAAGGAGGAGGACAAAGAAATTCGAAGGGGAGGACGTACATCTCCGCGTCATGTCGAGGTAAGTCCAGATGTACTACGGTTGTACTATTAGCAATCAAGTAATCATATTGACTGGTTGAACAGAGGGAATTTGCGAACAATTTCTCCATGGCAGGCAATGATCCAGGCGGCGATGATGCTGACGGCAGTCAGCCGGAGGAACCAGCTGCTCCCCCCGGGCCTGCTCCCCCTGCTCCCCCTGCTGGGCCGGCACCGCAAGCTCCTGCTGCAGACGGTATGTCACTTGATAGAAATATATTTGTGCTATACTATGGCTAACATGAGTTATGCCGTAGAGGAACCTGCGTCTGAGCCGCCGATCAAGGTGACTCTCAGGGATTTAAAGATTGCCCTCGAATTTATCGAGCTCCTCAAGACGGCCACTCTTGACTCGGAGTACAGCGGACTGAGTGAAGATGACGTCGATCAACTGTTGAATCCGACACAAGAGGATTTTGATATCACGGATCCTCTTATCCGCCTGTCTATCGAGTTATATCTTGCGCTCTCAAACTGTTCCCTCGAGACATACAACACGGTCCGCGATGCGATCTTGCGTTTCTCGGCAGATATCAAAGTGCTCACTCTTTTCAAAGTAAGTCGTACTGACATACTGGAGACGTCGTAGCTGGTAACTTATGCGTCATTGCACTGCACAGGTCAAGAAGGTGCTGCGAGCATCCACGGGCATGCTCGCTGTGGTCAACGACATGTGTATAAACAGCTGCATGGCATACACGGGTCCGTTTGCGGATTTCGAGCTGTGCCTGTACTGTGAGGAGCCTCGATATCGTCCGGTCGAAGAAGGTTCTGACGTCAAAATCGGCCGACAACAATTCTCCTCCCTCCTCCCTGGTCCTCAAATTCAAAATCTATTCCGAGGTCAAACATCCTGCGAGGACATGCTCTACTTGTACAACGCTGTGCAAGGTGTTCTTGAGAAGACAAAGAACGGCTGCCCTCCACCCGAGTACGTCGACATCGCTTGTGGCGCGCATCTCCTCAAAGCGTATCAGTCTCAGAAGATTGGCATGTATGACGCTGTGATATCCTTCTCGACTGATGGCGCGCAGCTCTTTCGCAACAAGAATTCCGATGCGTGGTTTTATCAGTGGACAGTCGACAACTTGCCGCCCGACAAACGCTTCAAGTCGCTTGCTATGCTTCCCGGCGGTATCATTCCTGGGCCGAACCACCCACGCAACCTTGACTCATTCTTCTTTACCGGTCTCTATTATTAGGAATAGGCAAGAACACGAGCAGAGCGACGACGAGCGAAGCGGAAGGATGCAACAGGACTGGAGATTTTGATGTATCTACAATGTACAGTAGATACTACGCGGAATAAGGTTTCGGCCATGGCCGAGCTGTACAGTACCGCCCTAAGCGCTCTACAAGCGCCGGGTTACTTTCAACACACCCCTTAAGCCTGCGCTTGTGAGCAAGAGCCATTAGTACAAGCGGAGAACCTCAGTGTCCGAATCATCTATCCCAAAACGCGCAACGTGCGATGAGAGACGCCCCTCCCCATCACCACCTTCCTCCTCCCTGCCTCGAGTCTTCTTCGGCTTAGCAAACGACTTGGGAGTCGGGCACTCACGAATGTAGTGGCCAACACCTCCGCAGAGGTGGCAGGTGACTTCGCCACGAGCGACGAGCGCATGAGCGCTGGAGAAGTCCGAAGCACTGGCCTGGGCACGACGAAGTTGAGCTTCGAAGCCAGTGATGCGAGTGGTGACAGCAGAGATGGTGAGCGAGTCGAACGGAAGGGACTCGAGCTGCGTGAGGACGGGGGCATAATCGGGGGAAAGGCCTTCGGTGATGACGAGGATGATGTCGATGGTCGTGGCGGGACAAGGGGTGTGAGAGAGCTCGAGAGCTCGTGCACGAACACGACCGATCCAGCCGATGGCGGACTCGTCCTCGTTCTTGACCATGCGAAGGAAGGAGCGACGGAGAGAGAGAGCAGAATTGACTGACGAAGAACGATGCACCTGCTCGAGCGCTTCCCACATCTCGCGAGGGTTTTCCATGCCCAACACGAAAGGCACCTGGGAGGGATCGATGGCAAGGATGATCTTCGACCTAGCCAGCTCCCGCTTCTTCTGCTGCTCCCGCACTCCCTTCGGACCCTTGGGGATCATCTCCTCGGTCGGGACCTCGGAGGATGGGCGGACAACATCCCAGAGATCCAATGCAACGAGGATAGAACTCATCTGAACGCGCCACACCTCGTAGTTGCCCTCGATGAGCTGCGTGATGCGGTGTTGACTGGGTCTTTCGTCCATGGTGATGGGGGAGACGGCGGGGGAGATGAGGGGGTAAGGACAGTGGGCTCGGAGTCGAAGACGTGTGTCGGACTGAAGTTGCTCGGGAGGCTACCGACCGTTTGCGAGCGGTTACGAACGAGTTGACGACGATGACAAGTGAGAACGAGCAGTTTAAGCAGCAGGGCTCATAACCTATTAGGAATAGGCAAGAACACGAGCAGAGCGACGACGAGCGAAGCGGAAGGATGCAACAGGACTGGAGATTTTGATGTATCTACAATGTACAGTAGATACTACGCGGAATAAGGTTTCGGCCATGGCCGAGCTGTACAGTACCGCCCTAAGCGCTCTACAAGCGCCGGGTTACTTTCAACATCTATCACGTTGCAGCGCTCATGAACCACGGTCTCCCGGTCTGGCATGCGAAAACTCGAAAGATTGAGATCTCACGTCCGTTCGTCCCTGGCGCCCAGGCCGACGGCCCGGCTATGGCTCTCTGTTCTGGGACAGTACCTCACCATGGAGCCCTAGGCTGTCGTATATTCTGTGGCTTGCCTGGGCGACATAAAGAGCGCTCTGGGCACTACTATCCAGCGCTTCAGCTCCCTCTGAACTACCAGGTCGCTGGGTGTGACTTTGGCGACATATCTCTGAGCTCGATCCCTGACCCATCTGCCGAGCGGTATGAGGAGCTCCTCAGTCTATTGCTTTCAGCAGAAAATGATCACCAATACGAGCTGCTTCGTTGTGCGACCGGCATCGTTAAACCGAGCCTGTTCTCAGGCCTTTCGCGCATTATTCCTATCCCCCTCGGCTTTCCTCTCGACTGGATGCATCTAAGCGGCCCTAATCTGTTCGAACTCCTCCTCGGTCTCTGGCGAGGCTCACTGAAGGGTAGCCAGGCTGATCTCAAAGACCGACCTTTTGCTGTCCTTTCCGATGACGACGTGTTTGAGGAGCATAGCGTGGAGGTTGAGCGCGCGAAGGCATATATTCCTGGTTTCTTCGGTCACGAACCTCGCCACCTCAAGGCCAAGATGAACAGTGGCTACCGCTCGAACGAGCAGCATACCTATATCTTTGTCTACACTCCTCATATGATGCGAAAACATCTCTTGCGCGACCACTGGCGACACCTGTGCAAGACTGTGAAAGCTGGGCGTATTGTCGGATGCTATGTGATCCCTGTCGACGCTCTGATATATGCTCGTGAACTGCTTAACTCGTCTACTGTGGAGTATGAAGATCTCTTTGTGGGGCGGGACCCTGATTTCATGCACCTTGTCCGGCCGGTCGTCCACCTCTTGTGGCACACTCCAGACCAGGTTCATTATCATGGCTCTCTCAAATGTCGCTCTCAGTATACCATGGAACGTTCTATTGGCGACCTCGGTGGACGCATCAAACAGCCTTCTAACCCCTACGCCAATCTATCACAGATAGCGGCGCGTCGATGGCAGGAGAATGCTATCAAGGCGCTCATGCCCGAGTTTGACCGCACTCGCTCTCCGGACTATGCACCTCGCGGGTCTCGATGTCTAGGCAACAAGTTCCTGTTGCTGCGCGCCCTCGAACAGAAAGCAACATTATGTACACCCGCTGAAGCTCGCGCCTTCTATGACTACTTTTCAAACATCGATGTCCGGTATGTTCACGGGCAGGCACGGGACACTTTCAGCTATGTGCTACGACGCTGGGCTCGCCTGCGTCTCCCAAATTACCAGATTGCCCGTGCCGCATGGAAAGAAAGAAACAAACCATTGAAATCCATGCGTATTGCACGATGCGTAAAGGTAGGCCGTCAATACTTTTGATATCATTCTAACTATTACAAACACAGTTCCGGACCGTAGACGGTGCAATACAGGTCGGAGAGGTCCGCTATTTCGATTACACACGGCGAAATCACTGGATCAAAACTAGAAGCGCGGTAGCCATGGTATCAGTTTTCGGATTGCGCGATGAAGAGCTTTACGACGAATCTTTCAAAACAATCGAGATGATGAAGTACGTCGGGGAGGCAGGACTTCGCGTAATTGATGCGAAATCAATTGTGTCAGTCATAGGTATGATATCGGATGGGGTGGCGAGTGACGATGAGTGGGAGAATGACCACATCCACTTCCATGTGGGCCGAAAGTATGTCGTAGCGGAGAAAATGGGGTACGACGTTGAGCTGGGATCCCGAGATCCCGAGATGTATGTAGACGAGTAGATGATGGTGCAATCTCGACTCATATGGGAACAAACTCGTATGGTAGCGCCAGCTCGTGGGGACAGGACGTTGGAACTATCGTAAAATCGGCATCAGAATCCATTTTGAGCACTTCGAGAGGAAACAAAGGCGGAGGATGCCCGAGAAGTCGAGTCTCCACTGATGGCACTCTACGGTACCCTGGAGGAGTTGAGGAATGGGCCCAGCGTGCAGGGTGTGGGGAGGATAGAGGTGTCAAACTCTCAAGAGATGAGTCGTAGGCAGTGAGCTCCACGAGAGTCACCACCGGGGATTCACAGCTCACTGTCAGGTCAGTGAGGTGAACGGCGCCATGAGGAGACCCAACAAGGGTCGTCTCATTAGGCAGAATGAAGTCGTCCTCGCTAGGCACTTCTGCCCCTTGCATGTACATGTCGAAGTCACCAGGGTCCTCGCATTTGACCGTCCGAGAGAACGTTACTGCGTCTCCATCCTGAATGAGGGAAGGAATGCGCCCAGGAGAGAGACTAGGATGTCCCACAGTTAGCAATTGCGGAGTGAATGCATATAGCCACATGCTTACGGGGTTTCGAGAAAGTCCTTGTTCTCAAACGGAACCTCGAGAAGACTCTCACGTAAGCCCTCGAGCCCCTCTAAGATTGCGAGGTAGCTTTGCTGTACATCCTCAAATGTTGTCGCTCGGCTGCTCAGAAGTACACAGCTGCGCGAGGTGGTTTTGACCAGCTTGCGAAAGGCCTCATAGACAGTGTGAGCATCACCGTCATCTAGAATCTCCTCGGGCCAAGTGTTGCGGGTGACTCCAGGTGGAATCGGCAGCGAGTAGCGACGGTGGACATGAAGGACATTGTCGGAATCCGTTTTAGGACCGCTGCGTGCAAGGCTTATAATGTTTGTCAGCACTAGCCTGTTATAACACCTGTGTGTCTATCTACCTAGGTGTTCGTGAGTCCCATGGAATAGGTGGAGACATCTTCCAGTTCTTCAGGCATTCCGGAATGCCCAGGGATGATGATGAACTAGCAACATCTGACTCCGAATCGATGGACCCTTCATATCCGGTCTCGACTGCGATATGTGTGCTGCTATTATTTGAGCTGTGGGATAGCATTTAGAGCATGTATCTAACTCATCAGTTGAGAGCTTGTACCTGAAGGACATCTTGCTAATCACTAGACGATGGACGAAAGGATGAAAGTGCAAACTCGGAAGGCAGGTCATTTGGCTGAGGGCGCCTGTATGACCATATGCAGATACTCGCAACGGCGCCTGCATCACCTTCCTCATCCATTCTCCTTCGACTACCACCATGGCCTCTGTCTCCGAGTCTCTGGACCATGGGAGACATCATCAATTCTCTAATACTGCATCCTTTCTGCCCGAGCAACACAGCAACATGACTACCCCCACTTCTCTCACTCTTTCTGGCCTCCCGACTCCATTCAACACCGCCGTGAACATAGCGAGGCTGGACGACATGTCGAGTGCCCCCGAGAGTCCTCTCTCCCCTACAACACCTTCAATCAGATCAATATCTCACTGTGGCATTGGAGGATACGGGAATGGGCTGCTCATGGAAGGAATGTTCACGGTGAGTCATCTGCTAATAGCGTGTCTAACACCAGTAATATCCCGGATTGTATCCAGAGTGGCCAGCATGCGAGATTTGCACCATCCGCCCTTGACTCAACACGAATGATCCACGCTCTTCAGGAAAATGAGGTTATGAAAGAACAAATCATCGAGCTCAAGCTTAACGTGGCCGACTTAAATGCTACCGTGCGCACTCTCCGGTAAGTCTACACTGTGTATATATGCACCCGATTATGCCCTCCCTGATGACCCCGTGCCTTACAAACAGCGAGGCATATGCCATGCTAGCTAATGCTCACCCGGAGATGTCAAAGAGTGCCAATGCGAGACATGGCATCGCCGCGCTGTGTCGTACTCCCCCTCCCATATACCAGGAACATGACCCTAACATACATTCCCAGCTCAATTTTTGGACCCGGGAGCAGTTCCGGGACTACCTCGCAGACCATGAAGATGACGACGATGACTCCAACGTCAAATTCGCCTACCTTGAGCACCGCAATGGCTGCACAATCTCGCGTGACGAGTACCGTGAGCTCCGTGGGCAGCTCAAACAAGGATACAATACCCTTCTGGAGCATGGAATGGCCGCGAGCAGCCATTCACAGCTCTCGAAGGAAGCACGTGACTATCTTAACGGCGTTCTGTATGAGAGGTTTCCTGGCTTTGTTGACGGGCTGAACTCGTGGAAGTTCCGTCATTTCTGCACGACAGTATACCCTGATATATCACGCAATCGCACTGGGAAGGTACATGCATCCACGAAGACCAAGGGCAAGAAGCGTGCGCGCGATGCCTCTGCCACACGCAACAATCCCACCAAGAAGCATCGTACTGACGAAGGTGCGTTCAATGCCGGGTATATGACTAATTAATCACTACTTAGTCCTCATAGGGCCCCAACAACGTGAAAAGGACAATGACTCCGATAACGACGAGGACACACTCTCAGGAAGCCACCTCCTTCGTATGACTCAAGCCCCCGATACTCGCTCTCCTACCCCCATGCCATTCATCGCTGTCGCCGACGACGATGACGACGACATGTATCTTACGATCGCTGGTCCCTCCGGAACGGGCCCCGACCTTCCCTGTACCAACGTACCTCTGCATTATGGTGGGGCGCCACTGATTCGACGACTATCCCGATTGTCTCGCTCACTGTCGGGGTGCCAACATCCACAGCCGTTGTCGCTAACCATCTACCTCAGCATAGCTCTACCTATCCCAATGAGAGGTCTGTTGAAGTCGAGCCCATGGACAGCAGCACGAACACTGCTCTTTCTGCGACTGCTGCAACCGGCGTCTCCCGCTCAAACCCTGCGACCGTTGAGAACACTTCTACCCCAGCTGATAGCCTCCCGACCACTCTGGGTACAGCATACCCCACAGTTACTACCGCCCCCGCTGTCTCTCACTCAAACATTTTGACCGTTGAGAGTGTCTTGAACCCAACCCGCCGTAAGCTGTAACACACTCCCAGTGCCCATGTATATCTCATGCACGAGTGTCGCAGTGTACCTGAACAGGCCCACTACCCCTTCCCATGCTCGGCAATTGGTGGAAGTACCTCCCCTTGCGACGCTGACCGATGCAACTAGCGCACTGGGCGCCTCAGGTTCAGGAACGAAGTCGCTATATTCTGTGAGTGCGTTATCTACCCTGACCCTTGCACCCTGCTGACCATGCCCGATCCATGGCAGGTCGCAAACCCTCTGTGAGCTAGTATCATTGTGGCAGGACGGCCATAGTAACTTTCTTACGAATAATGCACAGGACCGCTTGGAAGGACAAGAACGCTCCGCCCCTTCCAGACAGGCTCGCAAAAATCAAGATGACCATGGGGATCACCAAGACGACTCACACTGCTGATGAAGGAGACATCGCCAGTGACAAGAAGGATGGCAAGCAGCGCGTGGCGTCCTCCCGCACAGCACGGTAAGTTTTTGTGCCCAACATCACCTGTGAGCTATTTGCTCATCGGTGTCTCAGGAATCTATTCGCGTATGTCTACATCAATCTCCAGAAGAACAACCCTCTGCGTAGCGAGTTCAAACAAGTCTTCGAAGCCCTGGCACCGGAAGAGGTACAGGTGCGTACTGCATCAATTCATTCGCGACTCAGTGACACAAGCTCACAACGCTGCCTAGCATTACCACGCCATGTACGTACTATCTATGGTATATCTGCACACGCCGACTGCTAACGTGCGTGCAGGGCAAAGTTCGCATCCACTTGCGACGTCAATGATGCTCTCAGCATTGTCGTGCACACATTTAATGAAATGAACGAGGTTGACAAGAAGGTATTCATAGCGTCATGTTGAACACCACATCTTTGAAACTAACACTCTATTGCCCCAGGTGTACATGATCACAGACACTGCGAAGGGCAAACTACAGGGCAAGACGAAAAGAAAACTGAAGGCTAAGTAGGCTTTATTCGACATCCTATGGACGTGCCAGTGGCATGGATCTGCGACTCGAAGACTGGAGTACGAGGGCGGCGAGGATGGGCAGGGGCGGACAACGACGGGCGGGCAATCCGGCGACGTGGGCGGGCGACGTGGGCGGGCGACGTGGGCGGGCGGCGTGGGCGGGCGGCGTGGGCGGGCAGCGTGGGCAGGCGGTGTGCGTCGCATCAGCAATATGTCGGGTTGACTTGGGCTACTTGGGCAAGTCAACCAAGTGACAACAAGTCGATATAAGTATAATAAGTAGATTACTTGGGCCAAGTTAAGTGGGTGATCTTGTACCAAGTCGTAGAGCTTGTCCAAGCATGTCCAAGCTGCGGAAGTTGGTAGCCAAAGTGAACGGTAAGTGTCATTCAAAGCTCACTATCAAGCTGCGGGCGCACAACCAGTGTTCGGGCGTATAGCGGCACTCGAGTGTTACAGCGTGTATATGCAACGTTATTGAGAATGTACACATCGTAAATATTTGTAGCATGCAACGGGGAGACAAAAGATAGGCCCATCAACATTAAAAACCTATCAAAGCGGGAGCCATATCAGTAGGCAGGATCTCATAAGCGCATGATATTGGATACATACCGAAAGAAGACTTGCGAGTGGCGATGTTGAGGCGATCGGACTAGACGAAGGAGCTGGGAGATGGAGAAGCAACTCGCGAGAACGGCAGCCGCAGTCGTCACTCGGGTTACGTGTCTACTAATAGAGATTCACGATCAATGCCTCAGTCGCGCAGAGGCAGACACACTCACCGTCGCTACCTGGGGTCTCTACTAATCCGACAACGACATGGCGGGCTCTTCGTCAGACTCGACCGTCATCTCGAGATGACGAGGGACGCGCTCGGCGCGACGTGCGCTCATAAGTTTCCGCGCCTCATTGAAGATGGCGTCCCAGCGTTCGTTATCGAATTGCCTGGCTCGTTCGTGGTGCATACGGACTTTGACGGTCTTGAAGGGTTTCTTGCCAGCGCGCTGAACGACACGATCGCCCCAGTTCACACGGGAGAAGTACGCATCTGGCGTTTTAGGGAGGACCTCCTGGCCAGTGCGCCAATGCGTGAGGGCGAACTCAACCTAGCATAGTTGGCATGAGAGTGGGAGTGCTTCGAGCGTGTCAAAGACTCACCGCGAGCGAAGCCATCACCAATCCCCCCGCAGGACGGGACTCATCGAAGTTCGACTCCAAAAGCTTGATGACGTCGTGACTGGCAGAGGTGATCACAGGCATGTGTGCAAGGGCAAATGTTCGAATGATATGCGGATGTTCAAAGCGACCCTACAACGTGCTGATGAGCGTGTCGCGATCATATCTGGCACAGATCTTACCTTTTTCTCCCCTGCTTCCCAGACACGCCAATAGAAAGGTACGCGCATCATCTTGAGCTTGTCGTAGCGAGTCTCCTCGTTGTCGTCCAAAGCCAGCTGACGCGCGACATAGTTTGCGCGCGCTTCTATGCTGCCCAACGAGGCCTTCTTCTTGAAGTACGCCTCGATCGTCTCAAGCGCGTACCTTCGGAACTGATTTTGCCACTCCATAAGCTTGTCGTATATCTGCGTGCGTGTATAGGAAATAATGTCAGCGAAATGAATACAGACACGTTGAATCTCTCACGAGTTGGTAGAATATATCCTTCTCGCCGGTGACTTCATGGGCGATATCAGGGTATGCGAGATCGAAAAGCGTCTGACATTCGTCGACTGTGAGGTCAGTAAAGGGCTGGCGAATGCCGAAATAGAGACGCGAGAGGGGCACGAGCCGTGCATGGAAAGCTGGCTTGAGGTCTGAAGGCAGGTCGCTGACGGCGTACTTGTCGTGAGTCCCCTTTTTCTTGGTGCTAGATGCCGGAGCATTCATGTTGATGTGCTTGACGGAAGTGACAAGGTCCTGCTGCGAGTACGAGTCCGAGTCGACGTGATTGAGAACGCAGTATCAGGGTTAGTGGGTGAGTACTTACGCGCTTTGGAATAACGATGTGCGCGGAGTGGGTTGACTGGTGATGACGAGATCGATAAGACTTGTTCTTCGTCGTTCCTAGAATCTCATCCGATTTGCGCGAGTCTGAGTCCTCATCTGCAGCCCTCCATTGGATGCGGTTGGCGGTCGGGTCACGCTCAAGCCCCTCGCGTTCTTCTGTGGCGTCCTCGTCATCCAGTCCGCCGTCATACTCATTGAGGGTAACACCTTCCTTCTCAGGCAGTGACACAGCGTCGTCGTCCTCGCCCTCTGTAGCAGTCATGGGAGGGCCAGAGGTGTAGCTCGATGCAGAAGTAGAGCGCGTACTCGCCTGAGCACGTTGTTTGCCCTTGTCCTTCCTTCCGCGGGAGACCTCAGGCTCGTCCAAAGGTGCCACCGTGTCTGAGATTGGAGGTTTGAACGGAGGACGAGGGGAAGAAGGACGATTATTGTGGACAGACGACTTACCGGAGGAGCGGCGAGGTTCATCAGCTGCAGTAGCTAACACCCGAGAGCGATCGCTACGGGCTGTATGTTCGAGACCTTCCACCTCGAGCGCGAGCTGCGCCTGGGCACGGGCGGTCGCACTGGAAGTCCTCTTCTGTTGAGTAGAAGGAGGTTGGGCCTTCGCGAGCGGTGCAGTGACTAGTTCCGGGCGCGCGATTTTGGAGGGAGTTTTGAAGTGATCCGCGAAGTCAGTATGGATGCCGCCCTTCACACGCGATTGCTTGACTTTCTTAGGCTTCTCTGGGCTGCTCCTGTGGTCGGATGTTGAATCAGACAGTGAATGGAGCTCGGACTATGAGACGACGGTGCACAGTGGGGGATCGACAGGGAGACGTACCAGTGATTTGAAGGCATCCGGGATAGTGCCATCATGTTGATTGCCCATATCAGACAGATGTCGGAGGTAGAGTGGATGTTGAATGTTGAGCAAGGGGAATGGGTCGTCACTAGAGCTCCAGATGCGAGGGTAGATGGAAAGGTGGGACGGTACGTACACTTCACTGGCATGAGAGCTTTCCTCCAGCGCGGGAGGCTCCTTCCTCTTTCGCCCCGAAGCTGTCGCTTGGACGCTGTGCGCGGCTACCGGGTGACTGCCCTTGACGCCCTTCAGTTGTTTCTTGACGACCTGCTGCCGCTGGTATTGGCTCTCGACGAGGTCGTCGACGTCCATCTCCTCTTCGCCAATGTCTAAATCCTCGTTAGACTCCTCTCCCTCGTCATCGGCTTCATCTGGTTCGAATTGAGACCCGCTGTCGCTTGATTCGTGAGGATCACCGCCTTCCTCAGGCTCGACGTCTGCCAATCCGATGCTATTCGGGTTGTTGTCGCTCTCAACAACTATAGGATATTAGAGGTAGAAGCATATCATCGAATGAATGAAACTGGCTTACCAGCGTTTTCAGAACGATCACTGTCGCTCAACTGAGATGATTCGATCTCGGTGGGTCTCTGAGATCGAGGCAGATCAGCTGAGAGCGCCGTTCTCTCTGAAGCATCTGCTGTCACTGCAACAGATGCCACGTCAGTCCGGACGGGAGACGAAAATGTACATGCAGTTTGCGTACAGCGCCGGGCCGTAGAAGAATGAGGAGCACTCGAAGTTTGCGAGACTTTGCGGGGCTTCGGGGGGCGCGGTGCGCGACGCTGCTCATCGGCCGCAGCCTCACGCTCGCTCTTCTCATGCTGGAGCTTGAGCGCACGCTTCTGGGCATTCGCTTTGCGTTTCGCAGCAGCGGCCTCAGATCGAGCTTGGGCCTCCTTTGCAGCCTTGACGTTGGCACGGTGCTGGGCCGGTGGTGTTGGCGCACGAGCTGGGTCGTCTGGATCCCATCGAGCAAGATCGACAAGCCCGGGGTGCTTGCCACGATTAGTCTCCCGGGTGACCATCCGACGACTGTCTTCGGATGGGCTGGGCGGTGAAGGGTTGGTTCCCGCCGTATTCGGGGCCCCGGGGGCAGGCATGGCAGGGAGGCAGAGAACTGAGTCGAAGAGGCGCCCGTCGCACTCGAGGAAAACTTGCGCACGGACCCTCCCTGTCCTCATCGACGCCCATTGGCGGGGCCATCTTGCCGGCTCTTCCCGATCTCACCACCCAGCTGCCTCCATTATCACTAACACCACCACGACTGCCCTTCGTACCGCTCTTCTCAGCCCTGCTCAGGCTTGAGCTCACCCAACTCCCCTATCACACGTTCGCGGCTACTTCTGGCTGAGTGGGATCGGTACGCGACACTGCTAGCTTGGTACGTCGCACTCTGTACTATTCGGACACAAATTGAACCGCTATATGACCTAGTGTTCGACACACGACCAAACTTAGTGGCTCACGACCCGAATCCGCTGCCCACCAGCTGCGGCTCTCACCAAACACCCTTCGTACTACGGTCTCAACATGATGAAGCGCATATTTGCTTTCAAAGCGCGCAGTATTGCATGTACAATCCCCGGCTGTGAGGGCACCTTCAAGAGTCAGTCGGGCTACAAGCGGCACCTCAACGCTGTGCACCCACCACGCCCACCGCTACCCGCTCCGCAAAGACCGCAGGAACCAGGCCCATCAGAGCCTCCAGGCGACGACGACGTCGACATGCTCGCCCCCGGGCTGATTGACGAGCTCGGCGAACCAGCATCGGGTGAGCTGAGCGCTGAGGAACACGGAGAGCAGCCGTCTCGTGAGACGGATGAGATCATTGTCGAAACACATCCCCTACTCACCGGTGCGTCACTCTTCTGCAGCTGGTCAAACAACTACTGACATACTCTTATTCTACCGTGACTTCGCAGGCCAGCCATGTGATCTCAATGGCCACCCCCTTCCCGCGCACGCACAGCCATCTGCCCCTCCAGGTCCCCGCTCGAACGATTACGGCCCGTTCGAAAACCGAGCGCAATTCGAGATTGCCGACTTCCTGTACCGGGAAGTGAAGATGTCGCGTGCGCACGTCGAGCGTCTGATGAATTTATGGGCAGCGTACAGTCATCATGCCCCTTTTGCCGGACGCGAGCATCTTCAAGCCTCTATCGACACCATCCCATTTGCTGAGATCATGTGGAAAGCCTTCGTTGTCACGTACTCTGGCCCAAAACCCACTGAAGGCGAAGTCCCTGCGTGGATGGAAGCTGAGTACATCGTGTACTACAGATGCCCCCGCGAAGTACTCCACGCACAACTTGCCAACCGCGACCTCGACAGCGACATGGACTACGCCCCGAAGAAGGTTTTTCGAGGTCCTGAACGTGTTCTCAGCGACTTCATGACCGGTGATTGGGCATGGACTCAGGCGGTAAGTTACTATTGTCGTCGCTCACTTTCGAGGCCATTCCGAGTGTACATGTGCACTAATATGTTGTGCCCTTATTAGGACGAAATTGCCCAGGATCCTCAAACGCACAGCGCGACTTTCTGCCCTGTGATCCTTGGCAGCGATAAGACGACAGTGTCCGTGGCTACCGGGCAAAATGACTATTGGCCATTATATATGTCGAATGGCCTCGTTCATAACACCGCACGACGTGCACATAGAAATGCGGTGTCCCTCGTAGCCTTCCTCGCCATCCCGAAGAGTGCGCGCACTCCTCGCGTTTCCCTTTTACTCCATTACTCACATCTTACTTCATTTAGCTGATCGCGAGCACGACTCTGACAGCAAATTTCGCAAATTTCGACGACAACTCTTTCACTCTTCGCTACACACCATCTTCGAATCCCTCAAACCTGGCATGACAACACCGGAGGTCGTGCGATATGCTGATGGCCACTTTCGTCGCACGATTTATGGCTTCGGGCCATATATCGCAGATTATCCGGAACAAGCCTTGCTAGCTTGTATCGTGCAAGGCTGGTGCGCGAAGTAAGTACAGCATATCAATCTCAGACGCATCCCGCTCACTGACCTAATCTTCTCGTGATCCGGTAGATGTGATGCCCGACGTAAGGATCTCGACGGCGGAGGAGTCGGCCGATCACATGCCATAACCGACGCTCTTCTCGATGCCAACGACTTGAAGACCCTGTGGGATGACTATGGCATTGTTGGAGACCTGCTCGTGCGTGTTTGGAGAGGCTTACGAGTGCTGTCGTACTCATGCTGCACTGATCTAGCCGTTTACCGTGGGATTTCCCCGCGCCGATATCCATGAAATGCTCTCACCCGACCTTCTACATCAAGTCATCAAAGGGACTTTCAAAGACCATTTGGTAACTTGGATCCAAGAGTATCTTGAACTCACACATGGCAAGTCCGGAGCCGCAATCATTCTCGCCGATATCGACCGGAGGTCAGCCAATTTAGTACACACCTACACTGTGCACACATCTCACTGCACTGTCTACCTTGAATAGAATCGCAGCGACTCCTCATTTCTCCGGGCTGCGTCGCTTTCCAGAGGGCCGTGGTTTTAAGCAGTGGACAGGGGATGATTCTAAGGCCCTGATGAAGGCACGTACTAGTCACGCACTGTCCGTGTCCATGTACTACGTGCATTGGCTAATTTCGGGTCCATCACAGACATACCTAGCCGCTATCGTCGGTTATGTACCTACGCAGATGGTCCAATGCCTGTCCGCGTTTTTGGAATTCTGCTACCTCGTACGCCGCAACACCATCACCACCGGGACCCTGATCCAGATTGAGGATGCGCTCACGCGATTTCATCGTGATCGTGTCATCTTCGAGGAGACAGGCGTGCGAACAGACTTTAATCTCCCTCGTCAGCACTCTCTGAAGCATTACCCGGCCCTCATCCAGCTCTTCGGCGCGCCTAACGGCCTGTGCTCCTCCATTACGGAGTCGAAGCATATCAAGGCTGTGAAGGAGCCATATCGCCGGTCCAACCGCTATCACGCTCTTGGTCAGATGCTGCTCACAAACCAACGTACCGACAAACTGGCCGCGGCGCGGGTGGAGTTCACCGCCCGAGGTATGCTCCGTGGTCCGTGCTTGCCAACAATCGACGAGGACGATATCTGGCAAGATCCCGATCTCCCGGGTTATGAGTACGGTGAAGATCCCATTGAGCGAGAAGAGCGACACGCAGCTCTCGACGAGGATGAGGATGACGGTGCCGTCGAGGGCGACCAGCCCCTTGGGGAGGTCATTCTAGCGAAGCGTAAAGGTGCGTACATGCTACTGACTGTCTCAATGACTCATTGTCTGACAAGCAGACAGCCCGCGGTTATCCTAGCGACATGGTCGAGCTTGCGAACTTCATCAACGTCCCGCAGCTGCCCGATCTAGTCCGCTGCTTCCTATACACGCAACTCAACCCTGACGACGAGTCCGATGACGACATTGTCGAGCTCGCACGCTGTCCTCCAGCGCCATCCCGGGTGACGGTTTTCCCCTCCGCTGTCGCTTTCTTCTATGCTCCAAGCGACACCTGTGGTTTGCGAGGGATGCGGAAGGAGCGTATTCGGGCTGTGAACACGTGGAGAGGTGGTCCGGCGCGGTACGACTGCGTGTATGTGTCAGTCAATGAAGGACTGCCGGGTTTCGCAGGCCTCAATGTAGTACGTGTCTTGCTTTTCTTCTCATTCAAGCTGGACTCGGCAGTGTATCCCTGCGCTCTGGTATCATGGTTCGTCGCCGCTAGCGCCCAACCATGCGAGGAGACTGGCATGTGGACGGTTGAGCCCGAGATGGACTCGAATGGTCATCGAGTGGTGTCTGTGATACATGTTGACTGCATACTTCGTGCTGCTCATCTTCTTCCAATTGCCGGTGCCCAATCTGTACCTGTACGACTCAAGCACACTGATACTTTAGATGCGTTCAAGGCTTTTTACGTTAACAAGTACGCCGATCACCATGCACACGAGATAGCGTTCTGATACTATACTCTGTATACTTAGTACTACAATATGTCGCATTTTGTCATTCGTTATGTAGCTCTTGAGCTCTCGAGTACAACAAGTGATGTATCTGAGTCAACCAAGTACTACCAAGTAGATGAACTTGGGAGCAAGTGGGTGCGCTTGTGATCAAGTACCTGCACTTGTAAGCAAGGTGTCCGACAAGTAATGGACGTTTTCCTGATGAGTCGCGGCGGGCGCGGTTTTGTATCAACTAGCACGTCATCAGGGAAACTTTCAGACGCTATCCGGAGCTACAGACGCTCTATGGCGTCTGTAGCGCCGCAGCGTCCCCCCCTCTACAGTAGCAGACGGTAGCTCCCCTTGCAGTTCTATAGCGCTCTGTAGCGCAACAGAGTGTGCTTGATATGGAAGGTTATTGAAGATCCAAAACCCGATATCGACACATGCAACGCCACATTGTATCGGAAACAGATAATATTCTGGTATTTACTGATACATGCAGGTAGTCTACATGAATGAGAACACGTACGAGCCAGCACACGAAAGGCAGCCCCAGGAGTTCAAGTCAGCCACGCACCGTATTCAGAAAACCTGGAGTGGTGTCGGTGTCGTTGGTGTTGCCCGCGTGACAGCACGATGAGCTCGATCTCGTTGACAGCGAGCAGGCGTCCGGGGCACGGGAAGCGGCCCAGGCCAAGCACAACATGCGCCCGGTCCTGGACACCTCGCCGGTGTTGGCCCACTTCGGCTGGAAGTGCTTGATATCGCGGGGGTTGCGAGGGCGGAGTCGGAGAAGGGGGCGAAAGCCACAGGTCATAGTGCTGGTCGTGGAGACGTGTGTGTTTGTTGTGGCAAGAGGGGCATGCTGAGGGGGACGCAGAGGGGGAGGTAAATAAAGGACATACCAGACGACTCTCCTCCCTATGACAATATTTCGCCCCGGATTTGGCTGGTCCTGTCTACTCAGGACAACGTCAGTCGACAGTGAACAGAGCATGAATGTCAGCTGTGTGGCAAGGTGGGGAGAATAATTGTACCCGAGATGATATGTACAGCTTACTTACCTTAATTCGCTGGCAAGCGTCCTCTAGCAGCGACGCTCAAACACCGGGGTGCTGCCGAGAAAGCTTAGCTTGAGTCCTGATAGTGATGATACAAGAGGGTAGAACTCACATATAGCGAAGAGGGGCTCGGAGCAGCAGAGTAAGTGTGGGGAGACGTGAACTTGAAGTTGCAGGGGGAGAAGAGAAGAAGGCCGCACGGTGCAAGGTCAACGACCGTCGAAAATTGGTTTGGAGCGGAGCTTGAAACATGTCGGGGAGATCCGAGGCCCGAATGACTCGTTGCTGTTCCCTATTTGGACAGAGTCGAGAGAGGTGTGCGCGTGGGTGTGCAATGCATTCACACAGGTCGAGACAGGTGGGAGAAGCAAGGCAATGGAATGCTATGGTGCAGCAGGGACACTATGGAAGCGCTACATAGCGCTACACTTGCTTTTTAGAAAGCTGTGCGGCTACAGCAAATAGACGCCGTAAATAGTTTCCCTGATGGTGTATTGATATGCCAATATCAGCATCCGTACGCCAATCTCACCCAGCCTGGAGTGACACGCGACCGATACCAATGGTCCAGCAAGTGGCTTATATTGGCGGACTATGGCAATGGGAGATGTCTACGTTGCCTGACGGCGCCAGATCCTGGCGGTAGCGCATCTGTCAATTTTGTCATTCCTACAGCCAATCCGAACCACCACATGCCACCGCTGGGATTGGCGTTATTTTGGCAGGTATTGGCGGGCGGATTTCTCACTGGGAGTGACCAGTGCACCATACCTCACGCCACGTCCTTAGTAGCCTAACCTTCCCCGGACGGACGTGCTCCCCGTGCCCCCCGGCCTGGACGCCATCGACATCGACATCCTCCGCGGCCCCCTGCACAACGGCCCCCTAGGCCTGCACGCCCTGGCAACCGGAATGGCATTGGCAGTCGGACAGGTCCACCTGCTCGAGCCTCAAGCACGAGAACACTCCCGTCGCCCGAGCGCGGCGATCCTCCGAGTGACCACCCAGGCCCGCGGCTTTCAGCGCGCCACCTCAGCCAGTCCTCTCTGACAGTGACAGTGACTACGTACCAGAGTGGCGGGAGGCTGCCCATCGCGCGCCGCGCTGATCCGCTCGTTCCTCGGGGACCACGACTTCGGACTCACGAGCCCGATGTACGGTGCAGCGCGGCGCGGCGTGGCGTTACGCTCGACGATCGCAACGGTGCGGGTGACGATGGCAACGCGCGGCGTCGAACACCCCAAGCCGCAGCGGCGGCCGTCGACGTCAGCAGCCGCAGGCTGGTCACGGTAGTGATCGTCGTCCATACGGGTGACGGGCGGCGTGACACTGAATCGAGGCCGACCATATTGACAGATGTATGTCCGCCGCCAGTCACTGTCGAGAATGTGCAAGTGCGTGTTCACAACTTTATGACCAGCTGCAGAAGACTCACGAGCGGGGGGGTAAGCAGTATGTTTGAGACGAACGAGGCGACCGGATCACAGTCAAAACCGCCGGCGCCAGAGTTTGTCTGTGACGCGCCGACGCCGATGTCGAGTCGGACGGAGGAGAGAAGAGAAGACGACAGTGCAGGAGACCAGCTTCGCCGGAGAGACACTGTGATACGAACTGGAGTCCACCTCGAGGCATACAATACCCGGTGGTGCACCCAGGCCGCCGCCGCCGCCGGAACCTTGATCTAGGACCTAGGTATGTCTTCGAGTCCTGCGGCGTGTGCTGTGTGGCCGCCATACTCACGGGGTCTCCCGCTTCAAGGCATCATAAGTAGAATCGATTGCAGAGCATTGCGGCGTGCTAGGAACCGGTGGCGGGGGTTCGCCATATCCACCGTTCCCCGTGGCGCACCAGGGCCCAGGAGTTACGTGGCGGGGGATGTTTGCGTAAGAGTGCCCACGGATCCCACCGCATACACCTGGTGTTAACGGCATGATGCATCGTCGTTGAATGCTCAGGGCGTGAGCCCTAACGACGTCCCTGAGGATGACGTCCTCACATTCACGGTATGAATTGGTACGTGGTGTTGATACTCGACAGGTTTGGCACGGAGGTCTAGCACGGCACAATATCAATAGTGACTCTCTCAACAGGAGTGTATCTGTGAGCATTCGACATTTAGTAGTGCTGTACTGGTGCACACGCGATTCTCATGCTGACGTTGCTGTCCCAATAGAGCGCATTCAAAGCGAGGACGAGGTTCCTTGTCCTCGGCTTCAAGTTCATAGCGGCATCTCAGACCTCATTAGCGCCACGCCATGGGAGATTGGCGGTAGGAGCGTATGATTGTCCCCGCACACCATGGGCAAGACCATCCATTGCCACCTCATGCGTAGGGGCGTATTCAAAGGTGCGTCGTGTTCTTTCGCCATCTACACACGAGACTGGCTGCGAGAGGGTGCTAACACCCAAGTTGCCCCATGCCCCGCCGCGGCGTCGCTCTTCCATGCCGGGGCTCGGTTGTGCTGAGCAAGGAACTGACGATGAGGATCCCGCGCAGACGTCCCAAAAGTGAGTGCACCCGCCGCCGCCGCCGCCGTATGCGCTCGTATGCTGGCCGCTTACTACTTAGCCGCAACCTCCGCATGACCGCTCCCGAACACACATGCCCGCCGGCATCCTCTTCAAGTTCTCTTCCGGCCCTTCCCTTCCCGCTGCCCCACGCACGTGCACGCGTGCTCGCCTCCCAAAGCCGGGCCTCCTGCCTATAGCGTACATGTACGTCCTCCCCTCCCTTCTCTTCCCCGCGATCCGCGCACCGGTCGGTCGCAGTCGCGTGCGCACGCTCGGCCCCGTTGACTTAGGTTGCCGGGCGCGGGCGCGCTCTGGCCATGCGCGGCACGATATCGGTTATTGCAGGGAACACCCTCGTGAGTGGGGCTCTCCCGATCCTCCCCCTTTCGCAGTGTTCCCCTCTAGTTTCTGACCCCGGCCCGGCGAATTCTGCGGACATCGTTACGTCTTCACCAATGCTCCCAGCCACGATCCTCTGCACCCCCGGAATACGCTCGCTCGCTCGTGCTGAGCGCTGCAGCTTCGCCCGGGACCGGAGGGCGGCCGAGTACATCCTCCGCGCGGTCACCTGTTACACACGAGTTACGAGATAGGCTCATGCAGTGACCAATGAACATGGCCCCGCTCACCGCTCAGCGCGCTCAAGTGCGCGGGAGGTGCACCCGCTACGGCGTGCGGCACCCCGAGTTGCAGGCAGACCGGACCGGACGCGCCATTAAGCTCGCGCGCAAGCGCAACGACGTGCCGAGGGCGATCTCGGAGCTACAGAAGTTGAACGATGTGTGCCTGTTGGACCATGTGCGGAGGGTGAGGGTGAGTCCTTCGATCTCGGCTCGGTCAGGCTGCCAGTAGCTCTGGACTCCCCTGTGTGACCCCGCAGATCGCAGGAAGTCCGGAAGGGGTTTTCGTGGGGCGAGGCCAGTCGTGCCGCTGCACGAGGAGGGACTCCGAAGAGGAAGACGCAGGCGCGGGTGTAAGCGGGAGCGAGCTCTATCGTCTTCCCCGTGAAGCCCGACGACCGGCTCATGGTCCCGTTCCAGAATGAGAACCTGTCCGCGTACATCGCGTCTGCCGACAGCGAGAAGAAGGGTACATACATACAAGCGGTTACAAGCCTACAAGCGGTCGCTCGGTGAGCTCTCTACCGGTCATCACAAAGCCCGTGGCCACTGACGCTCCCTCGCTCTTTGTGTCTCCGTGCATAGATATCTGCATTTGTCCGCCGCAGGCACACGCACACGTCACGGCCACCGTGCCTGACCTCACGGTTCTCAACTCGCCCGTGGCGATCAACACGCACAACTACTTACAGGTACGTATACGGCCTGTGGGCGACGGCCATCGCGCTCTCGCGTCTCCCGAGCTGGACGTCGACTCCGGAGGTACTTAGGTGCGGACGCTCGGGCGCGTTCGGGTGCGTCGCATGCCAGACAAGCTCTCGCCTATAGCTGGTAGTCACTGAGCCGACTCGGAGTCTGGTTGGCGCAGCAGCTGGACGAAGTGCCGTTCGCGCTGATCGGTGCGTCAAGGCTCCCCAGAGCGTCGTCAGTGAGGAGTATGCGGACGCGTGATTATCACAAATTAAGGGGCGTATCGACGTTACCGTTCACTTCTTCAAGTTCGCCTTGCGAAAATGTACGATAGCGTTCGACAGCAGTGGCTGTCACTGCTATCAGAGCAATCGAATACAAGTTTAGCATCCCACAGTACACCAGATCGTCAGCTGCAGGGAGACTGCCCGGCGGTTCGAGGTTGTGACATCTCGAAATCAGTTTCACTGCGGAATTGGCCCATAGGATGGCGGCCAACAACGTCCAACATCCTATTCAGTTGGTGCCACTCATACTAGCTAGTCAAACAGCGACACCTGTGACATGAATCTGGATTACGATTAAGGTGAATCCACCCATTACTACTCAAATTTCTCGTACTTATAGTACAGCTTGAAGTTAGCACTAGATACCCCGGGGCATCTACCAAATGTACATCTCAGACACTAGTGATTAATCCTGCTTGAAGAGCTTCGCAAAGTACGCGCGCAGCCCCTCCACATCATCCACAAAGGCACCGACGTATCCATCGGGCCGCACGACAACGGCTATAGTGGCCTTGCCATCGATGTGATATGCGTCGTATGCGTAACCCTTCGTGTCATGGTAGGAAGTTGCGCCGGGGATCCCCTTCAGGACGCGGTGACGACCAAGAACGACGGTCTTGACAGTGCCTTCCGGATAGCTCTGTGCTGCAGTGACTACCTCCTCCACGAGAGAGTGAGCGCCATCCGCGTGAGGAGTGAACACCACCACCGTGTGGGTGTAGAGCTTGAAGAAGTCGAACAGGGCTGCTGCCTTGCCGGAGGCGTCGACCAGTTCAGGCGCATTGGGCGCGCGGTCGCCAGCGCGCACGTCCTCTCCGGGATAGCCTTGGTACGCGCGCGCCTTCATGTCGTCGATGTCGCGCCCGTCTGTGCCACGGTAGTCCATTGCGAGCGGGCTCCAGCGGTAGTTGATCTCGAGCTGACGGAGGGACTGGTCACGCCACCTGAGGAACCCAGCCTCCGAGGTCTTCACGTCGTCCGCCTTTTTCGCCACGGCGTGTGTGTACAGATTCGACGTCGCCATGATCATATGGGTGACGACCGGCAGCCGTTCGGTGTCGTAGGTCGAGAGGAGCTCCAGTGGAGACAGCCCTTTGTGTGTGAGAGCTAGCTTCCACGACAGGTTAAACTGCGAGCACATGTTAGACAAGGCAAGGCGAAGGTAGTCGATAGATTCGCGACTACTGACCGAGTCCTGAACGCTCGTGTTCAGTCCTTGACCGCCGGTCGGGGAATGTATATGTGCAGCGTCTGTCCGGGAACCAAGTCGTGGTTGAGCTATGGCAGTGTTTGAGTTCTCGATATCCAGAAACACTGACCTCCGGCAACGAATATGCGGCCTTGTGAGAATTTATTCACCATCCGTATCTTCGGCCTGTTTCAAAGTTGAGACAGTCAGACAGACGATCGGATTGGATGTTAATGAGACTTGCTTCCAATATGTTGTAGCTGTTAGGTTCTTGAGCACAATGTCTTTCCGCCCTGTGTTCTCATGAATAAAATCCGCGAATTTGACAGGATCCGTCAGGTCGACCGGATCGAAGTCTTGACCCATGATCGCAACATGGAATTGCCCAGCCTCTTTCTTTGGCCTCATCGAGATCCTAGGGTAAAAGAGCAGTCAGCGGAAAGAATGCACGGTATTGGTATTGGAGAGGCTTACGTGAATTTGTTAGGCTGAGACCATATGTGCCAGTACTATATATCGTTGACCGTAAGATTATGTGCTATACGCTGTAAATGTCGTACACTTACTTCTGAAGAAATTCCCTCGATCTCGGCATCTGTCCAGGCTTGCCCATCATCTTCCTTGGTTTGACCTTCAAAAGTTAAGCCGATGGCCTTCCGGGTAAAGCCTCAATATGACAAGGCATACATATGAGCGGGACGTCGAGCATCAACGTTTCACTCTCGAAACGCACCTTTAGCACCATCTGCACCGATAACAAACGCCGCCCGTATTGTCTCGGCCTTCTCACCATCAGCGGAAATCGTCTTCACGTTCACGGTAACTCCGTCAGCGTCTTGATGAATGCTCGTCGGCTCAGTTCCAGATTCCACATGAATGCCATGCTTCGATAGGTGGTCGCGGAAGACCTGTTCTGTCAAATATTGGCTAACAGTGATAGTATCCTGCACAGTGTGTTAGACGGCATAGCGAACAGTCACTGAGTGATTGCGAATACGTACCTCTGGACGATCGGGTGACGTAGAGATTATACCGAGCACCTCCCATGTTGCCATGATCTCAGTGCCTCCGGGTAGTTTATATGCCCGCATAGTGGGAACAGGGCGACCATGACGACGAATGTCATCTAGAATTCCGAGAAAGGAGAAGATTTCCAAAGTCCTTGGCTGCGAGCACATTGAGCGCTACAGTTTACTGGAGGGGCTTGAGATGAGACACAGTATTGTAGGACGTACGTGTAGGCCACTCCCTCTGGAGGAGCGATGGGGTTGCGTAGCCTTGTCGATGATGCGAACGGGAACATTGTTCTGCGCCAAGGTCAGTGCGGCTGCTAAACCGGCAGGTCCGCCTCCAATCTAACATGGTTTGGTTATCAATTACTCTAAGTCCTCTGCACGAATCATGGCATGCAACGTACCACAAGAATGGGCATAGAATTAGAGGAAGACATGAGTTTCACTTGATTGGTACTCTGAAGAGCGTGAGCGATATGGAGGAATTATGATTAAACTGACCTCTACCTCTCAACCTTTATAGAACTCACAGCGTTAATGCTAACGTCGCACCCCACACCGGACTCCGTGCAACGAGAAGAACCAGGAACGTTTGCCCCACATTGCCGTCCGACGAGGAGTTTGAACTCGCCGAGTTGTTCCTATTAATCGAAGGAATCCCACAGTCTTGAAATACACCGTGGCCACATGTCACGTCGCGCGTCTTGCGATGTAGCTATGCGGGTAAGGTTGAGCGTTCACAGAGGCGGCCACTCACCGTAGGTTCGATCGAGGTAGCGCGAGTTCCAAGTGCGACTGGCGAGAACCGCACCCTGAGAAATGCAGGCACGGATAGTTGTGTCCCCGAGTTTCAATGCTTGACATGCCCTGACATGTTTGAGGCGCTGTGCAGCATAAGGTGTGTCATTAGCCAACGGGTGTAAAGGAACTAAATGGATTGTGACTCACAAGGCGAGTATAGGGCCGGCAATTCTCACCACGCGCCTTGCTACGACCCGAATCCCGAGTCTCGGAACTTGAGCTTGATCCCGGTGTAGAATGTTGAGCACTGGGAATTGGTAAACCACTGTCGCCCGAACTTATGCTAGTGATATCCTAGAGTCTGTTATACCAGGCGGTGGTTTGATGTCAAGAGGAGGAGGCGCTTGGCGGAGTTAGAAACATAAGTAAGGTTAGCCTGAACGGTTCACTATTAGCGCTTACTTACTTATGAGTCGTTCAAGTCGATTCCTGACCGGCACGTCCAGCTGGGCTAGTCGGGCGAGATTTATCCCTTGCTCCCATACAACATTCCTCAACGTCCACAAGTGGCGCCATCGCTTCGCTCCGGCCTATGGGCAGTCAGCTGGTCAAAGGCCAGTAGCAGAGCAATAGAAGTTGTTGACGGCCTGTCGGAGAGTGCACGTGCCATGCCGCATCTGTCATGTGGCATGAGCTTCGTACGTGACTATGGTAAGTTTAGATCTCATACCTCCGGAAATGAACACACGTCCCTCGGAGAATTTGTTCAACATCCTCATCTTGGGCCTATTGACATGGATTAACAATGAGAATGGTTGAAACTAACTTCCAGTATGTTGTCGAGTTGAGTTTCTTGAATACTATATCCTTGCGTCCAGTGTTCTCGCGAACGAACTCGACGAACTTCACGGGGTCAACTAGGTCGACCGGGTCGAAGTTCTGGCCAGCAATGCCGGCATGGAAGTGCCCGGCATCCCGCTTAGGTCGCATGGTGATTCTATCCAGTATGCTAAGATCAACACCGACTCTCGCGATAACCGCAATGTCAGATACGTACGTGAACTTGCCGGGTTGTGTCCAGATGTTCCAGTACTATTGGTGTTTATGGTGTAAGCAAGTTACCAGCGCAATGACTGGGTTTTAGGGTACTCACGTCTGAAGAGAGTCCCTCGACCTCAGCATCGGTCCACACTTGTCCATCGCCTTCTTTGGTTTGACCTTCGAATGTCGCACCGATGGCTTTCCGAGTGAAGCCTGAGGATGAGTCACGGCAAGCGTGTGAGTACAGATTCGGTTCTCGGTGCACATTATCCAGATCTCACCTCTGGCGCCGTCGGCCCCTAGGACATACGCAGCCCGGATGGTTTCAACCTTCTCCGCTCCATCTGCGCCGGCCTTCTTCACAGTCACCGTAACTCCGTCGTGGTCTTGCTCTTTCGACGTGGGTTCAGTTCCTAGCTCTACATGAACACCGTACTTCGCCAGGTGGTCGCGGAAGACTCCCTCTGTCAGATACTGGCTCAGGGAAACGGTAGTGTTCTGCGATGACGGTAAGACGAGTATCAATGAATCATATAATATGCCGCCTCGCCTCAGGACGATCTGGGGTTGGTTCCAGACTATCGAACATCATCCAGGTCTTGATGGGCTCTGTGCCCCCGGGGAGCTTGTAGGATCGCATAGGAAGGAAAGGATGAGCATTCCGTCGTATGTCATCAACTATTCCGAACATGCAGAAGAATTCCAACGTCCGCGGCTGTGCAATTTAAGTCAGCCGCACAAACTCACCCGTGAACATGTTGGCTAACCTGCAGACCAGTTCCTCGGGAAGCCTGATGAAACTCGAGAGCTTTGTCGATGATGCGAACAGGGACCCCGTTCTGAGTCAAGGCGAGGGCTGCTGCTAGCCCTGACGGTCCCGCGCCAATCTGACGAATCTCGTCAGCCCAGCTTCAGCCCCTCAGTAGGAGTCCAACGTTCGAAACATACCACGAGGATAGGCATCATACTAGAAGAGTTTGACATTGTTTGCGTTCCTGTAGACGTGGTGATTTGAAGGATGGCTTGCGAGCCGTCTACACATGGGCTTGCAAGCCCCGCGGTTTCTAAACCGCTCGGACTTGCAAGCCCCCGGCGCGCTGATCCCCATCAAGCCCAGGAGATGCGCCCGTCACGGGCGCATCTCTTGGCGTTGCGATGAAGAGATGTGCCCGGGATGAGGTCTCAGGCCCGTTGCTACCCCATCAACCGGCTCCCAGCGATCTAGTCGCTCTTGAAGTTGCTGATTACGCCACCTAGTCGGCCGTCGTTCCGCTAGTTAGTTGAGACACCGGGGGGTATTATGTCAGGCACAGGTACCCCGAGGCGACTGTTTACTTACGAAGTCAGTAAACGCGTGACGTCATAACATACGATACGTCTAATCAAAATGAAAGTCATGTAATCACGTATTATATCAGATCAAGCAATACATTGTAAACCCCCAGAACATCATCTCTCTCATCCAGCGCGCGACTTAGGTCGTTATAGCCCTCACGACGAAGTCCGTTTTGTCCCACTGATACGCGCGCGACAGGGCGGTTTTCAGGCTGCAGACAAATGTTAACGTCCCTATGGCTATTCACGTTTTCATCCGACCAACGTACTTGTCTTGACAAGTCTCGGTCAACTTGTCGATCTGCTCACGCGATTGTAAGTACAATCGAGCGCACATCATCCACAATCACGCATTACTTACCTTGTGCTTCACAAAGGCAGTCTTCGCCACCTCTGGCCTTGTAGGTTTGAATCGCGTTGCTGAACCACCCCCATCCTCGTCATATTCGAACCCCAGATCAGCCATAGCCTTCAATTCGCCGGGTTAGTCGATTCTCTTCAAGTTTCCCCGGATGCTCACCTTGACAAACTCCTTCCATCGCAGCTCTTGCCTCGCATTCGGCGAGATCTTGAAGATGCTCTCGAATACCTAGGCCCAATAGTCAGCATATGTCATGATAATACGTAGAACACGAGCCGCGCCGCCTACGTATATCAACTTGGCGTCGACCGCGAGGGCCATGGTCGTCATCTAGTGCAGTCTACCACGATGCCGATGGCCTTGCTCAACACGTCCCAAAAATAGACTCCGCGGGGACGCGTTCGAGCGCGCGCCCGACGCGTCTTCCTTTCGTGTGCTGCACTCCTAACATCTCTCGACCTCCACCGGTCCTCTGTGGGCGACCTACCGGACATCGACCCCCCGCAGATGCTCATCTGCAGGCACGGCGCGGTCGACGACCCGGACGCGAGCATCTGCGAGTGCGCCTGCGAGGGCGAGTGCGCAGGGCGCGTGCGAGGGCGAGGGCGAGTGCGCGTGCGAGGGCGAGTGCGGGTGCGGGTGCGAGGGCGAGTGCGCGTGCGGGTGCGAGGGCGAGTGCGAGGGCGCGTGCGGGTGCGAGGGCGAGTGCGCTGGGCGCGTGCGGGTGCGAGGGCGAGTGCGGGTGCGAGGGCGGGTGCGAGGGCGAGTGCGGGTGCGAGGGTGCGAGGGCGAGTGCGCAGGGCGCGTGCGGGTGCGAGGGCGAGTGCGGGTGCGAGGGCGAGTGCGGGTGCGAGGGCAAGGGCGAGTGCGCGGGCGAGGGCGAGTTCGCAGGGCGCGTGCGCGTGCGAGGGCGAGGGCGGGTGCGCGGGCGAGTGCGCAGGGCGCGTGCGCGGGCGAGTGCGAGGGCGAGTGCGCGGGCGAGGGCGAGTTCGCAGGGCGAGTGCGCAGGGTGCGAGGGCAAGGGCGGGTGCGGGTGCGAGTGCGAGTGCGCAGGGCGCGTGCGAGGGCGAGTGCGGGTGCGGGTGCGGGTGCGGGTGCGAGGGCGAGGGCGCGTGCGGGTGCGAGGGCGAGGGCGCGTGCGGGTGCGGGTGCGGGCGCGAGTGCGAGTGCGAGGGCGAGGGCGAGGGCGAGGGCGCGTGCGGGTGCGAGGGCGAGGGCGCGTGCGGGTGCGGGTGCGGGCGCGAGTGCGAGTGCGAGTGCGAGGGCGAGGGCGAGGGCGAGGGAGACAGACAGTCAGAGTGCCAGTGCGAGTGCGAGGGCGAGGGAGAGGGAGAGCGCGAGGGCCAGCGAGAGTCAGAGTGCGAGGGCGAGGGGAAGGGAGAGGTCGCGTGCGAGGGCGGTTAAGGCCATTCTCCGTCCGTGCGTATGGGCTCTACGCATGATACACACGAGCTCCCGGTTCATATACATGCTGCATTGCAGCCTGGAGATCTGTGCTGGGCACGTCGTAACACAGGCGTGGCAAGAGCGTATTTCCGAGTAGACGGGTCACAACGCCCCAGGCGTGGGTGCGTTTGCCCATGGACTCCATGACCATCATTCCGAGGCAGCTATACTGTATTACATACGTTAGCTTGGCTTTCTCCGAAGTTCTCAATAAAACGTGCGGACCTTTCAAGCGCGCCGTTTGTCCAGTCTGGTGTGCTTTCATTAGCGCATGATTTCTACAAGATGATACGATCGTCGCGCGTCATATTCATAAGTGCTCCCAGTCGTAGGGGTCTCTAGGACGAGTCAGCGACATCAAAACGGTTGGCATACAGGATCCGGGACACAGTACATGACGCCATTCAACATCAATATACTCCGTCAACATCAGCAACCGTGCTCAACTGTCGTCCCTCTCAAGGTCTTGAACTGCCCACCGCGCGAGTTCATCGGTCAAGGGCGGGACCACTCCATTTCGGAATGCACGCGCCTGCCAGTCATGTCAGTATGGTGTGGTCGACAGTCAAGATGGGACTAACCGGCAGGAAGGCTCGCGCCTCCATCCATAGCAAGCACATGCGGTAAGCGTCTCCAACACGCATGTCGTGGCAGATTTCCAGGACGAGCAGTGTGAAACGCGACCATTGTTCCTCGATCTCCTGCGAGTGACTTGAGAGAGCAAAGTATCGAAGTATCGCTGCCAATTGATACATGGCCTCGCGGAATCCGTCCGCGAGGTCTGGCATTCTCAGGTCGGCTGGCGGCCCGTCCTGCCAGCTCGCGGTCGCGTGTAAGGTGGTGGGGAATGGAATCTGGTTGAAATCATGTGCTGAAGTCGTGCGGCGGATTTCGAACTGACGTACCGCCCGGGTCCGAATGTCTCGGCCATTTTCATACGCTAGGAAGTCCATGTCCACTCGGATTAGTATGTCCCCTATGTCCGCGTCCCGGCGTGGGACGGTTTCGTTGATGATGAGGCGGGCACTTCTGGCGGACCAACTTGGTCGTTGAGGTGCTACATCATCCGCATATGCTTCAAGGGAGTGGTCCCAAGGCGGTAGGGCGGCCCAGGCTTCGAAGTCTGTCTGCAGGACGGTCTATTAAACTGGTGCGTACCAAGAGCATATTTTGTCAGCTACCTGTTCCGGATTCCGCTGTGCGTCGGCCCTCGCGGCCGCAAAACGGCCCCACTGTACCGGCCACACCCTATCGCCCCAGTCGTCCTCGTCGTCGTCGTCGTCGTCGCTCGCCGTCCGAGTTGGGTGTGCGGCCCATAGACGCGTGATTTCGTGGTAACGAGCCAGTTCAAACCCCATAGTGAGCGAGGTGTGACAACGGTATGAGCAATGCGGGTGCGGGGAGGGATGGGTAGGTTAGTGAGGGATATACGGATAGTGGGAGGTCAAAGTACTGACCTGACTCATGGGCTTGTTCTCTCCTTCGTCGCGGGCGTCATCGAGCTCGCGTAACGAATAGCATGTTTTCCCGATCGTGCCTAAATCCCTACGATATCCGATCTCGGATGTGCACGCGCCTTCTCGTCGTCATGTCCTAAATCAATGTCGACGTGGCGGTCAGTATCGGTCACGCGCTTCCTGGGGCCTCGCGTCAGGTGCGGTTTGCGGCGACGTTCGTTTTTCTTCAGTGTTTGCAAAGTAACTTCCTGCAGCGATAAAAGAAGGCCACACGGCCGTGGCAACTATCGTGCCATACCATTGAGATACATGTCCGGGAGTGCAAATGCAGAACAGGATGTACGGTAACAATTATTAGGAAATATATGAAACAAGGCATCATGTAGTCCATGTTGAACGAGTGGCGTTTGTGCCCATACCTGGCGCGCGATCGCTGGGAGCTTGCTTGTCAGATGGGTAGGGAACACGACGAAGTAGGCTTACCCTCAGAAAAACCAGTCGGAGGCGTCGGAGGTACCATGCGCACCCGTCGCCGCAGACAGCGTGGGCACCATCTCGGAGAGGTCTCCTTGAACGGCAGAATGTCCGGCACCCCAAGAGCGAGCGCGGCGGCCACCACCCCGGGATGCTGCCTTCCCTTTCTTGGTCTTGGACGTCGCGGGGCTGGCTTCGGTCGCGGTGGCTGTCGTAGACTTGCGCGGGATGTGGGCTGACGGGAGAGCTTTGGCAGATCCGTTGTGGTGCGCATAGACCTCGACGGCGAAGTGCGGCAGGCCATCCAGAGCAGGCAATCTAACCAACAACGTGAAGCCAGCCACTGGGATGTCCTCGGTGATTTGGAACTCCCGCCAATCCGCGCGCGTCGGGGACCACGCGTGAATATAGTCCGGCAGACCCGTGCGCTGCCAGACTCCCATGATCTCGTCGTGGTGGGAGATGTTGACGGTCGAGTTGCGGCCAAAAGGCATGTGCCACACTCGCGGCTCAACGTTGTCCTAAAAGTTGTTCAGTGGGTGCGTCATTCGTTGATGGGGTAACTCTGGGTCGCTGGGCGAAACACACACCCAAACGAGCACGAGATCAGCTACCTAGTAGGGTGCGAGGTGGAGGACAGGTTCCCGGTGTAGTCGCTCTTCTTCACGTAGCCCGTCGACGATAGACAAGGAAGTTGAGCAACTTCAGATGGAAGTCAAGCAACTTCCGTGGGTGAGGCTAGTCTGCAAGAGGAGGTTTGAAGATGGACGGTCTTCAATTGAGTGTCGACTAGATGATTCTTGGACTCGGACTCGATCTCTGGAGCTACTGCGCTGCTTTGCTGGGCCGCAATCCCGCTGGCTTATATACTGTACAAATCGTCACCAAATAAACTACAACTATCCTACCAATCGTCCAATCATAGGAAACCCTGCTCCTCCCACGCTCACGTCGCGATCCTCCTCTCCTGAGCCCCTACGGCGCACTCCGGTGGTTAGGTAGGTGTTTGCACCGAGCCTATCACGTCGCCGCTCGACTTGCATCCGCGGTCACGAGAGCGCTTAGTCTTGTGGCGCGTCACCACGTGATCGCGTCTGAAGTCCATCCGCTCGTCTTCATAGGCCTCGGAAGGCCGTCCCCCTCACTCCCTTGTCTTCCGGGCCTCTTCCGACGACCTTCGTACCAATTGCTGGACTCCGTGGCGGTCGCCTAGACCAGACCCTCGATCGATCGCCTCCTCTGTCCTGGCTAGAGCTCTGGCGACCTCGGTCAGCCGCCGGCAGCTCGGCATCGGCTCCTTCGACCCTTGGAATGGCATGTCTCCGTACTCGCTCCTTCGGTAGTCGCTCGCCTTCCTTGTGAAGCCGCTCGTCTTCATACTGCGTGAATTGACTGACGGGCGCGAATAGTGATGGGCTGCGTGGTGTTTCCGGGGCCTAGCTGGTCCTGAGGCTCATCACCTCCCCCCCACTTGCACTTGTGGAGAAGAAGGCCAGGTCTGGCACGGTACGATTGATGAGTGATGTGGGCGAGTGCGTTAGAATACATTAATTATCATATGTATATACAAGGGTTTTATAAGAAATGATATATTACAGTCTAGTATAAACTGCTAGAGTCATCACATACTCCTTCTTGATGGCTTGTAGCTTTTGATAAGGTAGGTGGATGATGTTATCACTATATGTAACATTCTCACCCATATTACCTGGGAGAGCGCCGTCATGAAACCATACATCTCCTGACTTGTCAATTATTTTACATACAAAGTGTTTGGTGAGCTCTCCCGTAGAGATGTAAACTACTCCGCAGAGTCGATACATCTGATCTACTTCAGGGAAGACAATCTGATGGTCCAAGCGCATTTTGTGCCCATCAATGATAAATGAGATAAAAGGAGGCCGAGCATTGTACTCCCTATATCTTAGCATTGGATGATGGCAGTGGGGGCAAGGAGTTTCTCTGCGATGTGTTCTTAATGCATGTATCCATTTTGATGTTGTCTTACCTTTGTATGTACCCAACTTCTCTGGATTATTCTTCCATGTGTTCTCTATACATGTCCACATTATTTGTGATGAATGATTCTCATCAGACTTATAATCGCAACGGCGGCAAATGTTAGTCTTGCTTAGGACATCTTCATCTACTGCCAGTAGTCTCTCAGCTAGCTCATAAAGATCAGTATAAGCCTTCCCTCGTGCAGCTAACTCAGGATTCTCACAACCGAGCATATCTCTAATGTGATTTCTAGCCTGAATGAGGCTCATCGTCGGCGGTGTGGCCAGAGATTGCTGGAATACCTGCTCCAGCTTAAGAAGCACTTCACTTTGCGGAGATGCTTCTGTTCTCCAAGCATCAGGGGACTCAGCGTACACTGATAGAAGTATAGTCAACATGCTATCATACGCACAACTCCAATTGTCCTTGTCCCAAGGGATTCCTCTAAAGATATTACCTTTGGGGTGCATATTCAAGGCTTTGATCTGTCTAACCTTTTTCTTTGATGTGTTGTCTATCTCATCCTCTTCTATGGAATGTTTACGTTTGGCACTCTGCTGGGTTGCTGCATTGCTGACATTATTTAATGCCTGAGTTCCTTTCGCACTGACAAAATTTGTTGTATCACGTTTCATGGCCGCTTGCTTGCTCGCATCTGGGTCCGCCTTAGATTGTTTGATCACAGTCCATGGGCTGTCTTCAGTGACCAGGTTCAATGGGAATGGATCTTTGTTACTCCACTGGATTGCACTATGCACAGTCTTAGGCACAAACTTCTCTCCCTTCCAACACCTGAATGAATGGATAAGTTCATTGCGAGTTATACCCACCACATGTGGGGGAATTTTACCCAAGTATTGTAGCTTGGTGATCTCGTCAAGTAACTCTAACTCACGGAACTCTTGCCTAAGACTGCCTGCTATTCCCCCGGTCAGTTTGTTAGAGTCAAATGCTTGAACAATTATAGTTCCATCAAGAGTTAAACCCCGAGACAGACAAGTGTAGACTGACTGGTGGGATCTGCAGTTTTGTAGATCACATACATTGAATGGCCATATACAGCCTTGTGAAGCAAAGTCAGTCATTGCAAAGTTGGGTACAACTGGGACTTGGTCTCTCTCAATCTCAAGAATACGTCCATTTGGCATCTTGCACTTGACTTTGCGCTTTGAGTGGGTCAAAGGAACCACATTCTCAGGCAGTCCATCTACTTTGACAGTTGTAGGTGCAGCGGTCAACTTGACAAACAGGGTCTCCAATGCAAGCTTATCCTCAGTATTTGGGATAGGTCTAGTAGTCCACCCTACCACCACTGCTTCTGCTCCATTAGTAACGCAACATTCTGTAGCTTCATTGACTTTGATCATAACGGGCATCCCAACACAAAGCTCCAGTGTGCCAGGATGATGCTCTGTCAGATGATGTGATAGCCCCCATAAGGTCTCCTGAAGTTTCTCATTGACAATATTATTCTTTCTCTTGGGATTCACCCGCTTGACGCGAACCTTTTTAGTCAGCTCTGATGGGTCAGTCTCTGAAGTAAGTTTGTCAATTGAATGGAAAGACTTCAAAACTGTTCTATTCTCTCTAGCAAACCTTTTGCATCCGAGTTCATTGATCTTGTCTCTATAAGAATTCCATGAAGTAATAACTGAGACATTGCGGAAGTTGGGTTGATTTAGCTTAGGATTATTTGGACCTCGACCAGCAACTCTAGACTTCAGTAGTTGAATGTCATCCTTAGTACATGCCCGGTACCTAAGATTCTCTAATGCTGTCCGCAACTTGGCATCCTCAGGTGTTTGAGACCGTTGTCTCATATTCTGTCTAAGAATGACTACGGTAGTAAACTGATGCCATAATGCTTTCCCAATAGATGCTTTTTGCTTGTTGTGATCATGGGTGCGGTGAATTACCCGCCCTACATCATGGGCATATAACGCCTTCCCACACATGGCAGGAGGAAGTTGAGCAAAATCACCAGCAAAAATCATATTGATCCCTCCAAAGGGTGCACCATCATTTTGTATTGCAGCGCACATCTTTGCGCATATCTTATATAGACTTCCACAGTCCACCATGCTAACCTCATCTACAAATATATATTGCACCAATCTTAGTCGATCTCTAACTTGATGAATCGCTGCTATAGATTCCGTAGAGTCTTTAGATCTGAACCCAAGCATAGAGTGGTAGGTTGACCCACCAATTAATGCTGCAGCTGACCCAGTTGGTGCTAGACACATAAACCGATAGCTTTCCTGCCTCTCTGCAAAGAAATGAGATAGGGCTTTAATCACTTGTGATTTACCTGTCCCTGCCATACCTCCCAAGTACATCTTCAAGTGTTCACCACAAGATTGTACAGCATGGTTGGCAACAATACGAAATGCTCTCTCTTGCTCCTCATTTAAACTGAATGAAGCAACTGTACTGTCAATAAGTTCCTTGGCTTGTGGATCACGGCCCTCAAACTCTTTGGACAAGAAGTACTGCTTATCCACCAATTTTATGTCATTTACTGTGTCATTCTCAGGTAACCTGTCCCCAGAATTGTCTTTCTTGTTGCTCGCTTCTGCAGCTCTCGCATCTAGGATATCTTTTCTTAGATTGTCCAACAGGGTTTTCCAGTCTGCAGAAGGCTTATCTGGCCTTAATCTCCTAGGCAGTGTAGATCTCTGCTCCTCCGAAGTGGCATCCATGCGGTCCATCCAGCCTGATATCTTCATAACATTCTCAGCGGTCGCCATACGTGATTTTCTTAATATTTCTGCAGTACTGTCTTGATCCCAATCTTCAGCATTCACTATGTCATCCTCCCTGTGGGCGGGATCAAACACAACAGCTTGAGTGTCAATCTCATCCATGTCACCATTGCTCATATACATTGGGTTGGCACCTCCTTTCTCCGCTTGTTTACGTTGGGCGGAGAAGTCATCTCTTGCATCATTGCACTCATATCTAATATGAAAGAATTTCATGACTTCTTGTTCCCTTTTTGTGAACTGATGACTATCAAAAGTAGTACTCCATGAAGTCTCAACATTTATTCTCAAGTCTCTACCTGACCTCCAAGGTTTGAATAGAGTTAACATTGTCATGCAATACTCCTCTCTACTTCCTGCATCTCGCCTAGGTATTGCTCCACCGATAAAGTTTGGTACAAAGGACTCCTTCTCATCAAGTAAACAAACCTCATGTGTCCGTGCCTGTGGGTGTTTAGCTGAGAAGTTAAAGTATGAGGGTGTCTTGGCCTTGGTTTGATTATCCATGGCAATGCGGACTTCTCGTTCAACCTTGGCATTAGTCTCCGATGTGAGCAATAACTCATCCTCAGAGTCATCATCAGGTACGGTAGGCAATGGTTTACCACCACCATAGCATGTTGTTTCTTCATCATCTGATATTTCATCATTGCTATTTCCAGCAACGTCAGGTTCCTCTCCTTCTAATTGCTCAACATTGCCAGCTGCAAGATTTCTTGGAATTCCTTCGTCTACATGATAGTTGTCCTCAAACTCATCAGATTCATAGGCATCCTTTGGATCTGCCTGTAAGAAAATGGTCCTTCTGCGACGCTTGGGAATAGGTCTCTTATGATTTCGCCTGACCCAGTCATATACATTTAGGTGTTCGAACTCAATAGGTCTATTCATATAGTCAATGACTGGTGATAATGCCACAATATGCTTTGGGCCTTCAATATCGCTCTTTTCACAATCTACAACCACTGTTAATCTACCCTCTTGTGATATGTCCTTTGAATCCTCCCAAACTCTCATAATCTCAAGCACATATCCTCTCCAAAAGCATGCCCGGAACTTGTGACCGGTGTAATGGTCTGGATGTTTCAGTAGATACATAGCAGCCATAGGACCTCCTATCTCTGATGCTGCAGTCAATGCATTGACCATCTTAGTGACTAGCGATCGAGCTTTGTCTTTGGAACTGCGGTCACCCCCAATTAACTCAACATTTCTCTCAAAAACCTTTTGGATAGATTGGAACATAACATGGGTTTTTAACGGTGTTTTAGTGATATAGTCAGCTACATAAGCAATAACTGACTTTATGGCGGTTCCAGACAGTAAACTTGTCACATCATGATTGCATCGGAGTAGATATGAGGCTGAGGGGGTAAATGTATTCAGCCAAGGTTCTCCCTTCTTCATAATGAGGGCTCCTGATTCTGGATCTACTGCAGTTTCAGTAAAAGTGTCTCGAGGGAAACGTGCTTTACAGACTTTGGTTACAGGGTCTGTGCAACCTCGGTTATCCACTTCTTGCAATCCATTCTGGCCACCTTTAGATATATAGTCTTTCCGGTTTCTTGTAGTACACTTGTGAACATTAGAAGCATACAAGATTTCATCAATCTCATCCTCATACTCTGACCTCCACTTATGATATACTTTACAAGCATCACAATCTGCTCTGCTGGCATGAGTACATTGTGCTGGAGGTACTTGAGGTAACCTTTCCGTCGCAGGTACTCGGAATGGATTTTTCATTTTGGCATTCCCAAGTCTCTCGCCTACAGATTCCATATCTCCTTGTAGAAATTCACCCTTGTGTACACTCTCCAAATACTCCACCATTTCCTTCTGGAAAGTCGATTCCGGATCCATGATGCGTTCTCGGATCTCTTGGGGAGTCAGACTATTTTTGATCCATACTAGCATGTGTAAGTGTAGAGTAAGTCGGCCTTGCTGCTCTACCGTACCATAGTACCCTGCAGTATCGCCATACAGTCCCGGCCTATCAAGTCCTTCACCCAAAACGTGTTTCAGAAATAGTTGCACCATTACATTGAAGAATCGAGCCCCCGCCACAGGGTTGTTGGCAATAAGCCGCATTCGCTCATCTTGTGTTCTAAACTTGGGTACATATGTCTGATTTGTATCAGCCATATATAATGCGAGTGGATGTTTGACATCTGCAGGAGCAAATGTAATAAACCAAGAAGGTGCCCCTAAATATGACACCATAGACCATATCTTGTTCCTCATATACTTTTTGCTGGTAATGGAACCTTGCACATGATGGTTCACATGGTCCAAGTCATTGAGTACTTTAAAGCATTCTTTTTCTGCCTCAGTCTCTGCTTTGACTGGACCTGACTTCATCCTCTCAACAATATCGCGCAATGTAGGCAAACTGATACCCAATATGCGACGAGCAATGTCCTGGAACTTTGTCCGGTCGGCAAGAATATATCCTCCAGTGGTAGACTTCTTAATCTGTTCATGGTTGAGGGCTACTAGAGGGAACAGAGGCTCAAGCTGAAAACGTTTATCATGATACATAAGTAACTGCTGTTTACGTCTCTCCTCAGAAACTGTCTTGGTCCCGTGACTGCACATATTATTAAGGCCACCGAGACCGTAAGGGAACAACCATGGAAACATTTGTGGGTATAGTTGAGGGTTATCATAGATGCTCTCCGGTTCCTTTGCCTGTCCTATCCCCAAGGCTTTCCCATTGGATTTAAAATGCTCAACGGCACGTGCGGTGATCTCATATGGGCGTAATTCTGCAAGTTTGTTTAATTGTGTTCCGGTGAGTCCATGAACTACAAATGGGCAGTCACCTTCCTCTATCCCCTCATCTTCTTCGGTATCATTGACTGCAGTAGCTTCAGGGTCTTTGTTCGACTCCATACTTTGAGTATAGTTGACGATGACAGGGGGCTCGTCCTCAGAATACTCATTTAAGTTTGAGTAAGAGATGTCTAAATCAGCATGGTCAGAATGATTTAATTTCAGCCATTCTAGTGCTTCCTTGACCTTATTTCTACGTACCAGCATTGGAGTACGTTTGAACTCTTTGTGAGTAGGTATGTTGGGCCCAATATACATAAAGGCCAAAACATCATCCAAGTCTCCACGGGCAGGGGGTAATACTCTATAGATTTTTGGCATAGGTAAGGAATGGCTGACCACGTTCGCCTTCATTTTTGACATCCCAGAGACATGAACTTTGACTATACATATATTATGCTTAACTCGAGAAATAAGCATCTTCTCAGTCCAACTTAGGTCTTTCAATTGAGGTGGTATCTCTCCCAACCATAGGCCATTGGCAAGACTGTCAACAGGCATTTTCCCTTGACGGAGGTCTTTTATACAGTTTGTACACAACTCTGTACAGTTGGGCAGCAGTACCGGGCCAGGTATTTCAATGATAGGATCATTGCTTGAGAGTCGTTCCTGTCTGGTAACCGGGCCATCCGGAACTAGTGGGCTGAGATCTATATCTACATTGGAGACTTTCTCAAGTTCGGACTGTTGTTTTAGCATCCCACATGCACAGCATGCAGACTCTAGAAAATTGTCAATAGCAACATCTTGAGCATATCCTTTGACGATGTTCTCTTCTAACCGGTGAGTCAAAGGGGGCGGCGGGAAAGCTACTTTCTCATGTGCTGCAGCTTTTCGATGACGATGCATCTCAGATCGCTCAGTGGATGTTTTCAGTACCCTAATCGCCTCAAACACAGCGATATAACTAGGGCACACTGAACATTTGTGACGCATGAGTTCTGATACAATTTGCTCCTTTGAATGATGCTTATTGAGGTCAGATATGCCGTGCTTCAAAGCGATGTCCCGCAGTACAGGCTTGCTTAATCTCAAGCACAGGGTTGATATGGGAAGGTCTACTCCAATCACTTTGGCGTTATCACTGAAAGTTTGTCTTGGGTTGTAAGATAGAAATCAATAGTTCATATCGGTTTGGGCATCTCCAATCACCGAGTACTGTGATAATTCAGACATAGACCATGATCGTATCGTCCCTTTGCCTCTGTTATTTTTTGCAACTGGGGCCCGAGGATGTTCGCCCCCATAACAGCTTAGAGTGGGATTGTCCAAGCCATTGGAGGGAAACTTGTTAGTAAATGCATGCTGTTGATACGTACTATAACCTCTAAGTTCTCTCAACAACAGCACTCTACCATCATGCTTGTAAAGTATGCTCTTAAGTATTCTGCTTCTAATGACCGAGATTGCCTTGCGTACGGTGTGAAATTTGTTAACAAAAAACTCAGACGCATTATATAGAGGCTTTCCTTGCATGCTAGGCATAAAGACTTTGAACGGAGTGTACTGGGGAGTGCTTGCCAAGAGGGTGCCTCCCAAAACCCTGCCCACAAGGGGCGCAGCACTTTTCAAGGGGGCGTCTGCAAAACCCAAAGCACAAGAAGCGCTATATGATTCATAACCAGACCACTGCAGAATGTTACAGTGGCAGGGTATAGGGACAGATGTAGAGTAGATTACTAGGGAAGTAAGTTAGCAAAGACCCTTGGATTGGAGTATATGGAATGCGTACAAGAAATGTTATCAACCTCAACATCTATAACAGATCTGATAGGGTTTGGTTTGGACACGGAGGTGTATGGTGCTCCTCGGCACACTACAAGCACGTTGCTGATCAAGAGCATTAGAATGCTCTTCCACAGCCAAGATGGTAGGGGTTTCTGTGAGTACTGAGGCATATTGAGCAGTGAATGGGTCTAGTTGACGATGTGGAAAGCAGTTCAAGTCTAAGGAAGCGGCGTTAAACTCAACTCGAACCAACTCTCACGTGCATGTTCATAAATCATGTGACCGTGTTTCTCGTGAGCAAAGAATAAATCTCCAAACTTCGTTACTTTGTCAGGTATAAAGACTCTTACGGGGATCCCCGGTAGGCCAGATGAATCGCTTTATTTTGTCAGGTATAAGTAAAGCGTGTTCAAGAACACGTTACATGGCGGTGACTAGAAAGTCCATACATCAAGCAGGATGGTGCGTTAACCAACTACGGAGGCGGTGAGAGAAGAAGATGCGTAGGGAGGGGAGAGATGTGGTAGACGGCGAGCTGTGTAGAAGAAGAGCACAAAATACCATAAGAGAACGTCTGTTGAAGACGTTATACATAGCTCTACTGAGACACATACTGCGGAGAGGGGAAGACGAGCAAGATAAAGCAAAGAAATTATAGCTAGAACTAGATGCTCTTGCTACCGTACTTGGCGACAAGGGCTGCACCATACAAGTTCATTGACAACACCGTGCCAGCCTCGTTGTAAGCAGGAGGCTTGTCACCGGAAGACCCCCCGGCAGCGTAGTCGAAGGTGCTGACACTGTGATAGAGAATGGCAAGGTCGCCAAACTCTAGGTCCTGGTCAAGACAAGGGAGAGAGGCTACATTCTCATGCAAGTACTGCAGCCCCTCGTCTTTGTCAAGACTGAAGTACGCTGGAGCATCCCAGATAGCAACTGAGAACTGGTTAGATACTAAAGACGGTATAAATATAGTAGTGACATACAGTTCTCGGCAGCGCTCCAGCTGGTCTTGTCGCGCATGTCAAGTAGAGAGTGTGCCCCTGCCTTGGTATGCTTGGGAGTCTGAGCCTTGCGGAGCATAGCAGGGCTAGCCCCCATGCCTCCCAGAGACCGTCCTGGGTGCAATACAGTTAGTACACGTATACTGCAACATAGCGTAGCAAACATACCTGTGTTGGGCTTGTTGGGGGTATCAGGGAATGTGCGGAAAACTAGGCCAATTTGATGATTCTCCCCGATGCCAGCACCAAAGTTCTGGACTCCAAGAACCTCTCGACCGAAGACTGTACTGCAGAATGCAATAGAACACTCCAGTTCGCCTCGCAGGGGGACCCCCAAGAACTCCTTGATCATACGAACAGGGGTTGTGGACATCTGCGTGGCCTGGATGATGTGACATCCGAGGCACACAACCACAGAGGCGCAGATAAGATGGGGAGGACTGAGGCTATTGATGTTGGCAGCCAAGCAGTAGCCCCTCCAGTTAGGGTACTGGTATGCCCTGGCCAGAGCAGGATTGGTGCGAGCTGGGTTGATAACGAAGGGGTCGTCTATGGCGCTATTGTGGCCGAACGTGACAAGATCCAACAGCGCTCTATGGATAGGTGAGGAATGGGAAAGCCCCGAGGTATTAACGACTTACTGGGGGTGTACATCGTAGGGACCGTCGATGATATGATCCTGAAGGAGGGCAGAACTCATAATGTTGCTGCCAGTATCTATCGTGCATGGCCTACCAGACATTTTCAGATGACATTCGTAGCAAAAGTTGCACGCACTCACTGCAAAACCGGAAGAGACTTGTAAGACTCTCTCAAGAGATCGCACATCGCTCCAGGAGTCTCAAAGTCAAGGATACCCTCGTTAAGATTATCTTCGATGTGGACATCCTGCATCCTGGAGAAAGCACCCCGTTGAGATAGAGACATGCGGTGTGTATTAAAAGTGACACATACGCTTCCGTAACATGGGCGACATTGCCCTCGGCAGACTCATCCAAAGCATCGGTAAACAACTTCGACTGGCGGCGATATCTAAGAAAAGTGTAAAGGATATGAGAAGAGAGAATCATGTAAAGTAAAGGGAGGGGCATTACGTGTCGGAGGAGCGGTCAACATCAGAAGGATTGAAAAAAGCGTCGGCAGAGCTATTGCCCGCAGTTAGAAGTAGAAAATGATGGATGCATCGCATAGTCTCACTTCGGAGCCTTAGTGCCTTTGACCTTCCTCGGAGTTCCACGAACGGCAGCATTACCACGAGGAAGAGGAGGCACGGTCTGAACCTCCTTGTTCACCACCTGGACGCCGCGGCGGTTACGTTTGGGGGTGGGATCCCTGAAAAAGTATAGGTCAGCCCAAGAAGAGTACACAGATAAGCTGTAGACACGTACTCGACCATCTCAATGTCCGAGTCCTCGTTGGAAGGAGGAGTTCTAAGTAGAATGTCAGAGATGAGCAGCGTAACACCTGGCATGACACTTACCCCTCTCTGACCTTCTTGGCAGGTGACGCCCTACAGATCGAGTGGTCAGGATGGCAAAAATGAGCAACATAAGTAGACCGACTCACTCCTGTTCAGAGTCCTCGTCAGAGTAGGATCTATAAGCAGAGGTTAGTACACTGTTGAAGAGGAGGCTGCTATAGACTTACTCTTTGGCACACTTCTTGCTGGGGGTGTTGGCAGGTGCCACAGCAAAAGTGGGCTTCCTCGTGAGAGTATTCTTGGGCTTCCTGTAGAGTAGTTAGTATGCAGACGCAGACAGGTCAGAGATATGTGAACATACTTGGGGGAGGGGCTCTCTTGACTAACAGGTACCTCGCCCTTCTTGAGAGAGCGACTGGAGATAGACATCGGAAGAGGACTCAGAGTGCAAAGATATTCACTTACCGAATCTTAGGACTCTCGGGAGTGGAGGCCTTGCGAGCAACCTGCTTGCGGCCAGTAGCAACCTTCTTGATAGCCTTCTCAACAGCCTGGATCTCCTCCTGGTAGTCTTCGTCATCTTCGCTGGCGACAGAGACATAGCTGACATCATCGTCCCTGAAAGATGTTGGCATATAGAAAAAGGACAAGTTTAGAGTGCACATACGAAGTGATGTCCACACCAGACCTCTCCTCGGTGTTATCTTCTTCTCCGTGGTCCTCCTCCTCCTCCTTGGTTGCCTCCTCCTCGTCAACCTCCTCAGCCTCATCTTCAATGATCTCAGGACTGTGGCAGATGTAAGTCAGTGAGGTAGAGGTTTATAAAGATAAGACACGTACGTGATGGGCTTCTTGCCAGCGGAACATGCGCGAGGTGCGGGCTTCGCCCTATGGAACCTTTGTAAGGATGAGGGTACATAGACACAAAAAATGAATACGGACGCAGGAGTAGACTTCGGAGCAGCCTTTGAAGTCTTGGTGGGAGCGGCCTTGGCGGCAGCCTTTGCAGGCGTAGCCTTGACAGGCTTGGTGGGCGTAGCCTTAGTGGGAGCCGGCTTGGTGGCAGCAGCCCGACCAGAGGGAGTGCGAGTACGAGCGGCACGAGAAGACATGATGGAGGCAGAGGGTGCAGTAGGCAGCGAGAAGGGGGTTGAGATGAGGAAGTATAGCGAGCAACGGGGAGGGAAATGAGATGAGAAGAGAGGTCAGAGAGCGAGGATGCAGAAAATGGTGTAGGTAGAGTTCAAGAAGGATGGACTCTGAGGGATCGGCAGGTCATGCAGGGCTTATATAACCCAACACCAAGACCCAGAACACCTCCAGCCACCTGCGGTGCCAGGAGTGCGCAGCTGTAGGCAACCCGCTAGTGCAGACCTCAAAATATGCGAGGGCGTGGTCTGCCCGAGACTCCGCTACCCGATATGAGTTGATGAAATGTGCTGCAACGACCTGCAAGCCTCTTCTCTTTGCTGCAGCGTAAGTTCTTCGATTTATTGGTGGATCTCCAGTATGTATAGGCCTGTACATAGTAAGTTCAGGGGGGAAAGGGGATGTGGAGAATGAGAGGGCATGAAGAGTACGCTGCCCGTGCAGACGGAGCGACCGATCTTCCCAACTAAGCGAGTCGGGTAACTGAACGGGGTCTACGCCTGCCTGACCATTCAGGTGCAAGTTCAGAGCCAAGCGGCCGCGTAACTATGTAAACCGTCAGCATGTCAGGCATGAAACAGTGTCTGAACAGTAATGCTGACCTGAGCGACGGGAACGGGCCCCGACCCTACTCACGTTTGTTGTGCAAATCCTGTCACATATACCAAGGAAACGGAGCAAGGGGCTAGCTTCTACCCCACAACCCATCCCCGTCACTCTCTCACTTCCTTGCCAAGTTCCATCTCCAACCTATAGCGATGTCATATCTTGCTCAGCTTCGCGCAGATCCACTCAAGTATCGTACGTCTCCTACCTGCAAACTCTCTCCTTTCAGAAGAGTCATTACGTGCGTAGGCATGATCCTTGACCGGGAGATGAAGGAGTCCTTGCAGCAGGACGACGGTCCAGCATACCGAGAACTGGCAAGCATAGGTGGGGTGAGTACATCTTCATACATTCCCATATCTGAAGTATACTTACCAGTCCTGCATTGCAGGATGTCGACTTCGCCAAGTTTGCTCAAGTCCGAGAGCAGCGAGGAGGTCGTCAGTTGATTCTGATCTACACCGAGCCCAAGCGGGTGGGAGACATCGAAGAGGTGGTTCTGAACTTGCAGGGGTATTTGTTGAGTGCTACGTTGCCGCCCATCCGTCAACACCAGTACGTTGTTGCTGTGCCTGTTGAACTTGCCTGAGATTCCTGATTTTTATCCCTAGTCTTCCGAGGAACCACAACCGGCTCATCGACCTCAAACAATCTGTGACGCTCACTGGCCTGGCCTCTGAGCAGTTCCATGCTGGTGTGCGAGGTGTGGGCGCGATGTATCATGCATTCAAGATGTATCTAGGTAGCCGGGGGGGTCATCTTCGTTCTTGGGCCCCAGGCTGCGATGGAGGGGAGAGCCTCACCTTGTCATTCTCTAACCGCATCCTCACACCCGCCAAGGATGCTGAAGGGGAGAGGGAATACGGCTTGGAGAACATCGTCGATCCCTTCAATGTTTTGCGCCCTCTTCTTCGTTCGGAGGTCCATACCATGGAGAACCACGTTGAGTACTGGAACCGTACCATCAACAGAGCTGATGATATTGAGAACAGCCTGTGAGTCCTTCACCTGCTTGTCTAGGGCGTGTCTGACTCACTTTGTCACCAATCCCTCCGTCTATCCCTCAGGACCCGGTTTGACCACTATAAGCCGGAGTTCTTCAACCTAAGCAACATGGTTGAAGTCCAGGTCAGCTTCCAGGCCATCCGGGTTGCTCGGAACGACTACGTCTTCATCCCCAAGCTTCGTGCGATGTGTCTTCTCCAACGTACGGCTGAAGTTGTGTGTACTCACCTTTATCAAGACTCCTCCGACTCCTCACTCCTTCCTTTTGCAGGAATACAATATTGCTGCAATCGAGGCAATCGCCAGAGCTCCAGTGTCTCCAACCAAGAAGGTTAAACGGAAGATTGGTTACAAGCGCAGCGATGATGACGATTCAGACGATGGAGCATCCCCTCCGACTGCTATGAGGCGCCTTCGTCTCGATGATGCTGATGTTTCTCACGGTTCCAGCCAGCACATGGTTGTCTGATTGTCGCTGCTGCTGCTCCCATTCCTGTTTCGCCTAATATCTCCTACTCTAGACCTACGGTAGTGCTCACAACATAATGATTAACATGCTGGGAATCCAATCTGAGCAGAATTACGGTCGCCATGCTAAGTACCACGCGAGCATTAGCTCTGGGCTCCTTCGTAATTATGCAGGAGCAATCTGAAGTAGAAAAGGCTGCAAGGTCTCATCAAATACCATGCAACAGTACTGCGATGCAAGGGGTCATAAATGTGAAGGAACAAAGTGTCTTATAAGTATAGATACAAAGCTTACAGTAACTACCTCTTCATGTTCCTCGTCCGGTGGTATTTACAAAGTAGATGTTCGACCATAATCTCATCTAGACCAATCTGCTCGTGATATTCCTCAGGTATGCTCTCCTGGAGATGCTGATACACCAAAGCGACTGCTTCCTCAACTTCCTTGACCGAAGCCTTCTGGGGAATTAGCTCGAGGTCGAGAAGGCCGTCGTATGAGCCAATTCCGTGCCTGTGAATGATGAATGCGACGTCTGAAACTGTAGGTCGTTGGACCTTCCCAGCATAGACAAGGTCGGCAGTGAGGAGATAGGCTGTAAGGGGGCCCACGACAGGAAGAGACACGGGGTTGTCTGCTGGCGGATATTTGGACGGTTTGGAAGGGTTTTTGTCCCGTACCTCTTTCTTCCCCAGCACCCAGAGGTAGAAGGTCTTGAAGGGGATTGAGCCTCCCTGGTACTCGGCGACGAGTTCCTGCCACCGCGGCTCTGCCTTGAAGTATTCTTCAGCAATAGTTTTGCCGCTACGGCGCTGGGGCTGCCGTGAACCGTAGCAGCTGATGTTGAAGAAGCGGTTCTGAACCTCCACGTCAGCGTCGTCGTAGCCTTCGTCTTCTAAGAACTGTGTCCAGTCGTCATAGCTAGGGAAATAGCAGGTGGTAAACTCCTGAAGGACTTCGGAGTTGTACAGAAGTGCACGGAATATGACCCAGCTGGGGAACGCTCCTGGCTCAGAAACGAGGGTAGGATGGAATGGGCCTCCTTCGCCTGTAACACGCCGTCGACTAGGAGCCAACTCTCTGAAGGGGAGATAGAAGTCTGTGCGTTTCAACATATGCTTCTGCAGAACACTAGGCTTCTTGATGGCGTCTCCGAGACCGATGGGCAGCACATGAAGTATGAAATCGCTGACACGGCGAAGAGCTGCTTGCGTTTTCGAGGACACAGACGGTGATGGGGAGGATGAGGAAGGGAAAGCATCTTCACGAGAGCTTGAAGAGAGTGGCAGGGGCTTGGGTATAGCTTTCTCAGCGTCCATGGAACCGACGAGCTGCTCCGTCGACAATCGAGCCCCAGGGAGGCAACGCTCCACGGCCTCTGAGATGGACTCTAAAACAGCAGCCTCTCCGGAGTCTGGTTGTGCGAGTGGCAACGTTTTGACAGCAGATGCAAACGGCATAAGCATATCCAAACGCAGCGTCTCAGCCTTCCGCTTCTCTCCCAGAATTGAGGCTTTGACCGTCCGGTACTTCTGCCAGACCCCGTCGAGCAGCAGCACATCAGAGTTCTTGAAGGCCGACAGTACATGCAAGACAAAGTATGCAGCCATCATCTCCGTATTGTTCGGGAAGTCTAGCCAGTGTCGCACCATACCGACTACAAGGTTGCTGACACGATCGGTGACGTCTTGTTCAAGTTTACGAGGACGAGGGACAAAGCCAACAGGTGGGTTCCCGGGCAAGTTTGGAATGAAGTCAGCGGCCTCCAAGTTGGCCTTACGACGCTCCTTGACAATGTGATAGACTTCGGCGCACAATCGCTCCAACCAGTGGTCGGAGTGGCGATACGAGGAGGCGTCGGCAGAGAGCTTGGCGATGATCGTGCGGCAGCGGTCAGGACAGGATTGCGTGAGCCAGTACCATGCGGTAGCGTTGCACAACATGATCCTGCGTCGGTGTACAGCAAGCTGAAGCTCAGCGACGTCTGCTGTGATCTTCTGTGCTTCATAGTTTGGCCACATCAACGCGACGGTGTGTGTAAATGCAACTGAAAGCTGATCGCCTGAGAGTGCATTTAAGAAGTCGTTCAAAGGTGCAGGGGAGGACACGATGGCGTCAGGATGGTCTGTGAGCTGCTTCTCCAACTTTCGGAATCGTTGCAGTTGTTGACGCAACGCTGGCAGCGAGAAGAGTTTTAACACTCTTTGATACGCTATTGATAGTGATTTGTGAGTAAATTGGTGCAACGGGCAAGGGGAAATAACTTGCGTGGTTGAGATGGGGCCACGGTTAAAGCGCCGGTGGAGATGTTCTCCTCCTCGTTCTGGTCTTCGCCGAGCTCACTGCGTGCCTCCTCCTCGTTCTCGTCCTCCCTGTGCTCGCTGCATGACTCCTCCATCTGCAAGGCTGAGCTGATGTTGGTGATAGTGTTCCGACTCTCATCAGGATGGTCTTGGCTGTGCTCCTCGTCCGGGTGGTCACCAGAGAGCTTGTCGTGCCCGTTGACATCAACATCATCTTCGAAAGCACCGAAGTCATTGTCTTCATCGCGAGCGATCGAGCTGTCGTTATCCTCAGGCACGTTGCTCGCCCCATCACCTGAATCATCACCATCGTTCTCCTCCTGTGCGAGCTGATGTTGATCATGTTCTTCTGCTTGACTTCCACGAGATACGCCCTTGCCTTTCTTGCCGGTCGTGCGTTGGGGTGAAGCCTGGTATGTACGAATTAAAGGCTCCTCATCCTCTACAGGCCAGACGGATTAGCAGATACGACCGAATAAAGAGCTGCAAACGCACCATCTGCCTCTATAGAATCATCTTCGTCATGCTCTTCTTCCTCGCGGTCTTCATCTTCCATGTCAAACAACGGCAAATTGTTTGCAAAATTCATGGAGGCCCACATCTCATTCAGGTTGGGATAGTCGTCATCTTCGAGGGAGTCTGTGATGTTGCTCAGTTATTACTATTGCAACGCGAATGCAGGGATACTAACGCGCAGCCCCATGGTGACGATCGTGAGCAGGAGCACCAAACTCTGCAGACATGCTGTTAATACGAAGTTCAAACCTAGGACAGTGCTCATTCTCACCCTGTGGCTCTTGCGGCGAAGCGTCATGGTCATCTTCACGCTGAACCCCAGAGCTAGCTTTACCCTTCTTTCGGGTGCTACGGCCTATCAAGAGTCAGGAGTTAATAAACAACACCTGCAACAACACTGCCCTTAGAGACTTACGGACGGTCTGTTCCTCATGAGCCCCATCCTCTTCGGCGTCGGCCTCAGTGCGCTTACGCTTGCCGGTAGATACTGCAAATACCAATTAACGTACGGTCAATCATTATCAGAAACAACGTTAGTACCGTCAGGCTCGGACGAGCCGGCTTCTTGAGAAGTCTTCTTTCGCTTGTTCGAGCCTATATCATGGTTAGACTATGTGTATACTATCCTTACAGAGATTTATATTTACCTGCAGCCTGCTGATCGATGTCCTCTTCGTCCGAGTTCTTGCGCTTCCTAGAAGTCTTCGGCTTCCCGGAAGTGTTGGCAGCTTTCTTAGAATTGGCAGCTGCTACAACTCCGCGGTAAGTTACTCTACACAGGCGAATAAATTGCAGTAGTGCATACCTCGCCGCTGGGCATGCACTGCAGCTGGCATAACCCTTCCATGTCGCAGCTTGTGGTCTTCCCAGAGTTTCACAGAGTCCTTGCGCGTGCATTGGAACTCCTCAGAATAGGCCGTCGAGCCAGGGTGTAGCTCCCAAAAATCTGGACGATGCTCTGTGCCGTCTTTCTCGGTGAGGGTGAAGCACTCCGCCAGCTTCTTGTAGTCGACCTTCAGAGCTGTGTCACGAGGAGCCTGGCGCCCGAAATGATGTGCCATTTGGCAGAACGTTCGATAATAGAACTTTAGAAATGCAGGCGGTGTAGTGAGGTAGAGCCCAGAGCTCATCCAGTTCGCAAGATTGGTAGTTACATGTGCATCGTCGTGTCTAGTCAAAGTAAGTACTTCAACAAGCTGTGACTCGCGCATAAGGTTGCAGAACTTACCGGGGATCGATGAACTCCGGAGGCATGATAAGAAGTTGATTTCCGGGCAGGACAGCAAAGCCTAATCTTGCGGTGCCATCCAGCATAGGTCTTGGAGGGTAGCATACCACAGTGAATCGATATGACGCGGGGTTTGGCTGCTTCCCATGTGCTGCAGTCGGAGGATATCCTCCATGGAAGCGCATGCCGCAGAAGTTGATGACGATGAACTCCTCGAAAGCTGAAGGACAACGGTTAGCACCATAATGGAGCATTCTACTGTTACGACTTGCCGATCCCGACACCAAGATCTCCAATAATGAAGACGCCTGAATCCTCATCAGGAGCTACATCTGTGCACGTGATCATTGAGGTGTAAGCCCCGACGCTGTCGTTGTCGTCGAGGTGCTTGCCCCCGAAGCTTCCGAAGTCCTTCTTCATGCGGGGAACTATCAAGCCATATTATTAGACCAATCCGGCGCGGTATATCTGCATAATCACGCACGTGCAAGAGCATCTGCGGTCTGGGCAGCCGCAAAGTTTGCCTGCAACGCTGGATGTGCGTAGTTGCCTTCAAATCCCACAGCAGGGAGATTTGTGACATCGGCCTGGCGTTTGAGAGCTATGCCGATCTCTTCTGGGGCCAACTCCAGAGCTGCCATGGCGATTCGTGTAGCAGACTAGAGACGTATATGAGCAAATGTTGCGGGTGTGCGAGGGCTATATTACTTCAACTATCTCTTCGCGAGCGAGGACATGCTCGTCAGGTTCCTCACCCATGCCAATCTTGGTAGATGCCGCTGGTGTGGCGAGGTTACGCGGAAACTGATAAGACTGTACTAGAGAAAAACACCGGGGCGCATTTCCAACATGCATCGCGCGGTCGGATCGTTCGTGCTTGACACCTCCACGATAGATGCCGTCCTTGCCCTTCTGGGCTCGGTTCGCCGTGCGTTCTTCAGCAGGGCCGAGACCAAGGTCGCGTGCCTTCTTCATCCGTTCAACGAGGTCCTTGCTGATTGCGCCTCTAAAGCAATCGTAAGTATCTAAACTATGAGAAGTACAAAGCGCATATTACTTTGCAGGAAGCCAGAGCTGGAGTACGTCGTTCTCCTCTGTAGGCTTGGCGATGTCACGACAGAAAACATAGTCGCCGCGCCTGATAAAAAAGAACCCTAAAGACCGGTGGGTGAGCATCAGGTCAGACGAGTAGTCAAAACACAGACCAGCTTGGCGTATTCCGTCCTGCGTGCCTTCGGGAAACTGCATGCCGGACAGAAATCCATGCTGTTTGGCCATGGCCTCGGGAGAGTTATCTTGAAGATAGATAAAGATACGCTTCGCGCGGAACTTTTTCTTCACCTGGACGTGCGATTTGACAAGGTACAGACGTGGAAGACGAGGATCACGGTTGGGAATGTCCATAAGGGTCCCGTCTGGTCGGTCGACACCTGCTAAACGGTCAGTCTTTGAATACCGCAACGAGCGGTCATAGCCTACCAGGAAATTGGTCATCCTTCGGTGCTTTGGATGCTTTGGACTTTCCCTTCTGGTTCTTGGCAGCTTGCGCCCGGGATATCATGGCTAGCTAGAACGAACATAATCAGCGCCGCGATTAAGAAGAGGGGGCTTGATGAAGATATTTAAGATCAATGTACAGAGCGCGCGTCCTTTGGCTAGTAGTGTCGGCTCTAGGATGTGGCCAAAGGGAGGTCTATAAGCATAGTGCAGGCCACGTATGCACGAACAGAACCGCTGGTGGAAGCCCGGTCCACAGCGAGGTGTGCCAGTATGAGTGCATGACCGACAGCAGCACCAACATCCGCGGAACAGCATCTGTAGCGATCTTCTTGCAGGCAGGACGTCGACAGATCATGATGCTGCATCAAGACTTACGGGACATCCTATGTTTTCATGGCATCTCTGTCGGCAAATACAGCAGAACCAGCTCATTTTGCTTGAGCTTCGTGCATGCACTACCATGATGCGAACGAAGGCCACGGCATCCACGTCAGTGTCCGCAGCACTGTCGTCGATGTCATGGGCAACAGCGCCAGATGGCAGCGCTGACTTTTGCGAACACAACCGAGGCAGAAAAGTAGGCATGTGGGTTGGCGAGTACTTGGACGCTGATTAACATGTGCTCTGGGGTCGAAGGGGGCTCAATCGCCCACCGACAGTGGTCTGCTGAGTCGGGGCACGAGCAGGGACCCCGAAGGCAGGCAGGCGAGCAGGGAGGATGCCAGAAAGAACGAGGGAAAAAGCAATATCAAATGCTCACCTGCGTGGTCGAACAGCGTGGAGGTAGGTTGTTCAAGAACTCGACTCTACAAAGCGTGGAACGCGAGGTACAGCGAGTTCAAGAAATTTTGCCGGAAAGGGGTTGCAGCAGAAAGTCTGTCAAAGCGAAGGAAGAAGCAATATTAGCAGGACGGGACTGTAGCATGAGGAGTCAAATGCATCACACACCTAGACCTGGCAACGAGGGATGGAGCGTGCAGAGTAGGAGTTGGGATCTCAAGGGCAGCTGAGGTCAAGGATGGTAGAAAGGAAGGAGTAGACTGCGAGGAGCCGGCGTCTGATCTCCCTCGGACAAACCCGACTGTGATGCTTGAGGACATCCCTGCTCGGGGGCGGGGGCAGGTTCAGGCTTGGGGGATCGGCCGAAAAGCTTAGGCCGGCTGATATCAGAGTCGTTCCCGGGCCGCATCAATGTTTCACATGGTAGGGGCATCACTTGACAAGGACCAGATAACAAACCGACCTTTCCCTATGATGAATGTGCCCTCGAAGGCTGTAGTACGAATTGAGACTCAGGTAGAATGGGATCAGGATCCTACCGGTATGCTTACAGGCAAGCCATGACTGGGCGGTCTACATATTCTGGCGCGACAGTAACAAATCTTATGATCAGAAAGGTTGACGGTCAAAGCCCCAGATATGCATGAAGACAATATTGTTTGAGGGAATCCTCATTTTCCATATCGGCATATGCAACCGGCTTTGCATTTAGAACAGCAGGTTAGCTCGACTACTTACTAGCAGGTAATTACAAACACCTAGAGGCTGAGCAGTGAGCGTATGGACTTACGGGTGGCTCACGAATGATTCTGGGCGTGTGTTCCTACTGTACTTGGTATCACATTCAACAGCAAAATGAGCTTAGTAGTCAGTAGTCGACACTAAATAACGCACCTGGCGATATAGGACTAGAAGCAGTACGTGACCGGATGAACCTCTTGAAGCGCTCTAACTTGAGCAGTCCGAGATTATTACTGTGTTTGTTGACGTAGTTACAGACAGCGTTGCAGTCGTAAATCTATAAGATCCAGCAGGTGTCGACTGTACACGCTAGACATCGTGGAACAATGTCTAGGCAGAGTAGCAGGAGAATGTGGAGGCAAGAAGTAAAAGATGTCGTAGTCATTGACCAGAACATCTACACCGGCGTCTCAGCACAGCCACCACGTGGGAGGATGCATCTACACGTGATCGTTGCCCATATCGGGGGTGCTTCGACCTTTGGTCTGCCTCTTCACTCTTCTCCCTCTACCACCACGACCTCCACACTCCGAGCTGTCCACCACGTTCCACGAGGTGTTGAGAGACTCATCGCCAGCTCTTCGACTACTCTATACGATACTACAAATCGCTGAAAAGTGTTGAACGTAAGTAGTACAATCTTTAACTCAATACCACCTGCAGAGACTGATCGTCTCAACCAGTTGCTGAGGAACTAGTCGTTTCGTGAGCTCTGGCTAGACGTAAGTCTTCTTGGTCTGGCTGGTACATTGATCATGGCGTCTGCTAGATAGGTAGGTCATTTCGCTAACACGACTGCGCAGGGCACTTCCTGGTCAGGACCCTGGAAGGTGGCGAAGTTTGTTCGCTGCCCTGCGCGCACCACATTGTAAGCTTAAACTCATATGAATGTGTAGGATAGCCAAGTATAGAAGTCAACCGCGCATTTTTTACCTCTAATACAGTTGCATTCGAACGTATCCTGCAGGTGTCGCCTGTCCTTCTCGGTTGCAGTTCGCTCTCCATAATGTAAGTTCAGCGAGATTTCAAGAGTGCACAGTGCAGACGACATTGAACCCATGGCTTGTAGTCCAGCTTCACACCCGCCTGAGTGGTACATCTGTAATGTCCGACGAAACTTGGCACGTCTAGGACCACTTTGTAATACAATTTCTTACTTACTACTAATGTTCAGGCGAGACCGGGTGTACACTTTCAGTGATGCCGACAACCTGCTGTACACTGTTACAAACGTCCCAGATCTCATCAAGATTCCGCCCGGTACCGACCCGAACCCTATTGAGAACAAGACCTTTCGAGAACTCCTTACTCCAAGCTTCGCAATCGCACAGGCGCCTGAAATAGCCTATATCTTCAGATCGCCTCCTATTCAAGATCCCCTACTTAGCCGGCTGTGTCTTGAAGTGGCCAACTTGCACCCCATTCATTACACCGACAACAACACTTGGGGGTTATCGCTCGACTTACGGAAATCCTGGAGCCGTCTCGAGAAGGCCCTGGGTTTTGCTATTGATCGCTTGCTGATGCTGCGAAACTCGCCAGCTGCAAGCAGTGCAAATCAAGGCGAGAGCTGGCCGGACCCTTCGGCGTGCGGATATCTGCGTTTGTACCCGACCTCGTACAAAGCAAGGGTCGCGATCAGGAAGTCGCGAGATGCGATGATCATTTTGGCGGCACGCTGCTCCCTCGCTTTGGCGGTATGGGACACTTCTCAGAATCCTGAATGTGTACCGACTTGGGTGCCGTTTCTGGAGAAAGAAGGGCTACCGTCATACTGGATCGACGCTCTGAACGCGTCAGTTATTTCAAGATTCTCGCACATGCTACGAGTTGGAGCGATTATCGATCCAGTTCTTTGCCAATGGCTCCCGCACGTCCCAGTCATGCGGCAAGCGAAGGTTCCAATCATCTTACGATGGACCAACCGAGCCTCTATCGAACCTCTCTGCACGCAATATCCATTCCTCCGCCAATTTGCCCCGTCGTCTGCTCAAGATGCTTCACTCGCTCTGGCAGCACCCCCTCGACCGCAAGCTCCTTCCGTGTACAAGCTCTACCTCGACGGCAAAGGACGTCCGCACCCTTTCGACAGGGAGCTGGAGGAGCGTCTCGCTCCAAAGCCGCATGGACCTTTCCAGCTTCCAGGCGAATCGCGCACTGCTTTTCTCGCCCGCATGCTACAGCGCGCAGAGAGCATGAAGACCCGCGAGACCCCTCCCCAGGCTGCTCGAAGAATAGACCGAGAGGAGTATGCGGCTGCCGGTAATTTGCCGAAGCCTTACACGAGGGTCTACCTCTGGATCGAGGCGTCTCATGTGTATCCGGATCTACCAGATGCTTGGAGGGCGCTGGACTATCGTGCTGAAGTCCATCACTCATGCGTCCCAGATCTGTGGCACCAGCATGGACCAGGTGTTCGCTCTTACAACGCATTATTCGACGAATGGGACCTGTGGTCAGATCAGACGACCGCAGAGCAGCTCCTCATCGCAGGTGGATTGTCTACAAATCTCATTCCCACCGACTACGACGCTGCTGGCAATCGTCATGACTCAATTTCCAACGAAGACTTCCCTCCTCCTGCGACTCTTCCTGCAACGTACAACAACCGCGATGTCTCATCCCGGTCATCCATTCGTTGTAATCCATTCCTCGATGCACAAGAGATTTTCACAGCTGAGAACGACATTCTCTACCAGCAAGTAGACGAAGCACAGTATGACATCGTGGACTTTAGCGAATGGTATCTCGAGAACCAGTACCTATCCGAACGCTATGGACTGCATCCGGCCCCCGAGCACGACTCTGTGGTCGTATCTGACTCAGTGGATTACACCGTGTTCGCTGGCCCTGCAATGTTCGACATCTTTGCCTTTGGCATAGAGCCGCAACCCTCTTTCTGCGATCGCGACAAGAAGACTTTCGCTGGGTGTGCATGGGCACTGCTGCAAGGGAAGACAGACTCGCCGGTGCTCGTCGATTGCTGGGATATGAGTCCGCAATGTCCGCACTTCCTGTTCAAGGATGATCATGCACGACGCATCGTGAAGGTCGTCAAGATCGCTGGGGAAGCTCAGTCGCAGCTGTACTCAGTGGTATACGCTCATGATCGAGAAGATGTAGGGTGGAAGCTCCTGGTCAATTCGCGGGTCCTGGTACTTCTACTACGCTGGCTTGACCGGGTGTCCACCATTGAAGATGCCGCGTTCGAGCTGTCGCAGATAGGAGCCCCCTTCTCTACTTGCAAGGTCTCCACAGATGCAGCTTTGTCCATGCGGCGGAGCTCTCCCCATTTCGGCAACAATTATTCCCTCCTGCCATCATATCGACTCGACGGATATGCACACAACTTCCTGGATTATCGTCAATACTCGCAGCAAGTGCTCGACTTCCTCCGTTCAGGGCCTTGTGCGAGGGCAGCTATGCTACATGGAGGGTTGATCTGGCGTCTGGTCGTGGAGTTTAGCAGCCTGAGCGATGGAATCGTGGAGCTGATACGGTGGTATGTTTGTCACGGCCCTACCGACGACAGCAAGCACAACAGCGTCATTGCACGAACGGGCGGGCTGTTGCTAGTGGACGACAGCCTATCTGAGAAAGAGCAGGCAATGCTATGTGGGGTCACAAGGGTATACACCAGTGAGTGCAGGCCAAAACGTGCACGTTCCTTTTTTCTGACCATGCTCTCTGCATAGCCCAACGAAATCAGACAGAAGAGCGCTCCTGGTGGCCGAAACCATCGCTGTGGCGCACGTCGGGCATGTTCACGGGGATCTGGAACCCAAGAAATGAGCAATGGTTTCAGAAGAGGTTGAAGGAGATAAAGATGGGGACCGCTATGCCTCTGAGGACCCGAGATTGGCGGACTGCGCTTGGAATGTATCGACACTGTAACAAGCTCGCTAAGACAACTGACACCTGGACTAGTCAAGTTATCGATCGTTATGTTGTTTGAGTATCCCTCAATGCTGTAGCTATGCTCTGTGACGTACCACGTTTGTGCAATGTATAATTCTAGATCGCAGCAGTCAAGGTTTACTCTACGCTGGTCGCACAGGTAACGTTCAAATAAGCAATGCAGATCAACGATATTGACTAGCCTACGCTATCCCTGTACCCGCAGCAGCAGAAATCTATGTTCTAGACATCTATTATCACCGCGCTCGTTCTTTACCCTTGCCCTTTCCATCTGATCCAGATGATTGCCCGTTCAGCCGTTCTAGGACAAGCTCTGTGAGGGTCTGGAAGGCGGTCCTGAGGTTATTGTACCCTTCGACACCGTCCTCTCTGGCTGCCTGCACCTCTCGACGTAGTTCATTGACCGTGTCGTTTAAGATGGAGACATCGAGCTGCGATGACGAGCCAGCAGCAGGCTGCGAAGGAACACCAGCTGCAGGCCTTAATGACGGACCAGCTACTGGGTGCTGGGAAGGGAGTTCCATGGAGCCAGACTCTTGGCCGCTGAACACGTCGGTGTGTCCGTTACAGGGATGCGACTCGTGGCGGACGGATGTCGAGTCGGCAGCTGGTGACTCAGATGGAGGATGAGCGAAAGACTCGGAATCCGCTTCGAGAGGCGAAGTCTCTGTGCGAGCAGAACGGCTCGCTGGAGGCAACGTGGACTCGGTGCTCCGTCTGGAAGGGGTCACGGAGTTATGGCTGACCAGGATGCTGGTCGATTGTGATAGGCTTCTTCCAGAAATGCGATTGGATCGACGCAGGCCAGTCGTAGACGATGGGCCTGGCGTATCTCCTGTAGTGCTGATAGACCTGGGGATGTGACGAGGGGTTTCGCCTAGGCCAGCGTTGTCGCATTCTGGTAGCTGTGTGAGTAACGCTAATCGCAACGGCCTATACACACTGCTTACGGGTCATCCAGTCGCATACTGGGCGTCGTCCTTTATGACACTCTTTGCACTTCCACGTCTGTCTCCCGGTATCCTGCTGCGTGCACCGTTTGCCCTTCTCAATACAGTAGCTGCAGGGCCGAGAGCGGATTTCTTGCAGAATTTCGACGTAGTTGGGAGGGAGAGCGTGGGTTTTGAGGTTTCGTGGCAGACGGAGCTTGATCCTCCGCCAGTTCCGGACCAAAGAAATAGGCCTGTTGGGGATCGACGAGGCAGTGCTGTCGGTCTGGTAGACATGCAAGCGATTAGAAACAGAATACTCATGTTGTGTGCAAAAAGAACGTCTCACCAAGGTAGACGGACAGGGATCATCAATGTCCATGACAAGATCTACAGATGCGGACGGGCGTGGAGCTACACTTGTGCCTTGTGTATAGTTGTTGGCTTCTGGAGGATGATGCTCGCGTTGGTTGGCATCAGCAATTGGATCGTCACACTCACCGTGCTCGTCGACGTTAGAAGAAACCAGATTGCCTTCCTGACTTGCACTTGAGGCGGCTTCCTGGTCGTTGTTCTCGGCGGTGTTGCCATGCTCTACATTGTCGTGGTCCGGGTTGTCCTCGTTCGCATTGTCCTCTGCATCGTCGGGATTATCCATGTCATCCTCCTCTGCGCTGCTCGTGGCGTTATCTTCAATTGGCAGTCCGGCATCCTCTTCTACCTCCTCCTTCTTCAAGCGTAACTTGCGGAGCTGGGATCGATGCGTATCCCAAGAGTTGGACAGTTCTTCGTCCTTAGGCTTCATTTTCAGAGAGAGGGAGATACGGCGAGACAGAGAAAGAGAGCGATAACAATTTCCGTCTGTGCTATTTGTCAAGAGGACGTGATAGTCAGCAGCCTAATATAGTAACGATCGGCTTGGCTATAGGCGCTATCTTTCCATCAGCAGCACAGTCCCGGTACACTGCCTCCTCGAACTGGCCTGCTACATAGCACAGAACATCCTTGCGATGTCTGTGTCCACCATGCCACTCTCATGAGCAGCTAGACTGTGATCACCAGACGTAGTACAGCTCTTATAACCTTATCGAACTTGAAAGACATTACCTGGGTCGCCGTGCTGCGTTCCTGTACGTGTAGGAGCCGATACAAATGTTTTAGAAGTGCCACAAGCTCATGTCGTTGAGCTAGTGACCTTACCTTATACTAATTCAACGCTCAATGTGCTTGAAATCACACGTCAAGGACAATAGGATAGCGTAGAGTCACAAAGGTTTGATTGTATCAATACGCTACGGTACAGACATGAAGAGATTAGAACACTTACCTGTGGACTTACCTCCTCGGACGATTTGTCCTTCACTTACCTCTCCAGCGGTTGTGGTCATGCACGGTACCAAGGAAGTGGCGGCAGCAAGTCGGTGGGAGGGTCTCGAGTATAATTGCAAGATCGATTAGCGAGTAAGGCGGTTGGAGGCAGCAAACAGGGTCGATGTAGCAGGCCGTCACAGTGTTGAGATCGCGGAGTACGGTCGGATAAAGCTCTACCAACCTCGTGGAACGAGATGGACAGCGTCGACAAGAGATCCAGAGGTGAGGAGGAGAAGAGCGATGGTGGTTGTGGAGAAAGAGCAGACGCGGAAGATGTGGCAAAGGTAGGCTGGCTGGTGGCGGTGCAGGCGCTTAGATTTTTCCCGCGCGAGCCACGCCAACCCTAGCCTAGGGTTCTGACATTAGTGCTGCTACTTATCCGCTCCTTACCAGTGCTTATGTAATCACTTACTCCTTACTTTCGGGGCTTGAAAATAGTTCCCACGGGGTCAAGTTTGCGTTGCAAATCTGGCAGAAAGCGTCGTCCATAAAGGACGATCTCTTCGTTAACACTCATCAATCGTAATTCGAACCGTCCTCGGTTTGCGCGTATATAAACTCCCTCGTTCCATCCTCGGTTTTCATCCTTCGCAATGTCTGCCTTCATCTTCCTCAACGTCCCCATCCTCACGGAGACTGTCCGTCAGCTTGAAGTCGCGATCTCTGAGTTCGAGGCTCTTGCTGCCGCTCGTACTGAAGAGGACGTTGGAATCATCTACGATTCTTACGACCATATCGCTGAACTGGTGGTACGTCGTCCTCCTTCCGCGTGTAGGCCCTCGTCTTCGTGGCTGACTGTCTTCATGGCAGGACACTTTGATCACCTTGGGGGACGATGGCGAGGTTGCCGCGGACTTCGTGAAACGGACCGAGAATACGATCACCGAGGGCTGGCCTGCCTTGGCTGACCGTCAGCTCTTCCTTTTCCAAGAGCTTGTCGCCCGGTCCCGTCGGTGCGCTCGTCGGGCCGACCTCGATGCTCGTCGCATTGCCTGTCAGCAGCGGCTCCGGAAGCAACTCTGCGCGCGCCGCGTCCTCAATCGCGCCGGAGGATCCTTGATCACGGAGTCTATTCTGGTTGATGCCCGGATCCGGAAGGTCGAAAAGGAAATGGAGGAGATAGATCAGGAGTTTGCCAGCCTCCGAGAGGACATCCACTTTTGAGTAGCCGCGTGTCGTATAAAGCCGCTGTAACTGCCTTCGAAGTTCATCAACTTCCATTTTTCATGTCGTCGACCGTCCTCCCGCGTACGCTCGCCCTCCAAGTCAGCTCGCACCGCGAGTTGGCCCTTGAACTCCTCTCCCCGCTTCGTGCGCACATTGTTGAGCAAATCGAGTTCTTCGAGACGGTATCCGTCGACCACGGCTGTCCCCGCGTTGTGTATGAACACGTGCTTTCCCGTTTAGGACAACTTTTGGTGAGCTTCTCGGCCTGATGCTTCTCGCGCTTGATTGACACCTTCCCAGTATGGTTGGAGCATGCTTCATGACGGCCTTCTCGTCGGCGTTTCCGACCTACTTGCCCGCGTGTCCATCGCCATCGACCAGTGTTTCTACTCCAACGGCCTTGAGGCGTTCCTTGTCGACCTGGTCCAGACGCACCGCCTGCCGTACCGCCTCCACTTCCTGGACTCAGTGCATGCCACTCTGCAACACGAACTTCAACTCTTGGAGGTCATGCGCGACCTGGCGCGCGACGACCGGTACCGCGTTCATTTTTCGGAAGTACTCGCGCGTCTGGAATTGGTCGCCGCTGAACTGCGCGGGGTGCGTATTGAGCAGTCCGCCCTCCACGCGGCCATCAAGAAGCTGGAAAGGTCGCCGTCCTCTCTGTCAGACGAGGATGAAGTCTTCGGTTCTATTCCTTTGATGTGCGACTGATTGGGGCCGCCCTCGATCGCCGTCGCGCGGAGAGCGCTTAGATTACCGCATTTGGACGTTGTACTTCACGGTTCCCTTCACGTTCTTCTGACTGTCGCCCTTAATAAACGTTTTGGCCTTCTGGTTGTCCGCCTTCGTGCATTCTCCTCTCGTCTTCTCATCCATCGCCCACCATGTCCGCTTCCAACCGTCGCTCGTCTTCCAACGTCGCCGCCACTCGCTCGTCTTCCGATGCTCCTCGGCGACCGATCCCCAAGGAGCTGTTCAAGTGGCTCCCGTTGCAATTCACGCGTGAATCCGATCGACTTGGCTGTGAGGAGCCCGTTCCTACTACGCCTGACGAGCTTCGCGATCAGGACGCCGCTCCGCTGACGATCAGCGACTTCCGGGCGATCTTGGAAGAGTACACCGACGACCAGCTCGCTACGTTCTCATATGGCACGTTCAAGGCCATGTTTGATCGTATCGTCATGGCTCTGGTACGCCGTCCCGGCCTTCCAAGTCTTGTCTCGCTGACACATTCCTTTTTTCGCAGCACCGTCTCGTCCCGGAGTGGAATTGGTACCTGGATCCCCTGCTCCTCGCCGCGCTCCCGACGTTCGAGTTTTACGCGCCGCCCTCCCTGGTCTCGGAGTTCTTTCGCTCGTACGCGCTGGCTTCTCGCCGGTTGCGGTTGTTCGCGGTTTCGAGCACCGTCACGGAGTCCCCGCTGGAGATCGACATCGCCTTCCAGGCTCACCGCCTTCGGCTGGGCTTCTTCGAGCGTAAGTACTCACGTTCTTCGCCCTCACTCTTGCTTGACTAAGACCGCTTCTTCCTTGCAGTGAATTGGTACCACGAGATCATCCAGCCGCGCTGGATGGAGGTCGCCGATTACCCGCCCGACATGCGCGCCTCTCGTGAAACCATCGACACTCGCGTCGACCAGTTCTTGCCTTTGCTGTCCGGCATGCGTTACGTCCCGGTCCTCGACAAGAAGCGTCTCACGAGGATTCTCGTCACACGCCCCACTTCCTCGTCAACCGCGCCTTCGTCTGACCCCGATGCCCTTCCTGGCGACGCCTTCCTGGCTGCGATGGTCACTGGTGTCGAGTACGTTCCCGAAGAGGAAGCTTCTGACGACGAGCCTCTGGCCGACGCTGCCCAGCGCGACTCTCCTCGTCGTTTCCGCACACGCTCCCCCCTCTCGCCTGACCAACCTCCTCCTCCTCCGCTGTCTCAGCTGCCGCTGAAGAGGAAGAAGACGCCCCTCTTCTTCAGCACCGATGAGAGCGAGCCGCCCAAGAAGCCCGTCGACAAGGGAAAGCGTAAGGCGGTTTCTCCTCCCGCGGACGATTCCGACCGCGATGCTGAGGGCGAGGTGGACGATGAAGGCGAAGAAGAAGTCGACCAACTCGAGGAGGAGGAGCCTCCTAAGAAGAAGTCCCGCACCTCGCCCCGCAAACGTCCGCCTCCCGTCGTCGAGTTGTCGCCTAGGGTCAAGAAGCGCGACAAAAAGCCTCCTTCCACTCGCCAAGGTTCCGTGGAGTTGTCCAGCGCCGTGCAGATCGAGGGCGACTGCGACGAGTGCCGTCGCGCCGGGGTCACCTGCAGACGTCCGGACCCTTCCGCGTTCCGCTGCAACTTCTGCAAGAAGAAGGGGAAAAGCTTCTCTTGCGCGTACGACCACCTGAGTGTCCAGGGGACGGTCAAAGGTCAGTACCTTCCCCCTTCTTCTCTTGGTCTTCTTGCTGACTTCTTGTATTCTTTCTAGTGCACGCCCGCATCGGCGCGATGTACAACGGCGTTGGGTTTTCCTTCCGGGAACCTTCGCAGCTGCCGCCCGCCGACCGTCTTCTCGCCGTCGACTTCGTCCGCCAGTTCGAGAGGAACTCGCACAAATTCCTCTCCGTCGACAAGGCCGCGCTCCAGGAGCGTCTTCGTCCGAAGACCATCCGGAAGGACACCCCCGTCTACCCGTACCCGGAGGGTCCTACGCGTTATCCTTCGCTCGACGAGAAGGGCCGCCTGCTCGAGGACTATGGCAACAGCAAGGCCGAACCCGACGACTCTACGCCGCCTCCTCGTTCGTCTCGCGCTTCTGGCAGCGTCAAGAAGGAGAAGCCGAGCCCCTCCAAGTCGACTTCCCAACCGGCGACGCCCCTCAAGATCTCGATCAAGTCCTCATCTTCCAAGCGCAGGTCGCCGGAGCCGGTCAGCTTCTCGCCGGAGGTCGTCGCGAAGGTCACCCATCTTCGCTCGCAGGTCAGCCTCGCACGCGCGCGCATCGTCGAGGACTTGGTGTCCATTCGGCAGCTTTCCCGCCGCGAGACTCGACAGACCCAGCTCGATTTTGGCGTGAAGATCGAAGGGTGCGACGACGTGCGGTCCTTCAAGGACTTGGTGGCGTCCAATGGCTATCGTGAGGATCTCCTCGAGCTTCTTCGCAATGCCGAGTAGGGACTTCTTCGACGCGCGCGCGTCCACGGACTTCTTGTTATTAGCTTTTCTTGTCATCTCCTGCTTGGTCGTCGTCTCGTCCTGTCGTCGCGCGGCTCGCGCTGTCTTGTTTTCTGTTTTTCGCATATATCTCCTCTGCTCGTCTCTGTCTCCCGCGGACTAGTCTCTCCGTCTCCCTCCTGTCGCTCTGGGCTTTGTAATGTCTCCTTCTGGTTTTCTTTCCCGTATCCCGTCGCGCTCAGCTTCTGTTGTCCGTCTTAATCTGTACTGTATCTAGTATCCCGAATGTATCGCATCGCCTTCTGCTCTTCTTCTTGTGTGATCTCCGAGATGACCGACGCGCGAAGCGCCTCTTGAAGCGCTCTTCGGCCTGTAGAGGAATTGACTTCCGTAGTCAAGCGACTTCCTCCCCCCCACTTTTTCCATTTGACGTCCTCGTCAACGTGAGTGTCAGCCGTGTTCGTCGTCGTCTGCTAATCCTTCCTCTTCGTAGTTTTCTGTTGTGTTTTCTAATTCTTGCAGTCGGCTCTGTGGTGCGTCCAGTTCCTCAATATTGAAGTTGATTGGGTCCTCACGCGCTAGGTAGGGGATGATTCTGAAGGCCGCTATGGGTCGATCGAAGACGGTCCCATCGAGTTCTGCAATGATGTACGCGCCGCCTCTGTTGCGCGATATCACTACTAGAGGGCCTAGGTACCGTGGTCTCATCTTCCTGTTGAGCGACTTCTCAATTGCCGTGTTCCGCATCAGAACCAGCCTCCCTCGCTGGAAGTTGAAGTCTCGGATGGTTGCGCTGTGTTCCTTCTCGAATAGCTCCGCAGCTTGGACGCGTGTTCGGTAGACGGTTGACCGCAACCGCGCTATGTCCTCCGGTCTTTTCTGCAATGCCATCGCCCTGTTGGTGATCAACTCCGTTGTGGACACGAGCTTCGTCGGTATAGGCAGCAGGTACGTGGCTTCTGTGATGTCCATGGGCAGGATTGGATCCGTCCCAGTTACCGCGTAGTAGGGTGAGCACCCTAGTCTCCTGCGTACTGTGATTCGGTCCGCCCAGAGTACTGAATATACCCGCGCCACCCATTGCGTCGTATCACCTTCGCATGCTTTGAAGAGCGCGTCCCGGACGTGGAAATGAGGCCGCTCGACGATTCCGTTCGCTCGTGAGTTGTATCCTGAGATCCGTATGTGCTTGACGTGGTATTGCTTTGCCAGGTACTCCAACGCTGCAACCCATGGACTTCCGTTGTCTGACACGATCTCGGACAGCGCTCCCCATCTGCACAGCAGGTCTTGATAGATCCAGTCGCCGACCGCCTTCGCTGTTTGGACTGTACTTGCCCGCCCTTCAGCATAACTTGTGGTTGCACACCTCGCATGGAAGAAGTGCTTGTACGAGCCAGGCATGTCCATAGAGTCGACGTGAACTCGTACGAACGGCGCCGCAGGATAGGAAACTGAAGGTGGTATGTAGATCCGCGTAGTTTGTCGAATTTGACATTGGTGGCAGCTTCTCACATACCAGGCCACATCCGCCTTCATTTCTGGCCACCAGAACCGTTCGGCCACGAAGGAGATTGTCGCCTGTACGCCTCTGTGTCCTATGAAGTCGTGCATGCTCACGAACGCTTTCGCCCGTAGTTCTGGGGGTAGTACTCTCCTGTGGTTCCCATTCTTCGCTATCTTCCATAGTCGGCCATCCTTCACGAAGAATTGTCCTGCGTATTTGACGAACGCATCGAGCTCCTTCTGAACCAGCTTCGGTCTTCTCTTGGTGCACAGAAATTCGTAGACGTTCGCTATTCTGTGGTCAAACTTCTGGGCAACCTCCGTGCGCGGTACGATTGCGTAGTCAATTTCTGGAATGTCCGGTAGCTTGCCCGCCGTCCCGCTTGTCTGCTGCATGAGCGCACTGAAGCCCATCGCTTCCGTCTTGAAGTTGCTCGTTTTCCGCTTAACCTCGTGTTGTAGAGGAGCGTCTCCCAAGTGTGGAGGTGGATTTATGAGGTGTGTAAAGCCGTACATGTTGTCCACCCAGTCATCGAATTCTCCGTTGTCTGCTTCTTCTGGTTCGTCTTCAGGCTGCGCAGGTCGTCGGCTGAGACCGTCCGGTCCATGGGAGATTCCAGGTACGTGCCGCATTTCGAAGTGGAACATATTGATGCTAATGATCCACCTATTCATGACTGCATTCGGCGCGACATCCGGATTCTGGATCATGGCTTTCGTAGATGTCGCATCCATTTCTACTATTAGGTTTCGTACCCCGACCAGCCAGAAGCGGAGCGCCTTCAATGCTCGGTACAGACCATATAGCTCGAGCTTCGGTTGCGAGAATCTGGCTTCCCTTTCGTTCAAGGTAATGGATCCAAAGCGGTTGTAGTATCGTTTCCGCGGGTCTTCCGGATCCTCTTGACACAGCTGGTAGCCGACCGCGATATAAGAGGTGTCCACCGCTAGAATTACCGGGGCCTTCGACTCGTAGTTGATCGACTTCAAGGCCGGGGATTCCACTAATGCTGTCTTTAGATCCTCCATGGCCTTGTCCTGTTCCTCTCCCCATTCGAACGGTACGTCCTTCCGCGTGAGCTTGACTAATGGCGCGGCCTTCTTCCCGAAGTTCTTGATGAAGATCCTCCCAACGCCTACCGTTCCCAGGAACGACCGTACTTCGGAAACATTTTTACACGGTCCCCATTTGAGTACCGCATCCACGCAACCTCTCTCTGGAAGACGGCCTTCCGGTGTGCATCGATGTCCCACCGCTACGAAGTCGCGCGCCGCGCAGACGAACTTCTTGCCCGAGAAGGTACCTCCCGCATGTTTCATCCGCTGTACAATCCTGTTGACGTCTTGCATGTGCTCCCAGATGTACCTCCTGATGCCTGGATTCCCCTTCATACACTCGAAAGAACCATCTTCCCGTTCGTAGGAAGACTCCGGTCCAATGACAGGTACGTCGTCGATGTAGGGAATCGTCGTATCCGGAATTTCAGGCTGCAATATGTAGGTCACGTCGTCGTGGAAGATGGGTACTGAATTTGTCCATCCCATTGGTAGCGTCGTCAGTCGCATGGCTCCGAAAGGCGTTTGGAAGGTCGTGAGGTCGCGCGACTCTTCGTCCAGGATCCTCTCGTCGTATCCAACGTATAGATCCAAGGTCGTCCCGCACGCACGCCCTGCAAAGCGTTCTGCCATGTGGTCGGGTATCGGTGGTACACCGCTGTGTTGAATAGAGACTCTGTTGAGCGGCTCCAGACTATGGACGATCCTCAGACTCCCGTCCTTCTTCAGCACACAGAACCACCTGGATCGGTAAGACGCATTTGAGGGTTCGTATACGCCTGATTCTATTTTCTTCTTCATGATCTCACAGATTTGTCGGTAGGTTCCGGGTGGAATGGGGAAATTCGTTTCAATCCACGGAGTGTGAGGCACAACCGCAAACTTCACTGGTGGGAACATGTCCGTCCTGAAGTGGCCACGCTCGCTGTCTTCCCAAGCGAATCCCTGCTCCTGTTTGCACATCATGTCGTCTAGCAAAGCTAGCTCTTCTTCTGATAGGTGAGCATTGACTTTGTGGAGCTTCTCGCGTCGTTCAGCTGTGTACCGCCCAGTTGGTTCAAAAGGCTTTGGATTGAGGTCAAGCGGCTTCATCCCTTCGAGAGGGTCGCCGATTATCTCCCGTACAATTCTGTATTGCTTTGGAAGCTCCCCAATCACTGGTCGTACTTTCTTATCCACTGGCTTGTACTTCTTCTTCGATTTCACGTAGCTGCGTACGCTCTCGGGGTCCTCGGTGGCTGCTTGCCGCTCGTCGTCTTCTGGAAGTTGCTCGCCTTCCGCCTCTTGTTCTTGCTCGCTCGGCTCAGATTTCTCGCTCGCTCTTGCTGCTTCGCTGGACCTAGACCGGGTTCTGACTGCTCTTCTGCCTCTGGTTTTCGTAGCGTATACTGGGAGTGCTCGTCCTCGGAAGAGGGCTCGGTCGACTTCGCGATGTGGTTGTCGGCTCCGCATTCTATCCCCTTCCGATTCCTGGATCGGTACTTTCGAGAACATGGTTTTGATTTTCTGCTTTGTCTCGGAGTCGTCACAGGCCGATAGATATGCTGACTGAATTGTGGAATTTTCTAGGTTTTCTAAGTCCTTGTACGCCGTCGTGAAAACTTGACCCGTTCTTGCGTCATAGTCGAGGACGAGAGCGACCTCTCCCTGACTGTTCATCAGATCCTCGAAGCCCGAAAACCCTCGACTCTGAGTCCATAACTCGGAGAGTCTCCATGCGCGTAGGTCGGTAGCGTCAATTCGCGGTTCGAGTTAGGGCAAGTGACGGTAATTGACAATTGGCCATCCATAGAGTTGCTCGACCTCGCACGCATCACCGTCATGAACGGCCTTCCTAGGAGGATCTGGTAAGGCGCTGCCTTCACAACATGCATCTGGAGGTAGACCACGATCCCGCCACCTAATTCTACAGGCACGTTCTTTGCTAGACCGAGTGTCATGTCGACCGTCCCATTTGCGCTGATCATCCTCCTTCGCTTGGTAGGATCGTAGGGGATCTTCAACGCATAAGCGATTTGGTCGTTTATACCGACGATCTGGGACCCATCGTCGAGTGTACACTCTGTCGGCGTGTCCGTTCGAGCTACCCAGGTGAACAGCGACCTCAGCTTCTCCGATTCCGAGGCTACGATGGTTGACTTCCGCCGACTGCTCGCAGGATAGCCTTGTCCCGGAGCTACATACGGTGCATTGTGCGACTTTGGCTCCTCGTCCTCGTCCTCGCTGCCTTCATAGTCCAGGTCTACAAATGCAAAGGATCCAAGCGTCGGCCTTCCAGTCCCTGAGGATGAACTTCCTGCTGTCTGGAGGTTGTCTTCCAGGAAGTCTTCGTCTTCAGCGACTTCGGTCACTAGTACCTTGTTCCGAGGCCGCTCGCCTTCCCGGTTGGTCACTTCCTGCAGTTGCTCGTCTCTGACTTGCGTTCGCCTGAGAGCTGTGGCCTCATGCACTCGCTTCCTGAGTCCTGGAGAAATACTGAGTAGCTCGGCTGGTGACACTGTGATACTCTGGCTGTCTCCGAAGCTTCGGTTGAAGACTCTTTCTTCCGCGGTCGGGTCGATGATCGCTGCGGTCCTTCTGACCGGTGGTTCGTCCTTCTTCGGCAGTTCCTGGCCTCTGGGTACCACAGTCGGCGCATAGGGATGGAAGGTCTCTTCAGGCTCTTTTGCCCTCGTGTCCCAGGTAACGTGCTTCTCCTTCTCCTTTCCCTTCTCTCTCGTCGGCTGGTGAGGCGGCTGATCACGCTCGGGCGTCCCTGCCCGCGTGTCGTCCCTCCCTTTCTCCGAGTTGCGCGTAATACGTCGAGGCCGCGTCTCTAGCTCGACTCCATCAAAAACCTGCCGTCCCGAGCGAGTGTTCATGCGCTCTTTAACCATGTTTGCCTTGTGCATGAGGACTTCTAACTCCTCTTCCAAGGTACGCTCGTCTTCCTGCATCTCGAACTGATAGATGTTGCTCATGGTTCCTCGCGCTCGTTGGTTTGGGTTCTTTTCGTGCCAAGCATTGACTCTATCGCGCATACAGTTCCCTGGCAGACTACGAGGGATCACACCGCCTCCTGGTAGGATGATTTTGTCGTATACGTCCTTCCGGATGAGTCCCGCCGTCATGTCCTCTGCGACTTTCGGGCACGTCTTCAACCGACATCCCGGTAGGCCACAGTAGATGCATTCGTCGTTAGCGGGTGGATTACGTCCGTATAGGCCCCCCTGCTGCTGCTGGTACCTTCCCTGGGGAGGTTGTGGTGGTGGAGGGTATTGTTCCCCTTGTTGCGGCGGTTGCGTGGCTTGCATCCTCTGCTGGCTCACGAAGTCGCGCATGGTCGAACTCATCATGGAGATCATCTCCCGCTTGAAGGCCGATAGATCCGGCTCGGTTTTCACCGTAACCGTGGAGGCCATGGCTGGAGCCGGAGGATTGACTCGAGCGAGGTTACCGGACGTCGCAGTTGACCAACTTCCGATCCCGCCGAACGGGCCTCCGTCCGCCAGACAATAGGAAATTGCTTCATGCACTTGCGCGACCGTGTAAGCTTCTTCTTTGTGTTTTGCAGGCACCTGGTGTGCTAACCGCGCGGATACCGCCATTGTGTACTGCATAGGAACTAGCCGTAGCAAGGCTGTCGACGCGTCGCGCTCCGTTAGCTCTGGCTCGGTCTTCGCATGCAAGTACCGGTAGATGGGATAGAATTTGCCGTAGAACTTCATGTAGGTTTCGAGGCTGGATATCCCCGTACGTACGGCTTCCCCGATGACTTCATTGTATTCTCGCAGTGTCCAGGTGTACTGGGCATCCGTCCCGAGGTAGAAGGATAGAACCTCCGTCTTGAATTCTTCATACGTCTTCTGGGTGTCCGAGAACGTCGGCAGGGACTTCCATCGCTTGGCGACTCCCGCTGGTATGTAGTCAACCGCCGCCGCCTTGCAAGCTTGTTCATCAGTGATGCTATGCTTCTTCAGAAGTCGGGCAAGGTCGTCAAAGTACCGCTCGACGGTGTCCTTAGATTCCTCATCGAATTGGGGCGCACTCCTTTCCGTACGCAACGGTAGTTTCGATAGATCTGCGCTAGCCATTGAATGGATTGTGGGTGGTACTACGGGTGGTAGAGCCGTAGGTAATATTTGAGCGGCGTAGGCTAGCAGGGAAGGAAGGGGGTTCCTAGGTAGGTTGAAGGCCCCTGCGGTATGTGATAGCGTAGGTCTTGGGTTACTAATTGATTCTGAAGTCAGGAACGGATGGTCCGGAACTTCAATGTCCTCCTGCTCGTCTTCGGAAGCGTCCTCTAGTTCGGTAAGCGGAGAGTCTGCGAAAACTGCGAAGTTGTTCTCGATAACGGTAGTGAGCTGCTCTGCTCTCTCGGGGTCTTCTGCTTCGATTTCCTCTAAAGCCTGTTCGGTTTGTCGATGGAGGCGACGGATACGTTCGCTCCGCGTCGGCCGCAAACGTGGGATTCTTGAGCCGGAACCGGTGGAGACTGTTCTTGAACCCCTCGCGGTGGGCTCCAGAATGATGGGGTAACTCTGGGTCGCTGGGCGAAACACACACCCAAACGAGCACGAGATCAGCTACCTAGTAGGGTGCGAGGTGGAGGACAGGTTCCCGGTGTAGTCGCTCTTCTTCACGTAGCCCGTCGACGATAGACAAGGAAGTTGAGCAACTTCAGATGGAAGTCAAGCAACTTCCGTGGGTGAGGCTAGTCTGCAAGAGGAGGTTTGAAGATGGACGGTCTTCAATTGAGTGTCGACTAGATGATTCTTGGACTCGGACTCGATCTCTGGAGCTACTGCGCTGCTTTGCTGGGCCGCAATCCCGCTGGCTTATATACTGTACAAATCGTCACCAAATAAACTACAACTATCCTACCAATCGTCCAATCATAGGAAACCCTGCTCCTCCCACGCTCACGTCGCGATCCTCCTCTCCTGAGCCCCTACGGCGCACTCCGGTGGTTAGGTAGGTGTTTGCACCGAGCCTATCACGTCGCCGCTCGACTTGCATCCGCGGTCACGAGAGCGCTTAGTCTTGTGGCGCGTCACCACGTGATCGCGTCTGAAGTCCATCCGCTCGTCTTCATAGGCCTCGGAAGGCCGTCCCCCTCACTCCCTTGTCTTCCGGGCCTCTTCCGACGACCTTCGTACCAATTGCTGGACTCCGTGGCGGTCGCCTAGACCAGACCCTCGATCGATCGCCTCCTCTGTCCTGGCTAGAGCTCTGGCGACCTCGGTCAGCCGCCGGCAGCTCGGCATCGGCTCCTTCGACCCTTGGAATGGCATGTCTCCGTACTCGCTCCTTCGGTAGTCGCTCGCCTTCCTTGTGAAGCCGCTCGTCTTCATACTGCGTGAATTGACTGACGGGCGCGAATAGTGATGGGCTGCGTGGTGTTTCCGGGGCCTAGCTGGTCCTGAGGCTCATCATCGTTCATGAGGACATGCTCGCACCTTCCACCAAAAGACAACCCATGCGTGCTCGCCGTCCCACTCACGCGACTTGATGATGTCGAATTGAGCCTTCGCGCATTTGACCTGGCGCGCGCGCGCGGCCTGGGTGTCGCCACGCAGGTTCTCCATGACATGCAAGTGCTCCGCAAACTTGTACGGGGAAGAGACTCGATCGAGGCGCACGAAGATGGTATGGTGCTCGCGCGGTACCTCAACCGGCGAGTTCAACCCCGAAACCCATGACGCGTCTGTCCAGTCCCACATGTCGAAGAATGCTTTGTGAGTGTCCTTGAGCGCGGGATGTGCGGCGACGTCAACGAGGCCGTTGGCCGGTATCACAATGTCGAGCTCGCGCGGGGGTTGTTCATCCTGAGGGGCCGACATCAGCATCACTGCTTAAGGCCAGCCAAGTTCGCGCGTACCTTCTCCCAGAGCATCAACCAACCCGGCCTCTCTTGAGCTGCCTTCGAGATAGGCTGCTTCTTCTGTGGGAGAAAATTTATTATCACGGACATCGTGCTCGTCGCGCGAGCCTCACCTTCGCGGCGCGGGCCTTCGCACCCCGGATGTCGCCCGCCACTACCTTCTCGCGGAGCAGCTTGGCGGCCGCGTGGGCGGCGGCCGCTTGCTTGCGGGCCCTCGCGTTGGCCGCCCCGACCTTCCCCTCTTGGTTGAGCTGGCTTTGGAGGAACTTCCCCGCGCGCTGGGAGTTCTTCACGGCGGCGCGTTCTGCTTTGTCGAGGTTCCGTGCGAGCCGGGCATCGGCCTGCACCTGCTGCTGCGTAGCCACGGTGCTCGCCTCCCGAAAGACAATGGAGTCGATGAGCTCCTTGTCCGCGCCGACTGGTCCGGTCTGAAGAGGGAAGTGCCGGTGGCCGCATCCCTTGACACCCAGCTCTGCATTGTTTCCACACTGTGTCCTTCCGTTAGAAGACGGGAATACATGTCGATAAGCTAGGAAAACTTACAATCATACACCAACGTCCGGCGATGGCGTCCGCGTAGCAGACCTGAAGCAACAGGAGACTGTCGGGGTTCTTGCACGCCGGGCAGAGGGCAGGAAATGTCGGCATGCGCTCAGCCGCCCCCAAGTGGCAGGCGGCCCGGCGTTCTTTGGAGTATTTCCCCGCCGCATCCAGGCGGACGGGGAGCACTACGTGGCGATGTTGAAGGAGCGTGGACTGGAGAGGCATGGTGGTGGTCAAGAACGGTCGAGGTCAACGAGAGTTGGGAGGATGATGTCGGGGGCAAGAGTGTGCGAACGTCAATGTCAAAGGAAGGTTATATAAAAATGTCGACCGGTTTCATGGGGTCCGAGGAGTCTGTCAAGCGACCCAATGACGGTGAGTCTAGCCTCCTGAGCGACGGAGAGTATATTGGCCATTCCTAATGCTTACCCTCTTTCGGCCGCATCTAGGGCTTGATATCGTCGCGCCGTCGCAAGGTGGATCGGGAGTGATGAACGGTTCGGTTGATGTGATACGATCTAGGGTCCTCGAACGCGCGCAAGGGCATTGTAATTACTCAGCGCGAAGGCGACGCGATGGAGGCGCATCGTGCTCCTCATCGGACGACTCCTCCGGGTACCCGCGCTTCACTCCTGCCCGGACTAACGACCGGCCGCGATCTACGTCGTCTACTCTATAGTCCCCCGGTGATCCTGCGACCTCGTCTGCCCGAGCTGAAACAGCCTCCCCCTCGTCGTCCGCCATCGGATCGAGTAGCTGATCAGGGTGAGGGTCCCACTCGATCGCCTCTGCTCGAGCGCGATAATCGTTGCCGCTGGTAGACAGCACATGGAGTCCTCCGTCCACGGCTTTGACAAGTTCCATGGCGGTCTATGACGTGTCAGTCGGGCACGAATAACACCCTCAGTAGACCCTGGTATTCACCTGCACGTCGGCGAGAAACATCTCCTCACCGAAATCTTCTTTGGGCTGGAACAGCTTCCCGAACTCGGTGAACTCCCGCCCAAACCCGACGGTGATTGACACCTCGGTGAATTTGATAAGGATCGTGTCGTATTCGTCTTCGTTCCAGAAGGACGTCCAGGTGCTCTGAAGGTGCCATTCTTGCTCTTCGGGGTAGTAGAGGTCGACGTTGCAGCGTTCTTCCAAATCGCCCTCGAGGGGCCAGAAGTCGTCGAGGCGAATCGAGTGGTCATGGGCGACATTGATGATATGGATGACAGGAGGAACGCCGTTCTGGGACCGTCTGAGAAGCGCACAACATACGTCAGAACGAGGGGCTTACCTGCCGCCAGAGTACCACACGAATTGGCCTCACGTTGAAGTCAACCCGATTGTCGCTCTCGGGGATGTTGTCAGGGATGGGTGGCCACCCAAGCTCGCGATACATCTTCTCCAACTCGTACCCGAACAGCGGGCAGTCTTCGACACCGACAATGCGCATCAGTACCGTCGCGCTCCGGTCAAAGACCAACCGCGCTCGGTCCAGTCTAGCGACATGCCACATGGCCCCCCGGATATCGTAGACCTCCAGGGCCGTAAAGGGGATATCGTCGCAGGCGTCCAGTAGCCACTCGATTTCAGAGAGGCGGACGCTGCGCCCGGGGGTGAAGGGAACCATCCGCCAGAGCGGAAGGTCCCCGTCCTGCGAGTGTGTTAGTTAGCCCGAACGGTTTCAGCCTCGTCCACTCACTTCTTTCCAGAATGCGAAGCGGGCTTGCATGGCGGACGAGCAATTGAGGATGACGGAGAATCTGGGGGACTTGATGCGCAGACCCGGTGGTATATGTTTTGAAGCACGCTGGAATGCCCACGTGATCAGTGGCAGAAGGGCCCCAACTACCTACACTCCGACTCGCGTAGCTGGGGAGATAAATATTTATGAGATCAGAACAACCGTCGCGCGCAGCACGTTTCAAACATCACAACTACAGCCGATGTACTCTAAACCCGTTTACGCCCCGCGCGGGCGAGGCACGGCCGACGCGCCGGGGCGCGTCCCCTTCCTGCCCTTCTGGGCCTGTTCCCTAATAGGACGTGAGTAGCGCGAATGTGATCAGAATTACAGACGTACTCCCGGAATTGAAGCATCTTCTCGGTCGGCTTGCGTGACCGCGCGGGGAGGGACAACGGCTCCGCGCCGTTCGCGTCGGGCATGGTGACTCCCGCAGTAGCAGGGGCGCGCGGACCGCGTTTGGTGGAGGGCCCACTCTCGTTAGTCGAAATGTTGGCCGCGGCTGCGGTCCTCTTCCCAACGGGGACGCGAGACTCAGTGGGTTCCTGCGAGGCGGGCGGCGCAGTCGCCCAGTCGGCCCCGACGCTAGAGGAAGACGGGTCCGGGGCGCGCTCCTCGACGCCGTCGCCGGCCTGGGGAGGCGCAGGAGCTCCGCCTTGTTCGAACACGCCGCCAGACTCCTGTGCATCTCCAGAGGGCAGAACCTCCGCGCGATGGGCCATCGTTTCAACAGGCGCGAGGTCGGCGGCGGCACCGTCAGCTTCCAAGTCTGGGACTTCGTCATCGCTGTCGAAGCCTTCATCCACGTGGGCGTATGAAGTAACTGCCAATGTGGAAGTGGGGAGGGGTGAGTGCTAAGGATTGAGAGACGGTGAGGGATGTTGAAGAGACATACCGCGAGCGAGCTGCTCGTCCATCACGAGGAAGCGTTCCCCAACACTCTGCGAGATATCTGGCCGGACGTGCCCTCCGCTCCCTCCGCCTTCGGTGGCTGCCGTGTGAACTTCAATCGGGAAGTCTTCACCATTGGCAATGTGCGAAGGTAAATCGGGGGCTGAGGTGTCTACAGCGGGGGCTGAAGTGGTGACGGGCTCGTTGTCAGAGGGGCCGTGCAACACTAGGTTGTCTTCATAAGTCTCGTATGGAGCCCACGAGAGTTATGTTCTCACTGTTGTTGATCGCTCCAGACAGCGATTCCAAGATCTGCGTGCGAGATCCGGTAGGCTTGACTCGGTTGGAAAGCATGTCGCCAATGAGACGGAGCCAAACGCTGCTTTCTTGATCCTGTTGAGCGACGGTAGGACCTGCCAGTATGGCTATCAGCAAAGGGATCACATCGTAGATGATCAAGATGCAAACTAGTGCGACACTGCTCGAGCCAGTGGGCGAGCAAACTTTCGAGAGCGGCGTATGGCATGTCGTTCAAGTCTAGAAGGGTGGTAGCAAAGTTCCGTCCCTTGCGGTTTTGCCCAACGGAGTAGCTGTCAAGGGTGTCAGTCAAGGGAGTTACGCACAGAAAGCTCAGCACTCATACATGAAGGTTCGAGTCTGTCCATCTTCGTCAGGGCCTCCCACCATGATCGAACCGCCCCAGTTGCAATGCTTGTGAAGGGTGTCCATCACCTTGGTGAGCCACTCCGCCGTGTCGGCCGCCGCGCTGGATGCACAATGAGATAAAGTATGCAAGGTTGGAATATAACACTTACACGCGATTGTAATTATCCGGCGAAGGGTCTAAGTCATCTTCGTCCCCCTCGTCAGCGCTAGGAGATGTCGAAGTGCCGCGAGTTGAAGACGTTTCCGAATACGTTTCACCGCGATTGATCGCACGCGCGCGTTCGTCAAAGGGCGCCCTCTCCTGCTCAGACATGGTCTCCCAAACTGCGTGGGCCTGGCGGCGGTGAGCGCCGATGTCAAACCTTCCTTCACAAGATTCACGTTCACCGCTGTTGCTCGTCTGGCCCCGACGTTGAAAAATATCGAAACCGCTGAGCGCGCGCGAGCGACGTGAAGACGGAGGTGGCGGCATGGGTGGCATGGGTGATGTGTCGAGCGCATTCTTCTTCTCGTTTTTCCACTCCGAGATGCGCGCCGCGATGATCTGACAGGATGCTTAAGAAGAGGGCGTGAAATATCATTGACCGACGTACCTTGGGCATGCGTGTGCTGATGCGTGTCTCCCACTCCTCCTGAGTCTCTGGCGGGATCTGAGAGACCTTTGTCTTGTTTTTGGCGTTCCTGCGGCGCTTGTTGTACTGGGCGTCGGTCTCACCCGGAAAGGGTGAAGTGTACTTGCGGTTGAGAGCCTCGAGGATCTGAGCGGTGGCGGCCCTTACCCCTGCTTCACCATGTTGGCGGAGCAAAGCCTGAATAGTGGGGGAATCGAACTGCTCCCGGATGAACTTGATCTCGTAGTCGGTAGTGACCCACTTCTGTCGCATGGCGGGAGCGGGGAGCGAGAGCTGAAACTAAGGGGGAGAGAAGGTGAGTAGAACACAAGGACAGGAGGTATACTCTCGTGCGGGCGTTACTGAGCTTGAGCCGCAGATGTTGGAGACACGCTCGGCACACTGCTACAATTTCGTGCTCGTCAGTTGTCCTCACACGGATAAGTCTAACACTGGCGCTCACCATGAAATGAACGTGCAGAATCTGTAAAAATACAATTTCACGAGAACTATAGAGATACATGTCCAGATCGCAACACAGGAAACATTATCGGGGGCGTCGGCAATCGCGCAAACGTCTTCACGAAGGTCCGAACGTAGAAGTCAATCGCCCGCCCTTGGATGTCCGCAAACTCCGAGTCGGCCCATTCCCTGCTCGCCGCGTCCGCGAGGTCATCCGTGCATCCGGGCCACACCTTCATGATATTCAGGAAAGCGCGAAGCGTTGCCTTGGAGAGGAGGTCTGCAGGATCAGAATTCCACCGATACTTGCGATCTTCATCTTCAACTCGTGGTACCACACTAGTCACTGACGCGGGTTCGCCCCAAATGGCTGTGACGGCGGCCTCCCGTTGCCATCGGTGAACCTCCCACCACGAGGGTCGCACCACCAATTGAGTGTCGAGTGCGATAATCTCCGCCCTGAAATTCACCTCGTGACACTCCCAAAGGATGCGGAGGCGGAGGTTGTCGTCGGCACAAGCGCAAGCGTAGTCCACCGCCAGATCGTCATAATGTGCCACCATCATCGCGTCGTACGATGGAATCTGAGCTACGCGCAACAACAAGCGGTTGACGTCGTTCTGGCCTTCCTGCCGCCGTTTCGCCCGCCGAACCTCGCCCGCCGATCCCTTCTGCGCTACTGGGTGGGTCTTTTGCCGGTAGTCGCCCCACAACGCGGCGCGCCACTCCGTGATGGACAAAGGGGAGTTGGATAGAGATGGGTCGAACATGCGAGCGCGGAAGAAAGCACGAACGCGCGCAAAGTTGTGCACGTAGCGGTTCGCCTTGTCGTCAAAGCGCGCGAAAGCTGCACGCGTCGGACTGAGCCGCTGGAGGGCACCGGTGTTGGCAACAGCGTCGAAGAGGAAAGGGGGAGGATAAAAGTAAAGGGCGGGAGTGGTGAGAGGCACGGGGGAGGCAGCCTGAAGGGGCTTGTGCCATGGCGATGGCACAGCGTAGAACGGAGACTCCATGAAAATTTTGGCGGGTTGAGGCGCAGGCTCCTTCCGGATGCGCGACGACCCAATCGCCACTACGCTAGGGTCCCCCTCATTTGGCCTAGGCAATGCAACTGCCGAAGACCCTGCACGCTTCCCACCCCCCCGACGGCCGCGATGCGTCTTCTTGGCAGCAGTGTCCACCTGTTTGGGTTCGGCTGGAGCGACTCTCATCGCAATGTGGTGACTCTGCGCATGCCCTTCCTCTATCCTCGCCCGCTTGTCCGCCCGCTCCTCAACTTCTGCACGAACATCCCGCGGGCCAGGAACCTCTGGGACTTCAGCCAGGGACAGAGTCGATAGGTGAGCACCCCCCAAATGGTTGGAGATCGCCAGAACCATGTTACGTTGCCATGCTCCTGTGAAGTTGCCAACCCCAGCGAACGACTTTGGATGATGGAGGATCGGAGGATCGCACGGTTTGGACGAAGACCAGTTGGTGTTCGGGTACGGCTGGACAACCGCCCAGACTGCGAGTCCACGCGTCATTGGTCGTAAGAACCAGACGGGGACGCCGACGCGTGTCAACGTTGCTGCATCACTACCCTCTCTCACGAAAGCTCCGAGATAGGGCAGTACATCGTTGCTGTGATCCTTGGAGTCTTCCAGCCTGGGGACGACGACAGTCATATAGTTGTAGAGGCCTTCGAGCTCTAGAGTCAGACGCTGGACATGGGCTGCGACAGCGATGGCCACAGAGGGGGTCGCGGGGAGGTGACACATCCTATCGACGAATTGTTGGAGGATGGTTGACAGGAAACGGGAATACTTCAACACACTGCGCGGAAATCCCTGCGTCTCACAATTGCTGATTGCCTCCTTAGCAGCCTCCAACAGCTCAATCTGCCGTTCGGTAGTGATGTAACCCAGACCGTTAAAACCCACAGACTTGTCCGCCTCCCAGGCGTTGTGATCGAAGAGTTCGAAGAGGATGGAATCGCGGCGCGCGTGAGACGCGGGGATGCATGCGAGGTGCCACCAACCGCGACAAATATCCTGCGGATGCAAAGAGTACTCGTGTGGACCCCAGCGGCCGTCCTGGTACGTCTCGATCACCGAAGTCTCTCTAGGGTACTGGGGGATCCAGATGGAATTGGGGGACGTGATGATCATACGGTCGAACCCAGCTTGCGTCGCCACCAAAGCCTGGTACCATTTGCGCGTAGAAACTATCACAACGTAAGTCATCATCGACGTTGGTACATACGACTAAAACATACGAATCTCATAATCCCCCTGACGATTGGCCTTCAACTTCGGAGCCTCGTCGACGTCGTTGGAGAGGCTATCATCACCGTCGCGCGTCGCAAGCTCCTCGACTTCTTCCTGTTCGGGCAACGCCGCAGCCGCCGCTGTTGAGCTATGTCCCAGTGAGTCATCTCGACCATAACGATGAACGGGGTGATGCTTACATGGAAGGGACATGGACCAAATCATCAAGTTGCTCTTCGACAACGGGCGAAGCCGGACGGGGTGGGCGGTCTGGCTCGCTCTCGCGCCCGTATCGCTTGAAGTTCGGAAATTTGGGACGCTGAGGGACGTCCGCCGCATCGCCCGACCGTTCCATTGGATAATTCCGAATTCAGGAGGGCAAGGCGGATGTTGAGACTCACCTTGAGGAGTAGGATGGGGAAAATGTCCGAGTGCTCCGGTGGCAGACGAGAAGGGATGCGAGGGATTGGGGTACCCGTGCGACCAGGTGGGAGAGTGTTCGGCTCGAGAAAGAAAGATCTTGAGGTCTTCAACGGCCCGGGATGGACTTGCGGAGTGGGGAGGAGCCGGGGGGATGTAGGATTGCAGCCACAGTGGGACGGTACTCGTACCACGCGCGCAGCAATCTGTCGACTAGAGTCGCGAACGCAGACCAGCTCAGGTAGCGGGCACGACGTTCGCAGACTTTCAAGGGAGCACACGAAGGAGAGTTGTGGTGAATGATGATATAGGTCGGGTTGCTGAACTAGTTAGCGGGTGGAGCAGATGAGTGTAGATGGACTACTGGCGTGGGAGTATGTGAGGTATCAACAAGACACACAATGGGTTTGAGCTCCGACAGGGATTCCGCCACTCTGTGGTGATTAACGCGCCGGGCCGCGGGTCCGGGCCAAACCTCTCATTAGCGGAGCTATACAACAAATACTTACCAGACGCAACAACTATTCAACGTCCGCCGATCCCATTGAGAAACCTGCCGTCTTTACAGCGATCCTGACCCTCCACCTCTGCTCACCGTACTTCTCACATCCTCCCCCTTGCCAAGCTCGCGCGAACATTGGTCGCTATTTGAGCTGCCATGTGCGCCGACATTCCTGACTTGTGCGACCGGGGGCCAGCATGTCTTGCCCTTTGGTGCGCCGATCAAGCGCCATCGTCGAAAACCCAACCGTCCACCAGAACGATCCAATGGCACCAACGACGTACATCGAACTGTACCCCGGAACAATCGTGATGGCTAGGTTAATCGGGGATGGGAGCATCGCAGCATATGGAGAAGAAGGGGAGTCGCGCAAATGAAGTACGTATCTGACTGCTGCCTGCACCTGCGAGTTGGATATAAGGTCTCTCTACAGAGTTTCACAAGCCTCGCGCTCATAATCATACAGGGAGTGACTTTGCCACAGCAGCAGGGAACATCAAGTGAGTCAGCCCGCGTCTCCCTATCAATACTGGCTAACTAAGAGCGCGAGCATGTTGACAGTACAGTATGGAACACTCCCACTCCTGTCCGATGGACTTAGCCCACTGCATAGGCCTGGTGTACGAGCTTGGGGGCGTTCCGACAGCGATGTAAGGTAAATAAGTCCTGCTGCCTAGCGTCCACGCACCTACACCTCGATTTTCAGCCACCGGGAATCTCGAAGAGAAGTATTAATGCACGTTCTTGTCGTCACTATAGCCATGTCTACGCATATGTACATCGATATATAGTACAGAATGCGCGATCACTGCACGTATGACATTACCGCAGGCGATTGGGAGCGTTGACTTCATAAATCAAACTACTGACCGATAAAGAGCGCCTATAATCGTCGCACTCTCTTCCACATTCCACGTAGATCTCTGAACTCTATTGGTTTAACATCTAGACGACACCTCTATGGCACCGAAATCTGTCCCGGGCCTGTCGAATGCCACCAAAGCAAGACACCGCCGACAAATTCGGAGACCCGGAGACCCAATCCCCTGTTCCGCGGGCAGAGCAACTTCGTCGCGCTCTAACGGAACCTTCGATTTCTCCGTCAAGGCAGTAGCTGGTTCTGAGCCTGCGAAGCCATTGCAAGGCCCCGCCAAACCAAAATGCGCGCCGCAGCATGCGCATCCCCATGGGGCTGCTAGCGGGGCGACCACGGTGCATGAGGGTGAACAGGTCGGTGACGACAGCGCTCGGCAACCATTATATTAACAGGTCTGTTCACAGGACGATGTCAGACGAAAACCGGCGGACGCATCCCCTCAAGCCGGGGGGTCTAAGAGACATTTGGTGAGTGAGCCATGTCGCCAGCAGACATCCACTTACTATGTACAGCCGTCCGAGGTCATGGGCGGATTTATGGACCGCTCTGCGACGCGTGCACAAGATGCTCTCGACGAACGAGAAACTCCTCCTGACCGACTGCTGCACTGCGACACCTGCCAGAAACCACCGGAGATGGATACGTGGTACAAATGCCAAGACTGTCCCCTTGCGTCTCAACAATGCAGGGAATGCACCATACGTGACCATCGACACCGCCCGTTCGATAGAATCCGACGATGGAACGCTGTAGGCGGGATTTGGGAGAAGGTGAGCCTGCCCGAAATAGGATACAAGTTGTTCCTCGGGCACAGCACGCAATGCTGCCCCGCCGTCCCCAAATTACCCACCCAAGAACCCCTTCAAACGTATATCCGCGACATGACGATTATCCACGAGCACGGAATCATGAAGATGCCGGTCGTATACTGTCTATGCACTCCAGCCCGCCATGACGTTGAACAACTCATCGCGGCCGGTCTCTGGCCAGCTACGTGGGAACGCCCGAAGACCGCGACTACGCTGACAGCCCTCGAAGCTTTCAATGGGCTGAGTTTGCGGGCACATACTAACCTTTACGACTACATTCAGTATCTGAGGCGTTGCACAGACGGTGTGCGCACCGAGGAAGTCGCGGTTAGTGGTCCACTGAGCTATTACGAACGTCGTAACTCATGCCCTCTAGGATCGATACCGGGAGGTCAACAACTCCATCCGTCAATACACCTTCATCAAAGCGTGCCGACGTGCCGGAGTTCGAGCAGACGACAAACTTCAACCACGCGCGCTGACAGTCGCATGCCCAGCATGTCCTCTACCCGGAGTAAACATGCGCGCGGGATGGGAGAGTAGAGACCCGGAATATCAGTAAGTCGACGCGCCCCATAACCTATCACCGACTCACTGGCAGTAGGCATGTCGACGCCCTCCACCTCTCCATCGACGGAAACTTCCACTTCAACTTGAAGCACAAACACACAGATCCTGCGGATACTCCTTTAAGCATGGGTGCCGGATACTTCGTCCACGAAGGAGACTTCGCCACATATCAAGCCAAAGTCCCTCAAACCAAATACAAAGATGTATGTGAACCTGATGAGACGTCGGTTACCACACTGACCTCCGGCAGACGAGCACATGTTCGAAATTCGGAGCGATGGAGTACGGCAAATACAAGGGTAGCGTGTCGGGTGTGGTCGCAGTTGTATGTCGTCACATGTGCACATTGCCGGGAGGCATTGTCGATCTACAAGCTGGAGAACGGTAAGTCGACTACTCGAGTTATGGCGCTGCGCGATATCATAATTAACCCGGATATGCTGTGTCAGATTCGTCAGCGTGGATATCGCTTTGGTCTCTGCCCTGCAACCCCATCTTCCCCTGCACCTCATCGTGCTCATGTACGACATCATGTGTCAGTACATCATTCGCCTGAGGACGCGGCTGGACGAAGACTTCACTCCCGACGTTCTAGCCGAACTTCAGTCCATCAGTGCCGCGGATCTGCCCAGGATACTCGCCGGCGTCGGTAAGTATCACATAGAGATGCATAACAAAGAGTGTCGTCAGCGGTTTTCTCTCAACCTGCTCCCTTGTTCCTGTATGAACGATGGAGAGACCTGCGAAAGGTTATGGGGCCTGATCAACGCCGTCGCGCGCGCGACCAAGGAGATGACGGCAGGCCACCGACACGATGTTCTGAACGCGGTCATCAACGACCAGAACGTCAGGCACCTACATGAAATGGGTAAGTGGCGATACGAACAGCTGAACCTGGCTAACGTGCACCGCAGTTACCTTCCTGATGAAGAAGATGAGTGACAGCACCGAGCATCGCCAGCGTGTCACCGAATATCTCGACACTTTGGAGGACAGCATCAAAGATATTTGCGGCAAGCAGGTCCTTGACGAATGGAAAGCCCGCGAAGCTGCGTGGAAGAGGAAAGTCGTCAATATCGGAGAGCACCGTGACCTTGAGAACGCATATGAGCCGCCTGACGACGTTGGTACGCACATTTAGAGAGACGAATTCTTCACGAGTCGACTTACCTGGACGCCATGTAGCTTTGACATCGCAGCAAATGGCGACAGATCTTCTGACGGAGTTGGCGGATACAGGCAACACTCACGGCGCCGGTGTAGCCGGAGTGATTCACGACATGCTCGAGTTAGAGAAGGATAAGTGAGTGGTAGTATGACCGTCCATGTGACTGCGCTTACCGGCATCATCAGAGCGGCCCTGCGGGACGAAGTAGAGACGAGCAAAGCCACCCAAGAGTCGCAAGACGCAATCTCGCGCAAGATCGACGTCTTGGAAGTGCGCATCAAGGCGCTGCGCGAACGACGGGAGAAGTACTTGCAGCCCTGTGTGAACCTGGCGCTGAATACTCCGAGACTGCCTGACGATACTACCCGAGCCTCTGCAGATCACGGAACCTCAGATTGCGTGCCGACTCCGAGTGCAGCGCCATTCGAGGGCGCAGACACCAATGCGATGGGGAGCGACACGCTTTCATCAGCGAGCGTTGCGACGTCACACGCGCAGCTTCGCAAACGCAAGCGTGCGGTGGGCGAGGACGCGAGCCGAGCGCTTTTGACCACGAGGATCGAAGAGCTCCCTGCGCTGCTTCTCCCCTCGACCTACCCGACGCGCATTCGAAGCCACGAAGCCCTCGAGGAGGCCGTGCGTTTCGAGATGCAGCTGCGAAGAGGTTATGCTGCGGATGCCCTCGACGACCTTCGAATTCATCTGACTACGCATGCGACCCTATCCGCTCGACGGCAAACTTATTCGGGAGTCATAGCTACGACGCTCATCGACCGACGTCTCCAGAATAAGAGGAACGCAATTAACGGGGCAAAGGCTCGATATCGGGAACAACGCGCAATCCTGCTATCCATAGGCATGAGCGCGTCCGACCCGCAGCTCAAGCACCTGGCAGACGACGACTGTCAAGCGTTCGTGCTGCTTTTCGAAGAGCAGCGGTTGGGTGATAGCCACCGTCTCCCCTCATGGATATGGGGAGACTTCTCGTTCATAAAAAAAGCGAAGGAGGGCGATATCCGGAACTTCATGATAGAAAGTAAGTCTGTTCGGATCGTATGTGTTCTCACTAACATGGTCATTCAAAGGCCTGCGCGTGCATTGGTTCCGGTACAGTGCCCTCGCTGCGCGTTGGACGGAAGAGAATCAGACTGTGGGGGAGGAGATGTTCCGTACCGCGGAAAGTTACCGCGGGAGTCTGGCTAATTGGAGAGAACGTCAGCTGCAGTATCGGGATGCGGGGCGAGTAGGGGCAGCAGCGTACGCTGGCAGGTAAGTGAGGTAGTATGGGAATGATGAATCGCAAGCTGAGTTTTTGCAGACAGGTCCATCGGTTCACGCGTTTGTTGGAGCACGCGGAGCGGAAATTCCCTAAGACAATATACGAAGTGAGTAACGGTACGATGCCCAACGTGAGAGATAGCAACTGACCGAAGGCAGGGTGTTGGAATGCCGTCGGGCACCGCTGGAGCGGACGCAACTAGTGCCGTCGTAGAATAGGACCAGTCAGGGACACATTGTACAAGATGTTTGAGACACTAATGTATGCAGCGACAGACACGTACCTCAGACGAAACGTCGCGGCGATATTCATGTGGATAGTACGCGATGAAACTATCCCGCGAGAGTGACGCCATGCCGCTTGACCACGTTCCGGTCGTCACTGCATGGCGTCCCAGGCCGGCAAGAATGCATCGAAGCACAGCACAGACAAGAGTACTGGGCTCCGTCGTACGCCGGCGTCGAACAGACAAGTGTAGATGGGGACCGAAGTATTCGAGCAGTAGGACGCGGAGAGTGAGCAGAAGTCGATGGTGGTGTGCCTGACGGTTGACCTTGTCGACTCGGGGGTGAGTTGCCATCAGGCCCTGTCGCAGCTTTCCATGGAGGGCACGGTGGTTGTGGTGGTCATAGAACGGGTACAGTGGCCGAGCCAATGCACGCCTGCGCCTTGAATTGACGATGGTTCCTGCTGCTCCACAGACCCTCGTATGGGCCGCCATCCTCATTATCCAACACCTGCAACCCGCCTCCGTCGTTCCACGGGCCAACGCGAGAACGCTATAACGCCAGCCGCGCATCCGCCGCGAGGTGCGTGCTCGTGCGCGTGCTCGGACTCGGACTCGTGCTCGCTGGAGCCCTGCTCCCGGGGTGGTCGCAGCGCCGCCTCGGCCGGCTATTCGTGTGGCTGATGGTCATACACACGCGCTGGTCACTGCAGGCTCTGCGAGTGTGGTGATGCTGGTTGTGGGTGTCATTGCGGGGCTGCCGAGCAGCGGCTCGGCTGTATGTGGAGGCGGGGACGTGGGCGTCGGGTGCGTAGGCCCGCTCTTGGGTGGACGCTGTGCGGCGCGCCGCGGGCGCTGCAGCTCGTGGGTTGGGCGTCAGACAGGCGAAATGCGTACACACTTCCCAGTCCCGCGCTCTATGCAACGCTGCTGCTCATCCTCAACGTGACTCTACTCGATCCACTAGACTATCTCGAGGGGCTGATCGACCTACACGCTCAAGTCTATCCACACGACCGACAGCAAACGTGCACGGCGCGTACAGGTGGGACGACATTGGTGTAAACACGACGACCGGTTGGTACACACGAGTGTGGCAGAATGAAAGCAGCAGACTTGGCGGTGAGCTACACACTTGGAACGGCGATAGGAGGTATCTTACGGCGTGCAGGTGTGGGCAATGGTGTTTGGGTGGGGCACTGGACAATGTGGCCCAGTCAGAGCACGTCGTTTTGTGCAGGTGAGTAGGGTTCGAGCGACCAGGTGTTATTGCTGACCGGTGACCGGCAAGCAGGCCATGAGGCACGCAGGCTTCGTAATCGTGCCAGTGAGTCAAAATAGTATACAATTCATACCGCCTGCGTACCTTGGGCGAGTATCTCTTTTATGGATCAAGGTACGTATGACGAAACCGCGATGCAGACACTACATACGGCTTATGCTCACATATACTTTGCTTTCCAGCCCGAAAATGGGAAGATCAGCGGCGTTGAAGTGAAAAGGTATATAATTCCAGCATCTTTCACAATGATTGAATGTGCTAATGTACAGACAGCCTGGCGGAGTCACTGAACACACTGTATGACATGGAGTTGAAGATCGCGCGCGAAGTTATCGATTTTGAGCTATAGTCAAGCTATAGTAGTACTCAGTACATGAATATGCGATAGTCCATTATGACGCAATGACATGCTGGCGATCCTGATGGCAATCGAATCTCTATCACGTTAATTAGCCGAGGACATTGTCGGTGCCTTAAGTAGTCGTCGATATGTCGGGGTGGCTGGATGCTGTTGGATCTGGATAACGACACGCGTGGTCAGGCGGGCCTCGGCGGGGTCGTGCCGTGCGAGAGGGGAGGATCAGTGATGGGAGCGGGATGGCGCGATGGTCGGCTGCTGGCGGTGATGGGAGCGGGATGGGGTAGCTATCGGCTGCGGGCGGTGATACGGTATTACGACTTGACGATGACCGGACGTCGAACGCCATGAACAAGCGATAGGATAGAGGCAGGTATGCGAGGCGCGACACAGAGGGAGAGGCGGGAGGGAGAGGCGGAGGCGGAGGCGGGAGGGAGAGGGAGAGGAGGGCGGAGGCGGGAGGGAGCTGCGAGGCCGCAACTCTCTTCATCGCAACGCCAAGAGATGCGCCCGTGGCGGGCGCATCTCCTGGGCTTGATGGGGATCAGCGCGCCGGGGGCTTGCAAGTCCGAGCGGTTTAGAAACCGCGGGGCTTGCAAGCCCATGTGTAGAATCGACGGCTTGCGGCCGCTGAGCTGAGGAATTGTGGGGATCGGTTCGAGCTGGATTTTATACCAGATGTGGCGCCGACGAGAGCGCCGTGACCCACATAGTGGACCGTAGTACGTGGATAGAACCTTTGGAGAGGCGTCGAAGAAGGTATGCGCGGACGAAAGTCTTTGAATCCGACGGCTGCGCGCGCGCGGCCATCTCAGAGCTGCCTAACAAAGTTTCATGACGAGACTTGAAGTCAGCGTAGGAAAGGGAAAGCCCCAAGCTCAAGGCTGACGTCAACCATAGTCGATCACTCCGAAGACAGATTATACGTACCTCACCAATCTTGTGTCGTATACAATGACTCTCGCTGCGTCGAGTACTGTATGTGATTCAGAACACCGTATCACCGTGCCAGTGCTCCACTGCATTGATTTGACATGAGCCACAGCTACGCCGAGACTCCGGGCTTACTTATCGTGCGGATACTCATACTCACCATAACACGAGGTATGTGCATCTTTTGTGTAGCGTACTCATGGCATGGACAGCCGACGGGCTCGCACGGGCACTGTGATCACAGCAAATCGTGAGATTTTGCAATTGGCATACGGCATGGAGCCCCTGCGTAGATTGAACGGGCTCTCCGTAGCGTGTCGCCCAAGTCACATGGAATGTTCAAGTTGTACCTTACAGCAGCACGAGGATGCAATAGTTGTCCAACGTCGTCACGGTGTGCGACGGCATTGAACCTTTTCTCAGTCAAGGCTGCCTAGGGTGGAGACGTATAGACAGGAGTGCCAGAGTCATCCCTGAGAGACGCAGCAGTCACCAGGTGTAGTCGTAGCCAGTCAGGAAGTGTGCGAGGAGAAGCTGGTCGACTTCAAGTTGGTTGCTGATAACTCGGACTCGGAGAACCTGGGGATTGGGGTCGATACTCTCGCTTATCACTAGCAGGAACCATCCTAGAAAGCGGACACTAAGCTTATCCTCGATGGCGTGAATCGATCCCCGAGTCCGAGTGTTGAAGCTTGAAGCTCGAAGTTGCAGACGACTTGGTGACGACTCGACGAGATGACTCTTGAATCGGGCGTCTGCGATACCTGAATGGGAAGAAATATTTTACACATCTACCACGTGACTCTCTTGTTTTCGAATCCTGATCGAGATCTTCCGGCCACCACAGGTGAGAGAAAAAATAGCAAAAGTCTATTAGCCCACCGCGAGGGTCGAACTCGCAGCCTTCAGATTCCGCCTAGTAAGAGTCTGACGCTCTATCCGATTGAGCTAGGCGGGCATATCTTTGCTGGCATATGCACATACATGACGAAGGCACGTCTTGTGCAGACGTACCCCTAAATCATGCATTTGCGAACGCCAATATCGCGACTCGTCTACTATTAGTTTGGGATGTCTTCGGGACGATGTCAACACTATCGACTCGGTGCCGGCGGGTATGAAGGCCTCGTTTGTGACCTACTAGAACATTTTTCCGCCCGATCGTTAGAGTTACCCGGGAGCTGAGAGATGCATATGTGCATACCCAGCAATGGTAGACAGCATTAATCATCTTCATCTTCGTCATCCGAAGCCAAATGGATGGCAATCCATGCGTAGGAATATACCTGTCGTCGTTCAAAATTACCCATTGGAAATCACCAACTCCGCCCAGTCCGGATCTCCCCTAGCAGACGATGAGGACCTACTGAACCGGGGATGGAAGGTCCTTCAATCACTTCACGGGCACCGCGGGCAGATGCACTGCCCTGCCATCCCCTGTCGTCCATCCCATGTCCTCGGCGATCGTGTGTGACTCCGGTGGCAAGTACTAGGAGTAACAATTCCCAATGCCAACCTTGCTCATCTTCTCGGGCCTCCGCGCGGAATCGCGTCGCCACGAGGTGAGCGAGAACTCGACGGAACGGAGCCGCGGCCGCTCGGAGCCGCGCGACAACGAGCTGCTTCTGTGGCGAGAGCACGTCGAGCACACACGTTGCGAACGCCACTGGCTCCTGCACTTACCGGGCAGAAGAGCGATGCCCATGTGGTTGCGGGCGCGATTCGAGCCGAGCCCTGAGGCAGATGTTCCCCGGAGTCCGGACAACAAATGCGGCGCCGCTTACGGCGCAGGCTGAGGGTTGGGAGGAACGTGAATCTTGTGCCAAACTGCGCTCGTCCAGAATTGCCTCAAATCCACCACGCATCCCTCGCAATGACCTCGTCTTCCTTCGAATGCATCTCGAGATCGTATGAGTCATGACCGTCGTGTGGTGACCGTCGAATCGGCGAAGTTTATGGATAAGTGAAAGAAGGGTTTCTTCGTGCGATGTAGGCGGTTACTTCGTTTACTGCCGCCGGAAGCGTGCCGATTCATTCTGGGTGCAGGGTGTAACTTGGTGTAGCAACGATAGCGTTCCGCAGGTGTGACCTATAGAAAAAGTGGTTAGATGGCTATGACAGGCTCCGTGGAGTCAATACCCTAAAGGAAATTCAAAAAGCGTTGGCTGGAGAAACCTACCACGGTGGAGCGAGAGAGTAGGTCGCATAGCAAGTAATGAGTTTTTTCGAGGAGACATGGGCGGTATATTGGTCGAGAGATCTGTCCAGAGGCTTTCCGGGCTATGCCCACTCCTCCGCCATACGGGTGCGATTCGTGCGCTTGCTCCGGGCTCGCATGATAGAAACAGAGCTCATTCAAGGCACCCTCGCTGCGGGTATTGACGTGCGTCTCTATCAGTGACTCGCCTGGCAGAACGCAACGTTGAAATATGCCGGCAGAACGCTATGATGTGAGGTCCACGCTGTCGAGCCTGAGACGGCCCATCACGTAGTATGCATGCGGGGCACTCACAATCACGATCTGATGACACCAAAGGTTAGTCTGGATCACTAGAACCTGAAGAAAGGCTACTCAACTCGATAGTCCATACTGTTTGAGACGGGAAATGTGTGAGATGGCCGAGTAGCCTTGACGGGCAGTGGCAGACCGTTGGCATGACGTGATCACAGCCTGGAGATACCTCTGGACTCCCCATCGTCATAGCAACTCAGACTGAAAGATACAGACCTGTATTTTCAGGTACGCAAAGGCTCGAAGATTTCCTCAAAGTCGAGAGTGTGAGTTGAACGAGATGCAGAACGACGAGTCCCAAAGACTGCAATAGGCGCGCTCGAAATTTCGCTCACTATCACGTGCGACGCGTCAAGACGCGGTGTGACTGTTGATGTCACACTCGCACGCGTCTGACTACACGTCGGGCGCCACCCAGCCCTCTCCCTGTTTACCACCGTCCACAACGATCGGCCACAGCGAAACGACGACAATGCAGGCCGCCGTCTACCTCCCCTCGTCCCCGACGACGCCGCACTCCCTCAACTACGCGTCGCTCCCCGGCTGCTCTCACCCGCACTCTCCCCTCCGCTCGTCGCCGCTGGCGAGCCCGCCGTCTTCCCCCGCAGCCAACGCGTCAGCGCGCCGCCGCCTCCAATATAAAGCGAACGCGTTCAGCTCGCCCGTCAGCCTCCGCGCCGTCGACAAGTACGCGAACAGCCCCAACCAGCGCCGCCGGCCTTCCGCCGGGCTTTTCGTCGAGGGCAGCAGCAGTGGTGGCCGCAGCAGCCGCAGCACCACCTCCGCCCCCCTGCAGCGGCACCAGAAGTCGCCTGCCGCAGCAGCACCAGGGGCGCCGACGGAGGAGCCGCCGCGGAACGTGCTCTTGAGGGAGCGGCTGAAGGCGCGGTGCCTCGAGCGCGCGCAGAAGAAACGGGAGCGGGCGATCGCGCGGGGCAGCAGGTGCTTAAGCAGCGAGCCGAGCAGCGATGGGATGGAGGATATGATGGACGAGGACTCCGAGGACGAGGAGAGCATGCTGAACGACGAGGTACGTGTGCGGTCGTCTCGCCGTGTTACTCTTGTAGTTGGGTGGGGGATCTGACGCTTAGGTTTGCCCGTGCTAGCTGTTCCGCAGGATCGTCGAGAGCGCGAAGCGGAAGGAGCGCCATGGGTACCGGCTGTCGTATGCGCTGGAAGTCGGCTCGTCGTTTGACCCAGAACTGGACGATCCGGAGGACTGGGTAGAGGACCTCCTTGGTGCGTCGAATACATGCTATGATGTTGCCCTGGTACTTGCAGAGCTAATCACCTACGGTATAGATAACACGGTCTCAACAGAGCCTCAAGACTTGCTAGATGAAGAACTCGAGGCGTACGCCGCAGAAGCGGAGTTGAACCTCGACGACCTCCCTGTCGATGAGATCTTCAGTCTTAGTGACTTTGAAGACAGTGGTCCTTCCGCTATGGATGAGGACGTCGACATGAATTAAAGTGATCACGAATCTCCTTGTGGCGAGATGGGATCCGTGTGACATTGACCTGAGATATATACTACTATCGCTACAGCATATACGAAGCATTCCTTGTAACCCATTCCCTGACCAACATCCAGCGGGCATTGTACAGTACACTATCAAGATATATGTTCATACTATCATTCTCCATGGAGCAAATCCTTCCAACTTAAACGTATCAGCATCTCTCGAACACCCGATAGAGCTCAGGCAGGTCAGCGACCTGCACGACATCGCGGTTCAGGAGGGTTTTCGGCGGCACTAAGTACCGCGCCATGGCAGGAAACAAGATGTGCTGAACCTGCCACAGCATAGCCTTTTGTATCTTCTCGCCGTCGCTATCTGCGAGTTCATCGTCCAGTAGAGGCTCGGGGACGTAGAAGAACGCGAGCTCGCGCAGAAACGTGTCGAAGCACTCCTGCTCCGAGGTCCAGTCCACCTGCAAGTCGCTCTCATCAGAAACCTGTCTCTTCCTACGAAACGTCCATAACATAACACGTACCTGTGGCCCGAGACGCATGAGGAACAAGGGGAGCTTATCAAGATTCGGCGTATAATCCCGCAGAAGCATGGGCAACGTCTCGACGAGGCCCTCCTCCGAGATCCCCAAGCTGAAGTACTCTTGCAGCATGTCCCGCCGGTCCATCAGGATCTCGACGATTCGCTGTGTGCCATGCATATCAGTGCCTAGTCTAGGACTCGCGAGATACGGAGCAGCTCACGTCGACGACCGCGTCGTGGTCGAGCCCGCTCTCCGCTACCCCCTCCTCCGTGTCGACAGCCAGGGAGACGAGCGTCCGTACGTCTGGGGGCGGGTCCAGGCGAATGCGCGAGAAATCGCCGAACTGACGGAGCGCGAGCTGGAAGAACAGCTCCGCGGCGAGGGCCCCGTGGTTGAGTAGGTAGAGGCGCGTGCCGTGCTGGACCAGCGAGAGGCAGCGCGGCGCGTCGACCACGCCCACGAAGGTGTGCTTGGTCAAAATCTCACTAAGTTCTAGAGGGAAGAAGAAGGCGTGTTCAGACCACATCCACATCCACATCCACATCCGCATCCGCACCCGCACCCGCAACCCTAATCAACGTAATAATAATATGGACGAGAGAGCGCACGTACGGTTGTGCTTGGCTTTCACGACTGCTGCGCGCAGATCCTTGATTGACTTCAGGAAGCACTGCGACTCCTTGATCAGCCTGTCCTTCGGGGCCTGATTCTGTGGCGTAGCGGGAGAAGCGGAGCCGCTATCTCTGTCCGCACCGTTGGCATCAGTGCTCGGCCTCTGAGATGGATGGGCGACCGGGAACATGGAGTCGAGCGTCCGGTCTTTCAACGAGGTCCGGACTTTGTGCTGTGAGTAGATCTTGCGCTTCGCGGGCTGCGGGGCTGATTCTTCTCCTGTCAGAAACGTCCTCGGGTTCAAAAGAGCGGCGGGATGCTGTTCACCTCCGGTGCCGGCTTCGAGGTCCTCTTCCGCGCCCTCATCATCGACTTGCGCCTTCTCTGTCAGCTCCTCGTCTTCGGATCGAGCCTTCCTCTTGCCCCTCGCTTTTAGACTGGTCGCCGGCTCAGCGATACCTCCGGTCAACAATGTCTATGCGACCCGCGTCAACAACGGAAAACATCAGAGGGATCAGACAACTCGCTAACCTGGTATTCAAACGCTCTAGACTGCGACTGCCCGATGAGCGATTGCTGGATAGCATCAGCTATGCGCTCCGTGATGGCTTCCTCGTTCAAGAAGTGTACTTCTTTCTTCGTAGGGTGGACATTGACGTCAACAGACCGCGGATCGATTTGCAAACTGTTCCGAAGAATTGGCACGAATCCAGGACACGGACGACATGGTCACTTGCCTCAGATAGACGAAGGGCGAACTGCCTTTAGCGAGCACCCCGTTGTAAACAGCCTCTACGGCTCTTTTCATTCTCGAGGATTCAACAAGGCGATCTAAGTTCGCAATTCTGTCAGCACGGAGCACACACCTTGATCGCACAAGGACTCACGGTTGATGAACAGAAGCAATGTCGTCTTTTTTGCCTGATAGTTCGCGTTCGTGAAGTGAACCTCCGCGCTCCACGACTCTTCGCTCTCCTCCTGTTCGTCCTCGCTAGTCTCCACCGGGGAGGTTTCTGATGCGACATTGCCCTTATCTGAGGATGCGACAGAGACATGCAGGAGTTCTTTCGCGATAGTCTGCCCATACAGAAGCCGTATCGCTTGTACGGTAGTTGACGAAGACGGCGTGGACACGTCAGGCGAGGGGGTTCCCACCTATGACAAACCATGAGTGCGGGCGCGCGCAAATAAACTCGAGAGACCTGCCTTCTTGCATGTGAAAGACACATGGGGATTGTGTGTAGCATATTTGGTCACGACGTCGAGGATGCGCGCATATTCCTCGGAAGAGCCACGCAAAGCAGACAGACGAGTTGGGGTGTTGTAGAAGAGGTTCTCTACCTTCGTCGTGAAAGGGGGTGTTTTAATGGGCGCATATATGCACGCTGATAAGCCGCATGCACTCACAGTGATGGTTGTACCGTCATTTCCAGCACAAGGCTTCGGATCAGGAGTAGTGCCTGCCTTCGCTGGACTCAAGGACCCATCCGCATAGCAAGCTCTGAGAAAGGAGTCAATGTAGACGATCGTCGAAGATGTACGGGGTCATACTCACTTCCACGCACACGTATCAGTTTTCGTCTTTGTGATTACAGTCAGGTTGGAGACGTAGGATATGGACGCAAGTGCTTCTCCTCGGAAGCCATAGGTCGTCAGACGCTTGAGGTCCGAAAATGTCGACAACTTCGACGTTGTGAACCGCTCAGCAAGAATTGGGAGGTCATCTTTCTTGTAGTACGCTTGTGTCACTCGCAGCGGGGGTAAGAGACACGGCTACTACGCACCCGTATCCCACATCCGTTGTCTTGAATCTGCAATAGCTTCATCCCACCCTCCTTGACTGTAACCTTGATGGACGTGGCGCCAGCATCCAAGCAGTTCTCAATGAGCTCTTTAAGAGCAGAGGCGGGACGGTGTATGATCTACTCATGGTTGAGCGTCACAAGCCGCGCATACAATTGACGGTACTAAGGGCACCTACCTCTCCGGCGGCAATGCGGTTGATCACCGACTCCTGCAGCCGACGTATAGGACGAGGACCCGGAGGTGGAGGTGACGGTGCACGCTGTATAGCGGAGGCCATGGAGGTTCATGCGCAAGTAGTCCAGTAGATCGCGATCCACACCGGCGTCGTGGGTCGAGGAAGGCTTCGACAATCTCCCAAGGCCAGCGAAGCGATATCTTAGAGTTCTCCCGCGAGCGCGTCGCTGAGTGCTTCGCGCGTCCGGCGCGTAGTATGTTTGTATGGAGTCGCGAAAGCGGAGAGACAGAAACTTAAAGGCGTCGCGGTCTCCGGGACGCGTCTGGGACGCGTCGTTGAGATTTCCCCCAAAGCTTAGGTAAGCATCATCATCATCTAGCGGTGATCCCAAAGTTAAGCTCACTCATCTTTCCCTCGCCCTCATCGCAACGGCCACTTGCCCGACAACACCCACCACAACATCCCCGGAGCTGGCGGCCACTTCTCTCCACGACGTCGACGCAAGTCCGACGCTCAGTCACCGCTCAACCACCGCAAGTGTCTCGATTACCGCCAGGCGACGACTCGGACCACAGGCTGACGGAGGACGACATCAGACCCTGCCTCTCTACCACCGAAAGCTTGCATCGACATGGCAGAGAACATGCATCCCGAGCCGCCTGTCACCCCAGTCCGTGGCCGTTATCCTGCTGCCTTGTCCAAAGCCGAGCCCGGTCGTGTTCCGTTGCACCGACGCGGGACTTCACGAACGCTGGAATGCTTGGAGGACCTTCTCAGGGAGAACGGGTACAAGGAGACGAGGGTGTTTACACCGGAGGCGGAGCGCGCAGAAGCTATGGCGGAGGAGCGCAGGAGGCAATCTACTTGGCGGATCCGGGAGTACTTCGCGGGATGGTTTCCCGGCGCACGAAGCGGGTCGGTGAGCGACGATGAAGACACCTCCGGCCCCAGCCGATCCCAGAGGCCTACCACACCCACCCCTGCTCATACTTCCCGTCGCTCGACCCCCGGCTCGCCTCTCAGCCACAAGCATCGACTTGAGGACAACCGCGCGCTCCATCCGCTAGCATCCCCGAACTCAGCTTCCTCGACCACTTTATCTTCCATGCGCAGCGCTGCCACATCAGAAGGCCGGACTGTGAGCTATCAGCCTACTCGTCGTCAAATCCACGACCGTATCCCTGCAATCCGCGCCGAAACCTCGTCCGCTAGCCTTCGCACGTACGCGCAGGTCTCGGCCGCACGGGGTTACCTACGGCACATGGCCTCAACACCCAACATGGCCAAACGAACCGCCCCTTCGACGCGCGACTACTCTATGGAACGTGTATCGGCCGAGCACCCGCTGCCTCCCTCATGGCTAGAGTCCGTAGCCAAAGCTGTCACCAGTTCAGGCGCGAATACTGCCTATATCGGTGGCCCCATCCCTCGCCCCTCCAGTCGTCAGTCCGAGCGTCCTACACGAGCTGCAAAGGAGAACAGATCCTTGTTCACCGATCAGAACTCAAAGGCAACGGCCGGCCTCCCCCCAGGAGCAACCTTTTATCTCCAACGGCCCCAGACGGTGCCGAGCGCAGTCAATGCAGCACATGTCGTCTGTAGGTCTGCGCCTGGCTCGCGCTCCTCATCTCGTGTGGGAGACCGAGTCTTTGGCGGTGGTGGTTCATTGCGCGGGGCACCCCGCAAGGATCGCCAGGGCAAGGAGAGGCGGGGGTCTAGGGCCACCCAGGCCGACCGTGTACCCTCTCTCGCAGCGACGCGCGTTGAGAACGACGCTTGGAGCGGCAGCATGCATTGGGTGGATGGGAAGCGCGTGCCGCTTCTGCAATTCGATGACGCATCCTACGAGGATGCCATCGATTCGGACGATGAAGACGACTGCGAACTTGACCTCGCGCGGCTGCTCGTCCCTCCGAAACGGCAGTACTCCATCCAAAGCCTTCGCAAACATCTCCACGTCGCCCAAACTCAGGGACATGCCGTGACGCTGAACGCTAACCGGTGGGAGGACGAAGAGGGCCTGCCAAGCCGAGGGCGATCGCGCCCTGTCCACATAGACGAATCAGACGGTTACCCTACCTTCGAGCGCACAGACAGCAAGCGTCGCCGCGGCATTCCTGGAACTTGGGGCAACCTCGGCAGCGGTAGATCGTAGTGTTCGATCGTCCACTGGTGCCGCCATACCTCCCGGAACTCATGTTTTATCTGCATCCTCTCGCTACTTCGCAATCCATCGATCAGGAAGAATACCCTACACCGACATAAACATCAGGCATTATCCATGTATCATCCATTGCTGCCACGCTCCTTGCTTCATCATCACATCGGCAACAACATCACATATCCCGCATCTCCCTCCAAAGACTTACTGCCTCGTTTTAATCCGGCTGGTACCTTACGAGCCTTTTTGTCAAGCGGTAATAGTTCGCCGTTGCACGCAATCGTGAAGATCAGACAATTCAAGTAAAGCACTCTCCCTCCAGGATGCCATGTACAATAGAGGCACTTTACTGTATCGCATATATATGCTCACTCCTTCTGTCGATTCTGGGATTTCTCGTGGAACCTGTATTTATGTACTTAATGGGTTGCTATACATGCGAACTTACCCTTAGAATACCTGCCAGTGAGTGCTCCTCGGATCGATATGTTGCGCAGTTGACCAGTCGGGAAAGGTGGGTTAACTCGGCCATCCGAAAGCGTCGACGGCCTGCTCGAAAAGAACTCGCCTTGAGGTGTTCGCGCGTTCGGCGTGCTGCCGTGGGAAATGTCCAAGATGGTGTCGAACAAGTGTCGAACAAGCTCAGACAATTTCCTCGCGGCTTGATTCCGAACAAGTAAGTGCTCGCAACTCCCTCCTTCGCCAGTGCTCATTCATTGCCATCTGTCAGCCTCGCGCCGGATTTCTACCATTCTTGATCCACGTCGAGACGTTTGCGCGATTGGCCATGCTCCGGGGGCGACAGACAGACTGTACGGCACCAGCGCCGTTCGACGGATACTGTGACCAACTGCCAACGTAACTCACCTCCACGCGTGGGCCGCCTGCGAGATCGACGCGCACCAGCCTGCATTCCGGCGGACAGTGGTGGCTGCCGCTCCTTGCAAGTCGGACTCCACTCCATGCCAGCCGGACGCGATGCAAAGTTCAAACGGGCAGACGGTAAAGTGCCCTATCGCGATACGATGGCCATCAGATGCGCCCGCGGGCCTGACTCCCTGGCGCACGCCCGCGTTCCTCATGGGCTCCCAGTCGACCACGCTGCGTCTTTCATTTCCTCCTTCATATCGGCTCCTGCGCATCTGCTGGCCCCGCAACGGGCGCGCTTTGGACCACATTGCCGCCGCGTAGCCTGAGCATGGCTGCCGAAATGGAGCGGGGATTGCCAGTATGTTCAGCGACATGTCGCGCGGTCTGCGCAGTGGGCACTGTGCCCGTGTCCTCGGGAGTGTCTGCGGGGTCTGTACGGCCGTGCTGTCGCGAGCGGTCCGCCAGGTTTGGGGACGACATATGTCTTCGGTGCCTACCCCGTTGCGGATCCGTTTGGGATGTCGGGATCGTGTCCTAATCGCCGCATCGACCGCTCGGGCCCATGCCGATTGGCCTCTGCTCGCCGTCGATTGCTGCACAGTAGCAGAGAGATCGGGATACGATGCTCATTCTCACTTTCGCCACGTGGTCACAGATATATCGCTCTGACCGTAGCTGCGCCCGACCCTGGATACAACGAACCAAGTCGACGACCCCGGGAGTGTCTTACGATGGACACCATGCTGTCCGTGTACACATGCCACTGGTGGCGATCCAGCAACGTAAGTGCTACGTGAGTATCATCTTCCTCCGGTATTGAGGTTGACCGATTTCCTTTTTAGGCCAAGGCTGTGGCTCGCTGGATTCTGGTGTATTTGGGTCGTGTCAAACAGGTCCGCCCAAGGTCCGCGCCTCTCCATGGCCTAGGGCGAGTCGAAACAGAACCTTTCGCCTCCACCGCGCCGCGTCGTCTCGTAAAGACTTACGTTGGAGCAACTTGAATGCGAATGTTGGTACCGTCTATGCCGAAGTTGGTTGGTCCGTATCGGTCTAGCGGTTTCATCCGTGCAGAGTTCGCCGTACTTGCTTCTCATGCCGACGCTGTAGGTCCCAGACTTCCTGAAAAGTGCTGCAGTCTCACAGTGCCCCTAGGATCAACACAGCGCTGCTTCGTTGCAGCCTTGAGGCATGGCAGAGTCACTCGTCCTACGTCTTCCCTGCGAAACGGGTGTTCCCGTGGTACTTGTGTCGCGTTCCTCGTGTTGGAGTCTTGGCTTCCGCACCAGCTGGAATGACAGCCCTGAGCACACGCGGATGCCTCGAACGGCTGGACCAAGGAGTAGACTAATCCTATGCCGGGGATCCGTCCAAGAATCCTGCATGGCTGCGCCTCAGGAGGTGGTATTTCTATGGTATCAGCACATCCCCCCGCATCCGACTTTCGACTCACAGAGACAGCAAGGAGCAACGCACCCCCAAACACTTAATCCTTGCCCTCGCTTCAGACCCTTCAAGCGCCAACTCAGGAACGGACGCTCCATGGTGAATTGCGACTTCATCATGCCACCACAAGACGAGTGAGTCCTCGTTGCTCCTTTTCAGGGCCCTCGGGTGGCCCCGAGCATCATTGCTCCACTCCCACATCATGCGGCCGTGCGTCGCTTTGGAGACCGTTCCTTTCGCATTATTGTCTATCTCGCCTGGGAGACATGATACGAGCTTCTGCAGATTCCTCGGTCGGATCGGGATGTTTATAGAGTCGAATGGCACCACGCTGAACGACCGGGGAGTTGATATCCGGTAAGTCCATCCCAACCTAGCGATGAACAATAGGCTGAACTCTCTCAGGGGCGACATGCGCCCGCTGATTTCCTGCGTTAGAGACGACTGCAGCGTGCCCCGCGCACCCTTCTGGCTGACTCCTGAAAGCCACCTCAACAGTTGCACGACTACCCTAGATGGTGCCTACTCTGTCGCCCCCGCCGCATCAGACGCGCCATGGAAGAGCTATTCTCTGTCCACTTGGTCATCGACCCCGGTCGCTGAGTCAGTACTTCAAACTGTCTCTCGGCCTTCGCCGAAGACCCGGCCCATCCCGGGGCAGCTTCCCAGTGCTGCCACACGAGAGCCGCCCCGACCGCGCGCAGACGACAAGTCGGACGAGGAGCGCGCTGGGCTGCTACGCTGCCTCTGGGGCGGCGCTTGCGGCGCCGTCCTGCGGGACGCGACCGTGCAGGAGATCCGTGCACACCTTCGCGACGCGCACGGCATCCCCGGGCGGAACCGGACGGAGCGCATCCCGTGCCTCTGGGACGGGCGGTGTGCGCGGACGTCGGACGCGATCCTGCCGGGCGGGATGGGGAAGCACATCGCGACGTGCCACCTGAAGAGCATGCGCAGGTCGTGCGCGGCGTGCGGGCAGGCGTTCTGCCGCCAGGACTCGCTCGCGCGCCACGAGCTGCTGTACTGCCCGAGCGGGCGCGGGGAGCGCAAAAAGGGGCCCACGGCGCGGCGGAGGAAGTCTTGAAGGCCGAGGGCGCGCGAGCGAGCTCGTCATCTGAGGTACGCCTTGCATCATTGCGCCTTTGTGGTCTGGGGGATGTTGTGGATGGAAAAATCTGACGACGTCGTTGTCGCAGCGCCTCGTCCCGCAAAGTTCGGTCGGTTCGGTCGGCGTTCCTCCCCAGTGTAGGATGGTGAACGATGGCTTCTTTTCTTCTTATGTCGGCTTCGAAGCCGGTGCATTTAACGACAGGGTCTTTGACGGACATAAATGTCAGTATTAAAAGATGGATACTCTGCTCACATGTGCTGCCACTGATCATACTAGCGCTTTATCATGATATACTCACCTAGCCTCCGACTCACCATACTGGTTTTATGCCCTACTATACCTACTATGCTACATCTAGACATGCTACCAATCGTCTACATACCATCATACATACTGATACATTTTCGGCATTCATCTTGCTAGTACCGCAGCCAATGTCGAGCAATACATAGTCATTCTCAACGGCTGGTACAACGTCGCACTGGCACTCGGGGACCTCCCCGAGATGGGGTTTGTTTCAGAGATACAACGAACACATCAACTTGTTCTACTAATCATCATGGACCCACAACCCACGGATGCGGGATGTAGCGAGCGATCGAGAGCTGAGATCAAAATTGCGTCGACGGATCAGTTAAGATTGTATCGCTTCACTCGTTGTTTCTGACGCCACCGCCCAGCCGTACTGTGACACGAACTCGCGTCACGGTGAACGGGGCTCCATGCAATCTTGATGACCACTCGCAGGTGCCGCCGTAGCGGCGCGCGCGGGCGAGCAAGTGCATACGCTCATGAAGATACCCCAGATGATGAACAGACAATGACGAGGGGCTGTAGGCCGCCCGTCAGCATCGAACACGCGTTATTGTTGGGATCGCGAGTCGCCCCGGACGGAGCAAGTGAAGACTGAATTAAAACCTGTGCATTAGCTGAGGTCGCCGACGGCGATGGATGCATCAGCGTGCTCCTAAGATGCCGAAGAGTAGCGAGCGAATTCTGCATCGCTACGCGCCTCCGTCGAGCTCGCGTCGCGCCCAGAGCGTGATTTCTATCGCCCTGTGCCAAGGCTGTGCTGCATAGGGTACCCCAGGTTCGTTCGAGACCGGTACTTGTTGTTTGGATATGGATATTGGCACAGGCTTGCCGACCGGGGCCGGTGCTATTATCGACTCTCGAGCCTCGCGGAATACGCGTGTCCTCCCGGCTATGCGGGACTAGGACACGACCTAGGATCACTGATCACTAGTACAGCACGGCAGTTGCGCGGTATTCGAAGGACGCATGGGGCGGATCGGAGGATTCAGGAAGGGAGGTTGCCTTCAGGTCGGTCAGCAGGTCCGAAATTGAAGGAGTCGGGCGCTGTTGTGGTCGAAGAGTCGGTCAGAACAAGGTCAGAACGCACGCTGCAGTGAGTTAAAGTCACGGGACCGACACCGCCCGAGAACTTTGCTTCTGAAGTTCGTGAATTCGAGAAAAGACAAGGGATGTTCTGCCGTGAATGTCCTGTAGATCGAGGACACAGATCGTTAGTACTAGTGCGGCGCCGGCTCCGTGAACCCTATATCTTGCAGACGACCGCCGATGCATGATCACGAGATCATTTTGGGTGGCGAGTGATCCTCTGCATTGTGAACAAGCTATTAGGACCAAGCTCAGTGGCCCATGATGTGGAAGCGGCACCTTAGTAGACCGGGGACCAACGAGGTATGTTGGCCGCCGACAGAGCACAGAGGTGCCACCGAAGGGTGCCACTGGACTTGGAGTGGCGCTCGAAGTCACGATGCGATGTCGATTATCCAGGTACCATAGCAGGCGGCGGCGTGAGTGTGAGAGAGCGTGGAATGCTTGGACTCCCCCCACGGAAACGACACCTGAGGACGCCCATTCGTCCGACAGCGGAACAAAGGAAGCTAGGCGTGATGTCACCTCTTCCAGGAGACGAGCGAGGACATTGCGAGGCGTTCAGAGTCGGGAATGCTTCGGGTCTGGGCTGGGGAGCTATTCTGGTAGTCAGAGCGCAGCATTTCAACAGTTCTGAAACGCCACCCTCGTCGCAGCTGTGAAGATCCATCCCTAGTCAGAATGATTCATCGGCGAAGATTGCAGCCAGTCTCGGCGTCGGACCTCTGTGCTGCGCACCAGTATCTGAACCGTATTACGTTACCGCACACTCGTGCAGCGCTCGGGCCACTGCTGTGGAGAGCTTTACATGCAACCGGTGGGAGAAGCTGGGAGAAGGAACCCTCGAAAGCGCTTCAAGGCCTTGTTGTGTGACCGAGAATCGCGGATGAGCCTCCAGTGGGATTGGTGTTCGACGGTTGAGTTCAATTCGTTGGCGGGTCCGAGCCCGCGTAACGAATCCGGGCTCGAGAGACCAGCTGCTGCGTATGAGCGAGGAGATAGTGAGTAGTATTTCTGCAGTAAGTCCGATCAGGTCATATGCCATCTGGACGTCGTCGGGGGTACCGGTCGGGATGAGGGCCGGCGTCTGTGCGATGGGGCGTCTGTGCGATGGGGGATCTCCCGGCGCGAGTCAGGTTGAGTGACGAGCGAGACGCCTGCGGGCATCCCTTGAACCTGTACCACCACCATCCCTCTAGTCTCTAGTAATGCCTCCTCTGATCTGCTTGAAGCTCCATCAGTTCTTCGACGCCTGGAGCTTGATGCTTGCATAGTACATCTGAGGGGGGCGGTTCACACAATGCTTGACATCCTTTGAGCAGATACGGGACAAGGGCTTCTTCCTGAGCGCAGGCCGATCGTATTCGTCTTACACTACGGTTGTGCTGCAGCTGCAGACTGAGGATACTTGTTTCACTCGTCGGGATACTTGTTTCCTGCGCTGTGTGCTGCGTAGCTGCGGGACTGCCCTTCTTCCATAGATACTCGTCTTGCTAACGCATCCCCGCGGATCTTGCGCCCGCGCGTTGAAGCGATCATTGGTGGGCTGTCATCATGATATGGAAATGCTTTCGAATGTCTCCAAACCTGAGCTCTTGTCTTCTTGCGCCTGCCGTCGCTCGACCTGAACGTAACCGGCTGTTGGTCCTCCGACATCTTCGCACGATGCTGCATTCGAGGGCGCGTAAGGATCGCTCGGCCTGCCCGCCATCGTGGGCCTGAACCCTGTGAACAGATGGCGACGGGGTCTCTCCATGGCTCCTCACACTGCTAGATCTGCAGGGAGGTGCACGCACCCATCGAGTCACCCGGAACTTTCCTCATGGCATCTGGATTGACGCTGTGGTCCTAGGCTTTCAGCTTGAGGAGCTTCCGAATGACCGCGTTGTATTAGTCGCCGACATCGGACAGAGCCCCGCTACTAGCCGGACTGCATCACTGCACAAACATGACGCTATGTAAAGCCTGTATTTATCTCGACGACTCGCCATCCGCTTCCACCCCAACCTCTCACTTCTCCGACTCCTTGCCACATCCCCCTCCGCCGTGCGGTAAGCCCGCGTATCCACTGTCCACAATATCCCGTGTCGCCACCACATACACCGACTGCCGCACCCGGGAACCAACTATCATCATCAAGAACGACACCAGGGCACAGTTCGCGTCGTGCTTCTCTCACCTCTACCCCGACCACAACCGCACTCGAGCATGTCATCTCCTACCGCCACTCATCAAGACTATCTCACCAGCACGACCAATGGTCGCCAGCCATTGCCAGGCCTATACATGTACGCGTTTGGCATGGTCTCTACTCCCGAACGTTTCTCACACCATCACGATTGCCCTGGTCTAGCTCGTCTAGCTATGGACAGGGTGAATCGTAAGTCGGACCGTGCATCTTTGCTTCCCGCTCTCATGTCTCGTTCTCTCCACTGCAGCTACTCTCCCCATACTTCCGCTAGTGCTCAGCAACAGTACCACACAGGTCAATACCCTGGCTATGTAAACGCGTCGTAAGTGGCAATTAGATTTCTTCAGCAGTCACTTTCAACTGACGTGCTGGTGGAGGCCGACGTCGCCGTTCAATGCCCACCCGTCCGATCGTCACGCCGCGTGGCAACCTCCCATATCGTGAGTGCCAGTCTTGACCCTGCCCCCTCCAAACTCTCATACAAGGGAACCACAGAAGCCACAATGTGTCTGCATCTGACAGCTACAGACACGTGGAATCGTCTTCCTACCGTCTCCCTAGCGTGCAGCGCCAGCACAGTCACTCTCACTCTGGCTCGTACTTTCCGCCGCTGGGAGGCAGCCCTTACGACTCCTCGCGGGCCGCTCCCGCACAGACGTACTCAGCGACCTCCGACCGCTACCGCACCTCCGGCGGCAACGTGCTCGCGTCGATCCCTTACTCCTCGAACTACACCTACGGCTCGAGTGGGCCACCCAACACGGGCTCAGTCGCGCACCACCCGGCCTCTGTCCCTCGCCAGCCGCCGTCTCCTGTCGAAGTCCGCTGCGAATGGGACCGACACTGCCGGGCCCCCCTCGACGACACCTCGCCCGCGGGCATCGCGCGGCACCTCAGACAGTACCACGACATCGCTGTGACCGACAACCGCAACCGCGGGATGTGCATTTGGGGCGGGCGCTGCCAGAAGGACATGTTCCCATCGAGCTTCGGGAAGCACATCGCCGAGTGCCACCTGCGCAACATGACGAAGCAGTGCCCGCACTGTGGGGCTGACTTTGCGCGCGCCGACACGCTCTCGCGGCACATCAAGGCGTTCTGCCCGCACACGACTGGGCACGCCGCGCACGCTGGGCAGGCTTACTCGAGCACCTGAGGCTGGGGCTTGGGCTCGGGCTCGGGCTCGCTGGGCGCTGACCGGTTGGTGGCTGGGGGTCGCTGGTACGGCTCGCTGGGCCCTCCTAGTGCGTCTTTCTGTCTCATGTCCTCATGATGTGCTCTGTTACTGGCTTGGATACGCTGTATAGTAGCTGCCCGTGGCTGTCTGCGTCTTCTGTGTATGTTCTCTTGCTACCTGTCCGTTACTTTACTCGCTATGCTCTACCTGCTGTCCTCAACCCCTCTCATAACACGCGCACTCCTCAGTTCCCTACCCTACGATATTTATTGGTACATCTCACCTAGGTCCACGACTCTTCGCCGAGTTCTGGGGCAGTCTCATCTGGCTGGCTACCCGTGGACGGGCTCGTGGCTTCGTTTCCGTGCTGGCTCCGGACTCTCGATCTACAATACAGGCCGAGTGTGGGGGGCTTTGCATCAGTATGTGTAATAATCTGTCGGCGAGACATAACTGAAGAATGTATCGATGTACAGTATTCCGCTAGCACCGTGTATCATGCGACACTCGAAAATAGAGTTCGATGTTCCATATTGCCGAACACAATAGCAATGGAAGCCCGCGGGGACTCCCTCGGACGTGCCTCCCAACTGCCCCGACACCTCAGCTAGCCACTCGAGTGGCCTGTCATTCTGTCAGCAACCCTGCCTTGTTCTCCATCGGGAGCCATGTGGTGAAGTCGTGGGTGCGCATCGACATCCTTCGTTCGCGCGACGCCCGAGAAAGATGTCGCGACGTTGTGTTTGTGCGGGCCTCTACGCAGCTGCTTCATGTTTGCCGACATCGGGCGATCGTCACTCGCAGGTGACAGGCGGGGTGGGCGCACCACAATGCACACTGCAACGCTGAGGTTCTCGAGCCTAGCGAGGTCAACGAGGTCAAATTCCCGAAGCGAGCTAGTGATATATCAAATGTGCATCTTGTTTGTGTTCCGTGGGCTGAATGGCCAGACCGGGTTCAGTATGGGCGAGTTTGGGCGGCGTCGCAGGCCAAGGCGCAGCAACGTAACTCGAGACGGACGAATTGTTCGTGGCGCCGCGGCAGTGCGCGTGGTCGCCGCGTATCGGCGTTAGACGCGCGTTGCCACGCTAGCGTGACAGTCACGCGTTCCATCAACTAGTCTCGGGATGAGCCCACGGTTTCACTCCGCTCCTTTACCTCGGTCCTCCACGTCTAACCACCTTATCGACGCCTGCCACGATGATTCTCCATGAAAACGAGCAAAACGATTGCTGGTAGATCGACGAAAATCGGAGAACTTTGTGAGTCGCAACTAGCATCCGGATAAGTCATCGATGGGGTTCTAAGCTTCACTTGGCATACATGGCACTGCGAAGGTCAGGGATGCATGTAGCGCTGTACTCTCTACGAATCTGGTCGTAATCCATCCTGAAGCGTACCGCATTGTGCGACCAATACGACGACTATGAATATTCCTTCATTTGTTCCTTTTTCATACAACATCATGACGAGCGCGTATATTCACCAAAATTCGGAAATATCTGGCCACTCTCCACCACTGTGGCAACGACTGCAGGGATCCTCATCACGAATAACACAGGCATACCCTCCAATAGCTAGGTATGCCCCACTCGCGCCTCGTAGCGTAGCATCCAGATGTCCGGTTCATTGACTTGAAGCTACGGCAGGTCGCCGAGGAGGAACAATCCACGCAGGGTGCACATGCTATGATACTCCAGTGTTGGCGTCGGTGCGGTGCACGAGTTGTGCAGCTATTTGTTTCACCCGATGATGTTGGAGAACGATACACCATACTCGATCACGGAAGCTTTTGGCAGAGCACAATGTCGACCAATAGTCGCGGGGCGCCTTTTACCTCCCCGGTAGTGGGTATGACGTTCTTTACTTAACTTCCGCACACGCCCACGCCGCCTGCGCACAGGACAGAACCTCATGATCGGCGCCTTGCAGGGTAAGTCCTAAAATCCTAGGCTGCGTTGCCAAGCACTTACCCGTCAAGATATAGATCGCAAGCTATGCTCAACCCTACATCTGTCTCAAGTTGAGCTATCTGATATTTCGTGATCCATCACGGCCGAATTCACGATGTTGTGGGAAGGCATGTCAGCGTCAGGGAATGGTGAGCGCTATCTGACCGTGCGATATTACAGACGATCCTGATCAATATCTGGATATCATGCCACGAATCTTCTCGAATCTACAGGTCACAATTCTACGTGCGCTATTCTTAAATCAAGTGAGTGCTAGTCTTACTACATTACAGCACCGAATTAACTGCTCGGATGGCGGCCCTGTATTCTGCTTGTGAAGCTCTGCTAAGCTGGGTCATTTGCACCCCTCGACGCCGGCAACAACAAGGCAGCGCCGAGGTCAACACCAGCGGGAGGTACGCGCCGGTCGGAATCCGACAACGACAGATCGTTCTGCTAGTTTGGGCTCTGGTGACATCGATTCGGACCGATGAGACCAGCGCGACCGAACAGCAGCAGGCATTACGTTCCGCTCTCATCGTTCACTCTTCCCGACGCCTGGCTCGGGCGGGCTCGGACTCGAGATTCCCGACAGGTCATGGTCAATGCTGAGAACTTACAGTCTTCGGTGATCTCATTCAGAAAGGGAAAGTGCGATGTAGCAGTCCCGTGTCGCCGATCTTCTCAGAAGAGTAGCGGCCTCGCTCCCGTGACGTTCACACCCTCTAGCTGAGCCTTCGAACGGCGGTGCGACGCAGAAAAGCTCCAACGCCCATATACTCTCGGTGCTCGTCGGGACTTACGGCGGGCACCAGGTGGATTTTTCCTCATGTAAGGGCAATGGGCATGAGGAAGGACCCTTGAAGAAGACTTGGGGACGCTGAGGACTTTGCATCTGTCTGTCACGAGCGCTGGGGATTATCTGGATAAGAACGTGCTGTGCTCTTCGAACGCGCGCTATGGATATCTAGCTCTGTCAAACTTTGACGAGACCTTCTCATGTACATGGATCACAAGCAATGCACTAGAATGGCACAGTCGGAGCGTTGTGCGAGTCGATCGAGCAGTGGCAGCTACGATGTCATTCATTATCCCAGTATGGAAAATGCACAAGCTTTGGCTCTCACAGAACCGACCCTCCGTCCGGATATCCTTCGTCAGGGCAGTATGGGGCAGTCCGAACTTTGGAGCCGTCCGGTTCGGGCTCCAGCCTCTAGTTGAAAAGGATGCTGTCCAATGAGCCAGGACGAATCATCCTCTCATCCTCTTTCACCTCCAAGAGCCACTGCGCTACATATCTGTCCTCTCATGAACACTCTGACTGCCTGGGAGTTTTATCAGCCTCAACGACCATACCCTCTACCTGATTTCTTAGCGCCGCACCCTGCAAATGCTTTGGATCATATACCCCATCATCCCCAGTACTTGGGTCATGAGTCCACAGGGCAGCCAACCGCGTTCGAGTCGTTCTACAACGAGTTCACCCCCGATTACCATGCCCCTTGCATGCGGCAGCGGCGGCTCCTGCCACCCGGTGGTCCTTTTCCGCATGGAAGCATGTCCGAGTGAGTCAAACTTAAGAAACGGCGCACGTATCGATAGGCATCTCACACCCCCTCTTTACCAGCACTACCTACCTCTCTCCACCCTTCTTCGAGACCTACTCCTCTTCCAATACGCCCTCACCCATATCACCTCAGTACATTATCGACGACATCTCCAACTCGTCGTACCTCATGGACAACTGGCCGTACATTCCCCCCTCGTACAACAACATGGGCGACATGGTCGAGGCCAAGCCCGCCCCTCCCCCAATGCCCTGCCAGTGGGGCAAGTGCGGCGTCGTGCTCGACGACCTGTCCCACGCTGGGCTCCGCCGCCACTTTCGGGATTACCACAACAATGCGCGGGGGACACAGACTCGCTGCATCTGGGGACAGAACTGTCGCAGCGAGTCGATGCTGTTCGAGAACATCCCCAAACACATCGCGGAATGTCACCTGAAGACGATGAAGGAGGAATGCCCGGGGTGCGGCAACTCGTTTGCGCGCAAGGATACCCTCAAGCGCCATCTCAATAGTGGAGGATGCCCTGCTGGTGCAGGTCCAGGCCAAGCCTCGTAATGCGATCAGATACAACGCATTGCTGTGATGGTACGTTCGATTGTATCGCATTCATGGTGTACGAGTGTACTGACGGAGACCGTTCAGCATTGCACAATGCTGCTAACATACCCCCCCAACGCAAGCTGCATTGATGCAATCAAGCACGAATTTGACAAACACGGACTCGGCGGCGGATATTGTATAGAGATAGCAAACGCGTTCGCGGCGGCCGGTGTATGTCTCGCATGGACTTTCGCTTCGACTGTGGCCCACTTATTACTACTACGTGTGGCGTCCTGGACTTAGGTTTCTCAGCCAAGATGATAATTCGATCGATCTCGGTACACTTGGACTCGGAGTTTGCAGGTCGTGTCGCACCAACGTGCCCCCCCTATGCGCTCGCCCGAAACCAAGTACTACCGAGAGTATGCCACCGCCTCCGTGACATATGAATCCCCTTCGCCCAGGAGGTTAACGTCACGGAAGGACCATGGCACACCGTGAGCGTTCTATCGCTGCCTTCAAAGATAGCAGCACGAACGGAAGAGAACGTTAAAACTCAATTGCGTCGACGAGAATTTGTCATGAAGTTGGAACGGACGACACTGTCAGTGTTATGGACGGCCCGAGGGGCAATGCGATAACAAATGCAGCTGACCCTGGACTGCACACGCGGGCCGTGCGCGTGCGGTCAAATTAGTGCACACTCAGGCTCTAGCAACCCCCACCAATGCACTGCACGACAGATGCCCCTTCGCGGCAACGCTGGCACAACGCATTCGGCAACATGGCCAACACTAATCATCCGGCCCTGCCATAACCATTCACTCGCTACGGAGCAAGAGTTACCCCTTCAGGCACTGTATTGGCCTGTCCATCATAACATGGACGGTGTTTGCGTTTGAAGGCACAAGGATCTGCACGGTCCTCCATTCGGCAGGAGCATGCACCGGTGACATGTCCTTGCATTGGACCCGCCGGGACGGACGGGAGCATCCCGCCCGCGAAGATGGAAAGGCGCTGCCTTCATCCGCATATTCCCTAGTACTGCTACTAGTATGCGCAGCGCTTCGCCAAGGGATGCAGGGATGCGTCGAGGGGGCATGCCAGCGGCCCATGAAGCCGTACGGGAGTGTCGCAACTTTCCGTAAATTTTCAAACAAAGTTGCCCGAGAAGCCTAAGGAACGAACCGTAACGGTCAGAACGCCCCATAAAGCGTACCTAATGCGTCGCCCCGGTATACAATGTCGCCTGTAGGACAACACTTCATATCCTGGAGAATCTGGCGCGAAGCAAGCAATATACCCTGTCATTGAGCGCCGATATTAAATCCAAGTACTGCTCGAGTGTGTGACGAAGTGCTCACCAGTGCACATCGGGCACCGACACCATACAACCCAGCGTCATTACAAGGCTTCAAGCTTCAAGCTTCAAGCTTCAAGGCTTCTGCTTCACCGCACATCCTGTTGCAGATATCAGAGAGCGAGATAACGAGAGCTCAACAAACGGCGACATGGTCCCAACCATAACTTGAATCAATAAATGGTCATCGCGCGGATGAGTCGCAGTCGCGCGCACAAGGCACGGTATACCCAGGCGACGATGATGTTTGCATTCCGGAAACATTGCAAGGATACAGCGAGAATCGATGAAGGCGAGTGGATACATACACATACCAGCTTAGGTTACTTAAGGAATGACCATAAGTCACAACAGTCACGACAGAGCAAAACACGAGGACTCAACACAGAGCGACGACGAATAACTGGAGGGGAGGGGGACGGAAGGGGAACGGGAGGATCCGAGGAGTCTAACACGTTACGATCAACATAGCGACAGCGGAAAGGAAAGCTTCGAGCGCGTCCGGATCCAACGACCAGGCAGGAAAGCGATGAAGAGGATACATGGAAAGTTTTGCGAGTCCATCCGATGGAGAGAAACAGGGATGCATGATGTAAGAGAGATGCATGATGGGGGCCTTCGTAGACGATCAGTGAATGGCCGCAAGTCGTTGAGCAAGCGCTTCAATGACGGTTGGGTCTACACCAAACTCTTTCGCCAGGTTTCCGACCGCGTCCGTTGCGAGGCTAGAGGGAGAGTGTATTGCGCGGCCGCTGCGCATCGACATCCTGCTGCTTGACGTCGAGCCGCGCGAGCGGGGGGACTGAGGAGGCGAAGAAGTAGCCTGGGGAACTGTTGCCTCAAGAAGGTCCGAGAGGTTGCCCATTTGCTCCGAGGTGAATGCTACATAAACACTTGAGAACTTGTTCGATGAGCATACACTAGCACAACTCACCTCTGCAATCTAATGCCGCACGAACAATTTCTTTGAGTAAGGTCGTCCAGTCGGAGAGGGGGTTTTCCTCGATGCGGGACACCAGTGTCTGAACAGCCGCTGCACAGAAGTGTTAGTCACGCAGGTTGCGATGAAAGCGAGAAACTGTACCATGTGTTATTTCTAATGACTTGGTCAGCGATCGTAGGCTACGAAGCATTGAAGAGTATTTGCTCACCATAAAGGGAATCTCGTATATTGCCCGACCAAAAGACTCTACTATCATCGTCCGTTGGGAACTTCGACAACATGCTGATCAAAGAGTAGAAAGGTAGCGATGGGACTTTCAGGAAATGGCTCTGCGGTAAACAGTGAGCAGAACTCAATATGCATCAAATATAGTCCACTGACGTCAGGGGACTTGATAAGATGGAGAAGCGAGTTCAACTCGGTTTCGGAAATGAGGCCACGTTGCAGAGTAGATATCACGTGTTCGTTCGTAAGACCGGCCAACGAAGGTCGCGAACCATCGAAGTTGCCTTGCCAAGAAGGGAACAACTACGAATCGCAAACTGTTAACGACCATGATAGGATAATCACGACAAGGGACATACCGCTCGCATGAGCTCCTCCTGGCTGCTCCTGGTGACCGTGACGCCGCGCGCGCGTTTGCCACGACCGAGGACGGAATTTTGAGACGTTCGTAGAGCAGCTTTAGCAGCGTCTTCGTCAGCCATCTCAGCGAAAGCGTGACTCATGGTCTTCCCCTTGCGATCCAGGAGCACGTGGACGCGCTCAACCGGATGCTTAAGCCATGCAGCGATAGCAGGCGGGGTAATGTCCTAAATGTTTAGACGTCAGTGCACGATAGATATCGCCAATGCACGATTCACGCACCCAGGGCACGTTATCGATGCGTAAGACGACGCGCTCCGAATATTTGCCAGTGAAGGAAGAAGATCCACCAACGGGGGTCGATGAACCTTGGACACGGTCCATGAACAATTCATCCTCATCGAAATAGCCAACTTCTCCGAGATCGTTTCCGTGGAACGCAGAAGGGAGTAGCCCGATGCCACTATCGAAATCTTCAATCTCGTTGCATTCTTCGATGATACGTTGCAACTTGGACTCAGTCGTCGTCATAGAGGTACCACTCTCCGAGGAACTCTTGCATAGTGTGAAGTCGTCCACCTTGGCGTGACACATGGCACATTCCATGTCCTTCTCTCCGACAATGTTGAGGGCACTCGTCAAACAGGTGGAACACAGGGGGTGAGCGCATGGTTTTAGAACCGCGAGAGAACCCTTGGCAAGGCCGCAGACGGAGCAATTGGAAACGCTCGCAGGCGATGAGCGCAGCTGCGGAGCGGGGAAGTACTGTGGTGTCTCGTAGAATTGAACCGGCTCCGAGAAGTTTGAGATGGCAGAAAGAGAGATGTTGGACGTGCTGAAAGGATCATAGAGGGAGAGAGGCAAAGTCTGCGAATGGGTAGGAGGAGAGAAGGTTTGAGGGTATGGGGCGTAGTCGTTTTCGTCAATATCGTACAATTCCGAGTTCTAAGGTATGCGCACACGTCAGCACATCAAGACACAAGACGACAGCATACACCATACCTGTTCAAATGTAGGGCGACGGCGAGTGTGTGCAGGGTCGGTAACGCTTCCTCGGAGCCGATATCCAGGCTGAGGAGGCGGGGTGTTCAAAATACCGACTGAGCGTATAGAACGATTAGGGGTGGCCAGTTGCATGTTGTCCATGACGGGGACCAGTGGGGCGGGGGCGTGCGAGAACGCGCGGGCACGTCGTTGGCTGGAGAGGAACGGGGCTGGGAGGAGTGCTGTACACACCGCCATCAGCCAAAGGAGACGCACGACGAACAACGAAGACGCATACACTCATCGATTGAGGATGAACTAAGCTCCGATAGGCTGCAATCGTCCACTGCGAGAGTGTGGTGGTCAGTCACAAGAGAAGATGGGCGCATATAGTCGGTTGCGACGCGCCAACATGCAGCATGAAGTGCATATACTCACTGAGATACTTCGACTCATCGCCGCGCGCGACTTTGATGCCGTTTTCATTCGCTCTCGTCCTCCAATTTTGCGCGATGTCTGCCAGGCTGCGGCTGTGGGCGTTTGCCTGCGTCGGCCCGTCGGGCGATGAGAGCGACAAGCTCATACCCCGTCGTCTGGGTATGACTGCGGATGCAGGTGTCGCAAGACTGGATCCATTGGACGAGAAAGATCTAAGACTGAGAGGAGTATACGGGGTCGAGAAGGTTGTCGCCGGGGTGAAGGGGGACGTGTACTGTCGTGCGCTTGCAGAGTGATGAGCTTGCGGCCGTTGGGGTGTCGAGGGATACTGGTTTTGCTTTGTGCGATGGACAACGGGGGAGGTCGGGGCGGAGGCGGGTATCAAGGTCTGTTTGGTCATCGTGCTTGAGGTCGTGGTCGTCGTGGTTGCCGGGCAAGGAGGAAAAGAAAGACGTTTGGGATGAAACGGTGACTTGTGACGGGAATGTGAAGCGTCTGTTTGATTCCGCGATTTGCCGTGGAAACCTGAACCAAGAACGCGACGCGACGCGGTCACATGACGCATTATGTCAGGAACGCGATGGGAGATCTAGCCCCACTAATAGCCCCTGCGTTAAGAAAGTAAGTTCGTAGTGACTAGTTGACTACTAGTAGTCTAAGTACTGGACGAGAGTAGTATAGTACATGGACTGTAATCGTAGTACAGAACGCTGTAGGGTAGGCAGGTACCGTAGAATGCACACGATTATCCTTGGAGATATCATGAGTCTGTCGATACATCACATCATGCACACTCTGCCGAGAGGTTCTGGAGGAACGCGATAACGCTCTTCGCAACCGCCTCGCCCTTGGAATCTCGCAAGACACTCCTAGATGCGCTAGCTGATGCAGATGCATGCGCGCTCTGCCCCTCGTCCTCGTCCTCCTCCCCGTCTCCGCCCCGCGTCTGTGCTTCTGCCATCTTGCGCGTAAGAGCGACATAGAACGACGTGAAGTCTTGGGCGTGCTGAACGAGAGTCCCGAGCTTCTTCCGACGAGTGTCGCCAGGAAGCGCAGCCAAGAGCGCATGCTGGTTGGCGGGGGCCCGTTGCATGAGGAGACCGAATAGAACAGCCATGTGCCCGCGAACAACGGCGTCGAGTTCACTGGGGGATTTGAGGTAATGGACGTATACCTGTGCCAAGCATGCAAGTGCGCTTAACCGCGATGGGCAAGTGCACTCACGGAGGCACCGGCGCTGGCCCGGACAGTCAAAGTCGAGCACTACGGAGTTGGAGGTGAGTCTGACGAGTGAGCATATAAAGAGATGAGACGCACGCGTTTCGCCGATGGTATGCCTGGCATCAGGCGTCGCTTGCACAAGGTTTGTCAAGAGACCCAACGCGAGACACAGTCTATCGAGACAGCGTGCCGCGTTGTCCGTATCGTCGGAGGAACCTTCCTCGGCGGCCCCACATTTCTCATACATCCGTCTTTGACGTTGAGCGGACACGACAATGTGCATGATCGAGGGCAACGCAAGGTCTTCGGCCAAGACGCTTTGGCACCAGAGGGTGTCGTCGTGCGTCAAGTTGATGAGCACACGGAGTGCGGATTCGATGCATCTGCTAGCTGCTGGGAGTCAGTAAATGAAACATCTTGAGAGCCACTCCACTCACCCATGACCCGATTATCGTCGAATTCCTTATCTCGGAGGATGGTGTTACAGATTACGCAGAGTGATAGTACGGCCCTTGGGAAGTTATCGCAGCGGAGCTCATTCAACTTCTGTGTTTGAACGATGCTCTCCTCGCTTGAGATGGACCATGAACCTAGGAGGCAAGAGTCCAATAAACGCAGACAATTGTCCAGGTGAAGCAATGACGGGGTTTCCTTGTACAGTAGAGGGCCTTGGGGAGGGAATAAGGATAGTCCTGAGGTATACGCTGCCAGACGAGCAGGTAACAGGCTGATCTCGGCCATAAGGCTGCGCAGGAGGGACGGAAGGTGGGCAAGCGTATGCGCAGATGGTGAGACTACGACTAGCGCCTGAGATATGAGTAGTCGGTTGGAGATCTGTAGCAACAATGAGCACACTGCGGAACTACGGCTAGGAGATCGTTCACGCACAATATCCCCATCATCAAACAGACCGGCTTTCTTGCGCACCAGTCTCTGGAGACTCGCTAGCTTCGCAAATGAGCGCGATATGAGCGCTCAACGATAGCAACGACAAGAAGAAACTCACCAGGGTCGTTTCACCTTTGGAAATACCAGCAGCCCTCAGTTCACTAGCAGCCGCCTCGGTAGATACCAGCCAAAGGGGATCGTTGGCGTGCTCCAGACGCGCGAGCATACGATGTAGCGTCGATGTGAAGTCAGACTTGGCAGCCAAATCCAGGAGATCTGTGGGATCTCGCGCGACAAGCGCAGCATATAAAGCGAGGATGGAGTCCAATATCTAGACGGTTGGAGTCAACGATTGCCAACGTCGGCGCATAGACTATTCGCTCACCTTGTCTCCATTACCAGCCTCTGCTTCTCTGAGCACCTCCCAGGCACGGCCGAGGAAGTCCGCCGCTTTCGCTCTGCGAGCGAAGTCCACATCGCAGAGTTTCGTAACGATTTCCAAGGCGCTAGAACGAGCATGAGCCACACTCACTACAAGGATCAATGCGAGATAGTACGTACCTTCCCCTCCGGACACCAAGCGCACCTTGCGGCTCCAGGCCTTCGAAGAGGTATCCGACCTCGTCTAGAAATCGTCTGGATTCTCCTTTGCTCCTCAGCTCAGTTATGCTCTTGAGGTCGTTCATCATCCCATTCGGCAGCAACTTGACTGGCTCTACCTGCTTTGTCAGGCTTTTGGTTTTGCCCTTACGCTTGGGGGATGGAGTGGATTGCGGTGATAGTGGCCGTGGGTCATCTTCAGAGGCATCCACCCCCCACCGCTCACGGAGCTCCGAGTAGGACTCACGTATGTCGAAGTCATCCTCCTGACTCTCAAGGGCCATGGCAGTTCGGTCGTCCACAAAGTCCATACCCATCGTGGCCGCCTGTGATGGAGGCAGGGCAACAAGAAATGAGCGAGACTTCCCCGCATACGTCTTAACGTTGGAATTGACCATGGTCGGGCGGACGGGGGGCGAAGACACATCTTCAAGTGATTTCGACTTGGATGGAGACTGGGACTGTGCGGGAGAGGAGGGAGACCCGATGACACTGTCGGAGACAAAGGCTCGCAGTTTCTGTGGCGTATTGTGCCCCGAATGCGCGTCGATGCTCTCCTGCTCGCTCGTGCTGCTGATACTGATGACGCTGGTGTCGGTCCGCGACCGACCGAGCATGCGGCGAGCGACGCTACTCCGCGGTTTAGCTACTGGTAGCTGAGAAGGGCCAGCGGTGTCCATAGCGAGTGAGAATATACCAGATAGATCTTTGGCCGGCTTTCTTTGGGGGGGAGAACGGGGTGCGAGCTCTACGACCGTGGTGGCGGTCCTCAGGAGGCTTGTTCTAGGAGGAGTTGTCGGTGGCGATGGTTCCATCGGAGGAGTTGGTGTTCGTTCAGGCATAGATGGCTTGGCTGTAGCAGTGTCCGCATGGCCTGGCGACGAGAAAAGCGAAGTTCAGCCTCGAGCAAACAAGAAGCAGCAACAGACGCACTCGTCCCGTTCCGAAATGAACTTCCGCCAACCACTGGCTCGCGGCCGTTCCGAGAAGCCGGAGGTGACACGACCTCCACCTGTATCTTCTGTCGTTTCCGAGGCCTAGCCGTAGCAGCGTCCTCTATGTGCGGCTCATCTTCGACGCTCTCCGGGGTATGAAGTCTGCGTTGGTTGCGCTTGCGACTGTATGTGCGTTGCATGATTCGTACCAATGTGTTGTGTACCAGAGTGAGCTTTCGAGGTTCGTTAGAGACGTAGGAAGCACTGAGCAGAGGCCATCAAGGTAGACGAGATGGTTGTTAACCAGAAGAGTCGGTTCGCTTTGTCGTTGTAAGTCACTGTCTGAGTACCCGGAGGCCACATTTCTGGACCGACCTTCGCGGCTCTGGCGCCTGTTTCTCCACCCACTTCGCGTCGGTCACAGAGGGTCACGTGCTGCAGGTCTCCCTTGTCACAGCGCGCCTTGCTGCGTTCGCTGCAGTGCTCGCCGTTTTGGCTCGTCTCTCCTCCTCTCCTCCCTGGCGTCATGGAATATCTCAACTCACGTCTCGACTCATTTGGTACATCGAAATCCAAACGCTCTAAGGCTTCTTCTAGCAAGGCTGCCTCCTCGCCCAAATGGCCCCATCCCAAGTCGTTCAAAGCCACCCCAAACAGCCTCGCTGAAGCCGGGTTCTACTTCGATCCAGATCAAGAAAGCCCCGACAACGTCACTTGTTTCATGTGCAACAAGAGTCTAGGTGGTTGGGAGCGAGACGACGATCCCTTCGCCATCCACTATGAGAAGTGTCGCCACACATGTGCATGGGCGGTTGTGCGATGTCAAGGGAGCGACGGAGACGTCCTGTACGTGATTTCTTATTCGAGGCGGCATGGATGCATGGTTAAACATCCCTCAAGATATGATGCATCTGATTCGACGCGTCATCCAACAAGTAGAGCGATGGAACAGGCACGTCTGGACACGTTCTCGAAGGTGCGATGGCCGCACGATCATGTCAAAGGACACGGTGCGAACTCTAAAGCAGTGAGTGCACATTCATCCATAATATGAGGCACAGTGCCGGCTGGACCACGCATATGGCAAACTCCGAGGACGGCGAACACGTCCGTATAGGGACTGTATGCGCATGCATCTCATGATGGTGTGGCTTGTCACTTGATCATTACTCCGCCGCCGTACGCGTGGGTCTACATTGAGTTGGGTGTTTATCCTGGACATCAACCCAATGAGCAGGAGGTCAAGTGTTCGGCTTGCATCCAGCTATTCGCCGGTCAATTGGCTTTGTATACACGACACTACCGACGCATAGTGACAACAACAAGCTCCTGCTATTTCGATTTCATACTGACGTCCGTTTCAGTTGGCGAAGGCCGGATTCGTGTGCAATCCGTCGGAGCCAGATGACGACACTGTCGTGTGTCTATACTGCAAGCTATCTCTCAGTGGTTGGGACGCGGAAGACGATCCTTAGTAGGTCATCGCTCCTGCTCTACGCACATCACTTCCTGACCGACGCCAGTGAGGAGCACCTCAAGCGAGACAAGAAGAACAACGTTCCCTGTCCTTTCCTGAACGCATCTTCAACGAACGGCCTTGGCAAATCCACTACCAAACGCCCTACTTCAAGGGCGACATCGAGACCATCTGCGCGATCCACTTCGCAGAGTAAACCCGCCGCGACGCGACAGGAGAGCGTGGATGCATCTGACGATGACCTTCCAAGAGCACCTACGGGTAGACAAAGCAAGGCTAGCACCGCACGCGCGTCGTCTGTTACGAAAACGCCGGCGTCAAGGCGTTCCACCAGAGGCAAAACTCCAGGTAGCAAAACAGTCAGCTCGGAGGTTGAGGATACGGACGCTAGTGAGAGCGAGGCGGGGCGACGGTCCAGTAAGACTAAGAGGAAGACCGGTGGTCGCACGAAGACGCGGGTCTCCGCCATAGTGGAGGAGGAGGACGAAGGAGCTGTTGGGGGGCAGGAAGATGTGGAGATGGAAGACCAAGAAGTTGACATTGACCCAGAACCCGAGCCCGAACCCGAGCCTCCGAAGAAGAAGCGTGGTCGTCAGCCGAAGAGTGCGGCTGCTAAATCTGGGACTCAGGCGAAGAGCAGAAAGGCAGAGGCGAAGGAAGAGGACGAGGAAGTCATCGCGGAAGCCGAGCCAGAGCCTGCACCCCCTCCGAAGAAGGGGCGGACGCGGTCAAAAGCTAACGTAGAATCGGAGTCGGAGGCTGCTCCGTCAAGCTCTAGGAGGACACAGACACTGGCCAAATCTACGTCGAGGGCGAAAGCGAAACAAGAGGAGACAGAGGATCCCTCAGTCGATCCTCCGCCCGCGTCGAAGAAGGGCAAGCAAGCTCCGACTCCGCCTGAAGATGATGAGGAAGATGTTCCATCTGCGCCACCCAAGAAACCGAAGGGCAAGGCGGTCTCGCGTTCGAAACCCAAGGTCCCATCGGCATCGGATGTGGACGAGCAGGCACAGTCTCGTACTCGCGTTGAGAATGGACACGACGCTACGACCGCTGAACGCACATCGTCGCTCTCCGATGCAGGATATGCGACCGCCGAGCCCCCGCCAGACGTAGACCACATGGACGTCGACGAGCCTGTTCGACCGCCTAAAGCAGGACCAGTGAAGAAAGCGAAGCCTATGGCGCAGAAGTTGGAGCTTTCGCCACTAGCCCCATCTCGTTCATCGCCAGCTGATAGTGACGTTGGCAAACGACCCGGTCCGGCCGTCAATGGCGTACGATCTATGGGTGGTGGGCCGCCTTCACGGACATCAAGCGCACGACCACCCTCGAGGCTGAATAAGGAGTCACTGAAGGTCATCGAGATCGACTCTGATGGAGAGGACTCTGGCGTGTTTGGCGTACCAGCGAAAGCCAACAAGGGTAAAGCCCCTGTCTCCCGCCAGGACAGCTCGACGAACTCTGTGAACGGCATCAAGAAGGTTAGTCGACCGCCGAAGAAGATGCAGGTCGAGGTCGTAGTCCCACCCCCTTCACGAGCTCGAACTACCACGACAGAGGATGTGCAAATGAGAGATGCCTCCCCGCGCAGCCCGGTTCACGCCCAGCCATCCCGAAGCGTTGCAACCGCGTTTGCAGCGGAAGCCGTCCGAACTCCACCTGTTCCTGGGACACCCGTCTCCGCAGTACATCGCTCCGTTTCTCCCCCTCCTGTCGAGGACGATCAAGGCCCCAAGCCAGACTCAGACACCGATATGCTCGCTCCAGAATCGAGTTCCCCACGCACTTACCATCCTTTCTTGTCGCAACTCCCGATCGAGAAGCTGAGCAGTCTCACGGAAGAGGAAGCGGGGATGACACTGGAGCAGTACATTCGGCGTGAGATGGAGGAGCAGTATGCGCTGCTGAAGGCAGACGCGGAGCAAAGGATCATGGACTTCAAGGAGAAAGCGGCGGAGACGAGGAAGGTCATGGAGACCTCATGAGGGGCGAGACTCGAGCTCTTGTGCACCTGGACTAGATTTCCGTACGTCACTTTTCACGCGATTTTTCTCGAGGTTTACCGGCGATCTGACCTGTTCACGTCTAGTATTGTAGCCATAACTTATCCTCTTTGACCGCATCCTGATTATACATTCTCACTCCGCATAGCATAGACTACCAGCAAGTATCGATGAAATTGCAATGCTTTCCATCCGGGGCGCAATGCGGGCTCGCAACCTAATCATCAAGTATAGTACAGTGCCAACTCTGTAGGAGGATCATTCGTTGTCCGTCAACGGTCAAAGTCCTAGGTCACATGAAGACGTGCGAACACTAACAAGTCACTTGTGCAAAAGATATCCAGCCCGAACGCATCGAGCGGTCCTTGAGCTCCATCGAGGCAACAAGATCCACAATTCCTTCGCAGACCCCCTCATTTTTCGCAAGCTCCGGGATGTCTTCCAGGTCGGACGTGTCCTGGGGCCGCGTTTCGGGCGTGACGAGTCCCGACTCTTCATCGCTAGAACTTGAATCGGAGTCGAAACGCGGGCGGGATGCGCCTGCGAAGCTCGAGCAGGAGCCGATGCACCACCGATCCCCGAACACCGACCCGGACTCGGACTCGGACTCGGACTCGGAAATCGACGGGTCTCTGAACGGGTCCATGAACTCGCTGGAGGCGAAGGGAACGAGTGTGGCGACAAACGAGGGGCACCAGCTGGGAGCCGCGTCGTGAGCGTTGCGCGTGTCATCCTTGACGATGGCCGGGGCCTGAGTGCGATCCATGTGCTTGGCCGTCTCCTGGAGGTGCTCATTCCCGCGAGCGATGTCTCCGTCGGACATGAAGAAAGTGTCGACGTTGAGCACGAGCTCGCGGAGCTCGGGTATCGTGATGCGCGTCATGGGGTTCGGGTCGAAGGTCGCGTTGAGGATCTCCGCCGCCTGCTCGGATATCGGCAACGCCTCGCGGAGGTAGTTGGGGTTGGCGAGGTAGTATTGGTAGTTCACGTTGCTTGACAGGGCCGTCTTCCAGGGGAAGGAGTGCGCGATGAGGTTGGTGAGGATGACGCCGAGCGACCAGATGTCGCTCGCCTGCGTGGAGAACGCTTGGAAGTCGTAGTCTTCCCCGAGGCATTCTGTGTAGGCTATTGGTGAGTGACTTGCCTAATCGGAGCGAACTGAACGTCAACGAGCTTACCGGGACTCATGTAGTTCATACTGCCTGTACACCATTCATCCGAGACATTCACAGTGCTGGACAGACCAAAGTCGGTGAGTTTCACTACTGTCCCGTCTTCGCTGAGCAGGATGTTCTCCGGCTTCAGGTCACGGTGGTAAACACCGCGCTGGTGGCAGTGTTCCACGGCGTCGAGCAACTGCACGAAGACGCTCTTGAGGAGCGCCTCGTCGTGGTCGTAGCGGTCGTGGCCGAATATCGCGTCGAGGAGATCGCCTTCGCAGTGTTCAAGGACGATGTACGTGTACTCGTCGCATTCGAAGGTGGCGTGGACGTACGCGATGTTCGGGTGGTCGCGAACCTGCATGTGAGCCGACAACTCCCGTTCCTGGAGCAGCCAGGTCCAGCTGTTCGCTTCTTGCCTCTTAAGTATTTTGACGGCGTACCGGTGGTGTGGTGATGAGGAAGAGGATGAGAGCGGAGAGTCGGTGGATATGTTGATGGCGCGGTACACGACCCCGAAGGACCCTTGACCAAGTTTCTCCGTGAGGCGGATGCCAGCGCTGTCGAGGATTTTCCCCGTGAAGTCTGGAAAGTGGACTGGGAGAGGGTACGACATGATGATAAGATGATCTGAGAAAGCGGGTATGGGCGTAAGCTACTGCTGAGGATTGGGGTTGGGTCGCAGCTAGCTGAAATGTGAGTGGTGTGAGGGTGATTGATGATTTCAGCGCGGTGTGGCTGGGCATATATACTGTCCATCGTCGGATATGTATGCCCAGCGATTGTCCGGATGATATTGTTCAGACATCCGTCTGACAGCACTTCCTCCAGACCCGACTAGAGCCGCGCAGGAGTCCGCGGGCCAAGTTTCCTTTTGCGAACGTTCGTCGGGCGCGACTGTAATTCTCTCGTCAGTTTGCGGTCAGACTGGCTGTATTGGGTAAGCACCCGCGGTACTTTGCCGTTCTGGTACGTCTGGGTAGTGGGAATTGAGGTCAGGACTATCCGGACCCATGGCAATGTCAACGGAGAAGTCTAGTAGCGCCGGGTCGAAATCGGATGTGGCGTACCACACAAACCCCCACCGTTTTTGGAGGAGCGATGCGGGTGCGTATGCACTTGGCAACTCCCCTGACTCACGTCGTTTTCAAGAGCCCATCATGGCTCGCCAGGGAACTACTATACTGCGGATGCTCCATGACAGTGCATCTGGGCCTGCATCATATTGCGAATTTGGAGTGATACCCGTATGGCTGTGATCAACGGTTTACTGAACTGTTATACACCGAACGCTGGACTGCGAAGGTAAAGTTTCAAATTTCAACCGCAGGAGTCGCGTCCTAGTCCAGTAAGTACTAAGAGTTAGCAACCTCTTCTCGGCTTTTGCCGGATGCATACCAGTTACAAGCGCTTCAGCATTCTTTGACACCCAACGGTCTCCTCGTCTTCGTCTACATCTGAGGTCCGCAGTCACTTTGAACATTCTCTCTGCTATCTCGTGCTTTTCGTGCCTTTAATTCTGCTGCGCGTACCTTATCAATCTGGCTTGGACTCGGATATGTCGTAGGACCGTCCCCTACCTCAACTACGCGTCTAGTGCACTTCTTCGACCCCCTCGTCAGTATTTCAGAACCTTTTCTGCCGTACCTGCCACCAACGACTCCGGGATGGCTTCATGGCATGTGTCTGTCTTGACCTCTGCCTCCTCTGACACCGAAGCGACGCTCCTGATCAACTTCGGCACCGCCAAGTACATCTTCAATGCGGGCGAGGGCATGGGACGCGCCTGGCTCCAGAGCCATCATCCACTCCGGAGGACGAAAGGGCTTTTTGTGACTGCTGCTGGGACGCAAAGGTGCGGCGGTGTACCAGGTATGTGTCTGTCGTCTTCCAGTACGTGCCATGTCAGAACGCTGTTCGTCACCAAAAAACGTCTTGGCCATGGACGATGATCTACCTGGTGGCACCCCTTTCATAGTATGCATCCTGATCTCTGGCACATGCAGACCTGCTGTCACTGGGACATTGATGTATGTATTCAATCTCCATACCCTGGTAACATCGTGGAGAGGTTCCAGACTTCCGGAGGGCTACCTCTTGTACCTGTGCAACGGTCTATTAAAGTGCATGCGCAGGCTGAAGGCTCATCACATACAACCGTACGTACCTGCTGGTTCTTCAGCCTGATGCCCTTCTGGTTGTTTGCCTACTGTTCTGTAGCGCAGCGGGATCTGTTCGTGTCACCACGCAGAAATGGTACGGATACACCGTGTCATTAAAGAAACCTTCCCATCTCGTTTGGTTCTGTTTGGCCTTGAGCCTCTCGGCCTATGCAATAATGCAATGGTGGGCAGCCTGTCACGACGAGCATTAATGGGCGATGTTACTTGCCGGGGCTAACCTAGAATCTAGCCTTGTGACTGGACTGCTGGTCACAACGCCAGCTGCCAGGCTAGTTCGGGTCCGGAATATGAACAAGGGCTATAAACTAGAGCAACATACAGCCCCCTTAACAAGGGACTATCGTGACGTGAGCCTTAATCAGGACCGGAACCAATAGTTTGGTAGCTAGTGTTGTGACTAGTTGAGTCCAGTCACAAGGCTAGCTCCTAGGCTAGGATAGCCCATTGCCTATCGTGTGTGTGGCCCGTCTCGTATCATAATATAGCTGCGCAGTCTCTGCTCGGCAGTTATTGCGCTGTAGCAGTCTCGCTCGGCTCTATGTGCCGAAGCGCAGCGAGGCGTCTCTTGTAAATTACATGCATTCTCAGGGTTGAGGTGCCAATACATGTGGGGCTATTGAAACTACCCATTTGCTAGAGGAGCACTATCACTTCCAGTCTGTCGTGTTCTCGCACGGAGTCGATAGGTCCAATTGGGCTATTTCCTACCCGTTCATTTCAAAACGACTGGGGTGCGGTTCCAGACAGAATGCCGTGCTCATCCTCGCCGCGATCCTTCTGTTGAGACCATGAACCGTACAGCTCCGCTCTACACTACCCGCCGTAGCGGACTGTGACGCTCTCAGTTGGGTAAATGTCTTGTATGTGCATAGGGAGAGATCGCACAGGCAGGATGATTTGTCTCCCGCCAGACTGGGACGCAGATACTCTATCTACCTCAGACTCTATTTCGAAAGTCGCTTCACTCAGCCGCGTTACTAACAATTGCACCGACAGGCCTTCTGATGCTGACTGCGGACGCGGCGGTTCCCTCAATGGACATCGTGGGCCCATATGGATTGATGCAGTATCTTGCGACGATGCGTGGATATGTATATCGGTGAGTATGCCATCGGTACGGTTTTGCACACGGCACTCATCATCTTCCTCAGTTCTACTATGGCCGTGAAAGCGGTTGAAGCCCCCACCACCGTCGTGTACTCCCCCAAATCCACGGGCGAGCCTTCCCCGGTTTTCAAGGACGAGAACCTCACCGTGTATTCCATCCCCCTGTACCCGTCCGCCGATGCTGCGATGGTCGAGGACTCGCCTGCCCGCAACCTGAAGAGGAAACGGTCTCCTTCACCGCCTACATCGTTCAAGCGGCCGTCAGCCCCTGCGCCGGTGTCTGACCAGATAGCGGAGTCGACTTCCCCGGTGGCATCTGCTTTGGCTGCGCGTGCTGACGCTCCGGACTTCACCCCCGCAGTATTGACAGGAACTGACGCGCAGGAGTGGCGCAAGCTCATGCTGCAGGAGATGTTCCCCATGCAGTCACATCCAGCGGCAGATCCGACGCTCTCGACAAAGGAGAAGCGGCAGGCTCAGAAGGCGTTGAAGGAGTCAGACGAGCCCCCTCCCCCACGCTCCAAACTAGTTTCTGGCGAGAAGAAGTACGCCCGGCTCCCCCAATTAGGCCTGACCAACGGCTCGCTCCCGACGCTAGCATATCTGTGCATCGGCCCGGTCGTGCGCGGAAAGTTCGACGCGCGGAAGGCCCAAGAATTGGGACTTCCCAAAGGATTTATCAGGGCACGACTCACGAAGGGCGAAACCGTGACGTTCGAGGTTGACGACGGCAAAGGCGGCAAAGTGCAGAAGACGGTTCGCCCCGAAGATTGCGTCGGTCCGAGTGAGCTGCCTCGGGTACGTCTTTTTCGTGTTGACAGAACAAAATTCACTCAAGAGAATGTCTCAGGCGGTTATCATCCTGGACGTGCCGACCCGAGAGCACATACCCGCTCTCATGGCTTCATTCACTGAGTCCCCCTTCTTTTCGAAGTACCGATCCAAGGACGATGAGACTCGTAAGCTGCATCCTGTACACGCTGTCTACCATATGTGCGGTGATGGCGTGTTGGAAGACGAGCACTATAAGACGTTCATGAATGGCTTTTCGGACGATATACACGTCAGTCAGACCTACGACTACGGCTTTGAAGGCTTCTGACCCCTTATCTAGCATCTAGTATCCTCGAGACAACACACTCCTAACAAGATATCCTTTACTCGCTCGGCGCACGTACAGGCCAAGCTTCATCAACTGGACGCAGACTTGTTCCCCCTTCCCAAGTATGAGATGTCGCCAGATCGAGACTTCAGCTGTGAGTCTGCCGTGCGATGGGATGACGATTTTGCTGATTCAATCTTGCTTCAGCCATAGAGGGTCTACCGCCGAAGGCTGTATTGGCTCTCCCCGACACGATCCTGCACGTTCGTCCCTTGCGGCCACCCATGCCAGACGAAAACGCGAAGGAAGATGAGTTCAACCCGCTGGCTGCAAACGGCTCGTTGCCCGCCCTATCAAGCTCCGTCGTGGATAAATTCGCAGCTGCTCAAGCGCATGTTTCTGACCGTGTCGGACGGAACAGCCCCGCGAGCGGACCTGGCGACGACGTCGTAGTCACACCGCTAGGCACCGGCAGCGCACTGCCCACCAAAATGCGTAACGGCACGTCTCTCTCTTCGTGACTGCTGCGACTGCCACTGAGATCTTTTCGGCAGTGTCTGGCACCCTCATACAGATCCCAGGCCGCGGCACCATACTACTCGACTGTGGCGAAAACACTTGGGGCCAGCTTGCGCGCTCGTTCGGGGATGATCCCGCTCGCGTCACGGGCGTATGGCAGGTTCTGCGCGACCTGAAGTGTATTTTCCTCAGCCATATGCACGGTGATCACCACATGGGACTGTCAAAGATCCTCATGATGCGTGCGTCGGTGCGTCGTTTCCCCCGCCTACCCTGACTGCCCGATGGGATTGACAGTCATCCTCTTGCATGGACAGATGGACCCGCCTCCCTCAGAACCGCTCTATGTAGTCGGCCTGCGCCCCCACCTGATATACATGCTCGAGCGTCAGGAGATCGAAGACCACGGGCTGTCAGACCACAATGGTGTCGTCATGATTCTCTCGGACGCACTTAACTGGCGGTCCGCGCGGCCGTATGGGAAGGCGCAGAGCGAAGACGAGCCGTTCATGAATGTCGAGAGGTACGCCGAAGAACCCGCCCTGTCTGCGCCATCTGCGTGTGACTGACAGTGGTGTTCGAACCGCGCTCGCGCGCACCGCAGGTCGCGGGAGAACGCGCGGGAGATGTGCCGCGCCCTCGGGCTCAAAACGTTCACCACAGTCGATGTGGCGCACCGCGTCCGCTGCTACGGCGTGGTCCTCAGGCACCACGACGGCTGGGGCCTCGCGTGAGTCCCAAACCTTGCTTTTTGCACGCCCCCTCTGCGCCCTTCCATCCTCCCAGCCCGTACCTTATTTCGCACTTCCTATCGGCTCGCACAAAGCTTCGCGGATCGGAGGCAGCGACGGGTGCTGACACGCGTGTCCATCTAGCTTTTCCGGGGACACCATGCCGACAGAGAACCTCGTCAGGGTCGGGCGCGACGTCACCCTCCTCATCCACGAGTCGAGCATGAGCCCGGACGAAGAGGCGCTCGCGCGCGAGAAGGCGCACAGCACGTCTGCGCAGGCCATCGACGTGGGCAGACGGTGAGTGCCCCCCTGACCATACGTGGTCCTTCTATCCGGCACCTGATCCACAGGGCTTCCCCCCACGCCACCTTGAATCCCCACCCTCCTCCCACTGTGTGTGTCGTGCGGACCCTAACGATCTGACGTTTCTTCTTGCAGGATGCGCGCGCAGAAGCTGCTCCTCACTCACTTCTCTGCGCGGTACCCGGGGATGCCGCCGCGCCAGGGCGACGGCGACGGCGACGGGTCCGGCGGGCCGCTGATCGGGCTCGCGTTCGACTACTCGAGGATCCGCCTGGGCGACATGTGGAAGCTGAATGCGTACCTGCCCGCGATCCAGCACACGTTCGACGAGTTCGGGGACGAGGACCCGGTCGAGATCGACCTCACAAAATTACAGTAGTAGCAGTATGTAGCAGCATCTCGCTCGTTCGGATCTCACTCGGACGGCGCGACTGGCGGCAGCTTGAGGAACTCACCACGAACGGTGCTATTTACCACATTGACGTTGACTAATTCCGAGACCTACATACATAGACGTATGAACACACACACCCGCTCCCCTCATCCTGCTCCGATACTCTCATCGTACAACCACTAAGTCCGGAATGAATACGGCCCCGGCTCTCCTCTTACCCGTGCTGCCCCTTGTCCCTCGCAGTAAACGTTCCTGAGCTCCTCTTCCTCCTCCTCCAACCTCCTTCAAAGGCACTACTCAGTGCGTGGTCACGGTGATGACGCTCACGCTGAACGCAGGAGCGTCGTACGTGAACGACTTGCCCGTCGCGATCGTGCTCGTCTTGGGCGTGACGCTGCCGGGGGCGGCGGGCGTGTTGCTCGCGCCCTGCGCGCCCGTGAGCACCTGGAGCGAGCCCGAGCGCGCGACGGTGCCGAACTGGCTCAGGTCGAACGTCACGTTCGCTGCGGCGCTGCCCGCGTTCGCGACCTGTCGGGCACACGCACACGTTAGCTCGACGTGTGTTCAGAGAGAGTGAGAGAGGAGGGAGGAGAGCGGGAGAGGGGGCGTGCCTTGATGAAGGTCGCGCCGGAGCTCGACGCGCGCGTGACGCTCCAGTGGAGGGTGCCGCCGTTCGTGGGGAGGGTCGTGGGGAGGTACTGGTCCCCGAGGTTCGTCGCGAACATCTGCACACACGCACACACGCGCGCACCCGGGGGTGACTCAGAGTGAGCGAAGGCAGGCAGGTAGGGGGGCGATGCGCGCACCTTCTGGACGTAGAAGCTCGTCGACCTGATCACGGACCCGGCGCTGCAGGAAGCCGAGGATGAGTCAGATCGCTCGATTCTCGTCTCTATCTCGTCGTCAGTGCGGGGAGGAGGAGTCGGGGACGTACTCGAAGGAGATCAGGTCCGGGCTCTGCCAGTGGGGGAGCGGCAGTCAGATTGAAGGCTCGCGGACGGCTGGCACTTTCGCAATGACTATGACGTACCCATTGGGAAGAGTTAACATGCTAGTGTGGTAGTTCTGAGCTCTGTATTCACAGCGATACTGTTCGACCCAGGTTGCTCACCTGGAGGAGTGGCGCGTAGGACGCGGCAAACACGATGTCGCTGTTGCGCTCCAGGCCGGTCATGAACGCGGCCTCCCCAGACGCGGCTGTCGGACGTTGTGTGCTGAGAATCAGTCCCCCACGTACACGCGCCGGACACAGCGACAGTCTCCGGGACTAGTAGTAGTACTCACATGCCACGGTCGGGAACGGCAGACGTTCGCCGAAGATGTTGTTCGGGTTGTTGGAAATCGCGGCGTACTCGCCCTGCCAATGTCAATGCCAGGCCATGTCTCCGTGAGCCACTAGTACCGTCTGGGGGTCTGCCGGATGCCCGCACCTCGAAGTACGTCGTGCCGTCGCGCTACACAGAAGGCAGAGGCACGATCGGTCAGCAGGCGTGTGCGGGACCCAGGGGAGGGGAGGCAGATTTACCGCGAACGAGTCGTAATAGAACGCGTTCTGGTAGAACCAGGCTGTGCGGAGACAGTTCAGACCCTGCACGCACTCGAGATGCGCTTCCAAGTTCGAATGGGTCGCTCACTCGGGGTCTGGTAGACGTGCACATCATACGCCGGCGGGGCCGGAGATAGCACTGGGCTTCCCACATCCGAGGTCGCGAGAAACCCTGCAGATTTGGATAATGGATTTGTCACCGGTCAGCGGGCCCCGGGCGTATGACGGATAGAAGGTAGAAGGGGAACATACGGATCTGGGGGAACTCGGCGCTCAGGTTCCCAAAGAAGTCGCGCCAGCGGTAGGGGTAGCTATCGCAGAATTCAGCGTTAACGTTCCGTGCCAGTGGAAGGGGGGCCCGCAGACACGATGGACTATGGACCTGGTCCATGGTGCTGGGGTGTATGTAATGTCTCAGAAGATCGGAGGTGCTGCACTCACGTTGATGGGGCCGAGCCAATGAAGTCCTGTGCGCAAAATAAGCATCAGCCTAGCTAAACCGAGGGGGACGCCAATGATCTGCGCCGACTGGAAACGGCAATGGACTGTGTGGACAGCAGAAGACAGCAGACACTCGCCTCGTTTCCTATCTCCACGAAGCGCAGGGCGAACGGCTCGGGGTGCCCCAGCGACGCGCGGAGGGCCGCTGAATCGCCACGTTAACTGCTCGCGAGCAGAACTTTGTACAGAGTTTGAGCTTATACGCACCTGGCGCGCTCTTCGCAGGGTCCCCAATGACGAAGTTGATCTGTCAAGGCAAGGCACACGGGTGCGGAGGTCAGCGACGTCCGACATAACCGGCCCCCGCGGCCTCCTTCTCTGAGTTCTCACCTGGTCCTTCGCCTGCTGGATGAACCCTGCCAGGCTGCTCTCAGGCTCGCTGGTGCCCCCGAGCGCATAGCCTGGCACCGCGAGACGCGAGACGGGAGGGGGGCGTGAGTCACACGCCCAGGAGAGCCGCGCTGCGGACGATGTAGTAGTACTCGCCTGACCAGACGGCCATGATAGGCTCCATGCCCACGTCTTCGAAAAACTCGAGGAACTCGAGCAGGCCGAGCCCGCTGTATGGGACAGGCCAGCAATCAGCGCAGGGCCCGGACAGAGGCCGGGCGCGCGTGCGAAGTACGCGGACGCGCGCGCACATTGCATGACAATGCACAGCACAGGCACTTGGCACTTACTCTGTGTTCACGTAGCCCCAGTCGCCCGCCCTGCCCGGGCGGTCGAGCAGCGATCCGACCGTCGCGTTCCATTGCCACCGCGTGGCGGTCGTTTGGCCCTGTGCGCACGGTCAGTACCCAGGCTCCACGGCAACGGCGACGGGGATCTCCCGAGGGACACGGCGGCGCACCTCCTGCGTTTGCATTCGCGGCGTGTGCGTGTGCGTGTGAGGACGCGACTAGCACTCAGCATTGTCAGAATAGGCGCGACAAGCACCGACGCACCAGGTTGTTCCCGCCTGGGAAGCGGAAGAAGGCCGGGCCCATTTCGGCGAGAGTCTATCGCGGCTCGCATGAGCACTACTACTGGTACTGGATTCCCAAGGCAGCGGGCGACACTACACGGACCTCGGCGATGTCAATGCGCATCCCGTTCGGCCTGTTCTTGAACGTCGGCGGGAAGAGCGAGAACATGGCGAAGTTGATCGTCTGCCCGGCCGCGGCGGCGCCGTCGACGGACACGAAGAAGACGTTGTCGAGGCCCGGCGCGGACGACGCGGGCTTGAAGCTCACGTTCACCTGCGTCCAGCGCGTGGTGGAGCCGCGGACGGCGGTGGACGCCGAGGCAAAGACCGTGCCGGTGCTCGACCGGAGCCCGACCGTGAGCGTGCCTGAGAAGGACGACGACGCAGGGAAGCGGTAGTAGAACGAGGCCTTGTATGTCCAGGACGAGTTGACCTTGATGCCTGCACAGCGCAGCCCGGCGCCACCATCAGTACTAGTGCGCCGCACAAGCGAGGACGAGAGGCAACTCGGCTGGGCAGAATCATGAATGCTCACCCCAGAAGCCTGCGTTCGTGAACCCGACGGCTCCATTCAGGCCACTCGGGACGGAGAATTGAAGCGAGTTGGGGAGCGCCGTGGAAACGGGGGACGGATCTGCAATGACTGAGATCCTGGCACCGTTCAGCGCACTCCACGAGTTGAGGGCGGCGGTGGTGTCTATATACGCATCGGTCAGAAAGGTCAGAAAGGTCGGCCAGACGTAATGGGTTCCCTGAGACTCACTAGGCGTGACTTGCTGGAAAGCTCGGTTTTGCAAAACTGATTCCGGGAAGGGCATTCAGCACAGGGGCGCCATTTAGTATCCATGCCACGAATGTCGCGGCGGCAGAAGCGCGTACGTTCTGCATACAGACCGCCATCTCCGCTCTGCCCGCCGATAAGCATTTCGCCGAAGGAAAAGTCAATGTAGACCCGGGATACAGGTACTCACATGCTGGTGCGCAGGAAATCAGTCGTTAAAAAGACATCATCATCTAGATAGATCTGCACTCACGTTGATGTCCTAGCAATATTGCGCCCCCCCAAACCGAAAGGAACATCAGCAAGATCCCTGATCAGGGAGCGCAAAGGCGGCGTCCGCACCTCAAACATCTGCCCATCTGCGGTCGCCGCGGCGGTCAGTGTATATCGCCGTCAGTCACCGTGCACGTAGCTTACAGAGCGTAGACGGAACGGCGTGGCTCGGAGTCTTGCTGACAGCCACGTCAACGGCCAGGCAGCGGGCCACGAGCCCGCCGAGGACAAGGACGACCAAATCGCTGAGGCGCATCTTCATCTTGCATGCACTTTTGAGGCTACCGTAACTTCTGCAAGCGTTTTCGAAAGGCGTCCGAGTGCCGGGTACCGAGTACCGACTAGTACTGAGTGCTGTCAGAGCGACCGTCGGTCCACGCGTGCTCTGCCCCTGGCCTTTATACGACTCCGGCGGGCCGCGGGGAGTGTGTAGAGATCCCCGGCGGGGTCTTCGGCGGGGGAACCGTGGAGCTCGCGCGCGGCCTGCCGCATGGCGCGAAGGAGCGTGACGGGGGCTCGCCCCCGCGCGCAGGAGGCTCCTCCGACCTTCCCCAGCTTCTTGCGAGGCGGCGGCCCGCGGGCGGATGCGCGAAGGTGCGGACTCGCCCACTCGTGATCAAGCACGCGTGCTCTGTTGCGCTCGGCTGGGCGGGGAGCGTGCAGAAATCGAGGGGTTTGGGGACACGGTCGTCGGTCGGCGGTCTGCACTCCGAGTCGACTCTATCGTACTAGGACCGTCGGCTGCGGCTGGCTGAGAGCGAGACGGACTAAGGCTAGGCGGGCGGGACACGAGCACGTCGTCGGGCGAGAAGAGAGGGCTGAGGGCGGTCATCTGACGCGTCACGCCTGCGACGGGCGAACGCAAGAAGGAACGGACGGCTGCCGCCGGCATCCTCCTCCCCGGTGGCAGTGCCGCTTGTGGCGTAGCCGTAGCGGTAAGTAGCACAAGTGTGAGCGCGCTCCGTCTCGGCGTCGAAGGGATAATTAGAGCAGTCGCGCAATAGTACAGGATAAATACAGCAGGTGTCTAGTGTGATGTGAGCGTTCAAGCTTGTTCTATCCAAGAGGCTACGCAGTCCCGAGTCCCGAGTCCCGAGTCCCAGTGCGCAGCGCGGTCTATACCAGTCGTAGTCGACCGTGCGCCGTCGATCAGCTGCAGTCTGCGTCTGCGTCCGAGGTCACGCCGTCCGCGGCGGGCAGCGCGTCCTGCCCCGCCTGCGTCCAGCCCTCCTTCTTGATCGCGCAGACGGCGGCGTCCGCGAGCTGCCGCTGCGCGACGCCGTGCCTGTTCTTGTAGAACACGATCTCGCCCTCGTCCTCGACGAAGCAGCACTCCGTGAACGACCGGTACAGCGCGTAGAACGAGTTCTGGCGACACGGTAACGAACGCTGCATGAGCACAACAGCCACCGACGACAAATGGGAGATGGGAGATGAGAGAGCGCACCGTCGAGTCGAAGTTGTAGTTCTCCTTGAGCACGGGCTTGATCGCCTCCGTGACCGCGGGCTGGTTGTCTGCGTCCGCGTCATGTGAGCATTGAGCGACGACGTCACAGCGCAGGAAGCGGAGCTTACAGAACGGGATGTGGGAGAAGAAGTGGTGCGCAACATGGTCGTGCGCGACCTGTGTCCGTGTCCATATCAGTACCACGCCCGGTCAGCCAGCCAGTCCATGTCTGCCAATGACGCAAGCGGGGGGACATACGTTGTGGAAGAAGAAGCGGCCGATCCAGCCGAGCGTCGGGCGGTCGACGGTCGCGGCGGCCCCGCGCAGGAACGACCACGCGCCGCTGCGGAAGTGCGGGATCGTCGGGTCCGAGTGGTGCAGGAAGGTGATCATCACTGCGTTGTGTCCGTCTCCGTCAGCTCCCTGCGCTAGCTAGTCGCAGACAGGTATAGAGGGCTGCTCACCGATCCTGCGGGTGCGGGTGCGCACAGACACAAACACACGTACGGGCCGTCAGCGAGAGTGAACCTGAGCGCAGGGCATGTATGGGGAGAGAGCGCACCAGTGGTTGCACAGCTGGACGACGCGAGAACGGATTCAGCGTGAGCACTGGACTCTTGGAAGATGATTTCCGGGAGGGGCGGCACTCACGACGTAGGGCACGAAGTAGTACGCAGCGAGCGCGCGCCAGCCGTACGCCCGGCCGAACGCGTACAGCAGGCACAGCATGCCGCCCAGCCCGACGTCCGACACGAAGATGCTCATCCCTGTGCACAGTGCGCCAAGCAAGTCAGCGATGCAGATGCAGATGCGGATGCAGGCACGCACGCTGCTTGTCGTTGAAGAGCGCCGAGAACGGCGAGAAGTGGTTCGTGCCCTTCGGGTACGTCTTCGCGCCGAGCTTGTTGCAGCTGCGGGTGGCGCGTGGCGGGGGGCCTATCAGATCGCGCGCGCGCGGAGAGGGACGCGCAAGAGACGCACCTCAGATACAGCCACCAGCCCCTGCGGCACATCGCGCGCGTCAGCAAGCACGCGCAGCGGCGGGAGACAGAGAGAGAGAGAGAGAGAGAGACGCACATTCCCTGCATGACGAACATGCGCACGGCGGTGAAGAGCGGCGTCTCCTCGAACACCTCCGCGTAGTCCGCCGTCGTCGCGCGCTTCTCCGGGGGCAGCGCGTAGTCGCTGCGCAGGTGCGGCACGTAGTTCTCGTCGCGCTCGAGCGAGTTGACCGCTTTCTGCAGGGCGGAGCGCGCGTCCGTGTCCGTGTTCGTGTCCATGTCAGCGTCCGTCTCCGTGTCAGGCAAACGACGAGGGGAGGGGGACGCACGTGGTGGGCGTTGTGGCTCACTTTCCACGCGAAGAACGGAGCGAGCACGAACTGTTCGTGTTCGTGTTCATGTTCGTGTTCATGTTCGTTTGCCATGGAGATATGCACATGCACACGGAGACATGCACATGGACATGGAGACAAGGACATGGAGAGGGAGATCCGAGTCAGCTTGGCTTGGCCCGGGCCCGGCAGGCGTGGCACCCGAGGGCCGTGGAACTGAGTGGAAGGGGGCGGCGCACCGTATCGAGCAGGAAGCCGAGGATGTTGTTAGCCCACCAGGAGTCGAACATCGTCCCGTGCCCGAGCTATGCAGACGGTCAGTGTTTGTGCGTGCGTGCGTGCGGAGCGGGAGACTTACTTCGTGGGCTGCGCGTTCGCGGGCGCGTGCACGGACGAATTGTGCGCTCGTCAGAGACGGGCAGTCAGCGAGGGCTTGCGACAGGCTTACCGATGCAGAAGAAGGAAGTGAACGCAATGCCCTGCCACCACCAGTACACGAGCCAGAGCACCCCGCGCGCGAGGGCGACGTGCCAGGGCGCGCTCAGGGGCACGCAGCGCAGGACGCGGGACTCGGACTGGAGGAGGGCGAGCAGGGGCTCGATCGCGGCGCCAAAGGCGAAGAAGAGCGCGCAGAAGGCGACGTCGCGGAGGACGAAGCCGGCGGACCGGAGCGGGTCCTTTTGGAGAAGGTGCTTGGGCACGGCATCGTGGATCTGCTTGAGGGTCGCCGTGGGCGGCACGAACGGCCGGGCGAGTCTATTTCGCGCGGCGTGTCAGCAGACGGGCACGCGCCGGGCGGAGGTCGTGAGCAGAGGACGGTGGACGGTGGACGGCGGACGGCGGACAGCCCGGGGAGTTGTGCATGTGCGCTCGACAGTGCGGGCGGATGTATGTATGTAGAGGACGGTGAAGGGGGACGGTGCTCACCGCTCCTCGTACTCGGGCCCGTTCTTGAACATTGTCGGAGATGAGGATTCGAAGACGCAGATCGTGTGGGCGAGAAGGGAAGAGCAGGGTGCGGGGCTGGCAGGAGGATCGCGGGGGGTCGGGAAGATGGAGATGGAGATGGAAGAGCGGATTGTGGACCTGGCTTCGGCGGGGGCGGTCGTCGACCTTAAATATTCTCGACGGGGCCTTCTCATGCGCAGGCTTGAGGCCAGGGAGGGGTGCCGCGCGCGCCTCGGTCGCGTAACGGGAGGTGTCAATCTGGAGATATGTGCTCGGACATGACTTTGAGTGAACGAATCGGTATCGGCGACACCGGGCGCAGTGCGTGCTGGGTGTGCGCGCATGAATCGGGCAGGCTGAGATGCGGCTGATGGAGGACAGACGTCCTGCGTTTCTCAGTGCCATGCGTCCATACTTCCGGGAACACACCACGTTCCGGGAACACACCACGTTCTGGGAACACACCAGCGAAACACGTACAGACGTCCCACCCGCAGCCCAGCCAGCACCCGCAGCCCAGCCAGCCCCCGCGGACGTCCCTGATCGGGCTAGATCTTGCATGAGAAGTGCGCACGATATCCACAGCGCCCCCTCCCAAACAGAGCAACGCCACGGGGCTGATTGCCAACTTTGACATCTGATCTCGGCACTCCCACCGCCCGGCACTCTCCGCCCACACGATATTAGCCCTCTTCTTATTGCCCCCTCTGCGCGCGCGTATGAATGGCCCACGCGCGAGTCGCGACAACAGCCTCCGCAACGGCCCTAGAGTGCCTTTAATCCTCTCCCCAAAATTAATGCGCACTCACCGGCAGTCGCCGCACTTCCTCTTGCCCTCCCTCCGTCTCCGTATCCCGGCCGGCTCCCAGGATCCCACGGCGCGAACCATCGTATCGTCGGAGCACGCCCGCGGGCGTCGCGCGTCGCAGCGGTCACCGCAACAGGGCATCGGCCCTCCATGCACGGCAGACAAGACTGGTGCACGCAGGCAGCAGCTCGCCTGCCCCGGTCGCGGTGCATGGACTCGTGTGCCTGGAAACCGATGCCTGCAAGCTGTCACGCAAGGGTATGAAACGCCCGAACTTCGAGAGCGATGGAGGGAACGCACTCGTGCTACGCGTACCGCGACAACACAAGAACGGTACGGCGCGGCTCCTCCAGGCGAGGCGGTCCGAGGCGGGGTCGTTCCACGCCCTTACGCAACACGCCCTTCGAGCAACGGCAGCGGCAGCGGCAACGGCAGCGGCGAGCAAGAACAAGAACAAGAACGGGAGCAGCTCCGAGCCCGCGCCGGCGTCAGCTGCCCCAGGCCGTGTGCTGCTGCAGGAAGCGAGAGAAGGCATGCGTCTGAATCGTGGCACCGAACGGCGAACGCAGAGGGCGGATTACGTCGCCGCTTGGCACGATTAGGCAAAACGCTAAACGTGCCGCGGAGTGGACGGCAGCCCAGTGAGCTTCGCGCGTCCGCCGCGCTGGCGGAATGTTCGCGCGACCGTGACGCCGTCGCCGGCCAATCTCAGACTGAACAGTGAGAGATGCAGCTGCGCCCGGACGTCGCCTGCGTCCCATCGGGCGGGTGCACGTAAGTAGGAGACACGCGTCGGTGGGCGCACCTGGTTCTGGTTCTGGTTCTGGGGACCGCAGCTCCCTGAGCCAGACTCCCGAGGAGTGCGGCGTGGCAGCGCGCGACGCCCATCTCCCGCTCATAGGAGAAGCTTCGAGATCGCGGGTGGATTGCAATATTCGTCCATCTCAGGGACGCGTGCAGCTGGAGATGGCTGCTACGAAGCGAATACAGGTACGAGAGCGTGAGTTGGACGTTTCTTGCGGGTGTGCGGCAGAGCCCGGGCACCGGCCGGCGCGGTCCCATGCCCATGCGATTCGGAGAAGAAGCAGAAGCGTCGTGCGTGCGCGATGGATTGATGTCGATGAGGGGCCAGGGCATTCCCAGACAGACAGAGTTGACGCATTGACGTCGTCTGATCAATGCAGCAGACAGCCTCTCGAGGGCAGTCGCCGCCGCACTTCCGCAATCAAATTGGAGCTGTGCACGCACGGCGATCCCACTCTGCGAGTCTGCGCATGCGTGGCCGTTGGGGATCGCCGCCCTCGAGCCGACTCCACTTGTCAGCGAAGCTCGCCGCGCAATGAAGGGAATGTGCGCACCAGAGCCGTTTATCGATGCCTGCTTGGGTCGCCTGCCCGGCGCGCAGCCCCCCGTGCACGTATGTACCGTACACGCCCGCGGGGTTCGATCACGACTCTTTTGCAAATAGGCATAGGCAGCTGCACACGCCGCGACGCTTTCTCGAACCCGACGTAAGCGAGCCCACGGAAAGCAGGACGCACGCGCTCTGTTAGAGCTCGGTCGGCGCGCGGGCCAAGATGGGCGCACCAGGCCGTTCGCGCACGTCCTGTGTGAACGGCCGTGGAAACAGCAGCGGGCTCGTTCGACCATCAGCAGCTGTTCGTGGGGCTGACGTGAGGGGGTGGCAGAGGATGTACGTCGGTTGCATGCAGCCATGAGGTCATGCCGTATTCGCCCACCAGACGGGGCAGACGACGGCGGCGGGTGCACACGCGCCGTCATCCTCTCGTCAGGGAAGAAGAACTTGGAGAAGGTCGGATAGGGGGCACGCACCGGGATCTGTGGCCTGCAGCTGGGTTCTGCTCTGATCGGCGAGACGGTGAGTAACACGGTGTGTGGCTGGCAGGCTGCTGGGCGCGGCGGGAGGACTCGGAGCATGCGAGCTGAAATTCGACGAATCTGGGGCCGATTCGCAAGGGCGGAGGACGGCGAGGTAGCGTTCGCGGTTGGCAGAGACGCATTAATCTGGCAAGAGAACGTGTCGAGGTGGGAACGAGGCGGGAGACGATGAAGACGGAGAAGAAGGGCAGGGTTTAGTACGCCCCCTCGCGTACGCCGCCGTACGCCCTGTCACCGCGCTGGGCAGACGGCCAACGAACGGCGCCGACGCTGTCCGTTGCCCGCGGCCTTGCTCGACCACCCGCCGCGGAAGACGCACACGCACAACGTCGCCCTCGTCCGTCGATGCCCGTGCCGCACAGTCGCGCTCAGCTTCCAGCACCCTCCGCAGCCGGAGCTCGACAACGCGACGGGGACGCGGGGCCAAACAACGCGTTGTTTACAGTCACGTGCGCGCTCCAATTGGCTCACACCGCCCGTGTGCTGCTCAGGCTCTCGACAGCTCCTCCATCCTACACCGCTCGCCGCGGATACAGTACCCTGTACCGCAGATCTCCCCGTCTCATCACATCTCCACGCAGTCGACACCGGATCGGCGACATCCCCAGGCCCTCGCAGAACCTCAGACTAGCCTCCTCGGCCCGCGCGCTCGCCACATCTCCATCTCCATGGCTCCGGAACCAGCTGTCGACTTCTCCATGTCCCAGCTCTCGCTCAGCTCGAGCGACACCGAGGACTGGGACCGGTCCATGAGCAGCGACGCCGACCCCGCCCTTGCGAGCACCCCGCGCAACTCCGTCTCCTTCCCCGCGCACAACGGCGCCGCCGACGGCCACGAGAGGGCCGCCCCGGCGCGGAACGCGTCGCTCGGGCGCGGCGCGGGCAAGCGCACGCTCAGCGAGCTGCTCAAGCTGCACGCGGAGAAGGGCACGGACGTGAGCTTCACGCCGGAGGAGGCCAGCCGCGTCGCGGAGGTGCTCGGGCAGTGGGTGAGTCCTATTGCTATCCGCTACGCTATCAAATACACGTCCTCTGTGCTTTGTTCCTCCCGGAATGACTCTCGCAAGCGGGCCCGCGGTGGACCAGGGCCATCTCCGGCTGTCGATCGCGGTCGTGGCCTGTGCGGCAGTGTGGCCTGTGCGGCAGTGCTGACGTCCACGGCTGTTGGCAGATAAACTCTTCATCGTCGCCGTATGAGGGCGAGGACGACTTCTTCTCACGACAACATTCGCAAGACGACTCGTCAATACCGAATCGTGCGGCCAGCGCGGCCGACCCGGGTCGCCCGCGGGGGCAGAGCGAGAGCGTCGTCAGCCACGGCCAGTCATGACCGCCGTCCCGGTCCCCATGTACGACTACCTGAAAGGTCCCGCCAGGTAAGCGCAAACGCAGCAGCTCCGTGCTCTACGTCTCTAATTAACGGTGCCTCGCCTCGCCCAGGGACCACCCACTTGTCTAAGTCTTGCGCTGTTTCTTGGTTTCACGTTGGCACATACACATACGCATACGCATACATACGCACCTCACGACCCGCCACGACCTTCACGACCCGCCACGACCGTCGCACGACCCCCACGTTGCTGCTATTTATCGCATTCATCATTCGCACCACATGCATGTCCTGTCCCCGCTCGATGCTCATCTTACACTGTGCGCTCCCGCCGGAGCTGCCCGTAATACCCTGCTGTACATACCTCGCTATCGCAAAGCTTTCAATTAGGCGCATTGCGCTGCCACGCTGGAACGTATAAGGCGACGTTTAGTAACTGCAGCCAAGAGGACAGATCGCCGTGAATGGTAGGGTTAATGAAGGCGTGTTTGTCCGTGTTAGGATCCGGAGGTCTTGGCATACAGCCGTAAATAACACGCGTCATTTTTCTGTGTGACCCGGACCGTCACGGAGTCTAACACCTTCTAACACTTGCAGACACCTTGCAAACCATCGCGGGTTCTCGTAGACCGACTCCGAGCCAGCCCTAGTGTGTTCAAGTTGACTCAGACTCAGACTGTCCTGCAGCCCGTTCTCGATCCCCGCGATGTCGTTTGGGAAGCTCAAGTCTGCGCGCAGGGCGAAAGAGGCGCACTCTTTCGTGACGGTGCAGCCACCGCCACCGCCCGCGGATATCGCGTCGACCTCGCCAATCGCAGCAGCAGCATCGCCGGCTAACCTCTCATTGGGAACACCAGGACAAATCACTCCTGCTGAACACGAGCCTGCGGTCGCAGCTGGACCCACACGAGTGCCAGAGGACAGAATACAGGCCCCTTCGGACACGCAGGAGGCCGCTCATGCTGACTATGCTTTGAAGACCCAAGCTCAAGACTCCGCCTTGGCCGCACTACCCTCCTCTGCTCCTCCAAAAATTGGAGAGAAGGAGACAAGGAGCCCAGCCCCGCTCTACGGCTGCCACGCAGCGCTCCCCGCGTCCCTCGAGGTCCGCGAGTCGAGCCGCCAAGGCCGCTGCCTCTACACGAAGACCGCCATCTCTGCAGGTGCGCATACGTCCACGTCTGAGCGTCGCATAGTTCTGACAGCACCGCCGCTCACGTATACCGCCGCTGCCCGCAGGGTCCGTGATCCTCGCCGTCACGCCGCACGCACACGTCCTCTCCTCCTCCGCCCTGCGCGACCACTGCTCCGCCTGCGCCCGCCCGGCCCCCGTAGACAGCCTCAAACGGTGTCCGAAGTGCAGGACCGTGTGGTACTGCGACACGGTATCCTGTTATACATCTTCGTTCCTGCCTGTGCACGACCTGACTGACATCGTTACGGCTCGCAGGCATGCCAGAACAGAGACTGGGCGGCGCACAAGCGCGAGTGCGCCGCGCTGCAGCAGTGGGCGGCCGCGGCGCCCCCAGGCTCCCCCGACGTCGCCGTCCCGGGCGAGGCCGTCCGCTGCCTCGGCCGCATCCTGTGGGGCGCGCAGAAGGCGGGGCTCGAGAGCGTGTGGGTGCGTGTTGGTTGCCCCGTGCACTGTTCTGATTCACGTACCGCGCGCGTCGTCGTGTGCTGACTGCTCGTTGCTCGTCAACGGTTCTCGGTTCTCGCAGGCGAGGGAGATCCGGATGATGCACTCCAGTACGTATGCGCGTCCGCCATTTTGATTACCGCAGTGTGAATTTGACCTTGACCGCACGGTTCCCTGGGTTCCCTGGGTTCCCGGTTCCCGTGGGCATGGCAGACCGGACGACCCTGCAGCCCGCGGTGTTCGAGTCGCACACGCATCTAGCGCACTCGCTCGTCCGCTACCTCGGGGTGGCGTCCCCACAGGAGCTCGCCCCGTACGGCCTGACGTCCGCGGGGGACCTCGTCGACCTGATCTCCCGCGTACGTCCTCCCCTTCCCCCTCCCGGATTCCCCTCCCCGATTTCGATCCCGATTTCGATCCCGCGACTCGGCTAACGCATCTTGGCGTGAACCTTGCGCAGTTCACGACGAACACGTTCACGCTCAGCGAGCCGTCGCTGACTCCGATCGGGATCTGCGTGGCCCCCGCCGTGGCGCTGGCTAACCACTCGTGTGCGCCGAACGCGGCCGTCGTGTTCCCGCGTCCCGGAGGCGCGTCGGCCGCCGCGGAGCCCCTCTTGCACCTCGTCGCGCTGCGCGATATTCCCGCAGGGTCAGAGGTGCGTGAATCCCCCCTCCCTGTCCATATCCAGATCCTTCTCTCGCTAGACCTTTCTCTCGCTCTCGCTCTCGCTCTCACCACGTCCGCATCGCTCGTGCCGGCACGAATCTTACTCACTCGCCTGCGCACAGGTCCGGATATCCTACATCGACACCACGCTGCCCAGGAGGCTCCGGCAGAAGGAGCTGCGGGAGGTATACAGCTTCACGTGCGAGTGCACGCTCTGCACCCACTGTGACCCAACGTCCGTGGACCCGCGGGAGGCGTTGTGGTGCCCCAAGCGCTGTGGGGGGACCTGCCCCATCCCGACCGAGGGTGCGTCCGAGAGCTCAGCGCTGTTTGCTGGGTGGGGACACGAGGCTAACGCCGGCGTTGGCAGACGACGAGGATGGGCCTGTGCGGTGTGTCAAGTGCGGCGCTGCGGTCACCAACGCGGAGGCCGTCTTGGACGCGGTGCGCGTCGGGCAGGAGGGCCTCGACAAGGCGTCTGCCCTCCAGTTCAAAGGTCGGTCTCTGTCTCTCTGGATCCCGGCACGCACGCCGTTCACTGCCGACTGACGTGACGCACGCAGACGCGGCGAAGGCGCAGCAGCTCACGACGAACCTCATCCCGCTCCTGGCGTCCGCCGGGCTCACGCCCGCCTCACACCCGCTGCTCGCCCTGACCCGCCTGCACCACGGCCTGCTCATCGCAGCGCTGCCCGCGCCCCCGACGCAGGACGCGCTCGACGCGTGCATCCGCACCGCGGCGCAGTACAGCGCCGCGCTGCAGACGCTGCTCCCCAGGGGCCACCCGGTCCGCGCGGTCGCACTGGGGGAACTCGGGCTGCTGCTCGCGGTGGACGAGCCCGCTCCGCTCGCAGCCGCGGAAACGGGCGGGCGGTTCCCGCCGTCGGGCCCTGCGCGGCTCAAGCTCGCGTACGAGGCCCTCGTAAGGGCGCACGAGGAGATGCTCATTGGGTATGGGAAGGCCGCGGGGGGCGGGGAGCCCGGGCGGGAGGTGCGGAACGCGCTTGTGCGGCTTGAGGCGGAGATTGGGGCCTGGACGGTCGGGATCAAGAACGCGCTGCAGGATGCGGTTGCGGAAAGGGCGGCGAAGTAGCGTCGGCCGGACTCGGTTGTACAGCTGAGTAGAACCTGTCTGTTCATCCAGCCTCTGTGATGATTGTCTTTGTCTTTGTCTTCCGGATAGCCAGATCTACGCTAATAAGGATAAGGTGCGTAGACGTTGGATTATGGGATCGCTGGGTCGGAAGGCTGACGTGCTTCGTGAGTGCAGGTGCGTTCTGTGACGACGGATGGCGTCCTGCGGATGCGTCGCTGGCCAGTTTCGGAAGGTCGGATGTGTCTCGCGAGCTCAGACCCGTTTCAGTTTGGTCCAGTCTCGACTCCCGGTGGCTGCTCTTGGACCCGTCCGATGACGTTCTGTTCAACATCTTGAGCGGCTTTGTTGAGAACTGTGCCTGAGAGCGAGCGGCGATCGGGGATATGAGCCTCTGGGAGCCACTTTGAGAAGAAGAATCGAAACTGGGGATGGTTCGCAATATTCCAAGGGATGCCACTGGCGACAAACATATTGCACAGATCCAAAGCGAATTCTTCTTGGCAGGTATCGTCCCAAATAGGTGCCGCAGGTTGTGAGGCCTCTGAGAATTCCTCCGACTGCCTAGGTCGCTTCTCAGCACGCCTCAATCCGTCCGAGGGACCACATTGTACTCGTGCCACTGGAGCCACTGCAGGAGCCCGATTTTCGTTACCAACACTCGCCTGCGCATTTCGCGCACACGTCTCGAGTTGCTTCTTGCGTAGTGCTCTTTCCGCGACTTCGGTAACCTCTTCGGGTGACAGATTGGGACACCGTCTTGCACTGTGCGCGGACATTGTAGTAGCATGTCCATAGATGGGCTCGACTGCATTTGCTGCCTCCGCAAAGTTTTTGAATGGGTGACGGGCTAGAACAGCCGCTGTGCATGCCAAGTTAGGTCCAAGAGCTGTAAGTACCGGTAACAGTATGTCAGCTATATTCACCGGCTAGTCAAAATCATAAGTGACTGTACTCACCCAGTCGTTTGAGCTCTGCATCCGATGATAACTCTGGGCTGGCTCCGATGACAAGATGTCTTTGGTTGAGCTCTCGGCCGCGCTGTATGTGTCTGTCCACACATCCCTTGCACCATGCATTCAGGTACGACTCGTTGTTGTTGAACTTCGTGCCGGTGGATATGAAGAGATCCCAGTGCCCGCGGCCGTCTGCTGGTGTTTCCACTGTTGGACATGGCTGGGCGTGACGATGGGAGAAATGTGAGTGTATTCACTATGTACTGACATGCCACTGAAGGAGTTCGTATGGCAGAGACTAAGGAGTGCCGCAGTGGGTTGCGAGTGGAAACTTGGATTGTCTAGTCGAGCGCACACTGCAGTACTGCTGCAGACTGCTGCAGAAGCTCGGCTGTCATGTGGTTTGTCACATCGTTGATGGCCATGTGGCGCCAGCGCGGAGCCTCGCTGTTCCTTGAAGCGAACTCTTGGCACCCTACAGCCTTGAGCTTGTCTCACGCACCGTGGCTGAACCTACCCTCCTCCTCCTCCTCCTCGCGATTGCTTTCCATCTTGACCTGTCCGGCACTGCGCCTACACGACGCGCATAGCAGACATGGTGTCGCTGTTTCACCGCATCCTCATTCGGGTCCTCCGACTATTTCCCGACGCCCAGCGCGCTTGGTTCTGGCATAAGATGGCTGCCTTCAAACTCATGGGTATCACGCTCCCGCTTGGTATCTTCCTGAAGCATACCCATTACGATTACGACTATGAGGCCACAGTCCTTCCCTATGTCGCCGAGCACACGACCATTCCTGTGCCTGCCGTCATCGACACCGTACACCTTGGCAACAAACATTTTCTCATCGTCATGTCCAAGATCCCTGGCAAAGACCTGTCCTCTACGTTTCGAGACATGACGGAAGAGCAGACAGCGCATGTTGTGCGGCAACTCTCCAGCCTTCTGGCCCAGATACGCGCCATACCACCCCCGCAGCCAGGCGTCTGCGCTTTGGGTGGTGGGGTAATACGCGACAACCGACTCTCTTTTAACATGGTGCCCTGGGGCCCATTCGCCTCCGTGCCGGAGTTCCACGACTACATGGTCATGCGTTCCATGCTTCGCCTCGGTGAATGCGAGCACCCTGAGGAGGTTCTCTCCGTCATACGCAAGAGTCATTCCAAAGCTCATCGGGTGTGCTTCACGCATGGCGACTTTCACCCCGGGAACATCATGGTCGACGATGACTTTAACGTGACCGGGCTGGTGGATTGGGAGATGTCGGCGTGGATGCCTGAGTATTGGTATGTGTGGTCGCGCTGCGGATCTGTTGGGGACTCGCAAACTCACTTACATCGATTTAGGGAATATACGAGAGCCCTATACCTGCCGTACTGCAAGTCCAAAAAGGGGAAGTGGTACGAGATCATGACGAGGATCTTCCCGCAGTACGACGACGAGCTCTCGGCAGAAATTACGATCTGTAATTGGAGACACTGTTATAACTGAAATTAGGGTATAGTACACTTCATACACTTCGAGCACAACTGCAGACACTATATGAGCATGATGTTCACGGCCTACAGAGTACTTATACGTCGAAGATTACGTTCAGGACTCCGTGCGGTAGCGGCGACTTTGTTCGAAGTTGGACACCTATCAGGTTACAGGCATTTTGAAGCGCGTGGATGTGACAGAGTCAAGGCGCAGCAGCTCACGACGAACCTCCTCCCAATCCTGGCGTCCGCCGGGCTCACGCCTGCCTCTCACCCGCTGCTCGCTCTGACCCGCCTGCACCACGGCCTGCTCATCGCAGCGCTGCCCGCGCCCCCGACGCAGGACGCGCTCGACGCGTGCATCCGCACCGCGGCGCAGTACAGCGCGGCGCTGCAGACCGTGACGCTGCTCCCCAGGGGCCACCCGGTGCGCGCGGTCGCTCTAGGCGAGCTCGGGCTGCTGCTCGCGTGGACGAGCCCGTTCCCCTTACTGCCGCGGAAACGGGCGGGCGGTTCCCGCCATCGGGCCGCGGGGGGCGAGGAGCCCGGGCGGGAGGTGCGGAATGCGCTCGTGCGGCTCGAGTCGGAGATTGGGGCCTGGACGGTCGGGATCAGAAACGCGCTGCAAGATGCGGTTGCGGAAAGGGCGGCGAAGTAGCGTCGGCCCGGATGTGCAGCTGAGTAGAACCTATCTGTCGATACTAGCAGCCTCTGTGATGATTGTCTTTGTCTTCCGGATAGCCAGATCTACGCGAATAAGGTGCGTGGACGCTGGGTTATGGGATCGCTGGGTCGGAAGGCTGACGTGCTTCCTGAGTGCAGGTGCGTTCTGTGACGACGGATAGCGTCCTGCGGATGCGTCGCTGGCCAGGTTCGGAAGGTCGGGTGTGTCTCGCGGGCTCGGACCCGTTTCAGTTCGGTCCAGTGTCGACTCCCTGACCCTCTGCGGAACGAGCGCAGAGTCTATTCGTCTCTGCCCGGAGGCCTGTTTCGAATATGGGTCTTCGGATAAGCGGCGATTCCGACTCTGGCGTCATACCGACGCCCAACCTGTCGTGCGGGACAAGTCCTGGCCCAACTCCCGACTTCCCGAAATGTCGACGCTGTATCGACTCGGAGGGTGCTCTAGGGCTATATAGTCCTATCGTCCTGCCTGTCTTTTCTTCACCAACCCACTGCATCATCCTTCATCATCCCTCGCACTGCACGCTATCTTGCTGTCTTGTTTAACTCGCCATGTCTATCACCGAAGTCATGCCCGATTTCTCTAACTTCACCATCGACTCCGGTCGATACCAACTCCTCCACCCGCTCGGCTCGGGCTCCTTTGGCGTCGTGTACCGGGCACGGGAACGTCTGCCCAACTCCCACCGCGTCGTCGACCGCGCCATCAAAATCATGCCCCTCACGGACTCCAAGTCCTACCGCAAGGCCCAGCACCGGGAGGCAGCGTTGCACAAGCGCGTCTCTGAGCACCCGAACGTCGTCACCCTCCGCCGGATCGTGCAGGACGAGTGCTTCATGTACTGCATCATGGACTTCTGCCCCGGCGGGGATCTCTACCACGCCATCGGGAGACGGGATGTGTTCCCGCGGAACGGCGCGCTCGTGAAGCACCTCTTCCTCCAGATCCTCGATGGGGTCGACGCCTGCCACAAGAAGAGCGTGTACCATCGCGACCTCAAGCCGGAGAACATCCTGCTCAGCTCCGACTACACGCACGCGTACATTGCCGACTTCGGGCTCGCGTCCGAGTCGACGCGCAGTCTCTCGTTCGACACCGGCAGCAGGTACTACATGAGTCCTGGTGAGTACTTTTCAGTCCGAGAATGTGGACACTAGATCCTGATGCCCATCCTGCAGAATGTGTCTCCCGTAAACGCAAGCAGCGCAGGAACGCTCCGGTGCACGACGAAGCCAGATACCCATACGATACGAGCCGCAGCGACGTCTGGGCCCTCGGCATGATCCTCTTTACCCTCGTCACCGGCCGCCTGCCGTGGCTCGAGGCGACGATCGACGACCCCGCCTTCCTCGCCTTCCTCTCCAACGCGACCTTCCTCGAGACGTTCCCGATCTCCGTGAGCCTCAACGCGCTCTTCCGCACGGTCTTCACCGCCACGCCCCAGGAGTCGATCGGGCTCGCCACGCTCCGCCAGGTCGTCCGCGACATGGACACTTTCTACATGACGCCCGAGGAGGTCGCCGCGTCGAACGCGGTCGTCCAGTACTCGTACCACTCGTACCAGAAGCGCGCGCCCAGGCCCAAGCCCCGCGCGCCCCGGGCCCGCCGCGCCCCTGCGCCCCCGCCCCCAGTGTCGGAGTCGGAGTCGGACGACGAGGACGCGTCGTCCGTGGAGAGCGATCTTATGGCGGACTGCGTGCGGATCGCGGAGGAGCTGGAGCTCGTTGTCGTGCCGCGGCCGCGCCTCGTGCGCACCAAGGCCTTGAAGGCCCACGACGCCTCCAGCGACGACGGCCCTGTGCCCGTCACCCCGGTGACGCGTCCCCAGGACGGCCCCGACGTAGTCATCGCGGAGCCGCTCGATGCGCCGAACCCGAACCCGAACTCGGGCGTCGAGGCTAAGCACAAGCCGACACACTTCTTGCGATGGGCGCGTCCCGAGGCGGGAGCCCGTCCTTCCAAGACCTACTCTGCATAATCAAGCATGTCTGACCACTGTTCGCTGGACGAACGCAGACATGTACAAGTTGTACTTGTCTATTGGCTGGCCGACGCTCCTCGGTTGTACATTATAGTGCATTGTGTTCTCTGTGCTTTGGTGTATCATAGTCCGCAGTTGGTTATAAAGTGATCAATGACATCCTTTCCATTTCAAAATCAGAGCGCTGGTAGCGCATTGTCCCTTCCTTCTACTTGGACATACAGTCTGAACTCCGAATCTTACGACCCATAAGCTCGTACTGCAGTGGCTGACCAGTAGCAAATAGTCGAGAACACGGTGAAGTAGTAGGGGCGCTAAATCAGACTGTGACATGCATTTATGTCATGCATGAATGAGCAGGTATTGCGCGCGTTTAGTGGCAGCCGACCGCCATGTCGTCCACTGTTCCTCTCTACTAGCCTCCATACACTCACGACTATCTTGTTCAACATTATGGACGATGAAGAGCCCTCATCTCCGTCAGTAGCTGGTGCTGTCCTGGCCCTGGCACCCGTCGACCATGAATGGCAGCCTATCCTACACGTCTCCGACCAAGTCGTGCTCTACAACCCAAGGTCTCATGCCCTCTCAATCAGAACACACTCGAGGCCGACTTCGCCATCGCTGGCGGCGGCGCGACATCCACGCTGTCCCTACTGCCACAGGTCCCTGACTCCCCATGGCGGTCGGCGGCACCCCGGCGACGATGACCTGGACAGCGACGTCGAGGAGAACTTTGAACGCGCGTCGAACAGAGCTGCAAATTACTTCCAGCTGCTCGAGATCGCGAACGAGTCGTCCAGGCCGGCAAGCCCTGCCAGCGCAGCGACGTCCACATGCTCGTCCGCTGGGCCAAGCGCCGCCGCGTCCTCTGGGCCAAGCGCGTTCCGTGCAGACAACATGGCCGAGGGCTACTTCAAGGCCTTTTTCCAGGAGGTATGCAGGCTGGGTATGGGTGCAAACGGCAGCGTATACCTCTGTCAGGTGTGTGGCCTCCCCCTGTCAAATATACTGTTTACTTTAATAAATGTGTCGCAGCATGTCCTCGACGGGAACGCTCTCGGTATGCAGTGGAGTGCGTTGTGAAACTCTGTCGTCTTGATGGTTCCCTCCATATAGGTTATTTCGCCGTCAAGAAAGTTGCCGTTGGCCAATCCCATTCCTATCTCCTGAACACGCTTCGCGAGGTATGCAGTTGTCACTCAGGGTATATGCTGGTCGCCGTTCCTCAATGTTACCGGGAATCTCCCAGGTCCGCCTCCTGGAGAAGCTACACCACCCGAACATCGTTACCTATCACCACGCATGGCTCGAGTCGTGTCAATTCTCTTCATTTGGGCCAAGGATACCCACATTACAGTAAGCACCATACCCTCTGCATGTCCACCGACCCCACTGACACGCACACCAGCATCCTTATGCAGTGGGCGGAAGGAGGAAGCTTGGATGATTTGATTGACACACGTCTGGGAAGACGGGCACCGAACCTGCCTCATCTCCGCGCGACGAATGCGCCTTCCAGCGGCCTATCAGTTCCACCGTCTTCGTCCGCCACGCCCGAGCCCCAGGGCGATCAGCCGTATTCACGCAACGCCCGCATACGCGCCTTCCGCACTCTCCAGCGTGCGCCACCGGAGGAGCGCGAACGCCTCCGCCGTGAGATGGGACTGAATGGGCCCGGAACGTCGGCCCAAGGCAAGCCCCAGCCGGACTGGAAACCTGTGCATCTTTTGAGCGCGGAGGAGGTGCATGACCTGTTCGAAGACGTTGTTGCGGGCCTTGCGTTTCTGGTGAGGTCTCTCCGACCACCGCACTAGACGCCAACGAACCCCATACCGTCCACAGCATGAGAAATCGATCCTCCACCTGGACCTCAAGCCCGGCAACGTCCTGCTGACGTGGGACGAGGGAAGGCTGGTGTAAGTGTGTTCACACTCTGTTTGCGTTGATTGCACGCTCATGACCTGCAGGCCGCGTGCCATGCTGTCTGACTTCGGCACTTCGCAAGATATGCTCAACGCGCGAACGAGATCTGGGAACACTGGAACGTTCGTCCCTTTATGCGCAGTGCCCGTTTGAGAGTCCGCAACGCTAACCAATGCGCAGCTTGGAGTACTCTGCGCCCGAGTCGCTGCCAGTCCCCGCGACGGGCCAGCTGCTGCAGGTGGACTCCAAGGCAGACATGTGGTCTCTCGGCATGATCCTTCACAAGCTGCTCTTCTTCCGGCTGCCGTATCGACACACGTCCGACAACGACGACCCCAGCCGCGCGCGGGACGGGAAGGAGTATTCGGACAGGCTAGAAGCTGAGATACTGAATTATGGAGGCTTCAGGTCCGCATCGGTCCCCGCCAACACTTTCGAATCCCGTCGACTGCCGAAAGCATATCTGTGGCTGCTCGAAACCTTGCTCCACGTTAAGCCTGGCTCCCGGCCGTCGTCCGAGCGCGTGCTGAGCGTTATCAAGGAGGGTGGAGTGCGTTCTCGTGTTTCTTGTGCCTCTCGTCGTACGGGCGAGTTGACGAGTCGTCCGCTGCCAGCTCAAGCCGGTCCGTCCCCGGACTGAGGCGTCAACGTCCGTGCTCGCGCTTGCGCGACCGAACCATATGCGCGTCAGCCCCGAGCGCACGCAGCTTGCACCCACACTGGAGGACTCGAGCGAGGCGATGGCGATCGTCGAAGAGGTCCTGGACGAGCCAGAAGACTCGAGCCCGAGCGAAGGGGAGAAACGGCCGCTCGGTCGCCAAGTCCCAGCCGCCCGCGATCCATGGCGCGTCCGGATCCCCGCCTACCTGCCTAGAGCAGTGTGGGTCCGGACCGTCAAATCGTCCATCTTGGTGCTCAAGGTGCGTCGCCCGGAGCCGCCCTTCCCTTCCCTTCCCTCCCTTCCCTTCCCTCTCACGCCCGCTGCCGTCCCTCCCTCCGAGCTGTCTGTGTCTGTGTTTGTGTTGGTGTGCGAGTGATTGACCCCCGGTAGGTCGTTACCCTGTCTCGCATGTGTCCCGCGCCCGCGCGCCAGCCCAACCCGTTCGTCGCCGGGGCCGCGCTCGCGCTGGCGGTCATGGACACCTGGTTCGACGGCCTCCACGCCACCCTCGCCTTCGGGGCCGCGCATCTCGCGCTCTTGTCGCTCGTCTGTGCGGGGGGCAGGTGCTGTGACTAAGCCCACCGGTGCTGGTGCTTCCGCGGACTGGAGCTGGAACTGGAATGGGTTCAAGGCTATGTAGGGGCCAGGGCCGGTGATATTCTACGGACATCTCGGTACGGTTTGTGGACTCTGGAGAACGGAATGATGGGGTGTATCAGTATAATGACCAGTTTGCCGAGCACACACATGCGCATGATCTATCATCTCGCTGTTCTCACATCGTTATGGACTTTCGCATACACGCATACCGCACACTAATGCTCGTATCTATCTACGTTCTATCCCAATACCACGTCTGATCCCAATACCAGCGTTGCTCTCGCGCTCTCCTCCATCGCCCAGATCCAGATCCAGATCCAGAAATGCGACGCGCCATCCACACCCATGCTCCCTCGCGAAGTTCGAACAGACAGCAGCGAGACCCGAGCAAATAAATTTACGCAAAACGACGGAGATCGATTATAGCGATGCGCAGACGGAGACGAAGACGGAGACGAAGCAGGGCGGGGATGCGCGCGACAAGCGGCAGTGGGGTACGGGGTCGTCCGCCGTGCGCCAGCGTACAGCTTCAAGTAAGGACAGGAGTGGCTAAACGAATGGAGTCCGTGTCGTCTCATCCCAACCCAGCAGCCCGGTCTCGGGCGCGAAACGTGGAAGTAGCTATAGGTGGTGGTGGTATGTGGTAGGTGTGGCTAACGTACGATCAGTATGCGGGGCGGAAGGGGCGGGTGTAAGTAGGGCGGAGGGTGGCGGCGGGTGGTATGAAGGGTAAAGTAGGATAGGGGGAAGTAGGAGTAGGCAGGGGAGGTAGGTAGTAGGCGGTGTGTGCGCGTCCGAAGGGGCTAACCGACAAGCGCGAAAGAGTCCCTTATCATCATCCGAGGCGAGGCGTAAACGGGGTATGGGACATCGAGACATGGACACGGACACATAGGACCAACGAACCAACGCGCAGCGCTCAGTGCTCAGTGCAAGAAGGCGAGAGCCGCGCCGAGCGCGCCGACCAGCGCGCCGACGGAGACCGAGGTGGCGACGCCGCCGTTCTGGTCGGCGTTGGTGTTGCCTCCAGTGGGCGACGACGCGGCGGTGCCACGGGTGCCGGAGGGGGCGCTGCCGATGCCGGAGGCCCCGGTCGCGGTGGACCCAGCCGCGCCAGACGAAGACGGCGCGCTGGCGGGCGCGATGGCCGCGATCTTCGCGACGGACGACCAGGCGGCGGCGCTGTTCGTGGAGGCGTCGCCCTGCTTGTACGGGAGGAAGGAGACCGCGCCGCTGCTGTCGAGCTGGACGAGCGCGGTGATGCTCGCCGCGTACTGCGCCTTCGGGTCCTTCTTGGACGGGGCGGGGATCGTCGCGGTGGAATTGTTCTCGACGTTGATCACGTAGGTCGAGGAGCCGTCATCGGGGATGAAGACGAACTCCTGCTGGATGCCGGTCTCCTGGAAGAAGGAGGCGGTCTTGCCGTGTGCGGCGGGGAACGAGGGACCGCCGTTGGCCCCAGGGTATGCCTGAGCATCTGGCTGGAAAAACGCGACTGCACAGCCGATGTCAGTGGCCTAATCCATCGGCTTGAGAGCGACATTACTTACAGTGAATGACAAAGATGTTGGCAGAGCCTGCGGGAGTTCCTGGGACGTTGATGAAGTGGATGTGGTTGTGCGCGAGCGCCATGACCGGCTGGTAGCTGCTCGCATACGGGGTCGTCTCAACGTCCTCCCATGACAGAGCTTCGGCCTTCGCAGCCTTCTGATCACCCAAGTCCAGGGAGTACATCTCGTTGTGGGAGACGGCGTAGAAGACATTCGTGTCGTGGTCAAGAATGGTCTCAAAGGAGGCGAGGTCGAATTTGCCTGCATTGACTTTCTGCGTAGTCCATGACTTGGCGCTCGCGTCGTATATGTGGAGGTTGGAAGGATTCGCCTTGTCGCCGTTCAGAACATAGATGGCATTGAAGAATTGCGCAAGATAGCACGTGGTGCCGTTTCCGTCGAATGGCCTGAAGACCGCTTAATAGACTGCTCCGAGCTGGTAAAACTCTCACTTACGGTCGTCCAGAGGCGGTGATGTCAGTGGCGCTCCCTGTGAAACGGAGTCAATGGTCAGCATGAGATTTGGAAAGAACACAGGTAGATCGTTGATTTGCAAAACGAGAGATGTGCCATCACAAATTGGTGGCACGAGAGAGAAGCAATAGCACAAGTCTATCACAGAGCGGCTAGAACTGCCCGACCATTCATTCTAGACGGCCTGGGCAGCAGTAGTGCAGGACGGACGTGGTTCAGCAGGACCGGGGACCCCGGCCATTGCCTGAAGCTCGGGATGACTGGGTGGCGCTGTGACAGTGAAGGGTTAAGAATAGCCTGCCGACGGCGCCAGGCTCGCACGATCGACGCGTGGATGTCGGGAAGCAGAACGTCTCGCACGTCGCTGGCAACGGCGTACGAGGATGAGAAGAACATCCAAGTCCGTAGTGCACCCATGAGGAGGACAAGTAGGGTGGGGATAGCGCAAGGGCATGTTGTGCGGTATGGGCAGAAGCCCAAAGAATGAATATTAATGACCGCTAGGATGCTTGAATACCCGGTGGATCGTGGCGGGCAACATGGGAGGGCAAGAGAGGAGCACAGCTAGAACACCCACCACTCGCCCATGTATCCTGCTGTCCAGCGCTCCAGTCTTTGCCGTTGAAACCGAAGGCGAGGAGATTGAAGTCGGCGTCGAATGCTACGCATGGGTCGGCGTATACGGCATGCGGGACAGCGAGGAGCAAAATAGAGACGAGGGTGGGTATGCTGAACATGTTCGACGTATGATGACAAGGGAGTGTGGGGAGGGTGGGGAGGAAGCGGGCTCGAAGGTGCAAGTACAAGTGAGAAATGCAGTCGACCTCGCCCGTAAGTATTTCGCCTCGGGTGTAAGCGCCCACTCTTCACAGCTACCGGTGTGACACGTGACCGAGCAATCATTCTTCGCACTTGGCACTGATGTTGGCTAACGACGAGAAACACATCAAGACGGTCTGCAGCCCCCGACACACAGAGAGCGACGCACACATCCACGGAGACATCGGGACCGCATTCAGGTTCTCAAGTTCAGCCCAGTACGGCCTCCTCTGACCTACTGCAACTATTTACTGCAATGCTGTCGCTCGCCGGGTGACGCGGTCGCCATGGAATTCGAATACTCAACCTTCTTGGCACTCATTTGGAGTCTCTTCCAAGCTGCCTCCAAGCTTCTGTATGTGTACTGTGCTGACATACCCCAATCCTTGACAGGAAAATGGTGAATGTTGGAATGGTTTTGGGGACATCTCTTCCAGCTTTGAAGTTTGAACGTTGAACGTTGAACACCGACTGTGGTTATAGAATACCCGATCTCGTTCAATATTCGTCGGCGCCCTCAGTGTGCACTGGTATGAGAACGACATCATCTTTGTCAAGGTCAGCCTCTGCCAGTGCGGTCATCCTCCTGTCAGCCCTCTCCGTGGCACTATGTCTGCGACCGCAGGCTTCATCACTCTGTGACTCCTCCGAGTCCTCGCACTAGTTTTCGCTTTCATTGCTGTCTCTGCTTATGCATATCTGCTCCTCGACTCTCTCGACATGCCTCTCTCACAAGCTGGTGTAGCTCCGCCCGCTCGCCTATTCTCCTTCGTGTCTCGATTCTCCTCACAAGTTGAAGCGCGCAAGATCATCTCCAGACCACAAGCTGCCTCCCTTCCAGCGCCACTGGCAGTGCGGGTTGACCGCCAGAAAGATGTCTGCCGCACTCGTTCGGAACAAGCCCGCGGTGCCCCAGCGACATCTCGCCCTCAGCCTCATCATATGGTTTCCACGCTTGAATCAGCATCCCTCCCCGAGTCTATGTCACTTCTGAACCTCTCATTTGCTCAACGCCGGAAGGACATTCGCTGGCGGCAGGAAGGCTTTGAAATGTCCTCAAGCGACGCGGACGGCGTTCCATTTGCGCTTCGTCTCCATACCCTGGTGCCGCTCGACATCGCCTTCGCTCGCAGCGACATTAGGAGAAGGGGTGAGGAGTACGAGTCGCGCGCAGGCGTTACCTCCCTGTACCCGGATCTGCAGCCCCAGGCTCCCGAAACGGCCGATGCCCTGTTCAGTCCCCTGTCGTACCAGACCATCACCTCCCATCCACCGTCTCTCCCATCCATCTACTCGCATCCAAGCTATACTCTCGACGGTGATCTGCATGAAGGCAGAGACAGAGACAGCGTGATTGCGCTATACGACGTCTACATGGACTTTTCGCACGACCAGGGGCATGGGTCTCCCGGAGTCAACGTAGTTGCGGACTTGGCATGCAAAGGCAGCGCATGAAAAGAAGACAAGACCCTGGGTGGTGGAATGCTCGCCATGGTTACTGGGCCGACTGGAACGGCTTTCTCTGTATTTTGGGTTTTCGGGTTGGTGTTACGCTAGCTCTGCGCTCTATTCTCGCCGGCCTCGGCTTGTACCCCTGTCTTCCCCTCGCCTCTCGCTGTACTGCTGTCACGTGCAATGATTTCTTCGAGTTAGTAAACTCTTCGACCAACAAACCCCATATCGGTCGGCATAGTGGAGCCTCCAACGCATGTCCGAACGGCCCGCACGGAAGCATCAGCATACAGAGCTTCGCATTTCGTGCCCATTCCAGCCTCATGATTCGTCGGCTATGTTGAAATGTCGGCCGCGTTTGATTCCGCACGGTCCAGACCGTAAACAAGATACGAATGTAGACGATGGTCAGTGGGGTCCGGGGCCGTATACCAAATCCGGCCGACCCGCCGCCGGCTCTCTTGGGCCCCTCAGGTTGCCGGTGCGATTTCGTCGTACACCACCCACACGCAGAATGCGCATCCGACGTCCCGCACTCCGTTCCGCGCGAACCTTCTTGCCACTCTCGTGCTATGGGCGGGTGCGGCAGGAAACGTACAAGTACACCCCAGCCCCGCAGAGATCTCCTCACCAAACAGCGCTCCTCTACCAAATCTTCTCACTCACACTACCACACTTCGCATTACTCCAACCAATCTCCAACTCCTATCACTCCGTCGACATGTACCACAGCAACGACATCCCCGACCTTGCCGGCTGCACGCTCGACCACGGACGGCTGCGCCTAACGCGCATCCTGGGTTCCGGCTCCAGCGGCGTGACATATCTCGCGCAGGAAACCTCTGGCACCGCAGAGTACGCGGTCAAGTGCATCATCAAAGCGGAGCCGAATACACGACGGTACTCGCTCCAGCAGCAGGAGATCAAATACCACAAACTCCTCTCCCCACACCCGAGCGTCGTCACGCTTCACGCTGTGTATTACCACCGGTACTACATCTTCCTCGTCATGGACTATTGCCGCAGCGGCGACCTCTTCTCGTACCTCTCAGAGAGGAGGCACTACCGCGGCGACAACAACGTCGTGAAGGACCTGTTCTTGCAGGTCTTGGACGCCGTCGAGGCGTGCCATCAGGTCGGCGTCTTCCATCGCGACATCAAGCCCGAAAACTTCCTCGTCGAGGAAACCGAGCACGGCACGAAGCTCTATCTTACAGACTTCGGGCTTGCCACGATGAACATTCATTCCGAGACGTTCGGCGCAGGCAGCTCGCTCTACATGAGTCCAGGTATGCACTGCTTCAACACCGGAGTCCTCCCCCATACTAACCACGCTGTCCTCCACCCACAGAATGCATAGGCGACTACGCGATCCGCCAGCCCTACAACACCCGCGCGAACGACGTCTGGGCGCTCGGCGTCATCCTCCTCAGCATGATCTCCGGCCACAACCCGTGGACCACCGCGAGCCTGCACGACCCCTGCTACCTCGCGTACCGGCACAACCCCGAGTTCTTGCGCGAGATGCTCCCGATCTCGCGCAGCGCGCACCACCTGCTCGCGCGCGTCTTCCGCCGCGAGCGCGCGTACCGCACCGGGCTGCACGAGCTGCGCGCGGACATCGCCCAGGTCGGCAGCTTCTTCATGCACCCGATGGAGATCGCGGCGGGCTCCGCGTACCTGCGCGACGGCGCGCGCATGTACTTCCGCGACTCGCCCTTCCAGGCGTTCTACCTCTCGTGGGACCGGGACACGCTTGCGCGCGTCGCGGGCGACGAGGAGATGCGCGTGCCGGAGGTGCCGCATATCGAGTGCGACATCACAGACGGCGGGGCGAATGTCCTCAAGTCTTCGTTCTCGTCGTCGACCGTCGAGACGGAGGGCCCGGACACGCCGCAGCTGCGCGTGCGGTACCTGGAGGCGGAAATTGCGGCGGCGGAGCAGGATTTGCATGCGCGCGAGATGCACATGACGACTGCGCCGCTGGACCCGTCGATATTCCAGCCTTCGCAGACGCAGATGAAGGTGGTGGCCCCGATCCCGCGGTCTGGCTTTATTCGCCGTTTTGTGGGACGCTTCCGTGCGGAGTAGTCTCATGAACCCTCCGGCCATCACCCGCTCCTCAGTGTCCTTTTCCAAATCCTGCATCCTGCATCACTCGGACATCTACCCCCATGTTCTGCGCATATGTATCGTCCGCTCCGCACTGTATCATCTAGCCAACCCGGTGTAGCTTCTTTGTACCATCCAGAGGATTTAGGTTCAGAACAATATACCATTCGTACTTCTCTTACCGTTGCATTTGGATGTATCACAGCGCGAGCGTTGGGCCCACGAGCCGTCGCCTCAATTGAGCTCGAATGTCGATTTCTCTCCGTAAAAGTCGGTGATGTTGCTCAATAATATTGCTCGCCGACCAGTCACTGAAGGGAACCACAATGCAAGTGGTAAGTATATTGATCATAAGCATGGTCGCTGCTTCCCGTTCTTGCCAGCCACATCCCACTGCGATGTCTTCTTATATCGAGATCATTGATATCATTGCCGTCTACTCTAGCCTGTGATATATCTCACTGACTCCACGCTTCCCCTGCAGTACAATCGAAAGGTTCGTTCAGTTACTATAGAGACTTGTGGAGAGGGCTGACATACAAATGTAGGACGTCATTGACGTCCGGGCCAATCTTGACGGTGTGGTGTTCCGCAAAAAAACTGCCATGAGCTGGTGATCCAGTACATATGCATCCTGTGGCAGCATCTAGTTGAGAAATGACGTGCATATGTATGTCACCACTAAATTGCGGGGAGTTCTGAGTGTCCGAAGCTATCGTCTCAGGAAGTCTACTCCATACGGTTTAGTACGCGGTTTCTATATCGTAGAGACATAAATGTCAACAAAATCCGGGCTGGTGCATGCAGCGATCCTGTCAAACATGTGTCGATGAATGAGATTTCCGACGTCGCTCATACCTGCCGCAAATCGGCGTTTGTTACCCAAAGGAGAGCTCTCGGAGTGACAGGGAGGGAGTCGGGCGTTTTGACTATCTAACGCCGGTTTCTTGCTCCTAACCCGGTGCGTCATCCAGGCGTAAGCATCATGAAGGGGAACATATGAATTGCGCCGTGGGTGGACCATCAATGCATCATCATGCATCATGCATTAGGAGGAGCGAGTTGGCAGAAACAACGTAGATGCATGTCAAGCCCGGGTCGTCGCACTCACTCTACCGCTTTTAGTTTCAGTCAATTCTCGTAGGAGAGAGTCAGCGATCTGGAACATATAGTCGACTCCGAGAGTGTAGTCCAAGTAAGAGGCGTATGAGTAGCTGGAGAGATAGACTAGTCTAGATAATACTAGATAATAGTGTTGTCACTAATATAGCCCGGGAGTTTCCGGATGAGAACTATTCAGTAGCGCTCGCTGCGTGACTGGCAGCTGGACGCTCGACTTGCTCTCTCTTCTCGAGTCATCTCGACCACGTTGCCACCATGGTACATACCGGTCATGTTTCCTGCGGAGCCTAGGAGGATCCGTGCGCGATCATAACTGCAAGGCGTTACTCAATCCACATCTGGATTTTGAAAGCTTGACAACGGAGACTTCGGGTGCGTACCGGTCACTGACTATGCATCATACAGCAACGACGTCGACGTTGCTTCAAGGTTCCATTCTCGGAGGTGTGTCGGCTACGAACGTCTTGCTGGCTGAGATCCCACCTAATTGTTACAGATTTTTCATCTGCGCCGGGCCCACGTTGGCCGCATATAGTCTTCCCTTTACGTGCCGTGCGCTTGTGTTTATTGTCTGCTAATTGTCGTGTGCTGACAGTTCTTCCCATGACATACCGCGGAACCCCCGTCAACTGATCCTCTTCGACTCGGCGCGAGCGATGGCAAACCGATATCCATCGGCCGTATGCTCTTTTGTATCTGCGCGGAACGTGTATGACAATACTGCTGGGCGTCTATCGCTCTTTTGTCTCCCTCCTCCGAGTCGCGGCCGCTGCCCCCGCCGGTATATATACCTACTCTTGCTTTCACCAGCAAGGTCCGTGCTCCCCACCACCACTCGCCGCTCGCCGCTCGACGCTCTCCCTCCCCGGCCCTAGAGGTCTTATATCTGGTCCTGTCTCTGCTCTGTTCAATCTTTGCTTGCTGCTCTTGTCCTTTTTCCGCTGGTCTCCGGTTCTAGTATCACCCACTCAGAAAAATCACTCGCAACTCAGAGATGTCTGTCGCCACTGTGTCTCCTGCTTTCATCCGCTTCCCTCCGCCGCCGCCTACTCGGAACGAGCTCTCGAGCGAGCAACGTGCAAAACTCATTCGCACTAACAACAAGCTCGGCCAAGTCTTGGGCAGTACCCCGCACGTCCTCGATCTCTCTTACATCAGTGAGTGTCTCTTCTCCGTGATGCACCATGATATGGTGTTATATCCTACTCGCGTTCGGTTCATCGGCCAAATGTGATCTGCGTGCCACTCGACGAGACACTTTAGTCCCATGCTGGTTACACGCAGCATTTGAAGCGTAACCTGCATGGGACAGGCTGTCTGTCTGCGATTATTCTCGTAACCAGACGTTAGAGGACGACCTTTCTTTGCTTGGGGTTTTCGCTCTCCACCCGAAACTCCGCCCAAGCAGCGAATCGTCCTCTAATGGCTGGTTCGAGACTAGTTTGCGATATAGTTCAAGTGTCTTCGTGATGGGGCACTTGGGACATACTTACTTGGCCAATGATCACGCTGCGTTCAGGATGTAACAGCCCGTTACATGGGTCACTGTCCTTTGTGTTCTCTTCCTTCGAACACGCATATTGACCAGCATGGCCGGCACAGTGCCAACCACGCAGATCGATTTGCCTGTCCGTCCCAAGACGCCCACCTCGAGCAAGAATCCATTCAGGAAGCACTCGCGCACCAAGTCCGTCGACGTAGATGCCGCCCGCGCGAGCGCCAAGAGCCCGGACTCTGTCGCGTCGCGCACATCCGCCACGAGCTCGCGCAGCACCGTGCGCGTGAAGGCGGACGAGCTCGCTTGGCGTTCGCCGTACCCCATGCAGCGCCCGCCGCTCCTGCAGCTAGCTGTCCCGAGCCCCGCGCGCTCGCGCAGGCCGAAGCTCGAGACGATCCCCGGCTCGCCGCCGTTCGACCGCGTGGTCGCGCCGTGCGACCCGCCCTCGTTCGCGCTGCCCTCCGAGGCGGCGATGCGCCGCGAGAAGATGCGGCGCGTGCGGAAGATGCTCGGGGACGGCGTGCCCACCGACCTCGTCTTTCCCTCCTCTCCCGAGGAGTCCGAGTCCGAGTCCGAGGAGGACTCGCCTATCGTCTCGACGCCGACGTCTACCATGAGCAGGGAGTGGCTGCTCGTCAACACCGACAAGCCTCTTCCCTCCGCGCCATACACGCCTTCCGAACCAGAGCCCGAGCCTGTGCTCGTGGCTAGGCCCAAGCGCCCCTCACCGCGGAGGGTGCAGCCGAAGACACTCGAGCCCGAGGCGCGCCCTAACCGGCTGTTCAAGGCGCGGCCGTCGCAGGGCGCGGCGCAGCTCGAGAGCATTGCGGAGAGCACGAAGGAGAACACGAAGGAGAACGCGAAGGAGCGCCTGACGTGCGTCGGGGTGTCCGCGAGCGCGGGCATGAGCGGCATGGGCAAGTCGCGGCGCTTCGTGCGCGGGGAGATCGCGATGGACCAGATCGGTACGGTGTGGGGCGGGGTCGGATGGTGAGTGCTTCGAGTGCTTCAGTGCACTGTGCAGCGCTGCGGCGTGGGTGCTTGGGCAGGCTGGTTCTGACCCTCGCAGGCCGTGATCACGACACGGTCGTGCACGGACATTCGTTTTGACAGGCTCGCAGACTCGTCGCTATCCTCGCGCGCAGATCCGGAAAATGCTCGAACTTGGTCCGTGTGTTGTTGTTGTCGTCGTGCTGCTGCCGCTCCTGGTCTCGGTTCGGGTTCGTGGTCCGGGTGCTCGCTATACGTGTACGTGTACTATATAAATCATGCGCGATGGCGTTGTATTAGCAGTGTATTGCTTGTCATGTACGTACTGTAGAGCTCATACTTCTATGTACCGGTAGCTTCTATGTCTCTATATGCCCCCTGTATGTCGCTATGTGGCTTATGCTTTTTTGACCTTGGATCGAGCAGCTCGCGAGCAGAGAACATTAGATCTCCAGCTGCGAACCATGGGTCGGAAGCGCGTCGATCGATTCATTTCGGACGGAGGCGGTGCAAAAGTTACTACGGCTCGGGCGCCAGTATCATTACTACCCTCGAGCTCTTCAACCAGCCTTTCCTCTTCCTCCTCAACTATCATCACAGTACAGCTATTCTGGCATACTGTACCTTCTATCGACTCAGAAGCACTCGGGAATGCTGCCTTCTGACCCTACCTTTAAGGTTCCAAGCTTCATACCAGTGGGACAGTGGAGTGCGACCATACTCCGAGTTGGAACCTGGGGCTCGGATGGTCACTGGCAACTCGACAAGGGTCCACCGTCCAGGGCCTTCCAAATTCCGAATTTCGCAGATGGAAAGTATAGGAGTATGAGAGAACCACTGACCTGTCCTTCCACTCGACCAGCTACTCCGGATACCTCAGAACCGACAGCTCACCATGCATCACCGCCGAATCTTCGATTCTTGGCCATGGATGCACCGTGACTAGAACCCAACCGCCGCACATGCGCCCCCGCCGCCGCGGATGCACGACTTGGCTGCTGTGACTCCGCATCGCATACTCCGCGTCCGCAGCGGCGACCGGATCGCGGGCCCTGCCAGACACCATCAGCAGCAGAGTTTGCACCGAGCACAGGCTCCAGCGGCAGCAGCTGTCAGCAACGTGTCCATGCCGCCTTCCGCATGCGAAATCACCGGCGAGTCTACATCGGAAGGGAGATCGGGGATATCCGCGTGCAGAGCTAGAGTCAGGGCTGGGGGTAGAGCGAAGCTCTCTTGAGGTCGTCAGGGGCTCGGAGCATATGCGTGCGGGAGATGGTTGGTAGGTCTCCGCATGGAGCGAAGCGTCTCTCGTACACCTTCGACACCCGCTCGAATGTACTTATTGGTGAGTTGCTACAGTTGTGCCGTATGGGTGGTGAGCTAAATTCGCTTCGAAAGTCGTTTCTGCCACTCCCGCTACATTGCAATATGCATTCTTAGACGTGGTCGACCGCACTTTGGCATCCGACAAATTGGCAGGTGCGACAGATCCACTACTGACCTGGAACCCTGGTCTGCAGCCACATACGACACTGTCCTTATGGTTTCGCCGGGCTCTCTCGGGATGCAGTAGTTGCACTATGAGGCCTGCTCGCGCGTAGCGGGCTATGTTCACGACAGAACGGTATATATGACTTCGGTTACGGGTACCTTCCTGCAGCTCACTCATACCAACAGTACCATGTCCGACACAGTTGACGATATCGATGAGTTCATCGACGCCTACTCAAGTATGTGAGCTACAGTCATTTAGCAATCGCTGACACGGGTTCCACTAACTTTGCCTTTGCTCGGGCATCCTCAGCCAGACCGACAACTTCGTCCAGTTCGTTGTGATCAGTGAGTGGCAACACCGCCTCGCGAGTATACGGCTTGACATGCGATCTCAGCCCTCTCCACCTACGATTTCGTGATTACGCTGGATTCCGAGATCAATTTCATGTGGAAGTGTAGACTCTCACTCGCGTCAGCCATCATTCTCTGGACCAGATACTGCTACCTTTTGAGAAGCGTCACATATATCTTGATATTCGTCGCATTGTCGCATTCTGAGACGGTATGTTTCATCATACGATATTTCTCGATCAGTTGCTGACAAACGTTATGAAGGGGTACGCAGATATCTGGGAATCACGCAGCACATGTCCTGACGGAGTGTCGTTGCAGCTGCACTGTCGCCCAGTACATGAACTCTGCGCTTCAACATTCCCTTTACATTCCTTTCGCCGGTGAGCCTTGTACTATATGACCTACCCCTGTCCACTAAGCTCACTTCAATTTACATTGCCTCTACTAAAGCGTTCTCCGGGATGCGAGCATACGCCTTGTGCAGAAGCTGGTTCATCTCTGGACTCATCGTCGCCCTTTCTCTGTCTCCGGCTCTCATAAATCTAGTATGTAGTCGCAGTCACTGATAGAATCGTCTGCGCGCGGAGCGGCTGGCTAAATGACCTTGCTACAGACGAACCTCGCAATCCACGAGACGCCGATATTGGATCCCGATTTCGGCTGCGGACTAACAGACACAATTACTCTGCAAGATCTCATCATGTGCGTGTCTCGCGGCTGTCGTGGCACGCCGTTACAGACCAGCTAACTGGACTCCGCTGTGCAGACGTACGTTGTACAGTTTCATAGGCCGCTGCTCTACGGCCTGAACATCCCTTGCAGTCACTTCAGTCTCACGAGGGGCGTTGATTGTTGCGGATATTCTGCTGGTTGGCATCACATGGCGCGCTCTCTACAGCTCCAAACTACCGATCCGCACACCTTTCCAGAAGCCCGCAACGTTCTCGAGTATCTTGTTGTGGAATGGTCAGTGCGACGTCGCGACTGCATGAAGTGAAGGTTGTGCTCACCGTACTCATCTTAATAGGTATACTCTATTTCCTGTACGTCCTTCACTGGCTCAGCCTCAGTAACGCACCGGTGTAGACGAGGTCTAATTCGCCGATCTCAGGTTGTTGTCGATCCTGAATATCCTGCACCTGACATTCACCGTCACCTCGGTCAGAATACAACTTCTAGGAGATGTACATACTCTGATACCGTGACAGATCTTTACCTCTGGCATCGGTGTCTATGCCGGAAGCGAGATGACCAGATTCACGGAATCGTAAGTCATCGCGCGGGGGCCACCTCGAGATGCACGTTCGTCCTCCGACTCCTACTTACTGCTCTTCTTTTTTTCACAGCCTCACCGCCATTCTCACGTACCGGTTTATTCTGGACCTTCAGGAAGCGAAAGAACACAACGTCAGGATTGGAACAGACGACCGGGCCATGGGGATGGAGTCGATGAACACGGATAGCGCACCCAGCTTCGTCGACCGGGTTGTTCGAGGCTCTCTGGGATGGACTATTCCTACTGGGAGTGGGGTGGACCATGCCAATGAAGAACACGAGAACGAGGTAGACAATGATCCACGCCACACCTAGGACTGATCCGAACCACTTGTGTAGCTTACTACATATGTCACGTCCTTTGGCTGCAGCGGTTGAACCCTGGTTGAACCGGTGGTCGGACTTGCCGCGAAGATCGGATGCGCCGTTCAGCAAATCACCCTCCTGACTCGTCGCGCCGTACCGTCGCGGGGGAAACAACGCCGCAGAGAAGACCGAAGTTTTGCTGCACTCTTCAAGATGTACCCGCCCGGGACCTCGCCGCCCGTCTCGCGGCTCGCCTCGCGCGAAGCGCTCATCTGGGCTCCGCCGGCACGAGAGAAGGGGCCTACACGGAGCTCCACCCTCGCCGCTGCACGCGCGCTCAAGATCACCGGCGCGGGAGCGTGGACAAGCCCTTTCGCTGCATCTACATCAGCGTGGGACAAGAACGGTCAAGGTGCGTTCACATCCCGGCGGGCCCTCTGAGGGTTCCCGCGCCGTATGATCTCAATTTGAGGCTGATTTCTCCGCTGTGTAGAGCCGTGTAGAGCGCGAGCTTCAGGGGGTCGTCAAGGACAACAATATTATTACTGCGCATATCTACCAGGCTACTTCTTCCCGTCGAAACACTTCCCGGAGGATAGGCGCAATGCGGATAGCGGATATTACCCTTGGCTCCGTGCTCAAGCTTCAAGACTTTCTCCCCCCGGTTCTACGCCTATAGAGCTACTCGGACTGTATGTACTGGATTTCGTCAAAGGTCGTTGGCCAGATCTGGAGGGAATGTGCATCGTGGACATGAGGAACTTGAAGTTCATAAGGAGCTATTATCCTACTGCACAGTACCACACGTAGAATTGTGAGAAAGCAGTCGGTCTGCGTTTGTTAAACATGTAGTGGAATGTTTGATCAAATATAAGGACATATGTACAGTATGCCATAGTACTGTTGTTAGGTGCTTAGAGCTTAGAGTATATACGTTATTTTGGCCACAGTTGTTCCTGAAATATCCGATGAGGTCACTTTCGTGCCGAGGCGCCCATCTTGACGCTGTGCATGGCTGTCCGTTCGGCTTGCTCTTCGTCTTCCATCCCGTGCGCAGCAGGCTACTTCGACTATATATCCTGTCTCAATCTCGTCCTCCTGCACCTTTGCCTAACGACGAAACGACGAAATGTTCAAAAATGCCGCCCGAAAGATCGCGCACAACACCACCGTACCCGGCCTCGCAGTAAAACAGGACCTCCGTTCCCTACAAGACCTCATCACTGCGGAGAAGGCAGTCTTGAACTCGTACGTCTCTCCAGGAAAGCAATAACTGACAGGGAACTTCTCGGACTGAGTGGATGGCGCACCTTTCAGATTTCAAAGACTGAGTGTTGACTTCGCCCGCGCTTCAGACGCGCTGAGGGTATGGGGCCAGGGTGAGGGTGACGACATAGGTGTGAGTCTCATTCATGCTTTCCGTCGTGTACAGACACCTCAAAAAACCTCAGGACACGTTGATCGCCTCCAATGCCGTCTTGTTACACTTCGCCGCCGCCCTGTCCGCCCTTGCGAATCATGAAGGCGCAATTCGAGAGCAGATGAAGGCTGTCCGGACACGCGAGGAGAACCTCGACGGACTCAAACGCCGCCGCAAGTCCGTTATCTCCGATGCAGATGGGGCGGAGAGGAAGCTCGTCAAGATGAGTCCGGAGAACAAGAACTTACAGCAGCAAACCGACCTTCTTAACCGACTGCGCGACGAGATCCGCCAGATGGATGCGGAGATCATGGCGGAAGAGGCAAATCTGGGAGACTTTAAGCGGTCTAGCGTACGCTCGTGGATGGGCAGGAAGTTTGGTGGATTGCTCGAGTGTTGCGAAAAGGGCTCGGTGAGTCGTTTGTATGATCGTCCCGCACCCAGATCTAAATAGGCATCGACAGATTGTGGGAGAAATAGGCAAGCTGATCATCTTAGTCAGTCGCTGACGGCTAATATGCGTGCATACACTCATGTTCGCATTAGGAGATACCTGTGGATGAGACCCAGCCGGGTCTTCCCCGTCCGTACTATGCGGGGCATGCAAGGACCGAATTCCTCGTCGCCGAAGCGACTCGTTCGGTCGGAGAAGTGTCATTTTCCCCTGAACCCGACTCGAACCCTACCCACCGCTCGATCCTACCTGGGATTGAGCTTCCAGCATCGTCCTCTCCGCAGCAACCACGCCGACCATCACTGTCTGCTGCGAATGGAAGTTCCTTTGGGCAACCAACTGGTGCTACCTCACCTACCACGACGTATGGTGGTCTTCCTCCAGTCGAACAGAGCGATTTCAGTATATCCCAATTCTTGTCGTCCGACCAACCTCCACAGTTTCCCAATCCATCCGTTAGCGAGTTCGGCTCATTCTCCTCTCCACCGTTGAACCAACCCAGCTCGTTCACCGTCGCAGAGCGCGAGAAGCCTGCAAGTCCTCGTGGTGGCCGTTTCGCCACGTTCCCCATCAAAGCGCTCGGTCCGCGTCCCCAGCCAGGAGTGGGCAGCAGCTTCTCTACCAATCCATACATATCGTCTCCGCCGATGCAGGAGAGCGATCGTGCCCCATCTATCGAGATAGATCGAGGCGGGGACGAATCGTTTTCTTCCAGTGTCGCTCAAGCACTGAGCCATAGCCTCGACGGTTCCTCTAGTGTTGCGGGCCCGAGCTCCACCCAAGCAACAGCTCCGCGCGATGTGAAGGACGGCGCCGACTTCGGACCGCAGCGTTACTCCCCGCCACCTCCAATCTACTCACCATCGGATGGCCAAGGTCTCCCCATTGGCGCTGCTCCCTCTCAGCCTCCGTCTGCCATGCAGAATGGTCCCGGTACGCTGAATGTAGGCAACGGCAAGGCGCCGTTGGTCGAGGAAGACGAAGAAGAGGACGTTCTCGCGTATATGTCGCCTCGGCTGAGTGCATCCCATGAGTCGTTGCCTGACGTAGGTGATCGACGAGTGAGGTTCGGTGGTGTCAGCGATGTCGAGAATGAGCTGGAGAAACGACACCAAGAGCAAGATCAATCTCAAGCGTTGCCTCCTCGCGTTGCCCCCGGCGGCAGCCATCGTGTTCCTGTGCCTCCTCTGCATGCCCATCTGGACGCTGCATCTGGCGGGCGCGTTTCCCCTGAAGGTATGTTGTGCCGTTCACAGTTGCCATGTCATGTACTGATAATCGTGGGTCAGTACAACGCCCACAACCCGCATCTCCAAGTCTTTCTGACTCTGCGTCGCGTGGACGATCCCCTGCTGAGTCTCCGCAGCAAGAGCCACCACCGCCACCTCGTGCACCCACACCCCCTGCTGCGGACCTGCTTGATGAGAAGTCTCTCAATGCAGCGGCAGCACTGGAGGTCTCGCGCGAACTAGACGCTTTGATGATGTCATCCACACCGCCGGAGTCTCCTGTTCTTTCACAACCATTGGGCCGCGCGCAGTTTCGCACTGGTATCCCTGCCTGGCAAAGACATGGGACGTCTCCATTGCCCTCCATCAATACCGGCAGACAGAACGGCTCTCAGCCTACAAGCCCGAAACTAGAAGGGATGTACGTGCGGGAGCGTGATCGCTCTGTCGGCTCTCCTGGAAATAGGGCACCTACGCAAGACACAATACCGGCTCCCTCCTCCCCAGCCCTCAGCAGTGACGGAGATCAAACGCGACCTCCAATCAGTCTCCCTAGGGCCTCGCCCGCGTTATCCACAGACACCAACGGGACCCCGTTCCGGACGCCCATGACCACCCCCCCTGTCCAACCGCAGTCGAGCTCGATGTATAACCTGGCCGGTATCTCTGGCTCGAACACGTCATTCAACTCTGGCGGGACGCGTACCATCTCCGCCGCGGCGTTCAGGCGGCCGCAGCCTCAAATCCGCAACATGAGCATGGACAGCGCGCAGTCGGACGTCAGCCCGCTGAATTTTAAGAAACGCGCGCTCCCGTCCTCCCCGTACCCTGCGCAGCAGCAACAGATGCTGCAGCCCGGGGTACCGGCGGGGATGCGCTCTGCCTCTCCGTCAAACGCTCCGTCCAATTATGACGACAGACCGGTGTCGCACTATCGCCAAGATGACGATTTTGATTACATCTCCGCCTATACGGACGACAGGGCGTCTGCATACAATCCTGGGCGGGTTGCGAGTAATGTCGATGACGGTGACAGCATTCGGTGAGCGGTAAGGATAGCTGCGGCGACTGCGCCCTCTGTATTCATCTCTATCATATGTTCCTCCTACGTGGTGGTTCTCAGATTGCCCACGCTATCTATGTTGACTCGTTCTGTGGATTCCGTTCTGCGCGCATATATGCATCGCACTATCCGGCTGTTGTATTCCTGTAACTCAAAGTACGATAGTATTCTATTCATCTCATTCTTCTTCAGACGCATTTGAATCGCCCCTATGTCTATGTTGGTTACAATTCCACATAACTCTCAATGCACTGCGACCGATCCGACTATTCCACTTGCAGTTCGACGTACCGATACTGACCGTTTTGATATTGCAGCGACATTGAAGCCAAGTCTCTTGATTATTCTAGACGACAGGGACCCGCCTTCTTCTCGCAGCCGCAACGACGATGCTCCCAAGACCCGTAGCAACGGCACAGGAACCGACGAATATCTCGACCGCGCCATATCCCGCACGGCCGTAGTTGGGGCCGAGGCTTGATGATCCTTTCCCGGCTTCAAGGAGGAAGCCGGAGAGGATGGGGCCTATCACGGCGGAGACACCCTTGAAGGCGGCAGTCCCGGCGTATGTGATGTCCGCGTTCTCTGGCTTGCGCCCCGCGCAATCCACCGCAGCGTTCGGCCAGACCGAGGAGAAGCCACCGCTCTATGGTTAGGGTACCTGGAAGTGAGCACTTGCTTAGTTGCGGCCGTGTGGTGCTGACTTACCAGGGCGCCGAATATCAACGCGAAGGGGTAGATCAGCGCCGGGCCCTGGGCGAAGCCCCAGAGGAGGAAGGCGGCGAGCGCGCTCCCGAGAGAGCTGAAGAACATCACCCAGGGGTACGCGACGCGGTCGGTGAGGTAGCCCAGCACGACCTGACCGAGGACCCCCGCGGAGTTGAAGAGCGAGAGCACGACGGTGGCTGTGAGCGGCGTCGAGATTTGCTGCGTGAAGGACGCGATGTAGAGCGACACGGGGAAGTATGAGAGGCCTTGGATGAGGCAGGTGAGCGACTGTCCGGCGAAAGGATATTTGGAAATCGGTGAGTAATGATGTTCGGTTGCACCAGAGCAGCGGCCGAGGGTGACGTACGAAGCTTAGGAACAACGGGCTCTTGAAGTATTGGAACTGCGGGACGAGCAGCCTGGGCCGCTTCTGCTCCGGGCGGAGCTTCGCGACAGGGACCCGCGGGCGAATCCCGAGGAACGCGAGCCCAGTCGTCACGCAGGTCATGATCGCCCAGATGCGGAGCGTCCAGCGGAGACCGACGTTGTTCAGGAGGGCGTTCAGCATGAACGGGAACACGAAACCTGGGACCCGTAGCGGTTGGGCGCGCGTACGCATATAGAGACCAACGTCAGCGCGTCAGCGTTTGGCCCCGGGTCGTGAAGATTGCATGTGTCTTTGCAATTCGAGTGGAATCACTCACCGCCGACGCCTGTCCCTGCAAAGATGATCCCGCCTGCGAGCCCTCGGCGCTCCGAGAACCATTGTGGGAGGAGGATCATGGTGGGGAGGTAGGCGATGCCCCCGCTGAACCCGAGGCCGACGCCTTGCAGCAGAATCAAGTGCCATACCTGAGCGTGTGTGATCAACGGCGCGGATGGGATCGAACGAGCAAGAGAAGTTACCTCGGTCGCGAAACTCGAACAGAAGAGGCAGACGAAGTAGAGCACCAGAGCACACCACATCGCTGGCCTCATGTACTCCGGATACCTACGGAACATGATCGACAGGAAGAGGACCTGGAATTGTGATAAGTGCCTAGCTCGCTCGGAGCGTGCGGCGTAACCGACCTCTCCGTACTGGATGCCGAGTCCGACGGTGCCGACGGCTGCGACGGCGATTTGGGAGGACTTGTTGAACGGAGGGTGTGTTGTGTAGTAATCTTCGTGGCAAGCATCAACCTCGCCGTTCAGATAGTACGAGGCCAATCTCACCTTGGAATATGCCGTAGCTGACTCGGTCCGTTAGCATCAACGTTGTGCAGACATGGCAATCGGGCCCGCTCACCTGAACAGGAAGCCCCAGATGAACATCTCCGCGACGAACCCACACGCGCAGAACGTCCATGCGGCCACGCCGCGGTCGATCGGGGCAAGTTCGTGGATGGTCGTCCCCTCCTGAGGCTGCGAGTACTCGAGCACCGTGAGCTGCGACACATTCGGGGACGGTGCGGTGCTCGGCTGCTCCGGCTTGAGCGTCGACAGCTCGTACGTCGAGCCGAGGGGAGTGTCCCCGTCGAGAGTGGCTATCTGGATGTCCATGCTGCGAGAAGTCTTCGAATGCGAGGGGGGTGGGTGGGTTTGCGTGAGGTTTGCGGCTTCTCGAGCAACGTGGGGCACCGCTCGAAGCTTTCCCCCTTTTTCCTCTGTGTCTCTACATACTGCCGTTTGAATGGGCGACCAGCTGAACGCCTAAAGGCTAACGGAAGCGTTGGCTTGTGCAGCGCGAACGTAATTGATCGTGGATGTTCCGCCCGGGACTTGCTCGTGCGCCCACAGAAATGCAGGGCTCGGTCGACTGGGCACGTACTGAATAAATGCTAAATCCTGAACGCTGGGCTGGAGTGACACGGCGATCGTGCAGAGCTGTCTATTTCGCTCTTCCGCCGGGTCGCCGCGTGATGTGCTCGGAGGTCCAGAACACGCTCGGGTCTCTTGTCATACCCGCGCGGATGCTCTGTAGAACGTAAGGCTCGCAAATTTAATCCGTCTGGGACACGATCGCCATTGGTCCACTCGGTCAAGAGTCGCAAACATCACGTACAATTATCCAGTCCGATACGTGTACATCCAGCACACTACTTAACACGGGACATCATGACCCTACTACGCCATCTTCAGTCGTAGAAGACCAAGAGCCTGAGCTCGATTGACTCCCGGAGCGGCGCGTCCTTCGGCGTCGTCGGATCTTCGAATGCGGTATGCGGAGTGAAATTCGCAGCGCCATCGACCTTCGAATCGTAGCTAAAGACAAATGCATATGAATGCAGCGTCAGCCTGCGGGTTTCATAGCAACCGCCGCCGAGGTCACAGACCCTTGCCGCCCTCGACAAGAGACTAGAGTGCGGTGTGTGGAACGTTGGACACGTACCACTTGATGAGCACGAGCTCCTCCGGCTCCATCCCGCGCAGGTACTTCCACTTGTGGCTGGCGTTGTACTTCACGCTGAACGTCTGCCCGTCGCGGTCCGGGTACTTGAGCGCGGTGGGCACGAGGTCCGTCGCGCGGTCTACGGTACGGTAGTCGCAGAGCGCGAGCGGCCAGTCGTACGCGGGGTGCGCGATGGGCCGCCAGAGGTTGATGATCTGGAAGCGGCCCGCAAGCAGCTTTGGCACGTCCTCCGCGGGCAAGTGGCGGTGCACGCGCGCGACGGCGGACTCGGGGGTCTGGTCGATGTGCACCTGGGGCACCGGCTGGCGCTTCTGCGGGCTGTCTTCGATCTCGCCGGGGCGGCGGCGTCGGATGGCTGGGGGGCGCGTCGGGGAGCGTGAGAGGTAGGTTTGAATGTGAGTGGAGCGAGAGGGCTTACTGTGGTCGAAGATCACTGCGCGCGACGCCCCTGTGAGCGTCTTGATGAGCTCAATGGACTCGGGGTAGTACTCCTTCTCGACGACCTCGTCGCTCTCGAACGTCTTGTGCTGCGCTGCGTGGCGGAAGTATTGGAATCCGGTGGTGTCGAGGGACACGGTGTCCTCCTTGCCGCGGATGTTCTCTATCTCTGCCTGATGCGAAACCGTCTCCCAGTTGCGCTGCCGTCGGCCGGTCGAGGGGTCGGCATTGATGTAGATGTACGGCGCTGAGCCGTCCTCCGGCGGAGTAAAGTAATGCAAAGTCGCAGGAACGGTATCGGCGGTTGAGAAAGTCATGGTGATGCTGGCCCTACACTAGTAGTACCGCTGCAGTGACTGTGCGGTGTGTTGCGATGAACGTTGTATATTGCTCTCAGGAGGTCGGATCCCTGACTATATATATGTGGTCAGTTCCACGGCTCGGCCGCGATTCGCAGGTCTTCGTTGTCCATCCCTTTCAGTAAGCGTTGGTCAGCTGGCCACCCCGAGCACGCAACCTGTCGCCATTCCCCTTACCTCAGACTCGTACTTCTACTTATACCTCCCATTGACGATGACAGGATGTTAGCAGCTAGCCGTCGCAGTCAGAGAACATACGAGATGACAAAGGAGCTTGATAAGCATGCGTACAACCAACCAAACCACCTACCTCAGTTTTCGTGAAAGGCGATGGGAAGGTGAAGCTCCCTGAGGTTGAGCTCTACGTCATCATTTGAAACTCCGCCACAGCCCGAGTCATTCAGCTTACCTTCTGGCACTACCACCCAGGATCATGATGCTGCAGAGAGTCAATACGAGCTATGGTGCTGATACGACGCCCTGGATCCACAATTGCAAGAGTCGACTTAAAACACATGAGAGGGAGAAACAGGACATGCTCGCAATTGGCACTCGTGACCTCATGTGCGACGCAAGCCAAAAAGCCCAACGACGTAGCCAACAGCACTTGAGCAGGCGTCCCATCCATGTACAAACCATCTGAGGACGGCGAGCACTTGAAGAGCTCTGCGTGCAGTCGGACGGCAACGACATATTCCTGAACAGCCCTTTTCTTGACCAACCAGCCATCGTGCATAGCGGGTGCAGATCCAAGGGACGTCGAGCTTCCCATTCACGCGAAATATGATCTATGAGTCATATCAGTACTGCCACTCCAGTTGACAAGCCTCACCGCCGATCTACGTACGTGCGTATAACGGAGAAGTGTGTCGCCCAAACACAGCACATCCCAAGAATAGGGATGGAGGCGCGTGACTCCGTGCCGTTCACTGAGGGCCAAATGCTCGAGGTCGACCGAGGTTGTGCGCGTGGACCCAGCTCGAACCGGCGGGAGTAGCCGAAGTCAATGATGTATATCTTGTTCAGTTCAAGCTGCTTGTGGTGTTTGGCCGTATCTTGGGTAGCAATGATCGTGTTTTCGAGGTTGAAATCCTGGTAAGATCACAGACATCCTCAGCAATAGTTTTGTGTGGCTATGACACATAGGGAGAGTCCATACCAAATGTGCGACTTGGTTTCTATGAAGGTACTCGACACCCTGCGGTGTCGATATTTGCATCAGTCGCATCCATATGCTGTTATAACATGATAGTCAGACGTACCTCTACGATCCGATAGAACTCGTCGATAGCTTCCCGTAAGGTCCATCTCGGGGGTCATGTGAGGCCTGTTGACTCACAGCCGGGCATGATCAGAAATGGTGGTTCATTATGCACAATTTCCACTGGAAGGGTATGGTTGGGCGAAGAGAGATTGTTCTTGAGGAGATGCTCGTTTATATCAACTTCTGGTGAGCCAGGCTGGATGATTTTTATAATCCATGAGGGTCTGTTCAGATGGGGATTCGTACTGAAAACAACGTGCTAGGATAAGAAACAAGAGGTAGATCAAAAGGCTGGCAGACTAGACATGATTGAAGCACGAACTGGTTTCATCGTGAGTGGGAATTCGGTTATGCCCCTGCCTCGTACTGCTGGATGTTCAACCAGCCATGGAGGCGGACGGAGGAAATCGTCTGTTGGGCCTGGGCCTCCTATGACTGAACTGTCAATTACATATCGAGGAGGCTTGAACCAGTCATCATCCTCGAACTCAATGATGAAGCCTTGTGAGCCACTCATGGAAGTAGTACTTAGTACTGAACAAACTTGCGACGAGTCGATGTCGAATGCACACGTACTGAATGGGAGCGTGTGAATTGGCGTCGGGTCTTCCCGGAGGGGCCAATCCAGGTTATTAGGCCCGTGACTACCGTTACGAGTTGACTACGAGTCACTAACGAGGCTCTAACTTGAAGTAAGTAGGTACTTAACAGGCCCTGTCGATGGCGCGGCATAACAGCTTCTTGGTCTAGCTTCACCGTATCTCTGTCCGCCTCCTGTACATCCATGAGGAAGCGGGATATCAGAATGGCTGAAACGCTAGAAGACAACATGAACCCGACACTAACATCATCATTGCCTAGCAAATTTGACGTACTGAATATGTTGATCTGGCTGAAATTGCTTGCACTGAAGATCTGCACTGAAGATGGAAGATGAACCAGTGGTGCGATTGGCTGCATGCAAGTGCTGCTTACGGACGATAACGTGAAGAATAGGTGGAGGATGTTCATGGTCATAATTACGCTACGCCTCTCGATCGTTAGCTCGCAGAGTTGCGAACGACATGACTTACATGAAGTAGATCATCGCTACTTCCATGAGTTGGGGTAAGCACTGTCGCAATGATTTACTGAGAACAGAGGCAGAACGTGCCGTTTCTCAAAACAACGAGTGCCAGGAACAGTCCGGTACTATTTGTTAAGTTAACCTCCTTCCGATCCAGGTGATGACCAAAATCATATCGGCCGCTGGAAGACAAATGCGAGAGACGAGGACAACTGGAGCGAATATTGAGGTTTGCATGCGCTACAACACGAGGCACTTGGCTCTCACAACTCAAGTAAAGATCAATACGAAGATCCTTTGTTGTTGTGATAGGATCAGGTTACTCACTGGGTTTGGGTCGAGGCAGAGACATTGTCGCTTAAGCTTGGTTCGCAAGTCTGGATCATGTTCGGGACTTGATTGATCACTCCCTGAAAGCCATACGCATACTTCGCCTGAAGCGCATATGAGTGCATGCCACGATGAAGTATAACAGCTACTAGTGAGAACGTACGAAGTTCACGGCAACAGGAGCGAGAGAGTGTGTGAAGACGAGAAAAGAGTCCAGGGTGGTCGCCGTCGAGATATATGCCAGGGCCTAGGACGAGTGTGTAAGCCGCACATTATGATGGCTCCGCGATCTAGCCATTAATCCTGTAATCTCTATGGCATTCGTGGGGAGCAGACACAGTCACTTCTGATCTCTGTAGCATTCAGTGTGGTATATATCAGCCTATGATTCGAATGTGCACATAAGGACGATAATCACTCGCCGGCCCTATTCGGTTGGCAGGTCCAGCACACAGCGTTGATGGTACGAACATTGAATGAATCAAGATAATCTGTAGTCAACACAATTCGCAGGATAAGTCAGTCGTGGGCTGACTCTGCTAAGAATGATTGAGCTTACCCAGGACTCGGACGTCCCGCACGAAGATGGGACATAATCGTCGCTGTGAGAGAACCTGGTCGGGAATCACAAGCACGTCGGCCTCGGACGCGTGTACGAAGCTCCAGCATATATATTTTCTTGGCTCGAGAACACATTTAGCAGCCGCGCGAGCGCAGATACCTAATGGTCGCTGGATTCTATCCAGATATTGCGCCTTCTTCCGAAATCTTCATGCATGACTCGTCGAGGTCCTTCAACAGTAAGTATCAGATAGCGGAGAGCGCAGCATTGTTCAAATGAAAGAGAGTACATGAGATCCCCCTGATCATCGGTGAGGAAGCTCGAGCTTTGCGCAGCGGTCAGGTTGAACGAAGTAAAGTTTAGACGAGTTGAGGACCGTCGACAACTGTCGACAAGCGTCGAGTCTCGACCGCATTCGGTTATGTACACGCGTCACAGCCTTACGTAACCCAGTCCGCCGTGCTCACCGGCGTCGGGTCTTTTGCAGCTTGCACCTTGCCTGGCAGCCACGACCTCGAGCCCGTTCCTGACCATCTTGACCACTTCGCTCGTTTTCGACACATCGACTCGCTATGGCCTCAGCGTACTACGAGTTCTACCGGGGCTCCTCGTGAGTGCTCATGCTCACGCCCCTCAGGCGAATTTGACTGGAAGAGAGCTCGTGGCTGGTACAGGATCGGCATGGCGCTCACCGACTCGTTGGACGAACTCATCACGAGCGGTGCGATCACCCCGCAACTGGCCATGAAGGTCTTGCAACAGGTGCGGAAGGGCTGAATCGTGGTGGCGGCTGGAGGGGGACGCGTCGTGCTGACTCACTCCTAACGCCGCCGTTTGACCGCGCTCGCTCATCGTTTGGGGTGGACTTCTGGCCGCAGTTCGACAAGTCGCTGGCAGACATCATGGTGAAGCAGGTGAAGACGAAGACGACGCTCAAGGTACGTTCGCAGCTCGCCGTGAAGTCGGCTGGCTCACGCACCACTCCTATTCTTCCTCTCCCTCAATTCCCCCCCTCTCTTCCGCGTCGCATCTGACATCGCACAACGATATTGCATGTTCCCCCGTCGCTTTGTGCACCAGGGTCACCTGCACACGTACCGGCTTTGCGACGACGTGTGGACGTTCATCGTCAAAAACCCGGCGTTCAAGATGGAATCGAACGAAATCGTCTCGGCGCCTAAGATCAAGATCGTTGCGTGCAAGAACGGCGACTCCATCGAGGCTGGGAAGAAGTAGTCTCCCTCGAGTTCAGCGTCGCTGTTTGCCGTCGTGTCGCCATCGCCTTTTCCTTCCCCCACTACCGCAACCATAAAGGAGACCGTTTGTATCATATCATTATCCTTGCTGGGCGTCTCTTACGTCCCATCGCATCTCACATTCATCTGGCATGGTTCCCTTCTCTGTCCGTGTACTTGTATATCTCTGACCTAGATCCAGCCCGTATGGACTCTCACTAATCACGCTACCTGCACTGTATGCGCTGTTACGACAAAACTGTGCTGCAGGCATTCAATATGATCGTGTACACCAAGTGTGTGTGCCATGTCTAACCAACCCCGAGCCCGATGCACGCGCAGAGAAAACCCTGGCCAGGGTCCTTTCAGGTGATCAATCCTGTGAATACAGAAGCCGTTCTCTCTGACACATGCATTTCACCCAGTGTGCATCCTGCGCGCATTCACAGTGCGCGAGTGTGTTTACCGTATACTATACACACTACTACTAGGGTCCGCCCGCGACCCGCCTCGAAATGGCCGAAGCTTGAACCGCTGGTACCTAGCAGTTGTCAGCTGCCGCAAAGAAACATGCAGCAAAACGAGTGGCGCAAGCGACTCGTCCGGATGCGACCTTGATCCGAGCCGTTGCGTTATCAAGTGCGTATGTCTGCCCTTCGGACGTCGTTCGTCCGTCGACCTCCGAGTCGCCGTCGACGAGTTACGACGAATAGGCCGTCGAGATTTGGGTCCGTCATCCACGTCGATCCGGATCCGTGTGCCGTGTGCCGTGTGCGGGCCCGAAGGTACCCATGTTTCCTGGGCATTCCCTCGGGTTCCGCCTGGGTTACACGCCTCGGACTTGAAGCGTTCACCGAGAAGGATGTGCAGGCGCTCCGTCTTCTCCTTGCGCTTCCGTATGCAACCGCGCGAACACGGGCAGAATGCGAGTTAGAAGAGGTCACAAGAGGCCAGCACGCGCTCCGGACGTCATCGTGTGCGGACGAGGGGGCTGGCGAGGGCGAGAGCCGCCGTCGATTGGACGGGCGAACGCTAGCTTATCTAGGTTACGCTGCGTTACCTCAACCGCTCCCAGGTGGGTTCTTCTGACTCTTCTCTCCGGACGGTACGCGCTCGGAAGCGCGACTGGGGCGTCCTGATCGAGGGGGATCACCGCGGCGGGTGCACAAGTACAAGGATAGACAAGGGTGAGCTCAGAGTTGAGTCAGACGCTGCTGCAGGATTAATACTGGCAGGTGACTGGACTAGCGGATGGCCTGATAACGACATGCGCCGAAGGTATATTTGTGTTCTTCACTTGAAGTTGCGTTAGATGAAGCTTCTACGTTGTTGACTAGTGACTAATGGAGTAAGGTGCATGCTAGATGGGCGTTGCATTGGAGTTATCGAGCATGCTGGCGGCGGGTTGTAGGAGCCGCATGTACTTATGCGAGGATGTTCTTCGAAACGTCGTACGCACCACTGCCCCCGCCTCGAGGATTGTCGTACATCTGTTACTAGCACTTCAGCAGTTTGGTGGATGGTCGTTTGATTATATGTCACGGTCACCGGGGGCATGATTCCGTGGATCATCCGGATACTCTAAATTGTCTGGTGTTTTGCGCATGTATCCAGGATGTATCACCTCTAGCACATTTGGAGTCTGGACACTGATTGCGATTTACCAGCATATAAGAGCCGGTTATATTGGTTGAAGGCCCCGGTGTGTCGGAAGCCGGAACCGATGCGCCCGCCTAGAGCGAGTTCGAGGTCGAGTGCTCTTCGGTCGAGATCCCGAAAACCAGTCAGAGGACCTGGCTTAGTGGCAAGTGGTCGGATCCGAGGAAAAGGGGGCTCACGGATGGTTTGATATGCAATGTCAAGGGCAGAGTCTAGACATTTGATTATCGAAATACCGGCCTCCACCCTCCTCCACCGACATCCGAACGGTGTCTTGGTCGGCAATGATTCGACGACGTACCCGGTTGTTGGGGGGCACGCAGTGGAAAGGTGTGCGAAGACGTGTGTGGCTATAGCGTCGTTTGGAGTCTGAGAATAGCACTGGCGACTGTGCACTCGGTATGTCGCGAGAATGCAGAGATGACGGAAGAGACGAGACTTCTGGCGCCGTTGGGTTCTGGGCATCGAGATGGAAATCAGAAAGTATCGGTCGTCGGTAAGTGGTAATGATTCTGGATGTTTGGTCTGAGATGGGTGGAGCTCTGGGTGACACTGATATGTGCTCTTGGGTATATGCTGGTATATGCTGTTGCTTGAGCAAGGCCAAGAGGAGGAGAGGGAGATCAGATCTTGATCGAGGGTAGGCGAGCGGATGACGAAGGCACGGTGCGGGGATTGCCTCAGCGCTAGCCACCTCTGCGGCGGTAAGGTGGGTTCCCGGCCTGGGCTGCATGCCCCGACGGACCCCGCCCGCAGAGATATATATGATACCTCCTCCTCCCCCTCGTCTCGCGATGAACTCGACGATACTTACACCCACCGTGACCTTTGCTGAAAGAGATGCCCGCTCTCCTACTCGAATCCCAAGGCTACCACTTTGGCGAGCCTATCCGTTCCGTCAGGGCCGCCCATAAGCGGATGGGCAATAAGCTCGAGTGCGTTCGCGATAAGTTTCGGCGTTTCGTTCTTTCTTCCTGACCACCACCTACCACCACCCCCAGTCTCTACCAGCTCCTTTGCGCTATCGACTACAACACCGCACCTCCTCCACAGCCCTCACCTCGCAGGAACAACGATAAGGCCCCTTCCCTCGACCTCGCCGCCTCTCCCCCAGCTTGTCCCCGGACTGCGTCCTCTGCCCCTCCGTCCCCACGTCCACAGCAGCCGCAAGCTTCGACGTCTTCTATGACCACGGACTCTGCAGAACAAACTCCACTCGAGTGGGATTGGGACATCGAGCACGAGGACAGAAGGGCCGAGGCAAAGGCCGACGCCGCCATCCATGGCGCGACCCCCTTTCAGGTCGACCGCAAGCTCTTGAAAGACATCGTCCACGAGCGCATGGGTGCTCATGTTGCACGCATCAAGTTCTTGGGTGCAGGTCCGTCTAACTCATACTCCTCATATCTCCGGGTCCCAATCTCACCCTTCCGTTACAGGTACTTTCCACAAAGTGAGTCGTCTTGGTGCCACTTCTCTATATGCGATTCCGCCGCACTCCAATGCCCCGCGTCGTCGCGCGCTGCGCACTTTCTTGGCACGTCCGGGTTACACATCCTCACGGCAGGCAGGCCCCGATTATCTGCGCAAGCGCTGCTCGTAGGCACCTTTTCTCTCCCGAAGAACGGCCTTCTCGACGGCTGTTACTGGGCGGGAATGGCCAAGCCTGTATGCGGCCTGCACCTCCGCTGAGAAGCCGCCACTCCGCCGTGGAAGCGCGTCATTACCGACCGCTTCGCAAGCGAATCGTCACCGTCCGTTGTCCTGGGCGACTTGCATTGTTGTCCTTGGCCGGCGCGAAGCTACCAGACGTGCAATGGCCGATCTCCAAGGGTCCGGAGATCGCTGGGAAATCAGTTGGAACATGAGACGTTCCGGCCGATTTCTGAGAGATCTCCGAGCACTGGAATTCGTCAATTTGGGACGGTTCTCCAGTATATCCTGCCACAGACCAAAGGCTGCCACAGCGTGCAACAGAACATGAAGGCTGTCAGGCGATTGCGAAAACACTTTTCAGTTATAAGAGCCAATAACTTTTCCAACCACCCATTCACAGACACGGAGATCGCACTTTCCTGCCTTAAGGCATATCTGGGATTTGGCCGGAATATTCCACTTGCATCTCAATGCCTCCTCATTCTCCGAGCCAATGGGTGTGGCCATTGCACGTCGCGCTGCCCGCGATTCCGCCGCACTCCCATGCTTCGCGTCGCGCGCTGCGCACGCTCTTGGCACGTCCGGGTCGCACATCCTGTTGCTGGGCGGGAATGACCAAGCCTGTATGCCGCCTGAGCCTCTGCTGAGAAGCCGCCAATCCGCGATGGAAGCGCGTTATCAACGACCGCTTCGCAGGCCACTTGTCACCGTCCGTTGTTCTTCGCGACTTGTATTGTCCTTCTTGGCTGGAGCGAAACGATATCCGCTTTTCGTGGTGCGGCGGCGGAATTGCGAAACTGCACCGCAGCACGCCTTCACGTACTCCTCCATGGAGCACAATTGTGCGCGCAGTTGCGCTCATCGTCGGAACTAGCAGCCCGCGCACAGATAGCTGACAGTGATTTGATGACACAGGGATATCTCGTCACCCTGGTCGACCGGCGCGAGGTTGTCGCTCGAGTCGCGCGTCGCTTCATGCCTCGCCTGAAGACCGAGTCTGAAGTCGCCACCATGCGTTATCTGCGACAGCACACACAGATACCGGTACCAGAAGTATACCACTACGACTCGAACCCCTACAACCGGTTAGGCGGCGAGTACATACTCATGTCCAAGGTATGTGTTCAATGCGTGAAAGTTCTTTCGACCACCACTAAATGTCAAGCATCCAGGCACCTGGCATCGCTCTCGGAAAGGTCTTCCATTCCATGCCGCACAACCAGCTGGTCTCGCTCCTGGAGAACATCGCCAAGCTGATCATCCCCCTCTTCGGCCACCGCTTCCCGATGATTGGTTCGCTGTACGACGGCCCTGACCCTAACGCCCACCCAGACATCTCCTCCTCGTTGCCCACGCCCACACCGTCGACATACCAACGGTTCACGAACATCTCCGACGCGCTCGACCGCCTCCAGGTGCAGTCCGAGGCAGATGCCCGCGAGACGCACGTCGGCCCGATCGTCTCCTGGCCGTTCTTCGGCTCGAACCGCGGCGAGCTCTCGCACCCGGACGAGATCAACCGCGGGCCGTGGCGGTCGACGCACGAGTACCTGCTCGCATGTACTGAGCGTGAAATTCAGGGCGTGATTCTGGAGAACGAGGGCAAGGCGGCGCCGCACCGGCTGCACCTCGACCCAGACGAGATCGAGACGTCGCGGCACCACAAGATGACGGCGCTGCCGGACGACCGCTCGGACACGTCGGACGAGTGGGACTGGGAGGAGAGCGAGGCCGAGTGGGAGGGCCCGGGCGACACTATGTACCAGGACTACCGGCGGATGCAGCGCTCGACGTTCCTCGTCGCGCACCTCGCAGAGCGCGAGGAGCGCGTCAAGCAGGAGATGGACCGCTTCCTGCGTCTGATGGAGCGCCTCGGCGTCGTCGCGCACGCCGAGGGTGACGGCGGCGGCGGCGAGTCTGAGGAGTTCTCGCTCGACTGCCACGACCTGAACCTCGAGAACGTGTTCGTCGACGAGCACGACAACTCGAAGATTGTGCGTGCCAGTCCCCCCCTCTCATATACTCGTGGATGTAAGCTGACCACGACACCCTTGTAATTCCCAAACAGACGTGCATCATCGACTGGGAGTCGACGACGACGCGCCCGCTGTGGGCGTGCGCGCACGTCCCCGCCTTCCTCCAGTCGTCGCCGTTCACAGCGAAGCTCTTCCGCGCGACCGTCGAGAAGCTCGCACGCGGGTCGCCCGCATCCACATCCATCCTTGTACCCGCGGCCCCCGCCATCTCCACCCCCTCTCTCCGCCCCCCGGTGGCCGCCCCAGCGACAGCCCGGCGCACACCGCTGGACCTCCCGGCGTCGGCGGCGGCGTGGCTGCACCACGAGACGACGGGCGCGCGCCTGCGCATGGCGCACCGCTGCATCGAGTGGGACGGCTGGGAGGAGGGCCTCGTGGAGTCGATGCTCGGCCCCGCGGACGAGGAGGAGGACTGGTTCCGCGAGTGGCGCGACGAGGACGCGCCCGCCTCGCACGACGAGCAGCATCTCGCCACGGACGGCGACGGGAGCTGGGACGGGGACGCGAGCACGGAGCCCGAGTCGGACGCGAAGCCGGACTCGCCCGTCGCACTGATCAGCCCGACGCTGCTCACCGTCGGGCTCCCGGCGCCCGACCGGGAGCGCAAGGCCGGGCTCGCGAACGGGAATGGGAACGGGAACGGGAACGGGAATGGCGGTGGCGAGAAGGGCGCGCCCGTGCCGCGGGTGGTCGTGGCGGTCGAGAAGGAGCGCGAGAAGCTGCTGAACGCGACGGGCGACATCTGCGGCGGGCGCGGGGGCGAGCTCGGGCGCCGGCTCGAGGCGTGGCTGTACGTGAACGGCGACGCGGACGGGCGCGTCGACCTCGGGCGGCGGTGGCACGGCGAGGGCGAGGGCGAGTCGGACTAGTCGTCCGTCGTCTATCGACCGTCGTTTGCCCTACCTCGTCTGTCGTCTGCCCTTCGGTGCCGCGCACTCGGGCTCGGGGGAGCACTCTGCGCGGTCACCGGTTGCTTCAAGGCTTAGCGCTTGCGGCCGAAGACCTTGCTCGGCCGCCCACTCTCCGCACAGAAATGTCGACGCGGCCTGCTCTGCAGTTGCGGGACTTCAACGTCCACGCCCAGCATCTCCTCATGCTCGATGTTGCTGCCCTCGGCGCATGTCGGGGAGACTCGGTCAGCTCTTCGCACCTGCTTTGTGCATTCCTCCCGCGTTCTTCTTGGTTTCCTTGCATGCTCTACATATTAATGGTTTCTAGGGGTAGAGGAGGGCAGCAGTTCCTCACGCAACCGAAGTCAAGTATGGTATGTAATGTCACGATCACGATCTCTCTCAGTATCCCGTTCGAACTTTGCCACAAGTTGTACATCACCACACCTGCCCATCTTTGCCGATCCACGTCGTGTCATCTCGAGTATCTATCGAAGTAGTTGCGGAGGTCGCGATCGGACGTATGCACATAATCATTTGTACGATACCCAATGTTGGCTTTGGAAGGCCCAATCAACATCTACTGCAATGTTCTCTTGTTGACAAATGCCGGTGGCGAGATCTGTCAAACGCAGACGATGATGGTACAGGAGCAAGACCGCTGCAAGCTCGCAAGTGCGGTGTGTTCGGAAATCGGAATTGGCGTGCGGAGATACAGACGGAAAGTTGACGCGACTCATCGCTCGCGGATGCCCGCTGCCCCCAGTAGTAGAACCCCAAGCCACCACACTCACGCGTGCCACACCTTCGCGACGAGCTCCGTGAGACCTGCAGAAAAAGCCAGGTCAGCGGCACGGCCGCGTGCGGGCATATGCGGAGGAAAACAGGCGCACGCACCGATGTCGTTCGTGTTGAACTGGTAAACGCCGACGAGGACCCCAACGGTGGTCGCGCGGAGTGTCCATGTGAGGACGCGGCCGAGGATGGGGAACTTGCGGGGGTGGACGTAGTCGACGAGGGCGGCATCGAACTGGTGGGTTGGACCGGTTAGCTGGGTGTACGGGCGCTTGTAATCACATGTGATAGAGCACGTATGGTCGGCTCAGACCCGAGCATTGCGAGAGAGGCCCGCGATTGGAGTCTGGGGAGAACGAGGAGACGGAAGGAGAAGAGGAAGAGGACGCACGCCGATGTGAGAGTGCATGATCAGGCTCACGCCGAGTAGGCCGTCGAGGATGGGGTAGTTCGTGCCGCTCGTGACGAACGACGCAACGGTGAGGGGGACGAGGCCCGCGGAGAGGATGCGCTCAAATGCCCAGTGGTACGAGCCGTGCGATTTGGAGGGTGGTGGGAAGGGGGTGGGGTCGTTCACGGTGCCCTTGTAAATGGCTGCAGACAGATAATTCAGCGGCGGGCATGAAACAGAGGTGACAGCTGAGAGCACGCACGGCCGCCAGGTACGTATGCAGCTTCCGCCACTCCCCTTGCTGTAAATACCGGTAAACGTCAGCATGTGCACTGAGTAGGCGACCCCGCACATCGCACCCCGCACGCGAGGGCAAGCAAGCCATGCAGAGGCACACATGCGGGCGTGACGAGGGCGGGAGGGCGCGAGCGACGACGGACCTTGCACAGCTAGCGGCCGCAGCGACCTGCGCGCAAAGGCGGCGGCGATGTTCCTGTTGAGGGCAGAGCGGGCGACGAGGGAGGAGGACATGGCGGCGTTGTGGACGGAGGTAGAGAGCAATGACGCCCGAGTCCTGCCGGCTCTGGCGAATCGCCCTGTCATGATTGGCTCGTCGCCGAGCGCTACCAGCTTTCGGCCGTCTCCTCCGCTGGCGTCTTGTCCGAAATTCCACTCAGATTATCCACTCAAGGTGAGGTTGTATTGAGATACTATCGTGAGTTCGACTTGTGAGAACCGTGCTTTCTATGCTCCTCTTAGCGTCAGAGATAATTTCTTCTAAACTTCTGCAAGACTAGTAATATTGATGCTTATGCGGAAGAAGACTTCGATAAGTACATACCGGGAGCGCTAACAAATGCAACCTCCATATTTTGGTGGACTCAAACATCAGAAATTAGAATTTAGCTTGCTTTTGACCTTCATCACCGTGACCGTGCAGGTACCACGAACCCTCGATTGTCTGCTACACATACTCTGCACCTCTTGAAGAACATGCCTATATGCGGCACAACGTATGGGCCGGCTGATGATGCATGATGTGGCAAGCTGCAACGTTGATGGGACTGATTGAACGTTGAACTATGAGATCATAGCAAACATTCGCCGGCCAACGTGCGTCGTCGTGCGCTGAGTGTCCTTAAGCTTGCCTTCTGTCCAGCACCTCCTCGAGCAGCCCCCCATGGCCGTTGGTAAACGCCTTCTCGCGCTCTTGTCGCTTAGCTTCGCGGCTCAAGTCGTCAACGCGGAATCTCCGTTGGATGGGATCTACGCCCTCGCGAAGCGACGCGTCCCTACGCATGCCCACGCGTTCTCCTTCTCCTTGACATCTGGAGAACCCGACGCGTTCGTTCTATCCGACACGCTCGCTGGTATTCACGTCGAGTGCACGACGGTGTCAGCATGTGCTCGCGGGTTCTACACGTACGTTGCACCCCCTCCTCGTATTATTTGTGACGCGTCTGAATCGTGTACAGGTACCTGACGGAGTATGGAGGCGCTGATATCTGGTGGACTGGCTCGCGACTCACTGCAATCCCCGTCCATCTGCCCAAGGTTGGAAAGAAGGTCAAGGGTCAGGCTATAGTGCCGTACAGGTGAGCATCCTCATACACATGACGTGCAATGGCCGATTTCAAGGCCGGGAAATATTTGGGGAATCGGTTGGGACATGAAAACCGGCCGATGTCTGAACTAGAAGTTCGTCAATTTGGAACGGTTTCCTGGCCTGTGATCGTGAATGGAGGCTAGACAGGTCACCGGGCCACTTTACGGTTACAGGACCGAGTCACCTCTCCAGCCTCCTATTCTCTCACTTCCAACCCAATTTCTCCTCAATTTCCGAGACATTGAGTTTGACTATTGCACATCGTGACATATCGAATGAGGCGTGATTAATTGTACCTCCTAGGTATCACTTCAACACAGTCACGTTCTCTTACACGACTCCGTTCTGGGACTTCAAAGACTGGGAACTCGAATTAGATTGGCTCGCTCTCCGCGGCGTGAACTTGCCTCTCGCCTGGGTCGGGTACGAGTACATTCTCATCGAAGCGTTCCGCGAAGTCGGTCTGTCCGATGCCGATATCGCGACCTTCCTGTCTGGCCCTGCCTTCCAAGCTTGGAACCGTTTCGGGAACATTCAAGGGAGCTGGGGCGGCGATCTGCCCATGGCTTGGGTCGAAGACCAGTTCGCCCTCCAAAAGCGCATCCTCGCGCGCATGACCGAACTCGGCATGACACCCATCCTGCCCTCGTTCACGGGTTTCGTTCCCCAAGCGCTTGCCACCCTCTACCCCAACGCGTCTATTGTCGTCGGGAGTCGATGGGAAGAGTTTCCTGCCAAGTACACCAACGACTCGTTCCTCAACCCGTCCGACCCGCTGTTCTCCGTAATCCAGAAGTCCTTCATTTCGAAGCAGCGCGAAGCGTACGGAAACATGTCGCACATCTACACGCTCGACCAGTACAACGAGAACAACCCATTCAGCGGCGACCTGGAGTATCTGGCCAACGTCACCGCGGGTACATTCGCGAGCTTGCGCGCTGCGGATCCGGACGCGATCTGGCTCATGCAGGGCTGGTTGTTCTTCAGCAGCTCGGCGTTCTGGACGAACGACCGGATCGAGGCATACCTCAGCGGTGCTCCAGGGAACGACAGCATGATCATCCTGGACCTGTACTCGGAGGCGCAGCCGCAGTGGAACAGGACGTCGTCATACTTTGGGAAGCCGTGGGTGTGGTGTGAGCTGCACGACTATGGCGGTAACATGGGGCTGGAGGGAAATCTGGAAGAGCTCACCATGGGTCCTCTCGCGGCGCTGCACAGCCCTGGCAGCAGCATGCAGGGTATTGGTCTCACGCCCGAGGGTCAAGAGGGCAACGAGATCGTCTACGACCTACTGCTCGACCAGGCGTGGTCTTCCACACTGATCAACATCCCGAAATACGTCGATGCATGGGTCACCCGCCGGTACCCTATCAAGCCCCTTCCCAAGGCAGCGCTCGACGCCTGGAGGACACTGTCCACGTCCGTGTACAACAACAAGGACACGAACACTCAGGCGGCTATCAAAAGCATATATGAGCTCGCGCCTGCACTTACAGGGCTCACGAACCGTGGCGGCCACCACCCGACGGCTATCCCGTACGACACCAACAGCACCATCCTGCCAGCACTCAAGAGCCTGATCAAGGCCGGGGAGCAGAACCCGCTTCTGCTCCTCGTGCCGGAGTTCGAGTACGACGTCGTCGACGTCGCGCGCCAGCTGCTCTCGAACCGCTTCATCGACCGCTACAACGCGCTCATCGCGACGTACAACGCCTCGTCGAGCGCCGCGGCCGTGCGCGCGGTGGGCACGCCCCTGCTCGACCTCCTCGCGGACCTCGACGCGCTCCTCGCGACGAACGAGCACTTCCTCCTGAGCACGTGGATCGCGGACGCACGCCGGTGGGCGCGCGGGGCGCACAAGGACGAGTACGCGGCGTACCTCGAGTACAACGCGCGGAACCAGCTCACGCTCTGGGGCCCGGACGGCGAGATCAACGACTACGCGAGCAAGGCATGGGCGGGCCTCGTCGGCACGTACTACAAACCGCGCTGGGCGGCGTTCGTCGAGTACCTCGCGGGCACGAAGGAGCACGGTGCGGCGTACGACAAGGCGGCGGTCACGGCGAAGATGGTCGGACTCGGCGTGCAGTGGAGCAACGGGACGTGGGGGACGGGCGAGGGCGAGACGTGGGGCACGGAGGGGAGCACGTGGGAGGTCGTGGCGAAGATCATGAGGAAGTGGGCGTAGGGCTGCAGGTGCGACGCGAGTGTGTCTGTCCCTGTCTTCACGAGCTGACGAGAGATAGACTAGATATAGCTACTGTCAGCGTATGTGTGCATACGTGCTCGTTCTACGTATTAGCCCACTCGGACATGATGCATGACCTTCAGTAGATCGCAGACGGAACTATGACCGAGGCCCGGGCAATTGACTGGGGTTTATCTTGCCGCAAGGTGAGCAATCAGATGTGTCTCATCAGTGCGTACTCGAACTACCTATATGCTAACGTTCTAGCGCTGCCAACTGCATCAACAGTCAGTTCTCTGTACTACGGAGAGGCAGACGCAAGGCTGAAGATAATGACGGTCCGCAAAATCGTTCAAGTCGACACTAGAAATGCGTAGGATAAACGGGCGATGGACACTACACAAGCTAGTCTTCGGTATACGGAGGAGGCAACGTCTGTCCCGACTCCGAGTCTGGTCTCCACCGCCACCCAGAATCCTCAGCCTGATTCGGAAGCGGAGGGCTCGCCGGGGGCTGCCTCGGGCCGACTCTCGCCGTGGAACGGTGGTTAAACTGCTTTGAGGATTGGCCCGTGGACCGAGGTGCTCGACCGGCACGTCTTGTCCTTGTGCCCGGTCTTGAGCTTGGGGGCTTGACAGTGCCTGCCGCCCTGATGCCTTCTGATGGCTCCTGGGGAACAGGTCCGCCGTGCTGCGACTCCCCGCCCAAAGCAGTCTGAATGTCCGCCTTGTTCGTTAGGATCGACGCCGAGTCGTCCCCGGGCGACGAGGCAGAGGCTGCTTCATCGGCCTTCGATATCGTTATGAGCGAGTCCGCTAGAGGTGGGATGTACGCTGTAGCTGCTTGCAACACTAGAGAGCGGTCAGAAGGGTCGTGGTGTCGGAACGCCTTATGCGCACATGACTCACTGCCTTCCTCCATAGATTCAGAATCTCTTCTCCTCGACCGATGCCGGCGCGCCAGGACACACCCTACTGCCAGCGCGAGCAGAACCACAATAAGTCGTAAGGCCGCGCAAGCACGGCATGGCCCGCTACTTCATATTAGTATCCTGGAATATAGACGGAGTGGTTCTGGCTGGCGGTTCTGGCCATGGGTCATGGTTTCGGATGTTCGTCGCGAATGTCTCAAGAAATACGAGCAAACAAGACAGAATTGATCATTTAAGAGCTATGAAATAACATCGTACATGGTTATAGGGATGCTCAATTCTCGAGCTGCACAACACACTAGCAGTACTGTTGGTTGCTGCAAATCGATATCTTTCAGTAGTAAGCGGCGAGTATCGCGCTGTTCATCCGGGACCGTGATACTAACAGAACTACACACGAAGCATGTACTGACTCTGCGACTCCATGGCTCGGCAAAGTGCCAAACATATGTCATGATGTCGAGAGTTCGTAGTGAATGCATTGGCACACTCATAGCACACTTCCCCTCGATGATCAAAAAACTGACCGCGAAGTAAGTACGTGAGATGACAACAATTGCGGACATGACTCAACTGTATCACCACTCTCGGCAGTGATGCCATGTGCGCTGAGGGTCACTTTTCAGACATATTATGGTAACACAGATGGCCAGAGGTCAGACGACGCGCATGCTCGCACGCGGCCGAGGAGGGTAGGTCATCAGACATCTCAACATCTGTGCTATACGGTCTGGATGAATAGTCAAGTATTTTGAGGGACGAAAGAAGTACCTGATTTTCCCGCATGGCCAGTAGTACCTTCCCAGGAGGCGGCCGCGGCACGCTCTGTGTTCACGGAGCACGGAGAGGGAAATAGATGACTGACTGAACATCGAACAGCCGTGGACGTACCAGCAAGAGTAGGAGTTGGTCGCCATGGTGACCAACTAGCATGTGTTGGATATGATCAGCAGTGGGCCGGATGATTCCTCCAGATATTTTCGAGCGACAGGCATTGAGCCAGGAGTCAGTACCCAGTTTGTCTCCCCTAGGCAGATGATGAGGACCTATTGACGTGAGGGATGGACGGTCCTACAACGTACCCAGTACTATGTCATTCCTGCGGGAATGGCAAAGAAGGACAGCGTCACAACAGAACTCTCCTCAGAGACGACTCGACGATGTCATAGGATCGCTGACCGTGCTTGCTGCCCATCAACTAGGATTCGTGCAGATTCGTGCAGGAATACCAGCGCACAAGCCGCATTGGTGGCAGTAGAGGTATCATTACGAAAGCGACGGCGAGAGAGGAAAGAAGAGTCGATCTGTGAGCAACTTGCAAGAGAGATTAAGGAATTGGTTCCGTTCGAAGACTCCGAGAGACGTCGACGAGGGGTCCGAGGAGCGGGGTGGGGTTGGACGTCGACGATGACGCAATTGGCGCTTCAAGGTGGGTACGATATTCACACGACTACAATCTCTTTCTAATGGATGCGGATAAGGTTGTATGGATGCACAAACTTTAGCGGGTTTTCTAATGTTTCATTCTACACAAAAGTTCTCCAAGACCCGCTACCTAGTAGCGGGAATGCCCGCCAGTACTGCTCCGACGACTGCCCCCAGGTTGACCTTCTGTCCCCGCGCATCCGAGTCTGCCGTAGGTGTTCCTGAGCTGAGTGCAGTTGACGTGACGCTTGCGCCGGCGGTCGCCGTCCCCCTCGTACTCGAGCCCGAGCCCGAGCTCGTCGTGGACGTCGGGGCCGACGGGTCCGTCGTCACGACGAACGAGTCCAGCCAGAAGTTCGTCTCGATGTCCGCGTCCTCGGCGCAGAATATCCGGAGGCGGTGCTGCTGCGACGGCAGGCCGGACGTCGCGCAAAAGGTGAGGGTGTCGAACGCAGTCGTGGGCGTCGCGGAGTACGCCGGCATCGTCGTCCCGTCCACCTCGCACCGCATGCAGAGCGGCGGCTGGCGGAACCCCGCGTCCTTCACGTAGCGGACCGCGGCGATGCCGACGCCTGTGCATGCGTGAGGCCCGAGGTTCACATACCCATGCGGGCGGGCGCACCTGTGAAGTTAAGCATCGCTTGTGCGTCGCTGGTGACCTGCCCGTGCCAGGAGACACCGTCGACGACGAAGGGCTCCCATGCGTCCTGGGCGCCGATGTAGATCACGCGCGGATCGGTGTCGTCGATGACTTGGATGTCTGTGGAAGATGAGGAATAAAACGTCATTGCTCTTGGATCGCTGCCGGGCGAGCTGCAGCGGAGGTATATTCAAGCGGCCGGCCGCGGGATAGATACGTCGCGCGAGGGCAGTAAGGTGGTCGCTCCTTTATATGACTTACATGCGCGCTGCACGTGCCCACCTGCGCCGTTCCCTAGATCACATTCGCGTTGTCGTCGTGATTAAAGGAATCCGGAATCGGCGACATATATAGAAGAAGAACTCGGAAGCTCGAGGATGCAAGCGAAATCATGATCATATTCCTCCCTGCCGTACTTTCGGGCCCTCTGATCATAATAGGGAGTGCTCCGAGTAGTTCATGGCAGGGAGCTAGCAAGCATTTTGTAACCCGCTGCTAACTATGTAGCCGCACTTCACCGTGTTTATGTGTCCGTCGTGTTGAACGAGCTCCGAGCTCATGGCCATTCAGAACTCGGGACCTGCGTCGGGTAGCGAGCTGGGGGCTATGCGACGAGTGCCACGCGAAGTTAGGAAGTTCGAATTCGTAAGGGATTTGACACTTCTCGCAGTAAGTGTGCGAATTGGTTCCCGGACGATGTCAGCGAATACGAGTGCCTCTGCACAGCATAAGGTCAGTCCACCGACAATCGAATAGAGAAATAATACTTATACTTCGATCAATGACCGTTAGTTGAATAACTGTTTGCACAGAATCAAGCGTCACGCTCAAGGATACGAGCTCGAAACGCTTTCCATGTCATGCAGGAGCATTGACTCGGATACTGTACAGCATTGGCATTGCTACTAGATTCAACACACCACCTGTTTTTAAACATGTCATTGCGGAATTAACGTGATTTTACCGTGTGCGTCATAGAAGATCTCCTTCATCTTCACACTCCGCAAATGGTCCACGCCGTTCGATAACTCGCAGTCGTGGTAGAAGAGCCACCACCGCCCCTCAAACTCTGCGATAGAGTGGTGGGTCGTCCAGCCCTTGACCGGCTCCAAGATCCTGCCCTGGTACGTGAACGGCCCCATCGGACTGTCCCCGGTCGCGTACACGAGGTAGTGCGTGTCTCCAGTCGAGTAGGAGAAGTAGTACTTCCCGCGGTACTTGTGCATCCACGCCGCCTCGAAGAACCGCCTGTCGTGATCGTCCGCCGCTAGCAGCTCCCCCTTCTCGTCCAGGATTTGCAGTTCGACGGGCGGAGACGCGAAGCTCAGCATGTCTTCGCTCAGCGGTGCGACGCGGGGAAGCAGCGCCAGCACACCCGCGCCGCTCGGTTCGTGCGGCCCGGAGAGCGAGGCGTCGAACTGTGTCCCCGTGGAATCCCAGCACTGCAACTGCCCACCCCAAATCCCCCCGAAGTAGAGGTAGCCGCGGCCGTCGTCTGGGTCGACGAAGGAGGCGGGGTCGATGCTGTAGCTGCCCGCGATGGGCTCGGGCTCGGGCTTGAAGGGGCCCGCGGGGGAGTCTGAGACGGCGACGCCGATGCGGAAGATGCCCTCCTTGTCGCGCGCGGGGAAGTAAAGGTAGTACTTCCCGTTCTTGGTCGCAGCATCGGGAGCCCAGAGTTGTTTGGAGACCCAGCTGTGTGCACGGAGAATGTCAACGCAGGCGTACACGGGGAGTCTGAGAAATTCACGCACGGTACGTCCTCTGCCTTCAAAGCTACACCGTGGTCCGTTACGGGACCACCGGGGTGGGGGAGCGACAGGATGTGGTAGTCGACCATGTCATACTGGTCGCCGTTGTCGTTGAACTGGACATCCGTCTCGCGGTCATGGGAGGGGTAGATGTAGATCTTGCCCTCGAAGACATGGGCGGATGGGTCTGCGGTGTAGATGTGCGAGACGAGGGGCTTATCTGCGGCTCCTGCGTCGGACATGGCGGTTTAGATGAGGATCTCTCGTGCGTGGGGGGTTGAAAGACGAGATATAGGCACGCCTTGAGAGGGATTCCGTCGGAGGACCGATGAGGTTGCAAACATTTAACACATACCCCGATCGCCGAGAATTCGCCATATTCCTCCGTCCAGTGTCTGATCCACGCACCTGAAAGCAGCCCAAGTCCGTTAATCCAAACGTTTATATGCCGATATGAACGGTGAACGGTGTATGAGATGGTGTTATTCGAAGTTATCGTGCAGACAGGAGTGGTTCCGAGTCAGTAGTATTAGTAAGAAGGTTGAGTTTGAACGAGACGCCCACGAGTGACGAGTGCGCGCTATGTAAGCGCTTCTTGTCCAAAACCTCTTGGCATACATATGGTGATCTTGCGACGATGGCTTCAAGCTTGCATCTATTACTACTAGTTTGAACCCTTCTGCCCCTCTAAGCCTTGCTTGACAAAATTACCTCGTTCTGTGGCATCTCTGGGATCTCTGTAGAGCTGCTGTGAAAGCAGGGTGCTATTCATAGGAATTGCGTCAAGTTGCTTGGACAAAATATGCGTAATACTCAAGTTCTCTGAATCGAGACCCACCTTGCATTTTTCCTCCGGCCTTGTCGGCCGTGACATGCCCTCGTGGATGTGTTCGCACTAGGGCGATATGTGCAAGACCTTGTAGTCTAGGAAGTCGAGGTGTAAAGGTCGAGTTATGTACAGTCTAGATCTGACCCGGTGAGTACTGCTCTGCAACTCTTCTCTTGACTCGCAATCGCTAGCAGAGCTACATCACCGGTCCACTAAGTCCAGTCGATAGCTGTGTTCATGGGCACTCTTCAGTCTGCGAAGTCTAGCACGGTCAACTCGGACTTTTCTCACAAGTAATCAATGTCCTCCCCTGCTGAACTGGTTTGCATTGTGTTTCTATCTCCGGTGCGCGATGGACTGCATACTCTTCGCGGCCTCATCGGTGGTATGAAGTACTGCATGCTTTCTGGATCTCACGCCGGGTGTTACCCATACGACAGATCAAGCTTCCCAGATATACATCATGAGCTAGAAGAGGCCAGAAGATAAGAAGCTGTACTATGATACGCTCCGGTCAAAAAAAAGACTGCCGTCATTGGAGAGCTCTCAGCCAAGCGCAGAAGGCGGCGCCAATGTAGCTGTTCCCTCGTACATATAAGCGGGCGGAGGCAAGCGGCTACGGTGACTATCGGGCGAAGTCGATGTTAATCCCTCCAGCTAACGTTTCGAGTCCATTAGCACTAGTACCTCTCATGCTACCCGTGCAGCTGTCAGCTACGGGAAGTCATCCTGTCGGCGACTACTATGGCACTGGTGCGCCGCATATCCATCCACATCTCAGAAGATTGCATTAATTACATGACTGCTCCATGACAGTGACGTCCAGGCTTGCATCTGCAGCGACGACATTCCTCGTTTGGGACATGTTAATCAATTTAGACCGTGAGGTGCGTGGTTCGCGGGTCTACATGAACTCTACTGACAGCAAACGCGCGATGGCTTCAGGTGCATTATATCTGGCGGTACGTCTCCGGCGCAACTATCCAGTCTCATTTGTTTCAAGGCCTACACAGGGGTACAAATGGATGGGTGAAATGGATGTATCTTTTCATACGCCACATGCCATACCTCGCGCAGGGGTGAGTTCGCCAAGTCGGTGCTCCACACATTCGAGTATTCATTCCGACACGCATTTTCCACTATTTAGCTCGATCTTGGCGATGGCAGGAGAAGATGGCCGCGTCTGGAGCACTGCTCAATGCGAAGGCTGGTTCATCTACCAGGCCATCGTAGGAGAGTCGCTCATCTTTGCTGTCGAGATAGTGTTAATTGTTCGTGGTAAGCCTGTTCCACCGTTCTGCAGCCGTCCCGAACTCACAAAGCTCCCGGGGCTGATCGTGGGGACAGTCTCTGCGATGTACAATCGGAGCCGAGTGATTGTGACACTGGTGATAATGCTGTTCATCGCCGAGGGTGCTGGGATGTGCATAATCCTCGGCCTCACTTTCCCGAAGACGGAGTTCTCGTCGCAATGTCTCATTGTCAAATCCCCTCCACTATCCTCTTCGCTTTGGTGAGTTGACTCACCCGCGATCCGGGTGTACGACCTAGTTCGATACTGATTAGCATTGGAATAGGGTTATCTCTCTCGCATTCGAGACGACACTATTTGCGTTAACGTTGGTGAAGTTCCTCGCTGCACTGGCTTTGGGGGAGATTAGGAAACGGTCGATTTTGGTAACTCTCGTGAGGGACGGGACTTGGGTGTACGCTATCGTTTTTGGTAAGCCATCCCCTTCCCTGTATCTATTGTTCTGAATCATCTGATGGTGCTCAGTTACAATGCTTCTCAACGCTGTGATGTACGAAGAAGAGAAGAATGCCCTCGCTGGCATGTTCTACTTGTGAGTACTGCCAAAGCAATAGTGCCACTAGCCAATGCCTGTGATTGATCAGTTACAACGACAGCTGGGAGATATCTGTCATCTCATTCGCAGTCAGTCCCATAATGTGCGATTCTTGAGATAAATGGTGTTGACTGATTATCGCCGCCACGACAGGGCTCCCACGTTCTCTTGAACCTACGCCAGTTCGGAGCCCAACCATCCGACAGCCTCTTTGCACCTACAGGCCACAACCACAGTCTTTTTGACTCTTCTGGAGATCCGCCTTCTGACATTCTCTTTCGAGGTGACGAGACCGAGACAGATATTACGGTCGAACTAGATACGATGCAGTTTCCATCTTCTTAATGGCGGTGCCCGGGTACACCGGCATTTGTATATCAGCTCCTCAGATTGAAGCCTCACTGGCAGATATCAGACCTTGACATGCGATGATAGTCCAACCTTAATTGCTGGCCTACCGGGCACTCTCATCTCATCATCATCTCATCACTGCGGTCTATGCCTTGTGAGTATAGGATTTGATCTACCGCGGCCCGAGGCTTATCTCTTCCGAATAGGTCACCTCCGAGTGCATCGGCGAATAGGACGTTAGACGTCCAACGTGGTGGGTCTTCTCGAAGCTGGCTCGTTCAATCGAATATTGACTTAATGATGTGTGACGACGGTCAAAACATACACCCAGTGTGCTCCGTCTCGGACCACTCATACTGCGCAGCATGTCCTACTGGAGCGCTATGTACCTCGAAACGGTGACGGCGGCCCTTGGTACTACTGCGAGGGGACCAAAGAAGACTTCGAGGCTCGGGGAAGCGGGCATTTGAACGTTTGAAGTGACACCTGCCTGCAGTTAAGAACCATGGGAAAGCCGCTATCTAATGACGTCAATATCGGCCGTTTTCGCCAAGTTCTCGCGCTTCTCGCTTGTCGACAACTGTGGCATGACAGATACATACATGCCCAAGCGTCGAACCTAGGAGTTAAAACCCCCCCGCGGCCCTTAGGCGTTACACTCAACGTCGAAACGGCCGAGCCTGTCGAACACGGTGTATGGTGCTATCTCAGTCACTCCTAGCGACAGTGAATGTGAAGGCAGACGGAGATGGTATACGTACGTAGTCAAATTGTTGGGGGGTTATGACAGCTAAAAGTACAGCCTTCCTCTATAGTGACGACGGATTTGGCCTGCCAGTGCAGCTACGACATTCCTCGTGTGGAACACCCTGATAAACTTGGACGATGAGGTAAGGATATCCGAGTCAGCGCTCTCATAACTCGACTATGGTCTTATAGAACGTCCTGCATAGGTAGAATATATTTGGCGGTGGGGCCCTAACACCTCTCCTTGCGCTCACTTCATCTCTCCGCAATCCAGATTCCTGCTCTGCTCTCCCGCTCGCTAATGTCTGATCATAACACTTTCCAGCGTATTCATCGTCTAGTCCTACTAGGGGCCCAAATCGTTGGATGAAATGGATGTAGTACATCTCCATTCGACACGGTCCATACTTTGCTCAAGGGTAAGTAGATGCTCCTGAAACTTTAGGACAATTGACTGATAATCACAAGCCATAAGGCTGTTTCTGGGAGAGCTCGCAATGCAGAGCCTGGATCGGCTTTGAACGAAGTACTCAATGTCGCCGTTGAGATCATCCTGATCGCACGTAGTGGATACATGTTAACCACACGAGTTGCGATCAGTCTATGCCATGTCCAATCGCAGCTGGTGGATCACTATAACTCTCTATGCTCTCTTCGTTGGAGAGATTGTATTCTTCATGTTTTCCACTCCTCGCTATCATAGTTCCGAAGATCGAGTTCACGCCTCAATACCTTGTTGTCCGGACCCCGAGTCTATTCACCTCTTACTGGTGAGCGACGGTAGTCACTGCGCAGCATCTCGTGCTAACATATACTCTAACTGATAGGACAATATCCTTGGCTATGGAAACCACGCTCTTCGTGCTGACCTTAGAGTCAAGTTCTTCAGCATCATGGCCCTCGGGCAGGTGCATAGACGGTCAATATTCATCCTCATACTCACGAGAGACGGAACCTGAGCGTACGCAATTATCTTCGGTAAGTGTTTCTGCAACGCCGATACTGAGATGCTGATACAGCTGCAGTTATAATGCTCATGAACATGCTGATGTACGACATCGAGAAGAACACCTTATCTGGTATATGCTATTAGTGAGTTACCGAAGCCCGTTATCTCGTGATGCTCGGATCTGACATGGTGACAGTTGGGAACTCTCAGTAATTTCCTTCGCGGTTGGTAACGCCTCTTAGAAGTCGCTTTTCCGTCCAGTGCTCATCACTGTCAGCGAGTGTAACATCGCCATGGGCGCGGGCTTTCCCTGCGAATGGTGATTGACGTGAGCTTGTACGACTATCTCAGCCGTCATCGAATGTTATCAGTGCGTAATGTTCGTATCATGAGCACTTGACCGATGATGTATTGCGGTTGACCTATCATAGGGCGAATGGTAGAGGTATGATAGTGGGCGGGACCGTTCTATCAATATCCTTCGACTATAATTCATCTAGATGTCACAGGAGCCTGGAAGTTAATTGGTACCTGTCAAACGATGGCAGGAAAAGACGTGTCTATTCGCTTGTTGGGTCGTCTCTCGGTGATCTCACCCACGGTCAACGCGCATGTCGGGCGTCGTGTTGTCATGTACAGGCCCTCATCAACGAAGACCGTCATTCTATCGGTGGCGTATACACCTTGAGGGCGTGTACTTATAACATCGCTACGGCTAGTGTCGCAATGCAGAAGACATCCCCACCGCTGTCTGAATATGAGTTCGATAGAAGACAAACTTGGTGGTCAAGGTGACTCGGTTGGATGAGACTACGACTCAGACTGACAACTACTATCGCATGTACAGGCACTTCCCGGGCTGCTGTCGCAGCGGTGTCATTTCTAGCCTACGATGTTCTTATCAATATGGAGGACGAGGTGAGACCCTGGTATTCCCGGGCCTCGTGACCGTGACTACTGTGCAGAGCCGTGCTGACCTGAGTGATGTTTCTACCAGGTCGAGCTCATCTGGCGGTAGGGATAATCACCGTTGGTTCCATTCCAGGTGAAGAGCCTGAGCCTCATGTCGATTCTGAATAGCGGTCCCAACCGATGGTCGAAGTGGACTTACCTGCTTGTTCGTCATGTGCCCTACCTCGCGTTACTGTCAGTAAGCCACCTATCTGTTTGGCTGCGTGTGAGAACGCTGTAAAACAATCCCTTCATGTAGATCAATCACATCCAGGTTCATTCAAGATCAGATAGTGTGGACCCCGACACAATGTCGCATCTGGCTCATCTACCAGAATGTGATCATTGAGGGTCTCGTTCTCACTGTGGAACTAATACTGGTCATGCGAGGTGTGTTCTGACACTCCGTTCAGCAACAATACTGTTACCGAGGATTAAATTCACAGGAGTCTATGCAATGTATGACCGTAATCGACACCTTCTCGTTGTTCTCATGACGTTGCTCCTGGCCGAAATTGGGTCTATGTCCGGGATGCTCTACCTAACCATACCGGCGTTCCACTTGTCCACGGGATGTGCGGTCATCTCGACACCGAAACTGTTCCCATTTTACTGGTGTGTCCAAGTTCGTTTATTTGCTATTTCCGCTGCTAAGCCACAACACACTGGCAGGATTCTACCTCTCGTTTTTGAGACGACTCTCTTTGCTCTCACCCTGATCAAGTTTGCCATGAGCGTTTCCAGGCGAACACTGATAAACGGTCCCAAACACTCCGTCCTCTACATACTAGTGAGAGACGGTACCTGGGCATATGCTATCATCTTCGGTGCGTTCAGCAGTATGTTTCGTGAATGGGTCGCAATCTGAGGCCGTATGGTGTACAGTCATCATGCTCATGAACACAATATTTTACTCCGTGGAGAAAAACCCCTTAGCAGGTGTTTGCTTCGCGTACGTCAGGCTACTGGTGATGCCCAGTGTTGTTCGATATCTCAAACTATTACTACTTTTAGGTGGGAGATCGCAGTGCTTTCCTTCGCTGTGAGTCAATTACAAAATCTGTCGAAGCAATATCTCCATGCCTAACCGCAAGGTCGTATCACGTATGGCCACTGGTACAGGGTTCTCATATCCTTCTCAACACTCGTCAGTTGATCATACATCCCAATGGCACTTCATTCTGGGCCGATGACACTCGTGTCGCCTCTGCCATGCGCTTTCAAGATGCGGAGGTGGTCAACCTCACTGAAATATCTATACCGTCGAATATCGAGACTCTGCCGATTTGTAACACCAAGTAGTTGTGATACTATCCATCGAGCTACCCAGCCTCGCTAACACTGACCAGGGATCCCATAAATTATTGACACGGACTCGTCCATACTTCGTAGTACCACTATCTCCAATCTCGTGTTGTGGTACCCAAACTTCCTAGTTTCCGTAAACAATCATGTTGAGCTTCGCTATCGCTGTAAGTCCGTCTACTGCCTAATACGTCTCCTGAACGCTACCGACGAGTTCCCATTCGTGTTTTGATTCAGGATTACAATACTCGTCTCCAGGCTCTGGCTGTAAGATTGAGTCCGGTTCCATACTCGCACTGTCCCTGGGAGATGCTTCGCTTGTCGTTGAAAATGTGCCCAACTCTTTCACGTCGGACTTCATTTCTATCAGCGACTCGATGGTGTTCCTCGGCGTCGACGCCGACTCCACCTCGGGCGGTATTCCGGGCGTGACCGCAGGCGAAGCAGGTGAGACAGTAGGCAACCCGAGCTGCTCGCGCGACGGGACAGATACCCCCGTACGTTGGCTGATCCCCGCGTACACGGATCCCTGAAGCTCGATGTGCAGCGCCAACGTCGTCTTCGGAGTGAGCAAGCAGCGGGTGAAGGACAGCAGCACCGTCCGTTCAGAATCACCGAACGCCTTCGACCACCCAGGCCAGTCCTCGATGTGGTGCTCAGAGCAGTCGTGCGACACCGCGGGTCCTGGCTTCCTCTGGCCCCAAGTAGTCCGGCCGCTAGTAGTGACCCTGGCCCAGTGGAGTCGGCGCTTGTCCGAGTCGGCGCTGCTACCGTTCGTATCGGGTGAAGCAGCACAGGTCCCGAGCCAGAGACTAAGCCCCTCGAGAAGGACCATGTCGTTGAACTGCACATACGCACGGAGGGGTTCCTCGGGCTGCGCAGTACTAGGCTTGCTCGATATGTTGACTTGACGCAGCTCAAGACCAAACGACGCCAGTCTTGATACCAGCCAGTTTGGGATGCGGAAGGGTGGAGTAGCGGTGACGCAGTTCAGCGGGGAAATGCGGGTGGATGCCTCCCCGCGGAAGACTGGCAAGGGACTGTTCTCGATGAAGATGTCGCGCCACTCAGCCTTGACAGGTTTGCCGTGAAATTCGAGGTTGTATAAGTCGGTTCCGAGCACTATGATACGGTAAGACGAGCGGCGGTTGACATCTTCCCTCAGGAAGCCGTAGCCAGCGCGGTACCGCTTCCGTTTCGGGTCGTGGACAGGATCAGGAGATGGATGGAGGAAGAGACCGAGATGTCCCTGGAAGGTGTGGCATAGAAGAACGGCAATTGTTATATCGCCTACTTCGATGATGGGGAAGCGGCACTCTACCCCGTAGCTCGTAGGTGTGAACCTGGGTAGCTCGATACTTCCGAAAGGTCCGACCGTGCGCTTCTCGCTTTCCTCTGGCTCATCCTATAGATACAGTCAGATATCAAAAAAAAGCACGACACATGGGTACACGCACTCGTCCGACCCATTGCCACGGTAGATATGGATGAGGTGCGGGAGGGGGTGTAGCGGGGGTGAAACGGACTACGATCCCACTCAGCGAGCGAAAGCTTTGCGGCGAATCGGCTAGCAGGTACGCGAATCCCTGCATAGCAGAGAAAGAGCGGATCATTTCGTCGTATCCTAGAGCCTTGAGTCCGGTGGTCGAACGGATTCCCCACCCCCAGGCAAAAAGAGACGGGTCGAAGGATTGCTTCATAATCTCCTGCTGGAGGCGTTGAAACGCCTGGCGACCCTCGCCGTATATGGTGGGCATGTTGACGTCGAACAGGCCCATGAGACAGTACGCCTCGTCCTCCGGGCGAGTGGTCTGGCGCTTCGAGGCCCAGAGCATGCGGAACGCGATACTCGTTCGGGCATAATGCAGCTGGCGCGTCAAGACCTGAGCGGAAACCCCGGTGATGGCCTGCAGAAGGAGAGCATGTTCCACCTTGGTCCCGAGTGGCTCCCAGTCTTTGGACAGGAATAAGACAAGCTGGGGCGCGATGAGTTCTTGTAGAGTCCATCCGCGTGTGTGCCACCGGGCGTTGCGGAAGGCGGAGTTGGGCGCGCCGAGCTCGCAATCGCTCGGAACGTCTTCCAAGTAGGCGTAGCAGACCTCTGAGCAGGTGTACCAGCGAAACATGGAGTTGATGGCCTCGGATAGCTCCGAGCTGCTCATCTTGTCTATGCAGCACGTATCGATCCATATCCACCTGTATCCGTGGGACTCGGCCAACAGGCAAGCTTTTCGGACCTTCTCGCATGCGAGGTCGCGAGGGTTTTCTCCGGAAAGGGTGCACTTGTCACGTAGAGCTTGGCAATCTTGGAAGGATTGTTCGTGACTAGAGGACCAGGTGTGCGATAGTATCGCGTACCCGCCTTCGACGCTGGCAGGATCAGTGAAAAGATGTAGTTCAGCACGATCAGTGCTCAGTAGCCACATGCTGAGAGGGATCTGGCAAAGGCTAGCGACGTATATAATCAGCACAAGCATTGGCAGAGCAACTCAATGGAAGCTTGTACTTACATGTGTGCATATGCATGCGTTGCAGTTCGTTGAGGCCACAAGACCCGGTACTTAATCGATGGGTCGCAGCCGTGGGAAGTCGACTTGCCAACGCGTTTGACGACGAAATTGCAATTGCAGTACGGATTTGACTGCGGGTGGTGCTAGTGATCATTCGTCTATCTTCACTATAGCGTGTGGACAGGAACAGCCTAACGGGATCGCAGCATCACCTATTATTCAATGTTGAGTGTTGTGATTGGCAGCCAGTGCTCGCGGCGATAAGTAGCACCAAGCTAAATCGAAAAGACTACAATTGGAAATTCTAAGCAAGATGTAAGCTGGTAAGGTCGCACCTGCAGCAGGAACTGCCTATGTACTCTCTCCCGCCAAACGACCTACCAAGGCCTTCGGCTCTAACCTGAACCGATGCTTCGCCTGCGTCTGTTTCTTCTTCAAGCGCTCCCGACAGCGTTCGCACAGGGACCCGCTCGATCCCACAGGCAGAGCCCGCTTGCAGCTCTTGTTGCTGCAATGTGCCTAACGACGACGAATGGCATGAGCAAGAGGCGATCAGAGAACCGTATCAATGAGTATTGACGAACCTTCTCTGACGTTGTGCTCACCGTCGGGCCTTTTCTTGCATTAGTCTCAACCGGAGTCTGAGCCTGAACCTGAGCGAGAGCTCGAGGGAGCTGGACGGGAGTCTGCGGCGCAGGCACCGGTTCGCTCTGCCCCGCTTTCGGTAACGTGATCCTGAACGTCGAGAACTGCCCCGGCGCCTCCACCTGCGCACGCTTCGGTGGCGTCGTGAGCACATCATAATCATCCTCGCGCCTCCGCTTGATCACGAACGTCGGCTTGTTGCTGTAGGTCGGCGGCGTCTCGTACGTCTCGCTCGTCCGCACGATGAACGTGGTCTGCTTCTGAGCTGGTTCGTTCCCGTGGTTCGGGACCGACTCAAACACCGGCTCGGTGGCAGCATTCTCTTGAGGAAGGACTGTAGGCGGCGCAGGCGGCGCTGGAGTGGTCGTCGGCTCTAGCTGTTCTGTCGCGGGCGGAGACTTGGGTGCACTCGACGGCCACGTCATGTACAGGTTCGCGGGCTGCTCAGGAGAGGACGGCTGTGGAGTCGTCGGGCCGGGTGGAGGGTAAGGCAAGTGATGCGCATAAGGGTAAGGCGGTAGCGGAGGGTGGTACATTGGCGCTGGCGAAGACTGTGGCTGATCTGCAGTTGGAGGTGGAGGGGAATAAGGGTGCACCGGAGGTGGATATGCTTGCCCCGGTTGTAATGGTGGTGGGGGCGGCGGATACGGCTGGCCAGGGTACGCGAGAGGGTGCCCCGGAAAAGCGCATGGGTACGGGTAGGATCCGTATGGGGGCGGATACATTGGAGGTGGTTGATAGGCACCCTTCGGTGGTGGTGGTGGGTAGCCATACTGGTAGTTTGATGGCGGAGGCGGATAAGGAGGCATATAGGGCGGCGGCATATAGTAGGGATAAGGCGGTTGTCCATTCTGAGGTGGAGGGGGATAAGGCAAAGCAGGGTTGGTTGAGCCGTCAACTGCGGAAGCTACAGAGGTCGTTCCTTCGGCCTGCGATGTCGGGGGAACCGCAACTTCGGAGGTGCTAGGCTGCTGCTGCACCGCCTCTGGGGCATCAGCAGACTGTGGAGTCGCTTTGGCCTTTCCTTTCCCTTTGCTTCGTTTCTTCCGGGCTGGTGCGACGGCTGGAACCGACGTAGTCGCGGCTATATTGTCCTGAACGGAAGGTGGAAGCTGCGGCACAGTAGCGTCCGGCTGCTCAGGCGAACGCAAACTGTTCACAAGAGCTGATGCACCATCGCTTCCAAGCTGCAACGCTCACGTCGTTAAGTGTACTACACCATGCCAGTGAAACATGGATCGTACCTGGGAGAGATGCCGTTGCAACGTCGATGCAAGCTCACCTAGCATTGGCTCTATGAACGCCAAGCTCGCGTGGTCCGGGACAGGTGCACCATCGACTCGATGCTCAGACCGGTCGGTGTGTGAGACGCTCGGCGGCGAATGGTGCATAACGTCATCCACTGCGTTCACAGCGTTTTCAGCGAGCTGCGGTTGCGCAACTGAGCCAGAGACAGCGACTGGTGCAGCATCCACGTTCTCCGGACACTCCGCCGCATCTGTGATAGGCGTCTCTTGGACCTTCTTCCCCTTCCCCTTCCCTTTTCCCTTTCCCTTCTCCTTCGCGCTCGCCTTCTCCTTCGCCTTCTTTTTACTTTTCTCCTTCTGTTTCTCCTTTCGCTCCCTCTCCCGCCCCTCCACCTCCCTCTTGACTTCAACGATCTTACCCGCCGCGACCTCGGGCGGGATTAACCCACTATCGCGAAGCGCTTTGAGCCGGCGACCCGCGCGATCGCGTGACCTGCACAGGTCGCACATCTTCCAAGGGTTGCTCGGCGAAAGCAGGTTCGCGCAGGTCTTGATGGAGCAGACGTGGTTCGTCCTGCGGGTCCCGCGCGCGGCAGGGGGCAACCCGCTGCTCGGCTCCCCAAGAGGCGTGTCCTCGACGTCATCTTCGGGCGGGACGCTCGCCTCGGCCATGATCCCTGCGAACTCGGGAGGGAGGTTGGCGTCGCGCAGCTCCTTCTCGAGCTCCCCAAACACCTGCGCGATGTCGCTCGCGCTCAGAGGGACGTCGGGAACAGTGGTGTCGTCGTCGGTGTCGTCCACACCGGCACCGTTGGTGACGACCCCGACAGCAGCGGCCCATTCATCGTGCACGTGTGCCTTCACCTCCTTGTCGCGGACACGCTTCAGCTTGCTGTGGTGGCGATTTTGAATACGATGTCGTTCACAGCGGAGGAACTGGTAGTCTCCTGGAAGGATCTCGCGACAATGCGAGACCGTGCACATCCGCGCGGGAGGTGGCTCGCCTTCGCCGTTCTCCGTCGGCATGGGTGTGCTCGAAGACGAAGACGCTTCCGCGTTATGGGCGACACCAGATGCGTCGTCCAGGGCGGGGCTGTACTCGTGCCAATTGTCCTCCTCAGGGGGCAGGGGCGGGAGCCCTTTTGCGGCACGTCGCGCGTCTTCTTCCGACCGTAGCTTGTGCAGTTCTGCGACAGCTACCTCCTTGTCGCGTTTCCACTTCGCGCGCTTCGTCGTTCCATAATTGCGATATCGATCTCGACAGGGTTCGCACATCTTGAAGAATGAGTTGCCCGCGATGAGTGTCTTGCAACCCTTGATCGAACAGAACCTCGGAGGGAGCGGGCCTTCAACGGAAGACGCGGGTGCGCTCACAGTTGGACCAGAGGTGATGCGGGTAGACATGTTGAAGTTTGGGACCGCTTTGAGAACCTCTGCGAGTACAGGGTGTATTTCGGGAGCCGGTGGAGGAGGAGGGGGGGCCGGAGCTGCTGGCGATCTTGACGAGCGGGTCTCCTGGTGTGGCGTTTCTTGTGGGTCATGGTCGTTTCGCGCATATAGACTTCGACTGGTGTTAGCGTGTGCCGAGCCAGGTAGGATCAATGCACCAGCCAGCTCGGACGTCGTTTGCGAGAATAGGCGAGGGTCAATTGCCTCAGGGTTCCATGAATCATCGAATGCGAAGTGTTGCAAACGTTCGTCCGGCACTGGTGTCACCTGTGGTTGAGACTAGAGGTCGTCAGTACAAGCATGCTATGAACCATTACTTTCTGCAAAAGATGAACAGGAAACCCTCCGAGAAGCGCATAAACCGATCGTCCGCCACCGAAGAGGTGTATGTGGGCGTCGGACGATTCATGTGATTACATGTCTGCTCTTACCTTCCACATCAAATAGGTGGTATCGGCAGGAGAAGAGAGATGTATCCCTGAGCGCATGACTGACTATAGTGGCGACGAGGATTGGGGTGCAAGGCGTGTGCGAGCACCAGGCGAGTACTTGAAGTTGTAGCAAGTATGTAGTCCTGGCGCTGAGGACCACTCTCCCCTAGACGTTTGGTCTGGAAGAGGATCTCCATGCTGAGTAGTCTGACACACATAATGTCGTGAAGTTCGACTGAATGAAGGGAAATGTGACGATTCATCATTCCCCGTATCACAACCGCGTATAACGCGTGTTTTGAGGGATAGGCCGCAACTCCATACCCAGTTGTCGTCAGAGGCTCGATAGCTTTTGCACGGGTCCGCTGGATAGACAGACCCTCCTTGCGTCGGGGGGCTCAGTCAACATGCGCACATCGGTGCGAGGTGGAGATTTACGAACAAATAGCACTGCAGATCCGCTACTCACAGGAGTCTGCAGCAGATACGTCCATACCAATCAGGACGCACTATAAATGCAGGCGAACAGCCTCCACGGTCATCGAGCCGCGACGGAATCACAACGAAGCCATAACGCTCGACGCGGTGAAGATTTTGGGCTCACCTGGTACTGACGCGAAGGACCCGCGACTGGCTGAGCAGACTGCGCATTCTCCCGATCCTGCTGTTGCCGCTGCTCCTGCGCCGACTCGTCCTGCGGGATCCAGACAACACCCTGTCCGTCTTGCGAGGACGAATTGTTGAGAAGAGCCTTCTCCATCTTGCGTTTGGCGCGTTTTGTCATAGCATATACGCGATGGCGACCGCGACACTCTTCGCACATCTTGTGCGGGTACGTTGGATCGAGGGGAGAGGAGCATCCCTTCACGGAACAGCGTCGGGCGTGGGGCGCGTCCGCGTCGGCGGAAGAAGCGTTCTGTACATTGGCGACGTTGTTCTCGAGGGCGGCGATGACATGGGGGGGATAGGGACCAGCAGCGACGTTGGGGAAGGACACATGCTCGCGATAATACGAGCCCATCCGAAGAAGCTGGCGCCAGACGACGACTGGCGATAGTCTCTGGCGGTGTCGACTGGGAGTGGACTGCGATAGACTGGGACAGCACAGTCTGCGTTGGTCTTCTTCCAATTCGGGCATTCTCACACTTCCTCGTGGCGGAGTTCAAACGAATCCACCCTCTCTTTCGCTCTTGGTAGGCTTCACACCCGCTTTATTTCACGACGTTCAATCCACTCTCTGCCTAGTGTGTTGCTAAAAGCTTGCTGCAGGAGCTCGATGTTGCGACTAATATTTTTATGGACGAGAATCAATGCGTTGGCTTTGGGCGTTACGTGGTTTCGGGGTCCCAGGGGTCTGGTTCTTAATCCTCTCTCCGACTTTAATCTCTCCGCTGTCTCGTCCCAGTCGTCTTGTCCTGCTCCCTACTCCCGTTTATGGCCGGCTACTTCGCCTTCCCACCTCCAACAACTTGTAGTGTCCCGGTCACGCCAGCTGTCTTTCCGCAACAGTCCCAAGATGCCGATGCGGGAGCCCGCCAGCGACCCAGCGTTGGGAGCAGTCGTGCATGGGAGGACAAACAGAAGCGCGAGGTGGTTGCACGCGAACGGAAGCTCCAGCTGGAACGAGAGGAGGCGCTGCAGGGCGAGATGGAGTGGGTCCGTGCGGGTGGCTGGCTGCGCGACGCATACGGCCGCAAGGACAAAGTCCGCACCGAACACCTCCGCGCTGAAATCCGCATCCGCGACGAGCAGCGCCAGATCCTCGCTCGATGGGCCGCGTATGAAGAACGCTGGCGCGCCCTCCTTGCTTCTACCAGCCCCATATCATTCAAAGACATCCCTTGGCCTGTCTCTCCTTCGCCGTCGTCCGTCGATGACCTGACCCGTGACGCTGTGGCCGAGTTTCTTCTCGCGCCGCTCCGCGTGAAAACGAAGACTCCTTCAAGAAAAGATCTACTCCGAACGGCTCTTCTGCGCTGGCACCCGGACAAGCTGTCCACCGTCTTGGCTCGGACTATGGAAGAAGATGCGGACTCTGTCCGTATGGGCGTCAATGCTGTTTTTCGTGTCCTCCGATCTATGCAGGACTCGGACCGTCAGCACGACTCTCATCCAGTTTGATCCCCTGTGATTTTTGAACCTTGCTCTAGCTTGCTCTCGACATTTGCTGTGGTTGCGGACTTCTTGTGATATATCTCATTTCTCTTGTAGCTGTAATTCGAATCACGATTTGATCATGAGTGCCCTTCTAACTAACTAGTACAGTACCCTCCAACACTGCTGTAATCATATCCAGATCTACCGGTTAGCATACATACCTACTAGCTATGTTCCCAATAGATGATCTCCTACAAATTCCGGAGTGACTACACAGTCTAAGTGAGGTTATTTTGTGGACCGGGATGGCGGACCGTGTCCGGGCCGGTCGAGATCCGCGCGGGGAAAACACATGCATCCGTGCATCTGCAAGCGATCGAGCGACGAGTGACGACAGAAATGAGTACGGCGAGCACTCAGCAGCTTGTCATCCTCCTCATTCCCCCCCTTCGACCCGCGAAACCCCAGGATGGTCTTGCGGTAGATGGTAACAGCCATAACCTCCAAGCTGTCTCACGTACTCTAGGCTAGTCGATGAGCTCTACCATGGCCATCCACCTTCCCAACGCAGCTGTACTAAACAGCCTCAACCCCAAGACGCGACAGTCTCTACTAGTCGCCCTATTCACTTTGCTCCTTATACGCGGCCGAATTGCGGACATCCCAAAGACCGCCCTTTCGAAACTCAAGAACGTTGCGATTCGTCATGAGGTTACGCAGGAGGAACTCGCACAGGCCTTGCAGCAGGTTTATGTCGACGAGCCCGACGGCTCTAAGACCTTGCTTGTACCGTATAAGGGATATATCTCCAAGGTGCGTGGCATGTTAATATGAAAAGAATGAACGTCACACATACTGCGCAGGTGAATATATCGCCTACCCCGGAGTCGGTCATTGCGGAGAATTCAAAGCACTTCCCTCTGGCCTCCGCCTCCCACAAACCCAGCCTTGACAAGACATTCCTCCGCCAACTCTTTGCTATCCTTCGCATCGCGTTCCCTTCGTGGAAGTCAAAGGAGGCTCTCATCCTCGTCTCTCACTCCTTCTTCCTCGTCCTCCGTACAGTCCTGAGTGTCGCCGTGGCGCGACTCGATGGACGTATCGTCCGCGACCTCGTCAGTGCGGATGGTTTAGGATTCGCGAAGGGAATAGGTCTCTGGTTCTTGCTCGCCATCCCCAGTACATATACGAACTCCATGGTGCGAGCGTCCCTCAGTTGTCGATGCTACCGCCGGACCACAGGCTTAACCCTTTATGTTTCCATCCTCTCAGATTCGACATCTCCAGGCCAAGTTGTCATTACGCATGCGCACACGACTGACGCGGTACACCGATGACCTATACCTCTCGCCCTCACCGGATCTACGCTACTACCGCGTAGCATTAGAGGGCGGTCTGGCAGACGTTGACCAGTACATCACGTCAGACATCGCAGCGTTTTGCGACGCACTCTCTGGTATATAGTACGTCATTCAAATATTCAGCTAAAGTCTGAGGGTACTTACCTGCGGACCACAGCGGCAATGTGCTCAAGCCGTCGCTAGACCTCGTGCTCTTTACATCGCAGCTCTCGCGGTCGTTAGGTGTTCGTGGGACGGTCATGCTGTTCTTGAACTACTACGTCACTGCGAAGATTCTTCGCGCGGTTACTCCTGCATTCGGTCGCTTAGCTGCCGTGGAGGCTAGGCTAGAGGGCGAATATCGCGCGGGGATGGGCAGAGTAGGAAGAGAGAGCGAGGAGGTCGCGTGAGTACGCTGCTCCTGACACGCCATTTATCCGACTGACTGGTCACAGGTTCTACGGTGGAGGGCTGCGCGAACGTAGCATTCTGCTGCGAGCCTATTTGCGTCTGATTAAGCATGTCAACTCAATCTACAAGGTTCGAGTGTGATCACGCCTATACCAAACGGCCAATACTGACTAGTCGACTGTTCTCACAGATCAGGATAGCATACGAGTGGACGGAGGACTTCCTAATCAAGTACCTCTGGAGTGCGGCTGGATACTGCCTTATCTCCATCCCCGTGTTCTGGACTCGAGTGCGCAACATAGGCGTGCAAGCAAGTGGCCCAGGGATCCACGAGAAGACTAACGACGAGGTTGCAAATAGGACAGAGAGTATGCTTCCCCCGCTATCCTCGCAATGCATGTTGGATGATAACTCAATGCTCCCATCCTACCCCAGCTTACATTTCGTCACGCCGATTACTCCTGTCGCTCGCCGATGCAGGAGGACGGCTAATGTATGTGTACAAAGATCTGCTCGAGCTTGCAGGCCTCACCGTCCGGTTGTACACCCTCCTCTCGACGCTCCACAACTTGCCACGAACCACTCTGCCCTCGAATGCGGACCAGGACAAGGTCGCGCTGCGCGACGTCGACGTTGGAGTCCCCACGGCCGCGGCGGCCTTTGTGGCAGCAGCCGCATCCGAGTTGAGCGCATCGGACGACACCCCGGTCTCCCTCTCGGAGGTAGAGGAGGCGGTCGCGAGCAAGGCCGCAAACTCTGTGCTTGTTAAGGGGCTGTCGTTCGACCTCCAGCCCGGGGAGCATTTGATGATCACCGGCAGTAACGGCGTGGGCAAGACAGCGGTCGCGCGCATCCTTGCGGGGTTGTGGGCCGCACAGGGCGGCGGAGCTGTGAGCAGACCTCACGGGAAGAAGGGTGTCTTTGTGGTGCCGCAGCGCGCGTACATGGTGACCGGGTCCCTACTTGATCAGTGAGTCTGATTTCCTTTCTTTACGGTCAGTGTCGGTGATCGTGTGCGGATACGACTTGCTAAATGTATGTGGACGCTGCCGTGCCATTGCAGGATCATTTACCCGGACTCGTACCCAGACTTTGCGAGGTCGGGGCGTACGCATGAAGAGCTGATGGAAATCCTGACCGCGGTGAACCTCGCCTACCTCCCGTCGCGCGAGGGCGGGTGGTCGACGCGCAAGGAGTGGAGAGACGTGCTGAGCGGTGGTGAGAAGCAGCGGGTGAGTGTTCTGTCTCGCGCAAGTGCCGGATCGGGGTGCTGACGATGGGATGTGCCAGATGGCTATGGCGCGCGTGTTCTACCACCGGCCCAAGTTCGCGATCCTCGACGGTGAGCGGCCCTCGCGATTTCATTACACAAGATCTCGCTCTCACAGACTGTCTTCTTTCAGAGTGCACAAGCGCGGTCTCGAGCGATGTCGAAGGCCGGATGTACGAGCACGCCAAGTCGCTCGGGATCACCCTTATCACCATCTCCCTACGGTGCGCTCTTTCACGGTCTCGGCCCGGGCGTCACGATACGGTTGCTAATATCGGCGGCTGATATACAGCCCTGCGCTCATGCGCTACCACACGCAGCTACTCACGATCGCCGGTGACGGGACAGGCCGCTGGACGCTCAAGCGCATCGGGACAGCGGAGGAACGGATGGACCTCGACCTCGAGATTGTCTCGCTCGAGAACAAGCTCGCCGAGGTTGAGAAGTGGGAGCAGCGCGTCAAGGAACTCGAGAAGCAGTTGAGCGTCCAGGAGATCTGATCCCTGGTTATATGCTTTGTATGTATGCGCTTGCAGGCTCGTGGACATGCACCCTATTGCGTTGTAATGTACTGATAGAATTGTACCCATTAAATGGTCCTTGTAGTCGACATCTACATTGAGGCATCGAGCAAGAGTTCATACGCATAAATGGGCGCACGGCATACGTAACCGTGACCAAAGATGGCTACGAGCAGCTACGTACACTTCGTGGCCATTCTCTGTCATGGCACCTACGACCTATATCTGACCTTGAGCCCGCTGCAATGCAGATATTGATCGACAGCGCGGTCTCCCGTCAGCAGTCAATTGGAATGAGGAAGAAATCTGTAAGTAAACCATCTATTGAGCTATGTCTCTTCCTTGCAAGCTAAACGCTATACCGTATACAGTGTAGGATCCACTAGTACCTATAGAGCGACGACTCGTGCAGCCTGAGTGTCTTATAACTCCATAAAGCGCTCCAAACTTCCCTTCGCCGGCTTTGATACCTGCTTGCTATTCAATAGCAAGTCCCTGTTGTTATCGCGATTAATCGCTTCTATTCAGACCCTTGACGACACTGGTTCGGCCATCGGTCTCATATTGAAACCTATCTGCGCGCGGGATAGCGTTAACATCAGGCGACCTCATGGTGTCTCAATGCGACGAGCCACCGCTGAGCAAGCAGCTTTCTCAGACCAGGCCATGCACGCCGCGTATGCCCAGAGCCGTGCTCTCGAGTCCATGATACGTATAAGTAGATCTCAAGCTCACGCCAGAGATAGCAGTTTCCCGCCATCTTGCGAACCATGCCCGCCATCAGCTCTGGCAAAGTCCTCGTCACCGGTGCGAACGGATTCGTTGCCGCATGGGTCACCAAAGAGCTGCTCAAGCACGGCTTCGCCGTCCGCGGTACAGTGCGCTCCGAGTCGAAGGCGGCGTACCTCCGCGAATACTTCAAGGCCCATGGCGATCGGTTTGAGATCGCAATTGTTGAAGACATATCGAGGGTACGGTATCATCCTCATTCGCGATTGTCCGTCCTACTAGTACTGACTACACTTATGTTGGACAGGAAGGCGCGTTCGACGCTGCCGTAGAAGGCGTGGACGCAATCATGCACATCGCGGCAGCCGTGCTCATGACCGCCGACGACCCGGACGAGGTCATCGCCCCCGCGGTGAACGGCACGAAGAACATCCTCCAGAGCGCGCTCAAGCCCGAGCACCGCGCCAGGATCCAGCGCGTCCTCTACATGTCCTCGACCGCCGCGATTTGGCTCCCCCCACCCCCAGGGCAGGCGGTGCTCCCGCGTCCGCTCGACGAGAACGACTGGAACACGTACTCCGTGGAGCTCATCAAGGAGAAGGGCAGGGCTGCGCCTGGCCCGGAGAAGTACCGCGCAGCGAAGACGCTCGCCGAACGCGCGGCCTGGGATATGTACGAGCAGGCAAAGGCGCAGGGCGGGCTTGCGTGGGACCTCGTCGTCCTCAACTCGCCGTTCATCTTCGGGCCTGTCGTACACGAGGCGACCACGTTGGAGAGCTTTGGCGGGACGCCGAGGCACTGGCTGGACAACGTCATCCTGAAGCAGGCGCAGGGCGACGCGTTGACCAAGCTCGGGTGAGATCACTGGTGCCCGAGGTGCTACTACTCAGCCCGATGCTTCTGTGCTGACGATGCGTGGGCAGATGGGCATTTGTCGACGTAAGGGACTTGGCGCGGGCCCATGTCCTCGGGCTCACCGTGCCCGAAGCTGGGGGAGAACGCATCCTGATTTCTGGACATCGATATGTTTGGCAGCACTTCGGTGAGTCGCCTGGCCGGTCCCTAATATGTTGTGATTTGGCTTTTGCTCATGGATCTGGATTGAAGTCGACGTCGCACACCGTTGGGATGAGAAGCTCCCTGCTGGCGATCCATCTTTCAAAGAAGACGGGGTTGTGTACTCCGTCGAGTACAGCACGGAGAAGAGCCAACGTCTGCTTAAAATGCGGTATCGGACGGTCGAGGAGACAACGAAAGACACGCTAGAAGACTACCGGGGTCGAGGATTTCTTTGAATGGCGAACGATCTAGACGTGTCTAGAAACGTTTAGGCCATGCCCATGCGCTGTTTGTGAGTAATATCAATTCCCGCTTGTACGCTGATCTGATTAATTCCTCCACTACGCAGACCTTGAAGTTTGGAAAACCCTGTTAGTACTATCTCAGATTCCTTGACATGGATGGCGCATTCAGCTGCCAGTGTAAATAATGAGTATATCGAGACGCAAGACTTGTTATCTCGCGCGCAATATTGTTCAATCTGCCGACTCAACCGGTGAAGTGCGGCGGACTCGGAAATCAGAATGCATCTGTGCCTTCTCGCTGCGAGAAGGCGGCAGCATTATTAATAGCATCGGCAAGCGCCAACCGTTACAATCAATACCCTTTCCTCCTCCCAATCCTGGTCCACCCTGCTCCGCACGATAACCCAATAGCGCGGACGGCCTGCCGGCACCTGCGTATATATATTCAGACCTATGACGATCAACGCCATGACATCTCCCACCAATCATTCAGAATCGTTTGTTCATCATGCCCGCAATCACCTCTGGCAAAGTCCTCGTTACAGGGGCCAACGGATACCTCGCGGCGTGGGTCGTGAAAGAGCTGCTCGAGTCGGGCTTCTCCGTTCGCGGCACTGTCCGTGCGGAGTCCAAGGCGACATATCTACGTGAATATTTCGGCAAGACCTATGGTGACCGTGTCGAGATCGTCGTCGTAGACGATATCACAAAGGTACGCATGTCTGTTTTTCGCCTTACAACCAATCTACTACTGTATTGTCCGACCCTATTCCTGTGCTCTGATTGCAATTCGCCACAGGACGGCGCATTTGATAGCTGCATGCAAGGTGTCAATGCGGTCATGCACATCGCGACGTACGTTGGGTTCGACGCAAGCGACCCTGACGACTACATAATTCCCTCCGTCAATGGAGTAAAGAGCATCCTCAACACCGCTCTCAAGCCGGAGCAGCGCGCTTCGATCAAACGCATCATACTCATGTCCTCCGATGCTGCAATCTGGGGCCCGCCGCCTGAAGGCCTCCAGCCGGCTGTCCCGCCGACCATCGACGAGCGCGACTGGAACCAGCACTCTGTGGACGTGGTGCGCGAGAAGGGCAAGGATGCACCGGGAACCGAGAAATACCGCGCGGGGAAGGTGCTGGCGGAACGCGCTGCATGGGACATCTATGAACATGCAAAAGCCAATGGCGGGCTCGAGTGGGATCTTGTTGCCCTGCAGTGCCCGTGGATATTCGGACCCATGGTGCACGAAGCGCGGACCCCCGGAAGCTTCGGCCTATCCCCGAAGCTGTGGTACGACCAGGTCGTCAAGGGGGAGGCGAAGAAGGACCCTGTGAAGATGAAGAAAGTCGGGTAGGATGCAGTGCTCTTACTTCTTGTCTGCTGGATTTTGACGAGTTGGATAGATGGGGCTTTGTCGACGTGCGGGACCTTGCGCACGCGCACGTCCTGTGTCTTACCGTGCCTGCGGCCGGAGGGGAGCGCTTCCTGATCAAGGCTCACCCATTTGTGTATCAGAACTTCCGTGAGTTCCTGCGCTTTCGTCCTCAGAGGCATCCGTTAGCTGACTTGGCCTATGTTGGGAACCCCGTAGTCGACATCGCTCATCGCCTCGATGACAAGCTTCCTGCAGGCGACCCTACGTTCAAGGAGGACGACCCCCAGTATCCTGCAATACATAACTCCGAGAAGAGCCAGAGGGTGCTTGGGCTCAAATATCGCCCTATGGAAGAGACGACGAAGGATATCCTTGAAGACCTCCGGAGCAGAGGCTGGCTTTGACTTTGCATAGTACTAATGAGCGCGTTCTGGTAGGATAAGTTTAAGACATGTGCGCTTTCAATCTATCAGCCGATATGCTACAATGTGACCGCAGAAGTCATGGAGCTCCGTATAGTGGGTTTTCCTCAAAAATGGGGCGCCTCTCAGTCTGAGTCGATAGTCCGAGAGTGTCCGAGTCGGGCTCAGGAGCGCTCAGGTCGCGCTTGTCTCGCGCATGTCGCGTGATGTCATTTCACTTGCGCTATAGTCGGGCGTATCATTACGTCAACGTTTGCCTCGGGCCACGACTTGCTTCAGTGACTTCTCAACGCTGCCAGTGCACGGTATGTTCTGCCTGTACGTATAGCATTGTCTATGGTTTCTTTAGTGCAAGATATTTTTGGAAGAAGACCTCAAAATCGATCATCTGAGGGACAACTTCATCATGATCACTATGGCGATCATCGTCCCCAAAGTCTTGCCTGATCCTCGAGGCTCTACTCCGGCGACTCGGAAGGAAGAGAATGATGCATGAGGTGCCGGACCTGCGATCCTTGGGTGACTGTGCGAATGTGGTACAAATTCAACAACACTGTCAAGGGCGCCGTGCGGACGCGTTAGCGAGAACGGGGTAGTTTCTGTTCGAGAAGACGGTGTTTGCGGGGGATCCGTCTGCTCGTGATATATAGGTTTCAGGACTTCTGCAGTGCAGGGCGTCATACATGGACGTGCGCACCCCGCCCCTTGCGCTCGCGGACCTCGGAACCTTCAAGCTCGTGTGTATGGCACTGGCAGCATTACGGTGAGGTGATCCGCGTCAGGTGATATATTTGCAGGCAAACGAATGCTCATCGTCCATACTTACCGTTATGGCGCGTGAGGGTAGAGATTGCCCGCCGTATCAGTGGCAAGTTGCCCTCTAGAGACCCCGGCCTTCAATCAGGAAGAGGTAGTGTATCTCGCGACGTACAACGCAGAGAAGCCGCGTGTATTCCCGACAGCTTGACGTTCTCATATGTTGTACCCGCCGCGTTGGCGAGCGTCGCTGTTTTTTACTCATCGCACTCAACGTCCTGCATTCATACTTCCCTCTACCACCCGTAGGACTCGACACCAGTCTGCGGTACACGGGTTCCTATGCCGCTGCGCCGACCATCGTGAGTCTGTCTGCGCAAAAAGGCGACTTCGATGTGGTCCCGTGAACTTGCGGCCTCTATAAACATGTTGCATCAGTGAAACGCCCCTATATTAATCGGCTGCTCGACTTCCCTGCTCTGATGTTCGCAGAGTCAGGTGAGTCCTGTTTACCAGCCTCGAGCTGCAAGCATGATGTTGCTGATGTTTTTACGTAGCCTGAGGCCTCGAGAGCCTCTGCTCCAGGCGGGACGTTGTTGGTATTGAGGGGGCGTACATGATGCATGACAGACGTCATGCCGCGTGCGAAGGTTATGCGCCGGATATCGGTGCTGCGTTGCGCTCAACCAGGTACGCGCATCCCCTGCGATACGATGTCGACATTTAGTATACGCTACCAGGGGAGAGACTGCCACACCCTCTGCGGACGGTTGGTTGAGTCTCTCTTCGTCAGATACTAATCCCGGGCCATGGATAGACAGATGACCTAGGTCAGGACGGGTTAGAGGGCTAAGAGCCTACCAGACTGTACTAACGCCGCGTGCGTACCTCGGGCTTCGTGGGCGGTCGGAAGTTTAAAAACGCGTGCTGTGATCTCACTCACGCTGCGTCGTCGGACTGTATTGCGACAAAAGCATCCGGGACCTGACTGCGTTATCCTCCTCGACAATCCGCAGATTTATCCGTACGTTTGGTACGATGGCAAGTTTCAGTCGAGCTTTTGGCGAGTACTCACGGTGGCTACTACGGTTGGCATGACTTGTTGCGAGTGACGGTGGCGGCCCGGGCGTGGTGGGCTCTCGAGCGGGAGGTGCCGCCATCAGTAACGGACGTCGGAACCGGAAGCTCCGCATGCGGGAGAGCCCTCCCGGCGATCTCGGGTGGGGTCCTCTCGGGACCGACACTCGGCCCCCGGCCGCTGTCAGTGGTTGCAAGTGGAGAACTGAACTCAACAAGTCTTGTCCCCTGAAGTTCGAGCAGTCTAGAGGTTGGACGGCGCAGAAAGCGAGGCTCATCTGGTACTAGCTGCGTAGGTGCGATGCCACGGTCAGAGCGACGGTTTGGGGACTAGTGCGAGCCGCGGAGGGTGTGATGGTAGTACGTACGCAGTCCTCGGGATACCGAACTTGACACCCACGTTGTTGGCACGCGCAGCGACGGCCGCCGGGGAGCAGCCAGCATGGAGCTAAGCATATGCCCATCATGGGCAGATGCCGGCTGGATCAAATGCGCCGAAGACGAGGTGGATAAAGTGTTGCAATGACGATGTCATATTTTTTATGCGAGTGGGGCCCTGGTCACGGCGCCGGCGGGACGTGGCCAGTGTTCGTTGGGTATTTGTTGCGAGTTTGTTGCGACTCGCGAGTGCTAGTAGTTGTGTGCTGGCAAAGCGCGTGCGGTTCGTATTTTTTGCAGCCAAGAGTGTTGGTGATCATGGCGACCGACGCAAAGATGACCCAGACGCCTGTGTCAAATTCGCACGAGGGAGATTCCTAGTTACCGAATATGGGATAGGTAGGTGGGACGGAGGACTGGCGGGGTGGAACCGCTCCTCCTCTCTCCTTCCGCTCTCACTGCCGGCTGTGGCTCTTGTGTGGTGCTCGACGCGTTTGCTGAGATATCCTGCACACTCGTGGAGGCGGCTGCTGCGTGAGGCGACAGACCAGCAGACTCGTATCTTGGCTCGTAGATCGGCGCCGTCCACTCCCTACTACGGGGTTCTGACGTGACTGTTCTCTCGCGTGTGTCTCTAGATCTGCCAATCTTCCTCTCCACCCGCGCCCCCTCCTCAAAGCTACACTTGCCCGCTCGTTGCGGCTTCCCAATTATTTCCCTCTCACCGCCCATGTCTCTCCTCCCATTCTGACCTGCACGACCACGACCACCAACCCGCTCACTCTACCCACCCCTCGCACCCATCCCGCAGCGACACGCAGGCACACGCAAGCTGCCCACGAGCATGCGCATGCAGCGCTCCCCTTCTCGCTCGGTTTGCGGTAACGATTCTTGCCGCCCTCTCCCGACTCCTACTTCTTCCTCCTCCTCCCCAACCCCCGATATCCGAGCACGCAAACGCTCCCGACCGCGAGCTCCCTCGCTCAACTCGTCCTATCTCTGTCACTCCCCGACTACCTCGCGCAAGCTCCCAGTTGAGTCGTCCGCTATTTCCGACGCTGGCCTCGTCCGCGGATGTTCGAGTGGTAGGACATGTGGAAACCGGTAAGTTCCAATTCTTGAATCATATTCGCACCCACATGCCCCTCCCATGCCGGAAGTCGTTATGTTCGCTCTCGACCCCCTTAAGTCACATTCTTTAACATCTTCCATCTGTATACGCCTGTACTCATAAACGGACAATATAGTTCGTCAACGCGATGGTCCGCCGTCCTAGCTCTGTTCCTGTTGAGCGCGTCCTTCGTGCCGACGGTCGACGCGCGTGTTCTCCCGACCCCGTCGCGCCAGGAGCTCAAACAACATCCGATTCCGTCGACTACCACTGCACCTTCGCCCGCTAATCATACGGGCGTCTACAAGTGGAGACGACAGGCTGTGAGCTCCACAGACTCGACTTCGGACTCCACGACCACGTCGACATCGGAGGTAAGTTTAATCCCTTATGCGGAAGCTGTGGTTTGTTGCTAACTTGCATTGTATTAGGCTACCACTAGCTCCGATGACTCGTCGTCGACGGTGACGGTGAGTGTCATTGCGCAAGCTACGGTGATTATTGCCACTCATGACATATGCGTCTTTCCACGCACGGTTTCGCTCTGTGGCCCATGTAGATAACCACGTCTTCGCCCGACACGACGACGACGACGCGGCAGCCTCAGGATGGTGACTCTGCGACCACGGATTCGACGTCCACAACTCCGGATGACCCGACGACGACGATTAGCACTCCGGATGGACCGACGACCTCGCCGCCCGTCACTACGACCACAACAAGGCAGCCGCAGGATGGTGATTCGACCACCACAGAGTCAACGTCTACCGACTCGACGTCCACTACTACAACGGAGTCGACATCCACCACTGAGTCAACGTCGACCGTAAGGACGAGCACAAGCACCAGCTCTACGGACGCCTCTACAACGTCACGTTCGTCTTGTCTTCCTCACACTCACTTGACGTCATTCTCAAATAGATCTTCTCCAGCTACTACTACTACTACTAGGTCGACAACTACGGAGCCAACAACCACGGAGCCTACATCGACGGGGACGTCATTCACCTCGTGAGTCTTTCTTTTTCACTATTTGGACACGTAGTCTGGCGGCCTGGAGTATGGTTCGATTTGCGTGCGTGTCCATCTGCCCTCATCGCGTTGGAGCTCTCGATTGGTACCCTCGAGGGCTCCGGCGTGTATGAGTGCAGCCCCCTGCTCTTCAATTCTTTTGATGCGCTTGTGGCGTGGACCTTATGATATCGGCTTTCTAGTAGTCGGGTGACCACTACTCATCCCACGTCCACACGGACATTGGGGAGTAGTACCACGAGGAGGACTACCTCCGCGTCGTCCACACGGACATTGGGGAGTAGTACCACGAGGAGGACTACCTCCGCATCGTCCACCCGGACGGTGCCAATTACTATTCCTGAGGAGCCTACCTCCTCGCCGTCCACCCGGACGTCGGGGAACACTTCTACTACTACGACACGGAGTACAACGTCTGCGTGGACCGGAGATAGTACGAGTACGAAGGGTACCGATCCGACGTCGCCTGAGACGACGTCGCGAGGCACGACCACGGATGGATCTGGACCGTCGTCGACTACGGCGGCGGAGAGCAATCCCAGTGATACTATCACCTCGCGACCGTCCTCCCTGACCTCCTCTACCGCTCGCCCCCCTTCCACGCCTTGTACAACATGTAATGCCCCCACCCCATCCTCACGACCTCCCACGACCCCTACCTCTGACACTACCGCTACTATACGAACTTCCTCTGACGGACCTGGACCTACTTCATCACCCCCTTTTTCTTCTGCACCTTCTGGATCCTCCGGACATGTGTCTACAAGTACTAATCCTGTATCATCTACCCCTTCGCCCCCCTCTTCGCCCCCCTCTTCTAGCGACGAGACAACGAGCACCGAAAGTACCATTACCACCTCATCGCCGACCACATCCGGGTCTACATCCCTCACGACGTCGGACCCTACATCCCCTCCTACCTCGGACACGACCACGACCACGACCCCCACCTCTATCCCGCCATCTACGATCACGACCTCACCATCTATTACGGAGCCTACCACCGTATCCATCCCGACGACTATTCCTACAACCGTCTCATTACCCACGACCCTTCCCATATCAATATCCACGACATTACCCATCTCCATTTCTACCTCGTTCCCCATCCCCATCTCCATCTCCGTACCGACGTCGATCTCGATCTCGGTGTCCTTCTCCCTGTCATTCCCTGCGCCCTTTCCCACCACATCCACGCCGCCCGGCTCTAAGTCCCCCTCAGACATTGCCTCGCTGCCGACGAGCCGCTCCATGACTCCCAGCTCGATCCCGCCGCCCGTCACCGTGTTCCCCGTGTCTGACACCACCACTTCTCTCAGCTCCATGCAGATCTTGCCGCCGACGTCAACGCCACCATCGACGACCGACGGCGCGACGACGCTCTTCACCACAGTGGTCGAGACCACGACCTACGTCACCAACGGGCACACGACGACGATGACTTTCACCGAGGTCGTTCCGACGGGCACGCTCCTCCCAGGCGGCGGGAACGGGAACAAGAATATGTACGTCCATCATTCGTGTCTCGTATGCACGCGCACTCACCGCGCCCCGACTGTAGCTTCGCGCACAGCAAGGGCGCACTCGCCGGGCTCATCGTCGGCTGCGCCGCATTCGCCGGCCTCATCGCCGCCTGGGCGATCTTCGCGTACCGCCGCCATCGCATGCACCACATCCAGGCAGAGGCCCTCGGGAGCGGGCGCGTGCTCACGCTCGACGAGGAGTACGATGACGACCCGCATGGCCCGCAGGCGCGCTTCATCGGCGGCGGCCCGCTCTACGACCGTCTGCGAGGCGGCAACACGCTCGACTCCCCAGGAGACTCCAGCGGCGCCCTCGCACCGGTCCCCATCGTCGGCGCGGGCCGCTTCGACACGATGGAGGGCGCGGCGCTCATGCACCCCGCGAACCGCTCCGGCGCGGACGTCTCGTCGCACGGCCAGGGCATTTTCGACGAATTTGGTGCGCCCCCGCCCCCGCGCAGCCCGCCGATATCGCCCCCGCGCTCCGCGCACTCTCACTCCTCGGCGCCGGACCCCGCCGAGTGGCTCGGCGGCCGCCCGCTCTCGTACGCCTCCCTCCCCCCGGGCTCGCCTGCTCTGCAAAGCGCGCTCCTCTCGCCCGCCTTAACTGCGACGCGTCCGACGAGCCAGGGATCGGTGTACTCGGATGAGGCGGTCTCGCACCTGCACTCGACAAGCAGCCCAGGCCCGGACCTCGCCACTGCGACGACCGCGGCAGCCGTCACGCTCGGGGGCGCGCATGCGTACGCCAGCCGGAACGGCAGTAGGTCCTCGCACGGACACGGCGGACCCGCCTCGTCGCAGGGCCACGGGTCCTCCTCCGGGGGGCACGGCTCGTCTAGCGGCGGGCACAGGGCAGGCACCTCGTCCTCCAGCCACCATCGCACGCACACGGTCCCGAGCTCGCACTCGCACTCCCCTCTCCTCCCCGCGCCTGCGCGGTCGAGCCTGCTCCCAACGCAAACGCACCCGCCCGACACGCCCCCGTCCGCGTACCACGAGGGCGAGGAGGACGGGCGTCCCTCAGGCGCGCCGCGGCGCGTGAGCGTACTCATTGGCCGCTCGCTCCGCGGCCTACGTCTGCGCAGCGCGCGCGGGTCCGTCTCCTCGCTTCCCGGCGGTGGTGGCTCTGCGCCAATGTCGCCCGCGACTTCAACGACGCTGCTTTCGGGCGCGAGCCCGCGGCAGTCCGCGTACGACCCGGCGCGCCCGTCCTCGATCTTCCGCCCGCAGTCTCCTACGCTCGACGCGCTCCCGCGCCCCACAGTCGGGCCGGTTTCGCCGATACCCGAGGGCGCGCTCCCGCCCGCGACTCCAGGCGGCCCCGCACTGGGGGAGCATGCCAGGACTGCGAGCGGGGCACCGGTGTGGCCGGGGCTGGGCGCGCTGAATACGCGGCCGGACATGCCGAGCCCCGCGTGGACGGAGGGCTCGAGCACACATGCACCGGATGGGCTGCTCGACCCGCGCCTGAGCCTGTTCGGGCAGCACGGGATGCAGAGCCAGGGCGCGATCAGCTTCCGAGACGACATGGATTATTCGCGGCCGATCGGAGGGGTGAGCTCGCGTCGTGTTTGAATCTCTCCACCCGCCTGAACTGACGTATCCCGGTTTGCTGCACAGCTGGTGAACAACAGACAGCACAGCCGGACGACGATCGAGACCATGTCGTCGTTTGAGTCGCCCGCGAGCCGCGAGCTGACCTTTCACGATCTCGAACCCGCACACGGGTACTTCGCGCCGCACACGGAAGAGACGGTGCGGCCAGACGACGAGACCATCGCAGCCTCGCGCTCGGCCGCCCAGACCCCGACGCCGATGCCGACGCCCACGGACGAGGTCACCACACCGAAGGCGGTCTGACTCTGAGGTGCGCATGAGGAGCGTCGTCAAAACCGTCCCGTCGCCCACGGGAGCAGGAGGTGTGCTCCGAGCGCGGACTGGACTTAGAGTCGTACGTTAACGTTATTTCGCAACGGACATTATCTACCGCCCAGAACACACGCATTGCCCCTGCTACACGCCCCCACACGCTCCTTTAAATTGCTCTCCTGCCTCGTGCTGGTGCTCCCTCAGCTCAGGACCCGCCCACAAACCTTTCGCGCTCTTTGCTATTCCGCATTTGCCCCCGCCGTATCCTACCCTATACATTGCTATGCGCACATATAATCTTGTCCCGCCCCATAGAGCCGCTGTCGTTGTTCCTGTGCTTGTGGTGTCCAGAGGCACTCGCTCTTTCTCGCTACCCCGCCCCTTGCTTCGTGCTTTAGCTTTCGCACTCAGGCTATACCCGATGGCCGTGAGGATCGCAGCGGTTTGTTGGTCCCTTCACGGGTTCTTGCTTACTTCTTCTGCTTCCACCGCTGCCACATCGTCCCTCTGGCCATGTTCAGCACGTCTGCTTGACCATCTAGTACCTCTTGGTTTACATCTTGGTTTGCAATTGAATCCCCCCGACGAGCCCTTATCGATATCCCTACTACCCCCTATGACTCGGAAATTGGTGCTTTTGCGCACACATATGACTGTAGCTGTAATACCCCGCCGGACATTCCCCACGTATCCATACACGCATTGAGACGTTTCCGCTATGTAGTTAGTTAGTTAAAGGCCAAAATATACTTGTGCATAACCTAGTCGGCCGCGGCTGTCTCAAGCTCGCCGAGTTTAGAGGTATGTACGGTGTTCTCGATCGGATTCGCCTGCGCTCACTCCCCGATGCCGATACACAGATCTGCGCTGAGACATGCGGCGGCGCGTTGACAGCAAAGGTTCTTGTCGCTCCGCATGTTGGTACATATGTAAGTATGTGGATACCAGACACGCATGCACGCCGCTCCGTGATCTGCGCGATCCGCGGCACGACCTTCCCAGAACACCGTGGCCTCGAACGCTCCTGCAAGTCTGTCGGATACCGAAAACTTAGCATGCTCGATGTCACAGCTAATAGCAAGCCTGGATGTCATCAAGCGTGTCTATAATAGCCTGGTCACAGGGATTCACACAACCAGCTGGGGGTGCGTTGACAGTTCTCACTCTATAATAACTAATCCGCATATACAGTACAATGACAGCTCTTGCATCTAACGGTCTCCGAAGGCCGTGGTTAGAGTATGAAGCTTGAGGGGTTGAGCCTTCAACAGCTTTTACAGCCAGCCGTGAGCCTTGAAGTCCTCCAGCGTGTCAATCGTCATCTCCTCAACCGACCGGAACTTGATCCCGAGAAGCTTCTGCTGCTTCTCGGGGGCATAGTCCAGATGATGAACGGCCTTGGCGGGGTCGTAGGAGGTGTTACCAGCGGGGAGCTGCGGGTAGAGCTTGTGCGCGACGTTCACTGTTTGGGGAAACGATGAGCCGAGCTGGAGGGGTGGACTGGTACAGCAAAACGCACTGAAGTCCTGGAACTTGAACGTTCCCGCGCTAGTGATAATGCGCTCGCCCGACGCCTCCTGCTTCGTCAGCGCAAGGGTGTGTGCCAGTGCGAGATCCCGCACGTCAACCCAGGTCGCCCTAGGAAAAGTCATCGTCAGCCTACGAAGGTCGCACAAGGGAGTAGGAAGACGTACCCCCCGTTCGCAAGCGTCTCCTCGTCCTTCGTGCCTTTGACGACCGTCTCGTACCAGTCGCGCAGGCTCTCGTTCAGGCTCTCCGGCTTGTCGACCTCGTGCAGGAATGGACCGTAAACATATGGCGGGTTCAACGCGACGAGGTCCCAGTCGATCTGACCCTTGTGCTGCTCAACCCACTCCCACGCGGCGCGCTCCGCGAGGGTCTTGCTCGCGCAGTACTTGGCGATTGCCGATGCATCCTTGCCCTGCTCCTTGACTTCAGCGATGTGGCCCTCGTTCCAGTCCGCCTCCGAAAACACGCGTGGCTCAGGGAGGATGCTGAGCACGGATGCGCAAGAGGAGGTGACGACGATGCGCTTCACGGAGGGCGCGTGGGCGAGGGCGGACTTGAGGATGCCGACAGTCCCACGAACGGCGGGCTCGATGATTTCTGCAGGCTCGACCGCCGTCATGTGGAAGGGCGAGGCGGTGTGTGCGATGGCGTCGACACCCTTGACAGCCTCATCGAACGCGCCGTCCTGTCGAATGATTAGGCCTCAGTCAGTGGGAGGCGCGAAAATTCACTGGCCAAGAGTACGAACCTTGGTGATGTCGTCGACGATGACGACCTCAAACTTGTCGCCGTATGACTTGAAGAGGTTCCGGAGGTACGGCGCCTTACTTTCCGAGCGCACCGTCCCGCGCACTGAGAAGCCGCGGTCGAGGTAGGACTTGACGACCCAAACGGCGACATATCCGTTTGCGCCGGTGACGAGGACTTTTCCGGAGTTCACTGCGGGCATCTTGCTGGAGCTGGTCGTTGGTGATTGTAGAGTGAGTGGATTGGGAGAGAAGAAGACCAAAGGTGTAGGTTATTGGTGGACCAAGAAATTGGCGGCGACCTTTACATCTTATATACCGTATGCCCCAGGTGAGGCATGAGGTAAATATCGCTGCCACTGCTCACAACCATCGCCGTTCGGACGCTGCCACTCAGGCTCACAATCAATCATCGCCGTTCGGACGAGGCTGCCACTGCTCACAACTTGAACCATCGCCGTTCGGATACTATGACAAATCAATCATGTTCGTCAGCATTGTCCGTTGCCGACTCTGCTGGTTCATTGATCGTTAACGTTCATCTCCCGACCGGTGCTTACCACGACTGTAGAACTTGAACGAGTCAGTGGCTGTGTATGTCATTGCCAATCCATTGCGGCAGCATGTGGCAGTGACCTGCAGTAACCGCAGCTGCTTAATAAGGTACTGATGACATAACCAGTCCTCCTCCTATGAACGCTGGAGTCCACTCCCAAAGTTCCAAAGCTCTAGCCTTCGGCCCCTTATCCCGGACTACACATCCTAGTAACGACAACTCGGAGCTATTCTACGGACACTTGAAGAGGAGAGAACGACGGAAGGGGCTGGATGACAAGGGGAAGAGCTGGATGTCGGTGAGTAACCCCTGTGTTGCATAGCAGCGAAAGTCGGATGCAAGCCAAAATGTGACAGGAGGTTGAGATGGTGACGACGGCACTAGGCTTGAGAATAATTACAGTAGAACGTTCCTCCTATCTGTAGTCACACTAGTGATGTTCTCTCTTAACAGAGCTAAAGTTCGCAGTATGATAAGTCTGGCCAGAGGTACGCCGACAGGGCATGCATCACTCCCGGCTGAGTCCGCAGCATAGAATCCTCTCATCCTGGCGGCCTCAATGACCAGTGTGCGTCGTGCGAGCATCAAAAGCAGGCGGCCGCCGCAAGAGAAGAGGAGTGTAATTCGAAAGAGAGGCACCGTAAATGAGCACCCAAGGAATCACTTATTAGATCTCTCGAGCTCCTTATCTCTCGAACTTGGAATGTGCAGGAATGTAGCTGCTGGGAATTCTCAGTATGTACTCGTTCTATGACCCTGTTGCAGTATTCCTAACGTCGTAGATCGTATTTTAGACGTCCGGGTTAGTGGTGAAGTACAATCCCTAAAACATTCGTATCCCAACACGAATGCATCTTCCACTCACGATGATATCAGTTGAGTACATATACACGCGATTACGAGACTCGTGACGCATCCTGATACATAAGGCTGACTGTATGTGACATTCAGAATAGCCAGCCGCGAACCTTCAAGTCATCGAGTGTGTCCTTCGTCATCTCCTCGATCGACCTGAACTTGATCCCGAGGAGCTTCTGTTGCTTCTCGGGGGCATAGTCGAGAAGATGAACCGCCTTCGCTGGGTTGTAGGAGGCATTGCCCGCAGGGAGTTGCGGGTATAGCTTATGCGCGACATTCACTGTTCGAGCAACGATGAGCTATAATATAGTGTGCAAGGGAGTAACAGAACCCACAGAAGTCCTGGTATTTGAACGGTCCCGCACTGGTGATAATGCGCTCGCCCGACGCCTCCTGCTTCGTCACCGCAAGGGTGTGCGCTAGTCCGAGGTCGCGCACGTCGACCCAACACGATCTGGATGCGACCCGCGCATTTAGCTCACGAAATTCTACCAACATCCCAGCGAGAAGACGTACCCCCCGTTCGCAAGCGTCTCCTCGTCCTTCGTGCCCTTGACGATCGTCTCGTACCAGTCGCGCAGGCTCTCGTTCAGGCTCTCCGGCTTGTCGACCTCGTGCAGGAATGGACCGTAAACATATGGTGGGTTCAACGCGACGAGGTCCCAGTCGATCTGACCCTTGTGTTGCTCGACCCACTCCCACGCAGCTCGCTCGGCAAGGGTCTTGCTCGCGCAGTACTTGGCGATTGCCGATGCATCCTTGCCCTGCTCCTTGACTTCAGCGATGTGGCCCTCGTTCCAGTCCGCCTCCGAAAACACGCGTGGCTCAGGGAGGATGCTGAGCACGGATGCGCAAGAGGAGGTGACGACGATGCGCTTCACGGAGGGCGCGTGGGCGAGGGCGGACTTGAGGATGCCGACAGTCCCACGGACAGCGGGCTCAATCAGCTGGGCTGGGTCTTCCGCCTTTAGGTGGAAGGGAGAGGCGGTGTGCGCAATCGCGTCGACACCCTTGACGGCCTCGTCAAATGCGCCATCCTGTTACGGTCGGTTAATATGGGTTCGTGAGGTATGTGGATGCGAGACCATGACGCACCTTGGTAATGTCGTCGACAATGAAGACCTCGAACCTGTCGGCGCCGTACGACTTGAAAAGGCTCCGGAGATGCTGTGCTTTGCTCTCCGAGCGCACCGTCCCGCGCACCGAGAAGCCGTGGTCGAGGTACGACTTGACGACCCAAACGGCGACGTATCCATTCGCACCGGTGACGAGGACTTTTCCGGAGTTGATGGCGGGCATTTCTCGAAAAGATTCGGTGGTGTTGGCTGGATTAGGATATAAGATGGGAGAAGATGTAGTGGTTGGTTGTAGTACTAGGACCAAGACGGCGGCGACTTGTACATCTTATATACTGCCCGAGATGAGGCATGATGACGATATCGAACGACCGCAACAGGCATTACCGAGAGGCCTGTCTGTTCTGCGATGTTCGCTGGCCGCGCAACATGGAGGAGCTCGGAGGAGTGTATTTCGGCCAGCTCAGTATTACGTTACATGGAGTCGAGAACAGAGGAGGGACTGGTTACAATTGCCGCTCGGATAAACTTGTCGATTATTAATCGCACACTCCTCCTCCGGCCGGCCCATATCGTTCATCTCCCGACCGGTACTTCTGACTGTAGAACTTGAACGAGACATGAACTGCCGCAAAGGTCTGCTATTGCGGTAATATCTACCACAGACGGCGGGTAAGCTCCGCCGGAAATTTCTGATCATCTATCTTGAACAGTTCGCCGGTAGACGTCCCCGTATGAGCCCTGACTCGGAGTCGTATAGCTCCTACGTAACCTCAGATCGTACTTTAGCTAAATCGTCAGTACTCGCTTTTAAGTGATTGCCTCCTTTGCGGGCTTGCACGACCCCAAAAGTTTGCAAACGTTCGAGGCGTATCTTCTTTTCCACTTACGACGAATCGTTGATTTAAGTGCACAGTATGCAATTCGGCACGCGCTGCGCATACTGATACATGACGACTCTATATGGTGTTCACAGCAGCCAGCCGCGAGCCTTGAAATCCTCGAGCGTATCCTTGGTCATCTCCTCGATCGACTTGAACTTGATCCTGAGGAGCTTCTGCTGCTTCTCAGGGACATAGTCAATATGATGAACTGCCTTCGTGGGGTCGTAGGATGTGTTGCCAGCGGGGAGCTGCGGGCACAGCTTATGCGCAACGTTCACTGTGTGGCGCGACAATGAGCAAAGCATGCCGGAAGCGCGGAAGGCGGTAACAAAACCCACAGAAATCCTGGTACTTGAATGGTCCCGCGCTAATGATGATGCGCTCGCCGGCCGCCTCCTGCTTCGTCACCGCGAGGGTGTGCGCCAGTCCGAGGTCCCGCACGTCGACCCAGCATGATCTGGATGCGAGCCGCATGATCAGCTCACAGGACTCCTCTTGCAACTAGTAAAGAGGTAAGAAGTACGACGTACCCCCAGGTCGCAAGCGTCTCGTCATCCTTTGTGCCCTTGACGACCGTCTCGTACCAGTCGCGTGCGCTCTCGTTTAGGTTCTCCGGCTTGTCAACCTCGTGCAGGAACGGCCCGAACACATATGGCGGGTTCAGCACAACGAGCTCCCAGCCGATCTCGCCCTTGTTGGCGGCGACCCACTCCCACGCAGCGCGCTCAGCGAGGGTCTTGCTCGCGCAGTACTTGGCCATCCCCGACGCGTCCTTGCCGAGCTCCTTGACTTCGGCGATGTGGCCCTCGTTCCAGTCTGCCTCCGAGAATACGCGCGGCTCTGGAAGAACGCTGAGGACGGAAGCACAGGAGGAGGTGACGACGATGCGCTTCACGGAGGGCGCGTGGGCGAGGGCGGACTTGAGGATGCCGGTCGTGCCCCGGACGGCGGGCTCGATGACCTCGGCCGGGTCTTCCGCCTTAAAGTGGAAGGGGGATGCGGTGTGCGCAATCGCTTCCACCCCTTTGACGGCCTCGTCGAACGCGCCGTCCTGTTGATTCGGGGCTCAGTCCGAGGGAGGTTCGAAATATCCTTGCTAAGATTACGCGGAGACAAACCTTGGTGATGTCGTCGACGATAACGATCTCGAACTTATCGCCGTAAGACTTGAAGAGATTCCGGAGGTGCGGTATCTTACGTTCCGAGCGCACCGTCCCGCGCACTGAGAAGCCGCGATCGAGGAAAGCCTTCACGACCCAAACGGCGACGTATCCGTTTGCGCCGGTGACAAGGACCTTTCCGGAGTCGATGGCGGGCATTGTGGATGAGGTTGCGTGTGTGATAATGTGGGGTACAAGAAAGGCCCGTCGCAGAGGTGGGTATGGGTACTTGTGCACGGGGCGTGTGCACGGTGTTCAAGTTCCCAAGCATGATGTCGCCCTAATAAGTACTGCTAGCGGTTAGCCGACCATTGATTCGTGTGTCAACTGGGCGAAAGATACCAACTTGGTCCTGGCATCGTGCTAGTGTGAGGGAACATCTCCTCGGATATGCCGCAGTGACGACCGTAGGTAACTATTCTGTAAGTCTAATCGTAAGAGCAAGGCGCTTATTCGCCTCAAACTGATACCAAATCGGCACGTGACCTCCAAGAAATATCGGAGTCGCAGATCTACTCCCACTCACTCGTTGCCAAATACTGGTCGCAGATCCTCGAGCTAAGACCTCTCCGAGTCCTCCTAAAGCCTAAAGTATGCCATGTGCCTCCTAACTCGAAGCATACGCGTTATAGATCCAACTAAGTACCACGTCCGAGTCAACCGGCCATAAATGCTGCTTCGACTCGTGCAAGATCTGGATGCCCACTGCCCACAAAGCTATGTACACGTACGAGCTCGCTTCTGAGTTTCTTACAATGAGGGCTTCGTCCCTTCACCCCATAATGACAGCAGGTGACCGTGCTGAAATTGACGTCGAGTCGCAATGATTCCGACTCGTCACAGCAAGCTTGCAGTGGCCGACCACATCTTCACCATGACCGCCCTCGACTTCTTCAAAAACGACACGTCACCTGTTCCTGTTCAAAGTAACGGAAGTATGTCTTACGTCTTCGAGGCTCGGAGCACACCCAGAGCCATGTACAATCCAGGATGGACCCCTTCTCTGAAGCGGCGCTCGCTGAATGTCTTCACACTACTCGGTACTTAGTCTCATCGAAGCATCCGTCGCAGGAGGTACCCGCCGGTACGCTAAATTGGCATCAGGGGACTGTTGGTCAAGATGGTAATAAGTACGTATGCGAATACAATATCAAGTCAGAATCTAACACTCACCCAGAACCCTAATCTTTCCCAACGCGGTGTTGCACGCAACCACTGGCAGTACTTGGGCAGTACTTCTAGCTTCTGCTGCTCCGCCTCGCTGCAGTCGCTTAATCTGACCCACGCATTAACGCGATATGGAACGGATCTGTTGGCACCATTCCCCTTCTTCCGATAGCCCCTCCGAGTCCGGATCCGTATCCCCGGATTGACTCGACGCAGTGCGCATAACGATTTGAGTCATGATCATGGCTTGCCCGTGACCTCGCGCTGCGCATACGTCTCGGGTCAAGTGTGCTGAAGGTGCGTTCCGGGCCAATGAGCATTCCTCATAGGCCTCTGATATGCTTCATGACCATACAGATTCAAGATGTTCTACGCGATACACGGTACTTCTTAAGACTTGTTTGCCTCTCAATCGTTCAAATTCATCGTCGTCTTTGCCCTTGAGAATGATCCTCAGGCTCACCAATCGATTCTTCAAACGAGTAGCTCAAAGTTGTCAAAGCCAACCGCGGGCCTTGAAGTCTTCAAGCGTGTCCTTCGTCGTCTCCTCAAGCGATTTGAACTTGATCCCGAGCAACTTCTGCTGCTTCTCTGGCGCGTACAAGATGAGGTGGGTCGCTTTCGACGGGTCGTAGGAGGTGTTGCCTGCGGGGAGTTGTGGGTACAGACGATGCGCGGCGAGTACTGCGAAGGAGAGACGGTAAGGTAAGCTCGGTGCAACACACATTGCACTCGTCGAAGATGGTGACTGACCGAAGTCCTGCCACTTGTACGGCCCCGCGCTAGTAATGATGCGCTCTCCCGACGCGTCTTGCTTCGTAATCGCCAGCTCGTGTGCCAACGCGAGGTCACGCACATCGACATAGGACGATCTGAACCAGAGAGAGGGGTTCCAGTTCCATCAGCTCCGCGCATCGCGCCAGGGAGAGCGACGACCCACGACGTACCCGACATTCGCAAGCGTCTCGTCATCCTTCGTGCCCTTGACGACCGTCTCGTACCAGTCGCGCGCGCTCTCGTTCAGGTTCTCCGGCTTGTCGACCTCGTGCAGGAACGGTCCGAACACGAACGGCGGGTTGAGCACGACGAGGTCCCAGCCGATCTCGCCCTTGTGCTTCTGGACGAACTCCCACGCGGCGCGCTCCGCGAGAGTCTTGCTCGCGCGATACTTGGCGGCGGCGGCGGCGGCGTTGCCCTTCTCGTTCACTTCGACGATGCTCGCCTCGTTCCAGTCCTTCTCGGAAAAGACGTGCGCGTCCGGGGAGGGCGTGAGCACCGCTGCGCAGGAGGAGGTGACGACCACGCGCTTCACGGAGGGCGCGTGCGCGAGCGCAGATTTGAGGATGCCGGTCGTGCCGTGCACCGCGGGCACGATGAGCTCGGAGGGGTCGTCCGCCTTGAAATGGAAAGGCGAGGCTGTATGCGCGATCGCGTCTACACCTTTTACAGCCTCGTCGAACGCGCCGTCCTGCAGGATATATAGGTGAGCGATGGGAACGTCGCCGATACGCGTTTGAGTAGAGCTCGCGGATCACTGGCTCGCGCATTGGATGCGGAGCACGAACAGGAGCTTCCCTTCCTGTACTTCGTGTAGAACATCTTGTGCATGCATATATGCGGGTCCTTACCGGCAATGAGAGCTAACACGCACCTTAGTGATGTCCTCGACAATCACAACCTCGAACTTGTCTCCATACGACTTGAACAAGTTCCGGAGGAAGGGCGCCTTGCTCTCCGAGCGCACCGTGCCGCGCACCGAGAAGCCCTTGTCCAGGAACGCCTTCACAACCCAGACGGCGATGTATCCGTTCGCGCCAGAGACGAGGACCTTTCCAGAGTTGACTGCCGGCATCGTATTTGTTTGCTAGTGCGCTGGTGGGAATGCGTAGAGACAAAGGTGGGTGTGTGCGTGCGAGAGGGCTGCGAGGTCTTATATAGGACGCGTGCGGACGGTGGCGGCCCGCGCAATCGTGATAAGGGTGGTCGAGTTGCGCTGACTGAGATGAAAGCGAACATGGATGTCGTGTTCTGTGCTCTTCACGTGCCCAAATAGGTATGACGCAATCGCAGCGAGGGCATCCAGAAGGACTTGGAGCTGCGCGAAAATGATCAACTTGTAAAGCGGCGGAAATCATGAAAACGAATGTTGTCGGATTGGAACTATTAGTGATCGCATCCTCCTCCACGCACACAATGTTACGCACACAAGAACAAAGGTTTCATGATGGTAGAAGTAATGTTCTCTCGTTAGCAGTACTCACGATCATGGGTAATCATGCGCTCCCCTCACACGCAAGTCTCCATCGCGTCCTTCATCAACTTATCCGACCAACAGTACTTGATTATAATCAGCTTGATTCTCTTCTCCTCAATGTACCTTAACGGATTCCGCTGGGCAAGTCGAAGATCGGCTCTCTCTCAGAGGTTTGTCGAGTATTGGCATGGCTGTTCTCATTACGCTCGTCCCCGCAGCGGGGTTAGGGAAGATCGCGGGGGCAGAAAGCTTGATGAAGAGGAAGCGGTCGAACGCGGCGTCCTACGAAGTATGCATGTGTCATTTCATAGCAACGAGGAGAGCGTACGGTATAGAATGTCGTCAATGAAGACAAGCTCGTGCTGGTCGCCGAATGACTCAAAGCACGTACCAGCAGAGGTAGACCGCATGGATCAGGCGAGACTTTGGACGCGATGACCGCCAAAGTATGTCGTCCCTGTTTGAGGTCTTCTAGTCGTATCTTGCACTGAAGAGACCACAGGTGTTCTTTGCAGACAAGTAGATGCAGAAAATAACAGGCAGCGTTAGAAGGGGGAGCAGAAGCAAGTCATGGTCCAATGCAAACGCGTTGCGCGGATGCCGGAAACCTCGTCATGTTGGTACGGGGCTACGGTCGTGATACGTCCACCTGCCACCAGCCGCTGCGGTCAAATGACGCGCTCAGTCACGGAACACGTGCATTGTGACAATTTCTTCCCGCCCGAGCTCGCCGAGCCCGTAGTAGAACGTTGCGTTGGAAGAGCACGAACGCGTCCAACATTCAACGTTCAACGTTCAACCCTCGAAAGGTAGCAAAGTTCCACGATAGTACATCATTTCATTCTTCTTCCGACCGATCAGACAGCTGCATACGCATACATCACTTGACCTTGTTCAACTTCCGCCGACTATACTATGCCCGTACGAGTCCCGAGACTATCCATCACCGTCTGCACCGCTCAAGGCTGACCACCCGATCGGAATCTTCCGGTGTATTTGAAGGATTCTACAGAAGTACAGGTCAGGAACGCGTCAGCTAGGCGTGTCCACGTGCTCAGGTGAGAGAATGCGAATGGCGGCGAACACGTACCAGGAGAACGTACGGGTCGGGTCGCTTGTGCTTCACTCGTCGTCTTCGCCGTCGGCCTCAGCGTGGCCGTTCCCCCCCCTCTTGTGGTTGACGGTGAACTGCGTGTTGGGGATCTTCCCTCCGAGGTCGACGCACGCGTTCGCCTTTGTGATGCGGCGGAGCGTGCTCTGGGCGCAGTTGTTCCGCCCGACCTGGATGTCGTTGACGTCGAAGTCGGATCCCTTAGGCACGTCGACGAGGACGGAGAGGAACGACATCCCGGCGTTGTTGCACTGGTTGACGTTGTTCCTGTTGAGCTCGACCGTCTTGGACTGGCCGCGGCACTGGGCGTTTTGGAAGAAATGGACGTTCACCCTCTGGTGTGGGTGGTGGTGGTGGCCGCCGCCGTTGGGCTTGCCGCCGTTGGGAGCCGCGGCAGCGGACTCAGACGGCGTGGCGACCGTGGCCGCCTGGGCAGCGACGGCGAAAGAGACGGCGAGAGCGACGAGGGTGGTGAACTGCATCGCGGCGATGTGAGTGAGTGGTTTTTTGGCTGGGTGAGGGCTGCTTGGACGAGTTCGAGTCTGTGGACTGCGACTGTAGCGTCCAGTGCTGCAGAGAGCAGCTTTTATACGCGTTCTGGTGAGCGAAATGGTTATTATTGGGCGCAAACGTGCATGACTATAGCTCTCAGGCTAAGCAGACACGGGCCTCTCACCTCGTGCGTCCGAATGAATGGTTTGCCGCTGTAGTAGACCACAGAAGCACTGCCTGCGCAGTCTCCAGAGTACGGGATGATTGCGGCAGGGGCGGCCTGTCACTCTATACGTGCGTACGTCTTAATGCGCCCACCGCCGTCGAAATAAGAACAACCTGTTCCACTGAGAGAAACAGCGCTGTGTGCCTCCTAAAATAGCGGCGGTAAAGTAGATTCAATCGCCCGAACGTTAGACGTTGTCAAAGATTGTAACAAAACAACGCTCACACTGTTGCCCCTTCATGCACCCAACAACACTGTTGAATTCAAGAGGCACGGTTAAATGGCCGTCTGGCTGCCCTAAATGCAGAATACTATGTGAATAAGGCGACTGGTGGTTACCGTGGATTCGGACGGTGTCTTACTCTCGCACGTGAAGTGGTCCTGTAAAGCGAAAAGGTTAATGTTCTATCCTTAGACAGGAGCTATTCAGGGAGCGACTAGACAGACCCATTACCACGGGTGCTAACGGTGAACAGTATTACTGGTGAGGTGTTTTGACAGCTAGGAGTCAGGCGGACATTCTGCCGCCGAGCTGACGACAAGAAAAGCGAGTTCCATACTATGCACGAACGTTGACTCCATGTATACGCCGTGGGCTGAGTTCTATACTATATGTGGGCTGCAACGCCCTCACCTGCTCGAAGCTCTTGGCGATGCAAGGGCACCAATCCAATAGCGTTTCGGGATGAGAAGACTATCAGGAGACTTGGTTGTGGTACGTGTTCGAGTCAGATTGAGGTGCAGGGAGCAATGGTAACGCATTGATCCCCATCGTTAAGGGCGGGGAAGTCACGAAGCAAGAATAGGCCGGTGAGGATGGGGAGGACCATCGCCGCTGTAACGGAGGCAGTCGACTTGTCTCCACTGCTTCGGGTCTGCTATGTCCGCCTTAATGGACGTGAATGTGACTGGCCTAAGTATCGCCGCTGCGTGCCACGACAGACTCCGGAGAACGGTCGGAGTTAACGACGAATCGTTCTTCACGTCGCTTGACTGTCAGGGTAAGCCTGTAGGAAGGCTGCGCAGTGAAGAAGAACCATAGCTCCATTTGCGAATTACGTACCTAGCATAGAGAGCAAAGGTCACAAGGCAGGCCATTGCGGCCCGGTGTGCTTTCATGCAGTACAAGAGAATGTCTAGAATGTCGTCCGGGAGTCCACCAGGCTCTGAGATCAGTACAGTGATCGAAATGAAACTGCCTATGAGCATGGTTGTACTGCCGACCGAGGATAGACTCCGAGTCGGAGAGGTACAACTGCCGCTAGGATCTTGATTGTCAGCACCAGCGAAGCGCAATCACGGTTTGCTCACCTTAAAGAACAATCTTCATGAACAGAGACGTCTTTCAGTATAGTCCTCATGGCTTGGAAAGAGGATGTCGCTGATCGCGACATCAAGGTCAATGTCACGGTCATGTGTAAACCGAGCGCTTGCCACACGAGACGGGTGGTTGGTGGCAGTGCTCGTGACGTAGCTTTCAGTGAACCACCGTAGTGCGCACTCCCTCCCTGAACCTCCTCCAAACTACTAGCTATAGTACTAGGCACTACCATTAGCAGGAGGTCGCAGCTACTCTACTTGTGAAGTAGACTCTCGACGACAGATGATAGGTGGAACGGCACAAACCACTAGCACTAGTACTAGTGACGGACATGGGGCCTCACTGCATACGTTTTAGGTACATACAGGCAAGTCGCTCGTCGAGCCCTCGCGCATCCCGTAAATTAAACCCATCCATCCACCCCGTCCGCAAACTCCTTAAAGATCTCCACGGGGAACGCGTTCGCAATAGCGGTGTAGCCCGCGACGTTCGGGTGCAAGAAATCACCTGAGTTGAAGTCGGCCCGGAGCTGGCTAGGCGCCGCACGATCCCGCACGACCGCGTCGAAGTCCGCGACGGCGTCGAACCAGCCGCCGTTCCTGATGAAGTCATTCACGCGCTGGCGCGTCGCCTCGCGCACCGCGCTCGAGTACGGCTGCACCGTCGCGTTGAACCCGGGCGCGCTGAACGGCGTGATCGTCGCGCCGAACATGGGCAGGCCCGCCGCGTGCGCGCGCAGGACCAGCTGCTTGTACGCGGCGATGACTGCATCCCCGATCGCCTGCTGGTCCGCAGTTGTGGCGGCCGCGACCCCGATGTCGTTCACGCCCTCGAAGATCATCGCGAAGCGCACCCCCGGTTGGGAGAGCACGTCGCGGTCGAAGCGCCCGATCGCGTTTGGCCCAAGGCCGTCGGCGAGGATGCGGTTCCCGCCTGCGGCCTGGTTCGCGAACGCGAGGTTCTTGAGGAAGGTGTCACCGGAGGACTGGAGGCGCGCGAGGAGGAGGTCGGGCCAGCGGTTGTTGCGGTCGGTGTCGCTGCCGCGGCCGTCGGTAATGCTGTCGCCGACGATAGCGACGGTGTTGATTGAGGTGGGGACCCACGCGTCCAGGGTGCTGATGAAGTACCTGTAGACAATATTGATGAGTGGTTTGATATATGTCAAGAAATGAAATGTGGACCGACCAGTGTGCGACACTCTGGACCTGACCAGTGAGGTTAGCCGCGCTCACTTGGTTGCCAAAGGTCATGAAGGACGTGGCCCTGCTTCCCGGGTGGCTCGTGATGCCATTCCCGACTTGACCAGACTGCAAGAACAGGCTGATGGTCAGCTCCGTCTGCGACTTGATGTCGAAGTCGATCGGGTCCGACACCACAAGGGCGCCGTTAGGGATGGTGAACGACGGGGATCCGCTGAACGTCAGCGTCTTCACCGTGCTGGTGTCGATGACGGAAGTGCCTGAGGCGCCATTGGCAGGGCGCGCGATTGTCGCAGCGGTGATGGGCAGACTCGTGGTGCCGAACGCGTTCGAGATGCGCAGACGAATGCGCGAGGACGGGGCTGTGACGTGGATGGTCTGGCGCAACGTCGTGTTCCTAAACACTAGCCCCGTGGTGTTGAAAGGTGGGTTCGGGAGGTTCGCAGGCTCCGTCAGCTGTGGCATGGACGCCCATGCCGCGACCCAGTGACCTGCGGGATGTGCTTGGCGTTTGGGCGAGCCTGCTACGACGCCATGAAATAGAGACGCGACGCTCAGCACGACCAACGAAAGGCGAGGGAGGCTAGGAAGTAGCATGATACTCGACGTCGAGACAGCAGTACACTGGCGAGCGCAAGTTGCGCACATAGAACCTGCGCGACAACTATAAGTGGGGCGACTGTGCCACGAATAGCCCGACGGACCGCCAGAAAAACCTGGCGGGCATTCTTCATACGCACCGGGGTTTTCTCCGAGTCCCGCCCGCGGGGCAGGTGACCTTCTATACTCAACGTCGGGTACTGCTTGTGGCAGATTGCGCTTCGAACGGAACGCAACCTCCGATGCTCAACAAACTGAACATCGCATCAATGCCGGTCGTGGTTCTCCCTAACATGTTCACGCAGAGATATGCTGCAAATACGGTACTGGCGAGGGAGTACGCCTCACTGCATTGGTAGGACTCGGCGTGATCACTGCACGTACGACCCAGAGTGCGTCTTGAATCCCACTCTTGATTCGTCTGAGGAATCACATCATGTAATAACAAGTCAGCGGGATCCATCTCGTGCCACCCTCGAATACGTACCGAGGAGATGATGCGGCCCAATGGAAGGCCGGCGGCCGCAATGGTGTTGGCAATGGAGGTCCGACGGGGTCATATGTTCACGGAAGCTACTACTAGCTGCAGCCCTGCTGCATGTGCGCAGTCGAAGACACGGAGAACTCGGCCGCCAATAGCAAAAGATGCGAGTATATTCTGGACTAGATCTGGTGGAGTCAGGATCCATGACTGGGTGCGCAACGACGTGCAAATGAGCGGGATAGTCGAACAAGCAGCCTGGTCGGGGTGGGGGATAGCACCAAGCGCTGAGCTGAATTCGAGTTATAATTCGGCGACTGCCGCCTAGTGTACAAATACAGTGCAATACGGTCAATGACAACACAACACTGACGACTCCGTCCTGAGCTGGCCGAAATACACTCCTCCTCCTCCGTCGACCGCCTTTGCAATCGTCCCATGTCGACGTCGGGCCTGCTTCTGGTTTGCTGTACTGTCTGCACTCGCTATGGAGTCTCAAATGCTCGTACCTTCTAGCTGTGCTGCCTGTCAGGCCTCAGTTTCCAAGAGAGGCGAGCTCTTCTATATCTATATATCGGAAACGTCTCGCCGCACCTCTCAAGGCCTCCGAATCATCATTCTGACAATCTGTCGGGGTCGTGCACCATTACTAGTGAGTGGATGCTCGTCTTTTGTTCTGGGGCATAGATTTGCGGCGCCGACTCCAGAATCATACGCACCGGCAAAAATCCCGCTGGAACGCCGCAAGGCGAAGGTCGGGTGCATATGTGGTGTGCAATATGCAGGCGGTGACGGAAACTCGTCCTCGTCCGCCATGCGCCTGTTCTATCGGTCGCCGTACGATGCTCGCCGCGGCCTCCGACTAAATGGCGCACAAATGCATGCATGTATCTACAGTACGCTTTGCCCAATACATCCGCTTTCCATCGTCATACCCATACCACGGCATGTCATGCAGACGCGTTGGACATGCAAGACGACACGGGCTATGACAAAATAAATATTACGATTAGGGCGAAAGTATGGTGAGCAACTGGCACTTTAGTTGTACGAAGAGTTGAGGATGATCCTCGCATGCGTGTCCCCAGCCTCCATCCTGATCCAGGTCTCAGGCCCAACGCTCGGGTTAGGGGACTTGAACACGATGTTGCGCACACCGTAGCCCCAGCCCTTGGTACTGTACCCTCCGTATCTATCAATGCGCCAATGAGCATTTCTGTCATAGAATAGAAGCGCGCGAACCCTCACCCCGCATGTTTATCGAAGCAAAAGATGATGTTCTTCGACGGTTCGCGCTTGCACCACTCGTTGCCGTGGTCTAGACAAGAGGGTTTAGCCTTGGGCACAAATATCACCAGCTGCGGCACGTACCATGTCCGGATATGATGGCATGCAGGTTCAATACATGGTCATTGAGTGCGTTGTAGAACGCCATGTCCTTCCCTGCGTCTCCACCGGATGTGGCCTGGGTCGAGCCTGCCCCTAGTACGTCAGCTATGCAAGAGCGAGGGCGTGAGCCTGACGACCATGCTGCAACAAAGAGAAGTCGGCAGGTACCGTTCAAGCCAGGATCTTGACTGCTGTTCAGGTTCTTCTGAAGGCCCTCTACAACGTGCCTACGGGTAACGGTACACCACTCTGATCAGCCAGATCGTCTTCGGGAAAGATGTAATGATGGGACTCACGGTGGAATGTGGACGAACGCGAGCGAGCCCCTGCCGACCTTGTCCGCAGGGCCCCAGGCGGCGTTCATCTTCGTGACGGTCAGCTCGATCCATCGCGCGACCGCTTCGTCTACGTAGTCTGGCAGGGCCGTGGAATTCGCGCCTTTACTGAAACCACCTGCACGCCATAAAGAGAAGGCGTGTCAGTCATAGGGAGGGCGGAGTGATCGACGGCATGGACTTGCCGCGAGAGTCGAAGAACCACAAGATCAGCGAGGGCTTCAAATCTGTGCTGAAGGTCAGCGATTGCGCGCCGTAAACAAACGCTGTTTCGTCGTACCGGACGTTTTGTTGTACACCTGCCGGAGGGGGAAGTTGCTGATTAGCGACCTACTCGACATTAAGCCGATGCGCAGAACTCACGGGGACCCAGTAGGTGCCAGGGCCGTAACCTTGACCATCGGCCCACGACGGTGCGAACCGGGTGTAGCTGAGCGGGGCGACCTGCAGTTCCCGCGTTATCTCCTCGGCGTGGGTTATGTTCGGCTCGTTATCGTGGTTCTGCGTATCACGATCAGCGGCCGCGAACGTTATCGACGGGACGGAGTCGGACGTACACCGTGGGTGGAAGAGAACGGGATCTTGAACTTGTTGAGTGGCCCCACAATCTCGTCGATGAGCTTGGTCGAGTTCTCGCGGAAGGTGTCTGGGCACGCTCGTGAGTACGATCTCGATATCGGAGCGGCTGCGGATACCCACTCTCTCCGGTGATCAAGTCGCCATTGAGAACCCTGTGAACGATGCCAAGAATCAGTTGACAGGCAGGTGCGCCAGCATCCCAAGTGCACTGACACATAATCCGGATTCTCGGAAGGCAGCACGGTGTTCATGAGCGCGAGGCTGTTCGCATCCTGCTGTGGGCCCCAGTCGTCCCAGGGGTTCTCGCCGAAGTGTATATCGGAAAAGACGGTGATCTTGAAGGTACCGTCCTTGCGGAAGGTCAGACGTGGCTTGTGGGCGTACGGGTTAAGGTCGATCCCATCTGGGTCCTGTGCCCTTGGAATCGGGGTATTCGCAGTCGCGGGTTCGGCTGACGAGTTGCCAACCGGTCAGCATCCAAGCCGCGCTTCGCTATGACGGTGTGCTACGACTACGCACCAGGTGCGCTGGCCGGGTGGGGTACCGCTAGGTTGCTCTGAGCAGCAAGCAACGCGAGCAGCAAAGAGAACATCATGCCGGTGCCGTCGACGTAGAAGACAAGGCTACGAGTCGGTTCTGTGGAGGCCAATGCCAGATGAGTAGAGTATTTATACACATGGGCTTCCTAGATGCGGCCCGGTTTCTAACTCAAACAGACTTGGAGGCCCCACTGCGCACGTTGATGCAGATCAGCGCACTGATGCTCAGATTTCAGATGCTGCATGTAGCGAGTATGAGACCAAATCGCTAAGTGGCACGCGAGATCGTATTTGGCCAGTGATCTGAATGCAAATAGGATGCATCAATGCGTTACATATCATGTTGCCCCCGATGAAACAGGCGGTCACTGATCATCCTTTTGCAAACAGCTGTAACTTGAACATTCGGCCAGGGTGCGACTCGGTCCGTCGGGCGCACTGGCAAATCACGACAAGCAGGGCCCTACTTTTCTGCGAAAGAGAAAGCGCACCTTCAACGCGCGAGGGCCACGGTGGTTAGGATCAGGGTCACGAACGTGGAACGTGGAAGTTTAGAACTCCGACTGACCTCTGCTAGTTTCAATGACGTCACCCACGTGTGGCGGGACTTGCCCATTTGGGTCATACGGCGGCATCGTGACAGACAGCGCCGCCCCTTCTATTATACTAGTTTACGACCCGTGGCTTTGCCACTCGAAGTTTCGCCTTCGGCTCATTATCGAAACATGAGGAGGGTGCACGAAGGCTTCGCCTTCAGGTACTTATTCTCCAAGGTAGCCGGTGTGTGCATTAACTCAATCTCAAATTTTCAATCATGCCAATAGTAGTACATGACTTATTCGTTATTGCTGTACCATAGTACTGGTCGAATCTGCATATGGGTCTGACAATAACTTTGAAATTCGAGTACTTGGGCTCGTTGAGGTCGTTATGAATGGTGACTTACGGTAGTTGTATTGTGTGCAACCTGTTACTAACTTGAAGTGAACTCGGCCCGTCAGGTACCCCCGACTTATAGTGAGTTATCTATGTATCCCGGAATGTTGTGCTGTGCTCTTAAATGTACCCGTGCCGGTGAGGTAGGTATTAGTGAGGTGATACTACTACCCGTGAAGCTTCAGTGCTTCAGTACTTAGTACTTAGTACCAACCCACACTTTATTGATGTTCAACTACTGTGGACTTTCGTACCTGGATTCGACTGCACTCAACCCGGCATATAATGAAATCATGAGCGTAAAGGCACAGTGAGATCTTACCTGGGCCCGTGCCCGTGAGGCACTGAGGATTGCCTGTGGCCATGTTACGGTAACACGACTGGAGTTTATACTTACCTACCCGGTACTACTACTACTTAGTACTACACTTTTTGATAGATTATTGAAAATATATAATAATCTACCCATACTGCAAAGGAATGCTACAGAAACTGTGGATGAGATCATTAATGGCAGGATTCGCCTCGCAAGCTCGGCGAGAGACAGTCAGAGCCCTTGCCCGAGGGTGCCTCGCAAGCTCGGCAAAGACAGTCGGGCAGAGGGCGCCTCGCAAGCTCGGCGCGCCAAACAGGGCCTCGCAGGCTCGGCAGTACCCACATGGCAGCCACATGGCACCACGTGGGCGCCATGTGGCTTAAACGCCCCCACGTCCCATTCTTTATAGACAACGACAATCGACATAACGAGAAGAATCGAGATCATCGTATGCACCACCCTGATGACCGAGGCGCAAATATTGTCACCATGCGTGCTGCGGTAAAGCTGACGCGCCTCCAAAAAGTTGAAGCTTCTCACCATGATCCTGAATTGCCAGACTTGAGCTTTCACCCCGACGACCTCATCCGCAAGATACTGTGCGTACTAGAGTATGGCTGCTTATACTCTCGACACTCTTAGGCAGTTCCGTTTCGAGCGTCTTCTTAACGAAGGTCCGTTAGTTTCTTGTTAATGCCAGGCATCGTTTGTGACTGATACCAAGCTGCGCCGACCCAGACCCCATCACCCATGCACTTACCCTGCTGGGTACCTTGCCTGTCCAAGGAGCATCTGAGCATGCGCATGCGATCTTACGCATAGAGAAGACAACGCTACCGGCCGACTCCGCAGAGCAGATCGTCAGCGGCTTGCTGGCAAACACGAAAGCGATCGAGGGCACTGATATCGTGAGTACTGGCCCGACGATGCATTCCAGTTCTGAAAGTGAATAAGAGACTGTAACTGTAGTACACATGGCTGTTTGGATGGCTCGCGAGCTCGGACGATCGTCCGGATGTGAAGATCAACATCGTCCACCCTGCTACGGAAGTCCACATCCGCAAAGTAAGCATGCTCGCTCGATATCTATCTCCCCAGCGAGAATGGCTCACTCGACTTGCAGTACTCTAGGCAGGAGGTTGCGATGGTGAACGAGACTCCAGCACTGTACGAGCGCATCGTGAAACCATACATCACAGCCTTCCCGCCATCCCGTACCCAATGGTGCGTCTACCCGTCGTCCCATTCGTTTCCTGCTATTGTTATGCTGACAGCTGCCCTCTCTGCGCCTCTTTCTCAGGGTAGAGAACATCTTGAACGGCACCTCCGAAGCCGACAAGGTCCTCTTCCGCGACCCCTCCCCCGAGTTCGGCTACGTCCTCCTGCCAGACATGAAGTGGGACCTCACGACGCTGAGCTCGCTCTACCTCGTCGCCATCGCCTTCAACCGGAGTATCCATAGCCTGCGCGACCTGAATAAGACCCACCTTGGGATGCTGAAGAGCATCCGCCGCGAAGCCGCGCGCGCCGTGCAGGAGCGATGGGGGCTCGCGCCAGGGTCGCTCAGGATGTTCATCCATTATCAGCCTTCCTATTGTGAGTCCACTGCCGATTTGAGGTGGCACAGAAGGAATTTGACGAGTGTGCAGACCACTTTCACGTGCATGTCGTCAACGCGAACTACCAGGGGCTCGCGGGGATGTCAGCTGGGCAAGCGCACCTGCTGGACGACATCATCTCGCTGGTGAGTCCCTCGAGAATGTTGCGGGAATGACATCATATAACGTCTTGTATAGATCGAATGTGACCCAGACGATGGACCATCGATCTTGCAGAAGTTGACGCTCACTTACGGTTTGGGGGAGCAACACGGTCTATACGAACCTCTGAAAGCCGCCCAACATGAACTAGCTTTCTACTAGGTATCCGAAGACAAGTGCAGCGGCACATAAAGCTTCATGTAGCAATGCCAGCCAGAGTTCCCGATGTGGAGGGTGCAAGAGAGTATAAATCGCCATATGTATGTGTATCATACTGCGGACCACGACCCTGTCGTATCCAAATCATCACACTACATACGATGGGTTGGGACTTGAGTGTACGTTCTGTAGTAACTATGTATGCAGCGCGAGTCAAGAAAAGATATATGTGGGGGTGGAGATAAAGGAGGGAATGTACCTCGTCAAGAAGATAGTATATCGTCATAAAGATCATAGGGACCATATGTGTTGTCAATATCGAATCGCCAGACCTGCCAGTGCCCATACGGATGCCGGCCCAGTCTTAACTCACGGCTTCCACGTCCGCTTCTGGCCCTGCTGCTGCCCCCGCGCACCAGTCGCGGCAGCCCACTCCCCGACGCTCTTCACGCGCCTCAGCCGCGTGACCTCCTCCATCCTCTCCCGCTCCTGCTGCTTCTCCAGCGTCTCGAACCCCTTCACGAGGTCCCTTACGCTCCCGCTGCTGCTCCGCCGGTCGCTCGTGCTCACGAAGCTCAGCGAGGACCGCGGCCGCGGCTCCGGGGCCGGTGCGGGATGCAGCTCGACGAGCCTCCTCGGCTTCTGCTGTGTCGGGCGGGGGATCATCGACGGCTTCGGCGGGGGCGCGTGGTTTAGGTGCACGAGCTCCTTGGGGTGTACCGGCCTGGCGGAGGGCTTGGAGACGGGCGTCGTGATCGGCCCGCGCGGCTTCTGGAACATCTCCGGAGGGGGGATGGGCAGGCCCGGGTGAGCTGGGGCTGCAGGTCTCTTGGAGCCTGAGGGCTTGGTCGCGCGGGGAAGGTACGACCAGAAGAACCCCTTCATCCGCGCGGCAATGGACCGTTCGGCGAGCGGGGGTGGGATCGATATTGCGGTCTCAGACTCGGCGCGTTCCCCGGCTGCAGGCGAGTGAGGAGGAAGGGAGACGCTGCGCTGCTCGGGGGCTGGAACAGATGCGCTGCGATACTCCACTGGCCGTGCGTTCGTGGGGATAGAGGGCGCGCCCTGGGAAACCGCTACAGCCTCCTCAAGCAGATGCGAGTAACGAGGGGCGAGGAGTGTGGTAGGGACCCCTAGCTTATTGCTCTGGACACTACTGATCGATCCATATCTGTCCAAGCCAGGTTGGACCGACGACTGTCGACTAGGCAAAGGGGTAAAGTCTGGAACCTCGGACAGTGGAACCGACGAGAGCCGGCCGCTCGGGGTGGGCGGCGCACCCTTGCCTATGCGCTGCTTGCGTTGCAATGCTCTGGTCCTCCGAAGCAAATCCTCCCTACAGATAGAGTCAGCTCATATCGCGACATCGGACAGAAGAGGCAGGAGACTCACTCTGTCCATCCCGGCCAGCACTCCTCGATCGGAATCATGCCGCTGTACTCCAAAAATCGTTGCACGACGTTCTTGAGCACAATGTCGTCCACAGGTGCGAGTGTGGCCTCCCCTATGCGCTTATTGGATGCACGTGCGATTCGCTCGTCTGTGAAGCACGCATCGAGCAGCTTCCAGTCATCCTTCTCCCATGATCGTGGACCGGTCGGGTTGAAGATCGGACGTTCAGGTGCGCGCTGACGGGGTGTCTCGAACATCGACCTGTTGACAGGCAGCGGCATCTTGAAGGACGAGTTGTCACTGATCGTCGACCCTGCTCTAGACGGGGTATGCAGGTTCCTCTCTCGTTGCTCGACACTGAGCTCGGCCTGGTGTAGCAGCTGAGGGACCGTCATGACGGGACTGCCGGGGATGATGACTTTGTCGCCAATGACACCACCGAAGGTGCGCCGTCGGCGTGCTGGACTACTCTGCTTGGTGACGCCGCCCTCAATGACGGAGCGGCGCCGGGCGGCACGCATCGCAGAGTCAACATTCGAGTGGCGGCTCTTGCGAGAAAGATCACGAATAATGAAATCGTAATCGTGCTGTGGGATGGTGAGGTATAAGTATGAAGGATCGACAACTGAGAAGAAACACGAACCATCTTCAAGATAGCTGCCGCACGAGCCGCAACCCGAGGGTCCGCACTGGTAATCTTGACGACATCGTCATCAAGGTCCTCGCTCTCGCTCTCGTTCCCGCTCCCTTCGTCCACGTCTGTAGTAACATGATCCTCGGTGCGCTCCTTGCCTCGGTCCTCGTCCATAGGATCGCCGACGACCGTCTCTTCCGACGTCTCAGTGCGGACCCGAGATCGAGCCGATTCAGGCGATCCATCGCTGCTGGACCCGGCTATAGAGGCGGGCGCAGGTCCCGGTGTCGCGAAGACGCTTTGGATGGATGGCATCGCTGCAGGAGACGCACTACGCGCTTCGAATGACTGCGCTTGTGGAGACTTCTGTCTTCTCAAGGGAGAGCCTATGGACAGGAATCCACGAGGACGAGCGGGAGGTGAGAGCGCACGACCTGGCGTCGTTGCGCGTGGGGGTGTGGGTATACTTGGAGGTGCCGGGCGAGTGTCTCGGTCTTCTTCGTCTTCCTCACTGTCGACGTGACCAGGCTCGCGAGATAGCTCGCGGTCGACCGTTTCCTCGTCGCTAGAGTCGGAATCGTCATGGTTAGGTGCGGCGTCATGGGTAGAAGCGGCTTCCGCCTGTGAAGGCTCTTCTTCCTGTACGTACTCGAGCGACTCCTCGTCAAGATCCATCGACTCGTCTTCTTGTGCGACCGCGAACCTCACGTGATGAGCGTCAGAGTTCAAGTCCGGTACCTCAACGATAGGCAGTGGCGAAGGTGACCGTATAGGACTTTCCGGTCGAGGGATCTCCATAGAGTAGTCCGCGTCAAGAGTATCCCGCGAGCTACCTTCCTCGAACTCCGGTCTAACAGTGGTGTCAGGATGAACCGGCGTGTCGAGGAAGAACACGTCTTCCTCGTCGGGGCTCTCGCTCAGACTATCCTCGACATCTGGTGTGGCCTTGAGAGGAGGGGAGCTGGAGCTGGGGAGACTGCGCTTCCTGCCTCCCGGGAACGGACTGCTTGGAGTGCCCCATGCATCTTGCCGTGACCTCGTGCAACTGCTCGGTGGATCCGCTTTGGTAGGAATCGTCAGCACTTTGAACCGACCAGTGTACTCGCCCGTTTGGTCGAAGTCCTCCTCGTCCTCGTCGGTATCAGTGAAATCGTCCTGTATGTTCGTGAAGTTGAAAATGGGCGATCCATTCTCAAAGGATTGGTCCATGCTGTCGTCGCTATCCATACCCATATCCATGCTCGTGTTGAGGTCGGGCAGGCGTCCACCACGGGGGTCGTCTGGAGGACTAACCGGCGATGATGCAATAGAAGGGGTTTCGCGAGCATGGGAGGGAGTAGAGGTAACTGACATAGGTTCGGGCTGTGTCTTCGGCCTCCGAGGATGGCTAGGATGACCTTTGAGAAGCAGGGGATCATCACTCGGAGAGGGGGGTGGAGGTGGTTGTAGCAAGTCAATTTCGGGTGGTTCCTTCTTGACCGTCAGCACGAGCTTCTTCGTGTTCTTCGATGCGATGGACTTGCGCTTGCTTGACTTAGACATCTTGTCGGGTGATGTGGTGGCGCGGCGAGGAGTGTGCACAATCTCCCGTGGAGGAGTGAAGCGTTCGCGGGGTGGCTCGTACGGTGGTATCGGAGTTGCAGACCGCCGCCGTGCTGATATAGTTTGGCGGGAGATAACAGGGAGCGGAGGGAGGAAGTCGGCATTGGGATTACTGTGGTGAGGAGAAAGAAGAAGAGAACGCTTTGTTGGTGACTGGCTCCGACCCTGAGATGACCGGGTTGGTGTATCCGGCTCGTCCGGGATCTGTGTAGAGCGGTGAGACGGCGAGCCATGTTTGGTCTGTTTCCGAGGCTTCGGATTTGGCGTAGCTTCAGTAACGATGACGGTGCTTGTAGACGCATTGACAATGGAGTCCAGAGCGGTATGTGAGGCAGAACGGTTGTGGGCGTGACGTTTGCGCTTGGAGGCAGCGGGTGGAGGATCGGCGAGAAGAGATGGCGTGAAAGGTAGTTGTTCGACAGGCACAGAACGTGCGCGAGAGACCTGCACGATCTGTTAAGTACTCGAACCGTTGGTGCATTGTGCTCGGATATCCATGAATCGGGAAGGGCTGCTCCACGCATTGTAGAGACTCTATTTGCTCACCGTACGACCCTGTCTAAGAACCTCCTCCGGAGGCGGGCTGAAGAGCATCCTAGATGCATCCATATCTTCTTCTTGAGATTGAGATGACGGAGGAGTCAAGAGGCCGTGCGAATCTTCATCTTCACGATCGCCGTTGGTCCTCGTGTTGAGCGCGAGGACTCGCTTCTGCCTGGAGGATTTGGTGCCTTGTTTCGAGTGAAGTAGTTCGTCGAGGGTGGGTAGGTTGTCTCCGCTCATATCTGTGGGAGGGACATTCTCCATTACTCGCAGTGACCAGAATGAAGGAGGAGGACAATGTCCAAGCTTAAGACCACAAGACAATTAAACGCGAACCGAACCAACGTTCGACTCTACACGTGACCGTGTTTTTGAATCACGAGATCACAGCTCCCGAGACGCGTTTTGTGTACACGCGTTTTGCCCATCAGTACTCAGTACTGAGTCTCTTGTCCATTACATTGAACTCAGTCTCCTCCCTCCATGTCTCGAAAAGCTCCCACCACTGACGGCTGGTCTTTTTCCCTGCGCTCCTACGGCTGCGACGGGCAAGACTCTAGTAGCGAGGATGACGACGACCATCAGCAAGCCGCGGTAGCCTGCAAGACGGGAAAGAGCAACTTAGTATCAGAGGATGCATATATGCTGGAGGAACTAGACATCTCCTCAAGAGTTGACACTGCTACGTACAAGCCTAATCCTTGGTCTATTGCTAAAGCCAACGCATCTACTCGGCCCAAGCATGTCACTCCGTCGACGCACCCAACAGTCTCATCCGGTGCTACGACGACTCGGAAAGGCAAATCACCTCATCCAACGGTCTTGGACCTCCTTCGCAAGCCGTGTAAGCGGCCTGCATCCAACTCCTACGCAAAACCAATGCCTCCGAAACGCCAAGCGCATGGACACAATAGTATTCGTGTACATCCTCCGACTCCGGGACATGTTGATGCGCATACACCCTCGGACGAGACTCTGGTCGACGACGGCTTTGACAATCAGGACTGTCTATCTAAGCCAAGTGAGATTTGCTCTGAGGTCACCACTCTAGTAGCCTTTGGACCTCTGTCTCCTCCTGCAATGTCCAGTCATGAAAGGAAGCTAGAGCCGGGAACTCGCTCTATCCCACGCAACATCTCTTTGCCACGAGACATTTCGCCTCCGAAGTCATCTACGTCAACGGTGTCGACGTATCTGTTTCCCGACACTGCGCATATAGTCAATCATTCTGGTTCCGCGTCGGTTCACCCCCAGCCTGCTGCTGCTCAATTCTCGACCAAGGCTACGCCCAAAGAAGACCTACGCTCTATGCTGTTCAGATCGTCCACGCGTGCTCGCAATGACCCTACTATGTCTGCTTCTCCACATGGCTCTCCGCTGGGATCCCACCAAGAATTCAACAAGTTCTTTCCTTCGACTAGTATATCAGGTGTGTCCATTGAGGTAAACGTTTTGAGGGAGCAATACTTCTGCCCTTACAGGTGGTCAAAAGATTCCTTCCCGCTCTGTCGCTTCATCATACAAACCTTCGGTCGACATCCCCAGGCCTCCGGTTTTAAAACGTGAATGGCGGTCTCCCGACCTTCCCCTGTCGCGAGCACACCCGACCATATGCTACGGCTCACCCTCGCATCTCGATCGGCATGCTCGATCTTCCCCCATCCCCGAGCCTCACACCGCATACAGCCGCGCTGATGCATCGACCCTCGACTGGAAGATAGCATCCTATTCCGCTTCGAGCCCGATCCCTACTCCAGAGGCTCGCGTTCATATGGAACCTAACTCAGGTCGCTCACTAGGGCTCTCCAATGCTTTTGATCGTTTTGCTTTCCGTCACCGACAGGCGATGAATGCGGGACAAATGCAGGACGCGAGCGGTATACTGGGCTCTGGCTCGTACAAACGATTGGACTTCGGCATCGAACAGTCTCTCCTCTCTTCCTCTCTGCCTGGCCATCCCCCACGATATCGAAACCCGTCTCCATCTCCTCCTCGGTCTCCACCGCCACAAATCATTCGCGTCCCCGATGTTAGGAAGAAACGCGATGCATACGACGCTTTCGGCTCTCCGGAGGCGAATTGGTCGACCGTTCCTACGAAGAAGAACCGCAGCGCGTTAGGCAACGAAATCAAGAGGCGCACGCACGCATCTAAAGCACCCTCGAGGTTCAAGCTTCCCATCACATTGGGTTCCGCGCTTAGCGTCAAGAATTCTACAAACGACGACGGTGGACGAGAAAAAGAAAGTGAGCTGCCTGCAGGGACTCGCCGGGTCGTCACATATGTTCCTCCTCCTCCGCAGCGCAACGTGCAGGATGATCGCCGCCTCGAGAGGCCCATCCCGAGCCGCCTTCAACTTCCCTCTCCATCCAGACGACGAGGCCAGACGGAGCCGAAAGAGGCCTCACCCTCACCGCCTTCGCCCACTTTCCGTCCCATGGCTGTTCGGCGCGCCGCAAATCCCCACATGTCTCTGTCGTCCTATCGATGTCCCACCGTCACACGTGCGCCCATGCATATCCCCAAGGAACGATCGTCAAGCCCTAACTTGCCCGCTTCTTCCGACGACTGGGATGGACACTCTGACACGACCATCGCGTTCGACACACCGACTCTCGCTAGGCGGTATCCTGGTGTGCGGAACGGCGTTGAGGAAGTGCGTACTTCCCTGGCACGTCCTGAGCTCTGACTGACGAGATACTCAGTAGCGCAAACGCATGTCGGCGGAGCTCTGGGACATCCTCGACCTGTCAAGTTGTGGGGTTGTGTTTCGCGACGAGTGGAGGGAGCACGCTCGAAAGATGGGAGAGAGGCCGGAGATTGTCGTTGTTGCTTGGAAGGAAAGGGCAAAGCTGCCAGTGGTGCCGTCGTGAGGATGGTGTGTGATGTGTGCCCGTTCCCGTCTTGTGACTCGTCTAAATTACTTACGATACACATTCTTGTAGGCATTGTGTAAAGCGTGCTTGATGATACCCCAGTGTATCTATGCTGAACACTTGTCGAATTGCAACCAGCGGGTCGCTGCCTGTTTCTGGAAGGAAAGCTCTTGTATTGTCCTCGATTGCCGCGGTCGATTCTCCGGTCCAAGGAGTCATGGGTTTTTTCTTGAGGCCTGAAAGCTGAAACACAGACCTATGGGGAAAATTACGGCCCTCTCCACTACTGTTCTCAAGATACTGAAGCGGCCATCGTGCTGCTCTGAGTTTCCTACCGGGCCGGCGCGGACCGCTCATCCGGCGGTTGCTTCCGGTGACTTCCCCCGAGCTACATTCGTTCTCTTCTTTCACAACAACAGTCGTGCTTGCTGTATCGGGCAGGTGTCGTACATTGCAGTCCCTCCAGGCATGCAAGGTAACCCCTCCTTCAGCGCTATTAAACGTTGCTTGGGACACCGAGACCATGACGCCCACCAAATCCGAGGTATGTACTACCGGATACTCACTAGGTCGCCAATACTTCGTGGGATCACGAGTACAAGGGCGGAGGATACGGATCTGCGAGCATCTGGCGAACATAATGGTGAGTATCCGACTCCTTGGTGACTTCTTCTGCTCCTTCGGGGCTGATTGGATTTGTTGCAACGCAAGCGGGCCTGCGGTCCCGTTGCAACCGTCACCCACATGATCCAGCTTCGCGCAAGGTGACTGTGTGATACTTGATGTTTAACTAGTGCTTCTAGCGCAACGCGTTATGTCTTGGTGATCGCTAGCTCTCACAATGTACGACAGAGTCCCCCGGGCCCAGGTTCTCCGGGTCGCTGATCGGTGGTGCTTGACTCGTGATTGGTAGTGTTGGACACCGCTACTGACATTGGTATGCACTCTGAACTGACATAGACCGTTGTATAGAGACTTTCTGCGACAACAAGACCTTTGGCATGTTCGTAGGTTCGAGTGCCATTGACATTTGCATTCAGAGAGACGAGAAAGTCGTGTTGACCCTCTCCCGAGGCGTATTCGCCGGCTTTCCTCACACCCACGCATCTCAACTGACCTTCATGATGGACCATTCCACACCTCATGATGGGACGCGTGCACCGACGTTCCCGAAGTCTCCTCTCAGCCGTAAACCTACGTTTATCCGACGGGAGCTACCTGCCGGGCGGGTCGTTCCTATGACACGCAGCCGTCGCGTATATAAAAGCCTCTGCGGTCGACACTAATCTACTCTCTAAGGTGCCCCTCACCTCCGACATTGCAGAGTCACTCACCGGCTATCCACAGTACACAATGACTGCCTTTCTCCGCCTTGTCGCGCTCGTCGCATTCATTCCCTTCATGGTCACCGCTGCGCCCGCCGCGTCCGACTGCACGGGCACGATCTCGTCCTTGGACGACGTGGCCGCGGCGGTCAAGTGCACGACGGTGAACATCAACTCGTTCACCGTCCCCGCCGGCGAGACGTTCGACCTCAAGTTGGCAGACGGGGCGACCGTGAACATGCGTACGTACCGTTGCCCCCACGGGGTCGCATAACTTTGTCGACTGACTTGGAACGCGCTCGGTGCGCTTTTCAGAGGGCGACGTCACGTTCGCTGTTAAGAACTGGGATGGACCATTGTTCCAAGTCGCGTACGTCTGCATCCAGTATACGTCTACAGAATGCTCACGGTTACCATTATAGCGGCAAATCGATCACCTGTAGGTGTCCTCGTCTGACTCCCCCTGATCGTCGGCTTATCATCTTGACCCGCTCATGTAGTCAACGGGAACGGTCACACCTTTGACGGTAACGGACCGTCTTACTGGGTTCGTTCATCCGATTTACGACTTGCCTTGAACACGACGTCTGATAAGGAACACAACAGGATGGTCAGGGTGGGAATGGAGGTGTCACGAAGCCGGCTCCCATGATGAAGTACGCTCTCCGCTTTTCTAGTGAACCCGCGCAGCTGATCAGTCCACTTGCAGGATCAAGATCTCTGGCACTTACACAGTGCGTATACCTTATATACCCCTCCAGTGGTATGCATGCTGACATAGCCGCGAGAACAGAATGTGAAGGTCAAGAACTCGCCGGCGCGCACGTACAGCGTCAGCAACCCGGCGCAGCTGACGATGTCCAGCCTGACGATTGACAACTGTGGGTGCAATGATCCAGACGTTTTTATGCACCGTTTCAAAGAGTTTACCCTGTCGTGCCTTTTCCCTCAGCGGAGGGCGACCAGCCGAACTCTAAGAGTGATGGGGACCCGGCAGGCCATAACACCGACGGTTTCGACTGCAGCACCACCAACCTTATCATCCAGGACAGGTATGCACTTCGTTAGCCCCGCGATCATGTCGCGCGCTCATAGTTACTGCTTATTAGCACCATCCACAACCAGGACGACTGCCTGGCGATCAACAAGGGAAGCAACATCGTCTTCCAGCGCAATACCTGCATTGGCGGTCACGGCATCTCTGTCGTACGTTGTACCACTTGGAGCTTTGCCAGCCTCTGCGCTAGTTTATTCGCGGACCTCATCGCTTTTGTGCCTCCAGGGCTCTATTGACTCTGATGTCACGGTCACTGGCATCACTATCAAGGATAACGTTATCACGGATAAGTACGTGCTCCTGGAGCGGTTGCTACACACGCGACACAACTGACCGACGACATTCGTTTAGTGACCAAGCCCTGCGCATCAAGACCAAGTCAGCTGCATCGGGCTCCACTGTGTCTAACATCACATACTCTGGCAACACCGGAACGGGTATGCGCAGGTTCGGTGTGATTATTGACCAGGTCAGTTCCCCCGTCGGGGTGTCCTAGGCTCCGTTTTGCAGTTGTCTGACCCTTCGCCTTAATGAATCAGAGCTACCCCAGCACCCTTGGTACCCCCGGAACCGGAGTTAAGCTTTCGGTACGCCTCCCCCACAAGCTAGCTGGGGGAAAGTCCATCGTCTTAACCATCGTGCTTGAACAGGGAGTCAACTTCGTCGGAAGCAGCAACACGATCGCCGTGGCCAGCGGCGCGAAGCGTGTCGCCGTCAACTGCGGTTCTGGCGCATGCAGCGGTATGTCCACTACCGTGTATCCGAGCTGAGGGGCCGCTCTGACTATCGGGTTCAGGTACTTGGGACTGGTCCGCGTTAAAGGTGACGGGCGGGTCTGCGGGCACGATCAACTACTCGGGTATCACGGGCTTCACGCAGTGAGTTACAGTAGGAGCGTTCCTTTTAGTCGCGTATGTACACCCGAGTCGGTCCTGGCATGTTACGATGAATCATCATGGATCATGGATCTTCATCTTCTTCCAATGGTTTGTCTGGAGAGGATGCGGCTCCAAACCGACTACTAAGGGTTTTCTGTCAGACCGCGGACCGAAATGTAGACGTTTGCGATCTTGCCTTGGTTATAAGTACTTGTTTCCTCCATCCACGAACCAGGGTACCAGTGACTCAGTGCCATCGCCTCACCCCTCCTCCTCCCAGGACCCACCCTCACGTCTGCGGCCGCCTCGCGCCGCTCGAGCTCGCCTGGTCTCCCGGTCCACCACCGACTCCGAGGCTCGCACCGCTCGCGAAGCTCAAGTACCCAGCGACAACGCCCGCACCGTCTTGTATGCGCTTATGCCGGTCGTACAAACTCTGCACGACCCTGCCCTCTTCCTCGACCAGCGCGTTCTCCGACAGCGGCGGGGGCTCGAGCGGGAGCGCGCCGACGCCGCTCTGGCGAAGGGTGTCGACGAGGACGAGCAGCATCTGCCGCAGCGAGGCGATGTCCGCTGGTGTGCCATGCGTGAGTGAGAGACCTAAAGGTGACCTCTATATATATAGCCGGCATGGCGACACTCACCCGCTGTCTGTATGGGGCTCGTACCCGGCTGGTATGCGTATTGTCTGTAGGAAGAATGGCCGCGCGCGTGCGAGTCAGCGTTCAGTTATGTACAGATGTTCGGCAGTACTCGAGAGGGACACTGATAGTCGCAGCATTTCGAACTGGCAACAAAGCTCCTACCATCCACGACAAGGTGCGCATGCAGAGTCGAGCCAATTGTGCTTCAATATCACGCAACTCGCTCGATTCTGCAAATATCTCCCATCCGGAACCTATTACATACTGCAAACAACAACAGCAAGAACACTCACATTCCTAGCAGAGCGTTCCTAGCCAGTGTCTGTACGCGCGCGAGCTGTCCCTGAACAAGCTGGATGTTATGTTTGAATGTCTCCGGCGTGTTCATGTCCGCCTGCGAGCCCATCGTCGGCTGCGACATAGGCAAGCCGAGCGTGTCGAAACCATAGCTCGAGAGACCAGATCCGTAGTACGATGCCTGTTGCATGTTCATCCGTTCACGCTTCACAAAAGTTCGCGACGGAGATGTTGGGAGACCAGGGGAAAGATGCTATGGTACATTTCTAGAGCGCGTTCAATCTACTTATATGGTACACAAGACGCCCGTGCCACCGATCGCAAGCAAATATTCCCTACAGCCGGGTATATGGAGCACAGAAAACCCTGGGGGCATACGATATTGCATGTATCATAAGCATATCGACGACAATGTTTTGATAGCCTCTCGAGAGGCAATGCCGGGGCGAAGAAGGGCGAAGAACCCAAAAAGCGTGGTCCGCTTAGAGCTTCGATGCATTCGCAACGGAGAGAGTCTGACCAGCCGCCTTGGCACGCTTGCGGAGCATCTGGGCCGACTTCGCGCCACGGATACCTCCGCCCCACAGACGACGCTGCTCCTCGTACTTATCAGTGCTACAAAAAGAATGTTAGTACTGAGTCGAGTAAACCATGATAAAGTAACATACAAGTTAGCCTTCGCCGCGCTGACGAGGGTCGCAAGCTCCCGCTGGTCCTCGCTCTTGACATCCTGGATGGTCACGACAGCGGCGGTCTTCTTGTGGACAACCGTGCCAAGACGAGCCTTACCCTTCACGATGACGTAGGGTACACCCATCTTGCGGCATAGAGCGGGCAGGAAGACGACGAGCTCGATGGGGTCAACATCATGAGCAATGACGACAAGCGAAGCCTTCTTGGCCTCGATGAGCGCAACGCAGTGGTTGAGACCGTACTTGACGAACAAAGGCTTCTTGGAGTCCTGTATATCGAACGTCAGTGCGTACTTTGGGAGCGGGAGCTTCCTGGGCGTACCTTAGCCTGAGCCTCCTTCTCCTCGGCCGTGGCCTTGGCGACCGCGTCCAGACGTGCCTTCTTTTCTTGCTTCGTCTCGGGGCGGTACCTGCAGGTATGATGAGTACAATCCACCACGCACGCAAAGTAGATAACACACTTGTTGAGGAGCTTGAAGAGCTGCGTGGCAGTGTTCTTGTCGAGCGTGTGCGAGAACTGCGCGATGGCAGGGGGAACCTTCAGACGCTGGCTGAGGATGACCTTCTGACGTTGGAGGCGAATGTATTCCGGCCACTTGACGAAGCGAGTCAAGTCTTGCTTGGGCCGGATATCCTGGCCTACAATCGAGCCACATGACGGTCAACAACTGACTAGTACGGGTCTCAACCGCGTGAAAGCACGCACCAATGCCAAAGTTCTTGGGGGTAGACTCGAAGAGGGGATTCTTCTGCGTCTTCGAGGCACCCTTACTGGCGCCATAAGGCGCAGGGGCGGGCTTCTTGCTGGATCCGGACTTGGCCTTGGGCTGGTCATTGAGACGAGGCTGTCAGTACGGCTTTATACAGCATAAAAAGCCGCCGCCAGTACTGTGCACTCGGAGCTCTAACGCCCACACACACTCGCCCGAGATAGACGAATGGTGTGGGCCCAGCAAAAGCTCACGCGTCGTCGCAGTGCTCGCATAGAGCGAGCATGCTCAGCGGAGTCTGTGTTTGCTAGAGAGGATATCCTGCCTTCATGCGAACCAAGTGAGCACATGCGCGCGATGTCATCTGGAAACAGACGTACCATCCATCCCCGAACCCTCACTCTGGCAGGATCCTCCGCTGCTCCGTGTGCACCGCGACATGCGGCGGTGATGTACGAACACTCACCATTGTTGTTGATGGGGTCTTGAGGATGACTTGAGGCGTGCGGGCGTGAGGACGATCGAGAGGTTGTTCGGTGCAACAGGCAGTAAGGTTCTGTCTGTACGGGCTCCGCTCCAATGTCTGGCAAGAAAACCATTTGCCGAGCGTCTCCGCCAGAGTCACTTCCATCTCCGCGGCTCGGCGCCCCGGGCCGGCGCTATTCCAGCCCCTATGTCGGGGTCGCTCGGGAGCTTGTGGGCGGTGGAAGTGACATAACACCTTCCTCTACGTCCACCTGCGTCGAAACCATGCACAAGGTTCCCTACTCGCTGCGCCCTAGTGTCAATCAAGCAAGATATGCGTCCACGAGCGCAGGCCCATATCCGTTTCCGCACCACACACATCCGACCCCGCACCAGATATTCCATCTCCCGCTAGGCGCGACCCAGAAGGAGATCAAGGCGCGGTGTAGGTGTTCATTCACCCCTCGTTCATCCCCGATTCCCCGCGGTTCGATGGCTACCTGTGCGCGTGCGTGTTCTATTCACATAACTGATACTCCTCTCAAGACTACGAGCTCGTCCGGGTGCACCATCCGGATGCTCCAGGGGCGCGCGACCTAACGCCGACGCTCCGGCGCTCACGTTTCCAAGCTATCACCGCTGCGTACGACTCGCTGCGAGGTCGAGCTCCGGGCAGTGGAAGAGACATCTACAGAGAGGAGATAGCTCGCAGGAGACGAGCGCGCGCGGCGTATGAAGCGAAGCTGAACAGGGAACACGGGTGGGCGTACGAGCATCCACCCTCGCCGCAATGGACCGCAAGTGCGGACGATAGATGGAAGGACAGGGTTATTTTGTTTGCCGGAATCCTGGTGCGTCCCCCGCATCCACTGCCCGTTAAAATAGAGTATTGAATAGACGTCGTACCTGCTAGGCTCTCGGTCTAGGGATCGGGCCTGTGATAGTCTGGCCATCGTATCAGGCGTCCTACCAGGCCCATCTCAGTGCGTCGCATAATCTGGCGACAGCGAGGAGGGAAGCACGCGAGTTCGGCGAAGAGAGACGAAGGGAGATCAGTCGGCGGGTCAAAGAGTACAAGGAGCAGCAGGCGAGCGAACAGCCTCCGTCACCCACTGCTTCGTCTTTTTCGTCGTCTCCGTCCTCATCTGTCTGACTTGCTGTTAGTATCTATTTGTGAAGGTTTACTTTGACTTGTCGTTATAGATCATGCCGGCTCTGACCTCGATATGGTGTATGGGTCCCTATGGGTCCATGCAAATTGACACAGCAATCACCTATTACAGGGTTGGTACTTCTCTAGAGATGGCGATGTCAAGCTTAATAACTCGATCGTTGTACAATGACCTGGTTTATCTTCAACCGACTCACTCCTGTTCTGGAATATCCTTGTACCACAGCTCCATTCCAGTCTTACTCTCATAATGCTTCATCGTCTTCACCACCTTATCGAAGGTGAGATATTTGTTGACGCTTAGCATCTGCTGAAGCATGAGAGCTGGTACAGTAGCAGATTACTGGAGACTCACGATGAGAAATGTCCTGAGTGCGCGCCATCCAGCCGCCTTGTGTATAATCTCCCAATACTTGTCGACAAACTGCTTCACGCCTGTAAAATAGTCCTCGAAGATAAAGCTCGTCCTAGTAGGTACCACTGAGTACGGTATCACAGTTTCGGTGGGAAGCGGGGCGCACCTATTGAGCATGATCCACCGGTTCCACAGGGCAAGCATCACCTTGTCCTCGTCGCGCACCTCGTCCCACTCGAACATCTCCTCCTCGCGGTCGGTGACCGCCCACGACATCAGCCCGAACTCGTCCATCGGAAGCGTGTTGAGCAGGTCGAAGAGTCGCGGGCCCCCGATGCGGCACGAATAGATCTCCTTCCCGTCGGGGCCGGTCGCAGGAAGGTAGGGAGGCTGCGCTGCAGGACCGAGCCGGTCACTCGGGGGTGGCGGGTCGGGGTAGCAGTCTGGGAGAGAACCTCTGTACGACTTGTTGGCAGCTGTGACCAGATGCACTTCTGGTTCCGCCTTGACTATCGGCTTCTTCTCCTCTTCCTCGTCGACCGGAAGAGGCGGGGAGTCTGCGTGAGACAGTTGTCTATCTTGCGCGCCATCTGACATGGCAGGAGGTTGCGGTACATGTACCTCTGGTTGAGGTTCGTTACGACTTGGTGGCACACTGTCAAAGTAGCTGTTAGGGACACACCAGCTCGAGTTGGTTGAACCAGGAGACACTCACGATGGCAGCTCTTCGTCTTCGTCTTCATCTTCCTCGTCGGCATCTGGTACCAGAGTATCTTCTTCCTCAGATGAGCTCTCTGCATGCTCATGTGTATCTGGTATAACCACGTCTAGCTGCCAGCGTTTGACCTGTCTCAGGGGTCGAGATGAGTGGCGTGTAGACATCGACGATCAAGACACTAACATTCTGGATTGTAATCTTCGACCACGAGGTTTTCAACTCAGCATGGTCGCGGCGGAGGTGGAACTCCAGCATATCCTTGGTGTGGAAAGGCTTGTGCAGTTCGCACGCTGGGCACCGCCAGTCCGGCATGTGCCCAACAAACATCTGGTGCTCCCTCTCATCGTCGGAGCTTCCCTCGCCAGAGGAGTCCTCTCCCTCCAGGTAGTACTTGTACACCACCTTCACACCCCCATTCGGCGCGTTAGGCGGATGCACGCGCACACCATGCTTCCGGCATTTCTTTTCGAACCCCCTGCGTAGGTTGCGGCGGAGAAAAGGCAGCTTTGCGTGCTCCTGCAGGCGCGCTAGCCCCAGGGTGAGCGCGTCGAACGCGTCATGCAGCTCGTCGAGCCCGTCGTCCGAAGAGCTGAGCACGATGACCTCGTCGTCGGATGGGGGAGCATACTCGCGCTTCCGGGCCATCTTCGTGTTTCTAGCGGGGCCGCTGGAGTCGTCACTGGAATCCGAAGAGGTGATGCTGACGTTCCGCTTCCGCGCAGCTCGATGGACCTGAGGGACCATGGGTGGACCACCAGTCTTACGCGCTGCTCGCGTGACGGTCTTGCGAGCTGTGACTTTCAGTATGTTGCTGGTGCAAGCATCAGTTAGTGTACGTGATTGACTGGGAGGGTAAACGAACCTATCACTCTCATCTGAGGACGTTTCGTCGCTATCGCTCTGTCCAACGACCAGCTGCCCACCACGTCCGACGTGCACTCTAGCATCTGGGGCTACGCCGTCCCGAGGGAAGCGCGCAGATATCCTCCTGGCCGATGGAGACTGTGGCGGCTGTTGAACGCTCTGCATCTTCCGCGGAGACGCAACAATGCGCCGCCGCACGGACATCGACGGGAGCGACGTTCTCGGTGTGCTGCGCGTGACACCGAAAGTATAATCGTCTTTCTTCCTCCGGGTGGACTTGTCCCAGCGCTCTTCCGCCACCACGAACGAGGGCCGCGAATCCCCCACCTTGGCGGGGAGACCGCGTGAGAGGAGGGGTGCGACGAGTGTGAAGGACGACTGCGGTCGTCTGGGCTGCAATCCTGTGGTTTGGGAGGGTGGTCTGCGCGCAGCTTGCGATTGGCGACTGCTATCGCTCACTTCTAGTCTTCTCTGTTGCGCATCGGCACGCTCTACTCCCTGGGCAGGACGCGATCCGCTGGCCTGAGCGGCGCCCTGTTGTCGTACTAGCCCAACATGTGGTGGCTGGTTCAATCGGGCTACCACTTTGACCGCCTGACCCCTGTACAGACATGTCGAGATTGATCAGTTGATATTAATTACATCGCAGATAATGTGCAGCATACTGATTCACCTTGTGTCGGCTTGTGGACGATTGTTCTCGCGCCTCTCACTGTCGGCTGTTAGCGCTACGTTGGAGACAGCCTTACGTTGAACTCGGTGCCCTTGCTGCGGTGGACGCTGTCCCGGTTGTGCTACAACTTGAACAGACTTTCTCCCGACTCGCTTCGTCATGGTCACGACACGATGGCCAGGCGGGGATGGACTCCTGTCGGAGTCATGCTGCGGCATTGATATGGAAAATCTCTGACAAGTATCTGAGGTACGATTTAGACACTACGAGTGTGAGCAGACTCAGCCTGAGGTTGGAGGTACTCAGTAGAAGAGTGGTAGGCACTTGAACCTTTACAAGTTTGGGAGTGAACTGAGTAGTCATTCGCTTATATAATCAGAGTTGGTCGAAAGCGGCCGGAACGCTTATACTAGGTTTGTCTAAATACCACCATCTGCCTCCTCCTCGCATTGCCCTCTCATTTACCTTGGCGGTCACAAACACTGGGGAATATTCTACTTCGTACTGACACGCGATCCACGGTTATAACTTCACGCTCACAAGACCATTAACACTGTGAGGAGCGTGCGGGAGAGTGCACTGCGAGGGAGCACGGCGCATAGGTCTGATTCTGTCGTCTGACTATGTCACTTATCAGCGATACAGAGTGAGTGCTCATAATCTCAGCCCACAACATGTGGTACGAAACAATCTACCTCAGTTATCTCATACACAACCTCCGCCTGAACTACCTGAGGAACATTGACGATCCTTATGGCCCCCGAATTATCTCACTCGACCCTTCATATCAAAATAACCCCTACATTGACGCGTCTGGTCTCGCAGATGGTGAGCGATGGCCTGAGGTCGCAATGCCTACGAGTCCCACGCCGAGCGACGACGAGTCCGCTCCCGCCGCCCGCAGACGCCACTCAGGCTTCCCTGGAGCAAACCTCAAGTACACTACGACCATTCTGGGACCATCGCGAATGGGTGGAATGGGTATGCGAGTGAATGGCAAGCGTACGTCCCAGGCTATGCCCCGTAATTCCGTCCGGCTCTCTCTTCAGAAAGCCCCCGATGACTCCGACGCGGAAGAGACTCCGATCACCACAGAGGTTATCTCTGCAACCCCAGTTTCGCCCACGAAACCCGAAGGGCCCAGGTCACCTATCAAGGAGAGTGCGACGTCGTCTCCCGCACCCCCCCAGCAGAACGGCGATGGGCAAGCGCCCCCATCGCAGGACGGAGCCCAGTTACCCGGACGGATCCCTGCGTTCGTACCCAAGTTTAACTTCAAGGGCGCTGCGGAGATGGAGGCGCGTCGGCGACAACGTCTGCTGGCGCGTGCGCATCCGCCAGGGATGGCGCCCAAGGTGCCGATGGTTGCGATGAACCTGAACCCAGAGATATCTTCGTCTTCGTCTTCAGAGCCTGAAGCAGAATCCGAGGAGGAGGAAGTGGAGGAGGAAGAGGATATACCTGACGAGGACGAGGATGAGTTTGACATGGTTGGCGAAGGCGAGGACAACATGGAGGTCAATGAGGATGAGTTCGACCCGTGAGTGTCCACCTATTTTCCAGCCCCGTCATCCTCTGTGCATTCTGATGCTCGATATCAGCGAATTCGCTGCCGCTAGCCGTGGCTTAGGCATAAATTCGGACAGCGCCTCAGAAACGGCCTCCCTATTATCTGGTGTCTCAACCTCGGTCTCTTCCATGGTGGCATCATCCTTGCCCCCGAGCACTAGCGCGCGTGTATCCCGTCTGAGCCCGGTGCGCGAGGGCCGCGAACGCGAACGACCGTCGGTATCTCCAGAGCGCGACGACGCACCCATCGACGACGTCATGTTCGAGATGGTTACTCCTGCTCCGCGCGACGCCCCTCACAGCCACCAACTTCCCGCCGGAGCCCCAGCTGCCAAGCCACCTGCAAGCTCGTCATCACTACCGACACTATCGGGGATGTTCGAGCGTCGGCCAGTCGCGCCCGCGCGCCCCGCGAAGTCTGTGTTGACCGCGAAGCTCGCGGCGACGTCGAACGCATCGTCCTCGAACCCGTTCGCGGAGCTGTACAGCGCGATCTCCGGGCGCGCGGAGACCGAGAGCATGGTCGTGCGCGTGTTCTTCCCGATGGCGCGCAAGCCCGCGGAGCGGCCGCTGGAGCTCAACGTGCGGAAGGACGCGACGGTGGAGGAGGTGCTCGGGTATGCGCTGTGGACGTACTGGGAGGAGGGCTGGCTGCCGAAGCTCGACGAGGGCTTGGACGGAGAGGAGGACCCGAAGTGGGCGATTCGGTGCTCGGCCGTTGGCTGGATACTGCGTATTGCGGAAGACGACGGGGAGGTCGACGAAGACTACCCTAGTGAGTATCGCGCGTGGTGTATCCCTGGTATAAATGCTGACCCGGAACACAGCACCCGACAGGACAGGGAAAATCGCGAAGTTCAACTTCGATGCATTTGCAGTCGTAGAGGCTACGCAATCTCAGAGTATGTCAATCCATTTGTCCTGGCAGAATGCGCTCTCACGTAGCTCCCCCACACGTAGTCCAGCAGAACAGGATCCTAGAGTCCAAGATTCAGCGTCGAATATCTCGGGTGGTTGTCAAGAAGAAGTCGACAGGTCTTCTCAACGCGACATCTACTACAGGCAATCTCGCGCCTCAGATCGACTCGCTCCTCGGCACGAGCGCAAATTTATTGGGGTTGGGATCGCTATCGTTAGGGTCCTCAATTGGCATGTTCCCGAGTTCGCTCGGGCCTTCGTCCAGCCACGGCCCCCCGCTGTTCCTCAGGATCCGGATCGCGAGCGCGGCAGACGAGCCGGGCCACGTATCAACGACTATTCAAGCGTACGTCGCCGTGGATGCCCCCCTCCCGCTCTCATGGAATACTCACGCGCGCCTGCTGACAGCTCTGGCGGCATGTATATGGCCGAGGTCCTGGACGCGGTCTGCACGAAGCGGAAACTGAGCGACGCGAAGGACTACGCGCTTGTCGTGGAAAACGGCGATAGCAAGATGAACATCCCTCTCGACCGCACCGTGCGCAGTCTGCAGGGGAAGCGTGAGCTGATCCTCATGAAGAAGAACATGCTTCGCGAGTATGGTGTTGAGGTCCGCGAGAGGAAGGGAACGACAGATCCCAATGGTGCGACATAGCCTTTGTTCATTCAGGTTGCATCGGGCATTGCTGACGGAGCCCGCCCTCTTCTCTAGCCTCGATCTTCACGACCGATGTCGCCACACAGGAGCAGACGTTGAGTTCCATGTTCGACTTCATGAACGCGTACAGGGTATGTCTTCCAGACATGAGGCATCGCGTTCGAGCATGAGTACTGAACCGCCGTGATCACAGAAATACACCGTCTACCGCAAGATGCCGATGATGGTCACCCGCAGCGCGCGCATGCTGACGATCGACGGCGGGTACATCCATGTGCGTAGACCGCGACTCATCATCCGCCCGCTGCTGCCGGCTGACCTGCGATATCCTGTACCCTGCACTATGTACTTTGTACTGCACAGATCATCCCGACGGTGACGAAGGCGAAGCACGTGTTCGACAGCGGCAAGACCTCCTCGTACCACCTCAAGAGCGTCGTCGCCTGCCAGCAGTCGAGCAAGAGCAGCGCGACGTTCAAGCTCGTCGTCCACAGCGGCGCGGACCGCAACAAGCGCTACGAGTTCGAGGCGGAGAACCCGAAGCTTGCGGGTGAGTGTCGCATGTCGCGTCTCTCGCTTTCTCGTTGCTCGAGCATGACTGTGGGAGCTGACGATGTGCTGATGTTGTTGCTTATGTAGGCGAGATCGTGACAACCATACGCAGTTTGAAGTCCGCGATGGAGAGGTCGGGCGGCGGAAAGGCCTCGAGGAGGAATACGCGGATAGGCGCGGTGCGGCCGATGGGTGTATGATCATGGGCGCGGTGTGCGTGCGCAGTAGCGGTGGATCCCCACACATCTGCATTTGTAGCATTTATCTTGTAGCATCATTGGAACTGGCAGTCGGGCTAGGGTTTCTGGACGGAACGAAAATCGACCCGGGAAATCCGGGAGACACCCGCATTGGGACATTTGGCCACGAGCAAGGGGTGAGAGGACGAATCTCGCGCTTAACGGTGGCACAAAGAGGTTCCACAGTGCAATACGAACAGTATGTTGCAACTCATTACAAGGAAGGCTACAAGCTACATTACGCTAATGATCAGCCAGCAATCCGTTTCATGAAGCTCACTGGATATGATGGTCCTTGCCGCAACCGCAACCACCGGCGTCGCCGTCACGTTTCTGCAGGTGGACGCCATCCTCGACCTTGTCCCGGCCGACGACATCGACGAGCCACTTCTCGTTTTCCTTCGCGTTAAGCTTTTTACCAATCGAGGGCAGGTCGAGCTTCAGGGTGTTCGCAATGAAGAGCCCGATCTCGGTGTTGTCGTGGTTCCCGACCAAGCTGTCGGTTTGAGGGCCGTACGCAATCAAGTTCACGTCGACAGCGGTGTGTCCTACCTGAAACCACAGGACCCAGGTGAGCAGAAGATCGAGATGAGGGATCGACGAGAACGTACAGTGCTCCACTTGATCATTGCTCGGCGGGTGAGTGACTGGCCGAGGTGCACCTCGATCGACGTGTCCTTCAGCTCCTTGGCGACCTCGACTTCGGTGGTGCTGCACACCCAGAAAATACTGTCAGAAGGGCGCACGACTATTTCTTGGGCGGCGAATGACGCACTTTGCATCGATAATGCCGTATTGCGAGAAGACGTCGCCCAGGAACTTGTCCGGCTCGGTGCCGTTATACTTAGCCCACTGGCTGCTGAGGTACGCGGCGGAGTGCACGCCGTGGTCCAGGGCGCTGGGGGACCACTGGTACTCGCCGGTGGTGACGATGCCTCCCTAAACGCATAGCAAGGAATTAGCGTTGAGGCCGGTCGGCAGTCGAGGCGTGGCCCTCACGAGAGTCAGTCCACCACACTCGTGGTCGGCAGTGCCCAACAGGACAGTTTGGCCATGTTTGTCATCGTCGACGACGGACTTGAGGTACTCGACGAGCTCGTTATACTCGATGATTTCGTGCAAGTGGGCAACGAGATCGTTGCTGTGGCCCGCGTGGTCGATGCGCTATACATTGCTCTGTCAGAAGCTTGATGATCGAGCAAAACAAACAAAAGCGTACCGATGCCTCAACCATCTAGAGCAAGGCCGTATAATGAGTTGTGAGCTTGTGGATAAATTGAGAGTACTTACGATGAAGAAACCCTTGTCGCTGTCCTTAGTAGCCTCCTGTAAGCTGTTAATAGCGGTTTTAGCCATCTCGACCAAGCTGGGCTCCAAAGACGCGTCACGGTCGATCTACAGTAACAGGAAGATCACTACGACGATGGAGCTTTTCTTGCGAGAGTCAGACGCACCTCGTAGTTCATGTGGGAGTTATGGAACAGGCCGAGATAAGGCTTCTTCGCAGCTTTCGCCTTGCCGCCTTGAAGCGCATCGAAGCCCGTGCGGTTCGTGAAGACATTGTAACCGTTTTTGCGTGCCATCTCGAGGGCATTCACACCATCTGGGCGGGTCGATCCAGCGGTGGTGTTCGGTACGAAGAAGCCGAGACCACCGCCAAGGAGAACGTCGACAACGGGACCGAGGGGAGTGTTGCCAACAAGCTGCTCCGCGATGATGTGCTCGTCGTCCCGGTTGTAGATATGCGAAGCAAATGAAGCTGGGGTTGCGTGCTGAGTGAGGAAGTAAGCGCGGCGTCATTGAGTGGACAATTCATGTGGGCTGTTGCTGTTGCTCACAGTGATGCGCGAAGTTGCGACTAGACCGGTCTTGTAGCCAGCAGCCTTGGCCGCCTCGAGGACAGTACCACACGGGTTGCCATCTTCGTCAACCGCAATACCGCCGTTGTAAGTCTGGAAGAACGCATGTGAGTCGTGGACTGGGTGTATAGCATCAGTTGTACCTTGATAGCACAAGAATAAGCGGTCGCTGCTGCGGCCGAATCAGTGACCAAAGAGTCAGTGGACCGAGTGCGGACGGAGCCGACTTGAATGGTGTCAGAGGCAAGGACTTTGTTCCATCCTTCGGTGTTCTTCCACTCGTAGAAGTTGCGAGCAAGGACCTACACGGCATTGTCAGATACACGGTGTTATTGGGTTCTGCCTCGTTGCAGTCTGCGGGCTCACCTCGCTTGCAGGACCGAACCCGTCAGGAATGGTGAGAATTACTGTTCCGGCGCTGTCACGTCAGCACACTGCCAGAATGAGGCGTATGAATGCACACGAACCCTGTGTACATGCGCACATACAACGTCAGAAGGAGCACGCATACGTCGACATGGACAACAAGTTCACACCCACTCACGTTCTTGATCCGACGACCACCTTTCGCCTTGTTGGGCTGACCCTGCCAGTTCTTGCCCTGCGAGACATGCGGCGCACCAAAGTCCGCACCCGGATTCTTCACCTGCGCCTCATACGCCCACGCGGTCTGGAGAGGCGGAAGTGCGCAGGTCGAGGCACTCTGAGCGTTGACAAGACCGGTGGATGCGCCAACGATGGTCACAAGTGCGATAAGAAGGGGCTTGAGGGCCATGGCAAGCAGGACTGAGCAGGTGAGCGGCGAGGATCCTGATCTGCACGGCGACGCCTGCCCACGCGCTCTTTTGAAGTAGAGTGCATCACTGTCAATCGCAAGCGACGACGAACGTTCTGTCGTCGAGTATGTTGAACAGTTCGCATGTAACGACGCCAAGCCTGCACTCGCGCATTTGAGAGGGCGGTATGAACGAACGTTGCTGGGGCCCGCGACTCCCGACCCGTCCCTGATATGGTCAGCGTCGCTTTGATCGTTCGATTGCCAGATCCTGACCGCCAAGACTAACACCACTGAGAGTGCTTATGGCAGACGGCGCTCAAATGCTAATTGCTTGAGCTTTCTAGCGGGCTCACGTTCCATTGTGCCTTGAGTGCGTGAGCGTTGGTGTCCATCTTAAAGTTACAGAGACACACGCACCCTGTCCCTGTGCACGGCGAAATTCGAATGTCGCTGTCAGCGAGGCGGCTTGAATCATGCCAACCTTCCAAGAGTTGCTTGGCAAGATGGTTACTCAAGGTGGTTGAGGCGCCCGTTGGGCACTCGCGGAAACACTAGTACTGTAGGGCTCTAGCAGTGAATTTCCGAAGTTCGACACACGCACAGTGCCTCAGGCTCGGACGCCAATTGCCAAGGTGTGGTGCATTAGCACGTGTATCCCGTTTACAGATTACGATCGATATCCCAAAGGTTGAACCTCCGGCTGGTTGAACGTGAAGCACTCTGGATGTGGTGAGGGCCAGGCTGAGGCCAAGGCCTATATACCAACGTCATGCACAGGTTGTTGAGAAGTCAGAGTGGCAGTCACATACCTTCATCGGTATATCTTGTCTGGAACTCTGCAACGTGCGCATGAACGCGAGCAGGAGGAGAAAGTGATTAGTCTTCCTCTAGGTAGCTGCAGCACTTTCATCCGCAAAATGAGCCTTCCGTCACGTTTCTACGACGGTCTTGGGATCGTCCTTCATCCATCAAAAGCCGGGCTAGGGGTAGATGATATTTCTGTACCAAGAGTCCTTCGGAGTGTGATCTCCTGGAAACCGACGTAAGCCACGACTTGAATGACACCGAGACTCACAAAGATCGACTCGACACCAGACCGTCGGACTGGGAAAATGGCATTACCGCCTCATGCTCTTGTAAACGCTACCATTCCAGTATATTCCATGCCCACACCTCTACGATACAGGTCCTCCGACACGATGAAGTCCGAGTTCGGTGATATGTCGTCCAGCGGGGTCCATCTGTACAGTAACTTGTGTCAGATTCGTGTACAGTCCCGGGTAGATATAGACACTCACCTTAAGCCCAACGATTATATCCTCGTCGAGTAACACGCTCTCGTACTCCTCTGCGATCCGCACGCTCGTCTCCATGTACGGCAGCGAGGACTCCAGGTCCTCGCTCCACACCTCGCCCCCCGGAATAACAGTCTTCCCCAGCATCACCTGCACCTTGCGCCTCGGGTCGACCGGCGCGAAGCCACCGAAAACCGGTGTGTCATCGCCCATGCCAACGTCTGGCGACGCGGCTTCTTCATCGCCATCTTCCTCATCATCCTCCTCGTCATCTACATCCACCCAGGCTGGATGCTGTAGGTCTCCTGCAATCACGATCAGGTCGTCGCCCGCCCCTCCGCCACCGTCCACCGCGTCCATATCCACGTCCGCCGCACCGACTTCGTCCACGTACCGCCCCCCACGCAGCTGCGTCCGCGTGGAGCCTTTCTGGAGGATGCTCTCACCCGGGCGCGTCCCGAACGGCTCGCCCAGGAGCGCACGCGCGTGCAGCATCCGCTTGAGCGCGAGCTGGTTGAAGTCGAGCACGTGCAGCCGCATGCGCTCGTTATGGCTCCGGACGCGCACGAGGCGCTGCCCGCACGTCGTCGTGATCCAGCGCATCCCGAGGAGCTCGTCGTTGAACACGCGCGCGGTCCTCGGGCCCCACTCCATCCATGTGAAGGATATCACCGACCGGGCATCTTCGTCCTGGACAGACTGTGCGGGCGAGGGTCCGGCGTCATCGTCGCTGGAGGGCGACCCCGGGATCCCTTGTGCAATGCGATCGTTGTCGGCGACGCGCGATTCCTGTTCCCGGTGGAATTCGAGAACGCCATTGAGAAGGCCGAGGAGGGAGATGCGGTTGACGACGAGTGTGTATAGGCGAGTGGAGTTCTGCCGGAGACGGAAATGCATATGCAGGATCATCAAAGCCTTGAGAGGGTCGGAAGTAAATGGTACTCGGGGATCGGCGTATGTTGCGGAGGCCAGCGGACCCCGCGGATTGGGTTCGCATCGGCAGGTCATGCGCAGCAGGAGCGCGTCCGGCTCGAGGGAGGGCAGTTCTAAAATGCATGTCGTCTTCAACAGCGGAATATTTGGCGGAGGGGGCGGTCCCTCTCCTACGTGTGGCGGTGGAGGAGGGGCTGCTAGCTCCGCGGCAAAGTGGCAGATCTCTAGCGAGTTGGTAGGGATAATTGGGAGCGCGACTGCATCTGGCGATAAAAGAGTGAAGGAATTGAACATGGTCGGGTCTGCGTATAATCGTTTCTGTCCCTAACGTCACTGTCATCGGACTTCTCGTTGATTCAAAGCCAGTAAACTCACCACTACCAGGTGGCCCGTCTTCCAATTGTAGATGGCAAGGGTAACAGGGTGACCATTGAGAAATGGGAAGTAGTTGTTGAGCAAGAAGCAGAGGGTATCACCCGCCACCTCCAGCATTATGCTGCAATGCCCGGGAAGATAGTGAATGTTGTCAAAATGGATTACAGGCTTGGCTGCTGCGGGATGCGGCTGCCCCGTTGAATGCTTTATTAAATGGATGTTTATGGAAGCTTGCAATCGCACAGAGTTGATGTAGCTGAAGAACGCATGAGCAACAACGTCGCGAACTTCCCACCGCAGCACACATGGGTGGTAATTCTCGAAACATTCTCTGGTCAACACATGGTGTGTAATCGACCACACATACATGGCGAATGTTATGCGATCAGAGAATATTGCCATACGAATTAGACGTGCAACCGACCACTTGTCTCAGTGGGAAACGAAGGACGTCTGTTTGCACAAATCTTGATAGGGCAGCGAGGACTCATGCAATGGAGATCTTGGACGTAACGACGCATTGTTTAGATTGGGACTCACCTGTATGTGACGATTGCAATCAGGTCATGCTCCTGGATTGCTAGGCCGACATCTATGATCTGCTGTCCCAGGTCGATGGTGTGCCATGGAGAAGGTAGTCCAGAGTCGCCGTCAGCATCACGGAAGAGAGAGTGAAGGTGCACAGTGTGAGCGGAGTCCGTGCCCGTGTGGTCCCCCGGGGTTCTGCACTCGCCAAGTAGCATCACTCCTCCGGTAAGGTCGTAGATACCTGAGGGGTTGTGCTGAAGAGGTAGCACCCTGCGGTCCGAGAGGTCTAACGTCCTCCACGACTCCTCTTTCTGCCGCAGTATGCGGAGGCGTTCCGCTAGCACCAAGCGCGACGCAGGGTTGTCCACCATGCCGGCGACATGGAGTTCCAGATCATATTGCAGAGCGACGTTCGACCGGACGACGTCGAGGAATCGTGTCGAAACTTGCTGCAGGTGTACGAGAGCATGAGGGTGCAGCAACGAGGCGATTTTAGCCAGAAGTTCGTCAGGAAGGTCGACCAGATTCATGGCGAAAGGAAACAAGTCGGAAGTGCACTGTGCCACGGATCGACGTCACGCTGCAACCTCCCCGCCCATCCGGACCTCCGGGCCGGTGGCTTCTCTCGCGTAACCAGGCTGAGGGTACTACTAAACTGACCAACCGCCTTCAAGTTCAATGGTGCGGAAATTAATGCTGGGAGAATGTGTACTTCCAAGTCCGAACAAAAGCCTCTCTAAACGAAACACATTCCCACTTCCACATCAGACAGCTACCTAACAATATGGTCCAGTGCCCCGCGTTCACGCAGACGCGCTCGCGGCGTTGGCCATGGTGTACAGCTTCTCTCTGTCGCCGCTCTCGTCCACCAGTGCGCGGAGCATACCCTTTTCGTTTTTGAGCAGCTCGCTCGGCTTTCCAAACTCGGCCTGCGTCGTTTCGTGAGTGAGCAGGAGCCTGAGAGGGAGCATAACCACTTACGATTCGGCCGGCGTCGAGGACCATCTGGGATTGGAAACATCGCCTTCAGCAATAATCTACGGACGACATGCGTGACAAACTCACGATCTTGTCTGCGTCCATGATCGTCTGCAGACGGTGGGCAACAGTGAGCAGCGTCACATCTTTGTCGAGCTCGGTACGGAGCGACGTCTGGATGATGCTGTCCGTCTCGTAGTCTGCCAAGCGACCACGGCGCGTCAGTAATCTACTTGCACGACATCAGCGAGCAAGACAGAGGGACTGACCGATGGCAGAAGTCGCTTCGTCGAGGATCAGGAGCTTGCTCCGCCTGACGATGGCCCGCGCGAGCGCGAGGATCTGCCGCTGGCCGACAGACAGGTTCCCACCGCCGCCAGCAATCTGGCTGTCGAGCGTGATGCGCGAGTCGTCGTTCTCGTCTTGCAGGTTGAAGAGCCCTGCTGAGCGGAGCGCGTCGTTGAGCACCGCGTCGTCGTGATCCGAGAAGGGGTCGAGGTTCTGGCGGAGCGTCCCGCTGAGAAGCTCGGGCTGCCAGTGCGACGAGAGTGAGCGTTGCGGAATCGTCAGAATGAGAGTGCGGACGTACGACTTGGGGGATGATGGTGATGTTCGAGCGGAGCGCGTCGAGGTTGATGGAGTCGGTGGCAATCCCGTCGTATCGGACTTTGCCTTCTGTCAGGATACACCGGAGCAGGGATAGCGTGAGAGAGCTCTACGATTGCATGCTAGGTGAGCCATCTTGGTATTCGAGCAGAGAATCTTATACATACCTTTCCACTACCGGTGCGACCGACTACACGGGATCAGAAGTTAGCCGAAATGCCATGATGAGAAGAGCGAGGCTGAAGACTCACCGATTCCAATCCGCTCTCCCGGGGCGACCTCGAAAGACACGTTGTGCAACACCTTCGGCCCATCGACAGAGTATTTCGCAGACAAGCCCTCGACTTCAAGCTTTCCGCTTGCCGGCCAGTACGCCGGGGGCTGACCCTCGGGGGTTGACTCGGGTTCATGCTCGATTTGAAGGTATTGCTGAATGCGCTCAAGACTAGTGGCTCGGGATGAGCGTCTACAATTGATCGCTGGTGAGTCTGCACTCGCCTGTTGCCTATGACACAGATGGATGAGTCTCATGGTGGACACTGGGACAGGGCAGCGCACATACCTGATGTCTCAAACTCGTTGAACATCCGCACGCACGCGAAGATGTTGTTGCTGAATGACGCTATGGGATCACGAGATGTTAGATGCTGGGCCTTAAACATCGCTACGAATACTTACAAGCCATCGCCAAGGAGAAACCAGTGTTCGCGGCACTCAGCGGTGAGATATATGTCAGATAGATGGCGAGACATGTCGTGAAGAGCGTGCCCATGAAGTCGATACGCAACGTCATCCACCTGCATAACAAGAAGTGTTTAGCATATCGTGGGCCGAAGGGTGAAGGTTGTAGGGCCGATCCTACCGATTGAGGTTAACGTTCACGATGGAAGCGCGTGTGTATTTGTCGATACGCTTGAACGACTCCTGCTTGAACGGCTCCTGCACTCCAAACGCACGGATGGACGCTACGCACATACAGCAACCGTCAGCATGGATCACAAGACACCTTCCAAGTTCCATGGAACTCACTAATTCCGCTGACAGCAGCGCCGAAGTGGCCCAGTACGGGTGCCTTGGCGTTGCTCATCTCGCGTTTGACTGACAGCTGCGACATCATGAAGATGTTGCCGACGATACCGCCCACGAGCGCGACGAGGAGTGCGGGGAAGAGGAAGATCGGGGTGAACGCGACCACGGCGACCATCTTAAGGATGAGGAAAATGAAAATCTCGATGAACAGCTCTGTCGCCCTCGCGAGCTTGGTGTCCACTGTGGACGTCTTTGAGTGCTTGTGGAGACAAGAGCAGGAGGGAGGGCTTACCCGTCTGAATATCCTCGGTGCAGCGAGCGATGATCCGGGACGTGGGTGTCTTGTCGAGCCATCTGGGTCACGCCTGAGTTACGTCCGCACGGCAGCCCATAGCAGAACGGACACTCACCGCAACGTCGTTGTCAAGACAGAAGTGACCAGGTCCTGATGAATGATCCGCGCCGCCCTAAGACTGCCATACACAAAGTATATGACGCAGAACGCTGTAGCCGCCATCACGCCGAGTACAGTGAACGCGTACACCCCCAGGTAGCTGTAACGAATCAATGAGCAAAGCACGCAGAATGTTGTGAAGCAAAAATTCTTACTGGGCAGCACTGACTTCCTCTGGCGGATAAAGCTCGTATTGAGTGGCCCAGACACCTAGATACCAGATCTGACAATGCTGGGTTAACATGCTGACAAGCCCTAGTCATGTACGCGTTCGCTACCTGGATGTTCGTGGTGAGGTGGCGCAGGACATGGCCTGAGCAGTAAATCAGCCAGAACAACACAGGTCGTTTGGACATATTGCCGAGGAAGAGCAGCACTGCATTCACGAACGGAGTTGGAGCCCTCATGATATTGTGGTGAAGACAGAGCGACTCACTGGCTGACAGCCCTACGTGCCCGGTGTTGAGCTCCTCAGCGATGACGAGCTTGCCCGCGCTCTGCTTCGCTACAGCGTCTTCGGGCTTTTCGGCGTCGACCTCCTGCACCGCCTTCTCGAGCTCCTGCTGCTCCTCCTGCACTTCCTGGAGCAGCTTCGAGTCCCGCGCAAGCGCGGTCGAGAGAGAGCCTTGGCTCAGGATGCGGCCGTCGGAGCCCATGTCGACGACGAAGTCCGCGATCGGGCTCACCATCGCGACGTTGTGGGTCTGTGCACAGGCGGATGAGCTTCCGAACGGATCGGGATCGTACTACGACGGTGCTTACCACCAGGATAATCGTGCGACCGGTGAGGAGGTCGCCCTTGAGACACTTTTCGACTATCCAGCGCGAGGTGTGCACGTCCAGTGCAGCGAGGATCTGATGCGCGAGTCAGCGGCGCTAAACCATGAGATGACACTTGTAACTCACATCGTCGAGGAGCACGATCTCTGCACTGGAGTATACTGCGCGGGCCAAGGTGATCCGAGCCTAGAACACAATTAGCAACATATGTCTCTGGAAGAATATCCCGACTATACCTTTTGTCCACCGCTGAGTGTAATACCCTTCTCACCGACCTCGGTCTGGTCTCCTGCATCGAACAGCTCCAAATCGCGCTTCAAAGCGCACTGCTCGAGCACTGATGGCGCGCGATAAGCAATGGTACTTAGAAGTGATTGTTACAGACCTACCCTGCGTGTACCGCACCTCGTCGTACGGCGCCCCGAATATGATGTTGTTCTACGCCCCGCATGAGACGCGCCACACCACACGCACAGCTCTGCGACGACATGACATACCTTGATCGTGTCGTTCTGGACCCACGACTCCTGCGCAGCGTATGCGACGCCACCCGCCCGCGGCAGGCTGACGAACGAGTCGGGCCCCGCGGGGATGTAGTGCATCTCGCCGAGCAGCGCCATGAGGAGCGAGGTCTTGCCCGCGCCGGTCGGCCCGACGATGATGTTGAGCTTCCCGCGCCGGAACACGACGTCGTCCTCGACGCGCAGGACGAACGTGCGCTTGCGGGTCCCGCCTGGGGTCACGGCGACGAGCGCGGAGTCGTTCGCCCAGGTGAAGGACGCCTGGCGGATGGCGATCGACTCCTTGTACGCGTCGGGCACGGTGCTCGAGAGGATCATGGCGGAGTCCGGGTCTTCGGGCGCCGTGAACTCGTCGATGAGCTCAGTCTGGAGACAGTGCGATTAGTGAAATGTGGACAGTGTAGGCTCAATGGATGTGTGATATACCTTCTCCAAGAACTCTTGGAGACGCTCGACCGCGACATTAGCTGAAATGCAGAGATTAGCCCGTGCGCGACAGGTTACGAGATAAAGCTAGAGTCCTGCGACACACCTTGGATGATCATCGGGATGATGTAGAACGTGGCTTGAATATCGATACGAAGCATGTCGAAGACTACATGCAAAGCATGAGTCGTGTGCAAGAGGTGCTGACTCGTTCGCTGCTTACCAGACATTGCTGAGAAGACCTTCGACGCTGTGCCAAGGTCAATACGGGCGTCCATCCAGCTATGCGAGAGAACGCACCTGTCAGCGTGCCCTTCATGATCACCGCCTGCAAATGTCGGTGAGACAAGCCGCTCTATAGCTGATACACAAACGACCATGACGCTCACATATGTGAAGAATGTCGACAGCATGACCAGGATGGGGATCAAGAAGCTGAGCAGATGCGTCAGTGCACAGGTCGAGTCGGAGGGACGTGCTCCCACGACTCACTTGCAGAGTTGGTTGGTCAGTCCAAGAATGCGGCTCCTACGAACGGTCACCAGCTCCTCCTCACGCCGCTTGTTCAGTTGCGAAGCGATGCGGCTCTCCCACCCGAACAGCTTGATCATGCGGATGACGTTCATCACTGCAGACGAGTCTTAGTAGGTGTAACTCTTCGAAACTCACTGGACAGTGAACGTACTCTCCGTAACCAGTTGTACGCGGGCATCGGTCTGCAGGATTGTGAATAGTGGGACGTATGAATGCGAGGGAGAAGGCGTACCCGTTTCATCTTCTCCCGCTGAGTGCCCTGCAGGAGCTTCGTGATGTAGCCGGGAACCGGGAGGGAGAGAAGCATAGCTGCAAGTCCGACGAAGGCGCTGTGCAAGACTTGTTCATCCAGAATGCTCGTCACCGGGGTAGAGATCAGCGCACCTCCATCCGAGAATCTGGTACAGGAACGTGATGCACAGAATAATCTGGAATGGCGACTCCACGGCTATGGCGCGTCAGTACGATACTCGTTCCGACCAAAAGTTCGTTGAAGCGCACTCACTCGCGAATGTTAGACCCATGGGGAGCCCTTCCAAGCTGCTGAGATCGCTCGTCACGAGGTTGTTGATCCTCCCTACAAGGTTCTTCCCGCCCTTCTTCTTCTCTAGTGCTTCCTTGGCGGACTCCGCAGGCTTCGCGGGGACGGCGTCGGGCGTCGCCTTGCCCTTACCTTTGCCCACAGACGCCGGCGCCACCGCAGTCGCCGAGCTCGACGTCGCGGTGTGCGTGCTCGCGTTGGCGGTCGCCGTCTCGTCCTCTGAGCTCTGCGCGTCCGACTGGGACGCGGTGTCGGGGGTCGCGACCGCAGTGTCCTCTCCTCTCGTCGCGGGATCGGCAGAATTGTCGGTATCCGCCTTCATGCGGATGCGCAGGGCGTGCTCGAACACGAGCTCTGTCACGATCGCTTGGACGCGGATGGTCACCCGCGTCTTTCACGGATAGGTGAGCGGGAAGTGGAGTCGGGTCGGTAAGCTAGAGATGGCTCACGGTTTTGAACATGAACCACTGGTCGGAGATACTCTTGAAGACCCGCCCAGAGAACAGGAGCGCAATCCAGAACCATGGCTTGATTGTCTGGCCTGCACCGCCCACCTCGAGGTAGCTGTAAAGTCATGAGAACGCGGGGGTAGATGGAGGAAGGATTTGAGCCGTACGCGAGAAGGTTGTTGATGCTGATCGGTGCCGCAAACGCTGCGATGACCTGGATGGGACAGAAATCATGAGTATGAAAGGAAATGAGATCAAAAGACCAAGAAGTCGTACCGCAGTGACCGACATGGCAGCCAAGTGACAAAACTCGACCCCTAATTTTTGTGAGCGTTACCATACACCAAACTAGCGATATACTCACAGAACACCCTGATAAGCTTCAATCCAAGGTGCTGACGAGACTTGCTCCGCAAAGGATCTAGGTGCTAGAGGGGCATGCTGGTCAGCAACGTTAATTTAAAAGTAGGCATCGTCTATCGCTCACCGCGAAGCTGTAGCCGCTCATGTTCTTCAGATGGTCATAGTCGGCGAGAGGAGGGAACTGCTCAAACGGCAAGTGCGGAATGCGGTACGCTAGCCAAACGATAGGAGCAATGAACGTGTATGTGAGAAGTGACCACAACGACACGGTCTGTTCCGGGTTTGGCTCTAGGGGATCCTACAAGTGGCTTCAACTCCTGCGTCATAGGCACTGTGCAATGCTACTCACTTTAGGGTCCACTGGTATGTACTTTCTCGGTACAAAGACTGGGATGATCGCGCTCGCAAGCGTAAGAAGGCCGACCTTCACCCAGAGGAGCGAGCCTTCACTGTTGTCGACGGGTACAAGATCGGTTGTCGCCAGAGGCCACACATCGCGATACATGTATACGCTCCAGACTGCTACCAGAATCCATGTGGCATGGTAATACGCACGAAGGCCCAGACGAGTGTTCCCCACAAGAGAAGTGAGGCTCAGAGCCGAGAGATACACCTAGCGAGCACAAGTCAGTCAGAAACACCTGTAGGAATAGAAAGCGCACGTACGTAAAGAACACATTGTACTATCTGGACGATGATCTGGGCGTCGAAAAGTCGGAGGTTGTCCGCGTTCTCGTGCGTGTTCAGAAGCAGTTGGGCGACCGATACGCCAAGCAGACCGAGCACGGCGAGGAGTTGTACCAGTCTGGACAGGAAGATGGCTATTCCGCCTACGTGCTCGAGTTTTTGGCGGAAATAGGGGCGGCTCGCGACCGCGTTTTCGCTCTCTTCTGCCTCAGAGGAGCCGTCGCTGCTTGATTTTCGTTTTGACACGAGATGAGAGACATACTGTACTAGCAGGAGCAAGGCTGACGCGTCGGCGATGTAAGCGGGAATGAGAAGAGAGTCTAACCACAGGCTACGAAGAGTCACGGTGTTCAGTCGCGACGCGTTGAAATAGACAGGAAGCTGGGACGAACCTATTAGAAATCGATGCAATGGTGACACCAGATGCGGTAAGTGGAATCTGGGAGAGCTCTGCGAGCCACTGCCGAGAGAGATCCATGACCCAGAAAGTCGGAGCGCGTGCAGAGAGAGCTCGCGCCGGGAGCTACGTAGGTTAGTGGTTCTGCCACACGTTCCAGATACTGTTCTAGATGGTCTTGGTGGTTGAGAGAAAGTCAAAGGAGGATCCTAGGAGACGGCGCGTGTTCACTTATATCAACAGACCCCTTATCGTCGCTGAGTGACTCACTGTTGGTCTGTGGGGAAATCACGCCAGAAGGCGGTGCCGAAGCACACGGTTGCGTTCCCCGGAGCGCGGGGTGGCTGCGCGGTTAGTCCTCCGTGTGCCCGTCGTTCCGTGACTAGCTCCTCTACTGACATTCTACCACGTTTCATCAGGACACTTGACTGGTACGACACAGCCCAAGAACGCCTCGAAAGCGACGACATCTTGCGAAACCTATCAGTATCAGTACAAATCCGGTACATGCTTACTGTATGTACTTACTAGATTATAGGGGACAATAATCGAGTCAGGGCCGCGAGCTTTGCCATAAATACTTGCCGGCGGCAACGGATTTGATTGATGATCCTGATAGGTTTAGCGCTTAGCCTTAAGCTTAAAGTGCTTTAGCCGCCAACTCCTTTGCTTATTCATCTCAGAAAGTAGCTTCCGTCCCACTCACGGTGGCCCATGCCATACGAGACCAGTGGACGAATTGACCACCACCCTTACCCTTGACCCAGGGTTAAAGTCTGCATTCCATCATGTGAGTCGTTTCCCAGTCGGTGTAGAAGTGGCCGCACGCCAGTGCAATGTCCTTCAGAAGCAAGTAATCTCGCACCCCTCCGATCTGCGGGTGTTGATCTCAGCATCTTGTGAGTACAACATTGAGGAAGTAAGTAGTCAGAAGCATGTAGTAATCTCGCATCCCTGTGGTCTGCGGGTGTCAATCTCAGCATCTCGTGAGTATATTGAGGAGAGTGACAGCGTTGAAGATCGGTGCTGAGGGTACGGCGCCTCCGAGTTGAAGAGTGGTCAGGAACCACGGTTCACCGTGGTCGCGCAGAGCGAGATGGATTCCACTGCTCCCGTGTAGTGTGCTGTTGTATGGCATTGGCCAGTGGATGTCATCGATATCGGCCCCGCCGGCAGCGCGTCGTAGGAGAGGTCCTAAGGAAGCCGCCGCAGCCGTGACTCGGAGCGGTTCGCTTTCAGCTGTTGACTTCGACGATCCTGCCATGGGTGCCGCACTTTCTACGGTACTCCTCGAGCTCGCGCATGAGCAGCACCTCCTCTTTCAGCAGCTGTACGTACTCCACCCGCGCGCTAGATCGAAAGTCAGGCTGGACTCGACTGACACCTGCAGGGACACAACATACCGCAGCCCGATCTCGAACGTGGTGTCCCCGAGTTCTTGTGTCCATTGGTGCTCGTGGTACGCATCGAGGTCTTGCTGACGCATCCGATACGTGAGCGTCCCTCCAGAACGAGGCGTCCATCCCGCGGGGATCTCGCCGGCGACCCCTGGGGCCGTGGGCGGGAAGTCGTCCTTGTCGGGGGACCAGTACGCCCATGGACGCTCGTCCACCCGGGCTCCGCGCGCAATCGACGCGCGGATGAACAGGTACCACGGCTTGTTGCCGTCCGCTCCGACGTTGGTGCAGCGGGTGTCGATGTACAGGATCGGAGTGACCACTGTGCATGATTGACAACATGAGCGATCCATTCGTCCCCGGATGCCATGTTGAGGACTCACCAAGACATAGCTTGGCTGGATCATGGATGCCGTGTCGTGCGCTCAAAGAGATAATGTTCTCTAGGAGATACTGTTGGATGGGTAGCCGGACGTGGTTCAAGTCGTACTCGCGCCGCGGGGAGCCCTCTCCGAAGCTGTGGTACGCATGCCACCCTGGATGCCAAGGGAAGTCTTCGTCCTCTACTTCCAGTGTTGGTATCGTGTATCTACATAGTATAGACTTAGCCGTGGGCGGCTGTTAACTCATGAAGACGCTACACACCGGTTCCATCCATCGAGGGTGCAGACGTCTTGACAGAGTGACATTGACGGGGAAGTCAGAGTGCTATGCGCCAGAAGGGGAAAGATGGAGTCGAGGTCCGCCCCGGTGTCAGGATGGTGTCCAATTAGGCTGGGTGTGGGAGAGGTGGGATGGTGTGTGACACCGGTAAAGACATCGCCGGGGAAGGGTATGTCTGCGAGAGGCCAGAGCGTTTCTGTACAGCTGTACGCGCGGATCAGGAGCCATTGCTCATATAGCTGTTCTAGCCAGCTTAGATGTGCATGGTCTGTACAGAGAGAGAACATCAGAGGTTGCGACAACTCTACATTTATGCGAAGCGGTACCAGAATCGACTCCTTCTTCAAGCCAATGTCTGGAAGCGGGGACGGAAAGCTGTTTGAGATCGTCCTCGTAGACATAGCTGCGGACTTTATGGTACCGCCCCCACGGGTTCATGATGAACCCGCGCGGAAGGGTCTGCCAGAGATGATGAATATCGTAGACAATGTTGCCCTGGCCGTCGGACATCAGTGGAAATTGGCTTAAGCTTGCGTACGTCTAGGCAGTCGTATTGAGCGAGCTGAATACGACGGAATAGTGCTTGAGTCGTTTACCCGATCGCGCTGCCAGGTGTAGCCCAGTTCCTGCACTAAGTAGGAGAATGTCGACTGACAAGATGAGCATCTGATGTGATCCTGCACTGCAGAGCATTAGATACTCACGTATGATTGTGCCAACTGGTGAACACGCGTGTCATGAGGTGTTTGACAAAACAACTAATGAGTAAATCGTACCGCTTGGATGTAGTACTTGATCCGAGTCGAACCTTGTACCAACATGACAACTTGCTCCCATGGGCGTGCTGCGGAGCGAGTGGTCAGCCGATCGTGTAAAGTGCTATTAGCTATCCAGAAACTTGCTCTCGTGATCGTCGCTCACAATGAACGAGGTCAGTGGGTCGGGACGTGAGTAGCCAAGTAAAGGCCGAATGTTCGGATGCCTAGGAGTGATTTCGAACTGGTTAGCGATGACAGCATTTGCTCGTATTGTAATGACTGACCAAACTTGCTTCAGGCGCTTCAGATCCCGATTGAATTGCTCTTTGTAGCAGTATCGGGCAACAACGACTTTCCGATCGTCGTGTCGAAGGCGTGCACGATGCACTTGGACAGACCTGGCATTTGGATCGATGCTAGACGACGGTTCAGAATCCACTTCCAGGATCAGATCATCCCGCCCGTAAAGGCGGAACTGAAAGACGATGGCGTCAAATGAGTAGGCAGGTCAGATTGAGACGACAGTGGAAAACATACCGCGCCATCGTACAGATTTTGACCAATGCTTATTCGTGACAATTCGGAGAGGATTGTATCGTTGCCATCAAGAATGGCATTCTCACGAGACGTGGATTCCTCCGTGTACCGCATAAGAGCGCCATGGGTCTCTGCAATGTCGTCTACATTTCGCCTTACCACACTAAGGCGATTGTCCATTGATACTAGCGACCGCACCTTGGGAGGACTGTTAGTAGCGTCTGGAACATAACGACGAGTATCTTCAAGTTACCGTGAACGCATTGACAGCGTCTGTCAAAACGCGTGCGAGTCTGTCAACTTCGCTCCGGATCTCGACATGTTTCCAGATGCGCTGCAACAGTCGTTTTCGCGTCATCCGTCGAACAAAGACTTTAATCTCGTCGAGTGCGCTGCAAAAACATCCATGGTCAGTACTAGGGAATGGGAATGACTGCTGAACCACACCAAACTCACGATTGGAGCGCCGCGATGCGTTGCAATAGGTTGCTATCGACTTGCTCCTTCTCGAGAGTACGCAGCTCTTCGCATATCGCGATCGATACCTTTGAAGCCCGTTCAGCGAGCTCTATGCACGCGTCTTTGTTCTGTTTCACCGCCTGAGGCCCAAATGCAAGCAATGAGCATCAAACAAAGTTCTCAACGCCAGACACAAATTCACCTCTGTCGTCTCAGCGATGGCTAAAGCGGTGCCTACAAGAGTCTTCAGACCGGGCACCGGACAGCCGTCGACGATGTTGAGAGTGAGTCTGAGAGTCTGAGTCAGGATTCCGAGCATGGCCATGAGTGGTAGGTTCTGGGATGGAAGATACGTCGAGACCCAGTGCATATGACAGTGAAACTCCGCGTCAACTTTGAGTCAATTGCGGTACGGGTAGAAAAGTCGTTCTCGGATCCGGAATCTCGGTGTTGTTTTCAGAGCTTAGTTTCTCGACTCGGGATAGCATGGAATATGTAATATTGAATGCGTAGTTTTTGTGCCTCGAGGAAAGGATCGTTATGTTTGAAGCGCCGCCGCGGGAGGATCCACGCCATGAGTTTGAATATTGGCCCAACTCCGACTCGGCCGGTCACGCCGCCCGACACTCCGATTCAGATGATCCTCAGCGCTCAGCGAGGTGCCAACTTTGCCATTGCCATAAACTTTATCAGAGTCATTGTCAACCCCTCCTCTGCTTTGGAATCTGCTGTGCTTGCCTACTTATGCACCCTATGCTCAGTGACCGGAAGCCATGCATCTACTCACTGACAGAACGCACCCGTGTATGTTCAAAGCTACACATGACATGTGCTAATTCATGCGATCTGTTTTCAAAAGGTCTCTTTGTCACAATGACCTGCTAAGACCTCAAGTAGGCATTATACTAGCAGCGAGTCCGTGTTCAAGTTGGCCCGTGCGTCTTACGGAAGCAACAGCAATGCAATATTCTCTAGATTTCTGGCCGAGCCCACGGCCTCGAGACAACTTCCAACGCACTGTGAGCCTCAGAGGTACAGATGAATGGTACGTACCGCTTTGTTGATGACAACTTTGTATTCTTGGGCGCAAGTGATCGCCATTGTTAGATGTCAAGAATACTACATATCTATGGTGGGCAAATATCTGAAAGTTGGATTGCATCTTCCCCTTTCTCACTGCATTACTACCTTCTGCCGCAGAGCACGCTCAGGAAGGCGGCAGTATAATGGTCAACACCTCGAGTTGAGGTGCTCTTGCTGTCAATGTCACTGGCAAACAATCCGCCATTTACGTCTACTTGAAAGCTCTCAATTCGAACGTGGAGACATGGTCCTCATGTAGTCGACGATCTCGCTCTTCTATCCCCGCTTCTGTAACTATCTGGGAGGCACATCGACGATTACAGACATGCCGCTTCCCATGGTTTGCTTCTCTCTCAGGCAATGACAGATATGGCGACATCGAATATACGGCTGACTCTCACATCGGGCGCAGGATAGGAAACTCCTTCCCTTTTATTTCTGTCTTTGCATACATGTCTATCACTACCCTCATACAGGCTCATTTCACTTTACAGGAACCCCCGATGTATGCCCCGACCGATTCGGTTCCTAATATCTAACGTCGCTTAGACTGCATCTTCGAACGTTCGAACGATGTCATTCAGACTGCTTCCATGCGCTGTCGATGTGCTCTCGCTGGATCTGCTGACTCGGACCTTCAAGCTTCAAGCTTCAAGTTCGAGCCGAATCAGACCTGGCACAGTCACCTCCATCCTCTGCGGTTGTATAAAGTCTGCGGTGTCTGCACTGTTTCTTTTCATCACGGCACGAGTGGCCCAACCCTCCACCGTTTCCGGCTCTCACCATGCGCTCCTCAGTCATCTTCGTCACATGTCTCGCTGCTGTCGCGTACGGTAAGCCCGTCGCGCGTAGCATGCAGGTGCACGAGAGCCGTTCAATGGTCCCCGAGGTCTTCCGCATGAACGGCCCCGCCCCCCCCGAGACGATGCTCGACCTCCGCCTTGCACTCGTATCGAGCGACATAGCAGGCCTCGAGAAGGCCCTCATGGACGTCAGCACCCCCGGAAGCCCTCTTCGTGGCCAGTTCCTCACAAAGGAGGAGGTACGGCGCAACCTGCTCCACCCTATTTCAACAATGTCCTAATTGACGTCGAACCTTAATTCACAGGTCGAGAGCTTCGTAGCGCCGAAGCCCAAGACTGTCTCTGCTGTGCAGGAGTGGCTGATTGAGAACAACATCGTCGCTAATAAAGCGTCCCCTGCAGGCGATTGGCTCAGTTTCTCTATCCCCGTCAGGAAGGCGAACGCACTCCTCAACGCTGATTTCACTGAGTTCGTCCACACTGGCACCGGAAAGACTTCGATCCGGACGCTCGCATATTCCATACCTGCCGACCTTAACGGGCATCTTAACTTCGTCCACCCTACCACCGTGTACGTGACTCTATCGTGGACCGAAGTCATGGATGTGGACATTGCCGCTGATTCATTTTTCTCTATTAAGTTTCGTAGAGTCGGTCTTTGGCTCACCGCAGTTCATTGTTCCCCCAAAGCTTGATGTCATACAGCCCTCTGTCGTTAACCTGACTTCAGATGCCGTTCCCTCGTCTTGTAACTCGGCCGTCACACCTGCATGTTTACAGGCGCTGTACGGTATTCCCACGACTCGCGCCACTAGCAAGGGCAACGGACTCGGTGTCAGCGGTTTCATCAATCAGTTCGCCAACCTGGCCGACCTCAATGTATGGGATACACATGTTTCTTTCAGTGGACTCCGGGCTGATTTCTAATTGTCCCGTCAGACTTTCTTGGCCAGGCTCCGCCCTGACATTCAACCTTCGAACACCACGTTCACTCTCCAGACACTAGACGGTGGGCAAAATCTGCAAGATCCAAAGCAAGCTGGCGTCGAGGCTGTGTGTGCGCTTCATGATTGACTCTATGACGAAGTTAATCTCCTGTTGCAGAACCTCGACATTCAATACACCGTCGGTGTTGCAACCGGCGTCCCGACAACCTTCATCTCTGTTGGGCCTGATAATAATGATGGAATCAATGGTTTCTTGGACATTATCACTTTCCTGCTCAGCCAGACGAACCCGCCCCAGGTACTCACAACGAGCTATGGCTTTAACGAGCGTGATATCTCAACGAACCTCGCCAAGTGAGTACTTGAATTTTCAACCGTTACATGTTATCGCACAACGTCCTTGACTATGGCTTGTCTTAGCGCACTTTGCAACGCTTACGCGCAGCTTGGTGCCCGCGGTACCTCTATCCTCTTTGCATCTGGTGACGGTGGTGTCTCCGGCTCGCAGAGCCAGAACTGCACGACATTCCTCCCGACCTTCCCTTCTGGCTGCCCCTTGTAAGCGCCACTCGCTCTCTTTCCATCCATGTCCTGACCTGTTCTGTGCAGCCTGACCAGCGTCGGTGCGACCCAAGGCGTGTCCGAGACCTCCGCGAGCTTCTCCTCTGGCGGGTTCTCCAACATCTTCGCGCGCCCTTCGTACCAGGCGAGCGCGGTCACGAGCTACCTGAACGCGCTCGGCAGCACCAACAGCGGCAAGTTCAACCGCAGCGGCCGTGCGTTCCCCGACATCGCTGCCCAGGGCAAGAACGTTGAAATCATCGTCGGTGGCCAAGCCGGCCTCGTCGCGGGCACGTCGTGCTCCTCGCCGATCGTCGCGAGCGTCGTCGCCCTGATCAATGACCGCCTCGCGGCGGCGGGCAAGGCCCCGCTCGGCTTCCTCAACCCCTTCCTGTACTCGACGGGCGCATCTGCGCTCAACGACATCACGACCGGGAGCAACCCGGGCTGCAACACCACCGGCTTCCCCGCGAAAGCTGGCTGGGACCCGGTGAGTCTCCGCGACGGCTGCTGTGTGCTGAGAGGCTAGAGCTGACGTTATTGCTCGCGTTCTCGTGCTGTGGCTTCAGGTCACCGGCCTGGGTACGCCCAACTTCGCTAAGCTCCTGACCGCCGTTGGACTTTGAGTCTAAGGGCACACGTCACGGCGGATGTATGTTTGGTTTAGGGTCGGTCAGGATTGAATCTTTTGTATCAATACATCAGCTCCCATGAGCACACGAACACAGGGACGATGGTGCGACAGTTCCCGTGCTGATCAGTTGCAATGAAAGTCAGGATGAAATTGTGTATGTAGGCTGAGGTGGTCAGCGGCGAGACCCAACCACGATTGAAATGTAAAGACAAATACGGAACCCTTGAGCTGGACTTGCCGCAGGTGGAGACCATGCCTTCCGATTCTCTTGACTCTTTATATGCCACATGGCACCATCCGAATGAATGGTTTGACCCGACCAGGCTGGGATGATCTTTAATAACTACCTCTTCCCGCTCCTCTCATGTTCGAATATGTTACACGACGACAACTTAGTGGTTTAGGGCCCGTAAAACTGGGTCGATAGTACTACATATACTAGTACATCTATTTCAACACTACTAGTTTCATTGATAGGTCCGGAATGTAGTCCACGCAGTGACAACAACGCATTCAATTGTTATACGTGCACCAGGGCGGCGTGACATTGACATGAAACCCGAACTTGAAGTAGTATTAGAGTCAGCCCGGGAGATCCGATTTTTCAGGTTATATAGCATTGGAATATCAATGGGTTTTAGATCTAGTATAACTCATCGTACATTGCGAATTCGCGATGAAACACATCCAGCTTGGCGATTTGAATGCTTGAGGCACTCACTACTGCTTTCTGACTCAGTAGAGAGTTGGAAGCTCGCTAGTGGCAGTCACGGAGTAGTAGCAATGAGCACGATGTCAGCAGTGAGCGTCACCGTCGCCGATGCATCACTCATGGTATAAAACGTAACGTAACAACAGCTCCAATCGCTACCCCTCAAAATCACGCTTCACTTCCACTCCTACCGCCGCTATCCTCACCCCAACACCTGCATTTCGCCAGACATGCGTTCTGCCTTCATCGCGTACCTTCTCGCCGCGGTCCTACTCATTGGCAACGTCACCGCCGTCCCCGTCGCAGGCTCCCCTGACCACGACAGCCTCAGCGACACGTAGTACAGGTCCAAGGACTGGAAGCGCGACCCACAGAACGGGTCCAAGGACTGGAAACGCGACCCGCAGAACGGGAGCAAGGACTGGAAGCGCGAACCTCAGCTAGACACACATGAGGAAGCTTGAGCTCGCCCGTCGCTTTTCCGGTCCTCAGGTCCAAGAGGAAGAATACTCGGCGCAGGTACTGTCCTTGACACGGTTCCTTGTTCTCAGACTCGAAGTGACTCACCGTACATTGGGCGTAATAGTCGAAATAGGCATATTTGATGTGAAGGAGAGACATTGCAGTCGCGGCCGGTGATATTTTTTGGAAGACGGGAGATCATGAGGCTGTATAGATGTATCGAGGATGCCGGTCAATGCCGATAGTAGGCAATTTGGTTATTGGGCTCACCATTCCTTGACAAGACAGTGTCCGTTGTGTGCATGAATAACTTGAAGGAGAGAACGATCACCGAAGTCACGTAACCTTTCGTAGTATCATACAGACGTCCCTCAAGCTCGTAAACAAGAAGCCGCAGGCAGTCGTAGAACCCAACTCTCTATTACCAGCCTCTCCAGTCGCGCCGTCATGCTCACATACCGAAGCGTTCCTGCAAGAACACACACATAGTCAGCACCTACCACTCGTGTACCCTCAGGCTGTTCCAAGCATAGACACTTACCCGTAGAACCGCACCCTTGAGTTGCAGGGCAGGAACAATGAGCAGGAACAGAGCCGCGACGATGGCGGCCTCGACACCGAACGTCTGGATCGCGCCGTTCTTCAACGCCCACGGGACCTGGAAGTAGGCGACGCTGAACCCGCCGAGGGTACGCGCGAGGTTGATCAGCCCCGAGATTTCGCCCTGGTTGCGCGGGAAGCAGTCGTTGCAGTAAGCATCTATTCGGGTTCGCGCCACGGCGGCGCGTGCGTCAGAAGGTGTGCTCGATGCCTCTAACTGTGTAGTACTCACAGACAGCCACGGTGTTGATCATAACGGCGACTTCGGCGATACCCCATCCCATGACGAGTGCCCCGACGCTGAGGTGTTTTTGGAACGATGCTCCGAGGACGAGGAAGCCGCAGATGTATAGAGGGACAGCGATATAGCATGTCCTGGAAAGAGAAAGGCGGACGACGTCAGAATATGATCGCGGAGGAGCCATAGCGGGACACACCAGAGACGCGACTCCGCAATGAACACGCCCTTGTTCCTGCGGATGGAGAAGTTCATGACCCAGTCGTTGAAGTACCGACCGAGCAACTCTCCGATAACAACAGCAACCTGTTTACATCTTGAGTATCAAATCACGGAACAGACAGCTGAGAGCTCACGATGGGAGTTCCGTAGGCACCAGCGATTCCGAATTGGCTGAATCCGTAGCCTTCGGGCTGTAGAGTGCCAAGGAACACCGCGTTCGTCGTCTGGGAAGTTTGCAGCGTTAGACCGCTTGCCACATACAGCGACTTGTAAATGCACGTACGTTGATACCGATGCTGAAGCCGAAAACCATAGCCTGTAGGCAGTCACTTAGTGGTCGTGTTCTAAGGATATGTGGGGAGACTCACCTCGAAGAGAAGAATGGCAAGGAGATGTGGCCTCCAGACGACATTCAGGATCGCAAACACGGACTCGTGCCATGTGTCGCGGTACTTCGCCATCTTCGCACCAGTGATCCCGAGGAGGGTCTGGATGCGGTACTGAAGGCGCGACGCGGGCATCGGGTTCGGGCGCGGGTTTGGAAGCTTACGGTCGAAGATGCTGCAGATGCCATCGTCAGTACATTGAATTCATACTGAAAGATGGGTAAAACCGACGTCTCTTCGCCGAAGAAAGCAATCATGAGAACGACGAATAAGCCATAGATTGAGCCGATGCCGTATGTCCACCGCCAGCTGTGAGAGGCGATGTGAGTACGGGAGGATGTCGATAGCGCGACGACACGCACTTGATGCGGGCAACGATGAAGCCCATCATGAATGGCGACAGGAAGGGTGAGATAATGAACCCCATAGTCCAGATGTTCAACTGCACAGCGACATGTAAGCCAAAATAAAGGCGACCGGGCGCATGGATCCATACCTTCCGTGCCTGGAGATGGAACGGGAACATGTCTGTCACGACGAAGAGACCCTGCACAGCGATGTCGGTGTCAGTCGCATATCGCATGTGAACGTGCGCTGGGAACATACGGTGACTTGCGGAGTGGTGCTGTGATTGGGAGACGTGTCAGCTAGATGCCTTCCGTGGCACTGAGAAGCGACGTACGCGAAGAATCCGTTGAGACACCTCATGGCTGCGCAATCCGTCAGGTAAGCACACGCGAGTCGCACCATAACACTCACCTGTGTAGGTGTTCAAGTTCGGCGCAAAAGTGCATCCGACAAGCCATCCGAGCGAGAGCACCTGCGAGTAAAACAGCACCGGCAACCGCCCGAAGCGGCGCATGAGCATCACAGCGAAGATGCCGCCCCAGCCTATTGAGTGCGCCGGTGAGCGAACGGCGTTAGCAGGAAAAGGGACCGTTGTGCTGACCGAGAAGGAAGATACTCCAGCTAGAGTACAAGGACCGGTTGAGCGTTATGAAACAATCCAGAGTTTATTGAATACAAAAATACGTACTTTGAAGTGAGGTTATTGATATGTCCGGTCGTCGTATCGAATTGGTTTGCAAGTGCAAAAATGTCCGCGATGCCTTTCGGACCATCCATCAGCCTTCAGCACGGGCTTCTACGGCTGAGCAGCTACGCACCAATCGCAGAGTCAAAGTCGGGCGTGATCGCCGCGAGTGTTACGATCAGCAGCTGGAAGTGCTTCCGGAACTCTGACCACTGTGTGGGACGCATCGCAATGGTAAATATCAAATTCGAACAGCTGAATCTGAACGAGCACGCACGTTTTGTGGGTCTTCAGGATCATCTGTCGGCTGTGGCCAGAGGACCTTGGTCCCGTCCGCGGAGAGCTTCAGCCGGCTAGCAACCGTCTCGCCAAACTCAATCTTGGCTTCTCTAGTTAGCAGGGGCGTCAATATCGTACACCGTGACGCTCTCCGATGACAACGCGAGAAAAGGGGCGTACTCGGGGTCGATGACAAGTCGTCCAGCATTGTGCTCGTGATACGCTACAGGATCGAACTCTGCGCTGGCATGGGAGGGTGACTGTCGGTCGTGGCCCTTCTCGTCGACTTCCGAGACGCTGTTCGTTGCCTCGTGCTTCTCGTTCGTAGCAAGTGCGGATTCCTGGTCCTTCATCGTCGCGGCTGTAGTCCGGAGATCTGGTTTCGGGGGGTCCGCAACGAGCTGTGTGGCCGCGAAGAGTGGTGGAAGCCTGCTGTGAGAGGGTGTAAAGCAAGGAGGGGGGAATCGCACAACGATCTCTGCGCAAAGTCGCGCTATCTATACAACTCGCGAGCATGGCGCCAGGAAGAGGACCCTGTGAACATAATCAATCGCGCTAGAACTGTGCGGGTCGCACGCGTTTCCACGGCTCCCCATGTCCCACAGATAGAGTTCTCCGTGCGCGGATCCGACTCCTCCGCAGTGTCCGCACGGGCTGCTAGGCTTCTTGCGCGCAGTCATGTGATCGTGGCGCGAGACGGGGTGTGTGTCAGATGGCCACGGGGAGAGGCAGCCGGGCGTCCACTTGACTGTGCACGCTCCCCAGAAAATCGCCGGAGGAGGTGCTCGCGTACTTGGCGGCGGTCGGTTACTGTGGGTGTGGGCGAGCGGGACGTACGAAAGCGAAGGGTGTTGTTGGGGATATAGTACCGCGTCGCCGCAGTGTGTGCAAATTCGGACATATAGACTTCAACGGTGCTTGTTGTAGTGCTTCTTTGCAACAATGGGTATGTGCGTACCAGGAGTGAGCTCTCACCCCTAGATAACGGAGTGAAGGGCGTGTTTGGGTCATTCAAAGAGTGATGAAAAGCCGCCGCAGGCGGAGGGTACCTGGATGAGAGAGCACTGCCTTCCTACTAGTGGAAAGCTTCCGTTGCCGTACATGCATCCTGCAGAGAAGAAGAATGGATCAACGTGGTCTAAGTTGGATAGAGCGCTGTAGAACAGACCGGAGTACTTGGGGACCCTCCTTACCTACGCACGTCGCAGGAATCGGAAAACCGTCAGCAACCCGAGGCTTACATGATAGCGTGCCGTGATACAGCCAGTCACATCTCGCGTTATGCGGCTTTACGGTGTTGCGCAGCAAGCGATAGCGTTTTGAGGCGACAGTCATTGTCAGCTGTGTGGCACGTCTGGATTTTGCTGGTGAAGGGAGCAATGAACGCTCTGGTGACATTGAACTGACACCTATATTCGTCAGGCGACTCGCGCAGGGAGATCTTAAAAGGGACAGGTTGAGTCAGCTGCATGCATATAATAGAGTAAGCTACTCACGAAGGACATTAGCCTTCAAGGCACAGTGCCTATAGTAGGCACAGCGTCGAGGTTTGGATGAGGTTGCGAACAGGTTGCGAAAGTCGCGATTGATAAGGATAGATAAAGCACCATGGTTCCCTGAAGAAAGATTACAACCTCCTGCCACAATTATCATGGCTAGCTAGCCTGTGTCGGTTAGTAGTGAAATGAACTTGATCATGGAAGGGAGATAGTGGACGTCGTCTCTATAATTTGAACTTGAAGGACTGATAAAAAGCCATAACTTTGATATTGTTCGCGTGTCGCCCTATAGACGCCCGAAAACGGCGATAAACCCCACGTTAGGCTTCCTCGTTGGGGTTGGGCGCCAATCGATACTGCCTTCAGATTCTACTGCCACGGTACAAAATGCATAAGACGCTCTCCATCAACGTGAGGCGTATCGACGTCTTTCATCCTCAAGTACTCGGTACATAGATTTACTGAAGAGCAATCCTCAACGTCAAAGACTCAGCTGGGATGAAGCTCCAGCCATGAAGAATTGGCATGGTGATGACATCGCCAGATCTCAACTGGAAGAGCATGAGAGGTACATGGTAGGACACACCGGTTAAACAAGACCAGAACATGTGCAGATGAAGTGTCAGGGCGGACCTATGTACTGGTGAGTGGTCGGTCCAGTCCAAAAAATGCGATCGTTCTCAGTGTCGATCATAACCCTCAAGTGACGACCTCCCATTAGTCATTGTGATGCCGCCCTCGTGTGGAGGGCAGACTATTCAGCCTTCTCAGAAAGCGATGTGCACATGGAGGACACATTCATTAGAGTAACCAATACGACTCGAGATGCGGAAGTTGTGCGGAAGGACAGAGCAAAATGCGACAATATTTACTCCTGAACGCACGACGGTCAGCATGCACTCCTTACTGAAAGGTATAGGCACAAGGTAGTGCAATACGAACTTTAACGGAGGAGTAGTGTCCCAAGGCTATTCTGGTGTGTGAATATTCCCGTGTCATCCGCTTGTACTCACCTCTGATATGCACCAGAATAAACTCTCTAGCTAACAGCTGTGGGAGTATGGCGCGATGAATGGAATGCACCTGCAGACCGGTCTCGTATTGGTCAGGTCAAGGGGTGGATAGGTCCTGCATCATCGCGCCCGAGGGCACTGATAGAGAAACGAGTTATCCTTTCAACTCTCGTTCACTTTCACTTCCATCTACGACTATGCATGAACTTCGCTCTCCCGACATGAAGGACCTATCACTGATGACCAGTTCTATCGGGAAGGGAGAGATTAGAGTGTTCGAGGAAGACGCGAAGGATTTGACCAGTGGCACCCCAGATGTCGCAGAGGAGACCTATCAGTACTTGCTGACGTATCAGTACAATCACGCAGGGAGACTCGTGCTGGATCCAAGGTAAGTGCGGTAACATCGTTGTCCTCTGGGCCTCACACTTAGCTCTGAATTCCATGGACTAGATCTGCACCCTTGGAACTCGGAGACGAGATCGCACAACGCTTGAAGCTCTCGGCCGATGGATCAAAGGTTCTTTGGCCCCAGCCTAGAAATGATCCGGATGACCCACAGAACGTGCGTCGTACGCACGTAGGTGTGCAGAGGGGGGCTTCTGATTGGACGGCGGACTCCTCACAGTGGAGCTTTAGGCGCAAGAGTCTACAGCTAGCTATCGTGACAATAGCCGCGATGGTCCCAAACTTCGATTCCTCTATTGGTGAGCAAGCACGGTCCGTAATATCTTTTCTTGTGTCCCAGGGTTGACTACCATCCCTTGTAGGCATCGCAGCGGTCTTTGCGATGGCCTCGGAGTTCGGTTCAACCCCAAACAAGGTAACACAACTCGGATCTGGGTACGCCCTTTCAATCGCCATATTCATATTTCACGTAAACCAACCAGGGTTTGGCTGCTCAGCTGGGCTCTCTTCTTGTTAGGTGAGCAAAATGTTCACTTAGGCAGCATTGGTACTCATTCGTCACTCTGCAGGCTGGGGAGGTATATTTGCTGTCATGCTCATTCGACGCTATGGTCGGCTCCCGGTCTTGTTCTGGTCACAGGTCCTCGCGCTAGCGTTCGTAATTGGGACTACCTTTGCGCCGAACCTCAACACATCCGCTTGTGAGTTGTTACGCGTTATCCGAACATGGGTCCGTTCATAATTATCCTTCACAAGCTATGCGTTGCCTTGGTGGTTTCTTCGGGTCAGTATACCTCATCTCCTTCGGGAACGCAGATACTCACATGCATTGACAGGACTTGCTCTCAGGTCTCGGTATAATGCGTCCTTGCAATGTATTGTGTATCACGCTCACGGTAACATTTCAGGGGCTGTACGCCGTAACAGACATGTACCCCTTCCACCTACAAGCTCGCAAGGTACGTCTGCAACTCGCAACGTGCGTTATTTCTGATCGATCCGCTCTCGTAGCTCAGTATATGGACCATGGGCTTCATCATCTCGCCCGTTCTTGCGCCGTTCTGCTTTGGATTTTTCGTGGCTAGAGCAAAGTGCGTCCCTTCACAGCATGCTCGCCATAGCCTGTATCATGCTAACGAAAACGTGCACCCAGTTGGAGATGGTCTTATGGCGTTGGATCTCTCTTCGGGGTCGGTGTGGTCCTCCTCGTCGCCCTGTGCATGGAAGAGACGTGAGTGGGCATGCCTCGATGTCGTCGCCGCATCCTGATTCCAAGAATCACAGTGTGTATGACCGCCGTCTCCCTAATCCCAATCCCCTTAAATACAAACGCTCATCACTGCGCTACCGCCTTGAGACTCTAGTAGGGATCACTGGCGTAAAGATGGCTCGCTACCGCGAAACGTGGAAGGATGTTCTAATTGCGAACCTATGGGTCGTTTGGAGACCTCACTTGCTTCTTGCTCTCATATTTGAGGTGCGTCAGCCCTCGCTATGCACGCTCTCTTGCTGACGAGCGATTACGTAGGGTGTCGTCCTCGGACTCAATATAGGGTTTCATGTCAGTGCTATAGCTTGACTGACCATCGACATGTCATAGTCTCATCATCTCATTTCAGGTAACCAACACAGTCATACTCGCTCGCCCTCCTCCGGCCGGCTACGGCTATGACCAAATACAGATCGCTGGAACATATGCAAGCTCTATCGTACGTTTATCGCATGAAGCATCTATACGGGTCTCACTATCGTCAATCAAGGTCGCTGTCGTCGTCGGCGAAGTCGCAGCACGGTACCTCATGGACTGGCTGCTCGAAGTCAACATGCGACAGAACAAAGGTATATTTGTCACTGAGTGTCGACTATGGTGCGTACCATCGACCGTGACGACTCCCACAAATATGCTCAGGACCACACAGGGCGTGCTATCCGGCAGTCGTACTGTTCGTCGGTGGATTCCTGCTGCAAGGCGCAGCCTTTGAGAAGCATCTCCACATCGCAGTGCTTGTAGCGGGCTGGGTGTTCGCGCAGATTGCGACCATGATCAACACTGCAGCAATATGTACGTCCTCATCTACACGAAACACCCCCCAGTCTTACGTGCTGATGATCTTATCCCCGATTCGTTTCCTGGTACACAGACGCATACTGCAGCGACTGCTTTCCTCGGCATCAGGTGTGCATTATTTTTCGTCATTCTCCCAGAGATGACACTAACCACAACTTCCGTATGACAGGGCGAGATCTCCGCGCTGCTCAACCTTGCGCGCTGTCTAGGCGGCTTCAGCTTCGCGCTCTTCCAGGTTGACTGGGTCAGTCACGACGGCGCGTTCGTAGCATTCGGCGCCGAAGCAGCGATCGTCGCCGGACTGTTCCTGCTGATCATTCCCATCCTGCAACTCAAGGGGAGCTACTTGCGCGCGCGGTTCTCCATGTAAAGAGGGGGAATGGATCTACGGTGGCGGGAGTCCCCTTGAAGGCTGCCGAGGCGGCGCTGCTACCGAAGATTTCAAGCTCCTGCCACATTTCTCATGGCTAGCTAGCCTGTGTCGGTGAGTAGTGAGATGAACTTTATCATAGGAGGGAGATAGTCGACGTCGTCTCTATGAGTTGAACTTGAAGGACTGATTAAAAACCATATTGTAAGTTGCGTGTCGTCCTACACTGCAGACGCCCGAAGCCAGCGTAGATTTAGCGCCGTGCTGCTCGCTGAGTTTGGGCGCCAACCACTCCTGCCTTCTACTACCACGGTATGATATGCACAATAGGCTCTCTATCGACGTGAGGCGCATCGACATCTTTAATCCTCAAGTAATCGGTACAGGTGTTTATTGAAGAGCAACTCTGAATGACAACGACTCAGCTGGGATTACACTCGAGCCCATGTTGGATTGGCATGGTGATGACATCTCCAGATCTCAACATGAGAGGTACATGATAGGACACGCCAGTTGGACCAGAGCAGAACATGTGCGAATGAAGTGTGAGGTCGGACCTAGGTATCGGTGAGTGGTCGATCCAGTTCAAGGATGATCCAGTCCAAGGATCGCGATAATTCTCAGTGTCGATCATAACCCTCAATACGACCTCCCATGATGTTATTTTCGACTACGGGATGTGGCCGCCCTCGTGTGGAGAGCAGACTTCCCATCCTTCTTAGAAAGCGATGTGCACACGGAGGATACGTTCATTAGAGTAACCAGTACGACTCGGAATGCGGAAAGACAGAGCAAAATGCGACGATGTTTACTCCTGAACGCACGAAGGTGAGCATGCACGTTACTGATCCTCCTTGCTGAAAGCGATAAGCACAAGGCCTACTGCAGTGCAATACGAAAGTTAACAGAGGCGCTGTGTCTCATGACTATTTTCGTGTGTGAATATTCCCGTGTCATCCGCTTGCACTCACCTATGATATGCACCAGAACAAACTCTCTGGCTAACAGCTGTGGGAGTATGTCGCGATGAATCGAGTACACCTGCAGATGGATGACAAGTCCGTCTTGTATTGGTCAGGTCAAGGGGTAGGACCACCCTTCTATTGCTCACGGCTCCCTGCATCGCGCCCGAGGGCACCGCTAGAGAAAAGAGTTATCCTTTCAATTCCTGTTCGCTTTCACTTCCATCTAGAACTATGCATGAACTTCACTCTCCCGACATGAAGGACTTATCAATGACCAGCTCTGTCGGGAAGGGAGAGATTAGAGTGTTCGAGGAAGACGCGAAGGATTTGACCAGTGGCACCCCAGATGTCGCAGAGGAGACCTATCAGTACTTGCTGACGTATCAGTACAATCACGCAGGGAGACTCGTGCTGGATCCAAGGTAAGTGCGGTAACATCGTTGTCCTCTGGGCCTCACACTTAGCTCTGAATTCCATGGACTAGATCTGCACCCTTGGAACTCGGAGACGAGATCGCACAACGCTTGAAGCTCTCGGCCGATGGATCAAAGGTTCTTTGGCCCCAGCCTAGAGATGATCCGGATGACCCACAGAACGTGCGTCGTACGCACGTAGATAATTAATTCTGACAGGCCGTTGAATTCGTTACAGTGGAGTTCGAGGCGCAAGAGCCTGCAACTGGCTATCGTGACAATAGCCGCGATGGTCCCAGACTTCGATTCTTCTATCGGTGAGCAACGCGCTCCGTTGTATCTCTTCTTGTATCCAGGGTTAACTAGCATCTTTTGTAGGCATCGCAGCTGTCTTTGCGATGGCATCGGAGTTCGGTTCAACCCCTAACAGAGTGACACAACTAGGATCCGGGTACGCCATGCTTTCAATCATCATATTGAACGTAAATGGATGAGTTTGGTTACATAGCTGGGCTCTCTTTCTGCTAGGTGAGCACAAGTTTAGTTTCGGCATTAGGAGTTGTTGCTCATTCGTCGCTCCACAGGCTGGGGAGGCATCTTCGCTGTCATGCTCATCCGACGCTATGGTCGGCTTCCGGTCCTGTTCTGGTCGCAGGTTCTCGCGCTGGCGTTCGTAATTGGCACCACCTTCGCGCCGAACCTGAATACATCCGCTTGTGAGTTGATACGCGGTATCCGACCATACATCTATTCATCATGATTGTCCTTCACCAGCCATGCGTTGTCTGGGTGGTTTCTTTGGGTCAGTATCCCTCATCTGTTTCGGGAGCGCAGATACTCACATACACTGACAGGACTTGCTCTCAGGTCTCGGTATAACGCGTCCTTGCCATGTATATTGCGTATCATGCTCAGGGTAACATTTCAGGGGCTGTATGTCGTAACCGACATGTATCCCTTCCACCTACAAGCTCGCAAGGTACGTCTGCAACTCACAATGTGCGCTGTCTTTTATTGATCCCCTTCCATAGCTCAGTATATGGACCATGGGCTTCGTCATCTCGCCTGTTCTTGCGCCGTTCTGCTTTGGTTTCTTTGTGGCTAGAGCAAAGCGCGTCCCTTCTTAATATGCGCATCGTAGTGTCATGCTATGCTAACGAAAACGTGCACCCAGTTGGAGATGGTCCTACGGTGTCGGATCGCTCTTCGGGGTTGGTGTGGTTCTCCTCATCGCCTTGTGCATGGAAGAGACGTAAGTGTACATTATATCTCAATGTCGTCTCCCGTATATTGATCCTAAGCATCACAGTGTGTATGACCGTCGTCTCCCTAATCCCAATCCCCTAAAATACAAACGTTCATCGCTGCGCTACCGCCTCGAGACTCTAGTAGGAATCACTGGCATGAAGACGGCTCGCTATCGCGACACGTGGAAGGATGTTTTAGTGGCGAACCTGCGGGTCGTTTGGAGGCCCCACTTACTTCTTGCTCTCATATTTGAGGTGCGCGAGCCCTCGCTATGCACGCTCTCCTGCTGACGAGCCTACGTAGGGTGTCGTATTCGGACTCAATATAGGGTTCCATGTTAGTGCTATAACTTGGCTGACTATCGACATGTTGTGATTTCATCTCAATTTAGGTAACGAATACAGTCATACTCGCCCGCCCTGCTCCGGCCGGCTACGGTTATGACCAGATACAGATCGCTGGAACATATGCAAGCTCTATAGTACGTTTTTCGCATCATGCTTCTATACGCCGTTTCTGGCCTCATTGTCGTCAAACCAAGGTCGCTGTCGTGATTGGAGAAGTCGCAGCACGGTACTTCATGGACTGGCTGCTCGAAATCAACATGCGACGGAACAAGGGTGTATTTGTTACCGAGTGTCGACTTTGGTACGTACCATATACCGTGACAGTTCCCACAAAATATGCTCAGGGCCCTTCAGGGCGTGCTATCCGGCGGTCGTGCTGTTCGTCGGCGGATTCCTGCTCCAAGGCGTGGCGTTCGAGAAGCATCTCCACATCGCAGTGCTCGTGACGGGCTGGGTGTTCGCACAGATTGCGACCATGATCAACACCGCAGCGATATGTACGTCCTCAACCACACAGAAGATCTCCCAAATAACTCTCGGTGAGCTTACCCTCGATGCGTTTAGATGCATACTGCAGCGACTGCTTCCCTCGGCATCAGGTGAGTATAATATTTTCCGTCCTTCTCCCAGGGCTGACACTATCCACGACTTCTGCATGACAGGGCGAGATCTCTGCGCTGCTCAACCTTGCGCGCAGTCTAGGCGGCTTCAGCTTCGCGCTCTTCCAGGTTGACTGGGTCAGTCACGACGGCGCTTTCGTAGCATTCGGCGCCGAAGCAGCGATCGTCGCCGGACTGTTCCTGCTGATTGTCCCCATCCTGCAACTCAAGGGGAGCTACTTGCGCGCGCGGTTCTCGATGTAGAGAGGAGGGGCAGAGACCGTGTACATGTGTGGATGTATCTACATAGATAGATGGCGTGGATGGTGGGCAGTCTCTCGCACCGACCGATAGATAAAACATGATTCTTGACGCATTTGTCACCCGGAATGATAGTCCTGACTTTCGTCCGCGCTAAATGAATGATCACAGTGCGACAAATCTCAAATCAAGCTCAAGTGAGTGCAGTATATATATGTACAGGGGGGCTCTATACAAACCGGTCCATCTCGACCCCGTCTGTGGCCGTGATCACCTCCTCCACCACGACAAGTGGTAGTCCCGCTAATAGCGGCTCCTCAACGTACTGCAGCTTGTCTTCGTACGAAACGTTCGTGTCGTCGGAAGCCGTGTCGTAGCCCGAGCGCAGGGGCGCGCCCAGGTTGCCCACGTAGTCGGTGGAGACGCGCATGCTGGGGAGCTGGGTGGAGATCACTATTGAGGAGACACACTGTGAGCTCGGCGAGCGTCCGGACTTCTGGGCGACCTGGCGGAGGTTGAGAAGGAAGCGTGTGATGAGGATCGACGTGATGCTGGTGGGCAGGGTCAGTTGTGTGAGGGTGTGTCAGCAGGTTGGTGCGCGTACGGTGAGACGAAGAATGATAACCAGTTAGTACCCTGCGGACACGGTGTTAAGGCTACAGACGATACTGCACAAGTAGGTTGCAAGATGAAACGTACGGGTACTTTCGCTGCGAATATAATCTGTGCAAGATTCATTACAAGAAAAACTCTGATACTCCGTCAGCGCGGGTCTGATGCGAACAAAGGGCGTAGAGCTCACAGGAAATACATTGTACCTGCAGTTCCATTCTGTTAGCCAACTGGACTTGAACGCTCCTGTAGCAACTCACCATCTCTGAGTAGTAGTGCCATTATGCTCGGATGTAAGTCTAGAGATAGCGCGGCTCTTCGTACCGCTGCTGTCTTCATGAGGGTAAAGAGTATAACTAAGAAGTCGTATGCTATAGTCGTTGCGCGCTCGAGTATAACAACTTGAGCGAGATGTTCAGCGTATGCTACGTTGAATGCGCCATGCAACTGATAGTCTACTTACGCCTGGAAGCGGGAATTTCAATGCGTCAGCGAACATCTTCGATTACGTTTATGTCACGTACATGCTGAACAGCCCGGCGTCGATATTCCTTTGGATTGCGCACCCAACCGATGGTCTGGGTGCCGGAATGGGTTCTCCGCGGATAGTCGTGTACTGTGTAGGCGAAGTGACATCATCGGACTTCGTCAATTCCGCGGGCGGCGCGGGGGGCACGTTTCGGCTTACCAAGTATACGCCCGGGGTCACTAATGCCAGCATCAGAACAGGCAGGGCTGGACGACAATCTCGCGACCAGGTTGCGTAGACACGGAGTGGGAAGAAAACTATTCCTGTGAGTCTGTCGCCATGTGATACATGCTGCGGGATACTCACGAGCGACAACAAGCGTGGCCAGCAGCGAGAGCGACTGGTTCAGGCGAACCAAGGGATGGCAGCTAGAGAACGAAATGTCGGCCAACGGCAGAGAGACAGAGATGGGAGATGTCATTAAGAATACCTCTGTCAACGAACAGGTCTTAGATGAGTATCACACACAATAGCGAAAGATCTGGGGAGCGTACCTTGGGTGTAAGAAAAGGAGCTTGTACAATAAGGTCCAGGATCGAAATTAAGAGGTTGAGGTATCGATTGAGGATGAACAGGCCAGAAGCAGCAGACATTCTATTGCCCCATATGTACTGCACCTCTCGATCGAAGGTAGTAAAATAGTCCCATAGGAAAAGGGCTGAGGGGGGTTTCAATGGGGGAGACGGGCGGACACTACAATCAGCCCTCACCTCTTGCAGCGACAGTGTAATACTGCCCTTGCGCGCTAATCCACCAGGTTCTTGAACACCTCCCTCCCCACGAAGCACAGAGACACAAAGAAGCCACTCACAACAATGCATAACTCTGGATTACTGCCGCATCGGTGGAGCTGTCATTCATCGATACGAGCAGCAGACGATATTATGTTGCAGTTAACAGCGACCACTCGCAAACCACCGTCGACGACCGCTCGGGGACTTGTGTGCGCCCACAGAAGATCCACAGGATTCACGTTCACATGCAGTAAATGAACTGTTGAGCAGGGACCCAGAAGATCTATTCGCGAGAGAAGACATACCATGAAGAGATGACGCCGGGCGCGTGATGTCAATCTGTCGCGGCTACAGGAATGTAGGCAAGTAGAAGAGTTGGAGCTTGTGTGGTCGCCGGTGGGAGGGATCGAAGTTGAGAACGACAGAGGCCGCTGGCAAGCTAATCACTCGTATAAGCTGTCGCATGGCAGCGGCTACGCGTCGGTATACCAAGAAAAGGCACGCCTCGCGTAGCTACTGCCGTCACGAAGCTGACTCCGTCCGCGACGTGTAGCGCGCAGAGGCGCGCCTATGCGGCCTGATTAAGTCCGTTTGGTGAGAGGGTAATGGGTAACATCAGTAAGTGAGGCCACTCACTCGGTCTCGTCACGTAGCCACCATCCTGGGACTTGTGTTCAAGTGGCTGAGGAGGAGTCTGAGCATGCTGATTAAGTAAACGACCGGTTTATCAGTGTAATCGTCATGTAGTCCTTAGTTGAATGCGTACATAGCTAAGAGCAGTGAAGACGCAGGAGGAGGACTCCGAGAGCCGTATACTTAGATTGATGGTGGTTGAGCGCTGAGCAGTGACTCTGAGGACTTCTGAGGTCAACTTGAACTTCTCAGCGGGCGTTTCGCGGAAGCAAAACTCGGGGATCTCGGCCCGCGACAATCCCGTTCCCCCACTGCTTCTGACCTTCGAACGAATGATGTTGACGTTGGCAGAATACGTCAAGGGCGCCCTCATAAGGACTTGGCAGCTTGAGTTCAAGGCCATCCTGTCATCCTATCTACTATGCTGGCTACTGAATCATGTGCCATAGAATGTCAGCGCTTCGACCAACGCACTAATGCCGGACTGAGCCGCAGCTGATAGTGGCATGCTGTAGCGTGCTGGGATGGCCCATATGGCTAGCGGTACGCCCGCTGTCGGGCACATGTAATCCTCACGTTCGTTATTGTTGACGACTCGGTGTTGTGGCCCGCTCACCTCCCTTAGCAGCGCCTGAGCGAGATACGAAAGGCATGTGTGTGAGCATAATTCAGGTACGTGACCATTGACGGCTTCCAGAAGCACCCGGAGCGGCACATCTAGGGCACATCTTGCCGGTGATCATTTCACGCTACCAGATCTAGAGGTCAAAGAATTCAGAATGAGATCATGGACAGGGCTCCGAATGGCGGGTGATGCAGCAGGTGACACAGCCAACACCGTTACACGAGAGGTTCGGACGGCCGAGTAGCGTCGGTGGTGTTATCCGGAGTGTGAAATCCCAAGGAAGGCGCTGCGCCGTCCATTGAGCTATGCCCGACGTAGTAAGAACCCGTCACACTGCAAAGCTGTCAATTGTCGCGCGCAGGGTGATACATGCACGTATCACTCACCATCTGCTCAGCGTACGGCGACGGACTTACAACTCATGTTGCCGCGAGTTTATCGATCGCATTTGCCGCGCCTGAGTGCGTAAGAGATGTGTAAGGTCTACATCCAGGCCCGCACCGGATCATCTTGAGCCATTTTGTAGAGATGCACGCGCCGCGGTGAAGGGGTCTGTCTAGCCTTGACGGGGAACCACAAACGACCATCCGCGTTCACGCCGACACGGCTCGGACGCTTTCACAATCCGGCGCGCGGGACGGCCTAACCGGATAGCTGGTCCAAGCCTCGCGCTCGTGTCCGAAGGCCGTCATCCTGCAACAATCAGGAAATAATGCGTTAGCGTACCACCACCGAGCGAGCAGGATATAAAGCGTGCAGTGACTGCCAGAGGTACCTCAGCTCCCTGCTCTTCTTCGACCTCATCTTCGCCTCCATTACTCGAAGGTGGGCCATCATCGGCTCTCGCAACACAGACAATCTGCTCATTCCCTTCCTCGTTCATCCACAGATCTCCTGCTCAACCACCATTATCATGCAGTTCAAGACCATCTTCCTCCTCGTCGCCGCCCTCGTCGCTGGCGCGATTGCGAACCCCGTCCCGGCCGACACTGTCGCTAAGCGGTGAGCACGTTGCACGCATCACTGTCCAGTGCTGTTGACTTACGCCGATTATACAGCGAGCCCCTCGAGGGCCGCCAGCAGCCCTGCTGCTAAACGACGGTTCCGAGACTGAACCGGACTCATCCCACCACACCGTGGTTGTATGTAACACTATGCTTGCGCCCTGTTGTTGTACATCAGCCCTGTAGTCCCTGTGTATCAGCGTCGTAGCCGCACAACACATCCGTCCCGCGAATACTATGTACCCGTGCTCACCTCACCATGATCCGAGCGGCGCAGCCCGCGATGACCGTGTGTCCATCGCGACTCATTCAGCAACGAACGACAGTTAGGAAGGGGGGCCGAGTAAGGTGAAAGGGCCTGGGCGGAGTTCGCGAATAACGGCATTATAATGCCGTGATCATACATGCGAAGGGAGGACGTCCGTGACAAGCGATACTAGAACAGGCGAAACGCTCATGAGCGCTCGCCGTACACGCGGATATCTGAGCCTAGCACATCGGCGGAGATGCACAGGTATATGACGTAGCCTTCTTGTCTAGTTGCCGTGCGGCTGGATGTCTAGGGACGGAAAGGTTCGAGGGAAGGGTGCGAGTTCATCGGGCGGTGGGCGGTGCTCGTATGCGCGCTGCCAACATCATCTCCGAGGGCCCGAGTACATTCATTCGTGAGGGGCTCCCCACCGTTGGTCCGAAGCGACTGGAGGAAAAGACATGCGCATCAGCTCCCTTCAGCATCACACGCATCGAGTACTACAGCAACATACCATGCAGAATAGCTTTGCTACGCAAGGCGGAGAATTTACAGAGAAGAAGCTCCGCGTCATCGTCCCGCTCGTTAGTGAACACCGAGTCGAATTGGAAGATGACTGCGCTGAGGCTCGCGAGGGACGGCGACTCAGAAAGAACGGAGTCCAGCTCCTTGGCGAACATGTGCAGGGTCGCGAGTGCGTGCGAGCTGTGTTGGAAAGCGAAGGTGATGGTCCGTAATGCCTGTGTGGGACGAGGAAGGTGCGCGAGAAGCCACGTGAGCCACGTCCAGTCCGGGGCCACTTCGCGCGCGTTTCTGCAATCCAAACGGAGTGTGCGCAGGGCGGTGCAGTGCGACAGATCAAGTTGACTCCCTGACAGACGGTGAGCAGATGTTCGGCTGCCAGAGACACCGGTTGCCACGTACGAAGAACATGGTCGAGCATGAGACGGTCCATGATGCGCCTAGAAATGTCGAGGGAGAGATGCTCGAGGGAGGGTCCCGTCACCTCCCAGAAAGTCCCAAGTCCTTGAGGCGAGTCGTCGATCGAGCCGGACAGCTCGTAGGATACGTCGGCTGTCCTCAGCACAGGGAAAGTGTTGCATGCGATGAGCCAGTCGATTGCGTAAGTGGGGGAGCGAGCACCAACGCGCAGGGATGACAGGTGCGGCAGCTCAGTGCCAATCGCCTCCAGCACATCCGGGTGTGGCTTTCTTTGGCAGTCCACATCCGTTGCTGCGAGCGATCTCAGGTTCCTGAGTGCGCGGAGAACGATAGAGAAGTCGGCGACTGTAGTGAACGTGACGTCGAACAAGTCGAGGGACACGATCGAAGAGAGTTGAGAAAGGCCGGACAGGTAGTCGGCATTGTAGCGGGTGGGGAGCCACACCTGGTTGTATACTGCCAGCCGACGTGGCCTCACGTGGGGATGCGCTGACAACGAGTGTGGTAAGCGTGCGACGATGGACATGGAGGGGCGAAAGAGGGCGAGAAGTGAGTTCTCCGAGATGGAGATCTCTTCGATGTAAGGCGCGACCTGCGGTAATTGTCCGAGCAAGTCGACCAGACGGTCGAGATGGTCTGGTATGTTCAGTTCGACTACGCGAAAGAGATTGAAGCGGCTGCGAGTAAGCCAAGCCTTGCAAACTAAAGAGGTCATTTGGAGTGTCCTCTCATCGTCGACGAAGTCGATAATCAGCTCCTGAAGCTCTATGGGGAGTTGCAGTTCCGAGTCCAGCATCGGAGATTGAACGGGCGAGGACTTCTGTGCCAGCGCAGTAGTTGAGATATTGCTTATAAGGACGTCCATCCTCTCGGCGGTCGCGATGAAGGCTGAGCGCTGAGTAATGATGAGTCAGACTGTCAGAGAGGAAACTTAAGTCTGACTCGTCACCGAGAAGTACTCACGTAGTATCGGGTGACTCGTTAGAATGCACACTGGGGCCAAGATAGTAATAACGAAAGGCTGATTGATGCCACTAAAGGTGCTGAGCTGAGAAACATGGACGCTGTCATTGTGCAGCCATCACGGTGCGCACGAACAAGTTGAAGATGATGATGGAGAATGACGACGGTAATAGCAGTGATTACGTGATGTTAATGAGTTTTGATATGCTCTGGCGCTCGGTCACTTTGTTACAAACCTTCAACAAGTCGCAGTTCTAGACTCTAGTAACAGACAGTAAAGTGTTCTCGATTATTCTTGCACCGTAGTTCGACAATTGACCGTGAAAGATGAATGATGCAGCAGACCACACACGGAGAGTTTGCTACGTTGCCTCTAACGAGCTCGTGAAGGTTTGCATCGCGCCACAGTGTACTACATCACCGATGGACGAGACTTATGCGGATTGCATGCGCAGGTATCATCTCTACTCCCCTCAAATCGAAACAGGTCCCTACTTGTACACAGCCTAGTCAAGGAGTTTGGCCTCCTGAATTCCCACAGCAGTCATGACAACTCATCTGCGAAACCCCTCCGACCATCTCCTGCAGACTTGAAGGAGCTGTCTGTGTACCACGACCGGGACTACCTTGACCATCTTCTTAATGGTGTGGTTAAACGGTCTCCAGACCAAGGGAAGGACACAGAATACGGGCTGGAGGAAGTAAGGCTAACCCTGGCGTTCTTGTACGCTGTGTTAGCTGACGGTATTCTCGGAAGGACTGCCCTTCGTTCACCCACTTGCCAGAGTACGTCCGTCTGGTGGCCGGTGCATCACTATCAGGTCCGTGTCTATGCCTGCTAGTACCGTTGAAACACCTAATAATGCCACTCACAGCTGCACGCGCACTGAGAGAGAACCAGGCCGACATCGCCATCTGCTGGGACGGCGGGAGGTGAGGCGTTTTCAAGCGGGCACACCGACGTGCGATGGGCGTTGCAGCAGCTCACAGACTCGCAGGCACCACGCGCAAAAGTCGCAAGCGTCCGGCTTCTGCTACGTCGCAGACTGCGTCCTCGCCATCCTCGCGCTCAAACGCGCCCTTCCGCCAACTGTAGCCAGCGCGACCCTGACCCTGACCCCGACCCCGACCCCGAAGCCGCGCGTAATGTACCTCGACCTCGACCTGCACTTCTCTGACGGGGTCTCTCAGGCATTCTACACGCCGAGCGCCGCTGCGTCCCCGCCGCCGCAGGTGCTCACACTCTCCATCCACCATGCCGCACCCGGGTTCTTCCCCGCCTCCGCACTCGCCGCGCTGAGCGACCCCGCGGACGCGAGCTTCGACCCTTTCACGCTTTCGCTCCCGCTCGAGCGCGGTGCGGCGAACCGCACGTTTCGCCGCGTCTGGCGCCAGGTTGAGCGCGTGCGGGATGCGTTCGCGCCGGACTACGTCGTAGTGCAGTGTGGCGTGGACGGGCTCGCGGGCGATCCGTACGCGACATGGAACTGGGCGCTGGGACCCGCCGTGCCTGCGGAAGAGGTTCAGGATGAGGGCATGGGTGAGAGCGAAAGTGTGAGAGATGGAGAGGGAAGTATCGGCTGGTGCATCGCGCGTGTGTGCCGCTGGGGGTGCAAGACGCTGCTGCTTGGGGGAGGCGAGGCGTTTCCCGACTTTTCGCTCCGTGTCCGTGCTGTGCTGACATCTACTGCTCTCCGCCGCGCCGCTCCGCGTGCGCACACGCGGTACTACATATATACGTGCAGGGGGCTACAACTCGCCGAACGTCGCGCGTGCGTGGACGTACCTCACTTCCGTCGCGGTGCGCACTCCTACTCTTCCGTTACAGCGGCGGAGCGAGCGACGGTGGCTGACGAGTGGCGTTTGTGGACACCTTCGGGCGCGAACAGCTCGGGCGGCCGCTCGCCCTGGACGCGGACATACCGGACCACGCGGCGTTCCCCTTGTACGCCCCGTCGTTCACGCTCGACGTGCCCGCCGGGAACATTCAGGACCAGAACACGGACGGCTACCTCGCACACGTGGAGAACGTGTTCGATCGGATCGTGGAGGTTATTAGCGCAAGAATGGAACTCGCACTGTCGGACGCGTCGAGTCGAACGGGATTGTCCTAATCGCTGAGACATTGAGTATTAGGACCCACATGTACATGTATGTACCATTATGTACGCGGCGCACTGCATCCGCAAGCACGCGAGAGGAGTCGAGAAAGACGCAATCATGTTACTCAGCACCAAGGTGCAACCATATTCTAAAGAAATACAAGCACAAAGAGGGTTTCGCAGTTATCGACAGTCTACACCTTGCCCGGCTTCATACACCTGTCCGCGCCCAGGTTGGCAGGGTTGCCCCACCTGATAAGAGAGAAGGGCGAGCGTTAGCCATGCGTGACAGAGAGAAGCAAGGAGCAGCGGAGGGGGAGGACTCGCCAGTTCGGGAAGGCCACCTCGTTCCCACTCGCACCGAACACAGCGAAACTGAGGATAAAGAGGATGACCTGGCTGCCGCCGTCGAGCGCGGCAGACGTGAGGTAGTTGTACTTCTTGAACCATCTGGGGCGGCGCGTGCGCGCCCACCACTGCGACGCGATGCCGATCACGAGGCAAGACCACCACTGGCCGTTGACCGAGTACGGGAGGTAGCCCATGTAGAGCGCGATGATCGGCGTGTTGATGAAGGGAGCGTAGCGCGCGACGATGGAGTCCTTCTTCGCAAACTTGTACGCGATCCAGAACGGGAGCGGGAAGAGCAGGCCGATGAAGAACGCGAACGAGACGAGCTCGTACGGCTTGCCGACCGTGAAGAGCTCCTTGCCGAATGCACCCATCGCGACCGACGCGGAGTTGTAGCTCTGGATGATCCAGCCGCTCCACACACGCGTGCCGACGGGGTCGATGAGCGCGTCGCGGTTGTTCGTCACGATGGTGTGCATCACTGCGGTCGGGGCAGGGGTCAGCGTGTGCTACGGGAAAGCGGGAAGGGCGGGGGGAGGCTCACTCGTGTAGTTGAAGATCGAACCGACGATCGAACCAGCCATCTGCGCCGCGAAGGTGAACCGCGGAGGGAGCTTGGTGTACTGGCCGAGCTTCAGGTCCTGGAGCATGTGCAGCGTCTGGTATGCCGTGCTGTAGCCGTACAAGTTGACATACATGACCGCACTGATGGTGCTTGTTCAGCGAAATGGCTCCCGATACCGAAGGTACAGGACTTACATGGGCTGACCAGGGTGCACGAAGGCAGAGAGAATACGAATGATGTACTTGATCTGGATGTTGAAGCCAGTCGTCGCGGAAACTTTGCGGACGTGTTAGGTAGAGACCTAGGCATAAACACGGCAAACACTTACTGAAGCCAATGAAGACCGAGACGATGGCGCTAATGATAGTGAAGAGGATGACACTCCACCAGGGCAGGAGCCAAGTGCCATTGCTGTGCTAGTGGACGGATAGCAGGTCAGCGCAGAGAACGAGTAAGTCGACGAATGAGGACGTACGGAGCAGCCAATACCGACACCGAGCGCCACGAGGAAGAGCAGTCCGTACCACCACTGCGGTACTTCCCTGTACTTCTTCATCTCTGTGAACGGCGCGTGAGCCCCGGAACGTTCAGGATGAGATGCCCGGTCCACTTACGAAGGTAGTGAGGGTCGTCGATATCCTGCTCAGCACGGAGGAAGCGCATGCCGCCGAACGCCTTCCTCAGCTCGGGCCAGTGCCAGAGGAAGACGTGCACGATCGCGGCGCCGAGTGAGAAGTTGTAGCACATCTGGGAGATCGCGTACGTCGTCGTGTACCGCGGGAGACCGATGGTGTCGAGCTTGTCTGTGTCGAGCTTGTTGTCCGCCGTGAGGATGGCGGTCTGGTTGTACGACTTGCCGTTCTTGTCGAAGAGTCCCTGGGACATCCAAAGGATGTCGCGCCCACCGAAGACGTTGTTGTAGTACGACGTCGTGAGGACGATGTAGCCGAGCGCGATACCAACTGGGGAGGGGCTGTTAGTAGCGACAGGGGATGGCCAGAGAAGTGCACGCACTGTATGAGTTGACCTGGGTGCGCAGGGGCCACGTCAAGGGCTGGCCCTGGGTGATGAGCGTCCAGCTCGTGCTGAAGCTGAACAAGCCGATACCCTCGTTGCTAGAGCCCGCGCCGAACAAGTTGCGAACAAAGTGGTGACGGCCGTTGTCCGCAAGACAGATGATGGAGATGGCGGTGAGGAGCGGGAAGGGGTATTGAGGAATCCATTCCCAGAAAAAGATAGCCGCAAACACGATCCAGAAGTAGCGGCTGCGCGGAGTAGAAACCATGAGTACAGAGCAGCTCAAGATGGAGAGTGACATACCGCTTCTTGTGGTTAAGGATACCACCGAAGTGCAGACTCTGCAGCAGGTTGACAACAGAGATGTAGCTCGGGTAGAACGCGCTAAGAAGGTGGCGTTAGGGTTTTTAACCTCGGCTGCATTCGGTCGAGACTTACTATGTAGGGTATACCAAAAATGTGCGCACTGTGCATGTGATCGTCAGCCAAAGGGTCGAGCTTGCGCACGGCGATGATAGTGATACTCACGCAGACCAGCGATACCGTAACCGATCATCTGACTTGCGAAGATTTGGAATATCGCGAGCGCAGGGTGAAGCTTGATGTTGTAGAAGAGCTCTAGAATGGAGGTTAAACGGGTGTCGGGCAGAACTGCGAGAGGACGGGCTTACCGAGCGCTGCAATCACTTCCATAGCCACCGCGACAGTAGACGCAGTCGATGCCATGATGACAATGGCCGTGTGTTCTGTGCCCCGAGTGAGCACCATACACGAGGGCACAGAACGTCGCAAGACACTTACCCTTGATGTTGAACGGGCCGGGGTTGAGGTAGCGCCAGAAGCCGCGGCTGGGCATAATACCTACACGAATTTGAGTTTCACAGCTCAATGAGATTCTGGCGGAGAAAACGTACTGTGCATGCCCGTTCCCAACACATAGGCGATGATCAGGGAGAAGAGCTGCGAAACGCTGGCGTTCTGAGGCTTGAAGGTGTAGATCGTCGCGAGCACGGAAGTGAACGCGGAGAGGCCAATGCCCAGGAAAACCGTCCGGAAGGTGAACGGGGGCATGTCCGGGTCATCTTGGGCCGAAATAACCTACGGGAACGCACGTATTACGGAAGCACATATAAGTCCCGAGGATCACACGTCAAATCAGGAGATGCGGGGGGAAAGTCATTCACCTCAACGGCGACATCTTCGTCCTTCTGGATGACGGTGTCGTCGACATCTTCCTCCTCAACTACGAGGGCCTCGACGTCGACCTTCTCCTTGATGTCGTCGAGGGAGTCGTCGTTGAGTGGCGGCTTCTCGGTCGAGTTGAGCGAGTCGGAGCGCGGGAGATCCGAGTCGACCGCGGCGGTGCCCGTAGAGCGGTGGGTGAGCATCTTCGTCTTGGAGTCGCGGGAAAGAAGCGGAAGTCTCGGGGAAGGGAGCTCGAAGAGTTCCGGAGGAGAGGGGTTGGAGTCGCAAGACCCAGGACGTTTGGCCGTCGTCCGTTGGGTCGCATGACTGGCAGTCGAGGCATATATACCGTCCAGGAGATATGTTTTGTTAGCGCTCAGAGAGAGCTAGAGCTGCCGTTTCCGCCGCTATCTCTGAGAAGCTTGGACGGGAGATAAGGAGTTCGAGGTGGTGGCAGACTTGGAGGAGTAGATTAGCGGCCATCGAGGTTTATCTCCACTTCTAAGGGGCAATCAGATATTGGCCCCTGGGTGCAAAAGCCTGCTCTTACCTCCGAGTCTCGCGCAAACCGTCCCCGCACACGACCAAGAACAGTGCACAGCACACTGGCACACAGGACGAGACACACGACTCGTTATGTGCGCCTAAAAGGTTGTGTGGTTGTGTGGTTCTTGCGCCCCCTGACTTTAACGCCCGGTTCTCCGTTATCCCGAAAGGAGGCCACACAGAAACTTCTTAAGTGCATCCTCGATGCGACCGATATTCACCAGGAACGCGAACAAACCATTCCCTGCTCGATATACACGACGCCCTGCGCAAACAGGTCGAACACCGACCGCATGAGCTCTAGATCTCAGCAGGCAGCTTATCGCGCCTAGTCGACCGCCACAATTGGTAGCGCTTGCTCAGCAAATAAGTGGGCTGATAGGTTTCTTCGATTATCCATCGACAGGACCGGCCGCGCCGGCCCCGCTGCTCCCCCCGCTCAGCCAAACCACACCCGCGTCACCGCGGGGCGACCGAGCGCATTCCAATCTGCACTAGTCGCTGCTGGTCGCTGCTAGTCTCAAGATAAAGCGAGAGCAACAGTCAGCGTCGGTTGCCCGTGCCTGCCTACCACTGCGTGCACCCGTCGATCGCCCGTCGGAAGAGGATGTCACGGAGGAGGCCTGAGCTCCTGACGATTCCCCTCAGACGGCCTCGCCCCGTCCACGAATCCCCGCACTCAGATTGGGCAAGGGCGCGCTCCAGCACCGCCGTCCAATTGAAGGAGCCGGAAAGGGGGCGCGTCCGGAGGACTCGCTATCGCATCGGGACCGCCCTGTGTATCGCTCGTTGGCAGGATTCACGGATACTCCGATGAGGCTCCAGGGGTGGTGCGGCCCAAAATCCAGATGCCAAGTGAACGTCGCGCTCTGGCTAGGTGCCGGTGCTGCACAAGCGCGCAGAGCCGGTCGTCCAAGGCAAGCGAGTGGTCGGTATCGGTGGGGGTCGATGGCCGAGATTGAACAGTTGCATGCATGCTGGAGCTGGAGTCACCACGGCGTTCTCGAGTACAGTGCAGCCGGGCAGACTAACAGCAGCTAGCGAGACCACCGCACCACACCGCACCACGGCCAAGGCACGCAGGGCGATGCGTGTCAAGCATGGAGTAGGGTAGTATAGACATTAGAGTTGGTATAGTCAATATGATGCATACCGCCTGTCACAAGAAGTCTAGCCCGATTCCTACTTGGAAGCCTTTGCGGATGCCGTCGCTCTTGCTCGCCACGAGCGGCACGCCGAAGTTCACCTCCACGCGGACGGGTTCGAACTTGTACACGAGCCCGACCCCGGCGGATATTGACGGATTGGATATACTTGCTAGCACGTTGTCGAGCAGCGGACGTGCTGTAGGAATGCAGGGTCAGATTTCAGACGATCAGCATTGGCGAGAGGAGAGAGACGAACATCTGTCCATAGTATCGAGTCTGCCCGCATTGACGAAGAGATGCGTTTTGAGAGGCCAGTGAGGTTTGCGAGGGATGTCGGAGATGAGGCTGAGCCCTGCCGCCCAGTAGAGGTTGCCCCCAAGAGAATCCGCTGAACAATAACGCACGTTCAGGACGCGTTCCGCATACGTATAGATGCGCCGCTTACCGCCATCGCGGGGGCCCATGCCGTTCATCCTGAACATACGCACGCTCACGGGGCCGCCGAGCTGGAACCTGTCCGAGAAGCACGAGCGACCGCCGAAATTCCATAGGGCGCCTCCTCGCGCGGCGAGCGACAAAGTCTATCATAAAGAGCTCAATAGAGCCACGATATGAGGAAGCAACGGAGGGAAGGACGTACCACCCCTGGTAGTAATGAGCGCGCGAACTGCCCTTGCGCCTCGGTCTTGTAAAAGGAGGTGTCGCCGCCGACGCCGGCCAGCTCGTGGAAGAACTTGGTATATGAGCCCCGCTTCCCGAGCAACCTATCGTCTCGTGTATCGCGTGTCCAGGAGTGGTATACAGACGACTTGATGGACTGACCCGCCGCTTCACGCATGCTATGTGGGAAATCAACACTCAGGGAAGGATGCATACGCTGTGCACAATAATGCGTACCTTATAGACGCGGACGGAGTGAGGTTGCTGATATGCCTGAGCACGGCCTCGTACCCGAACTCGTGCGAGCCAGTTGGGAGCGTACCAGTCTGTCGCAGACGCGCGGGCGGGGCTCATCAGTGAGCTACTATGTGGCAGGAGGAACCGACCTGACCTAGCTCACCCTGAGGACTGCCCGGACGCCGCGCACGCCTTCGGAGCTGCTCGCGAAGCTCGAGTTGTCGCGCTCCATACCAAAGATCGAGACCTCGCCGCGGGTCTTAAGAGTCGGTGTGAGGGGCGCGGTGAGGGACGCATTGAAGGACATTCGCGTCTTGGTCGCGAAGGCGACGTTTGCCTCGAATGTCTCTGCCCCGCCGAAGGTGTTGCGCACACGACATGTTGCGGTCTGTAGAAGTGGATAGTCTGAGTGAGTACGGGTGTGGTTGAGAGCTTTAAGAAGGCAGTCGAAACCAGGGGCCGGTGAACTTCAGTCCATATTAGGACACGAAGTATGCTCTAATGGTGGCGTTTTTGCCGACGCACGTTCGTTCCGTACGTGTTGCCAGAGGCAGACGACGCATGGCACACGACGTGATAAGCAGACTTGCGACGTAAGGAGCGTGTCATGCAGTTATCCATCTAGAGCACGCTTGATGCCCTAGGTTGCACCGAGGTAGAAAGGTGGCATGGTAGGGTTTGGCTCGCTTCTCGCATGCGGCTTCTTCGAAGACGAGTTGAAATACGAGAAGAGACACGCACCGCACCACCCTCGTTGTTCCCAACCTGCGTACTGGTCTGCACGAAGTACCTCCCCTTTTCCTTCGTGAGGAACACCACGTCCACGTCGTCCGGGCTCGCCAGGGCGCTCCGACTCCTGTCGATGATGGCCTCGACCTGGGTGAACAAGTCAGACTCCTCTAGCAGGCTCTTGATCTCCTTCGTCTTGCGCAGGACCGACCCCAGCGTCGGATCCTCCTTCTCGTCCCGCGACTGGAGGATTGGGTCGATGATGGAGCCGAGGAAGGACTCGCGTGTCCGCGCCGCACCGCGTACGCGTACAGACGCGATGTTGAGCGGGGTCGAGAGGTTCTCATTGACCTGTTTTTCCAGCATCGGCACTTTCCCCGTCGCGCACGACGCGTGAAAAGCTCACCAGTTCCGACAACTGCACGAGCGCAGACTCGTACTGCCCATGCAGCTTCCTTAGCTTGCGCTCCTCCCACCATTTCCGGTATTTTTCGATATCCACGGGATCGGGTTCTCTGTCGCGCGGCGAAGAGGTGTTTTGCAAAGGTGGCTGTAGGGGAGGAGCCGTGGGCTCCGAGTCGGCCATCGGTGGGGGTCGAGAGGATGTGGCGAAAGCCGGCGTCAAGCTTCGTCGACTTACATTGATCGGCGTTATATCGCGTGGTAATCCCGGTAAGTAAGGCTTGTAAGTCTGTTAGACGGAGGTAAGGGTCCTTCTTCAACTTGTTAACGCCGTTTATCTGCGACTACTTATGACGTTACAGGTATCAAAGCATACATTATATGCGGCTGCTCGGTTCCGGTAACCCGACCATTCTTTCCTTCAAACTTTGTAGTCCACTTTGGAGCGTGTCCCTTCATAAACTATCGCCATGTCCTCCACGTATGTTCACTACTCGTCGCCGTCCTCCTTGCCCTCAGACTACGCCCTGCTTTCGCAATATGCTGCATCACACGGCCTGAATCCAGTAGAGGCAGGTGGGGGCATTGAAAGCTCAATACCATCGGATACCGAAGACGACGACCGCGACGACGACAACGCGAACGGGGTGGACATCCGCGGTGACGGTCACAGACCAGTTCCTCGACGCAAGAGTCTTCCTACTGGGTACCTCACCCCCTTCAACCCCATCATGGGTCCACTCCCGGACAGACATGGTCACCGCTCTGGGCCGACTCCTAAGGAGCCCAACGAGAACACTCCGCTCCTTGCCCCTCCCGTCCCACGCATCGCAGAGGAGTGCGATGCAGAAGATGCAGTGGAGCCTCCGAGCCTCAGGAAGATGTACAGGGAGGAGTTCGCAATATTGACCAAGTATACCCTTCCGGTTTTCGGGTGCGTGTATCTTCGCCGCCCTGCACAGTGCTGCCGTTCGTGAACTGATGCGTATCTCAAGGACACATCTGTTTGAATACTCTCTGGTCGTCGCGTCGGTCATCTCCCTAGGACATCTGTCCACCAACGCGCTCGCGGCCTCCACAATTGGATCCATGACTGCGAGTGTGTCGGGCTTTAGTATAATCCAAGGCTTCGCAAGCACGTTGGACACTATGCTCCCGAGCGCATGGACGTCTTCTCAACCCCAGCTTGTCGGACTCTGGTCTCAGCGAATGAGTAAGTCGCACTCTTTCCCAAGCGCGTCCGGGGCTTCCGACGAGACCGCACACGTTCGTCGTGTCTCCAATCCACCGCAATGTCCAACACTGACGCATCTCGCTGTGACCAGCTATTGTGATGGCTGCTGCACTCGTAGTAAGTCATTCGACCCGTCACGAATGTATGGAGGAATCTGATTAGACTATGCCTCCCAGCCAATATTCTTCGTGTGGTGGAGCTCAGAAAGTATCCTCCTCTTCCTCAAGCAGGAGCCAGAGGTCGCTCGCCTTGCCGCTATTTATCTCAGATGGTCATGTCTCGGTCTCCCGGCTTACGCGTTCAACTCCATTTCCCGGCGTTACTTCCAGTCACAAGGTCTGACTTCAAGATGCGGCTGTATCGCCAGACGTCTGCTGATAACAATCTATCGTGTAGGGCTCTTCGCGGTGCCCACGCGCATTATACTTGGAGTGGCACCTGTGAACGCAGTGCTCAACTATCTACTAGGTACGTCGTTCTCTCTTCCCAGCCTCTTGTTGTTTTGACCGTTGACGCACACAGTGTGGGGGCCCGAGCCCTTCCGTCTAGGATTCATCGGCGCACCGATCGCTACCGCCATTTCCTTCAATCTCATATCTATCCTGTCTATCATCTACGGGGTAGTCTTCGTGCCGAAGACCGCATGGCACCCGCTTTCCATGCGATGCTTCACCAGTCTCGGCGTCCTCGTGCAACTCGGGTTGTCTGGAGTGGGGCAGGTCGCCAGCGAGTGGTGGTCATGGGAGCTTGTTGGACGTCAGTCGCGTTTTTCTGACTCATCTCGGGCGGGTGCTGACGTTAGTTCCACACAGTTGCCGCTAGCCAGTGAGTTTATGCCGTACTTAGCTCATGGCGAACATTTTTGGCCTGACACTTGTCGCCCAGGCTCGGACCCACTGCTTTGGCGACTCAGTCCGTTCTCCTTGTGTCTGCATCTACGACGTACCAGGCACCCTTCGCGCTGAGCGTCGCGTCCTCCGTGCGGTATGACTTACAACTTTTTTGAGTGTCTCAGCCATCTCATATATCACACATCCAGCATCGGGAACCTCCTGGGCGAAGAGAACGCGAAGCGTGCTGCAGTCGCGACGAGATGCTCTCTGCTGATGTCACTGGTCATCAGTGCAGTATGGAGGTATGTCTTCCGTGCATGATTCGCCTGACGTCTGGCATGGCTGACGCACGGCGACAGCGCGATGTTCGTCGTCTTCAGGACTAAGTGGGCATATATGTTCAACGATGATCCCGGTATGTACTGACGCCTTTGTCAAGCATGCCACGCTAACCCCTTTCCGCTACATCCATGCAGCTGTCGTCTCCCTAGTCGCGTCCATCCTGCCTCTTGTCGCGCTCTTCCAGGTCACCGATGGCCTGAGTGCGATCACGTCGGGCATCCTCCGCGCGGTCGGAAAGCAGTTCACGGGGGCGCTCCTAAATCTTAGCGCGTACTATGTCGTCGGTACGTTCTTCCCGACTCAAGAACCATGCTTCAAGTTGTACATGGCATACCCTACGTCATACGGCCCTGCTGACACTGCCGCCGGCTCGCAGGTATCCCTTTCGGTATATGGCTTGCGTTCTGGCGAGGCATGGAGCTCCACGGGCTCTGGATCGGCCTGACCATCTCGCTCATGTACAGCGCTACTGTGGGGATCTGGCTCTCCCTCAGCACGGACTGGACGCGCGAGGTCGAGAAGGTGCGCATCCGGCTAGAGCAGGATCGGAAGGCCATGCACGGACAGGGTGATGTCGAAGCATCACATTGAGCTCTATAATGGACCTTCGTCCTTCTACAAAACTGCATCGACACGACCCTCATGATCGTCATACCCCATATCTTGAAATACAAGATCGTTTTAGATAGGCACGCTTGGTTCTAGTTGTACATAATACCATGACATACGTAGACGTGGAATGGACGACTCTCACTCTATCGCTATCTAGTGTGCTTTACATGCTTTATACCTCAAGCACATGTTGTCGTCAGGAATTTTTATGGAATTCTGCATTTCGATTGGCCATTCGAACAGGTTGGCCGTGGATTGCAATGGCACTGTGGCAGAGTCGGTGGGGTGCCACAATATTGCCAAATGCGGCGAGCGCCCTCTTCCAACGAGATCGCGGCCGCGACTGAGATATCGACGTTCGCGCCATGACTTGGCCTGAGGGTTGAATCGTTCACTAGCTACTATCTCAGACTATGGAGCACCGGTCATATCCCACCCATTCACAGTCGCTCTACTTCATGAACGGCATACTCACTGGCGAGCAAAGAAACTAAGACTTCGCCGCCTAGTACTAATACCAGCCACACGCTCGGAGTCAACGCTCGATTTTTTTTTCGCGACTCATGTCCACCAGAGCCCAGTTCTGGATGATCGGATACAGAGGATGTGTTGAGGACAACAAACATTGGTATGTGTCTGCACCTACGTCTAGCTCAGTAAGATGCTCACTGACGCATGAAGTCGCTACGTAACACGTGGCATAGCACGGTCGCGCGCGACCTACAGCATCGTCCGAGTGTCGCCCTAAGGCAAAAATGTACTTGGGCAGGGAGAGGTACTCCTTAACCGTCGATGTGGTATATGCGATGGTAGGGCGCGCTGGTAGTGGCAATTCCCGGCGCGCTTCGGGATCTCAAGTTCACGCGTCTTACCGTAGGCGGCGCGTCGTACTCCCAGGTGTGTCGAAGGTGACGAGCTACATAGGTGACGAATAAGGGATACTGCTAAAAGCAGTATAGAGAACCAGAGGATCACTGGCAGCGACTCGGACGCAGAGAGGCGGCGGATACATATCCTCAAGTCACCTCCGTCGACACCGCTCATTGTTACACAAGGGCATCCAGAAGTTACTTCGGGAAGAGAGGGAGAGGCCCACCATTGGACACTGGTAGGACGACGTGTCGTGTTCTTCCGGGAAATATCGCGCGGCCAGAACGGTCCGATGCTGGTGATGGTGCGTGCCTCCGCAGAGTGCGAGTGTGTAACAGCTCACCGATGTTTATAAAATCATCTGCTCCTCCCATGCGACGTCGCGAGTTTCTACAGCATGGTAGTGAATACGTTCGACCGATACGATCTGCTCACAGTGGAAGCCGACGGTCAGAACTACTTCGAGACCAACTCGGACTGTGTACGTCGCCGGTCGCATTGTGCGACCCGTGAGAAAGTATGATCATGGCTTTGATGGTCTTCGTATCTGACAATCGCTTTTCCAGTGTTACCATTGTTCTGTTATCTCCGGGACCGTGTCAAAATCATAGAAACAGCGGTCAAGTTCCGGGGGCGTGCTGCCACAATGCTGCTGGTCAGCTTTGAAAGTTCAATATGCAACGATAAGTCTCAATGCAGTGGCAAAAGGACGCGCAGATGATCGCACAATAGGACCGCTCTTTGACATGGGCCACGTCGACCAAAGCGAGAGACGGCCCACCGTTCCGACCGTGATAGGGGCCACTCACCATCCAGACACCCAGAGCCTCCCACCACCTCATCACATCTCGGCTACGCTATCCATACTCAAGGGTCTCCCGACGTACGCGTGCCTAGGACCTCGGCCCCTCGCTGGCGACCTCTCCGCACATAGCTTCCCGATCCAACGGTGCCGCCCATCGCGGAGGCATTTTGGAGGAGGAGGGGACCTATCCTTATCCGACACCGCGCGCCCCGGAGGAGGACGGGTTGCTGCGGTAGGAGAGACCGCAAAGCGGGTCGAGCAATCGAGGAGCTTTCCGAAAGAGGCAAGACGAACCGGAGCTGGAGCCTGGCCCAACGCTCCCGGTAACTAAGGGTCGCTAGTCCCAGTCTGTCGCTATGGCTCGGTGCGCACAAAGGTCTTGCAGATGCTATGCGGTGAGTCGTAATCCTTCAAGCAGTGGGGCTGGACAGCGGCGGTCTCGGGGGCCTGAACAGAATGGATATCCGCGGGGCCGGACGGCGAGAGGCGTCTACCGTCATCGCGCATGCGCGTGCGCGTGGGGGCTTTGCCTGGTGGGAATGTGACTGTACAACAGCTTTGCTGGCTGCATGCACGGTCCGAACGCAGTCCGGGGTAGTTGTCAATCCTCCGGTGCCCTTCGGCTAGCGTCCTCCGTGTCGGCTAACGAGCGGGGATGTATCCGTAGTGAGACCAGGACCGCGGGCGGGTTTGTAAAGCCTGGCGACCTGCAGCTGCTCGCCAAATAATCGGCGGGATCTGGCCTCTCGCTTGCGGAAGTACTGCGTATAAATACAGCCTTCGACCTGGACGATGCCCTTCTCCAGAACTCCCTTGTTCATCCTTCAGAGGCTTATCCGCGCTGCAAAACCACTACCATGTCAGGCATTCTCAACACCCTCCCGAACTCCACCCCGATACCAACTAACGTCTCCACTCTCGATGAATGGTGCGACTCAGACGTGAGTGTCCCCGGGCCTCTCCCTTATTCATCATCCCCGCTGATTCTCATTCTCTTAGTACTACACGTTTGAAGTGCGGTTCAACCCTGAATCACGGCATCGATTCCTACGCTATGATGATCCCATCGATCGCGTTGCCACACCCTCTACACAGCCCTCTTCGTCAGTCCTCCGGAACCCCGATGTCTGGTGGACGCCCGACGCCGACCCGCCGCAATCTCCCCTGCGACGCAAACGTCCTTATTCTGACGTCGAAGAGGATGAGTACAACGAGGGCTTCGATGTAGAGGAGGGTGAGGAAGACGGTGAGAGCTTCCACATCGAGGAGAGTAAAAATGTCGGGGAGAGTCAGGACGTCGAAGAAGAAGAGGGCTCCGATCTCTGTGGTGCTCCCGGAAGCTATGGAGTTCACAATAACGCATGGGAACCACCGCGCGCAGGCGACGAGAAATCACCCCACGCGCGCATCCAGGGTTTGGTTCTCAGACCAAACCGCCACGTCCGGTGCAACATCGACCACTGCTCGACTTGGCTGTCGCTCGAAAACGTGAAGGTGGCCCTCTCTCATTGGCGAGCGCACCATCCGGGTGAGGGTAACAACAAGCAGAAATTCCGTTGCAGGGTTCCAGGATGCATTTCGGAGCCCCTTGTTCGCACGGAGCTCGAGCGGCACTATGTTCTTGTACACCTGAACGTCTGGTGGGGGTGTCACATATGTGTGTACGAGACGAACCGATTTGACTTGATGCAGAATCATCTGGAAACCCATCATAATGTACGTGAGCATCGTTGACTTTCTTATCATATAGAACTGATCGCCTTTCGAAGATTGTCCTTGTTCAACGCCGTCCCAAGCGTGCGCGTCACCGCTAGTACTAGTAGTGCAGACTCTCAAGAGCCATGATGGCCCCAGCCTCTTTGGAGGCGACTCTTACGATACACTTACTGCTACGCAATGGACCTGTACTCATATATCGCCCATGTTTTATCCTCATGTAAGACTTCAGTCCCGTTTGCGAGATCGACTTGAGTGGTTTGTTTGGCGTTGAAATAAACGTGACTGATGAGTCACGCGGAATTTTGGAAAGGTGACATCTCAGCTGAGTCAGCCATCCCACAGCGCTGCCAGTGGCCGGGCCAAGGCCCGGCCGTCTACTCGGACAGTCTTCAACGCCTGTAAGTTAAACTTTGGGTACTAGCGGATACCACGACGTCTACGAGGCCATCGCTGTGGCCTGTGAGCGGTCTTTATGAGCGGAGATCGCCACCACACAGTAGTGCTGCCATACTTATGATCCGGTGATCGGAGCGCCTCTGATTCGCCCCGGCGCTAATCTATGGGTCGGGATGATCTTAGCTTTCGCAAAATCGCCATAGACATCGTGTATTGGCAGCTATCACCACCACCTCTCTCAATTACTCTCTATATCAGCATACTCATTTGGGATTAAAGTTATACGGTCCCTCCGCGCCGACAGCTAGTACTAGCAGTGCCAGCAGCGACACGTTACCCTCTCGAATGTTCAGTAACAACATTGTCCTACCCTTGAACTCAACTAAGCCACAGATCAGCATCGTAAAATGCGCGTACGGGACATACCTGATAGTGGGTGAGTGTGTGAATACTTCAAAGAAATACGCTGATTATCATCCTAGATCTTCGTTGTCAATTTCATACTTGGTGCATATCCTGAGAGCGTGCTAGATATGCGTCGTCGTCCAAGCACCTTTTTACTTATCTGACCTGTCTAGCTGGCAGTACTCCCCAGGCGCGCTTCATGTACTCGTACTAAACGGTGGCAGTTCCCAAGCTAGGAGTTGCATCGTTGATGCAACTCGGGCCATGGATGCCAGAGCGGGAATACACAAAAGTGGGTAGTATTTTGTCTAAGGATGTACTCTACGACGCCTTGACGCAACTGAGTCTTGCTATAGGTGGCCATAGCATATGCCCCAAATCTGCTGAAGAGAGTCGTCTGACTCAACATTTCGATGGAAGGGTTTTGGGAGCAATGCACGAGTGGCATAGTAGTGACACAAAACCGATGCCAAGAAAACCCTCAGCGCTGCACACCTCTGTCGAGTCGCGCGGACATCCCCGCCGCCGCCATATCCAGTGCCCTTGAATGCGATACAGACACGTTTTTGTGCCGGTGCAGGTTGTCCCTTCACATTCTCCCCCTTGCGTCTTTGACGGGGAAGTATAGCCTCGACCCTCGTGACTCGTCTAATCCTGCAGGTGGTGAATCTGAGATCACAGATCTCAGTGACGGGGCCTGTTTCCGCAGGGTGCGAGGGTCTGGCTGGGTGCTCACCATGTCTTCGAAAATTTCTGCATTATATCACTAACTACGTTTCACAACCCTCTCACAGAGGAGGCCGGACACTGAGAGCAAAAAGAGGATGACTCGGGCATGCGACGTCGTCATCGTCGTTCAAAGCAATCGGTGAGAGAGTGCCAGTATGCAGTATGACAACGTCTCTGACTCGTTAATCTTACAGTTGCTTTTCCATTATCGCATACGCTCTTCAGACAAGGGCTATTGTTCTATTGGCACTCCAGCTGCCAGTGCGCGCGACCGTGGATACACACAACATTCACATCACGGGGGCGCGCGTTTACAAGGCTTCTGGTCAGTTTTCAGAGTTTAATATACAGCCATATGACATAAAACAGTAATAAAGCACTCGCACAATAGGGCCGCTTTTACGCTGGCGACGTCGAAAGCTGAAGCGCTGACAGCCCGCGATAGGAGCCACTTGCCTATTCAGACCACCAGAACCTTTTACCACCTCATCACATCCCGCCTACGCCACCCTGCTCAAGGCTTTCCTCTCAGCACACAGCTTCCCGAGCCAACGAGGCCGCCCATCGCGGAGGCAGTTCAGGATTCGGACAGTGCCGATACTCGATGGGTCGGGGCCTATAGACGCTAGAGCAGGACGGGGCACTGCGGTAGGAGAGACTGTCAAGCCGGTCGAACGATAGCGGCAGCCTTCCAAAGGAGCCGAGACGAGTCGGAGCCAGAACTTTGGCCCAACGCTCCCCGTTGCCACGGGCCCCGCGAGTCCTGGTCTCCGGCTCGTCCGTCGCTATGTTTCAGCCTGTGCGCATGGCAAAGGTCTTGCGCAATCTATGCGGTGAGCACCCTTCTCCCAAGTGCCGAGAGCCGAGAATGCGGATCGGAGAGTGCCACTGGCAGACCGGGTCTACACAGAACGGATCAGAGGCGTCTATACCATCCCAGGCGTGTGCCGCGGAGCTGTAAGCTCTCTGGTGGGCTTCGGACAGGGTCCTCCGTCTCGGGTAACTCATTGCTTAGGTGTCCTCGGACTTGCAATTGATCGTACGGTCCCGTAGTAGAGCACAAAGAGGTGATTGGGAGAGGCCCGCCTCGCTTGCTGACCCTTCTGTTCATAAATACAGCCCCCGACCGCAGACTCTTCTCAAACGACACATCTCCATCTCCTTCTACAACACATACCGTCTCTCCTCCCCTCCCGATCACTGAGATCAGCTTGGATCATCATGTCATACAATCACACTGGCGCTAGCTTTGACGACGACCAGGCTCTTACCTTTGACGAAATCTACAATCTCGTAAGAGCCATTAGCCCAGTCTTTCGTCAACACGTTCTAATACCCTCCAGGGGGAGGCACTTGCGGCCGCACTTACCCACATCCTTCCTCAGCACGCTTCAGCCCAGGAGGAAGAGCCGGCACTATTGCCATTTAGTGACCTCATCGATGTTGAGAGCCTCTATCCATCCCCAGACGAAGACGCTCCTATCGGCGACAACCACCCCCGACAAGCTTCCGAACTCGGCTACAGCGACGTCGAGGAGAACTTCATATTCGACTTCCAGACCCCCCTCGCCAAAGCCGACATGTTCAACAAACTGAAACTCTTTGTCGATCAGCAATGCGCGTTATCCGTACCGAGCGAAGGGCGCGTCGTAGTAGGGGAGCAAAGCCAGCGGCAGGGCGAGGTAAGTAAACTGTAACGCTGGATTATCACCTTTTCCATCTAGCTTCACGAGCGTTGATACATCGTGCTCAGGCGTCGATACCCGCTCAGGAACCAGTCCCAACCGAGGAGCCGAGTCCTGCTACTAGTCCGACTATGGCGATTCTGGGCAAAAGGTCTCGTGCGGAGATCGGGGATGGTTTGGAAGAGGAGGATACCCCGGCGACGCGTCGCCCCAAACTCCGAGTTGAGTCCGACCCACGCGCTCCTCTTCGCAAGCGGGTACCACCCAGGGACGACGACGACGAGAGGCAAGGCGCGTATGCGCGTACGCAGGGGCTCGTTCTCGGGGAGCCCCGCGTCGTCCAGTGCCCATTCGACAGTTGCACGACGGACTACTACACAGGGAATTTGAAGGAATGCTCCGAGCATTGGCGCGAACACCACGCGGAGCTGAGCGATAACCGAAAGAAGAGTCGGTGTAGGTTCCCGGGCTGCCGAGAGAGCAAAAAGTACTCCGACATGGAAAGACACGCCATTCACGTGCATCTGGGGGTGAGCTGGGTCTGTCCTAAGTGCGACCATATACCATTCAAACGGCGGGATGTCCTTGAAAAGCACCTTCTGGAGAGCCACAATGTACGTCGTCCTCGTTCCTCCTCGTGATTGCTTGCGTAAATAACGCATTTGGTAGATACAATTCAGAAACCCCCGGGGCGCCCAGTGACCAGTGGAGAGTCGTTGCCAGTGATAATCACAAGCTTCTTGTCTCGCAGCGTTGCAGCCTACTACTAGTCCGATCTTCACTATTCATGGCACTCTTCATAGTGACTGTAATCATACTACTACTCATTGTCGTACCACCGTTGCTCTGTACTATATCTCGAATTCTCATGTATCCACAAGTTATCCATACACCATCATGGCGTGTCTGTATACCATGACTTCAAGGCAGTCTCTGATCAAATGAGTGGTTAAAGTTTACTTGAAGACAACCATGACTAAGCGTTGCTTATTAGTCAGAGTATACACGCGTGCAAGCCGTCACATCGATTATGTACGCGCGCGTTGTGCTCTAACAACACCATCATCGGTCGGGCTCAGGACTACGCTGACTACGCTGAGCTTCAAGTACGACGCCACCCGTTCATATCTCGTTGAAATCTGCGGCGATTAACGCCTCTTACGGCGGCGGCGACCAAGCGCTAGCTCGCTGTAAAGTTGATTGCACCCTACTTAATAAGTAGGGCCCTCCGGGCAGACCTGGACACGATCGGTTCACCTTCAGTTGGTTCGGATCGCGGTGTCGGAATGAACTGCACGTGACATGCTTCAAATCGGATGCTTGGGTCTCGGCCGGCGTAAGCGCCGCGGGGCATATCCGTTAGATCCGGAGCGCCAGTCAGTTACTGATATAGCTATTCCATGTACTTTGTTAGGTTATTATCTTATCGCATCTGGGGCGAAGAGATCTGGTTCGAGATCCGTTACCGGTCCCTCGGTGCGGCATAGTGATGCGGCGACTCCAGTCGTACTTGCCATGTCTTTCTCGTCTAATCCCACCTCCATCCTCCTCTGTATAGATATGCATATGGGCGACGATATGTGGGGAGGCATAGGACTGGTTGGGACTGTGGTGTGGTGCAGAACATGCCAGTAAGTGCAAGTGGTGTACGTGCCATTTATCCACATGGGTCTTCTTGACCGTCCTCGCGATGATGGCGCTGACACCTCCGTCCTTCTTAGCCAGGGACGACGTATACGTACGTACGTGGTCGCGCGAGTATCCGTACTAAATATATACACCAGCAAGGTTCTGCTGCGCTCTCCCCCTTCGTCGTTCGCCCCCCTCCAGCAACCTCTGCCATGATCCTCCTTGGCATGGACTCAATTCTAGAGAAGAGTGCAATGGCAGGATACGTGGGATACGAGGGGTGAGCGCACAATCTCGCTGTATTATCTGGCACTGACAGCCCGCAGCATGGATGGAGTGTTCCACAAGGGCGATGATAGCACGGAGATTTCGCCTGCACTAGCTGCGGAGAACGGCGAGGAGGGTGGAGAGCTGGATCCTCCCCCGTACCTCCCCTCTCCCCTCCTCCCCCAGCTGTCCATGTCTGCTTCCCCCGAGCCCTCTTCCCGCCCGTACCAGCTACTCCCCGTCGGACGGCGGCCTGCGGCTATCGATGGCTCTGCATGGGTGTTGCCGTACATGGATAGTTTTTCGATCCCGTGCGCTGTGAAAACGCAATCTGGCGTGTAGTGAGTACAGCGGACCTCCTCCCGTCGCTCGACGTTCACTTACACTTACAAGCGTGCCCGATCTGGCTGGATACGGGGAAGACACGATGATGAGAGGCACTGTGACACGGTATGTGGGACATGTGCGTGCTAGTATAGGACTCATGGATTTCTAGGAGCACACCTGGCGCGTGCATGTTCGAAAGCAGCAGCGGACTCACTGCATGCTCTATCATCCCCGCGTCCGCACCGATTCCGTTCAAGTCGAGCGCGGATGGAACGCTCGTCGGGCACATACACGTACGCCCCGTCATCCTGGAGGAGCCGACTGCCAGCGTCGGCACTAGCACGGAGGGTTGCGAGAACCGCCTCAGCGGAGACGGTGCGCCTACATTTGCGTTACGTCGGATCTGTGGACGACAGACGAGGCAAGGTATTCCACACGACAGTGGTCGCGGCTCCACCCCTCTTGCCCAAAGCTGTGTTCGTGACAGCTGAAGCGTAGGTGGACGCATGCAGGATATGCGCGCGACGTCGCGCAGTACTTGCATAGGTGAGCGTCCGGATCGCAGCGACACTCTGAGTATCTCATCGTCCGTGCACTGAGTCTTCGATATTCGCTCTCAGACGAAACGGCCACTGGGAGATGATTGGAACGTTACGACCCGGGATGTTTCTTGGTAGTGCTGCAGCTTGGCAGATGTGAAATACGTTGCGAGAAATAAATACTACAATGTGCAGAAGGTAGACATGTATAACGTCTTGTCAGTCGCCGCGTCGCGCGTGATCCAACTGCTGGATATCGAGACCAATCTGCAGAAATCGGAATAGGCCAAGTCTGCTATAAGCAAAGTCTCAATATGGCATTCCGCAATTATCGGACCTCTGGATCGGCACGTGCTGATCGACGTCCAAACACAGACGGGACAGGGCGTCTAAGTCCGAAGTTGTCGCAGTGCATATGGTTGTCGATTACACGTAGACGGCAAGACAGATTTCTCCCTCGCTTCCGGCCCTAAAACAACTAAACAATGTTTGCCAGACATCCCTTGCAAATAAGCGGCTACGGAACTGCAGATCGAACTGCCCAAACAGCCCAAGCATAAGCCTCACACCCTCGGACTTATGTGCTCGTCGGTTAACGTCGACATCGTCAGTGTACACCATACTAGCGGGTGCTCGACAGGACGAGCTTTCTCACGAGACGTGGAGGAGGGTGCGACTAACGCTCTGAATGTAGTTCTGATTACCGCAGGTACCAGGCAGCGGTAGTGGACCAGTTCGGCGGTATGATCGAACAGGTCAATCTAACCCGAATTAATGGCTCGGCGATAACGGACGACCGCGCACCCAAACACTCCACATTAGAAGACCTCGGCGGACAATGGTCGAGAACGTCCTGTGGTAGCACGAAGGCAAAATGCGGGTCTTGCCGATCGAGATTGGGCGGCGGGACATTCCTGCTCTCCTCCGCACGTTCGAACGTGTACTCCATAATCGGTGCGCATCTCATTGGTCTCGCCATGCCTCTCATTCCGCTCTCTCGCCGGGCACCTCCGTGCCCACTCCTTATTCATCTCGTCTTGCCCGTCCCTGATCCCCGTTCTTATTCGCGCTCCGCGTCCCTTCCACGTGCTCTGTAGTTCTTCCCGCGCATATTAGCTTCTATTAATTGTTATCTTTACCTCATCCGAGAGCCACTGGATACTTACCACTTCCATGCTGGTTCACGCTTACCTGATCACAGGAATGCGCTCACGTAATAGCCTGAGAGCCAGATCGCTTGCCAGTCAGCCGCACGCGCAGTCGCAATGCACTAGATGTGATACTACTGGTACTGTCATCGCTACTCGCATGCCCTGATAGTAGGATTGACGAGATACGGTACAGGACGGTCCGTAACGACGGCCAGGCAGGTACCATCTGACAAACCCTTCACAGAGCGCAAGCAGGCGATGTTTCTCTTAATTTGTCGATACCCAATGTGTAAGCCCCAACCGCGCCTGCCGCTGACGTTGATGGGAACCTGTCGCCTGGTATTACGTCGACAGAAACAGAGGACAGGCAATTAAAGCAGCCGCACGTGGATCTGATCGTTGGACTCGGAAGATGAGTTGTCTCGGTGTATGCCAAGTAAGTCACTCCTGTCGGTATACGTGCCGAGCAGTATCGCATCTGTTAACACCACTTGCGATATTCACATATAGATTCTGCTGAGTCTCCTCGTACAATCGTATGTCGCTTCTTGCTTTACTCACCGATCAACGTACATTGATGAAATGAAGCAGACACCTCTAACAGGCGAACAGGATACCCAATGACACAGGAGGAGGAAGATTTACCGTGCGACAAGATACGCCACATCATCGCCGCTGCTCGAACAGAAGATAGGAAGGAGCATCCCGCGAAGTCGGTCATGGGCAGATTCAGAGACTTGGTGGAGGCACTGTAGGAAGGGCAAACTGTAACGTCATGTATCTGATTCGGATTCGATGGAACGCGAGCATTATCTCACCTGGAAACCAGATATAGAAACGGGTCGATCTTCTTCGGAGTTAATAGGCTACCGTCCCTGTCTCATGCCTGACGCTGGTTGTGGGTCCTCGGGTCCCATACGTAACGTGTGTACACTCGATGCACAGTGGCGTCCCGGGTCGTTCCTTGTTGGCCTTGAATCCGACGACTTCGGGGAATGGCCGGGAACTGTCGGAACGTGATGACAGCCACATGGTCCGTACCGCGAATAGAGCCGTGATAAGTGCGCGACTGTGGGTTCTGATCGGGTGGGCCTGCCGTAGACCCAGGGTCATGTGGGCCGAGCTACGAGCGAGACGAGACAGTCGCTGACAGGTCCCGTCATGCGTGTCACCGCGTGCCAGTAGCTACAGACCGAGGTGCACAACGCGGCCTAGATTTCGAGTGGAACAAGTCGAATGTTGTATTCCACGTGATCCGGCCGCGGACTGTATCGGTGATTACAGTCGACACAAACTGATGGAAGCTGAGGAGGTGCGGGTATGGAGTAGCTTACGAGCGTTTAGCGCGGGAGTAGACAACCCATCCCATGGTAACTTGAAGTAAATACGCGAGGAATGATTGGTACAACACACAAGATACACTGTAATGTACAAACAGAGACCAGCCGGATAAAATAGAGACACAATATTCGTACATGTACTGCCTGAGCAGGCGATCTAACGTGCGAAGACACAGTCGTATCTAAGAGCTGTGCGTATGCTACCAGGGAGGATGCAGACAGGTCCAGTCGATCCGACGATATTGATCGGTATGATTAATACGTGATGGAGCAGTAACGGAAATGAGGAGCGAAATAGGGAAATACAATACTGCAGCCGAATTCCGTGCTCAGCGGGGAGTCAATGTGTCTGGACCTGTCTGGACCCAGTACAAGGCAGTCAAGCGAGCACGGCAGCCCACGGAGAGAGTCATACGGTGCCTAGGATGAGAACACGTGTAGTAGATACTGGCATCAGCCGGACCGGCATCGTGATCGCGGCTCCTCACGGGATCATGATGTAAGTGACACCGTGTCTTGATCCAGGCTACAATCACAGCCTGATGCACGACAAATCAACGGATGACATATGGATTGATGTGATCGGGACTGACCGTCATGTACGGCGACTGGTCGCCCCGTGCTGTTGATACCAGCTATAACTAGCGTAGGTTCGTACAATGGGTTTCACCTTCCGCGTTTTCTTCTTCTGCACTCCACCTGCGCCAGCTGGAAGCTGCCTCCCGGACGACTCAGACCGCTCTGATGTCAACTCTCCGATGGGTTCCGCCGCGGACGGGGCAGACATGGTGCTGCAACGTGACCTGCCTCCACCAATCCTTGCGCCTGCCACACGTACTGCTCCACCACAATCCATGCCGAGACACTCCTCTGGCCATTCGGCATTCGAGACAACATGGGCATCGTGGAGCACAAGCTCTAGAAGAGCATCCGCGGAATTGCCTGGCTGTGCAGTTGCGAGGACATGGGGATGGACAGGTGCGCTGAGCTCGACCAGATCGACTGTGTTGCATGCACATTCATTGACAATCACGATGGTTGCTGTACCGCGATCAGTGCAGGATATGTTCGCGACTGATCCTTGGATGTGTGGATCGTAGGTTGACCACTGGCAAGTGTGCGTCGGCTTTTGGGCAGCGAATCCAGGTTGTGTGACAGCGAATATTCTAACATGCATCCCTTCATAGATCGGGGAGGCGGGCAATGTGAAGAGCCTGTAGGCGTGAGTCTTGCGCGTACCCATTCGCTTCCAGGTGCCCTTCCCATATCCGGTCCAAACACAAGCCAGAGATATGGTTGGGTATGGATGAGGAGCGGGAAGGTGGACAGCTGTCTGTGCGAAGCGAAGTACAACTGGATCTGCTGGAGTAGCATCACCGGAAATGACGGTAGGCGGTGGGGAAGAAGACATGGTTGCTGAAGTCTCGGACGATAGAGGAGGGGGGGGGGAGGGGGGAGGTGGTGGGAGGAGCGGACAGGAAGAGGCACAATTGATGAGAAACACTTCAGTTATGATGATTATATGTGAGGGGAACAAAATCATAAAATCGGTGGAAAGAACAGCACGGATCATAGTGACAGAAGCAAGCCTAGAACAGTACGTACAAGTGATGAGGAATGTTCAAGAGCAGCACCAAAGCATCCGACCGCCGGATCAGCTGCGGATAACCTATTTGATTTATCGCAAGTAGCGAATGAGGTCTGGTAGTGAGATTGAACACTGTGGCAAGGTCAGACGTACACCCATCCCGGACAAGCATGCACAGAGCTTCATTACATCCCTGACATTATACTGCTACCTGACTGAACACATTGCCAATGTCATGGAAAATAGCCATGTTTTGCCGGTCATATACTAGAGGGAACAAAATCATAAAATCGGTAGAAAGAACAGAACAGATCATAGTGACGGAAGCAAGCCTAGAACAGTACGTACAAGTGATGAGGAATGTTCAAGAGCAGCACCAAAGCATCCGACCGCCGAATCAGCTGCGGATAACCTATTTGATTTATTGCAAGTAGCGAATGAGGTCTGGTAGTGAGATTGAAAACTGCGGCAGTGTGAGATGTACTCTCATCCCAAGCATGCACAGAGCTTCACTACATCCCTGACATTGTACTGGCATGTGACTGAGTGTATTGTCAGAAGCAGCTTAATAGCATTACAGAGTGTGGTACTCGATATGTCTTACACTAGCATACCTGGTTGTCATGACACCTATATTCCTGTCCTACATCAGGAAAAAAAGGCTTGACTAAGTAGTGCTCAGTAGTCTACATAGTTCTGGTAGTTCTTTAGACAAGTCCCCTTTTTAGTAGTCGCCGTAGCGCTCACTTGCATCTATGTAGCGCTGAGTAGTTGGCCTGTAGCGGCCGTAGATAGCTGGTCTCAGCCTTCCTGCCGGGGATTTCTTACATGCAGCTATACACGGGAGCACAAAGGAGTCATAAGGATAGCAAACAATCAAATATATTGAACAACGGGCAATAGACAAGTATGAGATGAAACATCTATGACCATATACTACACAATGTCTACAGATAACGTTGAAGCGGCGCTACGAGCTATCGGAAGTCACGGTAAAAGACGCCATGCAGGATGGACCTCCACTTGTCACGGCGCTCCAGACCAACGACGAATTGATGAAATCAATTCGCGCTGGTTACGGAGCGGATGCACTGTTGAATAAGGTTATAGAAAAACCTTCCGCATATCCGAACTTCACGGTCGAGGACGAACTACTATACGTCCGTACTCGACTGGGGTTCCAATGCCTGTGCATACCTCGCACGAAGCTCAAGGGTCGACGACGATTGAACGAGATCGTCATCGACGCTGGGCATCGCACAATTGGGCACCTGGGACCTAGGAAGACCATCGAATACTTGCGTTTCTGATAGCACGCTCTGACGCTCCGTCCGTCTGCGGGTGGAACACAGTTGACATGAGCAACTGCGTCCCTAGTAGACGTTGCACCTCTTGCCAAAATCGCGACGTGAACTTAGAGTCACGATCTGATACGATTGTTTCGGGTACTCCGTGAAGTCGTATGACTTCGCGGATGTATACGTACGCTAGGTCCGTAGCTGTGTCTGTGACGCGGCATGGTATCAGATGTACCATGCTGGTCAGTCTACACAGTACCACCCATATGTAGTTGTACCCGTTGGCATCGGGGAATGGGCCCAAGAAGTCCATTCCTGCTGACTGCCAAGGGAACAGTGGAATTGGCATCGAGTGTAGCCATCCCGCGGGCGGTTGGGCGAGCTCACCGCGGCCCTCCACTCATACGTGCGCCAGACCGTTGCCGTCTCGAGGACCTCCCTATCGGCACTACCCGCTTCCCCTCTGTGCCCCGCGACACCCTCGACATCTGCCATGAGTCGTACGCGTCCCGCATACCGCTGCGCGAGCATGCGTTCGCCCGCGCGGAATGCGACTACACCACACCGCCGGCTGAGGACATCGTCATGGGAGAAGCGCCCGCGCGAATCGCGCCGCCGCCCATTACCCCTTCCTCATCGACTAGCGGCATGGCTGCATCCTCATCCTCATCCGCCGCTCGCGCCGCCGCTTCCGCCGCCGCACCCTCGTCGTCCGCACCCGCTCCCGCCATCGCACCGCCCGCCGCTGCCGCTCCCACTTCTGCTCCCTCCAAGGACTAGATCCCCCGGTTACGTTCGTTTACCTTCTCCCTTCGCACGCGCATGCTGCGCGATCCATTCATTATATCTTGGTTTATGTACATGTCCCGACCGCTGCTCGGTCGAGAGGGGGAGGATGTAAAGGCCGCGAGGCGTTAATACTCCGGTATGAACGCCTAGTGGCTGTGCTGGCGTCTCGACCTATGGACTATCGCTTATATCATCACTGTGGCTGAAGTACTGTACAGTTCTCATGTAGTGTATCCGCGTGTAAGGGGAAGAGAGAGGGTAACTCTCTCTTCACCCCCCGTTGTACACGTCTCCTGAATATACAGGCTTGGACGAGTCACGACAAGGGCGAGGAGTAGACTCTGTGCATTTACAATCCTCAAGGAGACTACAAACTATTTATGCTCCCAATAGGAGCCACATTCCCACAAATGAGAGATCATATTATTGCGTAGTACCGGCACAATTCAAGAAACAAGATTTGTTGAATGTCATAGAATACAACTATAACTTGAAGTGCATGATGTCAACATTTTAAACGATCAGGCTAAGTATGATACTACTATGACTCAGGTTCTGAAGACTGATTCTACATATGAGCTATCCTAGAACCCGTCAAGATCACCCGTTGAATGTCCATGTTAGTGTTGGTCGATTTCTGCGCGCATGAAGGTGATATCATCGGGGAACTTATTGTTCTGGTCTAATTGGGATCCTGCATACTCACTGACAAACCACCATTGGCAGGTGAGTTAGACCGACTCATACTCGTACCGAACATACTTATCAAGCAGGGTTGTAAAGCGGATATATAGTGTACTTTGCTTGACTTAAGAGATTCTCCGCAATATTACCTCCCGGAGACTCACTACAGGTGGGTGCTTTCAGAAGACACATGAACAAATATAGCCCTATGAGTATGTTAGTGAGTTCCCTCGAGCGGGACGGGACGGGAGGTAGAGTTGCAGAGAATCTCTCAAGTCAAGCAAAGTATAACATTGCTGTAGCCTGTAAGCATGCAAACTGAAGCAGTATCTTTCTCTATCCAATAAACAAGGTAGTGTTTTTCAACATCCATAAGGAGCCTGGAATGCACTTATAGCTTCTTGAAGACAAAGGATATTGCCGTCTGCCATTTTTGAATGGTTTATCGGATAGGCTATATATACAGCATTGCACAGACAGGCACTTGTCAGTGGTAACAGCAAGCACATTGATATCAATAGGCCTAGAGCAACAGTGCAATGTCTGTGACTGAGATGAGGCTGTGTTACTGGTCCAGAATGTATTCACTTGCCATGTTTAAACGTAATAAATGGGCGCTCAACATCATCGGACCTGTCCGAGAGTTTTATTCTCCGCTTCAAGTTAGCTGTGGCTCAACTCGTCCGAGCCTTTTACTTATCTGCTGCCTGCTGCTGAAACACTTTAGGTAAGTGAAATTCTCGGATCTGTCATTGCTTGCCCTTGTTCTCCGCTAGCAGCAGAAGCCGACATACAAGTATGTGAGCAACTGCCGTCACGTTCGAAGTCGACATCAGCCCCGACTAATCAGCTTACCTCTCGAACTCCTGCACTGGGCTTCGAGCCGTACCTTTTTCACATCCCCCCATATCCAACATGAAGATCTGTCCGCAAAGCGCAGGTTTTCGCAAACGAGACCTGACGGACACGGAGATCAACGGCTTGCTGTATGAATTGGTGTGTCGTGTGCTTCGGGGTCGCTATATATCTCTGACAGTGTATGTCCAGCCACCTCCTGCGCCCACGCTCCATCCACAGACTACCCAAACTGCCACCGTTGACCCTTTCTATGGATAGCAGGTTGCTCCATGGCGTTGTTGATCGCATACTTCGTGAGTACACGTCCCTCATCCTCTTCCATACAACTGCTCGAAGGACAACCAGCTTTGTACTTCTGCGGAGCTCCGAGGTCAAGTAGCATCGGGTCACCGAGGACTCGGACGGCACGCAACAGGAGGTCCGTGCGTGATCGCGACACCCCCATATGTGTATGTGTGTTGTACAATGACATGCCCGCTCGCAGAACACGCCTCTCTTCGAGCCTGCCTCGGCCTCCCCTCCCTCAACCAAATTCCTGTCTTCGTCGCAAGACTGGACCTACACCCCATCAGTGCCCACCCTGGCCTACTGGCCTCGCTCTCCACGCTCTCGGCCGCCCTCCTCGTGCGGCCATCCGTGCAGGTCAAGTGCCAGCATAGATTCCAGGTGCTGTTGGACGTCACAGGCTTCGTCACGACACTGTGCCGTATCCCATACCAGTACGAGCCAGTACGGCACCGGCAGCACATATCGGAAGACCCGAAGGTTATCAACGATGAAGCGAAGGGGTCTCAGAGGATACGTGTGCATTTCAGAGGATGGAGAGCAGGGTGGGTGTCGGCATAGTAGGTCTTTGGCTTGTAGGACGTTACTTGTATGCACGTATATATTAGATATCCCTAATGATGTTGAGCACGCAATGGTAGCTACCGTGCACCGCAATAAAACAGCTGAAAGACTTTTCTTTATTAGGCACGCTGGATGGCGCTATATCGCGCTACATTGCACAGTACTGCACGGCGTGCCTATGTAGAGGGGGGAGAGCTGCGCCGCTACAGACGATATGTTGCGCCTGCAGCTCCGGATATCGTCTATAAGTTTTCCTGAGTATGATAAACAGTGAGGGCGAAATATAGCGGTACAATGTTACCACTATATAAAATACATAATGTCGCAAGACGCACCGTCGTGGCGACTACAACTAGTTATCTCCAGACCCTGCCGCTCGCGTTGATATTGCCGGCCTCCGAAACTGGTGCTCATCCCCCGTCATGATACATGATACAGCTTGCCGAACCAGCATTCGGTGACTATAGTAGCCGGTTGCGGTTCCGCCCACTGGCAGTAGTGCCCTGTCTCCTTCCTCGGTGGACGGCGGAGCTTCCATTACCTCCACTCCCACTTCCTCGTGAGATCGTACGGTAACGTCCCCGCGAGGATGTCTGTCTCGTGTCCGGTGCATCATCCGAGTCGGATGCGTCCGATATCTCGACATATTCCTGACAGCACGCGAGGTCTGCGAGCTCGTGTGACGACGAAGCGCATACAGGACCTGCGCACTGTGTCGGCTCACTGCGATTGAATGCGATGTCGCTGAGAGGGACGACAGCCCACCACCCCGCGACGGAGGGGGTGCACCCGGACCCGGGGAGGAACCACGAAATTTGAAGGGATCGTTCGTCAAAGGGTACCTCGAGGTGGACTACATGGACCGAGTTCTTCCTGCACTCGTTCACGACCGTGACGGTTGCGCGATCTCCTCCTGATCGGTCGATTGTCGCTACGCATCCCTGGATGTGTGCATCATACACCGAGACGGTAGCCGGGTTCGCGGAGGTGTTATGAAACACGGGTCTAGTAGTGGCGTAGATGCGGATAAATGAGCCTTCTGAGATTGGTTGGATAGGCCAGGCAGTCAGAGTGTAGACGTGGCTCTGCTTAGAACCGTATGCCTTCCGAGTCCAGAGTGAATAGGACGTCCAACGGGCGATGACGTCGAGAGGACCAGAAGTAGGTCCTGCAACGACAGATACTGCGGGGTCGGATATCGGATCACCCATCGAGAGATCTGGAAAGGTATGCCAGAAAGATACGGTATCAGACTCGATAACGAAGAACTGCGCGCAGCAGAAAGACCGGACCCAACTGTACGGGCAGGTAGCACACGCACATGTATGGCGGCCGGTTGCCGGCACAAGATGGAGTCTGGAAGCGAGCAGGTGCTGTTTCCCTCGCGGTGCAGACGGGGACGACTGCGATACCCGGTCCGAGTAAAGATACCCATCAGCGGGAGGCCGGGACGGACATCGAATGTGTAATAGATGGACAACTCACCGGTAGATGATTGACTGCGTACGCAGAGAGAACAAACGACTTCTGTCGTTGCTGAGGGAGGCAAAGTAATTGAGTGCTGTGGGCTGCGTATGCGAGTGCGTAACGCTAGGGTGGACCACGGCCACTCCGGTGCCCGAGTAACCTTTATAAGCCACCTGCTCGAACAGAGACGCCATTTACGTATCATACTGTGGATGCACACCAGAGTGTGGCATTGCAATTACACGATGGAGGGTAGTTGCACGATGCCCGGATGGCAAGCCGCAGTCAGCATATATAGTACATGTTATTCAAGACGGGATACAAAAATACACAGACAGTCGGAAAGCGACGGGACTAGACCGTGACAGTCGGTGGCCAGTGACAACAATAGAAATATAACGAGTCGATGCAAGAGATCTGCAAACACAACGAGAAGGAGGCACATAGATGACCTGAAAGGTCTTCGACGGTACAATACAATATACGAAGCACACAAGCAAAGGTCCGATACTCACGGTGGCACACGTTGCATGCAAAGGAGGTTCACCCAGAACAGGACCCGCACGGTAGGACAGGCCCGATTGTAGACATAGTCACCGCTAGGGTAGGATCACCGCCCATGTCCTGCAGCACCGGTTGATGCAACGATCAGCTTCGAACGCGATCAGGGGTGGATGGCACAGAAGACACACCTCGAGTTCGCCACAGGCAGGTCCTGCAGGCTCAGCACCGGACAGGCCAGTTTGTTGCAACAACTGTCGGTCCCCGTCACCCGAGTCCTCGCCATCTGACGTAGATGACCATATCGTTTCGAACCGAACAGGCACACGCTCCACCCCAACATCCGAACCAAGGGAAGTCGGGTCCAGACGAGTCAGCGCCGCTGAGTCGAGACCGGTCGGACCGGGCCGTAATGCGCGATGGACTGGCCCATACGGGACAGGCGGGACCGCATACGGAAGCGGGAACGTAGGTGCACGGGACCGCAAGTAGTACACGCCCGTCTTCAGACCACGTCGCCAGCCGTAGAGATACAGATCCTTCTGCGGGCCAGTATGCATTAGTGAGCGAAGGCCTCGGGAAACCTGCGAAACGACTGACCATAGACGTCCACTGAGGGCAAGCAACATACAGCGACAGACTCTCACTCTGGTCGATGTAAGGAGCACGATCAGCCGCCATGTCGACCATCGTCTTCGGGTCTATCTCCCACACTGTACGGTAAATATCCTTCACGGCCGCAGGGAGACCCGACACTCCAGCGACGGAACCTGCACCGAAATGTGAATTAACCGATGAGACCAACAGGCGTAACGGCGACACTCACCATGATCGCGTATAATAGATTGACGAAGGTCGTCGGACCATAGACCCCGCGCGACCAGGTCACGGACCACCCAGGGGCAGAACTCAGTGTACTCCCCACTCTGGATCCGATGAGTCGTCACGTTGCTACGCTCACGTTCAGCACCACGCGCAATTCGAGACACGAAACAACCGCACCTGATACGAGGTTCTGTACCCTCCGAACTTCCGAGCAGATGTGCCGTAGACGCAGTGGGCATTTGAGCTGTAAGCATCGCATTCCGCAGGCCATGTTTGAGGATGCGAGCCCTAAGCGACTTGAAGTCATGTCGATCACGTGGCGCGATTCCCCATTGATCGGGCGACAGGATTCCTTTGGACGCGGGGGACCCGTTCCACGCTGGATATGGCCCTAGTTCTTCTGCAGCTTCACAGCTCGCCTCCAATGCAGCATGATATATCGTCTCGAAGACATCGATGTTGAACGTCTTCGCTTCAGTCGAGGTGTACGGGATAGCCCAAGACCGAATACAGTCTGAAAAACCTTGCACTCCGAGACCTAAGGCCCTCCACGTTAGCGACGCAACGCAAACGGAATCACTCGGGTATTGGGCGCGATCTAACAGAATGTCGAGGTTTCGAATCGCGATCTTCGCCACTCGATGGAGAAGCGCGAAATCGAACGAGAGGTCGGCCTTCACGAAACGCAGAAGCGCAATGGATGCCAGCGTGCACACGGCAGGTTTGCCGTCAGCACAGTACTGGACAATCTCCGTACATAGATTGGATGAGTTGATCACGCCGCGATGGCTTTGATTGTTCTTCGCTGAAGGCGTGCATAACATCAGCTAAGCGAGGACTCCAGCACACAGACAACGAAAGGTCTCACCGTTGACAGCGTCGCGGAAAATGATAAAAGGGGTACCGGACTCCCGCTGCGCGTCGCATACAACCCGAAAAAGCATGCTCGCGGGAACCCTTGTCTTCGGCACCGCAGAGGACTCGTATTTTTCGTACAAGGAATCGAATTCGGGACCGAACACCTCACTCAATCCAGGAACGTCCACTGGGTCGAACAGAGTCCATGTGGAACCCCGCTCCAATCGTCGCATACTACCTAGCGTCAGCGGGAGTTGTCAAGTGACAAGCAATAGACGTACAATATGTCGGGTACGAGCACACCAGGGAACAGGTGCGCCGGCCGGTTCACCAGCGCGACCTTAGTGGTTCTGCAGGTCATAATGGACCGCACCTCGATGTGCCACATCGAGATGTAGACTGCGCCTGAACAGGGACGGCGGGCACCACTTGACGACAGAAATGCAGCGTGGCTGTCGAACAGTCGCAGGAGTTGCATCGTACCAGGTGAGGACGCAGATCCAGTTCTGTACATGACAACACATCAGAGGAGCAATATTGCAATTGGGATCGACATACCGTCGAGCGGGCATGTCTGCGAACGACATCCCAACCCCACCTCCTGATCGCCATAGGAGATCGAGGTCCGATGTGCCGTGTAGAAGACCGGACGGGCTCGAGACGTTGGGCTGAAATATATAGCAAGACACGAAGCTTGGCTTGGCCGTCCCACCATTACATATTATGGGGGTTGCGTGCGTGTAAAGCCCGCGGGACAAGACGTCATACGTCTCCAAGACTTTACCAATATCTGAGCGGTGAATGCCGATAGAGATCCACATATGCACATACTGGGGGCACTCGGTTGGGGTGTCGACCAAGGCGGACCGCAACAGGTATGATTGTATGAGGGAATGCGCACTGATGCTGCTCGATATCATATCAGCTTATAGGGACGTACGCAGAACCGAAGACACCCACTACCCCATTCTATAATCGCGCTTGTGGACCAGCGAGTTGTCGAGCTGTGCACCGTGCCACACTACCGCCTCCAAAATGTCAGGGTGCAGCGACAACATTGATACTGTAGGGACACATGTCAGCACATTCGAATGCATAGGTAAATATGAGCAGTGCATACTGTTCGAATGTACCCAATGGGAAAAGGACTTCTCGACAATCTTGTGGATGTTTGCTATTAACATCCGACCTGCCAGACGGCTATAGTCTGGGTGCCAACCCGCGAAACTTGCGATGGAAGACACCGCAAAGTTCTGACCACGCGGGGATGTCAGAATTATTTCGCCGACCGCGATGTGAACTGCTACACTCTCACCTGAAGCTCGTACGTCGTGGTCTGGGGCCTGGTACCGGCGACAATCGTTTTAAGAAGTCTGAGAACCGAAATAGTCAGTTCCACATGAGATCACGTACTTGAATATCGCCACGCCAGTAGGCGTGAGCGGAACGTACAGTCGGTAGTCGACGTACTTCGGGTCAAGGTCCCACGACAGCTACGGTACAAGCATCAGTGCAGCACGACGATCTCGTATAGTGGCACATACGATCTTCATGGTATGCAGCAACTGATAAGAGTCAGATACAGTAAACGACATAGCCTGAACGATACGGACTTTACCGAGGCGGAAAGGCTGCGTTTCGCTACGGGAATGTCAGTCCAGACCGGTTCGCGTAGAGCCATCGGGACATACCCATCTACAACAAACGGCACATAAGTCAGTGTGACACGAACAAGTACACGAGACACCCACTTCGTTTCACAATATCGAAGGTAGGTAATGCAGTAGCCATAATGAAGTATATCGGAAGGAATGTTCGAGGATGGATGGGCTGGAAGGGATGTCAATGAACTAGCCTTCTCAGGTCACCACCGCAATATAAATCAGATTGGAATGTGGAAGGCGCGCACCGGCAACGACAGAATAGCGCGCGCCAGACCAGGTGGTGGACGATTGAGCTACTCTGAACGGACAGTCAACAAAGTCACACCGGGATTCGGGCCCTACCACCGGAGCGGGCGTATCGTACTTGCGATACCCTTGCACGACGCAGGCCAGTCTGGACGAATTCCAATAATAGGGATGAAATTTCACTCAGGGTTCTGTATAACGAAGGAAAGGGTCAGTCCTAATTCATGAATGCTGTGGATCGTGGTGGAGATTAGCAGCGGCAGGACGGTGCGATAGGGAACGCGGAGTTCGAGCAGCTCGCCCGCCGGACCAAGCTAGGCGTCCATACGGAACAGCTGTGCAGTCATGAGAGCAGCTGTACGGCATGCACCCCCGAGCGGGTACGATAGCCACATGATCAGCCCGCGATGCGCTCGCTGGCCAACCAGTGAAGTAGAGTTGAGCCGAACGGGGAAGTACAGCGACTCTGAGGTATGGACTGCCCTGATGGATGGGATGTAAGGATGCCGGCCGGCGGATGAATGGGCACAGTCGTGTCTATTCTCGTCCGGGAGTGCCGTCTGGGAAATACTGCACTGCGCGGTGCGTCCGTGTCGCGCCACGACAAGGGACCGAACAAGGACATACAGGTGACAGTAACGTTTCACCGATGACGGTTTCCCATCCGACGCGGCGCGTATCCGTTTAGAACGACAACCGTTTCGCGACGGTGCAGGTACAGTTGCATCCATGCCGTGATTTTCCTGTACGTTCGCTCTCGTACTAGATGCAATGGGCTGCACTGGACTGCGGCCGTTGTCCGGAATGCCGTGACGAGTACGTTGGCCGTGAATGAGCCTGTAAGGCGTGGCGTGCAGGGTTAGCGAACAGACAACGATGGGTAGTGAAAGGTATGAACGGACCACGGAACCGATACCGTTTCGTGACGGCAACGTCGGGTGTCGGGACGGCCATCGCGACAAAGCGAGTAGCCGGCAATGTTCGATAACCACGCACGCCCATGTTTGCATGCGCATCGCGCACCGTCCGCATAGACGACATCGGAAATTCCGAGCCGCCGCCACATATAACCAGGCGGGTCTTACGGCTATATTTGTAGTTTGGCTTGAACGTCCTGGCTATCTTACTCTCGGTACGACTATGGAACCTGCGACCCGGAAAACCATCGAGCAGTGGAAAAACAAGACCTTACACGATGGCGACATCCCGTTCGAGAAGGCGGCGGTGTCAGCCGGAAAAGAAAACCAGTTGTTCGAGGTCAACAAAGTCGGCGACGTTGAATGGGCGGTGGGGTCACTTACATTACGGGTGCAGCTGCAAGCTGACCGGAAGCGCAGATCTGCAAGCCCGGAGAAAACAATCCGGCGTCCTTCAGCTACGCAGCGGTAGTGTCCATCGCCGATCCAATGGAGACCGGAAACTTGGTCATAGACACTGAAGAACGACCGGAAGGGATACCTGTGACTCGGGTGTAAGTGCCCTCGCACACATGATCTGCGTGGTTACTGACATACCGATTACAGGGAGAGATGGGCCAGCTACAAATGTTCTTACACCTACGTGTTCGACACATCTAGAGACCACGGGCTGTACACTCTACAGACGGTAAGTCTAAGCGGAAATGGAAGTGCGTGGTGCTGACGGGATACAGATGATGGACAACCACATGGAAACAATTCCCGAGTTCGAGACGGCGGACCGCTTACCCCGTCGCCTCTGGCAGTCGGGTAGCTACGCGAATGGACGGGGCCAGTTCTGGATGCGCGTGCCCATGTTCATCCGCATCCGCGAGGGCCAACAGAAACAGGCTCCACCGGATACGGTCCACGAGTGGGTGAAAGTCGCGGACACGAGGTCGATGTGGTATCGCGCGAACCCGTCCCCGCCGCGAGTGCACGAACTGGTAGACGAGGAATTGAAGCCGATAGGCGAATGTAACCCCCCGAAACTGGTCCGCGGCGACATCGTCGCGATCTCGTTTTCGATCATATACGTCGTAGGAAGGAAGGATTGGTACCCGACGTACTTCCTAACGCGACTAGTTCGGGTGGGGAGCGTGGATAATATCGTCAGGTCAAGGGAAGGAGACGATACGAGTCGTACCGGAGACGAGCATGCCGGACTGGCCTCGGTATTTCGTCCGCGTAGCGAGATGGGTAAGCAAGCATCGCATACTCGAGCGTCGAACGTCCTGACTAGAATCGGTACAGATGTCCTGAACGAGCCCCCGTCTCAGGTCGAGGGGGGGTCGCGTAAACGGCCGCGCGGGGAAACGGTACCTGCACGTGCGGATGCAGGGAGCAGCTATGTCCTGATTGACTGGCCGGATTCGGATGAAGAACGACGCGCATCTCGGATCCGAACGGAATTGGCGACGAATGCACCGTCCTGTGGTCGTTCTGAGGAACATGGCGAAGACGTAGACCGATTGCGTCCGCGAGCAGAGCCAAATGCGGATGGGGTTTCAGACGGCACACCGTCTTCAGTATCATCGGTTACCAACTCGTCCGGAAGCTCGTCCGACACCTGGAGCGTCTCCGCAGGAACCAGATCCGGTGGCGCGGATGCGGCGGTCGAGATCGACGAGCAGGATGACCTTAAAGGGAAGAAGAATGCAGACACGACGACGCGACGCCGGACGAGAGGAGGTCGTTAGGGAGACGGGCCGACAGTATGTAGGAGTAGTGTGTTTCGGGGGGGAGATGTTGACCTGTAGCGCTTGACGTCAGACAAAGCCATTAGGACATTAGTTCCGGACTACTCAAGTCTGTCTCACGGCCAGTATCGCTGTGCCGGGATAGGTAAGCATGTGTGCCCGGAACGCCATGTACGACGGTAAGTGTGCTGTAGGAAACGAGTCAAAATCCACCACGCGGCGTTGTCGCTGTATCAACTCGCGCAGTAAGACCTGTCAGCCTCGATAATGTGCCAGCGTATCCTTCGGCTAAGTGATTTACGACAGCGGCAAATCGCGGCGTCGATAGTAGTTCAGGATGTTGGGACTGACTGGTCGGCGGTCGGCTCATATAACTGTCACTGAAAGTATGGGAGGAGGATATAGTATAACATGATATTGGTGACTTACCTATGCCCGTACACTTCCTACTCGTGGTGCCCATGCGATCTCGCCCATAGCTCTTCGAGTGTTTCGTGAAGGTTCACGGTGAGAGTTGGTGTGACTTCGCGAGCCCGAACGCGACATTTAGTCTTGAATGTCTCGAGCGATGGACACATGGCTGACGGTTTCGTTGGACATTGAGAGATGAAGTTGGAACGGGGAGCAGTGGGATACGTACACGCGAAAATAACAGCGATGGCCGCAGCGTGTAAGGAACGTCCTGGGCCGGGGGTCCAATACCGATTTATGAGGATAGATCAAAGCTGCGATACCGGATGAATGGACATTGTCCGCATGAGGCCGGACAAGACGATCAAGCACGCACTACTAAAGCCAGACCGTCTCTGGTCATCGCGCGAACGCTCATCCCGTTGCTGTTTCTGAACTTGCAGGCCCCTCGCACAAAAAATCGACAAACCGCTTAGATGAAGTCAACATAAGGGGCAGACAGCGCGAACGCGAACATACAATATGACAATTGCTGCTGGCATTGCGCGAGCGAACGGCGCGAGTAGGATGTGGTCAAGTCCTCTATCCGCGAGGCGCTGTGCGATTTGCTGTACCTGCGCAGTCAGAATATTGGGGATATTGACTAAACCAGACCACCACGTGATCCACATGTGCGTCTCGCACCATGGCGCCAATGTAAGTTCAGGAGACATTCTCGCCGTCTACGTTGTCCGCTTGTCCTTACCGTCCTCGTCGAGCTCGATAAACTCCGATCGAAACGCACACTGGCTGCTCGGATTGAGCAGTCACCATCAATCATGAAGGCTGAAGATAGTAAGCAATTACCACCTACGACAGCGGTGTTATATGCAGCGCGATGGTCCGAGGCTAGCCGTGAGTTTGTCTGAATTTTGACTGCCGTTGCACCCATTCACGTACTCTCAAAACTACGTATAGATTATGCTCTGCAGCAACAATATCAGAATGCTATGCTCGGCCTGTAACTGTATAAGTAAACCTATTCTTCGCTGTTTCCAGTTCTCATGTACTCGCCGTATTAACCCACACTTTCTCAGCACTATACCACCGTATCCCATTGTGTGTATTGTCGCCATGCTCGGAGAAGGTACGCACGATGTCCATATTATGTTCAGCAAGCACGCCCTCGACATCTCAGACTTCCCAGACGCAGTCTCAGATACGGACTGTCGGATCCAACCGGTGAACGCATCAATGGTGGTCCGGCCAGTGACGCATCTTACACAGACACAGACACAGACACAAGCGCAGTTCGGATGTGACGCAGCAGACATTGCAACGTTCAACAATGCACTGGGAAGTGCGAAAGTTGACCTCGGAGTGCGTCAGCGCGCTACGTTTTATCGAATCCCTGTTGAACTATATTCCCCGTGTACCTAACGTAGACAGGAAAATACGAATCAATGCACGTCAGACCAGTGCTACTGCTATCGGCCATACTAGGCTCGGTCTCGCAAACAGCACGACAAGCCTCAATTCGACATTACACATATCAGGACTGCGATGCCGCCTATTCGCACTCGCCACAAAGTGAGCACCAGTACGGGAGAGTCCATGAACGATCTCGCACTCGCCCTCTGCATTCGCCTACTGGCCATCGTGACTTCGATGTTTGCCGCTGCGAAGCATTGGACTGAGACCAGTTCGACCAACCACCTAGAGCACATGAAGACGGCACGCCGGTTAGAACGTCAACGGCCGCTCGGACGTCGCTAAGCAGCTCTTCGTACGTCAAACCTTGACGGTCTATTCACCGTGATCGCCTCAAACAGTTTGGCGCGGTAGTTTGGACGTGTGAGATAATGGTGATGCGGCAGAAGTAGCAATGGCGCGTTCGTAGTGAACGTGGGCATGACACGCTTGACTGCCTCCTTCGAGTTTACTGCTGGACATCAGGCGAGAGAGTCGGAGAGGTTCACATCTTACTCTATCTCTTCAAGTGGAGGTTCGAGTTTGCTACTTGACCTCGGGCGAGAGAAGCAGATATGTTCACAACATCCTTTATCGCTTCAATGGAGGGATCGAGCTTGCTGTTAGAGCTTTGCGGCGTAAATACGATAGTGTTGCTATACTGAACGGGCAGAGTTCGACTAGGATATACTGAACGATCTCGACTAATATCGACAGCCGCTATGACCTACACATCTACACGGGATGCCCCTGCATCTGCCCACAACGAGCGAACCATGAGGATACTGAGGTACTTCCAACAAGCGAACGGAAAATGCGGACCTTGGACGATGCTGCACTGGACTGTCCGATACGGTGTCAGTCAGCATGGACCTGAACAGGTACAGAGACCTACCGCGGCTGGAAAACACGCTACGGGACTCCAGTCGTCACCGATACAGACCACCGGACGGGATGCCCACGCGTCTGCCTACAACGAGCGAACCATGAGGATACTGAGGTACTTCCAACAAGTGAACGGACCATGCGGACCTTGGACGATGCTGCACTGGACTGTCCGATACGGTGTCAGTCAGCATGGACCTGAACAGGTACAGATACATACCGCGGCTGGAAAACACGCTACGGGACTCCAGTCGTCATTGATACAGACCACCGGAAGACGATCCGGACCTTGCTCGACTTCGTGTCCGAAACGGACAACGACCGCACCCTTCTGGCCAAATCTTCCGACGCGCTCGCGTTGTGCCATTTCGCCCGTGTCGTCTGGAGACAAGCTGAAGTCTCTGTATGCATACTTCGAGACTGCATTGATATCCCGGTCGGACAAAGGACCATCCTTCACGCGTCCCCTACGGGAGAACACGTCGCAAGGGTACGAACAGCCCGCCCCGAACGGGGTTATGAAATTCTTCACCAACGAACACCAAAACCCTCGTAGAGGTGTCAAGGGGTTGGTGTCATTGCTCCTGATAGCGTCGACGAATCGTAAGGAGGGGGTCTGAAATCGCTGCAGTTCCTTCACAGAAGCGACACCCGGTTGATCAGAGGACCGTGATGTATGGTGTTGCGGGTCACGCCTAGTGAAGTGCAGGCGAGACACGACGGCGCCGATGAAGTGGTCATACATATGATCGGGAATATATATATCGAGGTCTCCGGGTTCCCAGTCCTCGAATGGCAGGAAGAACTTGAGCGCGACCGAGCCTGATATTATGCCTCCGTGTAGCAGTAGGACGTCGTCAAGTGAGTGAACGTCGGAAATGAAGGGACGGACGGATAGCTCGTATCTGATGCGTAACTCGGCAGATACTGCGGCATATAACGTGGTGCACGTTGCGCGCCACGACATCAGAAGGACGAAGTCGCTGTTATGGACGACCAAGAAAAGGATGTCCAATGGCACCCTAAAACATGCACTGTGTCAACGTTCAGGACATGGCAATTACATGTGCGTACCTGAGAGCCATCTCACCGACTGGTACGGTGACATCTGCCACGACGTGGCTGCGGGTTACTACAGCGGTACCGAGCTAACAGTATGTCAGCGGAAAAACAGAGGTCAATACCGTTGCAGAGCAGAACGAAGTCACGAACGTACAATGCCTACCATATCGCTCGGCATGGTCCCCCAACGCCTCGCACGAAGCGGGCATTAATGCGACACGGTCGTACCGCAGCACCTAACAGTACTTGATGTCCTCATCCCTGTAACGTCACAGGCAGTCTGCGCAGGCGAGTAGACGGTCAGGACCCGATACATTGGGAATGGGCCGCGGAGTTGCGGCTTCCGGTAGTCGAACTGTTCATGGTACCGAGGTGAGGTGGCGAATCTGCATCATCAATGGAAGCCTGCCAACAGCAGGGTCCGGCATGAAAGTACGTACTGACACTAGCGCGGCGCAGTACGCACACGCAACGTCCGCGGGCTAAGCTATATACGGTTCGTTACCGGAGCCCGGCTGATGCACAGCATCGACCAGAGTCTGGCCTTGCATAAGATAGAGGCAGGGTGCATGGCTGGCTGGCAATGCTGCGAACAGTCCGGTCCGGCCTCCCTTAGCCGAATCGAAAACAATAGGGTGCGCATGTATTCAGCGCGTGGCACCACCCACCTGGAACAACAGACCCAGAGGACAGTCCGCGAACCGAAGAAACAGGACATTAGCCATCATTGGCCATGCTCAGCGCGAGTGGGAACGGACGACCCTTGCGACGCCACAGATATGTCAGTGGAGCGATTTGCCCCATCTAACGTTGTGCGCGAGACGAGGGCCGGGAACGATCGCGGCTGTGGACTGTCCGTGCCGGACGCGAGGCACACGATGCCTCGACACTGCTCCGGCATGGAACGGGCTTGATAATACGAGCAGCGCGGTTACACGTAGGAATAATATCCTGTATAAAGCAGCATTAGCAAACGTCAGCGTACTTAACAACGCGAGGAACAGATACCTGGAACGTAGTATACAGGCTACTCTCCCGCTCATTCATCGTGACTATGGCCCTTCGGTGTGAGTGACCACACTAGTGCAGACCGCGAGGATCTATAACTAAACGCGTCCACGGACAGACGAGAACTTGAAGCGTATCGCGTCGAGCCGCACGTCGACCGTGTACAGCGCAGAATCGACACCGGATGGTGCGGTCGTGGTCGTGAAGGAATATAACCGATTCGGTCGCGACGGCGGCGTCTGCGAAACCGAGAAATGGGCGTACCGGTCAGCCAATGAAGGGGATGGTCCTGGGAAGAGGTGACTTGCCAACCAAAATTTACCTTGGACTTCGGATGATCTCACGCGTGCCAACAGCGCATTCTTGACAGCTTTCCTGACGGGCGACTTATGTCGTCCCGACCGGCTGGTGCTTCCTAAGAAGGACGGTACCCTTGCGGACCTTCTAGATACCACGGGGCCGAGCGTGCTGTACCTGCCAGACGTGCTCTCGATATCAGAACAGCTCTTAGCCGGAATCGAATGTGAGTCGTACGACTCGAGACAGAAGCTCTATCGTCTAACAACCAGAAGATCTGCATCGCCTCTCGATCGCGCACACAGACATAAAGCCCGACAACATCGTGCTCGAGAACATGGAAAGAACGCGCATCGTCGGAGGGACATCCGAATCCGAGATAATCAAGGCGAGCACATTCAGCCATGGAAATGAACTGGTCTCACCTTGACCGCCTCATAGCTTCAATGCACCAAGATCTTCGTCATCGACCTTGGCGGCGCGGCACCGACAGGTAGAGGATGCATCGGCGCGGCCGGAACGGCCCGCTACAGAGCTCCTGAAGTGACGCTCGGTGAGTTCATATGCGGTGCGGCCGCTCACAATTTGATTCATAATCACCAAAGGGTTACCATGGGACGGAGCGGTGGACTGGTTTGCGGCAGGTTGTGTCGTGTTCGAGATCGCTACGGGACGATCGTTGTTCCCTCCTACTACATCCCGGAGAGCTCGTCTTGCAGCGGTAGTCGCCATCCTCGGTCCAATTCCTCACTGGATGGGGAGGAGAATCAGGAGATGGGGTCCGGCACCAGCAGATGAGGACTTGACCGGGTCGTTCAGGATACGGTGTACGAGACGGAATGTTCGCGAGGCAGTGGAGCATGAGCTTATATCCAGGCTGCGGCCGCTAGAGGTAAGCCTGACTGAGTTGGGTGGGACGAGGATATTGATGCGACCCACGAACGTCAGACCTTGTTGGAATACGGTTTCGTATACGCCGTCTGCAGTAACCTGTTGCAGGTGAATCCCCGGGACCGAACAGTCGCGGTATACACCGTCATCCGCGACGGCAACTTCGTATAACTTGGACTGTGAGTGTCGAGCCATATGGTCACTTATCGAGATACCGAACCTGATCAGAAATCACAGTACAACTCACCGCACCTCGGCCACTGCCACGTGAATCGTCACCGACGACCGAACAATTATGTCAGAACTTCGCCGCCGCGTATATTAGAGGGATATTGGTCTGTCGATGGCGGTCAGCAGGATGTGCGGGTAGTATGAATGCACGTGAAGCGGAAGTGTCAGACCGACCACGTATCGCGGTCGCGGGCGTAGTATCTATTTGAATGAATGTAACAGCTCCCAGTAAGAACGGAAGAATCCAGCTGGGTACACGGGAAAGGCGTGAAAAGTACGCGCAGTGGAACTTGAAGCGATGGTGCGATGGTGCGATGGAGGCTAGAACGGGCCAGAATCCAGATGTCAGTGGAACCGCCATACTAACCCGGGCATATAGGAAGTCCCGATACCGCCCGAAATGTACCGGTTATTCGGATCAGACCGCAATGGTGCTGTGCATACATCAAGCAATTTGGCCTGACCGAGGAATATACAGCTATACATCTTTCAATTGCAACATAGTACACGCAAGCTATCTCGACGACCGCCACGACCATCTAATCACAACCCGGAAGATCTAAACGCGGTCTCGAGGCTCTGCAGCAACTCCCTCTGCAGCTGCTGCGAGAAGAACACCCACGTGTTCCTGGTGTGTCCCAAACCCGCCTCGAACCGACTGACGAAGTGAACGGACACGGTAGGAACGATTCCTTGGTCTCCACCCCGATCAGTCAACTGGATTGCTACACGGAACGCCAACTGAACAAAGGTGAGCCACCGAGCACGATAACATAGGTAGCCGACTTACGGGCTCTCCTCGGACCAGCAGGATCATATACTGGTCAAGTCTCGTCACCCCTTCGTCGTCATGGACAGTGTCTTCGCGGTGCTGTGGGCGACCATCCCCGCTGGTTGTCTGTGCATCTCGCAGCCGGGGCATACCACGGCGGACGCGTGGACTGAGCCGCCTACAGCAAGAATCAACATCTGCTAGGACAGAAGCACTACAGCCCACATACCATGGGCCGATAGAAGTAACAGGTCGCACAGATCCGTCTGGAATCGACATCTTAGACAGGTATGAGTAAGTGCCCTACAATCGCCACAGCGTACCAAGTATTTAAGTCTTCGTAGGCGCTACAAACAGCTACCGCACGCAGATGACCGGCCCGGGACGTTTCATGAGAAGGACCGGACTACTGGACCCTACGCGCTGCGCGGAGACGTTGTGTTGTACGCAGCTCTCGCACTTACTAAATTGTAATGGCCTCGAGAAGCTAAGGGTGACGAAACATCGGGCGCATAAAGGAAGCCCAGTACGTACGCACAACTCCAGCGCCGTTCCTGTCTCAACACGTTATGCAGCTCCAACGATCAAGTCACATACGTTCGCCTCGGATAATCCGGACCATGTTCCGGTGGACGTACATGTGCTCGTACCAAAGTCCAAATGCGACCTTTACGGCACGAAGCCATCGTAGGCCGTCGTATATCACATTTCCCAGCCACTGCATGCCCTATATCAACTATCGTCGCGCAGCAGGAGCGCAATGGACGACCGGTTGGCCCTGAGCGAGCTCGCCATCGTTTCCGACCTACTATCGCCCACGGAAGATGAGACCGGCATCAGTACGAATGCATATTCTACACAGAGTCCCCAGGACGTGCACAACTCGGCCATGCGCGGTGAGCCGCGGTCCGTACAGTATCGCGTATAAAACGGGTGCATGCAACCCCACCGCATAACGTACGTACCACTACGCACACACCCGTCTCGTCGCAATCACCAGCATTTCATCCATCCTCTCACTGGTCATCGGAACATTCATCGAACTTGGTATCTTGCAGGCGCAATCCACGTGACAGCAGCCGTACTACTCAGAAAACCCACTCGTCGGCGCCGCGGACTGCCGTGCCGCTTGTTCTGTACACGATCAATATTGTTGATAACAGCATTGAACCACACAGGTCTGTCTATATCACACTGTAGTCCATTCCCCCAGTATAACGTACCTATACAGAGCCTTGCCATGCCTCAGAGCCTTGCCATGCCTCGCCAGGCATTGCAGCCGACTGTCCCGACTACGACCCACGCGCCCACACGGTATGTTACAATATGCACGCTTGCCCGTACATCACAATTCTGACGACACGCAGCTTGCCCCTAGAACTACATGACATCATGTTCTCGTACTTGACGATGGTGGATGTGATCGCGTGGAGAAACGTCAGCCGACGCACTTGCCTCACCGCGACGCTCTTCTTACAGCGGCACCTACATGTCTTGCTCGCACCATTTGTGCCGGACCCGACGGCCTTCCTTGACGAACTGTTCCATCACAGGGCGCTGATAGGTGGTATGTCCGCGCTGGCTTTTATGATCCTGGATCAGGACCTCCGGTTCCCTTCGCTGGACGTGTACGCACCGGACTTGCTCTACCCTGCGTTGGTAACCGCGCTGCACAGTATGCTGCACGAGCATCTGATGAGCATCACGGTCATATCCACCGTTTACGCAACATCAATCCGGGAGATCGTGGAGACAACAACGTTACGGTCCCACGCTGGACGCGCCATATCCGTCCACCGATCGTCGACTTGGAGCGCGCTGCTCCCGATATGCAGATCCCCTTCATCTTTGTTGTTCAACTATGTTTCCCGCACGTCGTTCGGTTGCGCTTACCCCGCACTCACTCTACGTCATCGAGGCCTCCTCGCCGATACCACGTTCTACCACGCACTGCCTCAAGACATATACGCCATGAATGCCCTCACGGACCAAGGCTTCAACATATCGTGGTCCCCGACGCGATTTGCAAAGGAGGATGAGATCGCACGGCGACTCCGAATCTTGAACCCGTCCGCATCCGTCGACTTAACGCTCGATGTCGTCTCTTCTGAGCTTCGCGCGGACTTGCTCGACCGCCCAGCTACATACGCTCGACGATTCCGTCCCGTTTGGGGTGCACCGCCGTTCCACACCCAACATAGCTGGTCCACGATATCCACCTGGACCTACCTTCAAGGCACGCAGCAGTGCTTTAGCAGGCAGAACATGTGTCCACAGCAAGTCCGGTTCTTCGGGGACGCGTCGTCCCTCGTCGACTTCCTCGATCCCATGTGTACCGACCGACAGGAACTTGAAGAGAAATGTATGCCACCGTACGGCACCGTCGTCGCGTGGAAGTTGTGCAGTTCATATCGATGCGGCGGGGTAGTCAGGTGCGGCCCTATCGAACCGGACACTATGCTGCTCGACAACGGCTTCGTCCACCTCCCGGCATTGAGCGGGAAAACCCGCTTCGACAGGCGGAACGGTCGGCACCACCCTCCTATCTACCTGTATCACGCATACTAGCGACTCCGACTTACAAGACAGCCTCGAGCCAGGTGTTCGATCTGGCAAGCAGTAAGTAACGCACACACTACGTATGCCCCTGTTCTGCAACTCGATCTAATTCCCCGCCAATATACAGCAGGCCCCACTTAATGCATGTATTAAGTTCCACATCTATCACGTATGGCGACCCTCTCAATGTAACACGAATATATCGCTTTGAATCTTGAATCACAATGCGTCCTGTACAAGAACATATCGGTCCGAGTTTCCTTACGGCTACTATAATACGAAAGGAAATAACACGACCGACATACGGACACACATCCCCGCGATCAGTCCGGCAACAGCCATCAAAACCCATGACGGGCCAGGTGGGGAAACACCGCTCAACAACTGACTCTACCGAACTTCGCACGAGAGGAAACTATAACACCGTGTCCGCTAATCTGAGGTAGGATGCCTTACATGCCGTGTCTAGGCCCTCCAAGCGGACGAGCTCATCTCTCAGATCGTGCCGCAGACTTGTGTGTAACTTCTTCCTCGTGAATGGTCTGAGTATGCCCAAACCATGGATGCTTCTTACCCTTGACAGCATGACGTATACGCCTTGCAGGGTTCGCGCAGATGCAATATCCACTATCGCCTTGTGCAGCGACCGCCCCTGTGCTTTATAGTCCGTATAACAGTAAGCGGGAAGGATCGGCAACTGAGTTCTAGCTACCTGATATGCTTCTTCAGGTACGGTTTCGCTCGCTTCAGTACGAACCCATCGGAACTTTACCTGCACCGGGAATATCGGGACAATGTCATCCTCCAGGCCCTGCAGCAGGCGACCGGACCCAGGTACGTGTACATATACCACAAGAGGATACCGAAGGCCATCCTCAACGACGTACCGGATATCCTTCACAGTACCTATCGCTCCGTTCACCACATGATGAGAGAAGGCCAAGTTCTCCTGAATCATCACGCGCATCCCGGGGAACAACTGTAGTTTGGGCGGCAGCTCCCTCGTCCGCTTCCCTCTCAACTTCCAGATCTCATCTCGAGCCGGGGACTCTACAACGCGTCCACCAATACAGTCTCTAGCGTGGTAAGTGTGAACATCGCGATTTAGGCTACGGGCATGCCTACGCAACAATAGTGTGTTGATCGCGTCTCTGGGTTCCTTCAACCCAACGATTACAGGTGTATCTGGGAACGCCGTTGACACTACACCATCATCGGCTATCGTTCTCGACACCACACGTTCGATGAGGAAACTGTGATCGTCAGCTTCCCGCCGAAAGAACGCGCCGTCGCACCCTCCTACGCGGACCCGGTCCAGCAAGTGCGCGAATGCCTCGTCTCCTTCCTGCCTTTGATTCTTGCGAAGGATGACCACGTTCCGAACCGATCGCCATATGTACACGCCCTTCAAAGCAGATACTCCCGACCCGGACGACGACGCGGCGGTGTAAGACCGAAACTCCGACACCAAGTCGTGGTTATACAATGCAGGCACTCTCACAGGCTTCAGCTGGCCGAAATCACCCGTGAAAATTACGTTCACACCTCCAAACGGTCTGTCGCCCGAAGCCGCCGCATCGCCTTTAGCTCGCTGGATGCGGACAGATATCTCGGCCAGTGTAGTGGCACCCACCATAGAAACCTCATCCAATATCAGATATTTGACATGTTCCCACACGGCGATCAACTCTGACAGATCTTTCGGTAGGTCCTTTGGCAGCATGACAAGCGAATGGATCGTATACCCACCTATCAATATCGCTGCAGCACCTGTAGGTGCAGATACCAACACTTCTCGTCTCCTTCCAAGCAGGTCGAACAACCTCAATATTGCGTTCACTACATGGGACTTGCCCGTACCACCCACGCCGCCTATGTACATCAACAACTGCTCATCCGAGTCGTCTCCGAAGCAAACGTGCCGAGCGACGATCTCGAACGCTCTACTTTGCTCTTCATTGGAGTCCAATCCGAACTCATCCCTGACCTGCTTCATATACTGCCTCCATTGCTCGGGCCCGTCCGGCGTCGGACCTGCAGCGCCGGCCGCGGACGTTCCTGCGAGACGAGACGTACTGACAGTGGCTGGATAAGGAACAGGATTCCGTCTCCGGCGCTTGAGTCGAGGCGCGGCGGTCCTCTCGAAAGCAGGTCGTCTTCGTTTGCGAATACCGGTCATCTCCTTCTGCTGACTCACCAATTCTATCTTCTCCTCATCCGTAGCCTCCCTGGCGGTACCATCCACAGATGGCTCACCGACACATACCGACAGAGGAAACTGTCGTTCGAGCGCAACTCTAGCAGGAAGACTGATAAGCTGGTCCAGCTTATCTATCAAGCGAGCATCTGAATCGTCCGCTTGATGAGGATCGAACATTGTACTGTCAAATGGAATAGGAACGTCAGCGTCTGCATTCAGGGCACCTTCCACTTCTCGGCGCCTCCTCCACCTCTCTGTGGCGTCGAGTCTCGCAGACCGTTGCTCATCCCTATTTCGATCTCTCACGTCTCGACATTCGGACAGAACGTTCACGTTCCGTATAATTTTCGCAAAATCGGGCGAGATAGATGCACTCTGCCTAACATACGCGCAATGCCACGACTCACCCTCTTCCTTCAGGTCCTTGGGATGTCTCCAAGGTACGAACAGGCTCAGTACAGACTTCGACCAAACCTCCCTTTCCTGATCACCTGCATCAGGCCTAGGTATTGCACTACCCAACAGCACAGGAACGACCCACAGTACGCGCTTCCGGACCATGTGAGTGTCGCGCTGCGGATGATTCTCGACGAACGCGCCCCTCATCTGAGCAGGTCGTCCACGCCTCCTCCCACCTGCACCTGCCGTTCCGCCACTCCTGCCAGACAGACGTGTTCGTTCGCTAGAGCACGATATCTTCTCTGTTAAACCTATAAACTCGTATAGGCACATGCTATCGAAGGGCTCGACGTCCGATCTTAGCAAGTAGTCCTGCTCTTGACTCACTGCTGTGCTTATCCGTCTGTCCAACGTCAACATCACGGTATCGTCCGTATCATCCCGATCGGGCTCCTGCTCCGCTGCCAGCGACGCTTCAACAGCGTCTGGCTCGTCGTTGTCACCACTAGGCCCCGTGTCTATGTCAACCATATCGTCCCCGTCCAGATCATGCGATGGGTCCTCGCCGACAGACTCAGAGTGTCGCTCGGTCCCTCCAGGGCTCCAGTAACGATCGACAGCCTTCATAAACCTCGCGAGATACAATATCCGAAACCGGTGACTGGTGTAGTAGTCGCCGCCGCCTACTAGATAACTCATCACTTGCTGGTGAGAGATCTCCATCCGACTCAACATACTATTCACCACCGTAGTCATTGCCGACCGTTCCGTCGACGGAGTCCAGTCCGGGTTCTCACCAAAACGCACGTTCGTCCGTTGAATAGCGTATATAAGTGCGGCTAAGCCTAGGTGAGCTGGGATGGCTGCCTTTGTAATGTAGTCAGTTATGTAGTAAATCAGCGCTTTCGCGCCCTCGCCCGAACCAATATGTTTGACGTCCATGTTACATTTCATGAGGAACACAACGAGATCGTTGTAGTTGGCGATCATCCCATGGAATCTTCTCAACAGGATGGACCCCGTCTCCTCGTCGACGACGCTCGCAGCTCGCGTCGAGCCGTCCATCCTCATCCGACAGTTACCATCTGTTCTTGCGTCACCACGCCGCAAATACTTCCAGCAAGTCTCTGTATGCTCGTGCCAATTGTACCTTTCCACGAGGAGATTGACATACGACTCGTAGCGCGCCGCAAACACCGTCGGAGGAATATCGTCGCGCAACAGAGGACCGGTAACTGTACCCGGATGGATGAACCCTTCGCTTTCTGGTCGCACCGGCCTACGTACTGCATCAGATTCGCGGGGCGGAGGCTGGATGGTACCGAGGAATTCTGATTTGATGATGCTTTCCAGCCACGCGAACATATCCGACTGGTACTGCTCGGAGTCGATCATCATCCGCCTCATGTCCTGAGGCGAAGGATGTCCCTCGATCCATATCAGCATATGACAATGTAGGGTACCTCGTACATCAGGAAAAACCTATCTCTCGATAGGACCCACTGATGCTCGCGAGCCTAAGGAGACGCTCACTGTTACTCGGGAGTGCTCCATAGTACACGTGAGATGATATTACTTACATGATATCCAATGTAGTACAAAAACGCACACAGTAGATCCATGAGATCATTCGTAAGTGATCTATGATGTCTGGACAGTATTGAGTCATAGCAGCTCACGTCGAGAGGAGACCTAGGGTCATTGGATTTTCAGAGGGCAGAAGTAGAGGAATCGTTAAGTGACATAGCGCCCATGAATCGCCTGCCCTAAACCGGGCGCTCAACGCCATCAGCATGTGCGCTGGCACTGGCTCAGGCTTGTCCAACCTCAGGCCTCAGGATCTCCCGCTCTCTCATGTCCTCCCTTCTCACTCCTCAAACTCTGCGGAGAAACAACGGTCGGTGCCGGTGACAGTACACATCAAACACAGTACGTACCTCCATCCCTGCCTACACTGCGCTGTGCGGCTGACTATGACGGATGGTGATGGTTCCACTTGAACGGCCCCCACAACGCGGGCGACACACCACGACAAGGAGAACGAGTCGGACACCCCCAATGCGTGCCATCCACGAATGTGACGGCCGAGCCGCAGCTCATGCGTATTGGCACTTCACATTGCAGCGTCGTCATGTACACTATGCATCACATCAAGAGGAAGTCGTTCGCATTCAAAAAGAGCCGCATCATCGGCGCGCTCACGGCCACAAATCTCTCGTCCATTTTCGCCGGGTACGTCGTCTCAGGCGCTGTCGTGTGGGCCTGGGGCTCGATGCTGACGATGTGCGGGCAAGTGATTTACAGTCGTCTTCTACCGTCATGGTGCACTCTCTATTTCAACTTTTGCCCATTGTCTGTGCAGCGTGACTCATACAGCCGGAGTAGGCCTTGTCCAACTCGCATGTTTGTGACCAACAACACCGCGGCACGACCTCCCCTTGCCCCTTTTCATCAACCTACTGGCAAGCGGCGGCAGGCGAGCCGCTTGACGTGGTCTTTGTCGCCTGGGATTACACCTGACTGTACGCCCAGTTGTGCCGGCTGCACCGCGTCTCTGCCAACAGCTGGGGCGCCTCCTCGCCGGCCCACATCCCCTGCCGTGTGCCCTGTTTCGGAGGATGCGCACTGGACCACACACTCCGTCCTGCACATCGTCTACGACCTGCTCTGCGCCCTCCTCGCCCCGACGCTCGAGGGCGACAGCACGCGTGCTCGCGGTGCTCCTCAAATACGGGGCGGCCGTCGCTCGCCTAGCTGCTCCGCCGCACATGCTTGCGTTCGACATGCTCTAGCTCTCGGATGCACTCGCTGCTCAGATGCGCTCGCCGCACAGGTGTACTTCAAATGGCTATGCGACCTGCTCTCGATGCGCCGCGCCGCGTGCGATCGTCGTGCACAGGGGGCAGGAGTTGTATGTCCACCCGCTCATCAACACGTACTAACACCCAAAGAGCTTCGCCAGCTTCGATATCATCCTCGGCGACGCGTTCTTGCAGCATCTACACCTCGTACGTGCTCCCTCGCTTCCCCCATCTTCCCAATGGCTGACCACTCGACGCAGTTTCGTAGGTTCGACGACGGGGGACTACTACCCCGCGAACCACACGAATGGTGTCCTGTTGATACAGATGGTGAGCACGATAAACATGGCCACGAGTTCCCTGCGAAGCTCTCGCCCGACGGGGTCGTCAAGTACGCCACGGAGCAGGCGGCGTCCTCCCCCAAGTCCCCTCAGCAGTTCGGCGCAAGCGGCAGCGCATGCCTCCGACTCTGATGGTGGCGAGAACGGGGGCCACGACAGCTGGACTCTTTGCATCTCTCGTGTGCTGCATTGTAGATGCAGTGCACTGTATGTACAGAGTACGGTCTGAGTTATCACTATGTATGTAGTGTACTGTAGTAATATGAGTGATTTTTTCCTCACACGATGCAGACGCTGCGGCCGTGTAATATTGTACCATAGAATATAGGTGCTATCGTGATCTCTAAACTCACCAAGCACAACTATTGAGGTCTCGAGAGTGCTCGCGAGAGGGTAGGGGCGTCTATCGGGTGCTCGCGAGAAGGTAGGGGCGGCTATCGGGTACTATCGAAAGGGGGACTTGTGTCGGGGACTATCCCATCTCGCGAGTCTCGTGAGAGCACGCGAGTTATGTATTTTTTCCCTGATGTACCTGACACTCCACTGTTCCGTAGTAAGCACAGCACCGCCCAAAGACCCCCCCTTCCGGTTTGTTGTATCTGAGTATGACGTCAACGAATAGAGTAATCATGATGTGGAAAAAACGGGCACAGGGACCGGGATTTCGTGCCACCAACAATCGCCGGTCCCACTCGCTCAGAGCTTCACCGCCTTCCAACCGAGATAAATCGATATCCTCCCCCGAGAGAAGACGTACCAGGGGATGCGTCACGTCCGAAGGATTGAGCGTGACAAAGAAAGCCGGGGTGCCATGGAAGTGGACCAGCGACCTGATCTCGTTCCTCAGACGCAAACGATAACCGGTAGTACCCGGCAGATCCGTAAGCACGGCCCCGACGCTACTCATTAGTTGCAGCAGCTGTCGCTCGCGCGGACAATCGGTGTGGTATGTAGGATTGTTACAGAACTTGTTAACCAATCCTTCTAGGAGATTCCGATCTACCGCCATCAGCCGCTGGACAATGGACTGCTGCTGTGACGCCTTCACGCGAAAACGAATCGATTCACACACCTTCTTCTTCCTCATTATGTTGAAGTACACAAACGCGAAGTCGTTGTCGCGCTCGAATCTGCCGTGATGCAACTGCAACATATACCGCAGTTGCTCCTCCATGGAAATGGGAACTGCCCGATCCGGATGATGAAACCCGCCGATCCCCCATGGATCTAAGTGAGGAAACAACCACGTAAGTAGTTTCGAGTTCTCGAAGTCGGGTACTACCCACTCCCCCGCGCTTGAGCGAACGAACCTGCCGCGATTAAGACAATGACACAGAGCCCTCATCTTCATCTCTCGATAACTCTCCGGTGAATCGTCGCCCGCCGTGTAACCAACACTTTCCATCAGGATGTCGGAGCCATCCGCTGGAAGGTTCTCGTACGCGTTCCGAGTGCTATAGTCCTCGGCACTCTCGTCAGTCACCACGCCCTCGCGCACGAACCCAACATCCAACGCGCAGGGCACTCCGAATCCGAGGGGCTTATCAGACTCGGACAAGAGACCTTCTAGGTTCCGAGCACTGTAACCATGGAACTGTGTATCGCTCATATAGTGCGCGTTCGCTCCGACTAGGAACAGTATGATCGTGCGGACAATAGACGGCCGGACGAGAACGGGACTGAGTTTCCTGATCGTCTCCTTCGTAGGCATAGTCTTCCCCACGAACACGGCACATGCCGCGTCCCTAACCTCGCTAGGTGGCGGAGGAAGCACAGTGTGGAGGAAAGTGGAATCTTGTGGCATTATCAATACGTTCCCCTTCATGAACCGCTGCTCCGCCGACCTATCGGTACCAGACCTCCTTCCACTGGACAGATCGCTGAATCTGAAGGAAACACGACTCGATCTGGCTCTCGCGACCATAAGACGGTCGAATTGACTGCTCGCCTGAAACGCAGCCTTCACGTCATCCGGCAGCGCGTCATGGCCGTAATACAGCCAGTTCGCGAGACACAGTCGTGGCATCCTACTCTTTTGAACAAGTTCCCTGTCGCACTCATGACACAGAGAGATACGCGCACGACGCCACGGGTCTTCCATCCCGGCGGGGTCTAGAATCGCATGCTCGTACAGTGACATGTCGTAATCACGAGGTAAGCACCTGACGGGGAGGCTCCGGTTTTGCAACAACGTCAAGTCCACCTCGGCACACGACACCATACGAGCAACATCATCTGAACACCTCCGCGCACAGACTGCACACACTTTGAAAACGAAACCAGAGGTCTTCATCTTGCTCTGCCACTCACCTATTATGAGATTTCGCGCAGCGTCGTCGACCGGCCGCATGAACGATCTATCGAAACTGTCCTGTCCAGATGCCCATATTTCGCGCTTGCGCTCCACTGCGGGAGGCGACCTGGCTTCCTGGAGCAGAGAAAAAATCAGAGCTGTTCGTCCACAACTATGAGAGCAATGATGGCTTCGGAGTATCGCACGTATGTCCAACAGCCCGTCTCGCGGCCGACACTGTATATCATGCGAGTGGGCAAGCTCGCGCACGTCACCCGCGCGCCACATACTGAACATATTGACTGCGACGGACAGCGAGGAACATACCAGGATGTCGCCCGTGTCCATAGCAAGATATGGAATAGTGACATCATCATGGAGTGGTACCACTCGCACGAATCGATGCGTGAAGTCCATGGACTGGACAGGCTCATCATAGATACAGAGACAGGACGTCCCAATGGGGTTGTGCCTGAGCACAGCTACGGACAAGCATCCTATGTCAGCTACAATACACGCAACGATATGGTTGAAGCCACCAACCGCATAGCGCGTCTTCATCGCCGACTGTATCACGACGGCCGGACAAAACATCTAGAATCGCTGGGTGATGCTCAGTCAGCAACGGGTCGGGGGCATCATCTCGTACTAACTCACATGTCGTCTCGACGGCCTCCAGTGCATACGGGAAAGATCCATCTGCGGCGAGACCGGCAGAGTCAGCTACGGCGTACTCGTCAGTATACGACCCATTATAGCGAGACGGCACACACCATCGACGTGATCTGTCCCACTGGCAGACGACAGCGACGCTACGTCTGCAGCGAAATGAGCAATCTCATGATATGTCGAGGAATCCATGAGTAGGCAACAGACCTGTGAAACAACAGAAGATATATCCTCCACGCCCAGCGGGATAATGGTGCCACCCTGACGGGATCCGGTCCAAGCACCCGGTTCCAGCACGGAAATGGCTAGCGCGCCGAAGCCGCGCCTACGCAGCCACAGCATCATGATTAAATAACATATCAGATATTGCTACCCGGTGAGCCGGATACCAACGAACCTGAATATTCTTGATGCAAGTATACTTCCCCTGCCGGATGCGCAGTAATATCGAATGGCCTAGGTTCGTGCCTGCACCTATTTCACCACACAGCACATGCAGCGCACCGGAGGCCGTGCTTCGCATCTCCGAGGTCCGCTACGGAGCGAATACGTGCCGCCGCACTGACGCTCGGCATTGCACGAAGAGTCAGCACCCGCGGAGACACTTAAGAACGCGCACCTCTGCCCATACACACAGCCCACCAACCACCCACCGCTGATATTGTCTATGGATCACAGCGAAGACGACCCGATCCCCCCCCTACCGTACCGGTCCCCGTACGTGCTCTTCCCGATAGAGTACCCTGCAGTACGTCTGTCGATATGTACGAGGTTCAGTACTCACTCCACGCAGATATGGGATGCATACAAACTCGCGCAGGCTTCGTACTGGACCGCGGACGAAGTCGATTTGACCGAAGACGCGGTCCAGTGGCGAACATCTCTCACAGACGAAGAACGAGAGTTCTTATCGGTTATACTGGGATTTTTCGCGACCGCCGACGGCATCGTAGTAGAGAACCTTGCTCTGCGCTTCAGCAACGAGGTCCAGATGCCCGAGGCGAAATGTTTCTACGCCATGCAGCAAGCAATGTCAGTGACCTGCGAATCAAACTTGTAGATACTGACCTACCGCCCAGAGAGAACGTGCACGCGGAAGTGTACAGTCGCCTGATCCAGGAGCTCATCGACGATGCCGCGCTACAAGCCAAGCTCTTCCACGCCATCGAGCTCCTACCAGGTGTGAACGCGAAGGCCGAATGGTGTATCCAATATACCAATTCGATGCACGCCAGTTTCTCCACGAGGCTAGTAGCGTTCGCGATAATCGAAGGGATATTCTTTTCGTCCTCTTTCACTGCCGTATTCTGGCTCCGAGATCGCAACCTGATGCCCGGATTAACGTTCGCAAACGAACTCATCGCGCGGGATGAAGGGCAGCACACCGACTTCGCCTGCCTCCTGTACAATCACCTTCCAGAACGGCTCACAGAGACGGAGGTGCACAGCATGGTCAAGGAGGCCGTGCGGCTCGAGCACGCGTTTTTTTCTGGTAAGCGGCTGCATAGTTAACATACAACGTAACATACTCACCAGCATTGAAGACGCGCTTCGCGTTCCTTTATCTGGGCTGACCGTGGAGATGATGCTTGACTACGTCGAGTATATCGCAGATTACCTCCTCCTCCAACTGGGGTATTCCAATCTTTACAACAAAGCCAACCCTGTCAGTACCCGTTCACCATCCAAACGTTCTATCACTCACGACAAGTTGCAGTTCCCTTATATTGACAGGACGGTACTTGATGTGAAAACGAACTTCTTCGAGAGATCCGTCAGCGAGTACAGTGTTGGGAACGTAACACATGACCACCCTCTGCACCGCCGGTGAAAGGCGTCTCAACCTGACGGTCATGTATCGCGTAGTTCACCGTACGAGAAACCAGCTAGGTTGTAAATGTTGTATCGACCGATTCATGTAATATATATATTAGCTGTCGTCGCAGACGGCGCGGGAAGCGGATACCGAACCCACCTCATACTCGCCGACATTGTCGCTAGCTTATAGGCAGACGTAGTAACACAGCGGTAGACCACCGGCTAGCGTGTCGACAAACTTCACAGGCATATAGTCTACACAGCAACTTGTCGAACCACGCACGGACGCCAGCCCCTCGGAATCACCCGCCGGCAATTCCCGCTTCGTCGTGGCGCCATATTTGTTTAAGAAGAGCCGGTCTGGTTCGACTTCGAACCAACACCCACCGCGTGTTGAACGTCGAACCTCATATATATGGACATTAACCGCGCGTCACATCCTCCGAACTGCCAAATGTGAAACGTAGAGCTAATTCCCATCTGCTATCGCCAGTGAGCGAATCATGAAACAAGCACATCTGAAGCATCACCGTATTCCTACCTGTCTACTTATTTGTCACGCATAGCTAACGACCCGGTACAGTACAATACACGACGGAAAGGACTACGCCGCACCAGCGCCGCATTCAGTTCAAGAATCAAGGATCAGCCTACCCGTGATGGTACAAGTAACTAGACGGCAGCTGATCCCCCATCCTACGGTACTTCCCCACCATACCCGGAACAGCAGGAAGCCAGACCAAGCCGTCCCGAATCACCGCAGCCTCTGCGTCCAAGACCCAGCACACGTCGCGACGGGTGCACAAGTACGACGAACCCAGGCGCCACGCGACCACTGTGCCGAACGGGGCCACATCGCCTTGTTCCAGCGTGGCACGGTCCGAGGACAATCCGTCCACGATGTCCACGAACGAGCCGGAATCACCGAAATAGCGCAACTCTCGAGGACACATACCGACGTCGGCGTAACAGTCCCGCTCCAGCCGGAAAGCCCGCCCGCGCCTATCCCAACCGACGGGGATCGCATCTCCACGCCTGCGACCGAACTCTGCAGCCACCCCAGCATCGACGAGGCTGCCCGTCGGCCCAGCGGCGAACGCGATGGATGCGGACTGGTACAAGGCAGCGGTGACGGTACGAGTCGGCGGCGCGAACCGGACACATCCGCGGGTGGCCATATAGTCCTCCTTCGCGAACCTCCCAGGCGACCACGAGACGTCCACACCATTTGTAGCCAGGCACTGCATGACGGCGAAGTCGAACGGGAGGAAGAACCGTATGGATTGGTCGGCGACCAGGCCACGGCGAGCTAGGGTCAACTCCGGGTACGCGCAGCCGAACGACCACGGCGTGACGTAGTTGAATAGTGCAGTGCAGGGAGAGGCACAGATCGGCCACAGAGGGGACCAGTTCTTCGACTGGTAGAGGATAATGCGACGTCCATCGTCGAGAACGAATTGAGTGCAGTCTGAGATACCTCGCCTCCTCTTCGCGCCCCTCCCCATGAACGCCGGGACGGTATTGACCTTCCCTTTCAAGTGGCCTACCACCGCCTCGCGCAAGTCGAAATACAGCAAATCCGAGGCGTATAGTTCCAGTACGTTGAACGGAAAGGGGCAGTCACGGAGAAGAAACGCGACCGCGAAGAGGCCTCCGAAGACTGCCTTGTAGCGACCGACGCATGCGAGGAAGTCGGATGGGTCCACGACGTACGGGACCAGCAGCGTCCTCATTCGACGACGTAGCGACTGTACGGCGAGCCCATATGCGGCACGACACGTACAGCGCCACGCCATGAAGTCTCGTATATCAGCCGCCCCGAACGAGAGATCGACTACTTCCGACGGCATACTAGTTCGAAAGGCACGTAGTCAGTACCTGTCTGGACAGCTCAATCAGAACACTTCATACTCGCTGATAACATCCATGTGTAGGACTTTCAAGAGATGGCGCACGTTCGCAAATACCTGCAGACGGACCTAACAGTTAGAATACTGTTTGCCGGAACGAACGACATAACTCACCTATACCGTCGCTGTCCCAGCACACACCGGCCCCAGCGGTCGGACCTCGCCTTTATGCCAAACGACAATACCACGTACGTAATACGACACGCGCGGCATGATAGTACGGCCACCTACCTACCAAAGCTAACACGCACTAAGTACAGGCACAACCGCAACAGCACGTACCGGCCTGGACCACGCGCAGCGGCACAAACCCTCGCGAGACTCTCGACGACTGCCGGCAAATCGCTACCCCGCGATCCCGAGCTTGCAAGCGGACACATCTCTTCCGTGAACTCGACCACGCGAAACCGGGCATTCCATCCCGTCTTCGGACCGCATTGACCAGACAATCGATACTGGCAGGCCCACACTTCACATCCCCGGCACGATGTATCCAACTATCCCGATAACTAGAAAGATAACGCTGTGCTATTCACGGAACTGCTGCTCTTCCTGTATCAGTTCCAGAAATCAGCCAGTGCCGTAAGGTGAACTGTATCGGCATGTGTACCCTCCCCCCGGTCACGAAATCCATCAGCTACGGAATTCCGCCACAAATGCGCTCGGTACCCGCCAGCCGGCAGCCTCTCCAACTCCGCGCCACCGCAGTCGCTGTTCAGCGGGACGCGATTTGACTTCCACTCGTGCAAATCAAAGTTGCCTAACACGTTCCACCGACTTACGACAGCGCGCCAGCGCGCAGCGGACACGTCCACCCGCGCCACCATCTTCGATTCGTCGCGATCAGCGGGCAGATAGGGAAGGTAACCATGTGTGCAACACTCGCCCGATCCCTCACCATGTTCTCACGAGCGGACCCCCCGCGGACGGTCTGCCGTCATCGAGAGAAGATGGTTTGTTCCACGAATTCGTGCCGGTGGTTATCGGCCGACGCCAGCGAACGCAGCATTCACATACACGACTACGTCGCTCCCGCATACACAAGAGGCATACAGTACACAGTCCACCACATCCAGCGAAGGCTATCCCAGCGACATCAGATATGCGAACACCGCCAGAACGTCAGCTGGACCAACGTCGATGAAGTCCGATCTCCGGCCTCCCTTGTACCTCAACACCACGATGGGACCATACCACCGCACATGACTACCCAAATCGCCTCCACATACCGCACCACATACGTCGTTCACATCCGTCCTGTCGCGCAACGACGTCGGGCATATCCATACCGAGAGCGGACTTCTCAAATGTTCTCCATCCGAACCGACACGAAGCACGAACTCCGCAGGAACACGTTGGCCGAAAAAGGGGTTCAGATCCGGTACCGGGAGGACCACCCGTTCATAGCCCATCCCTCCTGGTATGTACGTGACCTTCTCTACTGTGAACTCGTCTGCCGGTAACCGTTAACACATTCTACAACCTCAGCACAGGCTACTCACCATTCACAGGCAAGAGAGCGAACGCTCTCACCTCGCCCCTCGACCTATCCGGCGCAGCAATTTCCGGAACGTGCACAGTCTGGTTGCAAAACGGGACGCAACTTCGACCATGAACAGGCCAGTCCTACACGTCCAAGTAAGTTAGCCGAGTTAGCATCGCTTGGATGAACACGCACCTCAGCGATATGCGCAGGCGAGCAGTACCACACCCGGTAGCAACGAGAGCAGCAAAAGGATGTCGTCGTCCCGCAGAAACTGCACGGTCCAAGGGGAGTACGGTCCATAGCTAAGGATTATTGCGCGTCCATACTTCACGCAAACGCGGACTTTATATACACCGCAGCGACACCACCCGATACGGATAGCAATACATTACAAGCACACCCGGCCCGTGCACTCGGAAACCTAATCAACTATAGAAGCCACAGACGGCCTTACGCACAGACCCAGACCGACATAGGGTCCAGCATATCGCACCCTTTTCCCACTCCCAACTACCAGCCAGACCACCCACAACCACGACTACGTCTCGTACTAGTCAACGTTCGCCGTCGGTCACCCGATCCGCAGATACTCCCACTACACCGGTTCTACCGTGCACTCCACAAGACGCCAAGCTAGGAGAGATACACGAGCACGTATTGCACATTCCTCTACGGCCGTAGCTACCACGACCTACCCCCCCATGGCTCCATAACCGCACGATGCAACACCGTCATCCCCCTTAAGTGGATATGAGGCTGGAACGCGGCGTCGCGCACGACGTTGCACTCTAGCAAGACAACATCCGCCTCGTCCACCGTCTCCAGAGGGATCGGTCGACCTCTCTGTCCTCGACGCACATCCCAAACGGGTCCGAACGACCCAGACCTCGACAGCTTTCCAACTACCAACATACGGCCCGGCGACACATCTTCATACAGAATCATTGAGCGACGCCGAGCGTCATCGACGCACGTACAACTCTCGTAAGCATCTCGAGGGACGGATCGCATGTGCCACTTACCACCCGCAAGCCCGAACCTGTCTCTCAGACGACGAAGGCCATCGTCATCTGCCCGTCGTAGCACCACTACCTCTATATCGACATGGGGCCTTCTGTCGTGCGGATGTCTCATGGCGGAACAGAACAAAGCCGGAATGTAGATGAGCATCGGGCTACCGTCTTCGTGCACGACGTGATCTTCAAGGCCCTCGCCCCAGTCGGATGAATCGGCGGCCCGCGCCAACGTCCTAACAACACCAGTACGCGGGCGAGTTCGTAGATAGCGGCAGAAATGGCTAGTACATAAGTCAGTGACATGTGTTGCAGTTCGCGATCCGTGCTCACCTTATGTTGTACTCTAACTCGTATTCCAGCGACCTGTAAGGATCACGGCCGAGTCCAAGTCCATCAAAGACAGAAGGGTCTTCACAGAATTCTATGATAATAGCCAGCCCGCCGTGCTCTTCAGGCTCAGCAGCGTGCACTTCAGGTTCTGCGCGAGACATCGAGGAGGAATTGCTGAAGCCGACGTACAGCGCATCAACCCCGCCACCCCCCCACAATATATACCCACCCATCCCGCGCCACCATGCTTACCACCTACCATGTTCACAACTGCTATTTCATCTGCACCTCCCAACGCATCTCGCTAGCATACCGCTTTCTCACCACACTGTACCAAGCAGACTCGTTGCACCTGTACCAAACCTGCATCGTCTGAAGCCCCTTCAAATTACGCCCTCCTCCACGCGGACACTCACCATTCCAATCACACTCCCGTAATAGACGGACAAATACATATAGCCATGGCTCGACCATGGCCACGCTGCTCATCAAGAATGAATGCTGCGCGTATGACGTACTAGGGTCTGCCTTCTTGGACGTATGCAATCAAGCCAACAGGGCACGCCGAGATTCCGCAGGTCCCTGACCCGCATTCACAGAACCATCGACGCTCGGAACTTCGCTGCACTCCTTCCTAACTAGAACCACTTATCCGCAGTGCACACCCGACATGCGGCTTACATGAACCGTTGCTGGCCGTCCTCTCATTCGGTGCAGCATGTCAAACTTAATCACGTTCCTCCGACAGCCGAATGGTGGACTTCCATCTATTCTCATCAAAATTGAATCCGCAGCCCCTGCACCCCGCAGCGACAACTACAGGTGCTCATGCCGGGCCATGAATCCCCCGACACGTCTAGACAACTTACCGCAATAGCTGCGCCACTCCTGAAACCACCAGCCGCGCATGACACTATCGCTATCGATACCGGCTCAGCCGCCACCAATGCCATTTGGTTAGTACGCGCGCAACGAAATGCACCACCTCGAGAAGTACCGTATCGTCGGTTCGCTCCTCTTCCCGCTCCCACTGACCTTCGCCGCCGCGGTGTTGGGCATCGTGCCCTGTGGTATACGGCAATGCCAGTTCCTTTCAGCTCCCTATTGTACTCACCCTCTCTCCGCTGGCCTCCAGGCCCGCTAATCTGCAGAGACTACCCGGTACATAATTGCGCGCGACGCCCTCGATCCGCCACATCTACGCGAACACTTCGCTGCCCGTGCAACACAGAGCAACCTTCCACTCGAATCGCCCCCCTACCCGCCACTGTTCTACGTACTGCGATGCTCATACCGCTCATGCTACCTCCTCCGAACCTCTTATACCCGCTCTCCAGCACGAGCCCGACCGCTATCTGTCCACCTGCCCGGATCCCGCAACGCACGCTTCATCACGCGGTCCATCCATTGGACGTGTTCATCATCGGCGACCGCGACGTCCACGGGTCTGCTCCCCACAGCGGCTCCACCGGCGACGACATACTCGCATGCACAGCCATCATAAGACCTGACAAGCCCCTGCGAGTTGGGATGACCATACGGCTCGTCCCCGTGCGCCGCAGGCGAATCACAACGTCGTCGATTCGATCATCACAGGCTGGCTACACAGCAGGCCGTCCGGTTGTAGGTGGTAAAATCTTGTCCATACTGTCCAACGAACGCTGCACGATCACATTTGTCGTCCAAAACGACTTTGTGACACCCTCCCGGTTCGCGCTTGCCCACCTATCCATATCATTCGAACACGGCACCACCGTCCGCCTCGGTATTTTCTCCCGGTTGTCGCGCGTGCTCCGCCTTCGATCCCTACCCGATTTGAGGCTGGTACCTATAGATCCCGCCCGGTGCCCGTCCATTGACTTCACCGACCTCGACAACAACGCCGATCCCGAGGACCTGGGCGATGACGACGCCTTCCCCTATCTGGCAGGCTCGTTCCGGACGTCCCCCACCCCTACCGACCCGGGACCGTACCCCGTCGATGTCGTGACCAATTCGAGCAAGAACCTCCTCATGGATCCATACCACGCTGATCCCCAGAGTACGCGCCACCAGATCGTGCATGGCACTGCAATGACAACCATGCACTCCGTACTCCTGTATTCTGTGCTGCATTCGCATGCGTTGAACCTGTCTTCTGTCTACAGTCCATAGAATTGATTGGTATTCTCTCCAACCTCTTCTTACAACGCCGAGCACCATCGATACCGGACTTCCGCACATCATCAGTTTATATCCCCTCGCTCCATATTCTCATCGCAGACTCCCCCCCCCGTATGCAATGTCCGCCGACTACATACGCAGCATGTACATTTCAATGTAAACGCAGGCTCAGTCAACAGAATCGAAACATGTGCTCGCCCGACCGTCAGACTGCCACCGTCCAGTAGAATCATAGATAGAATTCGATAACGCAGAGATACAATGCCATATCCGTGTCATCGATGATCTATAAGTTCCGCCAAGGGGGGGCAGACAGTGACCGTCGGACTACGTGAGGCGGGTGGTCACAGTGCGCAAATCTTCGACTTCGTCCGCAGATCGCCGCGCGACAACCACGAACTGTAGGCTTATTCCACCACGGCAGCATGTTGTACGGCCACTGGCAGCAGTCATACAACAAACACATCCGCCAACACCAATACAGTACACGAAACTCGCACTTCCCTCCCATGCGCAGTGCCCGTCCCGTGCTGTGGCCATCCCACCTTTGCCCTACAACCTCGATGGGTGCACCAACTTCCCAGTCAGACTCGAGGTCTGTGGCATCTTCCTGGGATGCAGCACTATGGGCGAGGGTGTAAATATACATACAGAACAAGTGACAGATACTTACCTGCCCGGTCACTCACATCAGCTCCCCAAGCAGACGTACTGGAATCGGTACAGATAACCGGTCAGATACACGCAGCATTCTCGCCTGGGCCAGCAACTACGATACAGTCGGGTCATTTAACGCGGTTTCGGAACATATGAACAATACAGATCGGCTAAGGCAACGAATCAATGGACTAAGACCCTCATAACCGACCACTGGCTCACCTGGGACAAAGTAATGACACGGTGCCCAGCCTTACCGGTGACGCATAGTACGTTGTCGGAATGAGGGTTGTAGAGAACAAACTGACGTTTTTGAGCTGGAGAGGCCATGCTAACCACGCACACCACACAAGTGTTCGGAATACCAGGTGTACGCAGTTCGAAAGTCAGCGCAGAAGCGGTACATCACGTTATAGGATGCGTACCGATGTATTTGCTACAGCAGCAATCATCCTTGCCCGACGGCACACATACGCACTCGACCGATGTGTCGGCCATGAGAACGCGTAGCCATGGAAATCGCCCGAAGCGACGGGACACGCACTCTTGAACCTGTCGTGGTCACTCATCTCCCGGTCCTTGGCAGTAACATGTCGCATGATATGCCATGTCGACAGGTGGCAGAACGACACAATTCAGATGGAGACCGGACGACGCACCAAGTCAGAACGCAGTCAGCAGACAAATGAGATAAAGCAGTCCTAGCGCAGTGGCGGGTCCGACAATACGAGAGAACACAAACAGTGAAAATAACGGCCTATGAGTCTGACCAGATGCCTGCCCATCGGCGCCAACAGACGGAAATTGCCGATGTACCTGTGCCAAGCGCCCGCCGTTCCCAGCACCAAACCCTTCTCAATACCAACAACCCGGACCTCGCACGGATACGCACACACACTGACACTGCTCAGCTACATCATGTCACGGTATCGAGCCAGACCGATACCGAAATACTGGCATAACTTGCCTGGGATCGGGACGCCCACTCAATATGTAGTCTGGTTATCGCCGCCCCGTACTATTAACCATACAGGCATAACCTCCTGACGCTCCCAAATGTATATCCGTAAGCTGTGACGTGCCCGTATATGCTGCTCGGTGGCACTCCGCGGTGCCCGCCAATAGCGCGCACACATATGTGCGCAGTTCCTACAACCACATGAATACCTACATCGCATGGTAGATCCGGCGCACAAGTCAATCCATCTCACCGCGATACAGCTTCCCCAGACCGAGTAATACCAGGCAGCCCTCTACTCACTCATATCGAATTGTCTCACCAGTCTGACTGCAAGTCGAGAACTAGAGCACTAAGTAGTCGCTATTTTGGCAGGGAGCTATACTATTATAGTATCCAGTATCCCAAACAATGGGCCTGCATTGTGTAGCGTTCTCAGCCCCCGATCGACGTCCTCCAGATTACATACAGTCAATTGGGACCGGAAATATCTTACCATCGGCGGTACCTGATATACCGAGCTAATAGCAAGCAAGAAGACGAACATTACCGACCGTAATTGAACCACTGTCAGTCAGATATCACCATGATCAGAGCCCAGTTGATTCGAGTTCAACGTACTCTAGATCCGGATCCGCTACCGGATTGGGTGTCGACCTTTCCGGCTCCTGTCGGATCTCGCCTGATTGACTCGCGCGCGGCAGCCTCGATACCTCCGCGCGGCAAACTCCTTATGAGGAACGTGAGAAATCGGATGATGCTGTAGCCGCTGCCGTCTTTAGTTATGTGGAATCTGTGTGTAATCCGAACATATCGTCTCCCAGTTGCACGAACGTGGCAACAGTATCAGACGAGGATACCATACCAGCTCGTAAAGTCTACCGATGCTTGCCGGATGTATCAGACTATCCGTATACCTCACCGCAACATGCACGCCACGCATGCGACTGGCACCTCACCTACCCCTATCATTTCCACGGACAGGTACGTCACTGCACATTCCACTGTCTCGACAATACACTCACGTACACGACGCAAGTGTGTCTTCCGGCTCGTGCATATGCAGATAGAAGGACGAACTGGTACCGCGTCAACTGGGCCAGACGGCATCCTGATACTGATCACCGCGATACGAAGCGCCGATACAGACGAAACGAGTGCCACTGCCACGTATACAGGGCAAGTCATGCAAGCTGAAGACCATACTACACGGCAGGTACCTACCGCCAAGATCGCCCGTTGTGTCGGCGTTCAAAACAGTACACACGCGACGGTCTCGACAAGTCGTATCCTTCCCAGCTCCCTGCAATCCGAGAGCTCCTATTCGTTCAATTGAGCCAAGAGGTAAGTACCTGACGATGAGTACAGGAAAGATTTCTAATCATTCTGGACAGGTCAGGTCAGGAAAGCGCATCCCCATCGCTTTAGCGCAGGGTTCGGTATCTACAACGACAAGTGCATGTACATGGCTGACAACAACGATCGAGTCAGTGATGTACCAGAGCACCGTACCGGTAACATGTCCAATCTACTCACTCGTTCGCGTGTACCACGCGCCGACTCACATTCTTGCCTCATAAGTCCGAATGGCATCTCGCCTTTTAACCTCGACAGGAATCAGTAATTGTCATGGCGCTCGACGGGTGTACCTGCAGTACGCTGCCAGAACTCAGCATCATCAACACGGCATCTTACTTGCTCATCTACCTCGCACTCAACTCGTCGCATACCGAGCAGCCACACACAACTGTCCAAGCTCACGCGAGCGTCTACTCACTAATATCCACCCTGAGCAGACCATACCTTCGCACCAGACTCCTTCTGTCCAGACGATGTATCTGTCTCTTCAAATTACTCGTATCTCTCCTACCCACGTGCTAAGCTTTCAGTACACGACATATTCTGCTTTCCACCGACAGGGACCGCCTCTACTTCTGGCCGCCACACAATCGCTTCCTTTGCACCACCCACTACTGCCTTACAATGCGGCACCGACCATCTACAGGTACGTCCCAGTCGATTCATGACCTGCTGCGTGCGGCTGCTGCTGTATCTAGCGACCTCATGCACAATGCACATTACTCACCCGCACACGCTCGTATGCGACGACAAACACGTACAGCATCGCTTGCAGTTCGCTGCTCCGGATGAACCGCCCACGGCCGACAATGCCTCACATCCCTGACGACACGCGACTCCCTTTCATATCCCGGCTGTCCACTGCTTCCACATTTCTGCTCACAACACCTCGACGATCTGCTACAAGACTCCCATTTCGTATCGCCGAAGACGGGATTATCTGTAGCATACCGCGGTACGTACTAACCCCGCCTTTATTTGCCACAACTGACGCACACGGGGGACCCAGACTATGTACCCTCCTACCTCGACGAACGCACGCAGTTGTTGATTCAATGCGAGATGTTTCGGCCTCTATCGCGCGCCGAGAAACCCGGCCACATCTACGCCCTCAACCTTCACCTGCCGCGTGCGTCTTCAATCTATATGCACTGCTAGTACTCATTCTCCTACCTAGGATCACGCGGTCGGTACCGGCTCATCGCACTCAAGATCGGCCGAACCAACGATGTACGGAGAAGAGTACGGGAGTGGCGCAGACGATGTAAGACATCTCGACCCAACCTACTGGGCTCAATGACGACCGGCAAAGCGAGGCTACTTGAGCAACTAGTACATTTGGAGCTGCAAGACGTGTCCGTCGACGCCCAGTACCTACATCCCGGCTTCCCCACGGTCCCGGGAAATGCGCGGCTCGGCATCCAGCGCGCGTGCACCGCATGCGTAGATTGTGAGCAAACCCATCAAATCCCGCGGTATACTGACGCACAGCGGAATCGGTAGGTGGGTCAATTCACCAGGAGATATTCTGGTTCAGCTCCCCGGCCTACAGCCCTCGATACATCTGGAGACACATTGTGCGGCCTATTGTTGCACGATACGCTGAGTTCCTCGACGCACATCGCTCGTAAGATAAGGTCAGGGCGCGATACCGTCACTCAGCGAAATGTGGCATGCACGTCAGAACTGAGGCACGAATAAGTCGACCGTACCTCTAAATAGGCAGTATTGAACGTTATAGAGGTACACGAACGGCCGCACAGCGGCCACTACAGGTGAAACATCGAGAGACACATGCATGCATACGATATAGTCATCACACTAACACTTCGTAGAGCACATGGCCCACAGCAACTTCGTACGACGTATATTCCACCCAGTACAGCTCTGGAAGAAATTTTAGATTCTCCTATTCCTAATACCTTCCAATACCGAGAACATATCCTATACTACACCCTGCATATCTACATGGTATGCGCATACGCGAGCCACTCCAAGCACACAGACACATCTCCCCATTACCTTACTAGGGTGCCCCTTGCGCTACCATCCAGCACAAGCGACGTGGGCAGAAAAACACAATGTCAATCCCTGTATCTTAGACGCGCCCAAGCGGTGTCAGGGGTCGCGGTGCCAAAAGTCACGTGAAGTGGACTTGCATTTCCTGATCCCAAGACCTGTACACTAATCGTGTCCAGGAATACTACCAATAACTTGAAGCGGCATCGAGCAGTGAGTTGGCATGCCGCCGTCAAGCTGTAATCCTCTTCAACTTTGATTTACAGCTACTGACTCATAAAACAAGAGCAAACGGTAGTCACGCACTATGTTCCAGGACAGAAAGACCTCCTTCAAGGCGCCTCCTTCATCAGTGCGCGAAACGGCATCATCCCAAGCCATTCGACGAACGCGGGTATGCTTCTACGATCCCAATATTAGTGGCTCTCACTGAACAGACGCTGCTTGCAGGCCCTGGAGGAGCAAAAACGCGTGCGTTTGATCTGCGCCACTCGATCTCGCGCTCGGGAACGAGTTCAAGTAATTCTCACTCTTCGCAGAGACGCGCCGAACGCATCGATTCCACAAGACAGCTCGACATTCTCGCCGATCTCAGTCTCGGCTTCTCCGATGACGATGCTGAAAATGACGACGATGGTCAAGGCACGGACAACGTAGTGCGCGAAGGCATCAGTCAGTTCGCGACGATGCTCCCGCCCACCGCGGGTTCGGAGTCGGCGGGAATGGTACCACCAGCCCCCACTGGCATGCACTCTTCAGCTGAGCCCGCCCAGTCTCCTGCCGCAGAAATCAGCATGCAGACACAAGAAAAGAAGCGGGTGAGGAACAAGCGAAAAGGCAAGGGCCGCGCATCTCATCACGATCAGCAAGGCGACCAGGAAGCCTCTGGTCGGAGCACCAAGTCCAAGGGCAGGTCTGGTAAAAACACGAAGCTGAGCAAGTGGGCGGACAAGTGCATGTACGCGGAGCTTTTGGAGATGAAGGAGGACCTCGCTTCTGGCGGACCTCTGACGGACGGTATCCCGGAGGATATCGAGACGGGATGGGTTGCAGTCACGCCGATCCCGGTCGGGAAACGATGCCTCGCCGTGACGCATCAAGCCTCGGGCGTAGCAGGAGTCGGTGCGCAGGCTTATTATTCAAGCTGTCTGCTAGTATCTGACAGAGATACTGGGAACATTTGATAGTGCCAAACACTACAATAAGGTCACGCGTACTCGGGAAACCACTCATGAAGCCGTTCCCGTCTCCTCTCCCACCGCAAACGGTGATCGACTGCATCCTCGACGACAACTGGCGCGAAAATGGGATCCTGCACGTTCTCGACGTGCTCTCATGGAAGGGACAAGACCTCGCTGATTGCGAGACTCCGTTCAGGTGCGTACCATAACCACCTAGACGTTGCTCGACTATCGCATATTGACGTCGACCTATTCCTACATCCCTTCCAGATTCTGGTGGCGGGATACCCGCCTGTCCGAGCTCGAGTCCTTCCCTCCACCCACAAACGCCGCCCCCACCGACACTCAGTCTCAATCCCAATCCCAAGCTCAGCCCCAACCCCAGCCGAACCGGTACCAGTTCCCCCACCCGACGACATTCGCACCGATACCGTACCACACAGACACCTCCCTCAGACACCTCCTCTCCGCGCTCATCCCGCTCACCCGCGCGCCCCGCGCGATCGCCGTCTCCATGCCCGCCGCGTCGCCGGCCGCAGACGAGTCCGCGATGGAGCTCGACAACGCGGCCCCGGGGTTGGTCGTGCAGCTCGAACAGGCGCAGGCGGAGGTAAGGTCGGACGGGATGCTGCTGTACGTCGCGCAGGCGTCGTACGAGCCCGGCACGAGTCCGCTCAGCAACTGGATCCCGCTCCGCGCGTACCTGACGCGCGAAGAGGAGCTGGCCGGGACAGGGGCGAGTGTTGCGGAGAGCCCGTTGAATGTGTTCGAACGGTGCGTGTTTTGAGGCCGTGGTTTGGCTCGTGAATTTTTGATCGTTGCTGTCTTGCTGACGAGGGCTTTGTCTGTACTCGCAGACTGGTTAAACGGAGACTTGGAGGGAAGGGCGGGAGCATCGAGGGAGTCCTGGAGGTTGAGATGGAGTCATGATCCTGAATGCGGCTCAATGCTGAGCCCATTCGGTGTGCTGGTGCACCATCGAGGAAGGAGAACGCGTATGCTTTATGTGCGAGTTGGGTCCGAGTACGCGCAGTGCATGTTACAAGTTGGCGACAATCCACAATCAAATCCGAGTCTCTGACGATTCATATGGAGCATTGCATTATCGTGCAGGGCGATGGGTAGGGACAGCGATGATAGCATGCGATAGGATACGATATGAGTACGATAATCAACATGATGCATTACGAGGGCGTAGTATCGCTATGGCTCTGGGCCGAGGAATATGTATCTCTAGCAATTGTTCTATTCCGAGTCTCCGACGACGAGCACCAGGGTCTATTGAGGCGATAGTCGCGAAGTGAGAAGGCTAGTCGTCGGCCTCTTCAGCCAGCGTGAGCCGTTCCCGGACCAGCTGAGCGACCGCCGCGCCGTCTATCGGGATTGAGTTCGACTGGAAGCCCTTGGGGTATGCAACCTCGGGCACGTCAGGACGTGTGAAGTGCCTGTGCAGAGGCGGCGGTCAGTCTGCGTCACGCAGGGTTCGAAGCAAACGAGACGCGTACTGGTCGTTCCAGAATCCGTAGTGGACCATGCCTAATGCACGGGTGGTGTACTCGTAGTCGTGCGCGAAGCCGCCGGGGTAGAAGAATTCGATCACTGTCGATCGCGGTGTGGGCCGCATCCACAGGAGCGCTGTCAGCCCGTTCCCGTGCACGCCCATCATGATCTGCACGATCGGCCGTTCAGTGTCGTCGTCACCAAGGAACATGTAGATAAGACACCAACCGTTGTGCGCCCGGCGAGATGGAACTGCTCCATGCGCGAGAGCTTGTCCATCTCGACGACGTTGACCTCGTAGTCGTACATGTCGCGGAGCTTGTAGAGCTCCTCTACGAGCCGCTCGTGGTCCTCCTTAACGAGCATCCGACGGTTCCAGCCCTGCCGCGAAATGTACGTGATCACGGGCCGCGTGGGCACGCCCTGCACGGCCGCCGCGCCCGCATGCTCGTCGTCGAGTGTCGAGAAGCCAACGACGTTGTTCCGAATCGTCGTCCACCAGTTGACGCTTCCCGGCAGCGAGAACGCGTTGGCGGCCGTGCGCTGCGTGCGCAGGAACATGTTGCCGTTCATCGCTGCGGCACGGTCGGCGAGCACGACGCGCTCGAGCACGAACAGACGGCCGAGCGCGGCGCGTTCTTTCCAGTCGTTCATGAACTCCATTGAGATGGAGGGGAAGGCGGAGCGGAGGACCCATTGGTTCATCGCGGCATAGTCCCGCCAGTTGGCCGCGTCGATGTGCGGGAAGATCATGCGGCGCGGCGCGGGGAGAGAGGTGTCGCCGGATGGGGGGATGACTGGGTCGAGAGAGGAGTATGTCCGCCAGAATCCGAAGAACAGCTCAGCGGACCAGTGGTAGTAGTGCGTGATACTACGAGCTCGTCAGTCACATGCTGAATATGCATGAGAGGAACACGTACAATTGCTTGGGGTCGTTCGCCAGCCACTGTAAAGTATGTATGGATTAGTTCCCGGTAGGGACAAACACAGATATGCGTGCAACAGGCGTACCGATACACCGTCAATGCGGTCCGCGTCCATGCCGAAAATCTGACGCGCTTCTGCGGTGGTGATAATGCGCATTTCCCTATCTGTGGGTTCGCGTGCAGCGACCTCTTCAGGCAGGTTGCCAATGAATATGGCGGAGGAGATCATGTAGTGCCGTTCCGGAACACTGCTGGGGTTGTCGGAGACGATATACAGGGTGCCATTCAAGAGGTAGAGCTTGTCGAAGATTGTCCATCCTACAAGGGTACTTCTCAGTAAGTTGCACGGATCAAGGATAACTTCCACCACAGCGCGAGCAGCCTGGCTATACGACGAGTACTGGATCTGATGAACGGCGTCGGGACTCGATGGAGAATTTAGGCATAACCTACAGGCACGAACATATCATATAATAGATACCCCCAACCTGCCTGGTGCAAGAACGCGGGGGTTCATCGTGAGCATCCCCTTCACCCGAGCGCAAATGCTAGCATCCCGACAGCAGGCTGCCGGCAGTGATTCGCAGAACATGAACCCGCCGAGAACACTCTAGCATGAAGAACCGTCGCTCGACATGCCGTAGCCTGCTCCACCTCCGAGGCAAACGGGGTGAAAGAGATCTCTACATGAATGTTTCCTCGAGGGCGGACAGCAACATACGAGATCCATCGGTCCGAGACGAGTCTTGCTCTCGTAGAATCGCAATAGAGCATTCGAAGGTACCAAAGATGTACACTCACCCGGAACATGGGCCACGATCTCCGTCTCTGGGACCTGCCCTTCTCCCCATCTGAGCGGCGGGTTCAGAGCCTGCAGCGTGTACTGCGTCTCGAACGTCGACGGAAGCTGGTCCAGCTCATCGTGGACGACGTGCGGAGCATGCGCAATAATGTCTTCAATAGTGTGCGAATGTCTTGGAGTTATCGCGGTGTAGTAGATAAGAGAGGCGAGGAGGGCGGTGAGGAGAACTAGCTCTCTTGCTGTCGGTCTGAATGGTGGCATGGTGGTGGGCAGTGATGATGACGAGCCGAGGCCGCGGGGTGGGTACGAGGACTAGCACGATAGTTGAGAGCGAGTAGGAGGAGTTAGAACATTGGAAGGAGTGGCGGTGGTAGAGCGAGCCCCGGCGGGCAGGACAGCGTGCCAGGTGCAGTCGCGCGTCCGACGCCGACACAGGCGCACGTCGGGATCAGCACACGTGACCAAGATAGCGATCTGCGATACCTCCGACGTTATGTAGATCGCATCGCATTGCGATCGACAGAAAGCAAGTTGTGTACATGTGGGATGATAATATACAGAGATAAGCATTCATACATAATGGAAGGGAGCAGGACTACGCCTGACGCTACCAGACCGTGACCCAGGATACGACTTGCCACAAAGTCTCAGCGCTGTCGTGGTCTTAGGGTTTGCGACTCGGACGGTACAGCTTGTCCCTTACTTTCCCCGAGAGATCACGGAAGGCTTGCTCGATGTGCATCATTTGGTAGTCTAGCTGCACGATCATTTCAGTCAACCTGCTAAGTCGGGAATTCGAGCAGAACTAAACACTTACACAGGTGACAGCTTCCTCATTGTGTTCAATCAGCCCAGGTATGTCGAAGCATGGCTTTTCACATTGGGCACAACTCATGGGTTCGTCAAGATCGATACAAGGTCTGTAAATGTTGTCGATGCTTGTGATCAGATCCTGCATCTTGTCGATCCTGCCCTGTAGCTGTACAACACCGATTAGTTCCAAGAAGGCTTGACTAGTGACGGAGAAACATCGTAACTAACCTGTTCGACCTTTTCGAGGAACCACAACTCGTCGAGCCCACTGTCCTCATCCTCACTGTCTTCCGAGTCAAGATAGTCGTCCTCGGAGTCGAGACAGTCGTCCTCGGAGTTATCCACATCAGAGTCGCCCTGATCGCGCTTGCGCTTCAAAGAAGGCGCGACTAGCTTCAAGTTGATCTTGATACGAAGGGATGGCTCCGCGAGAGAGGTAGCGTTCGTCGGGCGACGATCCAGTGACTGCTTCGCCGGACGAGGCTGACCAGCAGGATAGTACTCGTCTCCCGAGGACTCGGAAGAGGTATCTTCTTCCTTCTCTGCATAGTAGGCTTTCGCTATTCTCCTAAAGTTCCTCCACCACGCGCGATAATACCACAATGGATCACTGGGCGGTCCATCAATTGCTTTAGGTGGCGCGAGCGCAACCGTGGTGGATAGCGCATGGGGACTCCGGGGGGTGGGGCTGGGGGGTTCGGGTGTCTGTGGGCACGACTCTGGGAGCGGTGTCAACGGAGAGCCGAAAGGGTCCGAATATGGCGCAACAGCGCGTGTCGGCGTACGAGGCTCTGCCTCGGCCGCCGGTGCAGTAGACACGCTAACCACCTCGTCGACATCCATGGCGGTGGACCCAGAGTCGCGGGCAGCATGGCCTTCGACGTTGGCGTGGACGACGGTCTCCTTGCTCAGACCGCAGTCGTTGGTGAGGGACGCGTCTCTGCCATCTGTGTCGTTTCGATGTCCAACCACAAGCCCTCGAGGTCTGGTTGGCGTCCGTGGAGGGGAAGAGATAACAAATGGGGAGCTATCCGGAGTATTCAGAACCTCTCTGAACGGGTCTTGCAACGAGGATGAGGGAGACGTGAGGGGGTCTCGAGAGGTGGCTGGAGATGAGAAGGTCTATTGTCGAGTGTGGTTGTGGTGTGGACAAGACGCGTTCATTGTGATACAAAGCAACAAACGATAAAGCCGCGCACAGTATAGTTAGTAAAGCGATGGAGAATATACTCGTCGTGTGCACGAACCCAGTGTCCATGGGGCAAGCCTCGGTCCGTCCAAGCCGCATCGCGTTCAATGAAGTTCAGGCTTTGCGCGTTTCGTGGTGTCTTCCCATCTGACCCTTGTTCCGCGTGATCTGAGGCTGTATAGTGGTAGGTGTTCTCCATGGCAGAAGGTAGCGGTGGAGGGTAGTAACGGAGGTGGATGTGGTGGAAGGTTAGTGGTGAAACCAGCGCACGAGCGCGGGGCACGAGATTGTTGAAAAGGAGCGCCTAAGAGGAACGTGTCAATTCGACCAAACAACACGTCCCGGCAGACCATTTCGCGTTCAGAATCAAAGCAGGTGACCGCGGTGCATCCCCCCCTTCCTTGCATGATTGCCTGTCCCACTCTGCGAGACTCACTCATCCCGCAGCTTTCTCTAAACTCACCTGGTCTGTCAGCACCCCGCGATCAACATCCAAGTCGAACTGCTGTTGCTCGCTGTTCAAGACTCATCCGGCGCAAATATATCAAAGAGAAGGGAGTATAAATCGCGACTGATACTCACTACGATGTGACAGCGTGTATGTGCATTGGGGGGATCGTCTTCGACCGAACCTTGCCTGTTCGCTTGACGGGAGGGAGTGTCGGTGTTCGTAGTACAAGCGGTGAGGCAATATCGCTACGAGAATACGTGAGCAAGTCCCATCCTCATTCAGACAGCACCCCATTCTGCACAAAAACACCTTTGGCTGACGTACCGGTCCTCACAGCGCCGACCCCTACCGAAGGTGGATTGCAAGCACAGCAATGTTATCTTGGGGTGAACGCCCTCGATGGCAACTCCTGTAAAAGTAAGTAGCTACTCAGACTGTAGACGATGTGTACTAATACGCATGCATGACCTTCAGCGGCAACCTCAGCCAGTGAGGCGTTGATACAGGCTCGAGCGCACCGGTGCATCTCGCGATATGCGAACTTTGCGAATGCTGCCTCGCTATCCCTCCTCCACCATATTTCACGCACCTTCAAAATGGAGTCATCAGAGTGGAACCACAGAAGCTAGTGAACGAGGATCAAGAGTCACGGCGAGCCTGAGAGGGCTGCTAGGTTGGCCTCAATGGTGTCTCTAGACATCGCTTTTTTTGCACTGGTGTTTAGTGTTGCTGACAACTTAAGCACTCCGATTGCTGACAAGCGGAGTGCGATTAGTATAGATTCCTCTCTGAAGCCATAAGATAGCGGATCAAGAAACATCCACTGCTGGCATCTGACTGCGCGAGTGAGTACCTCTTATATGATGTGAGGATGCGTTTTTATCGCTCACCATAAGTCGTTGGTGCTGTCGCATGGTTACTGCGCCTCCAGTCTTCTTCTCGTAACTGAGTAACGGATCTTGTGGCCGCAAAGATGCGATCGTCGCCAAAATCCTCGCAACCGGCGAGCCGCCACGTCGCCAACTTGGACCCCTGCCACCCTGTGTGCGCAAACTGGGAGGATCCTCCAAATTGATTCATGACACTGCACAGCATCTCTCGCGCAAACTTGATCGGCAGCTTCGTCTTTGTGATTTCGTGTGCTCCACGAGCAGAATCGCGCGCGCTAGGTGAGTTTGATCTCCAAAAGTGGTTTGCGGGAAGCGCGACGAACTGATAAACCGACTGGGATGCCTTGATCTTCGACAGATAGGCATTGAAAAACTTCACTCTAGTCACTAGCAGCACTATGTCCTCTTCCGAAGCTGAAGATGGTGGCATGGATCTTGGCGAGATGTTTCCAGTGAGAGAGATTTACCTACGCGATGAGACATAGCACTATGCTCACCTCTCTTCACTCACCAGGAGCCCCCCCGCCCACCTTCCCCAGAACCCACGCGAGCGACATATACTCGCGAGAAGGAAGTGAACTCGGGAGATTGGACGAAGATCGACATCCGACTTGTTGGCTCCCACCCGCTCTGGGGCCACCACCTGTGCGTCCGAGTCTACGATACAACTGGTCGCATCTTACTCCTGCCTACGTTTCAGATGGAATGCGTCGCTTGCGTTTGCGTCATATCTGGATGAGCATATAGAGCTGTATCGCGATCGGGACGTCCTAGAGCTCGGAGCAGGCGGTGCGCTCCCTGGTCTCGTCACTGCGAAGAACGGTGCGCAACGGGTGAGCGAGGCTGATGCATCTCATGGATGAGAAAGTAGTTGCTGAGTAATTCGCAGGTGGTGCTGACAGATTACCCTGATCAAGCTCTCGTAGACAATATAACCCACAATGTCCGTGAAAACCTGGATGAGTCTGGGCGGAACCGCGTCGCTGTGCAGGTTGGTGTGAAGGCTATCAAGTTGCTCTCCACTCTTACATCTATGACGGCAGGGCTACATCTGGGGACATCCTGTCCAGCCGCTACTTGACTTACTGCCTGACGATGGGGCCGATCGCACATTCGACCTCATCATCATGTCGGATCTCATTTTCAACCACTCACAAGTGAGACAATCCGTCGACTTCGTGGAAGAGGACGTATTACTGAGCGCAAAACCCACTTTCGCAGCACGACGCGATGCTGAACACATGCGACAATGCGCTTTCCAAGACCAGGCCGTCATCCGTTCTCTGCTTCTATACACACCACAGACCGCATCTCGCTGATCGCGACATGGAATTCTTCGCCAAGGCACGTCAGAGAGGATGGACCTGCGAGGAGATCTTGACCCGAAAGTACCCAGTACGTTTGCCCGAGTCATCCTCCTCTGACTTCGCATTTGCACAAGGTGTTTATGAGCGTGATGCAGCCGATGTTCCCTGAAGATCCGGGAGCGGAAGAAGTACGAGCTACAGTTCATGGCTGGCGTTTGAATCGAGGAGCGTAGAGCAGGTGCTATTGGGGAATGAGATAGTGTCACCGACGAAGCTTTCTTAGAGATGAGTCCGAGCAGCTAGAAACGTTGCGCAGCGGTTTAGGAGCCGTTCACATGAGCACTCAAACTCGCACGCGCAGGAGGGCTTGCGTAGCACAAGGGGAAGTGTTATATACAACGGTTGAGGATGCTTCACAGAGGAGGTAGATAGAAAGTACACAATTGTGAGCACAACAAGTGAGACAACAGCAACGCAACAAGCGTATAGCAGAGTCACGTACAGAACACGATGCCAGAGCATCTAGTACACTAGGAGAGGGATAGAGAAATCAAAGGAGATGGAATATGGGATCGGGTCGCCGTATGGTATGATAACTGAGATGTATCGCAGAGGAGTGGGGGTATCCCTAGGGATTCGGAGAGGCAGAAAGGAAAATCGTGGGGTAGTCTGAGAGATAAGGAGGGGGAGATATACAAGCAATCATGATAGCGTATGAGTGTGGGGACCAAGAAGAGGATAGACGTCTATAACCTAATCGTCCTCGTCCTCGTACGCTGGGTCGGATTCGTCAACTTCTTCGTCGTCATCAGGCTCGGGTCTGCTTGCCCTTTGCCTTTGCCTTGCCTTTGCCCTTGGCCTTGGCCTTGGCCTTTGCCTTTGCCTTTGCCTTTGCCTTTGCCTTTGCCTTGTTCTAATCATAAATCAACGCTGGTTAAGCATATGTTGCGGCGCGCAGAAGAATGAGCTAACTCACGACGCAATGCGTATCGGGACGCGTCACGGCCTTGCCGCACCGTGGACAACACTGTAGTGCACCGAGGTGGATCTCCTTGAAATGTCTAATGACGTGCCCTTCGCACGCGAGCAAAGGGCAATCTGGCCACTTGCACTGTACTTTTTCACCATTCAACTCATCGGTTGTGTAATGAGTCCTGAAGTGCTCGGTGGCGGCGTTCAGATTGGCTGTCGTGTACGCGAAGCGGACCGACTCGTGGTTCAGGTCGCAGGGCCCGGAGAGGGGGCAAAGTCGTGGTTCAGCACTGCACCCCGACGCGTTCACGCGGGCTTGCACTTCCTTGTCGGACGCTCGCGTGCGTTTACGGGCCTGCCCACCCTTCTTGCGGGCAGGCTCCTTGTAGTTCTGATCCTGATCCTCGTCCCCCTCTCGCTTCCTCTTTCGCGAGGGCTCAGCAACTGCTGGCACAGGGGCGGGGGGTGCAGCCGCAATGGCGGTGAGACGCGCCGAGCGACGCGTCGGAAAGACGGGGGCATTGGCCCGTACTGGGGGAATCGTTGATGGCGGTTTGGGGAGAGGGGCGATTGGGAGGGGAGGGGAGGGCGCCCGAGATCCCGCTCGTGGTAGACATTGATCGTCATACAGGTCGTTTGGGAGGGGAGGGGAGGGCGCTCGAGGTTCCGCTTGTGGTAGATATTGATCGTCATTCAGGTCGAACGGGAGGGGAGGGGAGGGCGCCCGAGGTTCCGCTTGTGGTAGATATTGATCGTCATTCAGGTCGTTTGGGAGGGGAGGGGAGGGCGCCCGAGGTTCCGCTTGTGGTAGATATTGATCGTCATTCAGGTCGAACGGGAGGGGAGGAGAGGGCGCCCGAGGTCCCGCTCGTGGTAGATATTGACCATCATACAGGTCGAATGAGAGGGAAGGGGAGGACACCCGACCAGACGGTTCCGCTCGTGGTAGATATTGATCGTCATCCAGGTCGAACGGGTGGGGAGGAGACGGCGCCCGAGCAGACAGTTCCACTTGTCGTAGATAGTGATCATACAGGTCGAACGGGGGGGGAGGGGAGGGGACCCGAGCAGAGGGTCCCGCTTGTGGTAGATATCGACCATCATACAGTAGACCGGAATTATTCTCGTATGAGAGCGCGGGCGGAATCGAGACGCGCTCAAGCGAAAAAGCAGCGTCGAGAGAGGGAGACAGCGGTGTTGGGGGAGGGTTTGACGAGGGCTCTTCTAACGCACCGCGAAATAGATCCCTAGGGAGGTCCTCAAACAGAGAGGTCGTGAACCCCGATCTCCCGGTCAACCATGGGTCCGCTGCGCGCATGGCCTCGAATATTTGATATAAGGATGAGTGAGGATATGTCGAAGTTGGGAAGAGAGGTGATGGATGGTGGGAAGAAGTGGGTGGACGGGAGGGGAGGAGACGGGAGACGGGAGGGAGAGGGAGGTGGATGGTGTTGGTTGAAAGGAAAGGCGCGGCGCGGTTGTGCCGGTGTCCAGTGCCCTTTATCGCCCGTCGGCAAAGCACGAGGTGGACGCGTCACATCCGCTGAGCAAACAAACAATCTCTCCCCGCCCCCGGCCGCGATACGTGTGCTTTACGGACGGCCTGCGGCTGTCCCAACCACCGCACACAATGGAATTTTGTCGAGAATCGCCTGGCACAGAGGACAGAGGAACATGGCGAAAGCGACACCTGCCTTCTTCGATCCAACTTAACGCTTCTTATGGTTCCCGTAAGGCCACCTGGCCGTGGATGTTGTGAGCTATTTGTTGCGCTCGACTGCCGACCTTTGTCCCTTTGTGTGGAGGAATCGACAGCTTTTTTTTGCGGGGCTTTGACATTCGGCCGGCGGTGACCCCAGATCGTGTGGCGCTTCTTCCCTAGTGCAACCAAGACAACACTTCGGCCACCTACCGTCGACCACTGCCTCCAGTTGAACGCACCTTCGATTGCTCATCTCCCCCTTGCACATACCGTACCACCTTCCGCAGCCTGGCTGACGATTGAAACTTCGTGGATTGAACCGAGGGTAGTACCCCGAGATCCCCGAACGAAGTGAACGAGCACCGAGTGGACCAGAGAAGAGATCAAACGTGGATATATGGGGGCAGATTATGGACAAGTGGTGCGTGTATGTCTATCCGTCCGACGAAAGTGAGCCCGAGTTTCTTTTCTTAGCACGACGTGACGCACCTGACCTTTATGTGTTCACCGCATCATCCCAGCACGAAGTATCACGAGCCGACCAAGATCCGCAGACGAGGGGACGAGAGGAGAGCAAGGACAGAGAACGGAGGGAGTTCCTTACGAGACAGAAGGTGAAGGTGAAGCTTTCGCCCTGTATTCTGTCATTTCTGTCACTGAGCTGCAAGAACGAACGCCTTCACCTTGCGACCAATGTCGTAGCAACACACTCCACCACACTTACCTCCGCCTACCGCAGTCTTCAATCAACGTCCATCGTCGCGAAACCTCACCTTCAACCGTCACCACACGACTTGCACGCACTGGCAATGCGAAGTTCGACTGACCTGTAGAGCATGCTGGGGAGAGATTGGTGCGTCGAATCAGCGAACCGGTACGCGTCCTTCTCTCAAAAGCACCACGACAGCCAAGCATTGCGACGTCGAGCATCGCTACGCATCACACAGACACGACTCGATGGCTCTCAGGAACCAGCGTAGCAAGAGACTGTCGCGGTCCGTTGCCATCAAATGCGCAACTTAGGCGGTGAGGTACCTCTCTCACCATTGCGAGGACGATTATTGACACGGACACAGGAGCATGAAGACACCAGACACGAGCAACGCGTCGTCAAACTTCGCGCATGCTGCAAGCATAACTATCTCCACTCATGCCATACAAGCACGCAGCCAGACAAGCGAGCGAGATTCAAGCATACGCTCCTAGTTTTGCAGCGCAGCGTCCACGCCCAACACAACACCGCAGAGCTATGGCCCATCGCGCGCGTCGCGTCGCGACTCAGGGGCGCCGAGCGTGTTTACATAGAATCACGTGAGCGAGATGCCCCCAGCGCGAGGCGCGCGCTTTGGTCCTGAACGAACATTAACCAGCACCCCACTCTCGTTCGGTACGCAGACCGAGGAAGACGGCGCATATGCGGTGGATGCAGTACCCCGGCCATAAATGCAATAATCCGCGGCGAAGAACGTCGTCCCCAGCGGGCAGGAAGGTCTGGGCGCTGTCGCGAACCACTTCCTCGCCCGGGGGCGTGCGTCAATGGCAATCATCGTCCTATGCCCTCTGAACGTGAGTGGGTCGCTCTTCAGCTCTCGTACCACTGATGAAGACGTGTTGCAGGTGGAATTGCGCATCGCTAATGGCCATGCACAACTCCTGACCCACGGCTGTGTTTCGCTGCGTGCGTCTGGTGGCGAGTGATCAACTCGGCGTCTCAAGACGATCTACCGTCCACCACCACTCCCAGTCCACCACTGCATCTGGGCAGCAGACAAGGAGCAGCAGAGGCTCGTCACCTCAGTAGGTGCACAGCGCCCTCCATGTTCCTAACCTTCTGTGCTGACGATCTGTTTGCAGCCACTGCACATGAGGATCCACTTCGGTGAGCATATCATCCAGTCGGAAGATGTCGCTCTAACCATCGAGGGAGGCCTTGACCATCGTCCTCACGGAAGGCCGCGGGCGATCCACATATGCAGGAGAGAAACAGACACCGAGCCACGCATATCTACGGTCCCTTATCGACTGGGAGGCAAGCCGAGCACCACATAACACACCAGCAACGTCGGTCTTGCGCGAGCGTGTCATGTCCCTCCAGGCGGCGCGTCGACCAGCGTTGACCAGCGAGAAGGTGCGCGCGTCCACGCATCCTTCTATGTACAGAATTATTCACATGCACACCAAACGTCCTGAGACGACTGCCCAGCTCCTCAGGCTTGAGAGCTGAGGGCTGTTATGGCTCTCTCCACGGCAATTTGTCTCCTTTATATATGTCCCCCAGTCCGAGACCGCGCGCGCCTCCCCTGGGTCCTGTCGGCCGCCGGTCGCAGCGCGTAACCAAGGAGTGAATGGTGAGCACGACGCGCCTCCATTGTCTAGAGGCGCCCCGCTCATGTGCTATGGACTCCTAGGTTACCCGAGAGGAGGCGCGTGCGGACGCGTACGGACCGGACAATGCGTCAGGGAGGCGCGTACGGACTCATACCGACTTGGACAATGCGTACGCGTCAGGGAGGGGCGTCCGCCCAGGCCTCAGGTCCGCTCCCGCTCGGAGGCCCGTAAGAGCTGACTGCGCTCTAGATCGCAGCTTTGGTTGCTTCACTGGCAAATCCGCGCACAACACGGTCTAACCGTATAACTGCAGGAATCGTGCAAGGGCAGCACGCCCTTGCGCGCGGAACCCTGCGAATGCGAATGCATTTCCGGGCCCAGAAGACCTTTTCCGACGAGGAACATATGCATAACTGTGGATCTGGTGAGGTGGAATGCTTACTGAACGTCCGACCGACGCGTCGGCAATACGGCGGTGCCGCACCGAAGTCCCGTATGTCGCGTCCCGTTGCTGCAACTTCAAACACCAGTTAAGGATGGTGATTGGCGATGCAGATCCTTGGACATCCGACGGCTCTTGTCGTCCGGGAGTCGGGAATCGGGATCCCGTTGGTGACCGGCACGGGCACGCACGGACCTCTTCGCTTCGCGTCGCGCCACGTCGGGATACGAGCGCGACCTGAGCGCGACCCCTCGACGTCGAGGATCCTGGGGGCATAGAGGAATGGTCGGGTTCGACTCGGACGTGCATTGGTTCACGGAAGAAACGTACCTGCGCTCCTGAGCCAAAATCCTCGCGCGCGCGGAACCGCAGGGGTCCTAGTCCGTCCTAGTCCGCGTTCTATTCCCCTTTGCCAAAATCGCGGTATTCAGGCCCACTTGTCGTCGAAGGAAGAGACGATCCACTAGGAAGAAGGGAGAGCAGAGCAGGCCGCGTTGACTGGTTAACGCGAGAAGAGCGAGGACCGGACGCGGAAGCATGCAACGCGTAAGTATGGCATATCTCTACGTGACCTATCGGCGCTCGCCGTTTTGATACAGGGTCTACACTCGTCTTACACGTTGTGTACTACATGAATTTCGACCGAGTTCTTGTCTACTCTAGCTATGTACATGATATCGATTGCTTGCATACAGAGCTTGAATATGGAGAATGTCCACGCACAGTCCACGCAGAATACACGCTCGGTTTCGTACCGCGCGACTGCGTATCAAAAACAGCCCTTGATCACTGCATACTTACATATACGTTCCTAACCATAGCCAGGGCTCAGAACTCGTATAGAGTAGGCTGGTAAATCAGCCCCTAGTCCATGAGGAAGACATTCACGTCCTTATCACTGTCGCCCCTCCAACACGACACTAACACGACGTACACGTACGATTCGAAAACCTGACTCGAATAGTGAAGCGAACCTGAGCGTGCTTGTGAGCAGTGAATTGTCTCTGAAAGCACGGGGAGAGTGTAGCATTAGACAGCTAATAGAGTATACACCCGGCTCTACTATAGTGATGGCTCGAGCGTGTTGCTGGGATCCGCGTCGACAGGGATCACGGGGGGCAGCAACATATTCCCCAGCCGTGGTGGTGCTTTCAGGTCGATGAACTCCATGCGGGTAGGGAGCTTGTCGCAGGCGAGGCGTAACGCTGGCACACGTGTGCTGAGTGTAACTAACGCGACCGACTACTGGGGTCCACGTACCTTCTCGTGCGAGCTCTTCGCGGATGGGTACGCCCCCAAGCTCGAAGATAACACGTCCTGGGGCGACTCTGCGAGGGAAGGGGTCAGTACAGCCGTGGAACGGTTAGGTGACGTGCGACTCACCGGGTCGCCCAAAACTCGAACGAGCCCTTGCCCTTGCCCATACGAGTCTCATTTCCCTACAACAGCACATCCGTGAGCCCCATGCCCGCCCGCAGCAGTTCAGGCCAGCAGCCGCAGACGTGTGTACACACCTTGATGCAGACAGGGATGTCGGGGAATATGCGCATGAACACCTTCGCGCCCTTTATGGGCTTGATCTTCCGCCGCAGCGCGTCGTCCGCAGACTTGAGCTGCTTCGCGGTGATGCGCGCGCCGTTGCCCTTCACGCGGATGCCCCACTCCCCGTACGCGAGCGTCGTGCCCTTCGTCGAGCCCCCCGTCGGGACGGGCAGCACGCCCTTGTGCCGCTTGAGGAACTTGACGGAGCGCGGCGCAAGCTGGTGCCGCCCGCGCGCGAAAACGAGTGAGGCGGATGCCGCGGAGGGCGTGAAGACGGAGAGCGGTGACGTCCAGGTCGCTGGCCGGCACGCAGCCAGCAGCGAGCGGGCAGATGGTAGAGAGAACATGGGAGGCGCGATTATGTAATCCGACCGCGTCCGCAAAGTTGTAGCGCGTCTGTCTCTCTGCCGCCGCCGCTGGTGACCAGTCGTCGACCACCGTCCAGCTCCTCGCTCTCCCCTGCTCGTTCGTCGGTTCTCGCCCTGGGTTACCACCATGCGACGCGTCCTCCCTCACTCTCTCAAACACCTCGTAACCAGACAAGCCAACCCGCAGGCGCGCAGCCTCGTCCTCGAGCTTGTCGCGAAGAACGGCCCGATCACCGTCCAGGACCTCTACAAGCTCACGACGCAGGAGCAAGAGCAGCTGGCGTCGACGTCCACAGCAGCTGCTGAGGCTGGATCTAACACGCCCCCCATCCCCTCTATGAGGTACGCCATCTCTGCCATGCCCCAGCGCGTTCATCGCCACTCACTGTGACTGTGCGATCCGTGGCACCGCCAGGTATCTGAAGAAGGTGGTCCTCCCGCACCTGCAGCAGACTGGCGAAGTCGAGAAGGTGCACCAGAAGGAGGTGCACTCCGAGGAGGAGCTCGAAAAGCTGCAGGCGGCGATGCAGGCGAACTTGAAGAAGGGCAAGCGCAAGTCGGGGCCCGTCTCGACGCACACGGAGTTGTGGAGGTGGCAGCTCAAGGCGCCCGCTGAGGAGGTGCCTCCCCCAGTTAAGGAGGCGGTGTTTGGGACGGAGGTCGGGGTGGGCGAGGACTGGTCGCATCTGAACAAGCGGCGCCAGAGGGCGAGGGAGGAGAAGGTCGCGAGGGACGTGGAATGGCTGAAGGAGCTCGATGCTGCGCGCAGAGAGGTCAGGTCCCGGTCGTCATGAGCTCGTGAGTGGGTTGTCGGAATACATGCTCTCAATGCTCGTGTGTTCTGATATACATCTCTAGTACCTGTCATATGAGATATCATACTACTAGTTCATAATGCTTGCTCCCTCCTCCTGCTGTGTACGCAAGACAGGCTATCCGCTTTTGTAACCAGCCAGTGAACACCAGACAGCACGTATCATCGATGCCGGTGAGCATGCATTAGAATCCAGACAGCTCTGCAATACACGTCAAAACATATTCCACCAAGTGAATCGATGTCGCGTCCCAAACGAGGGCGCAAGACTAGCTAGAAGAGCTCCTCCTCCTCCGGCTTCCAATTCTTCGCCTGGTCCCAGTACCCAGCCAGCTTCAGCCCCAGCGCCTCCTTCGCGAGCCCATCAGTCGGACAGCTCTTCGGCTTGAAGTTGTTGAACGAGCGGTCGCGCAGCATCCCCTCCCAGACTAACCAGCACTTGTTGTCCTCGAGCGACGCCTGCCCATGCTCCCCCTCGACGCTCGGCGCGCGGGCCTTGCCCTTGCCCTTGCCGCCCTCCGCGTCCTCGTCGTCCTGGAGCTCGACGTCCTCGGTGCCGCGCTCGCGCGCGGCCTCCGTCCACGCGATGCGGTGGAGCATCAGGCGCTTGTACTGCCGGATGAACTTCGGCGCGCCCTCGACGTAGATCATGCTGAACGAAGGGTTGAAGATGCACACGCCGCTGAGGCTCATCTGCTCCGCGTTCTTGCGCACCTTGAAGCGGTGGGCCGGGTCCGCGAGCGTCTTGACCCTGCGCGTCCGTTGCGACGTAAGAGCAGAGTAGAGTAGAGTAGAGGGGGATAGACGTACTTGAACACCGCGCCGTAGATGCCCTTCTTCTCCTCCTCCATCTTCTTCGTCTCGATCTTCTCCCGACGCTGGTCATCCGTGAGCTTGCGCTCCGCGTTCATCTTCTCGTGCTGGTGCTTCCGGATCGCGACCTCGCGCCTCACGCGCGCCTCGACACGCGTCGGGTCTTGCACCGCGTCGGACGTCAGCACCTTCATCAGGTTCGCCAGGCGGACTGTGGACTGTCGTGAGCTGCTAGTGCCACACTGCTGAGAACAGTGGCCAACCTTTGGGCGGGTCTGGGGGGATGAGACCCATCCGGATACGATCGCGCTTGTCTTGGAGCTCGGCCTGCCGTCTTTGCTTTCTGACCTTCTTTTGCTCCTGTTATCGCGGACGGCGTAAGTAGGAGACACGATATGAGATCAGAGGACAGATTGCCTTCTTCGTCAGCTTCAGCGGCTTCATCGTCACTTCGTCCTTATCCCCAGGCGCAGGGATAGGGATGGGGTGCTGGATGTACATGGTGATCGGCGAGGTCTCGTTCCGGATGTTCATGCTAGCGATACCCCGCTCCAGGTCCTCGTACGCCTTGTTTGGCAATAGGGCAGCGTCCCACCATTCCGATGCAGGCGGGGGGTCTCTCTGTGAGGGGCAGTCAGTAACACAAGACGCAAGACACGAAATGGGAGAGGAGGGACTGCGTACCCGGATGTTCTTCTCGAGCGTCTCAAACTCGGAGTCGAGACCGGCTTTCTTAGCGCTCTCAGCGATCCGCTGCTTGAGCTGCTCCAATTGCGCCTCTTGTCGCACTTGATTAGCGATTTGCACGTACTTCCCTTTCGGGTTGAAACGGAACTGGCGCCCAACGCGCTCCTTCGGGGCACCGTCGAAGCCGCTCTCGCTAGGAGCGGTCGCCGCCGACGCGTACGGATTCGCCTGGACCTCCATGGGTATGGTGGGCGTCGGTGCTGGGGGAGGCGTGGCTACATTCCGGGTGTTCGCCTTGATGGACGCGAACTTGGGCTGCATTGGCTTGTACCGGTCTTTCTTGGACTGCGGCAGCGTCGGGGTGTCGTCGAGGAGGATGGGATGGGCGGCCATCTTGAGCCCGGCACCTTGCTGAAGGGGCTCGGGGGTGGCTGGGGCCTTCTTCCCCCTGCCTTGCAGCGCAGACTTGGTGGCGCGTACGCGTAAATGGACTGGGAGAGATGAGAGTATACATGACGACGCACCATGTAGGGGTTGTCCTTCACTGCCAGTTTGCTCTGGGTATCTGCGAGACGCTTCTTAGTCTCTGCGATCCTGCGCGCCACGTCATCCGTGCTGGGGAGTGAAGGTGTTGCTGCTGCCGATGAGGAGGCTGAACTTCCAGCGGGCGTTGAAGCATCAGACAACGCCCCGAGGGATTTCTTCTTCATAGCTGCCAGCTTGGCGTTGATCTCAGCTCTCTTCTGAGCGATGAGGGCGTCCCCAGACAGCTATGACCAACGCGTTAAGCATGACGATTGACTCGAAAGCGAACGAACGAGAACGACGTACCACTGATCCTGAAGACGGTGCATTGGAAGAAGTCTGAGCGGGAACAAGAAGGTTGTAGCGCAAGTTCAGGACATGGTAAGAAGCATATTGACCTTCACGAGACAGAGAAATGGCACTCACAGCATCGCTGCAATGAAGACGTCGTCAGACTATAAGTCGGGATACAAGCCAGATAAACGTGCCTTCTTGCTTTCTTAGCGGCGTTGGTGTCTCCGCTGCCCTCCCAGGCGCGCTTTTTGTCGCTCATTGTAGGTGTAGGGTCTGGACGGTGGACGCGGGGATACCCCAAGACTCAATTGCAAGTGAGACTCTAAGAGAGCAAGCAACGAGTGTAAGGTCGGAGCGCGAATTTCAATTAGGCTCAAGCTCTTTACTTATAAGTTATCCCACGACTTATTGTCCAAAAAGTAATTGTCTAGAATTGGGAAGCGCTTAGCGCGGGCCACATACTACTGAACGTGTAACTTGAATCTCGCAGAATCCACTCTCGACCACCGTGACCATGCCTCCTCGACGACACCGCTCAACCTCCAACGTACAGCGCGCGCAGTTTTCGACACCTCCACCTCACCAGAGATCACACACACCCGCCGCACCCGCGCAACCCCAGCATGGCCTCCCCCCTGCCGTCTACCAGAGCAACATGAAGGTTCTCCTGCGACGGGAGCCATCCATCACATCCATATGCGACCAGTTCAGCTACGTATGTCTCTACCACTTCGACGGGCAGAAGTGGCAGAAACATGGATACGAGGGCAGCATGTTCATCTTCGAGAAGTACGTCTCCTACGACAATTTTTCGCCCTCGGAGGCTCAAAGCAGCCTGCAGGTCTACGTATCCCACGTACGGCTTCTACATTCTGAATCGCATGGGCGCCGAGGACTACGTACGCTCGATCTATCCGGAAGATGACATGGACATCAAGCAGGGCTACCTCATGTATCGATTCTATCCCGACTACACGCAGACGCGCCTCGATATGGGCTTGCCGTATCCCATCCCTGAACAGTCTCGCGAGGCCTTCCACGCTGAGCTTACTAGGAGAATGGCTCCTGAGCTCCGCGACAAGGATAAAGACAAAGAGAAGAGGGGAAGGTTTAACACTGTTGGACTTTGGATGTCTCAAACAGATTCTCGCGAAGGGATGAAGGAGGTCATGATGAGGTACGCCTCTGACTCTTGCTATTTGCGTTGTCACCATCGCACTCTCGGGGTGTAAATGTGCAGGACGTGGAATCGTTCCTTGAGTTTCTGCAGCTCGAACAAACATCATGTTCCACGATGTTTCGCAGACATAATTTACAGTACTGCTCACCGCCTCGGTGTATCATCGCGTCGCCCTTCGACTCTTTCGAGTTGTTCGCTCACGGCCCTACAGACTACACACTTACATCAAGCAAGGAATTCCGTATCCAGAGGAGTTCCGGTACTATCCCGGTCGACCTCCACCTACTCAGCATCTTCGCCCCCCCAGCCGGGCATCTGTACAAGACCCTCAAGGTAAGGAGTGGTGATGCCTCTCTATACTCGTGCAATGCCGCTGAACTTGACTCGAAGTGATTGGTGCGCAAACGGCTCCCCCCGATGGGATCGCAGTTAGCCACTCTGTGCCTTCAGGCCCACCCGCGGCCAATGGGCCAGGGAGTGAGCTTGACAAACTGTTCGCGAAGCTTGTCCCATCGTCTACTTCAGCCCCTACAATCACCCCTCCAACACCTGCTTTGTCGATATCCGGATCATCATCAAAGACAGTGCACGATCTGTTGGCCGCGTTGGGTGGAACCCCAGCCACGAACCAGCAATCTGTAATGCTGTCTCAACCACCACCCGCGTCGAGCGCAGACCTTCTCCCCACTGGACATTCTTTGCTGGATATGATGTTCGCCTCCGCCGCGCAGCCAAGCCGATCCTCCGCCGCGCAGCCAGGCCCGTCCTCCGTCGTGCCCGCCCAATATCCATCTCAGCCACTGCCTTCCCAACCCGAGCAGATTGTGATCGTCTCTCCTAAGCCCACTTCCAGTGCTTTGCCGCAGATTCTCAACCAGGACGTCCTCCACTCTTTGATGGGACTCGCCCCGGATTCTCGTGCGTCATCGGCGGCGCCAAGCTCTGCCGGCTCCCGGCGGTCCGCGCAGCACCGCTACGAGGGCGACAACGAGTACAGCGAAGAGGACTTGATCTCTGAGGGCGAATACCCGAAGTCGAACGGCGTACGAGCTGCATCCAATGGGCGATCGATCCCCACCTTCGCCGTAACTCAGGGTCCATCTACGGTATCCGAAGTCGAAAGCGCCGGAAAGACGAACGGTACACGACGGGTGGCGGGCGATGTTACACCCCGCCCGCCTCCTGGCGGTATGCGCCTCCAGCCCACATCTCCGCCCCAGTTCCTGCAGCGCACGCAGACTCCCAACGCGAACGGCAAGGTCAACGGCACCGGCACCGGCACTAATACCCCTGCCCCCGCAGCGAGCTCTGCCCCACGCCAACGCCAGCTCGTCCCGTTCGAGGCCAACTCCGACCTGTGGCCGTACCCGCGCGCGCCGCTCGACGAGCGCTCGTTCGAGCAGGACGACGTGGTCGAGCTCGACTTCGCGGACACGCGCGCGCTGAGTGACCCCGCCGTGTTCTCCTCGCGCCTGAAGGAGAAGAAGGAGCGGAAGGAGAAGGGCAAGAAGACTACCCGCAAGGAGCGCGAGAAGGACAAGGAGCGCGAGCAGGCGGAGATCGAGCGGGGCTGGGACCTCCCGACGCAGACGCAGGGCCAGCCGGCGTACCTGCAGGCCGCCACGGGCCCGGTTGCCCAGGCTGCGACGACCCCCGCGAAGCCCCAGGCTCAGACTCAGGCTGTCAAGGCTCCCAAGCTGGGGAAGAAAGAGAATGCGGCCGCGAACGGACAGGGCCAGGGCCAGGGACAGGGACAGGAAGGCGCGTTGAACGGCGCTGCGGCCAAGGACGCGGTCCTCGCTGCGATGTCTGCGGCGGCCCCGGCGCAGGCGGGCATCGCGAAGAACGACTTCGTCCGCGAGCTGCTCACGCTCATCTATGTGAGTCCTCCCTTTTTTGAGGCGATGTACGCTCTCCTGACCTGACGGTGCGACGCAGACCGACGCGAAGTTCGTTGATAATCTCTGGCAAGATTACTCGTCGCGCGCTGCGTGAAGCGACTTGTAGCATCAGCATTGCGCCTCCCGTCGCCGCCCGCCTCCTTGCTTTTCAGTGTTCAGTCCGTCGTCCATTTACACAATCAACGATCAACCCTCACTCACTCCAAGCGTTCGGATCACACCACACTCAACTTTCAAGGACACCCTCTTTCCCCGTCACTCTCTCTTACCGCCCATCACTACAGTCTACATCGCTCGTCCACCGCATCGCCGCATCTTAGTGATTCTTGTTGTCTTACTAGCCTCCGTGTCCGCAATGTTGTGCGTTCGCTACATCGTGTATGAAGAATCCCTCCTGGGCACGTTCTTACCCTCGTTCATGATCATATCCCGCAATCACTCGTGTAATGTGTTCACTTCACATCAGCGCGAGGCTGAACGCCTGACGATCACGAAGTTCGAACAGTGAACATCTGTCTGATTGCTCACCACAAGAGTAATTGTTGGGGTTATGTACCTGTCAAACTTTATTAAGTGGTTAAGGATCTCAACCCGGTGAAGTTGATCCTCGAGACTAGCAGCAGTTCTTTTCTCACTGCTCACTCGACGAGTGCCGACCGCTGACTCGGAGCCTCGCTCCCAACTTTGGTCAGTGCTTTATTTCGTGAGACCGACATGTATTACTTCGCCTGATGATGTCTCGTAGAGACTCTGCTCAAGACGCCTTGTAATCTTTGAAGGTCTTCGAGGTGAGCTCTAGGGTTTCATCCTATCATCAATGCATACGCGATGTCAGTGCGCATGCTTAGTCTCACAGTGGGACTGGGCTGTGGTCGAAAATCCATCAAGGTCCATCCAATTCAAGTTGTAGAGCCTTACGGTAAGTCAGAATCAATGACCCGTGCAATCCACGTTGTCGGTACGAGCTGACTACTGTGAACCTTTCTCCGATTCAGGCAAGCATAAAAAGGACTCTACTCAGGCTGACTACGACACAAGCTGAGGTCCATTTCAGTCGAACGTGAACACTGTCAAGCACTTTGATCGTTTTCAACGGTGTTATAGGAGTCTCAGCAGCTCGAAGAACTTGCTCTGTCTCAGAAGTCCAGCCTAGACAACATAACCGTAACACTGCGCCACGGTCAGCTCACCCAGTCGCTCGCGACTATCGAAAATGGTTGAAGCACGGTGAATCGCTGGTCCATACGTTTACGGGCTTGAAGTGGTGCTAGTGGATGTCACGACGAGCGTGAGATTGACTCGGAATGGGTGCCGCAGACTTGAACGTGAAATATCACAACCCGGCCACTGTAGGCACCCTTGTACGCTCATCTTTTGAGGTGATTGTGGAAGTGGGCAGTCACTACTAGCGGCTGGCAAGTCTTTCACATCGAGTCCGATACAGGTCACTGAGGTGACAGGTCTGGTCTCAGTACGGTCGCCATACCTTATGTGGGGATGGGGAATAATCTACGCACCTTAACCATCGCGTCCGACGACTCTACTGCGTCACCTGTACAACACACAGTAGTGTACGAAAGGTGTGATCAGCTCGTCCATTGGCACATGACCGCAAGATAGCTCGCGCAATGTTATTCCCCTTGTGTCCTCGCAGAAGTTATGTCCTCTGTAAAGCCAAGCGCGCTAGTGAACATGACATGTGCTAGAAATTTGCACGCGACATCGAACGCGTCGACGCGTCACAGGGTATATATTGCAACGGTTCAAGTCGCATTGTCCATCTCGAACAACACAGACGCGTCAGAAAGTCGCGCACACAACGTGAATGCAGATATGAGGATTGAGTATGACGAGAGCGCGAGTACATGGGTGTGTGGATAATGAGAAGACAGGTGTGGATGATGAGGAGACAGATGTGGAGAATGAGGAGACAGATGTGGAGAATGAGGAGACAGATGTGGATAATGAGGAGACAGACGGTACAACATAGCATCTTTGGTAGCTGGGAGGAGACGAGGCAATACATGATAGCGACGACGACATGATGGTAAACGATAACATATTCCGGGCTGGTTACGACTACGGGAGGTGATTGACAATGAGAGTGGGTGACGAAGGGCAGTGCGAACGGCGGGCTGCCATGCAGAGTTCTGGCGACGGTCTATTCAGTGTCACGAGACGAGGCTGTAGGCTACGAGGAAGGGCTCACCATGACCGTGCTATGTTCACATCCACACGAGCTGGTCGTACTTCACAATCTGTGCACGCTCCATTGAGGGAGGCGTCGTGAAGGGGAACGCCGGCATTTCAGGCTCTTTAGTTTGGGAGATGATGATGTCCAGGGGGTCGACACCGTTCATGGTGCGAAGAGCTGGCCTTGGCGCGGGGTTGGCATTTGGCATGAGTAGGATGGGAGCGGCGGCGACGGCTTGACCGGCAGGGGCCTGTCCAGCGGTGGCGATGGGAGTATTCTCGTCATTCACGGGAGCGGGGATGGGGGCCTGCGCCGGGGCCGGGGCCGGGGCGGGGGCGAGAGCCGGAGCAGGGACCGGGGCGGGGGCTGCAGCAATGTGCATGTATGAGATGGTATATGTAGCCATTGTGAGAGAGATATAACGCGGGTGTGTATGAGAATAGGATGGTGTAGGAGACCGAATGCGTGGTAGAGAGGTGGAGGGAAGACTAGCCGAAGACGAACGGTCCTTAAATGTCGGGCGCCAGATACTTGATCGCTGGCGGACCCTTCCGGGACGAGCACGGGGACTGGACTCTGCATAGGCGACCAGACTCCGACGCCAATGGGCCTTTGTATCCACAGCGTCGTCGTCGTCTGGAGATACGTGGAACCCCACTCCAGGTGAGGACTCAGAAGGGCACAATAGGCGAAACGATGTAGACGGAGAGAGACGATCTCGAGCAATAACGCACCGCCAGAAATTATTGCAATGCCTATGAGGCAGGGTTTGTCGTCTACACCCTCTATGCGCGGCACGATGGACAATTTTCGCACAGTGGAGGGGTGACTTGCGATGAGTGGCTTGCGGGGTATGGCCTTGTTGAGAACGAGCCCCAGTCACGCGACACCGGCGGTAGGCCTCCGCAGCGAGGAATTGAGGTGAGGATACTGCAGCTCCCGCGGGGGGCTCTTGGCTATGGCAGTTAGATAGTGCACTCTGCGCTGGTGCAGAGTCGCATTCATACGTCATTCAATATAACACTCACCTGCGAGCTAGAACGATACGTTCTCGCGATGGATGCAACACAGACTCAAAACTTGCAAAGGACGAGAGATTTGAGTCGTATGAAAATCCACTATCGAGAGACAGAGAGGTAGAAGAACCCGGCAGGTTCCCGGCCATGTCATGCACGCGTCGTATGTGGATTCCGCATGATTCACGCTCAAGGAAGAGCAGAATGAGGAGCGCACCTGAATCGAGCGTGTATGTACTTCACTTGAGTACCTCCAACAATTCCGATCGTCCCGTCATTCGCGCATCTGCTGATCAGACGAGAGAGAGGTCAACGGTAGGCAGACGTGAGCGCGACTGGGTGTGCCACTGATAGTCATGAGATTGCATGAGTGCTGGAGAGTATTTCGGGGGGGAAAAATCGTCAAAACAGCGTCCATCTTATATCGCGACGCTCTGGCCCGCTGCCAATAGCAATGGTCCGAGACAGCAGCTTAGACCTGCTTGTTCCCATGCAACAACACTGCCCGCTTTCGCCACGGTCAACCTCAGCACAAACCGCTCTGACATTTGAAGGATACAGCTCCCTGACAGGTACGACGCCTGTAACACATGTTCACGCGGGCGGTGGGTCGAATTCCCTTGACGAGTCATTCAGCCTAGTTTGAGGAAGCGCCCGTGATGCCTAACGCTAACATCGGAGGCAGATGTTCCGGGGAGCACCTATATGTCGTATCAGCATCCTAATGTTTTCCATTACGGAGTATATGATGCAGTGCCTGCCGCGCCCTCGTGTGGTCTCCAAGCCGGAGACACCGAGCGGTACAATAAAGGACGGGGGCGTGGTTGCCCGTTTTGGCAGCGGCTTTGACGCCCATGCTGGATGTAAAAGACCGATCCGAGAGGCGCGGTCAAAGCGTGTTCGCCCGCAACAAAGCCTACCTCCACAAAGCGCAGACTAAAGCGACCTGCGGATGTGCACAAAGAGCGACTATCCGAAAGGGTATTTTAGCAGGCGTGAGCGTGAACTGAGGACCGGACATACCTCACTCCCCCTCCTCCACGACCGCAAACTCAGAAAACGACACAGACGAGCTCAAGCTCTGAAACCACGACACGGTACGCCGAGCTCAGACTTCGATCATACGAGTGGTGTTCTCAACAGTCCGTATAGCAATGAATCACACCAGCGCAGAGATGGAGCAACAGGCCATCCGCGAACTCATCCAGCAGCACTACCCAGATGCGCATCGCATCACCGTCGAGGTGTCAGCCACAGGCGCAGGACGTCACTTGCGCTGGCACTACTCCGAGGACCTCATCGCAGCGGAAGCGGCGAAGCAGGAGCGCCACGCCTCGCCCGCCCCCTCTAACGCGTCAAGCGCGCTCGTCGACGACGACGGCGACAGCCTGATGGGAGACGAAGAAGAGCGCCCGCAGACCCCGAGCCGTTTGTCTCCATACGACCCCGGGTCGGTCGTCCTCACGCCGAAGAAGGAGCTGGGAGGGCGCGGGCTGCGCCGCGAGCCACGCATCGGCGGGGGCTTCGACTGGTGGCACGACCACGACGGGGTCGAGGAGCGCGTCACCTTCCTCCGCGACGGGTCGCGCTCTCGCCAAGTGAGTCCCATGGACCGCGCGCGTCTCGGACCCGACGCCTTGCGCCTGCTGGAGCTCGTGGAGGCCCAACGGGACCGCTATAGTACGCCCGCGTCAGGGAGGGCGCCATCGCCGTTCTGCGACGACGACGCGCTGAGCGTCGCCAGCTCGACAGAGGCGACCGTCATTGTCGACCTCCGCAACCCGACCAAACAAACGCTGTTCACCAACGAAATGCCGATCGTCCGCCAGCCTTCCGGTCCAGACGAGTACGATTATGCTCCAGGCCCGAGCTCGCGTCCCTATACAGCCGACCACGCAGGCGCTGCCATCCGCGCCGGCCTCTCGACCATCCAGGAGGAGGGGAGCGGGAGCGGGAGTGGTTCCGGGGGCGCGGCCCTGCGCGCATGGCAGCCGAAGGCGCCCGAGGTCGACATGCGCGTCTTCCGCGACAAGGCCGGCAACTGGGTGCGGCAGGGGTCGCTGGGGCCGGAGTGCGACTACCACATCGACAGGAAGCTGCTCCCGCCGCGCGTCGACGTCGGTCCTGCCCCCGAGGCGCGCGCTGGCCCCTCCAGGCGGGGGGCTGTCGTGCAGCGGACAGACACGGAGCCGGCCATACCGCTGCCGGTGCGGAAAGTCGTGCGGCTCGTGCCCGTCGTGGAGATCCCGATGAGGAACAAGGCGCCCCGCGGCGCCCCGCCACCGCCAGCACCAGCACCGCGCGCGCAGGGCGTGAGGAGGAGCGAGAGGCTGAGGAACCGCGCGTAAGGATACCCTGCTTGTTGTATATCGTTCGTCTTCTCTCTGCTGTCTGTTTCCTGCTGTATCATATCCCTGCTAATCAGCCCTGTGTACGACTTATGCACTATGTATGTATGCCACACAATACCACCACGAATATGATCATATGTACTTGCCTTCGGCCTCCCTCCCGACCCCTCCACGGCTGTGAGCACCGAGCGGATGCAGGGACTCGGCGGAGTATGTCCCGGGGCCGCGCACGTCGGCGCCGTTTACCGGAGCGGGTTGATGCTATTGTAGTGGATGTCGGGTAAGTTCCATATGGAGTCGCACCGACGCCGGCGACGAGACGAAAGCCGATCAGGAGTTACCAACTCGTGCTCTTCATATCCACGACAAGGAGTTGTGATGCTGTCGACGAAGTTTGCAACCCAGTAAAGCTGCTCCAGCATGAGTTGGTGTTCATTTTTTGTCACTTTCGTTGGCGTGGTGGATAGTTCAGCTTGGCAACGGAGACACAGGAATGGGAGCGCAGCGGAGAGCAAGAGGACGGCGTGCGCTACATCACTTAGAGCGAGAGCAACGTCGCGGACAGCGAGGAGAACGAGAAACGTATTTGCTACGCGCAACGTCGACGCCGACGGAGGGATGTATCACGGGTCACCGAATTCGGCAATTGCCGAAGGCATCGGGTCACCGTCGACACCGAGCAGCGCCTCGTTGTCTCTGTCCTCCTCAACGTCCCCGCCGTCCCCGCCCTCCGCTCTCCATACGCTCTCCATCGGATGCCTTCACCTCCAAAACCCTGGGAGAGAGGCGCTGTTGCCGCTGCGTCTGCTCCCGCTGTATCCTCCGCCCCAGCGGCTCCGATGACCCAGGCTTCTACCGTTTCGCCCTCGACCGCCGCGGCGACCTCCGCACCTCCCTCCATCCCTACCCGACCAGCAGCATTCGCGGCTACCGCTTCTTCCTCAACACTACCAATGACAGCTACTGCCCTCAACAGCTCTTTCTCGTCTCCATACGCCTCACAATCCCCCTATCGGTATGGTTCCACCTACTCACCATACGGGATGAACAGCATGTACGGAGGCGGGATGAGTTACGGAGGCGGGATGGGCTACGGCGGTGGTTACGGCGGGTACGGTGGTATGGGCGGGATGGGCGGGATGTACGGTGGTGGTATGCCTGGCATGTACGGCATGCCCGGTCCCGGCGGGCCATTCGACCCCAACAACCCCTCGCTCACGCAGACCCTCGAGTCGACGACGCAGCACACCTTCGCGCTCCTGCACTCGATCGTCCAGACGTTCACGGGCGTCGCGCAGATGCTCGAGTCGACGTTCATGGCCACCCACTCCTCCTTCTTCGCCATGGTCGGCGTCGTCGATCAGTTTGGGCAGCTCCGCAACGCCCTCGGGAGCGTGCTCGGGCTCTTTGGTCTCGTCCGCTGGATGCGCGAGCTGCTCACCGGGCGGCCGGCGCACGGCGCGGGTGCGATGCGGGGCGAGTTCCGCGACTTCGTGAACGGGCGTCCGCCCGCGGGCCCGCAGCCGCCCGCGCCCAAGGCGAGCAGGAAGCCGCTCATCATCTTCCTCCTCGCGATCTTCGGGGTCCCGTACGCGATGCACAAGCTCATCCGCATCCTCACCGAGCGCCAGCAGGCGCAGATTGCGGCGGGCCAGCTCCAGGGACCCCTGCCTCCCCTCGACCCGTCGCAGCTCACGTTTGCACGGGCGCTCTATCCGTTCGAGGCGTCCTCTCCCGCCGAGCTTGCGCTCAAGGAGAATGAGATTGTTGCTATCATGGGCAAGCTGGATCCTGCGACCGGGGCTGAGGTTGACCCGAGGATCGAGGTGTGTTCGCTTGTTTGTCTCCTGTGTAGCTTGTTGATTGATGTGTATCCTAGGTTGAGGGGAGCGAGTGGTGGAAAGGCAGGACGCGGGATGGGCGCGAAGGTTGGTTCCCGAAGAAGTGGGTGCAGGTGCTGGAGAGGCGAAAAGGTGTCGAAAATGCTGAAGGAAAGAAAGTCGAGTGATCGTAGCGTCGGGTGCGTTTTTCGATATCATCCTGCCCGATTGTGCAGCACGTCCGTTCTTTGCATCGCCCGTCCTTTGCATTCTGCCGTCTTGTTTCACCATTATCATCTATGCTACTACTCTGTCTGTAGGATGGACAGCCATTCTATTGTGATGTACGATGTAGATTACACGCCGATTTCCAGCTCCATATCTCATCTTACGCGGAGAACTCTTGAAACGTTGGCTTGGAAGAGTGCGACGTGCTGCGTCGTGACTCAAACCCCCTAAATCCCCGTGCCTTGAACAGCAAGAATCCAGGGCTTGGCTCGCTGTAGTACATAGCCCACAGCATGTCGCATCTCATCAACGTGAGCAAATTGAGGGGCGGTTTGGATGAAGACGATGGCCGGAAGCTATGTCGACGGAGGATGAGTATGTTGCTCGTCGCCCTCCACGTCAATCAATGGACCTCAATCGACCCTACGACGAGCCTAGCCCTGTCGACGGCATGAGGAGGTGGTACATGGACCTGTAAGGCGCGCACATGAGCACGGAGGTAGGTACGGAGCAGACGAAAACGGTAAGAATGGTTGTGCAACCGGGACGGCGAACAAAAATTCCGTTTCCGCGACGCGACGGAGCACGACGGTCGATATTGGTCGCCAAACAACACGGGCCCGGATGTCGCAACGTGCTAAACGGATTGTTGTTCCTCTGCACTTGCTGAAAAGAGAACAAGACACGATCGCCTATAGGGCTCGGGTCACGTCTATATATCAGCGCGTGAGAGTGAAGGCTTCTTCCAAACCACCACCATATTTTCCCCCATGTCTCTATGTCTTCTCGCTGCTGGGACGTCGTCCACACTGTCCACCTAACACTTAGCGACAATATCCCCATTGCTGGAGCACGAAGACACGGGACGGACACAGGAACGCTTTTTCCACACCGTGGGGATGGATAAAGAGCTCTTGAGCTCCAGGGATCCCTCGTACGTCCTCCAATCCCAAACCGACTGTAAAAGATGCTCACATTCCACAAGTTCGATATCCCAGAAGTCCCCCGGAGACCCAGAAGACCATGAACCTTGAAGCCTTCTACAGTGGACCCCTCGATAGGGGATTGATCTCAGGCGTCCCCAGTTGTTGTTGTCGAAGTCGTGGAAGATAGTGTAGGCAAGTACTCTGCTTTCCTGACCTGAAATCCATATGTTGAATGCAGGTCAAGCAGATATTGCAGTAAAGCAGGATCCTACGGTGACCATGGTGGCATAACCAACTTCTCGTCGCTCGACGACCGTCTGAGACCCCTAAGCGAGGGGGCGGTTCGGGCGCCAATGTGTAGTCATTGTTCGCCTTTTCCGGTCGCCATGTGCACGGGCGTCTCCTTTCCGAGGGTCGCAAACGAAGCGGCGTGCATGAAGCCTAGGCCCATCGTATGGATCAGTGGAACTGCAACTATACAAGGAACGTCTCAAAAAAATCTCCTTACATTATGGGTGGACAGGAGCAGCGCGTTGCTCCGATGATATGCTCATTCTGAGCGACAGCAGCAAATAGTCGCCAAAGTCGGAACGTTCTGCAATTGAACAAATCAGCCAAGTTTAAGATAATATTGCTGCTGCGTGCAGATATCCTTTGGTATGTGCAAGATTCTGCTTGGTCGACTACGCGGCAGAGAGGATGGCCATTTACGCTGGGACGAGGAAGAGACCAAAAAGGTCCATGATCGCATTGCGGACGAATGTCTCAACGACGTACACGAGCTTAGTGAACTTGGTGTCCGTTCACCCACTGAGCTCGTGCTTTGCGCGCGTCCAAATCGGCCGTCAACTGCGAATGCACAGGTTCTACACGTGCCAGAAGCTATGGCTATGCTTTATGCAGAGCCGTATCTTCAGGCGAGGAGGCCCGTGCTTCGTGGTCGCAACATGCTCACCTGAGCGCCAAGTCGCGAGATGTGGTGTTCAAGCAACGAGACGGGATGTTGAAGTCCGTAATCAAGGCCCGACTTCTGGCGTCCGAGAGCGTTCTGCGCGTCGAAACGTGTGGCGAAGCAATGTCGACGCTTGCTGGCTGTTGTTATGTGTCCGAGATGAGCGTGCGCGCTGAGTTGGACGACGTGAGCCCCGTGCTCACCGAGTCTGACCGCGCGTGAGCATTCCTGCCCGATGTAGTTCGTGGATAGCTCTATGACATATTTTTGCCGTTCCTCAATCGATGCGCTGCCCGGAACAAATGAGCTGACCTCTCGTTTTTTCAGCGCAGGCACCGTCAGACCTTGCGCGTTCCGCGTTCAGCGTTCCGTTCAGAGAGGGCGCCTGTCTGGTCACGATGGTTAAGCCCAGGACGTCGACTTATCTCGGGTGAGTACTCACTTGTAGGTCTCAAATTGATCTCGGTAAGTACGCGGGAGATGCATGCACTCTCCCGAGTATGTGCTGGGGCGTCTGAAAGGTGTGGTTCATGTTCAACTCAGTATCGTCGCGGGCGCGTGACAACGTGACTGCCCGCGTCTGTGACAAAGTGCGTTCCCGCGCCTCTCGAACCCCCATTGTTCGACGTTGGCGCCGGCGCTGCGGTAGGAGCTGCCGTGCTCGCTGTGCGCAATGACGAGGACAGCAGTGCGATCAGTGCAAGCAGTGTTGTGCTGCAGGATGGCGCCGTCCCACCTCGTTTTACGACGGTAGGGCTGCCATTGGGCATGCACATCGTGCGTGTGTCGGTGGGTGCAGACTCAGACGGGGACAACTGACCAGACCGACGCGACAAGCACCATGATTGCTGATCGCGCCGTCTACGCTGGGTCGATCGGCCAGGCTCGAGGCTTGAGGCGCGGGTCGCGCCCTGGCGGGGCGCGAGCGACAAGCTGACCCTGCGCTGAGATACAGAACGCTTCGCGAAACGAGAGAGGGCTCACACAATGCAGCGCAGCGCACATGGTAGGCAGAGTTGTCCGATAGTACAGTGAGGGATGCTCGTCGACGTCCGGACTGTTGAGTGAAGGTCCCCCGGCTGAGTGCGACGTCCTTCTACGATACACTTCAGGACTGCGTCGCGAACCTAGAGAGCTCGGGCATGTGCTGTGACTGGCTGGTGTCTCGCGGTCTGGTGGCTAGTCGGACTTGTGGTCTAGCGGTTCTCGCATTGTCGAACGACTCCTCCTGGGCTGGTGGCTGGTGGCCGTTGACAATGAGTGCTGCTCTGTTCTGCGTGTCGCAAGCTTGTGTGTATTGCTGACTGTGAATCTTGACCGTTCGGTAAGAGGAACGCTCACGTGAGATCAACATGCTAACGGCGGGAGCGCGTCGTTCCCGCCCAAGGTAAGTCGGCGGACCCTCCAGTCATTGCAGAACGTATGACAGGGAGCAGCTTGTGATAGGGAGCAGATGCGATTTACTGGAAGGGAGTGGGGGTGGTGGTGGAAGGAAGGACGAAGGAGGGTGGCCGTGGCGATGGGGGGCGGGGCGCTTTGTCGGATCGCGCCCACTGCATAGTGTGTTGTCTCTCTTGTCTCCGCCGCTGTTTGCTGACCTCATCCTTGTGTCCCGTGCGAACGCAGGTATCCTATTGTACCGCTAGCTGTCCGTTCAAAGCACTGGACTCGGTGACAAGCCATGAAAGCGCGATGCCAAAGCGGGCGCACCATCAATATATATGCGCGCCTCCTTGTTCAATCAACACGTTCCCCGACGCCTCCCGCCCGGCCCCCGATGCCACTTCAGTCTCGCCCTCGTGCCACGGTCTGGGACGCCGACACGTCTGTCGTTCCCCTGTTGTGAGCTGTCGGCAATGTCCTCGCTGATACCCCCATCTCTCGCTCAATGCCGCTATTCTTGCCGCCACCTCTTCGCTTGGCCTACCCGTCCAGGCCCTCGCACGGCTCGATCATCGTTGCGATTGCAGCCGACCTGTCTCCGTACTCTCCATGAGGCAGTCGCTCCGACTCGGAGTCACCTCGTCAAGGCAACTGGCCATGGAGCACAAAGGGACAAAGGTGCGATCCGTGTTCTGTGCAAGCGTGAGAATGCGACTGGATGGATGTGTCCCAGGAAGGATAATCGGACTGTCGGCTCTCGGCCGCGGCCAGCCCCCCTCCAGCGAAATGAAATTGCCGACCGTTCTGCCGACGATGGGGCCCCTGCGCACTCCCTGAAACTGCAAAGACCGGTGCGGGACACTCCCATCTCAGGGTGTGAATCAGCGACGAGGCGGAGCGCACAATGGCACCGTAACGTTGGGCTTGGGCTTGCAAATCTGGACGAGTTGCGGGAGAGTCGGAGAAAGGACGCAATCGTCCGTGTGCGTCTTTGACACTTCTGCGCGCGTATAAAGGCCCACCCGAGTCGCCCCTCCTTCCTCCAATCGCTCGATACTGCCGTCTTCTCTCGGACTTCATCGTTATCAGCATGCCCTCCATGCTCCGTACGAACACCAAGGTCGTCGACAATCCGGTACGTCGCCCTAACCAGCCACTCTCCGTTCCCGCAAACTCACATCCCTTAGCCTTCCATTTGTCCCGCGGCTACAATGCTGTCTCCTCCCAAGGAGACCCCCTGCTCAGATGCTACCACTGACAGCGAAGAAAGTGAGCACGATCTGTCGGGCTCTGACGACGAAATGGAGAATATGGGCGGTAAGTCCTGTACGAGTTGCGTAACCTTTCGCTCGCTGAACCATGTACGCCGATCATCAAGCAGACGGGGATGCGTCCATGGAGGCCCCCGCTACGGCCTCAGCCGGCCGCCATCCCATGAGGGCGGTCACATCGCAGGTTGCCAACCAGGCAGCCGGGTCATCCTATCTCCCTCGGCCCTCATCGTCAAAAAAGCGGCGCCGTGACGACGACCACGACGAAAAGGACGACGACCACGACGGCGACCACGACGATAGCGGAAGCTATGGGGAAACCGGCGGCGGCGGCGCGAGTCGGGCAAAGCCGACAAAAAAACAGCGAGTCGCAAAGAAGACTCAAACGATGTCCACGCCCACCGTCGCCGCGAAGTGGACGTTACCTTTCGATCCGGTCGTTCATGCCAGTCACTTCGCCGCCGTCGACCCCCGCACGTTCCAGAAGCCTAACGGGTTTTACGAGCGGTACCAGGAGAATGTTTACCACCCTGATGGGCCTTCACACCCCAAGGTGGTCAAGTGTCGCATGGGGCACAACTGCGGGGAAACGTTCTCTCACGGCGATGTTCCCGGCGGCGTGGTGCACATTCGCGACCACTATGACCACAGTCAGAAGACCAACAAGACCAAGGAGCACTGCCAATGGGAAGGTTGCGAGAATGTTGCGACATATACAGAGCTTCAACGACATGCTCTCGCTGATCACTTCGGGGTCAAATGGGGTTGCAAGAAGTGCACTCATACGGCCAGGCCGGACCTCTTGAATACGCATTGGAAACGCACCACTGTGAGTAGTCTCATTCGTTATCGACGTCGGCTTGAGGTTGATCTCTTCACTCATAGCACGAGCCGATCAAGCCTCCCACTAAATAGAATCTGATGTGAGGGTTCTGTCGGGATGTATCTTGCGGTGGTCCATGGGAGTCGTTCAGGTGGTGAAGCTGTTATTACAAGCGTTGCGGTTGTGTGCTATTGTCCCTGTATTCTATCCCTACCCGTATGCTTGTATTCGATCGGACGTAGCATGAAACATGAGTGATACACGAGCTGTTGATTGAACTCGGGTTTGTGTATGCCAGTTAACCTATTCCAGATGGCGGCGAGCCTAGCTCACAGTCCTCGATATCTTTGTGCAGCTCGATGGGATATGGTATTGGCAGACGGGTAGTGTGAGAGTAGAGCTGCATGTAGTGAGTGTCGCGTACGTAGATAGACCTCAAGCTTGGACTTGGAAGATATTGAATAGTCCGACTCCTAACCACCGCCTTTCTCATCACACCCACATCAGCGACGGGTCCACCTTAAGCGCAACGACCACATAAAGAAGGAAAGCAGGGAAGAGAGTACTGCAACTTGGTCTTGTTCTCTTTCAAAATCAACCGGAGCGCTTGGTAAGTTCTCTTGACTCCATTCCATTCGAACCGCTAGTGAAGTGGTCTGAGTTGGTTTTCAGAGTACTCTTGGTTTTAGTATTGATTTACTGTGTACATTTGGTGCGTACTATGACGCTCTTTGCGCTGTAAGACTCGGGATGGTTGTAGAGCAAGCGCGGTAGATGCGATTGAGATCCAGACACGAGGCGACTAGCGCCCCTCTATATGTTCAACTTTCCGCGGCAGACCACTCTCTTGTCGACAACCATCCATAGCGGCTCCGGCACGTCAAAAAACCGCAATCCTCACGCGTACTGCAACAGATATTCCTCTTATTGACGACGAATAGCTACCTTAATATACCCACCGACAAACCTAACGATGTCAACCTCAACCGCTCCCCCTCGGCCACTGCGGTCGATTCTTCGGCTCTCAACCACTTCCTTGACCTCATCTCACGTACAGGAAGTCGCTGCTACAGGTCCCAACACCATTCCGTTTCCCACCTTCCCATCCCCACCGCTAACCACCCAAACCAACGACACCGAGACCACCGCTCCCAATACCCCCAGGGAACAAGACGATGCCCCTCCCCCATCCTCACCATCTCCCCCGCCGTTCCCTTCACTCCCGCCTCCCCCTCCCCCAACTCCAACCGGCCTCCGCGTTCGTTTCGCGCAAGAGCCCGCAACTGTCTCCATCAGGCGGAACACCCGCGCCCTCCGGACGCTCAAGGCCAACGGCTTCCTCCGCCCGCGCGAGCACCAGCCGGTCCGCGAGGGGCACCGCGTGGGGGCGTACCAATGGGAACGGCAGGGGCGAGAGAACGAGTGGCCGAGGCCGAACAATTGGACGGTCGATCCGACGACGGTTCGCGCGCTACAGGACCTGGGGTCGGCTGTCGTGAGCGAGAACTGGTGGACGTGGGACGGGTGCGAGGTGGACGACCGGACGAGGAGGGGCAGGATGATGGCTCCGGAGTTCTACTCGTTTGAGTAGGGAGGGGTGAGTTCGTGCGTGCCGGGTTGTGAGTCGGATGGTTACTGACCTCCCGTTACCCCATCAGTCCTCATCGTCCGTCTTGCATATTGTGATTCAACTACCAAAACGTGCTGCTATCAGCTGCAAGACACTCGAAACAACTACGACTTACTTTCATGTCTATATCCCTCGCTTTCGCCTGCGCTTTGTCTTTGCTGTCAATATCGTTATTTGCTTCTTCACCTTTTTCTGTGCTTCGGGAATACGTCCGTCTACCAATTATCTCGTGTCATCTCTGTGAATACCTTCAGTCCAAACTATCTCTACGCTCATAAAACGATTCCTCGGGGAGTGTTCGTTGAAATGCCTGTACTCACCTAGCTATGGAATCGTCGTGGAGGTCGTCCAACCACAATGTACTCTATGACCTGAAAAGGTCTCATTCCTCAAAAATGTTGAGCTTCGTACTCGAAGCATGCACATTGCACACTCACGAGATGCTCCATATGCGTGGGTAATCGAGCGGGCTTGTGTCGTTTAGCGTCACTGAAGACTCCACATTCAATATTTCGAGTAAGTAGGGTAACAATCCTGTCGAGTCAATAGTACACTAGAGATGCAGCGCCATCCAAGATCTGTGGTATGCGTAGTCCGTCGTCACTGAACGCGCTTTACATTGCGCCTTCACTGCGCGAGATGATCCACCTATTTTCTTCGTTAGTGCGCGACTCAAAAGTACCTACGAAAAGCTTACCCTGCATGGATCACACCCGGAATCCACCCTAGTACCCATAGTAGGATGTTGATCCAGAAGTCTAAGAGGTAGTACAGTGTGAGTGATCTCGCATGAGTGTTTCCAGTACGCGGAGACTCACCAGCTGCTATTCCGCGTTCTTCGAGAAAGATGAACGTGAGATACGCAATTTCTGACTATGATAAGTACTCTTGCTCGCGACACTCACTGAAGAACACTGCCGCAGGGGGTACGAACCTATAGGCACGATGACGTCAGTGATGCCACTTGCCGATCTAAACAAGAGTACCTACAAAGCCAGGAAATAGAGAATAACGTCGCTGGTTGGTGAAGCACGAGTGGGCATGGTGTAGTAAGTGTGAGCAGAAGTGGGTATGAGGGTTCTAGATGGAGAGGACTACTAGTGGTCGTGTGGATGATGGTGAGGAGATGTTGCGGAAGGGCCTGGGAGGGTGCGTATATATATCTCAGACTCAGGGGTGGAACGCGCGTAGTCAGCAGGCCTAACATAGCGCGAAGCGTGTGGATCGGGCCTGGCAAGCACGGCGATGCCGACTGCAAGCCTCGGGGTGGACCACAGCGAGCTACGTCATAGTTCCAGCGTAAGTTAGCGCCCTTCGGCCACGATGGTTCCGGACAAGTTCCGGACAGCATTTCGCCTGGTGCTATGTACTGCGCCCTTGAGAAGCTTTGAAGCTTGAGCAGCGCCTTATGCTAGTGAGTCAATAACAACGATAAACCCCAGCGTTGATCGTCAGTCTCAATGATTAGTGGTTGAGATACTATTATGTCCGGTACGAATATGACACTACCACAAAGATAGAGACAAATTCCACAGATACTGCACCGCGCCCCTCAGGCTCACAAAACAGTGCGCATCTTCCACCACGCTTTGCGCACCAGCGCGCAAGGCAGCATCGTCTCCAGAGCTTTCAGCAAGTAGAAAGGGAGAGTACGCGTCGACTGAGAAGAATTCGTGACTCGGAGCGTTCATGATCGCCTCGCCCGGGTACTTCTTTGCCATCAGTTTGGCTTCGCGGATCCTGTACTCGAGGTCTGACGTTCCGCCATTGAGGAGGAAGTGGCTGGCCTGGGTTACGCGAGATGATTTCAGTACGTGTTACCACAATGGATATAGTCTGAGGATAACTCTGCTACGCACCTCGTGGACAATAGTAGACCCGCGAGAGCGGTATCCAGTGAGATTAGTCCGCCGCTTAAAGTACAACTCGCAGAGCGCGACGCGCCCGAAACTGATCAAAGAGATGATGCATCAGCAAAAACGAGCGAGGGGAGATCGTGGAATGGTTGCTTACTCTCCCCGCAGCACGTAGGCGAGATACGGAGGCTCGCAGTACATCCCATTACACAAGTAGGTATAGTCGGAGAAGTTGTTGGCAACGATCTTCTCGAAGTGCGATAAAACCGTGGCATATCGAACGTCGTCCGGGGCGCCGAACCATTCCCTGTACGTAGAGCCACGGTCGTGAGAAGCACGTAGTTCACTGCATTCAAGTTCCCGAAACAGAAGTGCATGTAAGTAGGTGCACGAAACAAGACAATACTAGGTCACGTACTGGAGCGCGCTGACTGCGTATTCGTTGGCGACTTCGATGGCTTCGCGAATAATGGTCTCTTGCCAGGGCTCACACACCTCTTCTTCGGGCTCATCCATCCTGAATGGAACTACAGAGCGTGTGTCGTGGATGTACACGCTATAGGAGACGTCGTTGGTAGGAGCCACATGAGCGATACCGTGGGACGAGATGTAGTAGAAAGACGCCATGTCCTTCATCCTGACAGTGTAACGTCCGGTGACCAGGGATGAGAAGTCATACGATTGGTGAACTAGATATAGGGAACATCATTAAATCGAAGGTCAAACGAGACAGATGGCTTAGAGTGTTACGTACTGGCATGGTGGGTCTCGGTAGACTGTCCGGGAAGCAGGTCCGTGAAGACAGACTCGTCGTCTCTGGCAAGGTCCTCCGCGTATACAACCTACACACCGCATTGTGTCAGAAGCAGCTTCTCCCTTATCAGACGATGTTGGTGGCGTGACGTACCTCGATTCCGGCGAAGGCAGGTTCGTCGCCGCGATCGTTGCTGATAAAGAAGATGTCGGTCGGAGAGAAGGATAGTGGGCTCAGAGGGTGGTTGAGAAGCCTGACAGGCTCGTCTCCTCCATTCTTGACAATGATGACGACGTCCAGAGTATCGATGCTCTGCACCGACGATGGTCCCCCTATGTGGAGTGACAACATCGGAGCGGCAGCGACAGCGGTAAGAAAGGCCGCAAGGGCGAGGAGAGTAGCACGTAGCATCTTGTATGCCAAGTGGTCCGAGTCAGAACTTGTGCGACAGACGAGAATATACTCGGTCGAATCCCTTGAAAGCCACCTTTTTATCGCTCACGAAGCGCAGTCCGGTGTAAGTGGTCGTCCGCGCTGCAAATGGATGATCTAGCTTTCTTAGGGTGCTAGCGAAGTTGTCAGATACACACGTACGACAAGCGACAGCAGAATGTAGTACCTTAACGCATCCGGAGGCCACTTCGCTCCGCCTCGATTGCACTAGTCGTCCGTCCTAATATCATCGGACTGATAGGCGGTTCCTATTGTCTCCCAGTTTCCTGCCGTTGTCTGCTAAAGAGTAACGTTTGGTGTGAGTCTACAAACATTACTCTGTCAATCACTCACACTAACGTTCGGCGGGTGAGAGTCCGACGCAAGGGTCCACCGGGATTCAGGTCCTCCGACGTCATCCAGAGACGTATAAGCGACAATTACCAAACGTCCTTCAACGGATCTGAGGCCAGAACGAGCTCTTCAAGCGAGGAGTTGTCTTTTGACTCCTGAGACACCCTTCTGGCCTCGGAGGACGTGCTTCAGCGGTCTAAGGGGAATGAGTGAGTTGAAGTTCTCTGAGCCGCACAAGAACCGCATTGCTCGTGGGAAGACGGAGTGAGAGGGCGTCTATCCCTCCACGGCCGTTGCCGGATCGACTCAACCGTCAACTCCAGAACCATTTCACCATGACTACTTACACTCACTCCTCAACGGAAGAGAATGAGACTTTTCTATCACACAGGAAACGCTGATATCTGTACTACCAGCTACGAAAGTTGCAACCCCAATAGTGAAGATCCAGATCCCGAACCACTAGAGAATGGAACTTGATACCGGAGAAGAATTCGGAGCGATTTGCGTCAAGTAGTACGAGCAGCTCTAACCCCGCCGTGGGTTAATTTCCAATGCTGCTAGTGGATGGAGCATGTCACGCTCTAGACTCCGAGCAGGATGCGAGAAAAGAAAGGAATTATATCCTAACACAACCTAGTGGACGATAGGGACTCCTTCGACATATATAAGGCTGGCTAATGCTGCCTAGTCAGTCCTCAGGCTCAATCCCGAACACGATGGTCCGCCTTTCCCTTGCGTCACTCCTCTCTCTCGCTAGCGTCGTATATGCTGCACCTTCTCTCGTGCTCCAGCTCTCTGGCTCGTCTTTGGTTGGAGGACGCGACGACTTCAAGATCGTCACGACTGCTACCAATGCCGGTCATGAGACCTTGAAGCTCCTCAACGACCCCCGCGGCCCGCTCTCGGACTTGCCCACCGATGTGCTCACGATTAGGCACATTGAGCACGGCAAGAAGCCCAACTTCGTTGGAATTCACGTGAGTCCCACCTGCGGCCTGTCCTGGTACCTGTACGCATGTCCTGACACGGACACTGTCTTCAGGTCAAATATGTTCCCGATCTTGCGGACGACAGCCAGTTTACCATACTTGCTCCCGGACAGTCTGTTCGGGTCGAGCACAACGGTGAGTCACTCAATGGCGATTGAGCAACTCAATCGCTGTCTATGACTACATTAGAGGCTGATATCGTCGGGCAGTCTTTGAGGCCTACGACTTCTCTCAGTCCGGACCTGGTCCCTATATCGTCACGGTTAAACCCGACACGGCCCCCTTCTACTCTCTCGTAGGCGGACAGGTTGTGACGCTCGCTGCTGAGACCGACGAGGCCTTCCATGTTGTCAACGTCACCGGGTCTTCTCGCTCCAAGTTCCGCACTCAGGCGTCGCTGGAGATGCAAGACTGCGAGGATTGGCAGAAGCAGGCTATCGAGGGTGCGATCCCTCTTGCCAGCCAGTACGCCGCCAACGCCCATGCGTACGTTCAAAGCCGCCTACATAGCTTCGACGAACTACTGACATGGCCATTTGCTGCTCCAGCGAACTCCAGAGCCATGGCTCCGAAAGCGACAACTACAAGCATTGGTTTGGCGCCGCGGACCGGACGCGCCTCTCCACCGTCTCGTCGCACTTCCAGTCCCTGAACGACAGCCACTTCGGCGATTTCAAGTACGTCTGCAACACGGAGTACTGCGCGCGGAAGCCCAATGTCTACGCGTATGTGTACGCAGACATGTATGTCACCCGCCTACCCCACTAGCACAAGCTACATCGTCGACTAACCTCGCCTTTCTAAGGTTCGGGCAGGTGCACGTCTGCAACCAATTCTTCCGTGCGCCCGTCGGGGGCCTCAACTCTCGCGCGTCCACCATCGTCCACGAGGTGCGTACCCCGTCCGCGGCGTCCAACTTGATACCGAGCACTGACGCCGCTGCCTCCCGCTTTCTCTTGCCAGTCCAGCCACTTCGTCCGCAACGGGGGCACGGAGGACCACGCGTACGGCACCCGGCTCTGCGAGGACCTCGCGCGCGACCACCCCGAGCTCGCGGTCATGAACGCGGACAACCACGAGTACTATGCCGTCGGCGCGGCCGCGGACGGCGGCGACGACGAGTCTGGTGCCCTGCGCGACACGGAACAGACGTACATGGGCGTGATGAAGGGCTGCCATGCTTGAGCGTGGAGCCTGTGCGAGCCCAGTGCCCTGCCGGCTTGCACTGTCCCCGCCGGCCCTGCCGTCGACGAGCCAGGTGAGGCTCGCCTGCTTCATGTGGCCTGGCTCTTTGTGCTAGTCTACCAATCGTTGTTGCCCAGTGTTTGGACGGAGATGTGCTCGTGATATGATACATAGCCTATAATTGCCATACGACCCCGGAAGCTGTCACATGTGTGTTTGCAAGAGATTCATAGTAGCTCGGAGGGTCAGGGAGTAACCACCGCTGGACCCAAGTCCTGATACATGGGTTACGCTCGTTCTAGCACGTATACATTAGCTAAGACGGGCCATTTCGACGAGACGGCCATTCGAGAGGGTGGAGGGAGGACGACTCGTCAAATAGTCACCCTGGTGACGGGAAGGTGCAACGAATTTGACGCCAGGTGCTATCCCGGGCCTCCAAGTACTGCTGCACCGGATACTGGTCGCGGTGCAAGTCGTCATTCCAGCAGCGCCAGCTTCAAAGCACTAGCAAAAAGGTCAGCTATTGAAGTTGAAGTCGGCCAATTCACCATCCCCCGAGGCACGACACGAGGTTGTCCGAATCCAATCCATCGTTTGAGCGAGGTATAATTCACATTGATACACTGATACACGCATAAGTACATGTATGTAGTTTGTTTTGTGTTCCCCAAGTCCATGAGCAGATGAACAGGATGCCAGCAGTACGTAAGTAGATGAGAGAAGGTCCATTCGGGGTCGCGTGCCATATGGCGTGTCCATGCATAGTTCTAGTAGTCCGGCCTGCATACAACAACAAAGCCAAAGTCAAGTGATTTTACCCAAAGACCCAGAGCCCAGAACAGGATTCGAGTTCAAGTTCAAGTTGTGTCGAGAGCGCGCCCGCGACGCGCGGTCAGTCGTCGTACATGTCATCTGCGACGCGCACCAAGTCAGCATCAGACGGCCCCTCGAAGAGACTAGCGCGCGAGCACGCACCATCATCGACATCCCCGACGCTCCCCTTCGCCCTTTTCCGCTCCCCGCCCTTCGCCGCCCTGCGCGCCGCCGCCCCACCTGCAGGCGCATCGACGCGGCAGAGCGTCTTCATGTGCCGCAGCGCGGCGTCGCGCCGCGCGAACGGGCGCCCGCAGCGGTTGCACTGGTACTCCTCCGCCTTGATGTGCTTCGAGCTCACGTGCCGCCCGAAGTTCGCGCTGTCCTTGAACGCCATCGCGCACCGCGCCCGTCCCCCCGCGCCCGCGCCCCCTTCGCCATCGCCGTCGGCCGGCCACGGGCAGTACAGCGTCTCGCCCGGGGCGTCGCCGAAGTGCGCGCGCATGTGGCTCGCGGTCTCCGCCTTCTTCCCGCTCAACACCGCGCCGCACGATGCGAACGCGCACTTGTGCGCCGCGCGCTCCGCGTCGTAGTGGTACGCGGGCACGATCGCGCCCCGCGGCGCGCGGTTGCCGCGCCCGCTCGCGTGCGCAGGGCCGGTCCCGGGGCCATGCATGCTGCCGCCGACATCGGACGCGGAGGAGGGGGAGGCGGGGAAGGACCCGACGTCATACGGGCGGCGCTTGCGCGGCCCGCTGCCGTCTTCGTCCGTGGGCGACGAGTGCGCGAGCGGGGAGTCGTCGCTCGAGGCGGGGGACGCGTGCGCGTGCCTGCGCTTTGTGCCGCTCGCGAACGTGGAGTCCGCGTCCGAGGTGGGCGCAGACGCGTGCCCCGCGACGGCCAGCTGCGGCTTGCTCGCGACGAACCGGTACTTCTTTGGGGTCGGGGAGAGCAGGGGGTCGATCGGCGCCGGGGTGCTGGGGACTGCGTTCGCGGTGCTCGGGGTGACTCGGGGGTGCTGGGGCTGAGCCGGGCGGCCGCGCGAGACTTGCGGCTGCGGCTGCGGCTGAGGCTCCGACTCCGGGGACGCTGCGGACCTCGGGCGGAAGCTCGCGACCACGGGCGGGGGCAGCTCGACGCTGCGGTGCGGGATGCGCGTGCGCACGTCGGACGTGTATGTTGGGTACGCGTCGAGGCCGTGCGCGCCTCTGCGGTGGAAGGACAGCTCCGGGCTCGTGCACGGGCTCGCGCTCGAGGACGACGTCGCGCTCGACTGGTACACGGGGTAGCTGGGGAGGTGGCTGCGCCCGTACGTCGGCGCGGTCCATCCAGGGGGGAGACGCAGGGGCGGGAGCTTCACGCTCTCGGGGTCGTCCTTGATGAACTGGTACTCGTCCTCGTCCGTCGGCTCGGTGTCAGTGTGTGCCCCCGAGAACGCATTGGTGCCGTGCGAGCTTGTGCTGGGGCTTGGGCTCGGTGGGGGGGTCGGGGTCGACGCTCGGTGCGAATGAGAGTGCGCGTGCGCATGATGCGAATGCACATACACGCCCGAGAAGCTCGGACGTGAGGACCCTTGAACGAATTCCGGTCGGACGGGCCGAATGGGAATTGGGTGGGGGAGTCTGCGAGGTCCAGACCGCGTCAGTTCCTGCTGGCTTCCCACCGCACGGAACACGTAAGGCTGGTACGTACTGTAGTTGCTCGAAGGAGGGCAGCGTCGGCCGCAAGCACTCTGGGGACCAGCTCTCCTGGCGCCGCAGGTATGTGAACGCCTCCGGGGGCGACGAAGAGTCGCCTTCGTCCGAGGGCGATGGGCTCGCTCGCTGTGGCGGCCGTGCGGAGTGCACGAACAGATCGCGACGGGCGATCGTCAGGGACTCTTCTTCGGCGCTCCGCTCTGGATCCATCTCCGACGCAGCACCCTTCTCCGCGTCCACGGGGTGTCTCTCGCGGGTCTCGTGGCGGACTCGGGACGCTGGAGGAGACACGGAAGATGCGGAGGAACTTGCGCCGCTGGACGAGCCCCATGTCGACGTCGCGTGCGTGTTGTTGAAGTTCATGCTGGCGCGGAGGGGGGCTGTGGGGCTGTGGGCGTGGGGGTGTGCCTGTGCGTGGTGCAGCCTGGACGAGAAGTGCGGGATGGGCGACGGGCTGGCGGAAGACGGGGAGGATGATGAATGCGATAGTGGGGGTGGGATTGCTGGAGGTACTTGAACGTCCTGCCGCGCGCGAAAATGACTGATACGCAAGGTCGGTGAGCTAATGAGCATACGCGGTGTCAGGCTGGGATGCGTGCGCACCTAGTGCTGCTCTCTCTGTCGCGCGTGGTGGCGGACGCCCATTCCGCGAGCTCGGAGGGCTTACGGACGTGCCCCTCTGCCCTGCGCGAGCGATCGAAAAGCATGGGGGAGTATGACGCGTCGCCGTGCGAGCTGGCAGAGTAGTGATGGGGTCGGAAGAAGTGAGGTGCGTGGGGCGCAGCACGAGTGGTAGCTGCCATGGTGCTCATGAATAGTTATAGTCCCACTCGGGGAGTTCGCGGGGTTGAGGGGGGACAAAGGACGGGGTGCGGTGATCAAAGGAAGAGATGCTGCTGGCGGCCTTGCCTGAGTGGCTCGATCAATCGAATGTCTTGGGCGGGTGAAGACGGTCGGACTGGCCACACACTTACGCGGCGGATCTGGGAGCACGGTCTAATAGTTTGGTGTGTAGGAAGTGCACAGGTCGCTGGTGCGGCGGTGGGTGCGGCCAGAGAGGGAGAGAGGGTGGGGCCGGGGGATCTTATAGGACTCCGGAGGAACGTCCGCCACATTCGCATCTTGAGATTCGTGGGTGTGCGTGCGGTGGCCACAGTGCGCCAGAGTGGCGTGCACGCGTGCACGCGGCTATGACAACGGGGTCGGGACGGTGGAGAGCCTGGGCCTGGGGAGACAAAGGAGCCGGATATGGACAGGCCAACGCAAAACTGAGGAGGCCGCATCTTCTCGCGGGCTCGGAACAAAAGGCCCCCCTCCAACCCTGGTCTCCTGGGAACGACAAAGAGAGACGCGAGCTGCGCGCGACGGAGCGGAGAGTGTCCGCTGGTCCGCGTAGTCGACGCGCCTCAGCCACTGCCTGCAGCTGACGACCAGCGTGATTATCGTCAGCGCGCGCGGTTCCCAGCACAGGCGTCCGGGGTGTGCGCATCTGTGCGCATCGATCCGACGGGGCACTCACCCTCGTGCCTGGAGGACTCCCATTCGCGGCCATCCATCAGCCGGGGCGCATTCCATCTGAACCCAGGAAGCCACGAAGCACTGCGCCGTGTGGCCACAAGACATTCGCTCCGGAACAGCTCTCCCGCCTCAGCCATTACGACCGTCCGTGCACGGTCCAGACCCAGCCCACCAGCCATGTACAGGGTGCGTCTGAAACGGACCTCTGAAATGCAGGGTTCCTCCCAGGTTCCTCCCGCGACTAGTCAGATCCAGCGTGTGCCACACGCGTGGATCTGTGGCTCTCCTCCGGCGATCCTCCAAATACGCTCCTCCTGCGACTTTGGTCTCGCCCAGGCGGCCTCGGACCACACTGCCATCGCATTCCGTTCAATGCGAGAAGCCGCAACCCACACTAATCCAGCGGACGTGGGAGGCCGCAGCTGATCGGCGACGCCCTGGGTCCCTTCTCTGCTACGGATCCGGTCCGTACGAATTAGCCGTAACGCCCTCGACTTCTGCACCCCGAGCCCTCGCTGACTCACAGTACAGCCAGAACAGCCATCGGGCTCGCCAGGAGGGGTCGATGCAGACATCATGGCGACAAGTGAGCAACATACCGAACAGGGAGGAGTCAAGACGAGTCGAATCATGATGTCCATTTCGAGCGAAGGATACATGGTTCCCACACTGAGCGCCCGCATCGACGCATATGGGATCTTGATAGCCGCCCGGTCACATCTGCTTCCGCGAGCGCTAGCTACACAAATACTTACTCGTCGGTCGAGTCGTCCCCAACCTGGACCTTCATCTCATCATTTCAGGGCGCGTCGCTCGCCTACGGAACCCAGGAACTACAGCACGTAGAAGACAAATACCCCCGAAGATTCGCATCCGACCGTTCCTCGTCCACCACCGGCAATTGTCTTCCGCACCCTCAAAACACAATCGCCCAGCTCCGTTTCCAGGCTACCGGCTCGCTGCGTCCAGGACCATGTCCACCTCGCCCAGCTGGGCGGAGATCCCAGCTTCTGGCGAGCTTCCTCCATTCCGTCTGTTCACAGGCGATCTCGAGAAGCCCGCGCTCGATGACAGACAATACCGCGTGCTCCAGCTCCAGAACGGCGTGAAGGCTGTGCTCGTACACGACCCCGCAGCGGACAAGGCGGCGGCCTGCCTCGCAGTCGCGGTGGGCTACATGTACGACCCGGTAAGTGCGCGTCAAGATCCGTTCGCCACATATGCGATAGACTGACCACCGGGGTTTGTTGTGTGCGCGCAGATTGACGCTCCGGGCATGGCGCACTTTTGCGAACACATGATCACCAAGGTCAGCCTGCGGTTTTCTCCTCGACAAAAGAAGCACGGGCTGTCTGGAACGACCCATCGCGCTGTGCTTCTCCGACGCCAGCGCACGACGCACGTTGACGTCGAGGGGCACCCTCGCGGATATCGGGACGGTGCGCCTGCAGAGACGTTCCCATATCCGTCTTGCTTTCTTTCATCTTCCCACAGAGCAGTTACGCACCGAGCATCTTCTGCATCTCACCGGTGACCAGCGACTCGCGAGAAGCCTGGTTGATTAAGGCATCCTCAATCTAGTGCTGCACAGACGGCCCGTTCGATGAACGCAGTCGAGTGCCTGGAACCGTGACGATCGGCGCTGCGTACACTGCGTTATATATAAGTCTGATGTCATGTACACGCCCCTCCTCCCATATGTGGAAAGTGGAACGGGACGCGAACATGCAGAACACAACTGTGCTGCACGCTCGCTGCCAGTGTACCAACTCCGTCGTGCTTGATGCTGAAAAGTCAATGCTACGACATTTAGTCTCGTCACCAGCCAGGATCGTTCCCATTCGGGCGTCGGTGTGCGAAGGAAACAAAGCAGAGAAGCGACCCTCAGAGGATCTTTCTCTAATGGCTGGGTAACCTGGGTTGAGGCTAAAGTACACAAAAGTACACATTGTTAAACTCAGTTTGATGTCATGCGTGTCCACGCCCCTCAGGGGCTCCCAAACGCGGAAAACGGAACGGGCCGCGAACGTATAGCACAATACTGTGCTGGACGCTCGCTGCCAATGTACCAAATCCGCCGTGCTTTCTTCGTCCGACCCGGCGAGTTGAATCATGCACAGAATCAAGGCCTGTGACATGCCACGACGCACAATGGCCGATTTCAAGGGTCCGGAAATCTTTGGGAAATTGGTTGGAACATGAGACATTCCGGCCGATTTCTGAGAGATCTCCAAGCACTGGAAGTTCGCTCTCAGGGACGGTCTCCCAACCTGTGAACAGGGTGCTAGACATGTAACCGGGCCCGAAAGTGTCTTGACGGTCTTCGTATCATGTTTGTATCCAAAAGCCTGCCACAGACCAAAGGCTGTCACATTGTGCAGTAGGACACGAAGACTGTTAAGCGATTGCCATAACATTTTCTGGTTACAAGACCAAGTTGCCTTTCCTGCCACCCGCTCACAGGACGGGAGATCGTTCATAATCGATGATATCAGGAAATTTGGTCTGAATGTCTCACTTGAAACCCAATCTCCTTTTGAGCCATTGAGTTTGGTCGTTGCACGACGTGACCACTATGCTACTGGCTCGCTGCCAGTGTACCAAATGACATGCTTTCTTCAGTCCGTCCTCAAAGCCTGTCACAAAGAAACATCAATTTTTCCATCGCTGTGCTCGTGACGTTGCGGGCTTTGATAACAAACGTTTGCGTTTCGGCGGTGTGTGTCTGGCGGTGACTGACCACGGAATCCCGACTGCTGTTCATTGCATGGTACTAATTCATCTGCCGCAATTCTAGGGATCGGACCCTTTCCCGGAGGAGACCGACTTCTATTCCGTAGGTCGTATGCATCGTCCGCCCAAAAATGGCGTCTGACGCGTTCTGGTGCAGTTCGTCGCCACCAACGGCGGCACGCGCAACGCCGCGACAGGCCCAATGACGACCGACTACTGGTTCTCAATCAACCCTGGGGAGCTGCGCGCAGGGATCCCGCGCCTCGCCGCGTTCTGCACCGCGCCGCTGTTTACCGAATCGCTCGTCGCGCGCGAGATCAACGCGGTCGACTCCGAGTACAAGCGCAATCTGCAGAACGACGTGCGGCGCGTGCTGCAGCTCACGAAGGACCTCAGCGTCCCCGGGCACCCGTGGAGCAAGTTCGGCACGGGCAACTACGCCAGCCTCTCTGCGTTCGGACGCAAGGGCGAGGGGGACAGCGAGGACGCGGTGATGAAGGAGACGCGGAGACGGCTCGTCGAGTGGTGGAAGGAGCACTATTGTGCGTCCAGGATGGGTCTCGCAGTGATTGGCAGAGGTAAGTACGGACCCTGTTTCCGCGCCGGGTCGGTTCCTGAGGCCTGATCTTTTTGTTGTGGTTACCCCCAATGCGCAGAGCCGCTGGACGAGCTCACGTCGCTCGTGGTCCCCGTATTCTCGAAGATTGAGAACCGCGGCCTCGACCCGCGGCCGACGATCAAGGAAGCGGTGTGGGGCGCAGAGCAGCACAGGGTGCGTGTGTCGGCTCATGGGAGAAGTGCCACTCATCAATCTTCCATCATTACTGCAGACCGCGGTGTTCATCGAGACGGTCAAGGACCAGTACGCGTTCAGCGTGCAGTTCGAGCTCCCGGACCTGCGGGAGCACTACCAGGCGCAGCCGACCTACTTTCTCGGGCACCTGCTCGGGCACGAAGGGAAGGGGAGCGTATGTGCCTACCTGAAGAAGCAGGGATGGCTGCTCAGTCTCTCCGCGGGCGGGACGGGCAACACCCGCGCCGTGCACCTCTTCAAGATCGAGGGCACGCTCACCCTCGAGGGATACCGTGAGTGCTGTTCAGCATTGTGCGGAGACACTCCGACCGCTGACTGCGTGCTAGTCCACTACGAGTCCGTGCTCGAGACGCTCTTCGCGTACATCGCGCTCCTCCGGCGCTCCCACCCGTTCCCGCCGCACCTCTACGCCGAGCTCGCGACGATGGCGCGCACGAGCTTCCGCTTCCGGGAGAAGGGGCCGCCGCGCGTACATGCCGGGGCGCTCGCTCACGCGTTCTTCGAGCCGTACCCGCCCGAGTGGCTCATGAGCGGGGCGGCCCTCTACCGCGCGCACGACGAGGAGCTGGCTCGCACGCTGCTCGATGGCTTCGTGCCTGAGCGGGCGCGGGTGCTGCTGATGGCGAAGAGCCACCGCGCGGAGGTCGTCGGCGCGGAGGTGCCGTGGGCGACGGCGAAGTGGTACGGGACGCGGTATTTCGTGCGCAGGATGGAGGAGGGTGGCCTGCTGCGACGCGTAAGCTCCCTCTCGCTAGCTAAACATTGCTATCATCAGGGCTCGCTGACCTGGCGTATGCAGCTGCAAGCGCCAAGCGAGAATTCGGAGTTGGCCCTCCCCGCGCCGAACCCGTACATCCCTACGGACCTGTCGGTCGAGAGGACACCGGTTGCCGAGGTAAGTGCTTGCTGTGCGTGCTCTGACGTGTATGGGCATGAACGGCTGCCGTGTCCCCGCAGCCCGCCAAGTACCCGGTTCTCATCCGGCGTACAGAGAGTGCACAGCTGTGGCACAAGAAGGACGACCAGTTCTGGGTGCCTAGGGCCAAAGTCCGCATCGTCCTCAAAAGGTGAGTGCCCGTCCGATTACCATGTCTAACAGGCAGCTGACGCACCCTGACTCGAGTCCGATCGCGTATGTTACCGTACGGCATGCGATGATGACGCGGTAGGTTCCGTTTCCTCGTTAAAATGGGATTCGGGGGAGGTCCTCATGCCGCTCTCCTCGTGAAGGCTTTTGGTGGACCTAGTCGAGGACGCGCTGTCGGAGGTGACGTACGACGCGTCCCTCGCGGGCCTCGGGTACTCGGTCGGGAACGACGACGAAGGTATCAGCATCGGCGTCGGGGGCTACAATGACAAGCTCGACGTGTTGCTCCGCACAGTGCTCGAAACCATCCGTGGGCTCCAGGTTGCGCCTGATCGCCTGCGGGTCATTCAGGAGAAGGTGTGTGTACTACTAAACGCACGCTGCTGGGCGCTCATGCACGTACGATCGCGACCGGCGTAGATCCAGCGCGGGTACGAGAACTTTTACCTGGGCCAGCCGTCGAACCTCTCGGAGACGTTCGCAAAGTGGCTCCTGATACCTACGGTGTGGACTCCTGCGGACAAACTGACCGAGTTGTCGCGTAAGCTGGCTGTCATTTGCTGGGCGCACTTGATTTTGTCAGATTGACGAGAGGTACCTATAGGAATTGGCGTGTCAGACATCGAACGGCATCGGGATGAGCTCCTCTCCAAGACGTCCATGGACATCCTTGTCACCGGCAACTACACCAGCGAAGTATGCAGCCTTCTCCCGTTTCGATCAATGAGTTGATCTGATCCCTGTAACAGCGCTCCCTAGGCATCCTAGCCTTGACCGAGCAGTGCCTCCAATCGCGTCCCCTCCTCCCCAACGAGCGGCCAACCCCGCGATCTCTGCTTATTCCCCCTGGTAAGGTTCTATGCAACCCCAGGCAGACGTCGCCTCACATTTATCTTACGATACATAGGCTCGAACTTCGTCCTGCGCAAGCTCCACGCGAACCCGAAGGAGCTCAACAGCAGCCTGTCGTACTACTGCCAGTTCGGCGCGCCCTCGGACGTGCAGCTGCGGGCCATCACGTCGCTCATCCTCCACATCCTCCGCGAGCCGTGCTTCTCGACTCTGCGCACGAAGGAGCAGCTAGGGCGAGCATCTGAGTCTGCCATTGCACCCAGACGCACCCACTGACGAACCGCTTGCACACTGCAGATACGTCGTCGCGGCGTCGACCTGGGCTGTCAACGGCGGCACGCTCGGGCTCGGGATCAAGGTGCAGAGCACACGCGCGCCGTGGGTCGTCGAGGGCCGCGTCGAGGCGTTCCTCGAGGCGTTCGCGGCGCAGCTCGCGGCACTCTCGGACGACCAGTTCGCGAAGCACAAGAAGGGGCTCGTCGTGAAGACGCTCGAGCGTGTCAAGAACCTCGGCGAAGAGGCAGCGCGATACTGGGACCGGATCCGTGCCGGGCACTACGACTTCCTCAAACGTGAGTCTGCCTTACTCCGAGTTCTCGCCCCGCCTTCCGTGCTAGACACCGTGAGGTCACGTTCGGCGGCGGCGCAGGGTCTAGTTGAGGGTGCTGGGGTTGATTTTCTGGTACTTATGCACTTGCAGACGAGAAGACCGCAGCGGCCATAAGCGAGTTGACGCTCGCCGAAGTCGTGGAGGCGTACGACACGCTCATGCGCCCGTCGACGGGCGCGAAGACGCGCAGGAAGTTCTCCGTCCATCTCGTCTCGCAGCAGCTGGACGAGACGGCGCCGGCGCGCGAGGAAGTGCGGCTCATCGAAGACGAGGCTCTGTTCAAGTGCCAGCTAGCGTGCGCGCCCGCGGTCACGCCGGTCATGTCGGAGGCGTTCGGAGAGTTCTTCCATGACCATGTAGGTTAGGCGAATGTTAGCGTGAGAGAGAGCTGGATGAGAGGCTGATCCTCCGCGACGGTGATGTAGGAGCGTCTACGGTCTAGGCTCTAGCGAGCAAAGAAGTAGAGAATTCCTTGGAGTCTTCATCCCCTAGGCCTGAGGACAGCCTATGCTGTATGTGGTAGTACAGCTCCTGAGCAGGCACAATATTGACGGAACACGCTAAACCTTGGAGGATGTAAGTACACATGGCCGGTGACCCCGCTGCCGTTCGAAATTGAAAGTAAGTCTCGCAAACTGCCACTGCGGTGTTAGTGGCGTTGGTTGGGCAGCTCGTAGCCCTATGCTAGGAACACGGAGCCTGAGAAGTTAGAACACCCTCGACGTCGACTAAGCAGTCTAGCGACGTCGAGTCCCGACGCTTCCCTTGACTGCAGCAACGAGCCAGTTCAAGTTCGACGCCGCTCCCACAGCAGTCTCAGATCATGGTTCGACGAAGCGCAGCACAGCCCGCGGTGCAGTGTCACTGTGCTCTCGTCGCTTGACGATGCAGGCACAAGTACGTATAGATGAGTACTGAGTACCAGTGACTCGTGAGCTCGTGAGCGATGCGAGCTCGACTTTGGGCAAGCTTCGCTTCTTTTCCCTGCTCCGGTCTCGGGATCGACGAGTTGCGGATCCCGCTCGAATCTTATCCCCGTGCCCGTGCCCGACACCGTCCCCGAGGCGGTGGGCGAAAAGGGCGAATGCCACCGCACGCAGCGTATACTGAACGTGAGCCCGGGCCCCTTCCGCGCCCGCGGGCACTACGGAGTTCGGTGTTGGAGACCGAGACGCGTTTGGGCGAAGTGCGCATGTATGATGATGCATACTGCGGTCGCCGGTTAACGGCTGGGGATGCCCAACACATACTGTAACAGCTTGGCCAGAATCAATGAGAGCAGGGAAGGATAAGGCAAACCATGGAGTTACCGTTGGACAGCAGGTGGACTTCATTGTCTCGAGACGTAGCAGGACGTAGCAGGGCACTGTCAACTGAAGCGCTGAGCATTCGAGCCTCAGTGCGCCTGGAGCCATTACGGCAGGCCCCCCTGAGGCGGTGGCTGGTTGCGAGGGCAGCGACAGAACTCGAAGACCGCGGTTGTTGTTGTTCTCTTGACAGGCTTCAAATTCAAGCTTCCAGGGTCTCCTCGGCGTTGTATTGGATTGAGACACCTTTGACTAGTTTTGCGTGAATCGCCGGGCGCGGCGTCACTCGGCGTAGGATTACCCGATCACGGTGGATTGACAGCGATCGCTTAGAATCCGTCGGAATCCGGCGGAAGACTCCCCACGACGTGGGTAATCTGTTAAGTAGATCCAGTCGGGCGGTGGCCGCCTGAACGATGGCTTAAGTAGTAGTCGTTCGCCGATCAATCGCTCGGAAGAGAGTGGGTGTTATGCAAGGAATGAGTTTTGACACTGACTCCGTTATCTTGTGGGGGGCGTCGCGTCTATGGGTAGTAAAACACATTATCAATAGAGCTATTCGAGGCAAGGGTAGTCCATGTGTGGAAACGAATGTCAACCAAAAGATAGAAAACATATGCGACCAAAGCGTATACACGTAGCGTCATGCATTAGAGTCCGAGTCTGTCCGTGATCATCCGTGAGAAATCTGCACCACCCACACCCACACCCCTCCCCACCTCTCCGACACCCCCTCGAACGGCGGTATTGCGTTAACGCATGGCTTGTCTGATGAGGGAGTAGCCCGAGAGGAACATGACGAGGACGGTCACCGTCAGGCTGACGGCAGCAGGATGTGTAGCATAATCCGACCAAGCGCCATTACACGAGGCGCACGTCCAACCACCTTGTTGTTTCGGGATGAACATTTCGCGAACGACGAGGGTAAAAGAGAGAAGACATACTGCTCAAGGGCGTGTACGGTTGTGGTGTGTATAGCGCGAACTGCAGCGCAGAGTTCTCCTGGAGCATCCCGGCCGCTCTCGCCGCTCCCGGCCCTCGGTCGTCCCAGATGTGCAAGACGTACTTTCCAGGCGTAAGCCGGAGATTTGGGTTGGCTTGCTGATAGGCCCAGAGGTCCCATTTCACCTCCGTCGCGGTACCCGGGATGATGCCGTTTGTAGGACCGACAGGGTAGGTGTTGCCGTTCTCGCCGACGGCGTGAACGGTGAGGGAGGTCGGAGTGACGAGGACATCGGTGAAGTTCCAGGCAAAGGTAACGGTGTTGGACTGCGCAATTTTGTAGTACGAAGTCGCTGTCTGGGGAGGCTTGGTGATGGTCAGGCCACCAGCAGCAGCCGTCTGGGGGATGGACAAGGTCGACGACGTTTGGGAATTTCCATTGCCGTTCTGCCCGTTATTGCTCATAGCTGTTTGTCGACGCTGAGCGTTGAGGGCAAATAGGAGGAGGGAGAGTTAGAGGGAGAGTACGGTACGAGGGATGGATGGTCGTCGTAAGCAACGGTGGTGGACTCTCGAGGCCGTGGTGGCAGCACCTCCGCCGAGTCCACGAATAGGCCAGAACAGTCACAGTCACGCAATGGGTCACTGTAACGTCACACCCGGGGCGCAGCGTGACTTACGCTGATGCTCCAACTCATCCCGAACCGCCATCGGCGCATTCGTGCCAGTTCGATGCGCCTGGCGCGTTTCGGACGACGAGCTTCGACCGCTAGAAATGTTGCTTAGGCAAGTCGTATTTATCTTTCGCTTACTATCGTGCCTGACCTGTTATGACTAGGCTCTCCTGAGGCTACGTATACTTGACTGTGATCAGGATGCACATACATCATTTGATTTGGACACTACTGGGCTCGCCCAATGGTTTGAGGTAAGTGCGGTCGGTCGACAAAGTTGTCCGTCGTACGCTGCACTGCGCCCGGGAAGAAGAACGTTGCTAGCCTGAGTGCGGGCTCTGTGCGGGGGCATTTGGAAGTCGCTTCTGGGGGGCACGCTCGAACAAGGAAGCTGTACAGGTACGTCCGCAGGCCCACGCTGTCAAGTGCATTGCTTCGTCGGACGCCCAGGAAGGACGTTGTGAACAAGCTAGGATCTCGGCATTTGGGCTGATCTCATGCGCTGATTTTCCTTCTATGTTAGCCCGCCAGCTCGCTCCATCAAAGGTCCACACGACACTGGCTGATCCTCTTCCTCACCCGTTGTCCTGGTTCCTTGCTCGGTTCAAACTTTGGCTGGGTTCATATACATACCTCAAGCGCGTCGGCGTTTGCTCTTGCACGCCCGCCCCCTCCCACCTTATACCCTCACCTCTCCTTGTTTCAAATTCTGCTCTATACCCTCTTATTCCGCTCCCTCCCCTTCCCGCTCTTTTCAATGGCTCTTGCTCTACCAGCCGCTCACGTTATCGCTGAAGTCATGCCTCAGTCTTCGTCGAACCTCGACTGCCGTATCACCATTTCAACAGAACCTCGCTCTCTCTCACTCGCAAGACATCGCGACGTCCGCATTTTCAATGAAAGCAAGTCCAACCTTTCTCAGGCAGAAAGCGACGATGACACGCCGTTAAGTCCCATCACTTTCATGCACAACGAAGACTACAATCGGTCGCGGCTGTCGTATATACCGCCGCCTTTCCCTCGTCCCGCAAGCTCCCCTTCAAGCCCTAGCAGCTTGCAGAGTCTCTCCCCCGTTTCCCCTATCATGTTTTCGCACCCGAACCTCAGCAGCCCATCTCTGGCATGGACGCCTCCGCCCGTCTTCCCCAGTCCTGGGACGCAGTCGCTTGCATTACGGTTGAAGCGCCCGCTCCCGCCACTTCCCAAGGTTGACACCTATGACAGCCTCGCGACGAAAGACGTTGATACTATATCACGCCCCGAACCCAGCGCGTCACACGGGTGGTCCCGATACTCGCCATCGAGCAGCGACAGTCGCGACAATGACAGCTTCAACTTTTCTCCCGCCACGGCCTCCCAATCGCCCTCCACCTCGGTTGCTTCTTCGCCGTCTGACTCATCTGGCAGCGTCAAGGCGGTTGAAGCGTTTCATAGTCTGGACTCGCGCCGTCGAGTCGCCCCGCTGATCATCCCAGTACGCTCCCAGTCCAGTCCGTTGCCTCACCCGCCGATTGGGCAGCCCATCATCCAGCCCTACATCTCCGTCACGCCCGCCTCTCCAGGCCCTCCTCAGAACTTCCCGTACTCCTCCATGGGCTCCCACTGGGAGAAGAAGCGCACCGCATCAACGACGTCCATCGTCCTCCCCTCTCCCTACCCAGACGAAGACCCGGCGCCAGAACCCGAGCGGAATTGGCAGCACAAACGCGAAAGTCCCCGTGAGGAGCCGCCGCTGCCCGAGCTCCCCCGCTCCGCCTCGCCGGCGCCGTCACTCGCCCCGTCCGTGGCGTCGAGCAGGTCCTTCACGCTCGGTGGCAAGATGACGCTGCCGCTGCGGCGGATCGCGTCGAAAACGCGCCTCTTCGGACGCCGCACGCTCTCCTCGGCGTCCGAGCCTCCGAGCTCGTGGGATTCGGACGAGGGCGAGGGCGAGGAGACGGTCGTCGGCCACGCGCACACTTCGTTCGACGACAAGCTGCTCCGCCCGGCGGAGCGGGCGCGGTCCGAGTCGCCCGCCGCGATGAGCACGAGCACGCTCGCGTCGGCTGACGACCACTGCCAGGGCGCGCGGTGCGTCCGGAGTAGCAGGGTTGAGGTCGTGGAGGCGACACTGACGCCGCAGGGCGACATCTGGGAGACGCGCGACTTGAGCGACGTGATCCCGAAGCTTCGTCGGCTGAGGCTGAAGATGTGAGCGGCAGATGGAAGTAGGTGGCGACGCGACGGAACTGCAAAATAACGACCTTGTAATGGTTCGCTTCCGACCCCTTTAGCTTCACCCGGACGACGTGTGTGTTGTACAAAAGCATTTCCTTCTCCCGTTGCTGCGCCTCTATCATTATTGTTGTGGACGTCCACGCGCCGCTCGTTCCCCTTCCTCCTGTTCTCTACCCCTACCCCGGACCCGTTTCCCCTTGCACTAGCTCTGCGCACCCGACATGGCATCACATCACATTCTCCTTCTCGACACGGTTTCTCGTTCTGTCTATCTGTTGACACTCGTCGCCCCGTACCACTGCATTTCCCCGTATAATCACCCCGCCCGCCTACCCTACGGACCCCGGCCGCTCGTAATACCAGGTTGTTGTTGACACCCATACGCTGGACTATCTATCGGACTGCTGTTGCCTCCGTGTACTCTCTGCACAGTGTACTCACATCCCGACTCTTTGCATTTATTCATTACAGGCTTCTTGCATCGGAACAGCACCTTTATGCTTCCGGACCAGGAACCTTGAAGTACTATTGCACCAGGCTCAAGGCTCAAGACATTCACACGTATGTCAGTGTAGCGTTATACGGTTTCTTCGATGACATCCCGAACAAGAAGCCATCGTCGGACATGGGATAGGATTGTGGGCGCGTCGCCTAGAGATATATGAAACGTCCGTCGACCAGGAAGCCCGCGGCTGTTCGTCGTCAGGCCACCGACCCTCGGACCATGGGCCTCGTCCGGTCACTATTCGTACTCGGCCGGGAGCTTGTTGCAGCTGTGAGTGGTTGGTTAGTACTCAGTACTCAGTGGCGGCATCTTGCGACCGTGACTGATAGTCTGATACTATCGAGATGCTCTTGATCGCTCTCGACACTCACTTTTACTTTTGCTTGATATTTCAAACCGCGAATTAAAGGTCCACGCCCTCTCATCCATCCATTCGCCCACCGATCATGGACTGTCACGGAAGGCGGCGCAATACATCATTCATATTGTTGGTGGTTGCTCCTCGCATTACGCACTTAGCGGACTGATCATGATGGATGTCTATCCTATCACTGCATGAGGTTTCGGTGGACCGTGGTAGGCTCAGGCTGTGCACGGGAAGATGCGTAGGCGATCCGCTCGAGGAATGCGATGAAGCTGGGAAAACTAGAGCTGGGAAAGATTTGAGCCGCGTAAGAACGGTTTGTACCGTTTGGGGCGCGTAGGTTTTTGCGGTGGTCATTGAGATGTACCACGCAAGTCTGGTATGTTTTTATGGGCCAAGGAACGAAGAAGACACGTACTGTATGGGAAAACGCCCCAACTTGACTTCGTGAGCCGTCTGAAGGCTGAGCCCAAATCCAGTTAGATAGCCGCTGGAGCTACTTCGTCGTCCGGAAGAACCCGGAAGAGCCCGGAAGCTTGGTAGAACCGCCAGCACTTAGACTCCTTAAGTAGGCCTACCTCCTCCCTCCACAGCTAGCTTCCAAGGGAAAACCTCCTGCGGTCTGGCTACCCCCAGTGAAATACGAAGTGCGAAGAGGTCCGACAGTGTCTTACAGAGCTGGGGAGTCAAGCAACAGCGGTCGATAACGCTCCCTATCATATCATTGCCACGTCCTTCGTAGCGTCCTTCTTGGAGAGCTTCGTACTCACCGCGATGGGCAAAGAAAAGAAATTCTCCGTGCTTCGTGTCTCCCGCGAGCTCGCTAAGGTCGCAGAACACAGAATGAATACGTTATCGTGCGAAGGCATGGTCTGCTGACAGCACTTCGGAGCGGATTCGTCGCCCGGTCCACCGAGCGGTGAGCCGACGCGAGTCCGACAACTTGCATTCGTCCTCTGACCATGCTGCCAAATCTCGCCCACCGTAAAACATGGTGCGTCCGCCTCTCTTGTTCCATGGCAGCGTACGGTACTGAGGCAAGGGGTCTGGACGATACAGCGCAGCTAAACGTAAGGAGCGTGAGGAACGCATCCGTAACTTACCGGAGGAGTACCACGTTCCTATCTCCATCGACGAAGAGCGGCTGCTCGCACGGCCAGCTGCAGAGATCATCGCGGACATTCAAGCAGGCTCGCTCACCCCCTCGGCCGTGCTCTTAGCGTACAGCAAGAAAGCCCTCAAGGCGCACGCCGCGACGAACTGCCTCACAGAGGTCCTGATCGCGAAGGCAGACGAGTGGGCCAAGACGTGCAACACGCAGGGCCCGCTTGCGGGCATGCCCGTCAGCTTGAAGGACACCGCCGGCTTCGAGGGCGAGGACTCGTGCATCGGCTACTCGGCGTGGGTTGGGAAGCCGATGCAGAAGGACGGCGCGCTCGTCCGCCTCCTCAAGGACGCCGGCGCGGTGCCGTTCGTGAAGACGAACGTGCCGGTCACGCTGCTCTCCTTCGAGTCTGCGAACGACGTGTTCGGGACGACGACGAACCCGCACAACAAGGCGTACTCCCCCGGGGGGTCGACTGGAGGCGAGGCTGCGCTTCTCGCGTACGGCGGCTCGCGTCTCGGCATAGGCACGGACGTCGCTGGCTCCGTGCGTGCTCCTGCGTGAGTGTCTCTTTTTTCCTTCTTCCTTGTGTCGTTATCATCCTCATTCTCATGCTACGACGTTTGTCGATGCCTGCTCTCCGTGAGGGCCTCTGGCGTGCCACTCTGACTATCTCGACCCTTGTCTGCAGGCACTTCTCCGGGGTCTATTCGATCAAGGCGTCGATGCACCGCTTCTTGAAGACTGGAAATGCGACGAGCATGCCCGGCCAGGAAGGCATCCCCGCCGTCTATTCTCCCATGACGCGCACGCTCGAGGACCTTGAGACCTTCTGGCGGGCCATCATGAGCATGAAGCCGTGGGAGTATGATCACTCAGTGCGCCGCGTTTTCTATTCGTGGGAGCGCGGAGGTTATATCTGACCGGGACGCCTGCGTGTATGGGTGCGACCGTGTCGATTGTAGGTCCTGCCGATCCCATGGAGGGAGGTCGATCTGGTCTCGGGAAAGCCAATCCGCTGGGGTGTGCTCTGGGATGATGGTACGAGCGACGACACTTGGGCTTTGGCAGTAGCTCACTCGTCTGATATTCCACCGATTGGTTTCCAACAGGTGTAGTGGCACCATCTCCCGCGTGCAAGCGGGCGCTGGAGATGGTCGTAGAGGAGCTTAAAGCTCACGGGCATGATATTGTGGAGATGTACGCCCAGTATGCTCTAGTTCGCAGAGCGGAGAGCTGACATCACACTGTGTCCACAGAACTTCACCTCCCAGCCCGTATGAGGGACTGAAGTTCGGCTCGCAGCTGCTGTTAGGAGAGGCGGGTACGTGGATTGGGACCTCTACCATCACATAACTGCAATCTGACACGACCTTGCAGCTAAGCTGTCCACGCGCCCGATCCGCTGGGGCGAGTTCAATGACCCGGGCGTTGTCCAAGCCCGCAAGATGTTCGCGCAGCCGCAACTTGTGAAGAACCTATACGCATTCTACCTCCGGCACGTGAAAGGCGATGAAGCATACGCTGGGCTTGTCAAAAACTGGTCGGAAAAGACTGTCGAGCAATACCTAGGGCTGATCGCACAGCGCGAAGGCTACCGCGACCAGTGGTTCCAGAAGCTGAAAGACGAGGCGATCGACTTTATATTGACGGTGCCGAATGCGCTGCCCGCCACGCAGCACGGAAGCATGAAGACCGGGTACAAGGGGTGTGGGTACACGTTCCTGTGGAACATCGTGAGTGTCTCGTCTGCTGGACAAGGCATGTCTGACTGAGCTGCCATGTAGCTCGACTACTCGGCGGGGGTTATGCCCGTGACGCACGTCGATAAGGAGCTGGACGCACTCAAAGACAAAGAGTTCAAGGCTCGGAACGCCATCGAGCGGCAGATGTACGTGTTGTACGACGCCACGAAGATGCACGGGCTGCCCGTCGGGGTCCAGGTCGTTGGCAAGCGGCTCGAGGAAGAGAAGGTGCTAGAGGGTATGAAGCTAATCGAGGGATACTTGCGGGAGTCGGGCAAGGCTTATACCCTCTTGGAGCCTACTGAGTCTTGAAGCTTGAGTGACGAGCTTGTCGTCGTGGTTTTGGGTACACATCATGCTCACGATGGTCGGCGACAGGATGTCAGTATGCTGATGAGATGAGAAGAATATTGTATCACTAATCGCTTGTGTGAGACCAAGGATAGTCTGAGTCCGTGCGTGTTGTGTCCTAGCTAAGGTTCGTAACGTTTCTTCTCATCTGTTACCACATACTATCTGAATATCAGAGTGCAGTTCGTGCAGTACTCGATGTGCAAGCTGTGAATACGTGAGACAGCCTATGAATAATCATATGTGGCAAGAATATGCTCCAACTTAGATTGACCATCCAAGGCTTCATGATTTCTCGAATTGCAGTAGATTCATGCTGATTGCTGTGATCGGATAGCGAATTGATTACTGGTATCGTCCGCCGGAGCCGCCCATCCCTTCAATATGTTTGGGAGTATGTGGTACGTCGCTCAGTGGTGACACGATCGGGCTCACTATATCACCCTCAGGTAATGCAGTCGTTTTATTCGAATATGTGCAAGACAGAAACATGGACTGTCGTGGAGGCAGAACTTGCATTTCATCGACCTTGAATTCAAGTCCTACTGTTGGGCTCGTCCTCGTCTGTGGTTGAGCCTCTCACGCCGACCGCTTTGCTTGGTTGCCAGGTCGACTGGGCCGCGATCGATTGCGCACGTACTCTACCAAAGGCCCTTTGTCACCAACCGTGGGATAACGCGGTCGGACATACCTGCAGAATCGGGAGCATGTGTTGAACAAGCGACAAGCGCTCTTCCATAAATCGCGACCCGCACCGCGCCAAATTCGTCCTCACCGACCACGACATCGCGTTAGACGAGCTGTCCGTCTCACACGACATTATAACCCACACACTACTACCTCCACATATCATACCTATCTCCAATGCCTGCAGCACGTCCAAGCCAACAGCGGCAGACTTCCTCTCGTAGGCACAGTGCCATAGTCCCTCGTCCCACCGGGCCCCGGCCGAGGCGCGTCAATGCTCCTTCAGACGAGAACATTGCACCTATCAGAGGAGACCAGCCAGTACCAACCGCTCAGCCAACTTCCCCGGCGTCGGCCCGTCGCGTCCTAGGTGCACACAACGGGCCTCTGGTTGCGCCGTCTCCGGTATACCCCACATTCGTATTGAATGCGACTGCTCCCACTCCTTTCTTCCCTCCCCCTCCCCCTCCTAACACTCCCGTCGCGTCCGACACAGTGGACGACGCAGACCCGCGCCCGCGCCGCCGCCCGGCGACTCCGCCGATCCACGACCCGTATACGTGGGTGTTTGTCATCCCGACGTCGGACGAGGACGTGTAGAGGCCTTCTCGTGTTTATATGTATGTCATCTCTAATCTCTTGCCATGAACGAATCCCACTCACCTTATGCTTTAGAACGCGTCACATCCACACTCACCTGCTCCGCCGCGATCCCATTTACTTCTGCACCGAACAATGGTCCGTCTACATCCCCACACTGTACATTACCCCCATACCCCCAATCCTGCTCTCCATACGTTATCCAATGCTTGTCGCATCGCTGTAAATCTCCACGCTGCCTGTTGTACCTTCGTCTGAATGCATACTCCGTTATTAACGTCTCTCTTGGACTCGGAATGTGTGCGATTGCTGGTGGTTTGCGAGTTCGCCGCGCGGGATGGCCACGCTTCTTGCTCACCAAGCCACGAAGATGCAACCAGTGCCCCAGTGGAAAGGAGAATACGCCAAGCTCTAACCGAAACAGACGTCGAGTTTTGCACCGAGGACTGTCCAGAAATAGAACAGGACCGAGGTCCAGTGGCGTGAGGTGCGGGTGTCGGTGAGGGGTGCTAGGTATTGAATGTTCTTGGCCTCCAGGTCTATATAGTGGTGGAGCATGTGCATTCTGAGGCTCCTTCAAGCGGTACATGCGTGTGGGCCCATAGCACAAAGTGTTATGTGGCTGGGGTGGCCGGCTCCAGCATGGTACTAGTATTCAAGCCTATTGTTTTGTGTCATAGTTCATATTGTGACGTCTAGCATTCACCTTACAGGATTGTGTAGGGCAAAAGACAGTCGAGGAAGATAAAATGAGTGAATAGAGCTTCACTTCCGAAGTATCCGACATCATTATGCACGATGCAGTGAGTCAAAGTCTCAAGCCTGAAAGTTATCACCGTGACCGTCGGTGTGGTCACTGCTTAACTTTGCCCACGAGGAGAGAACATCTTATACGCCTTCTTTCTATTTATTTAGATACCATAGTATGGGACTTCATGCGTCGGTGGATGACACCGAGTATTTCAGCTCGTCGCTCGATGGTTAGCAGAGTTTAGCGCCGGCTTCCCAATATAGAATGGAAGTTCAAGTATGACCGTTCTCTCTCACCACCATGTCTAACAACAGATCAAACAGTTCCGACGCTTGACACGCAAGCTTCAAGATCTCAGGATTGCGTTAAGGGGGGTGAAATGTGCGTGCAAACAAGCGGGGGTATGAGGTATCATGCCAGCATGCCCCACTGCCGGTAGCTCTCAAATAATGAATCCCTTTGATTTCTAGCAAAGCAGCAGAAATCATGCCACTGCAATCTCTGCTAATAGCGAATCTCGTACACGGAATACACTGTGAGCATCACTCAAAACGATCTGCGCCCCCGCTTGTGCGAACGAAATAGAACTTCTGCTCGTATTCCGCTTTTTTGAGGCTCGGACCTTATAGTAGTTGGTATAGTATAAGGCTCTCGAATGCCAAATGACTCCTTATGCAGGGACAACTTCGGCAGGGCAACACCGCTGCATTCCAGGATCTCCTTGCCCACGCGCCCACGCCCACTAGAAACGCCGCCCATGCCTTCTTCTTCGGCCGAGCCTGAATGCGACTCCGCCGGCTATCAGTTGATCTAAACACCACGCTGGCCATGGTCGTCGTATTTAAGTGCGATGTATACTTGGTATGTTCGGGCAGTCTCTCTGTCCCGCTGGTATCCTACATTTCTCGAGATCTGACCTCGACTTCGACCCCCCTCACTGTTTTTTTTTAGATCTCTTCCTTCGTCGGTGTTCTCTCTACTTCGTCGTGAACGCCATGCCGTTCATGTTCAGATATCGGCCCTTCAGCACTCTATACACGCTATTTGGCGTGGTGTATATCCTCGCTCCAATTCCCGTATGGGCAATTGCGTTCGCGCTCCCTTCCTGGCGCCCTCGAGCGTCTTGGAGCCTCAAGCGATCGCTCATCGCTAGGGTCTGTCGGGCGTACATCCGAGTGATGTTCCAGACATCTCTTCCTACGACCGTGCCGTTAGCGGAATTTGAGAAGAACGCCGGCGCCCTGGGGTTTGTCTGGGTCAGAGCGACACCCGAGCTCATTATCGGCGACATCCAGGAGATCGCCCAGAAGAACGAGGTCGAGGCTGAGCGCATCGGGGGGTTTTGGTACGGGCCGAGGGGTCCGGATGGTCAAGCCGGTCAAACTGCATCGCCTGATGAACGCGTAGTGTACTACATGCATGGTGAGTGGTTACTCATTGTATTAAGCTTGAGAAATGGGTGTGGAACTCACGAGATTATACTACCAGGTGGCGGCCACATTGTACGTCCGGCTGCTGATCTTTCTCCCCGCATCATTTGTTGATTCCACTACAGTTTGGTTCAGCAAATCCCGGAGCACTAGACGGCTTCACAGGGCTGTTCAAGAGCTACCTCGAGCACCTCGGGCCAGATCTCCGCATCTTCGCTCTCGAGTATCGAGTTTCATCGGCCGCACCCTTCGGCCAAGCGAATCCCTTCCCCGCATCCCTCGTGGACGCCATTGCGGGGTACCGCTACCTCGTCGAGGACGTCGGCTTCAACCCCAGCAACATCATCGTGTCCGGAGACTCCTCCGGGGGCGGCCTTGCATTCAATCTCGTGCGGTACATCGCGCAAGCGCGTCTGCCAGCGCTCCCCACGCCCGGGGGTGCCATCCTTCTCTCCCCGACGATGGACTGGGCGCAGACGCACTCCGGCGCGCAGTCCTCGATGGTGCGCAACGCCCGCTCGGACGCCGTGAACGTGATCCTCGAGAGCGGCTACACCAGACGCGCGCTCGTCGGGAGGCTCTCCGAGGGCTTCGCGGCGAAGAGCGCGTGGATCTCCCCGGGGTCGCTGCAGGCGGAGTGGGCCCCCGGTATGTTTGCGGGGATTCCGCGGACGGTGATCGTTGCGGGGGGTGCAGAGTATACCTTGGACCCCATGCATACGGCGCGAGATAGGCTCGCAGAGGACATCGGCGAGGACCAGGTGACGTTCATCGAGCCACCGGATGCGATGCACGACTTTTTGCTGCTTGGGTGGCACGAGCCGGAGAGGACGGAGGTTCTGGAGCAGCTTGGGACGTGGGTGAAACGCCTATAGCTATAGAAACGAAGATGAGGTCGTCATCTTCTCTTATGCGGTATATGATGGGGTGCTTATGCTCAAGTTATTGTAGAGCCGAGCACGCGGACGTGTTGCGATACACGCGTATATCGTGGAGCCATACCTGTTCCACGGACACAATTTCCGAGTGAGCGACGTGCTATACGGCCCCAAGTCAGCCATCGGAATACGCACCTCTAGTAAGAGCTAGCCGGGCACCGCGTGTGGCTGAACGAACCTCGAGGAGACCTTAGTATGTAATAATGATCTTTGGATTACCGCAGTAACAGCTCGTAGAAGGACTCATTATCATTACCAAGCATATGATGGATGACCAGGGTAAACACGAGGATAATCGTACTCGATACACGTCTGCAGTCGTACAGCACCGCAACACCGCTTCAGATTCTTCAGGTTCTTCAGGTTCTTGTCTCTCCTCCCCTGCGGCACAGCACAACACTGATGCATACTTCAGACCGTCCATGGCCAACACCGAGAAATCGGCAGCAGACGTGACAGGGCCGACGGGGCCACACCTCTGACTCACACCTCACTGGTTCTCGATGGCCATCAGACTGCCGACAAAGGTCATGATCTGCGGATAATAAACGGTCAGCGGCGCGCATGCATCCGGCAGCGATACGGGGCACGGGGACGCACCAGGCGCGGGCGGACGTCGACGATGTCCTCCGGGACGAGGAAGATGAGCGCGTTCATCTTGCGCGCGATCGAGATCGCGAGTTTAGCTGGAGCACGCGCGGTCAGCCTCAGCACACAGCATCACCACGGCGGGGTTGGGGTTGGGGGGGGGGGGGGGGGGGGGGGGGAGAGAAAGGAGAGAAGCCCCGAGATAGGAGATAGAAGATAGAAAGCGGGGGAGGGGAGCTACGCACCGTTCTGCCGGCGGTCCTCGTAGTCGCCCGCGTCGCCGACGCCGATGACGAGCGTGGGGTCGACGATGCCCGGGCGGAGGGCCTCGAGGAGGTCGAGGAGGAAGAGGCCGGTCGTGAGCGAGGGGTCCTTGAAGGAGCGCACGGGGCGCACGCCCGCCTTCGCCTTCTGCGCGGTCGTGTTCGCCCACTTGAGGATCTCCGTGTCCGTCATCGGGCGGCCCTGGCTCGTCTTCGAGAGCGAGCTGAGCGTCTGCGTGATGTTTTTCCTGTGTGCGTGTGCGTGTGCGTGTGCGTGCGTGTGCTCGGTCAGTACGTGTACATCGGACAGTACATCGGACAGGGATGGGCTTGCGCGGGACTGACCGCATGAGCTGCCAGACGAGGCCGAGGACGAGCGTCTTGCTGCCGTCGACGATGTCCGACCCCTGGATGCCGACGAGGTGCATGCCGCTCTGCTTGCCGAGGTCGACGACGTAGTTGCAGTTCTCGACCTGCTTGAAGCGCGAGAGCCTCGACTGGTTCGGGGTGACCCCGATCTCCTCCTCCTCCTCCGCGCCGTCGCCGTCGCCGTTGCCCGCCGGGTACGCCTCCTGCTGCGCCCCGGCCTTGGGCTTGCTGACGCGCCGCCAGACGACGGAGCCGGGCATGATGCGGTCGAACGCCTGCAGGATCACGACGCCGTCCCGCAGGTTCTCGAACAGGTTGAAGACCGCGGGCTCGACGCCGAGCGAGTTGAGCCAGAGCGTGAAGACGCGCGCCTCGCGCTCGCCCTCGGCGTCGAAGTCCTCGACGACGCCGTAGTCCTTCGCCTCCTGCTCGTCGAGCGGCTCGAGCCCCGGGTAGTTGTTGAACAGGTTCGCGACGAACGCGAGGTTCAGGCGCGGGTTTCCGGACACGAGCGAGGACGCGGAGAGGTACTTGCGGCAGCCGATGGCGGCTGCGTTTTGGAGGACCTGGGACCGGAGGTGAGCGGAGATGGCGCGGGTTTCAGTGTTCGATGGCACGCGGGAGTCGTACCTGCTCTGCACGTTGGCGGATGTCTCGTGTCTGCAGGGGCGCACGCGAGCACTTGTCGGGAACAAGCTGGTTGAGCAGGATGGTGTAGTTTTCGCCATCGGAGACGTCTCGACTGAAGTTCTTCACTCTGGATCCGCCGGCATGAGTACCCCTCGGCGATCGACCCGGATGCTGCATATGCATATGACGCACCGGCGGGTCCACCCAGCGGCCTTCAGGTGGAAGTTGAACCACCGCAGGAGGATCTGGTCGGGAGTCAACCGTAGGAGATCCTCGATCGTCTCGCCCTCCTCGCACAGCCGGTAGAGCTCGGGGTGGAGCTTGATGTCGACCTGGGCCAGCAGACCGCGGCGGATGATCTGCCAGATGAGACCTAGGATGAGATGCTCCCGTCCTTCCGCGATGTCGACAGGACCGATGTTGACGACGGAGCAGCCGATGGCCTTCGCAGAGGTGATGACGATGTTGTTGTTCTCGGTCATTTGGAAGGCGTTGAGGGGCTTCTTCGCTGTCGGCTTGTTCAGGACGCGGACATCGATTGTGTCGGGGACGGAGTCGTTGATGAGTTTGCACAGGACGAGGCCGTCTCGGCACTCGTCGAACAGCTGCATGGTATCGGGAGGGATGGGAAGACGGAATCCGATGTCGGGGTCGTTCTCGAGCACCTGGGATGATGTCAGTCATGCCTGTAAGGAGGGCTTGCCGATATTTGAACGCTGGCATATCTGCACACGTATCGACATGTATGTCGAACGAGCAGAGCGCGGGGGTTATGGACCGCGCGATGGAGTGGCGGAAACTGGATGCGCTCTGCATCCCATCCATACACTATTACGCGCGCCCCTCGGGCCATCCGAAGACGCTGCGTCTTGAATGGATGAAAAGGTAAATGTGCTGGTGCTCACCGCATTGATGTGGTTCGTGAACTCAGCTCTCTCATCCTCGTTGATAGTATGGCTGACGTTCGCGTTGGAGCCCTGCACGGTGACCTTGCCCGCGCGCGACGGGAGCAGCGGCTCCTTCACCTGGCTGCGCAGTTTTACGTTCAGCTGTGCCGCCAGGACAGAGACAGAGCGGGTGAGCTGTCCGAGATGGCAGAGATCTAGATCTTCGCGGCGCACGCACCTCGACCCAGTCGTCGAGCTCGACCTTCCCGCTCGAGTCCACGCTGACGTGCTTCAGGACCTCCCGCGCACGATCGTACGACTCGCCTTGCGCCTGCAGGGACTGCAGCACGCGCTGCTTGTCGATGCGCCCTGGGGTGTCTGTCGATATTCCGCTGTGCACAGGGGGGGGGGGCGATCAATATTAATCCTGGCGGCTCCCTTGGGCCGGTGCGCGACGGACGTACTTGAAGCGGTTGATGAGCTCGAGCATCTCGTCTTGCGAGACCTCTGGGTACTTCTTGCGCAGTCTGAATGCGTCCATGGCGATGGGGGCGGGGACGGGGGCGGGGGCGGAGGGAGAGTCTGAGATGGAGGAGGAGACCACGGCCGCTGACGTCGTTTGCGAATATAATAATATGATAATGCAGTGCGCAGTCTGCGCGCCGCCCTCCAGGCTCCGCGGCCCGCGTCTTTCCTCCCTTGAACTTCGCCCATGGCCACTGCGCTCGCAGCCTCGCACAGCTGCATCGCCCTCTCCTCCAATCTCTATGCTCTATGCTGCGCAACAGGCTTCGCTCGTCGAGTCAGGCCCTAAGCGTCGCTGACCTCCCGCAAGCCCTCGCGGGGCCCAAATTCCAACCGCGAAAATTGACCGCGGAGACATAGCCCGCGAGTCGCGACTGCGCGATGTCGTCCTCGGTCCTGGGTCCAGAAGTGCCAAGCCTGAGGCCTGAGCCCCGGTGAGTCGCCCTCTCGCACGTTCGGATCTACACTGCACGAAGAGCATCCCGTATTCATTTCCGACGACGACGACGACAGCAGGCTGCGCGCAACCTCTTGTCGCCGCGTCTTGACCACGCAGCATGAGTTCAACTTTCCGCGTGCGAGGGGTGCAGTTTCATCCGGTCTGCGCAGCGGCACTGTGGTGAGACGTTCGTCTCTTACCGGACACAGAGGGAGCTGCGGCCCAGTGCACGAGTGTATGCTTATGCAGCCACGCGACGCGTAGTGGACCGTGGTCCTCTCAGAGAGTAGAGTATCTGGTCGCAAGTGGACGAAACACGCATACGCCTGCTTCGTTTTATTCCCATATGACCTTCTCTACCTGTGCGTGAAGTCATCACCCTACTTGTGTGCTCGTCACGCACACCTGGAGGTTCGACTCGAGTTAACCTCGTTCCCGCCGAAGGCTAATGTACTCCACTTCTCTTCCAGGCCCTCCGAACGCTCAAGTCACCTGCGGGCGCGCTGCGTTCTCGTCAACAAGCCATGTACCACTTGGCCGACGGTGATTGGCCTCTCGGACCTTCCGCGCCGTAACGCCAACACGGCGAGCACCCTCGTTGGAATCTAGGCCTTGTCCGACCATGCACGGACCGACTGCCTCCGCCAACACGCCCTCTTGCCTCTGCCGGAATCCCGCCCGAGTGACGATTCCCGGTTCTCATGAGCGAATTTCCAACTTACCCCACCTAGAAGGCTATCTCCTGGCACACACCTGGTCACCCCCCTCGCTCGGGACCGGACTGCTCAATTGTCTATTGGAATTGGAATATGGGCGGGCAGTCGTCTTCCTCCTTGCCGGCAAATCCGCCTGGTTCTATCTCGAGCCTATCATCGGGGTCGCGCAGTCAAGGTGTGACAGGCCGTGCGCGCGGCCTCTCAATATCTGCGGCGACTTTTGTTTACAGCGGGCTGCGAACGGCCCGAAGGCCTTGCCTCTGCGACCGTCGACGACACGAGCCGGCGTGGTACCCGCCACAGCACTCTCTTCGGGCCCTTGGGCTGGCGCTCCGTGACCGGGACTTCTTGGTGGGCTTCCTGCGACGCCTCTCGCTACGTCTCTTCTATCAGCTACCTGGGGCGCTGTTCATTGGACGATGGATGTGGCCAACGCCCAGTAGGGTCCTGCGGGCGGTCTGTGGGGGCTTCGTGCAGCCTGCATGCAGCGTGCACGGGTTCGGCTTCTATCTGACGAGTCGCGATAGGGCGGGACGAGGTGTAGTGAGCCACGTCGAGGACATCTCTATCGCTCGATTGCGTCGAAGGCCACACGTACGGTAAGCCGGCTGATTTCAAACGTCCCCCCTCTTCCCTCTTACGTACCACATCCTTTTGACGCGGACGGCGTGACGCACTGCAGCCAGTCCCAGCCCAGCCCACAGCAGCTCTCCCGTTCCCCGTGCATGGCCGCCGAAGCCGCTGGTCCGCATGCCGCACGTCGCTCGGGATCCCCGCCGGAAGCCCACATTGGTCGGGGAAGACGTCGGGGGACGGCCGTGGGCAGACGGCATCGATGGGAGGACGAGGGAGGGCAGATACGGGATACACGACTCCCCGCGCCACGATTGCCATTTAGCATTAGCGACGATCCCAAGTCTCCGCGCGCGGGGGCCCCACCCCGGTTTCCCGCTTCCCGCACGGAGGCAGGTGCAGCCCATCGCAGGCAGGTGCGCGCCGCGGGGGCGGGCGGTGAGGTCAGAGGACGGAGAAGGTGCTGCACAGAACTGCAATCACCGATCATCATCTCATACCGCATACAGATCGTATCAGATGCAGGCCCCCAATCGAGCCCGCGTCCCAATCGAGCCCGCGCCCCAATCGAGCCTGCGTCCGGCGCACGCACCACGACGCGGCCTGGGCCCAGGCCTGCGATGTGCATTGACCCCAGTTTCGGATGATGTTCGTCGCCTGCCCCGTCGCTATCAGACCGCCCGGCGTACTGCTCGCGCGTACAGCTGCGGCGTGGGCCTGCGATCGTGAACACGTCGTGCCCGGGCCCCGCGAGCTCACGGGGCAGCTCGAACGCACTCAGACGACCCCTCCGCATCCGCGCTCGAGTCTCGACGTGCACTACACTGTCAGCGTCAGCGTACGCCCTCCCTGAGTCCGCCACTCAGTACTCACATCTCGCATCTCGCATTTCGCATTTCGCGGTCCGCGGTGATGCATGATGGGTGGCAGGCTGCAGCCCAGAACGCACGCTGTGCCAGCTTGGAAGATGCCTAGCGCGGACCAGGACGGGCGACCTGTCTCCGATCGCCTGGGCGCGACCTGCCGCATGCACGGGCTCCGGAATAATTAGTATTTACGCATTCGCACTCGCGTGCGGCCAAGCGACGCGTGCTTCTGCGTCTGCGTATCGAGGGTTGCGCACGGTGAGCTCTAGGTGTTTGCCCATGCCCATGCCCATGTGCCACGCCTCTCGACAGCGACATCGACAGCGACAGTGACTCTCTCCCGCTGCAGCGACGCGCCTCAGCGATCGATAGGGATTGAGTTCTGTCTCTGCCCCCGTGGTACCGTGACGAACCCCCGCATCGCGCGAAGAGGCCCCCAGACGCGACGGACACCGCGCGCATTCAGTGCGGACCAGCTCGTCCGTGAGTTTGCAATTGCGATCGAAGGAAGGGCCCTGGCCATGGGAGCTGCCGCTGCGTTCTCGTTCTTGGCGCCCGGTCAACAGCTACACAATGCGGCGGCGTGACACAAGACCTCTGGCGCATCTCGAGTCTGGACTCTGGACTCTGGGGGCGCGTGCGGGTTCGGACTTGGACTTGGACTTGACTTCGCGGGCTGCGGGCTGCGGGCTGCGATTGCCATTGGATTTATCATTTGGGGGGGGCGCGCCCGCGACGGTGCGCGTGCGCGTGCGCGAGATCGTGGCGCGATTTCGCGGGCATCGATATCTGGCCCATCCCATCGCGTACGCGTGCTTCGCGGCAGCGCGCCGCGCGGGCCTCTCGTCAGTGACATCAGACATTCCGTGGGTGCGATGACGGTGGCCAGCGTCGACGGCGACGGGCAGAGCGAGCGTGAGTGTGGCCGCTCGAGTCGGAGGTGGCGATGGGTGCACGCAAGTCTCAAGAAGAAGGTTCGAGGAATTCAGTGAAGGCGGATGACGTTCGGAGGCGGGGCTGGGCGGGGCTGACCAATCGCAGCCGTCCGTGCGTTCTATCGCGGGCAGCTACGAGTCGTCCGCTGGGGGTCACGGTGTGGTCGTTCGCAGATTCACTATCGGATTGCAATCTAGCCATAGCCGATTTGCACCCCCGAATGCTACGCGGCAGCAGTACATACGGGCGGACGAGCGGCGGGCGTGTGCGCGACGGGCGATCGCTGGATCGTGCGATGTGTACATGGTGGCCGCGCCGGGCAGCAGTTGCTGTCTACGCACAACACCATCAACGGGTCTGGTGAGCACTGAGCGCTGAGCAGACAGGGGCGGGGACGGTGGAGTATGGAGACGACTATCGACATCGATAAAGAGACGTTCTAGACAAGGACACCTTCGCTGCGTCCCTCGAGGAGGATGCCGGATGACGCCAGATCGGATCAAGATCCGTCCTCTCGCCCGTCTGCTATAAGTGCGTAGCCACAGTCCTCGACGCGCTCCCTACGCCTCCTTGATTACCTCCATAATCACTGTCCACCAGCCACGCCATGGTCAGTGCTCCCCGTGCGCTCCGTTCCCGCCGTGCTCACCGTCCCCGCCGTCCCCCAGGGTGTCACTGTAGAGTCCATTTCTCCCGGCGACGGCAAGACCTTCCCCCGCAGGGGCGGTACGTCCTCCATCGATCGCTCGATGTGCGCGCCCCCAGTGCTCACACGCGCCCCGCCCCCTCTCCCAGACAAGGTCACGATCCACTACGTCGGCACGCTCCTGGACGGCAAGAAATTCGACTCGAGCAGGGATCGGTGCGTCATCGCGGCCCCCCCCCCCCCGCTCTCCTCTCCGTGCCGCGCCGCTCACTCGCCCTCGCCCTCCCCCCCTCCCGCAGTGGTACGCCGTTCGAGACCGAGATCGGTGTGGGCAAGGTGATCAAGGGCTGGGACGAAGGTGTGTGGTGTGCACGCCGCGCGCGTCGTCGCTGATCGCGCCCCCATCGCGCCATCAGGTGTGCCACAACTGTCCTTGGGCGAGAAGGCCGTCCTCACCGCGACGCCGGACTACGTAAGTCGTGGTTCCATACGCACCCGCCGCTTTCATCCTCTTATTCGTCCTCTTCTTCCCCTTCCTCTTCCCCTTCCTCTTCCTCTTCCTCTTCCTCTTACTCTTCTTCTTCCCTGCTTCCCCCACTCTTCCCCCGGGCCCCACTCTTCCCTTCGCTCTGCTTTGCTTTGCTTTGCCTTGCTTCCCTTCTCCGCTGTCGATGCACGCCTTGCCGATACTGACCGTGCTTCTATCGGGCCCATCTGTCCCTGCAGGCATACGGCGCACGCGGCTTCCCACCCGTCATCCCTCCCAACTCGACGCTCAAGTTCGAGGTCGAGCTGCTGGCGATCAACTGATCCCACCGCACGCGCTCGCACCCCCCGTTCGCCCGCCCGCTCGCGCCCCGGCCTGGCTCGGCTCGGCTTGGTTTGGCAACGCGCCGGGCGGGCTCCCGTACCACATCCCCCTCTTGTCCTCGTCTGTCTGGCTGGGCTGCAGTGTGTCGTGTCGGATCCGGACTGTTCCCCCCACCCATCCACCCCCATCCAGATCCATACATCGTCCACCGTTCGTCGTCCGTCGTCCACGATACACCCCCTCATCCCCTCCGTCTGGCATCTGGCATCGGGCTCCGGTCGGCTTGCAATTGCAATTGTACGTACATACGTTGGTGCCGGGCGGGGCGGCCCGGGCCCGTTGTGAGATTACCCCACTGTTTTATAGCACGCACGCACGCCCCCCTCCTGTGTCTCCTCCCTCACTTTCTCCCTCACTTTCTCGACCGCGCGCTCGCTCGCTCGCTCGCTCGGCGCGCAGCAGTGCCGCTGTACGTTTCCGTTTCTCGTGTACTTCCCGTCTGTCTGCAGGACTCTGAATCGGCCGGCCGGTCGCGTGGCGCGTGTACGTATCGTATCCGTCTCGTTCTCTCTCGTTCTCTCCTCTCTCCTCTCTCATCTCTCATCTCTCCTCTCTCGTCTCTTCAGTCGACGTCTTAGACTTCAGCTTCGGGCCTCAGATTCAGATTCAGATTCAGAAGGTGGTCGTCGGCCGAGCGGCATCGATGGATGCTATGATGCTATGATGCTATCGGCCCCGCGCGGCGCGCCCCATCTGCCAGTGGTAGCATCTGGTAGCATCGATGGGCTGGGCTAGCAGTGGAAAGCACTCAGTACTCAGTTCTCAGTACTCAGTGGCCCGGGCGCGCCGCGCGCCGCTGTGCTCGTGGGTCTAGACTCTAGATTCTACTATAGAGGGTCCTTGTGTGGCCGCTGTGGTGCTGTGGGTGGTGCGCGGGGGGCGGGTGGTGTGCGTGCAACGGTATCGTTAACGATAGAGGGCGGAATGCGCGCATCCGTGCCCCGATGGATATGGATATGGAAATGGAAATGGAAATGGAAATGGAAATGGAAATGGAAATGGAAATGGAAATGGAAATGGAAAGTTGAAACGTTGAATGGAAAGGTGAAATGTTGGAGCTTGAATGGTGTGGAATGGCCAGTACTTGTGGAATGGCCAGTACTTGTGGAATGGCCAGTACTTGTGGAATGGCCAGTACTTGTGGAATGGCCAGTACTTGTGGAACGGTGGGGAACGACCGCGCGCCACGCCACAATAGATGCATATGCATATGCATATGCCCAGCGACTGGTGACCGGTGACCGGCCAGGTGCGATGGCTCACGCATTAACCTGAAGCTTGAAGCTAAGCTAAGCTTGAAGCTTAGAGCTTGGGGCTCGCAATTCATGTTGGCACGAGTCGACTTTGTGCTAGCCTGTACATGTACATGCGCATCGGTTCGTTGAGTAGCACTCCACGCTGCTAGCTGAGGTCGGTCTCGCTATTCGCGGGCCCGGGCCCGGGCGCGTGTCGTGTGCACGATAAGTGCGTGTGACAAAATGCGCTTCGAAGTTCGGAGGACGCGACTAGTACTCCGAGCGGTCGATTGCGATAACGTGACCGTGACACCTAGTACTACGGTAGGCAGGCTGGATCATGGGCCTATACCCGGCCGCGGCGAGCACAAAGACCGGTACTTACCGTTTCCGCAATGCAGACAACGCGTACGCCGTGGACAACGCGTGTCCTGACTCCTACCGGATATCGATTTCGATTTAGCTCGTGGCTCGTGAGTGACGCAGGTTGTTTCCTGAGGGGAGTAAGCCCCAGTGAGCACCTTGTCGAAAGTCCGAGTCTTGCAACTCATTGTACAGATTTGTGATCAAGGGCTGGGGCCTGCGTCAATAACATTGGCTCCTATGATCCGTATTGAAGCCGTTTCGAGAGCTCTAACGCACCTCCTTGTCTGACCCTCAGCATGGAAGCTCCTTGTACCACTGAAATCGCGCAGCACGCCCCAGCTCCGGAGTCCGGATGCGTGATTTGTTGTGTCATCGCCTGGGTATGGACAATGCTGCGAGTACTACTGCTAGAGCAGCTCGATCGGGATCATCCGGGGCTGGAATACCCCCAGCCTCCAGGCAACACCTGTCGATACGTCGGCGTCCACGGTCCAGTACGAGACAGAACTTGCGAGGCCTCCGCGAGCTCCTTGATCGTTACCTCTCGCCTTAAATCTTTCATCACGGGCTCGACTCCTCGAGCGTTCCTCGATGCTCAAAAACGATACACCAGGGTGTCTCCGAGCTTTGAAGCTTGTGGGCGTGAAGACCGGACCATCAGGAGCGCCGTGTGCCCTGATCTTGAGGAGGGAGGCTTTCTGGAGGTGCCGCCCTGAACCCTGCCAGAAAGCGGAGGGGAGCTCTGCCTATGGATTGTTTCCGTCAAGCTGAGAGCTCCATTTGGAAGGTTCTCTGGTCGTGGATGGGAAAGGTAAACGGTCGATGGAGATAGGCTGTACGTACACGTCGCAGAGCTGTTTGTCGTGACGGTCGGCCGCTGTGTGCGGTACGTGCTCGCTGGTAACCCGAATGACGGGCCCCGGCGTACCGTACCTGCAGTGAGCTCAGGCTTCCGGATCTTGATCTTTGCGAGGCGACTGAGGGAAGGCGCGCACGCAGGAGGATCAACGTGACTGAACGGCCGTGCCACGGTTGCGCGAGATCGTAGAAGAGCCGTACGGCGAGCCCAAGTCGGCCTCAGAGCGACCGAGCCTAGTCACAGTCGTCCGCGTCCGACGCCACCCGGACTGCGAATACGGAGATCACAACGATGGCCCGAGCAGGGTGGGGGTGGGTATCACGACGAGTTGCGATGACCATGGAAGGATGTTGGACTGGCGCGTGCGTTCTGGGCTCGACGTAGGACAGCTAGGGTTCGTGCAGGCGCGGCACTAGCAGCGCAAGCACCAGGCGTCGGAGCGAGCCGGAGGAAGCCAGGCTGCGTTTGCAGAGATAGAGATAGAGGTAGAGGACTAGGCGGCGAGCTCGGAGGGCGGGGAGGGTAGAGATAGACTTCAGGATTTATGGTGCGGCGCCCGGGGGTCCAGGATTTCCAGGTTGGCAGACGGCCCACGCAGTTGAAGATGAGACGGTGCGTTCACCTGAGCTTGTCCGAGATAATGCAGACTACGGCCGACCTCGGAGAATGTCACGGCGTGGTGCACGTCTCTAGCGGCATCCGGGTCGGCACTGGTCGAACGAGTCCGAGCCTGTATGAGCTCACTCGTTTCTCGTGGGCGGGATCTGCCGCGTCCAGTCCGCGGATGTAGGTGAGCTATGGTTGCATGGGTACCGAATCGAGGATACTACTCGGAATTGACCGAACTGGAGGGAACTATATAGAGTGAAGGACGACTCGTCGAAGAGGCGCGACACGAGAGAGCACGTACTCAGCAGCAGTTCGACAGGCCGTCGATAAGCAACTACTGCGAAGCATAGAGCGCGCAGTTCGGAGAGATGGCGTTGTGTTTGAAGGCTAGAAGCAACTCAGTGATACTCTCAGAGCGCACTGGTCTGCTCAAAGATCAGCCAAGCTGATCCATTGGGCATATAGTACATAGTACGTACCACGGTGGTTTCCGAACAACGCCCTACCACTTGACTGAGTATATCTTCGTACTGAGCAGATATGCGGTAGACAATCAAATCAAGTTTAGCTTGAGATCACAGTATTCTCGTTGAACAGAGGCAGCAGAGACTTATTCTTATTTAGCTTGTTCGCTTGGTGCACTTGGCCGACTGGAAGGTTCGAAGATCGTCAGCAAAGTCTCCGTGCGTTTCCAGGAGGAGAAGGATGGTATTCCAGGTCTTGGTAGAAGTGACTAACGGTGGTCAAGTCGAACTACTTAGTTCCGACCAAGTTGTTCCTCGGACCTGGGCACCGGGGGTACCCGGCGAAGGCTTTTTCCGGTTTCTTCCGGAACCTACGTCAACTCCAGCGCTTGTGCTGTGTCCTTGACCTCAGGCTGTTCACGCACTGTGTACTAACGTCAGCTTATACCGGTAGCAGCAGCCCCCGTATGTCTGAATCTCCAGACTCATGGTAGTTTACATCTAAGTAATCTACATCCCACAGGTCTACTAGAATCTGAATATGTCCCCGGAGGATGCAGCCGAGTTCGGTTGAACCGCTCGAGAGTCGCATCAATGCGAGACATCGTCAACGTTCAAGCCGTTTGCCCCACAACCTCCAGTTCCCTCAGGCTAAGATGGCCAGTGAGCAAGACTCTAGCAAATCGTACCACCTTGAATGCACGGTCGAAGACAGCCAGGCTCGAGCACCTGAACATGAGCAATAAGAACGCTACTCCTGTATTTAGTGGGTCATCCGTACTCAGTCACTCGCCTAGGCTCTACTCCATGGTATTGTGAGTATACGGTCTACAGTCCGACGAGAACATCCCGCTGAACGTAGCTAGTATCCAATGGAATGGAATAGACAAGGTGGACCCACACAAGAATCCCGCTGAGCTCCTTGAGCTCTCTCTCAAAGGCTTGATCCCCGCATCTAGGCTGACGGCTGACCATCACTGACCCCCCAGCGCTCTAACGAGAGCACGACCATCACCGACTTTTTCCTCAGTCCCCTGCTACCTGATCCTTCCTTCCCTTCGCAAACCGCTCGCGCAGCTCAGAGCCGGATATAATGCCCGACTTCTCTCTATACGACGATCACATTAGATAGTACGCATAATGAACCTCCCCTCCGATGTGCAATACACGCTCCTCGACCGGCTGATGCGACTTCGAATCCGCCTCTCAATTCTGTCTAGACGCACGCGCTTTCATTTGTTTTCAAGAGGGCAATGCGAATCGGTTGGTTGTCTACGCCTTCTACAGATACCTCCATGCGCAAGACGAAGGTAAGTCCCTGCTTTTCGTATTCGTCTCCGAGGACGGAACGCTGGCGGTCATCGATCCTTCCACCTCCCGCCTCGCCCCCCGTCTTCTAACCACGCATCCCGCGCGCTGCACGGCGGGTTGGCCGTCTCTCAGAGCTACATACGTGCCACGCCCTCGGTGACGGGTTAGCTCGGAACCCTACCTGGCACCCGCACCCGGCCTCAGTGACTACTGACGCAAATCGGACGGCGGCCACGCTCGTCCCAATCCAAGGCTCATCGCTCTTCCTCACCCTCATCCTTGTCAACTAGTCGGCACAAACCTCTTACCTGCACTGAAAATCACAGCTCCACCCTCGTCCATCGCACCCTGCATGCTTCTATACATGATGCATGCTTCTATACATGATCCATGATCCACGCTCCACGATACACGGACAGAATTCGCCGGCGTGAGCTTCGCCTCCCCGGTAGCGAGCAACGAAGCCCCAGCTCGGACTCGGAAGTCAGGATTCGGGAGTCGGCGGGTTCGATTTCAACCTCGAGCGCACCCGGCACCGACGGGCGCACTAGTGGTGAGCTTAATCTTATTGCTGAGCCTAACAATCATGCACAGTGCACACGCTGCCGCCCGCCCACTAGTGCTAGTGGCAGTCTCCCCCGGGGAAGCCTGAGAAGCCCGTCAGATTAACCTGCGGCTGCGGTGCGATGCGTTATGTACGTACCGAGGAGGCGCGTCGCGCATTAATGGATCCCCGGACGCTGGCTGCTCTGGTGTCTGGGAATCCACCGCTGGACCGACCGTGCGTAAGCCCGAGCCCAACTTGCGAGTCCCAAGAGCTCGAACATGAAGCTTGATTCTTGAATTTCAATATTGTATATCGACTTGTGGTGCGTGCCTACTGCTCTCCTCCTCCCTTTTGCATGCACGTTGCACGTCCTACAGCACTTGCCAGCAAGGGCCCGAGCCGCACTCCAGCACCGCTCCCGATCCCTTGAGCCTGAGCTTATCCTGGGATCCACCACCAATGGCCATCAACATCAACGTTCAAATTTCAACAGCCTGGCAAAGACGAAGACGAAGACAAGCCGGCTCCCGAACAAGAACCAGGGCGGCACTTACGAGTCGCAGCTGGAAGCAGGTCTCGGAGGCGCTGCCAAACAGGCTAATTACCCAGCCCCCCGGCACACTTCCAATGCTATCCGTGCGTCAAGGTCGCCGGTGGTTTGTGCGCGTGCGCGTGCACCGGCCTCTAGCGGAGACGGGACGGGACGGGTGGTTCGCGACCCCGCTCAGTGCAACATCCGATTCGGAGCCCTCTCATTGTCATCGAGCCTCGCACCTGCACCCGCACCCGCGCCGGTCAGGAAGGGCTCGGGGCGCAATAGCACTGGCAGCTCCACAGCGCAGCTAACGAACAAATAGCGTGGCGATCAACCGGTCCTGCACCGGCGGCGGGGACGTCTCCGTCTCCGTCTCAGCATCAGTCTCGGTGGCCTCCGCTGTACCCTCCCGAGCAGGACATGCAGCACGTACGCACCAGGGCATGCGGCGTAGCACGCCCCGGAGACGAGTGCGTCCGAGCCCGCCTGCAGCCCGCATTCGGCCACTCGCTCGCACTCGCACTCGCACTCGCCCTCGAATTCGGCCGAAACTCAGGCTGGCGGCTTTCTGACATGGACGCGGTGGTCCTAGCCGGCGCACGTAACGGAACCCGGATCAACACTAGATGCGAATGTTGCACTCCTTGCTCTCATCGCCTCGAACCTAGCAATGAAAGGCGTCCGGCCACTCCGTGACGGGTGACGGGTGATGGGTTCGCGACAATTTAAGCTCAAGCTTCAGAAGCTGCAAGCGTCAAGCCATCAAGGTTGGAGGTGGCCTAAGCCACCCCAGTCCTAGCCGCCGCATGCCCCTGCCAATGGCGGCTGGGCGCAACGTGCAGGGAGGTCACGGTGTGTATGGTGCCATCCGCATGCGTGTTGCCGCGGCGCCCCCGGGCGTACCAGTGGTTCTGATTTGTCATTATCAGTCCTGGACCGAGCAATGTACGCTCGCGCGGCCGGCGGGCACTTCGGTGGTTCCACGCTCCACGTCCCAGTGCCATACAAGCACTCGAGCACCCCCAGGCCTACGCGAATGATACTGCTCCGCTCATTCAAGATTCAATATACAAGGTCAAACGTCGACGGCGGTCCCAGCGCGCTCGCACGTCCGCACGTTCGCCCGGGGAGCAGAAGCCATAGCTGATTGGCACCTCCGGGATTCGAGGGCTTCGAACGGACGCGCGCACACGAATACGATTACGGGCGCGGTAGGACGACTGTGCGGCTGATCTGCGAGCCTGTTCGTGCACTCTGCCTTGAACGCCGATTCGACAGCCGTTGCACCCCTCCTCTATGGAGATTTTAGTCTACTCCGGATCCGGGCGAGTGGCAATTTCCCGCTCGAGCACACCAGCTATAAGATCCGTGTAGGAATGCTTTGAGCACCAATATATTTGTCTGCCATTTCAGATTCGCGCCCGGACGTTCTGGCAAGTTTCGAACTTGTGCAGCGAAATACGCAGTCAAGGAAGGAACCCTGAAAGAATCCCCGCACGGTATCCTCGTGGCGCGTGGTATTGTCGGTGGGCCGTGTTGGCACCACCATATTCCGTCAATGCTATAGCCTACGCACGACCTCGCGGGGCAACTATTCGGTGTTTGACTTGCCAGGTGTGAATATATATTGGGAGAAACGGCGGGTTTGAAGCGGAGTGGGTCGGGCAGGCATACGCGAGCTTCTAGCGTGCGGCGGCTAAGAAACATCAAATAAGTATGTTGCGAATCTGCGAAACAGCCCACGCGTCTTGGCACTCGCTTTTCGCTGCATGAGATAGAAGTACTGAGGGTGAGTAGGTATCTCTGTGGCAACATCGACCGATCCGACGACTCAGTACTACAAGCGGACAACGCTCTCACGGACGATTCACATGGGAGCTCGAGGACGTCGAGCGAAGCCCCCTGGACTTGTACACGACGGGTTCCTGCACACATACCGAGAAGTGCTGTTGTATACCAGCATGACGAGATTCTGCCAGAGAAGACGGCGGGCCCGGGGTCAGTACTTCAGTGAAGGACACGATTGTAGCTCGGTTGATAGGCATTTAGCTCGTGCGGCCTTACCGGCTCCACCGCAGCATGGCGTACTCACGCAAAGCGGTCAGCATACGCTCCTCTCCGTTCTCGGTCTTGTCCATCCTTCTGAGGCAGACCAGACTAGTACTGCGAGAGTACATGGATTTAGGAAGGAGGATGTTGTCCACTGATGTCGAGAGGGAAGTATCGAGTCGGTGGAGAGCACATGGCAGATTCAGCGAGGAACGTACTTCTTGGCGAGCGGATATCACCTCTCGGTATATCATCATCACCACTAGGTCGGATCCCTTCGCGAAGTTCGAATTTCAACGCCTGAGAATTCGCCATACTCCTGCGGGCGTTGTCCGCACCTCAGAACTCCGAGCGTACACGTTCCTCGTCGACCACAGCGTGCGTGAATGGAGTGAAGTCTCCACGAGGCAGAATCCATTCTCGAAGCAGCGATGTGCCGGCGTGTTGCGTAGAGACTCTACCCAGAGACCGTCAATAGGAATTGCGACCCGCGAGCGTGTATGACAGACGTTGCCTACTGGTCTGGGAGCCCACCTTGGCACTATTATATCCGGCCCGGCGTAGTCGGAAACCACCTAACTTGCTGCTTAGCACGACACCGTATCATGCTTAAGCCTTAATGACTGCATGTCCTGACCGCGTCAGGTATATCTGCGAAAGTGTGGCATCGGTGTTGCATAGGTATTTTCTCCGGGAGGGCCCGGGCTTGCGAATGAAGATCACCTTTCGCTCGCTCGGAAGCATCTTTAGTCTATGAAGCTTGAGGTTCCCTTTGCTCGGTGGTCATTGGATGCAACGGTCCGGGCCAATCAGCTCTGTGACATACATATGTTCTGTACTCCGACTCGTCTTCTGCGCAAATGCATCCGGCCCGGCGTGTCGGATGAGAAAGTGCTGTGTGTGGTATGCAAAGACGGGTCAGTTCGCGCCATCATGCGAGTGTGTGGAATATACCGACACCTAGTCTGGGAAATCGGACCAACCATTCAGTGTGTAGAAACGCAACAGGTTTTGTGTCCGTGCGCCGCTCAGCCGTGTCGTCCACAGTCCGCAGTTCACAGTCATCCATTCGGTGGGACTCCGCCGTAAAGCCTAACTCCGGATCGTCGCCCGCTGTATAGCTGCGTGCGGCCACGGCGTAGCACGTAGCCATGGCATAAAACACTGCGGAACGGAGACTTGAGCTCACCCACATTATTTCTGTCAAGACCTGGGCATCCACTCGGGCGGGGGAGGTGATATCTAATTACATCCCCTTCTGGCTCTGCGGCCTGTCGCAGGGCTCACTGATGCGCGGCGGGCAGTGCAATGCACACGCGTACCGTACGGTCTTCTCGCTGTCGTAAACGGCGCGCCGCGTGCGCATCGAATCCGCAGACGCAAAGTTGAAAGAAGTGCTGGTGCGTGTCAAGACACGGGCCCGGGCTGCAGAAATATGTAATAATGTTTGATCAGGTGATGGACGTTCGCACCTCTTCTCACCTGCGCGAGCACTGCGATGCTGGCGCATCATCGGCCCGTGAGAGCACACCACCGAAACGAGCGGATGGCTGGGGGCGGAGACTCGAGAGAAGCCCGGGCGTACGGACGTACGGACGTACGGACGTAAGGGCGAGATGTGCCCACCGATGCTTCGGTCCACAGGATTTGTACGGCGGCGGCCGTCGGTAACCGGCGAGTCGGTGGCATTGGCCCGGCGCGAGCCTCCGCCGCAGTGCTGCGAGTCGTAGGCAATTGTCTGTGACGAGCATGGTAGGCCGCGGCTCATTGACCAAAATTGAACGTTGAATGTTAGCGCAGCGGCGACACTACGGCGACACTGTCACTGATTAAGTGCTACTTCAACTTGAAGAAGATGGTACTCACGCTAGAAGGCGTTCTATCAGAGACAGTACTTCACCACGGCTAAGAAGCTTGTGTGACAGACCTAGCAACTTGATTACAGTCCCCTATGGACGACTCACTATAGACGACGCGTACGGTAGCGTCGAATCCCCATCCTTCAAGTTACGCGGTGCACTAGAGGGGCCTGAGTGCTTCTCCGAGCGTGAGCTGGTCAGATAATGTCCGGGGAAGATCTACTGCTACTCACCTGCTAGTAACTTTAAGGTACCTCCTCAGCTAGCTGGAGCCTGGCTAGCAGAAGTACTAGTGATCCGAGATTCGGTCTTCGTCGCGCCATATCACGATCAATAAAACTTGATCGACATCAGTGACTTACCCACTGCAGAGCTAGCAGAGGCTAGCAGCTACCTCTGAATCGAGGCCCTGGCAGTGGTTCTCATCAATAGTTGCTGATATCAGAAGTCTATCAGACATACTTCCGCCGAGTCTGGCCAACTCGCCATGTCGTCGTCCATTTGTCCAGAAGCGGCCGGTCAGGCATTGTCAATGGCATATGTAGTATACCTGCATGTACAGTGCTCACCTGAGTACCTGAAGGCTGAAGGCTGAGGCTGACCTCAAAGCCGACGTCGAGTTATAACCGAGATGGCGATACATGCACAGCGCCTACGATAATGTAGCCTCTCTCGCCGAAATTGAAACAGCGGATGATTCAATACTTGTGATGAATTTGTGGAAGACATCGCAAGCGGAACGCCACTGCATCCCGCCAGTCAAGACCCACGCGCTGTCGTGTTTAACTGTTAAATTGCGATGTAACTTGTAAGTACGCGCGCGCGCGGCGCAGTCTATGGGCGGATTATGTAGATACAGCATATACAAGACGGGTGCTGGTGTACAGTACTTCGAACACGCGCGCGCGCGCGGCGGCAGAGAGTGTTCGTGTTCGTGCGGGAGGGTCCACGGCGCAATGAGCAATGAGGATATCGGGGAGAATGCAGAATGCAGAATGCGGAATGCGGGTGCGGGTGCTGAATGCCAATGGAGCTGGAGCTGATGAGAGCCTGACCGAGTGTGACGGGGGCGTGTACGGAGAAGAGAGAAGGGAAGGGCGGGGGAGGGGAGGGGGAGGGATGAGATCGGGAGCAGTAACACGACAGCAAAACAGGCGAGACTGGCAAGAGGGACGAAGGACGGGGAGAAGACAGCGAGCAGGGAGACAGACAGCGACGGGGCGAGACGAGACGAGACCGTGCAGACCATGTGATGATGCGGCCGAGCCCGGCCGCCGACCAAGCATACGGAGAACCAGGGAGAGAAAAGGGAGAGGAGAGGCGCGAACGTGCGAAGGGTTGGAGGAATGGAGGGATGTGCGGGTGCGGAGATGTGCACAGGGAGGGAGGTATCGAATCTGAATCAGCGGGCCGCCCAGAGACCAGAGAAGGAGGAAAGCAAGTGCAATGCGATGTGCGAACGAGTGTGATGCAGTAGCGAGCGCGGCGCGTGTGGGCCGCGAGCGGAGGATGCGAGGGTATGTACAGATGCAAGGAGTGTGTGCGTCAGTTGAAGGAATGCGATAAATTAAACGAAAAGGAGTGTACGAGTGCGGCTGGGGGCGAGGGCGCTGATCGAGACAGGGATACGGGGGGAGGGGCGGCGGTTCCTGGTGGTGGTGTGCATGGGCGGTCGCGTGCGGTGGACGTCTACGAGATGTAGTACCACGCAAGGTTGACGCGGCCGACGTCCTTGATCACCACCTGCGCCTGGATGCGGCACACCTGTGGGAGAATGATGACTTGTCAGAAACACAGGGTCGACGGGCAGCGAACGACGAACGCACCATGTCGGCGACCTCCCAGTCCCTCCAGTACACATGCAGACTGCCGTCATCCTTCGTCTCGATTTTCCGCACCGCCCCGAAGCTCTCGCACCACTTCACGACATTGTGCACCCGCCGCTGCTGTTCGGCCTGCCGGTGACGGTGATCGTCCGACGCCTGCGTGTGTGAGGCTGCCGACGACGACCGCGCCTGGCCGAGCTCGAGCGGAGCGCCGCTGATCACGAGCTTCTTTTTTCGCCTACGTTGGCGGCCGGTGATAGACGCGAAGAACGATTGCGGCCGTGGCGACGGCACGAGGAAAGAAGGGGACGGCGTGCCAGGGGAAGGGAGGGGTAGTGTGGGCTGAGGTGGAGGCAGTGGAGGCGACGTGGGTCGCTCGGGGATCTGAAGCTTCAGCGACTCATGGGGATGGGCCTCTAGGTGCTGGTGTGGAATGGACGGCGACGGGTGTGTCGATGTGAACTGGGGCTCGAGCAAGGGAGATTCAGGGACGTAGTAGGGGTTTTCTGCAAACACAAGGCTGTCGTCCTCTTCCGGCTCCTCAAGCATGCGTGGGGGCGAGTGGGATGCGAAAGCATCTGTGAACTCGGAGAGGGACTGCGGGTGATTTGGCTCGATGGGGGTTGCGAGTGTAGACGCGGAGGATGCGTTCGAGGAGTCTGATGACGCGAGGGACGACGCCAGAGAAGGCGCCATGGAAGGCGACATGCAGATCTTGGGGGGCATCGTGAAGGAGGAAAGAGAGGAAGGGGAGAGAGCGTCACGCAGGTCGACGCGGCGAATGTCAAGAATGTCTGACGAGCCGCGCGGGGTGTTGGGAGGGGGGAAAGGCTTAGTCACAGACCCAGACCGCCCACGGGGGGATATTAAACTAAGGAGGCGATCTCGTTTTTTCGTTTTATTAGCCGGTGGTGATGACGCATCATCTAGGGCCATCTGGTTGATGCGAGGGCGGGATGCCACCGAATCAAGCGACCAGCGAGACGCCAAATAGGGCTCCTCCGTCGCGTCAGCAGGGTTCCCAAAGGTGATCGCCTCACCAGGAGAAACGATCTCCGTGTCTGGCGTGACCGTCGCGTCGCTCATCGGGGAAGGAAGCAGGGGGCTTCCAAGAGAGACTGAGAAGGAAGGCGACGGGGTCGACGCGAGCTCCGCCAGTCTTCGCAGCTGCGGAGAGGAGACTGACGTCGCGAGCGCAGGCAGGGCAGGACGCTGTTTGTGCCTAGAGCTAATCGGGAGGGGCCCGCACACATCGCTTGGCGGCACAGTGGCGCTACTGCTTCGGCCACGACCCGAAGGCCTGGGAAGTGGTGCACTGGAGGAGGTCGGTTCGCCATCTAAATCGGCAACGTAAACCGCTGACCTCTTCTCGGCCTCCGTCTCGCGTTCTTCAAGCAAAGAAAGGGTGGACGAGATGGATGGATACGTGGCATGACGATGCGTGCTTGGACGCTGCGTAGGCGGCGGGCTGGGCGATCCATGGGAGCGTGGCGAGTGTCGCGAGATTCGCGGCGATGATGGAGGGGAACGAGACTCGGTGCGATATGAACGCGGGGAGGCTGGAGGAGTCGAAGCAGGAGATGAGAGATTCGACTTGGCTGCGGGGGAAGGAGGTGGGACTATCGGAACACTAGGCCGTTTGCGAGGCCTCAGCGGCGGGACGCTGGGGAGCGGCTGAAAATAATGGGATCAGAATGTGTGCACTGGCTGATTGACGAAGCAGCGCGAGCATCGGGGGTGGAGGAGGAGGACGGGAACGCTTCACACGACGAGGACGGGAGGAACTGTTCGCTCGGCCGGATATGGCAATACGGCATCCAGACGACGGAGAAGGCTAGACCAAATCGCGAAGGGACCGGCAACTCGGATTTAGCCGAATCGGAAACCGGACGCCACCCGACTGAATTCTGCTCCACTGGCCAGTCCCGCGACTGTCCGTCGAGCGCTCGAAAAGTTAAAACTTTGGAAGATCGCTGTCCTCAAGCATTCTCGCCGGTGATAGCACTTTGGACGAGGACGGACGAGGACGGCAACATGCATCAAGTCGTGCGGTGACATGTTGTCGAATGACAAGTGCGCATAAATCGCACATAGAGTGGAACGAAGAATGACAGAATGTATGATAGTACACACCTTGTCCTGAGCATAGTCCGGAAGGGCCTTCGAGAAACTGTCGGATCGGGACCTCTCAGTCGGCGGCGAGGGCTGTCGAGAAGAGAAGAAGGTCGGGTCATACACGAACGGACATGCTTCTTCGTCTTCGGCGACTGCGACGTGTGTTAACAATCATGAAACGACATGGCAAGAAGGGCAGAACGAACCGTCAAACAGGTCGGGGATGTCGGCAGCAGCCTCCTCCAAGGCCCAGTTGCATTCCGCCTGGATCCAACGCGCAGTGTCTTCGTCTTTGGGAGGTATGTCGGAGATAGACGCGTCGTCATCGAGGAAGAAGCGGTCTTCGTAGCCGAGCTGCTGTAAGAGCTCGAGCTTCGTGTCCAACTCGCGGTGGGAGGCGGCAAAGGTGCGCTGCATGAGGTGGGAGTGCTGCATGGTGGGTCGTGCGGCTGGGAGCGTGAAGGTGGGCATGACGGACATATGGCTGGAGAAGACGCGTCTATGTACGCACCTTGGACGCGTGGGCGGTGGGCAAGGACAGAGTGAGGTAAGGGTTACGTGGGGATTCGGAATCCGAAGCGAATCGGACTGATGGGGATATGCGTAGGCTTGCGGGCGGAAGGTTGTACTTGAGCGTCGGGGAGCGGGGGCGGGGGCGGGCGGGAGGGTGACGAGGAAGAAGGGCTGAAGGGGGGATCAGCGGGCATGAACATGAGCGAGAGAGGAGACTATTTGAGTGGAACTGTAAACGGAAGGAGGGGGACGAGACGGAAGCTTGGCAGAGAGTTTTGATGAATGTTCCCAGAGAACGCGAAGACCCAACCGGGCCACTCTTTAGGAATTCGTGGAAATTTCCCCAGCTGCACCTGCCCAATCCGGCAGGACGGCTTTCGTCCTCCCACGACTCTTCTCTTATGTAAGCTACCCCAATCGCGTCCGCTAGTCCGTCCTGGGCCTGCTCTGATCCCGCCGACTGTCTCCTCCGAGTCGAGCAGGCGACGGCTAGCAGTCGTCTGTTCCCGACGACGGACGCACCGTCGTTGGTGGACTTAAAGCGCATCGTTCGTATCTCCTCCTCCGCCCGTTCCTCCGTCTACCCCACCCCAATCAATCCTTTCTTATGCGCGAGCCGCTCTATATTCTCCGTGTCCGAGTCTTTCGCAACATATTCCGCCCGACAGCGGTCAGCGCACGCACGCCACGACCGACTGTCCCCCGCTTTCAGCCCGGTTTCTCTGCACGAATACCACGCTTCCCGGAATGCGCAGTGCGGCGTACTCCTGCACCCGCCAGCCCGAGGCTTGGAACTCGCCCGTCGCAGCCCGCTCTCCGCATCCTCCTCTCTGAGTCCTCGAGTTCCCTGGGATTTGCACAACCGCTTCGTGTCGGGACCCAGCACTTTGGTACACGACCGTGCGTCCCCCGCATCCCCGTCTTCGCACTGCCAGCACCGGCACCTCTAGAACGGCTTCATGCTGAGAATCTCCGGGCAACCGTTCTCATTTCCTACTGCGAGCGATGCGTATCAATGCGATCGAGCGCAGCGGTCAGCACTGTGGTGGCGGCGGGTGCCGCTGAAGTTCACATAAGCTGCTGCGCATGTTCAACGTTTCCGCGCGCCTCCCCGGTGCCATGAGCGCCAGTGCTGTGGTAGACTGACTTCATGCGCGATATTTACGAACAGGACACTACCCACCAGCTTCATGTCCGTCCGCGCACGATATTCACTCGACTCGCCCCGATCAAACTGTGGTCGGTCTTCCTGGGCTCGCCTCGTCCATGCTTTCATATAGCCTAGCACGATATCGATGTCTGTCGGAGGTCCTCTATCGCCCCCTCTCCCCGATCGCAAGTTCATTACGAACGCGGCGAGCTCCCACACGCCCTCTACCCCCGCCTCACCACAACCGCCAGCGATTCCCTGCCTCTCTCCCCGGCCGCCAATCACGACTCCTTCGAATCGCCCCCAGCCACAATCTCCATCTGGCAGTGGCCCGGATCCACCCTCGCCTCGCGAGCGCGTCGACGTCCCTGCCGGGTCCAGTGCTAATGTCCGCTCCTGCGAGGCCCAGTGCGCACACGAGCCCGCATCGAAGGCGCAGGCTGCAGTTCAGCAGCTCAGACGTCCGATCTCAACGTAACTCTCAAGTTCAAGTTCAAGTTCAAGACGCAAGATGCAAGCCGCAAGACACAGGACGCAAGACGCACAGCGAGGGGCACTGCTCCCGCCGCGCGCGGCCGCACTTCGCACTTCGGATTCGGATTCGGATTCGTTCTCCGCCCCACCTGCGTTCTCGCTCCGCGCCAGCGCCGCCGCGCAAACATAGCTCTGGGAGATCGCCGTCTGAATGCCCGCTGCTCGTACTCAGTGCTTAGGTTCAGCGCTAACTCCTGCTCGCGCTCGTGCTCCCCGGCGGAACGGCCGCCGCGGAGTCCCTGGCACGACAGTCACGGTCGACGCTCGTGATACTCAGTACTCAGTGCTCCCTGTTCAGTGTAACTGTTCAACGTTCAGTGTTCAGTCATTCTCCCCCGCTGTCACCGGCAATGTTGACGACATTCTATGAGCTGGAGTCCAGGCCTCGCGGGGCCGACGGCCGCTCCCCTGCCAATCCTCAGTACTCAGCACATAGTACTCAGCAACTCACTGTCAGGTCAGGCTGCAGTACTCAGTACTCAGTGCTCAGTGCTCGGCCTCGGCCTCGGCCTCGGACTCGGGGGCCTGACCAGTGACCTTGGCGCAAGAGTTAGGGCTAGGGCCCGCATATAGACCGTGGACGTGGACGAGGGCACGATCAGGACGCACTCTCCAGTCATCGGTGTTCTCCCTGGCACTTGCGCACGCGAACGCGCGCGCGGCCCCTTTTCATTAAGCCAGCACGCAGCACGCAGCATGCAGAAGGTAGAGGGAGAAGGCAGAGCGAGGAGAACGCAGAACGCAGAAGACAGAAGACAGAGGCACCGCGCTTCGCGCCCTCGCTCGCGTCGCAGCGCGGAGAGAAGCCCGCGCGCGCCTTCCGTCCGCGCGCGGGCTGCGGCGACTCGCGGGGGGCGCGTCTCCCCGGCCGGACGACACGCTTCGTGGTTGGAGCTTGGAGCTTGGAGGCGACCAAGCACCGTAAGTATCATGTCATTTTGATGTCATGTCATATCAGAGAGGGAGCGAGCGGGTGGGAGCGAGAAGGAGCGAGAGCCCCCTGCGCTTCGGGGCATCGGGGCATCGGGGAGCAGGCCCGCCGGCCCTTGCTGCTCGCGTCCCGTCCTCGCGCACTGGCCGGTCCCGCTTGTTCTCGCTGTCGCCTCCAGAACGGTCGTCGGTGGTTGGGGGACGGGGACGGGAACGTCGATGCTGGTCGAAGCTCAAACGTCGACGCGTCAACTTCACTGTTAGGATGTGCTGTTCGCTGTGGAGCCTGCTGCCCGTGGACGCCTGTCGGATTCGGATTCGGGGACAATGCATATGCGCGCAACATATGGTCTGCCTGCGGCGATATGTCTGTTCTGTCTCTGTCTATGTCTATGTCTGGATCTGGATCTGCGACGGAGCGGTATGTCGCGGCTGCGCTCCCTCCCTGCCTCCCTGCCTCCCTGCATTCCTGCCTTCTGTGTCAAGTATGCATATGGAGCCCGCCTAGGGCGTGCCAGAGCACAGGCCAGACCGCGTGTCCGTTCTGTTCTTGCACTTGTCCCTCCCTCCCTGCGAGCTCTGTTCTTGGTTCGACACCTCCCTGGTACTGCTTTGCGAGCCACAGCGATATACACGCGACTGGGACTGCCGCCGCCGCCGCCGCCGCCAGGGCATGATGGAGCGGCCCCGCTGCGGCTGCAGAGGAGGTGCCCGCGCGAAAAGCAGGGATCGGCACGTCGGCCTGCGGAGGGCAATCAATGTCCAATGTTCAAACGTTCAATGTGCGCCCGCCCTGTGCCAGCCTTCGACGTCCGACGTTCACTGTTCACGCGTACGGTTCCCCCCACGGCCTCGACCCTCCGGATCCCTTGCTGCTGGAGGCGCGCAAACACGAGCTCATCCTGGACGTCCCTTCGCTTCGCTCGGAGCCGGCGTCAGCAAGAAGTCTGCGCACGCACTCTCCGACTTCGGACTCTGCACCCGTGCTGGCAGTAGCCCGTGGGTAAGTGCTGCTCCTGGCCCGCTGTCGTACGCCGGCTCCATACTGATACACTCGCACTCCCAGTGCGTGCGTGCTCTTCCTGTGCCTTACTACGGTATAGCGCAGAGCGCAGAAGGCCGACTCGGAGGCGCACCGGCGGCAGCTTCATGGTTCAGACTTCCCACCAGGCCCCGTGGCCGGTGTCGTCTGCCTCCCGATCCGGCCGTCGAGCCAGGGACTCACTACTCAGCACGAAGACTTCGGGTCTGCACCCCTTCTCCTGGCAGGGCACAAGTCTCCGACATCGTTTGAGCCTCGGGGAGCCGGAGGCCTTCAAGCTTCATCCTCAGGCGTCTGACCGGACGCCGCCAACCGCGGACGATGCTCGGTGCTGTGCTATCTATGTACTATCACCGTACGCCCGTGGAGGTGTCCGGACCGACTCCTTGCGCTCCTAGGCTCCTAGGCCTGTCACTCTCACTGTCCTCCGGCATTGCGCGACGGCGTCGTCTACTGCAAGATCCCTGGCCCCGCGCCGCCGTGGGGTGTGCCTGTGAGCGCGCGGCGCGCAGGTCTGTGCCTTAGCCTCCGGATCCCTTAGCCTACCCTGGCCTTGAGCTTGAACTTGGACGCAATCTTACGCAACGGCGCCGCGCCGCCCTGTGCACGTTCGCTCCGCAAGCACCCCGGCAACGGCAACGGCAACGACAACGGCAATTCGGAATCCCTCGAGTTGCAGGATTCCCGGGCGGCGAGCGGCGGCCTCGAGGCGGCGGCGGTCGTGGGGCGGAAGGGATCTGCTGCGCAACGTTGCGCGGCCGGCGCAGCGCTCGGCGAGTCGGTCCGCCAGAGGTCGTGGCTCATGCGACTTGGTTCGGAATCCAGTTGAGCGCGGTGTGCGCGGTGCGCGCGAGCCTCCGGTACGAGACGGGATGGTCCGTAGCCATATTAGACCGCCGCAAGCCACTTCGCCCACAGGATGACGCGGACGTCCGGCAACGAACGTCGAACGCACCCCGGACCGCTCAGTCTAGCTAGCTAGAGCGCGGCAGACTGCAGGTGCCCCGCAAGGTACGTGCGTCGATTCCATACTCGACGCCCGACGCCCGACGCCCGACGCCCGACGTCCCGCACTGCACGCAGCAATGGGACAGTCGCTTTCAGGCCGGGACTGGCCATGGGCGCGCGCCGGGAGTCGGCGGTCTTCTCGCCTTCGACGGTCCGCCATCGAACGCTCGGCGTTCGTCGTGCGCGATCGTCATAGGTTCGCGCGTCGAACCTCGACGGCGGTATCGCTCGCCGGCAGCCCAGGCCCAGGGCGCATCGGCGCATCGGCGTATGAGGGCATACGTATACAGTAGCGCAATCACGCGTGCGCCCTGCAGCGCAGGTTCAACGTTCCTGGCCGCTCGACGTCGACGTCTTCGAATGCGGATCTGCGTCCGTGCGCGAGTGCGAGGAGCGTACCTGGCGCATCGGCGTAGCCGCGTACGCATACAGTAAGTCAGTATATTGTATACTGTATGCGCGTGCCCCGATTCCCCTCGATTCCCTCTACTATCTTAGTCTAGGCTCTTCGAATCCCGAATCCTGCAGCCCCTTAACCGTGTCCCTTTTTCCGCGGGGCCGCCGCGAGAGGCGGGCCTGGCAAATCTGTCAATCGATATCAGGCAGTTGGAATCCGATTAATATTCCTCCTCCAGCAAGGTCTCGGGCAAATGTCTCGACTTTGACGGTTCGTTGCGATCTTTGGCTCCCTTACATAACGTCGACGAAACGCTCGAGCCTCCGCCTCCGCCGTTCGCGTCGGGGCCCGGAGGCAAGTTCAAGTTCCGTCCAGCGTGCTCAGTGCAGCGGACGACGACGTCTGCATGGACGTCTGGGTCATCCAGATCCCAGAGTACTTACACTTCCCACTCCTTGAGCGGAATCCGGTGGCTCAGAAGAATCGTGATCACAGCTGCCACCCGTGAAGCGCCCGCGCGATGCGCAACTCGATCGGCAATTGGCGGGGCACGACACCGTCATACGCCGTGGTATACGGTGTCTGTAAGTAGGTACGTATACGCGGAATACTGGTGCGTTTTGTCTCCGCCTCCAATACTAATACTTAGTAGTACTGACACCGAAATCTTTCAGGCGTACCCGCACGTACGGCGGGCGAACATAACATAAGTACAGCTACTTAGTGCCATCTTCGTCGTGGCCAATGGCCATGATCGAGGGTGCGTGCGTGTGAAACCTTGTACGTACTTATACGCATCCGCGGCGTAGAATCAGTGTCACTGTCACTGTCAGATAAGTCGTAAGGCCGCGCAAGCACGGCAGAGCCCGCTACTTACTACTTGAGATACATTTCCTCGAAGAACTCTGCAGTTAATGAGACCAAGATTAAGGGGATGCCATTCAAGAACTTCGTCGTAGTACAGTATAGTGACTAGTAGTATATGAGGTACACGAGGGCGACTCGAATGTAATCGTACATAGTATCTTGTAGTATGCCAGAACTCAGCAGATTGTCAAGACTTGCTCGAACGATGAAGCTAAATACAGATATAAGAATACGTACAGATGGAAGAGGTTGGACGGGAGGATATGCTCAGCGAGTGACGATATGACGGAGTTAATGGGTACCGTGACGAGAGTCGGCCTGAGCCCGGGTGCGAGGCTTCTTGCGCGCAGGTTCGGCATCAGCGGAGAGCGCAGAGTCGGGTGATTCGAAGGCATCGAGGGAGACTGACGCCTTGCTTGACGTAGGGATGGGAGGCGGGCGAGAAGAGCTAGTCGGGTAAGCCGGTGGCTTTCGCTCTTCGACGGGTTCGTCAGATGTGGCGACGACCTTGAGAGATTTGACATTGATAGTATAGTACTGTGGGATAAACGATTAGTTATACTCCGGAATGTGAATGGGGACATCACATACCCGGTTCTTCATCCCATTCAGTCTCGGAGACGAGCCGGGCATAGCCCAAGCGATCAGAGAGACGGTGAGTATCACGACAGTGCCGGGGCGAAGGGCACTATAGACGTCAGCCGGATGAATGAGGGTGTTGTCGGCATGGCGAAGGTCGTTCACGACGAGCTTAGCGTCGTTGAGTGCGAACAATGGCCCCGCGAAATCAGGCAACACATGCGGGTCAACGAAGGAGCCGATTTGAAGCGGCTGAGTGTCTGTAACAGTGTTCTGAATATCAACAATGGTGCTCGACGGATGGAACTTGGCAGCATACCTGTGTTTGGCAAAAGGTTCTCCTTGTTCGTGCCAGACTTGCGACTGGAGATGTTCCCAACCTTCGCCTTGGATGACGCAGCAGGTGCAGGCTTCAGCGGAGGATCATCCTCACGCTTCCGCTTGTTGCGCTCGCGGCGGCCCGACCCCGGGCCAGCCTTCTTCGGCGAGACGTCAGCGTCCACCGGGGTGGACTCCTTCGCTTCGGGTACCTGTGTCGAATAGCATAGAAGCATACAGTTAGCGTGTGCACTTCATGTAACGGTCGGAAGATAGATGTGACTTACGCCGTATTTCGGAGGAAGCTTCATCTGGATGTGCATACCGTTCTCAAGTACCCATTCGCGCTGCAAGAAAGGCTACAAGAGAAGGTGAGGCTAAGGATCACGCACAGTTGATGCACAGCAGATGATCGAAGCATACTCACCTCGGCACCACGGCCCAGAGTGGCTGCATACTCGTTGTCCATGTCGACGATCTCGTCTAAGACAGCTAGCTGGTTGTGGTAGAGCTCAGCCAAGCGAGGACACTGGTCCAGTAACTTGGGAGGACCAATGACGAGCTTATCGCGCACAGAAGTGCGGTCCGTGATCTATTCAAGAGTCAGTACAGCCAAGCAAGTCAGTGAAGGTAGTACTCACCTTCACGTCCTTGCCAGGTGGGACATAGAACGAACCCTTCGCGGACAACTCAGTCCCTGACAGTGACGACATGATCTCCCCAAACATGATCGTGGAGAACTCGTTGCCGGTGGTGGTATCAACGTAGAAGTATGTTTTGGTCTTGGGATCAACTGAACGTACAAAGTCCGTGCCATATGTTGCGTTGGCCAGGGCAGTCGAGCCCATGGACCCGAGCTGAGCAGCGATGCGGTCATATTTGTGGTCGGTGATGCGTGCTGTGTAGACATTCGAGATAGGAGGAGGAGAGTATAGTGGTGAATCCATGTTAGAGGACGGGTGTGGTTGGGGCGAAAGATCGGTAGTGTTCTGTGGTGAGGGAGAGGGGGATGATTTGAGGCGGGGTTGTTGTAGCTGCAACGTCGTCCAGCTGGCTGAATTTTAAACTGCTGTAAGCACCACCTGATGACGCAGCATGAGAGTATATGACGCAACATACCATGGCTAGTGAGCTCATAGACGAGCTGTTGGCGCGAGCCTATCCACCCATCCAGTGCCGAAATGCTATCACTCTTGCCGTTGTCGCTTATTCCGTGGTCGTTGAGATCTTTGCGCATCGTTTTGACCACTCACATATGTGAATTTTCGCTTGGAGGATGTGGTTGGATGAGCAATGGCGGGGGAGTCTGTGGAGAGAATATCTGCCTGGTTCTGGTTGCGGTAGTACCGTTGGTTCCGCGGGCGGCGCTGACAATGGTTTCCTTGCCCAGTAGAGGCAGCACTTGACTCAGCAGCTGTTTGAATATGCCACCTGTTGTCACTGTCGATGTCCATCCACTCGTCTGTATGGTGGGCTGTAGTTGAAGAGGGATAGTAGGAGGACGTGGCATCCTGTAGGTGGCCTAGAAGCGCTCGACACCGCTCATCCCCGGAGACTGCCGAGGAACTAGTAATAGCCGCCGCATCATTCTGAATGTCAATGTCGACGTCCATCCTTGCTTCAGAGGAGTCTAGTTGATTCTCTGGGGAAGTGCTCATGGTATGCTGTCCTATATTATGCAGAGTATGACGTGCTCTGATTCCCTCATCCACAGTACCATATTTAATGACAGTTCGCAGATTTGCTATGCTCAATCGACGTGATTCTTGCCGACATTCTTGTGAGAGGCGACAAGATATTTTCCCTCGTCGGAATGGGCGAACAATGAGCAACCCTTGGAGAGAAGTCGCCCTTGACACCATGACATATGGAGCTTCAGTACCGGAGCAGCTGTCAATATCGACAATAACATGTTCAAGAGATTGACCCTGCGCCTTGTGGGATGTCATCGCAAATGCAGGCATAATAGGTACCTGAGTTCGTCTTATCAAGCATCGTTTCTTTGAGTGTGGATGGGTAAACCGCATCTCAACTGTATCCCGAAGTACTGCAGCCTGATTCCGCGACAGATGAGGCAGTTCATGGTCACCAGTGGAGTCAGGCATATCGACAATCACCGATGTCAATACTCGTTCTCCAGTGACTGAATCCAGCTGATACCGTATCTTTTTCAGAGTACCAATACTTCCATTGACAATCCCTCCTTCAACGTCAAAATTCTGCGACACAATGACCGGCATGCCAAGCACTAGAGGTATTTTCCCTAAGCGATACTTCGTTTGACCAGAGTGAAGTCCCTCTAATTTCTTTTTAAGTGCGTCTTCTCTAACAATGTGATGTCCTATAGTATCAGTTGCATAGTACCAGTGCAGTGTCTGACCGGTTCTATCCGCGAAAACCTTTGCTGCCTCCTCGTTGACTGCGTCCTTGATCGCATTGTCATATACAATAATAGGTGCGCGTCTCCATTCATCAGCTGTACGGTCGAAGGCTGCTGATGATATTATACGGGTATTCAGAAGCTCAAAATCGGTGTCTGTACATCGACCATCTCGCAACCTAGTGAGGAGCTGCACAAATGGTTCGTTCTCAGGACCACTCTGACGCATAACCTGATCTAATATCACTACAGTGTCCACCGACAACCATAGAAGCTTTCCGAATATGGTGCTCTGTCCAGACAAGGTTCCGCCTTGGGTTGGCGAGGCAGTGTCAAGATGGGTGAACAACCGTGAGTCTCCGACAGGTGGTAGTTGCGAAAAGTCACCCGCAAATATGACACTGATACCTCCGAATGCAGATTTGTTCTCTTTCGCATTACTCAAAGCTTCGCTGATCCTGGTTAAGAAGCGGCAACCTATCATAGACACCTCGTCTATGAATAGATAATCGACACCTTCCCACATTGCAATCAAGTCGCGGTGCGTTTTTGCTCCGTTCTTTGATTTATGGTTCAGTTGCAACGCACTGTGTAAAGTCATGCCAGATATATTCTTAGCAGCAACACCAGTGTAAGCCGCAAGACGGAGACGACGTGTCTGACTCCGTCGAGCAAAGAAATCTCTAAGAGCATTAATTACACGGGATTTTCCAGTGCCTCCCGGACCACCTATGAACATACGCAGCGGTTGCCAGGTATCATTCCCTGCCTTAGGCCTCAGACTATGCTCCGCAATTATTCTGAATGCTCTGGCTTGCTCGACATTGAGATTCCATTCCGTGATCACTTCTGGTATGCTCACATCAATTTCTCGGTCTTCTGCAGGTAAGTCTTGACGTATCTCTGGCAGAGTTGACTGAGTCTGTAAGCTAGACGATGCAAATGCTGAACGAAACGCTGAGCCGTCACAGCATCCAGCCAAGGTCGCAGTGACATGGGCATCTGTCGCCGGTGTGGGCAGCGCCTGAGGTATCTCAGCTACCTTCTTTTTCCAGGAATCCCGACGCTCTGAATAGGCTGCCTTCCATTCATCCTCACATCCCAGATTGTCTACTAACTCGACTTCCTTGTCAGGTATATCACTACAGTGCTGTGCATTTGAATTTTCGGTATACTGAAGCAAACCTGACTCGCTGAGCCGCTTCAAACACTCCGATACAGCTTTAGAGCTAGCAGTGCTTCGCTGAGAAGAGCATGTTTCAATATTCTCAAGATGTTCCAAGATCTCAGACTCGTCATCCTCCCCGTGGCCAAAGTCAATCATGCTTTCCGAGTCTTCAAACATGTTATCGGTATGCTCTGCATTTCGCCGCTCAGCTCTTCTATTTGCGTAGTGATCATCCCGGCTATCTTTACACTCATGTAAGATCTGCATATTGTCCATTATAGTGCGAAACCGTGCTGGACAAGAGTCTCGGAAATTGTCAAATGCAGCAACCCATGACTGTCCCGAGGTACGCAAATCCTGTACTTTTCGCCATGGCTTAAAGAACATAAGCATCAACCGACAATATCGTGGATACACGTTGTCTTGATCACGTCTAGGCAGTGCTGGCCCAATTGGTACAGGTACAAGTCGCTGTAAAGGCCGTCGCACTCTGAGATATTTCCTCTCGCTCTCAATGTGAGCAGATAGAAGTTGTGTGCTAGGCTGTTTACGTCCGGACCCGGAGAGTAATAATTCACAGTCAGAAGGAGGAGAAATATTATTTACCACTGGCGCACTGTTGTCAGAATACTGCTCTGAGTCTAGTGCATCGACCCGGTGGATATCCTCATCAGGATTGATATCACACTCATTCTCTTCCTGGTCATTACTCTCCGTAGACTCTTTCTGAGAGCTACGAATAGAAACCTTGTCCACCTGAGCAACCATGTCCCACAGACATAATGTTGTGAACATATTTCCCCGTAGCACATAATCGGCAACCTGACTGGCTTTCGGTACAATACACCCAGTATCTGTGACAGAAATCGTGACCTCTTCCACATTCTCGTCGTCATTAGGTATATTTTCATGCTCATCAGAATTATCGACTACGTCTGGCTCAGGCTCAGTGTCACATGGATTATTGTCAGTTCCCGGTTCATCCTCAACCTCAACATCGTCATGAGCAAATCGCTGGCAGCTAGAAGTACTGTCCGGTCTAGTATTTCCAGAGCTCGAAGAGTAGCACTCTGGACTGGGGTCTTCTTGGTTGAGATAGTGTTCGAAGCTGGTCCAATACAGGTTCCGATACTTATGACTTGTGAAATGATCTTCGAAGTCCATCAAATACGAGCATACTTGTTGTGCTGACAATTCTTGGTGTGATATCATTGCAAAGGCACACTTCTGTAACAGTCGCTTTGCCCGGACTTCGCTTGCATTAATGTCGTGTTCGATGGAGTCCCCGAGCTTTTTGACCGCTAGTTCCAGAGCAGCATATGCAACATGAGCCTTGAGCTGTGATTTAGTGATGTAGTCAGTTATATAGTATAGTATCGCTTTTGCGGACGTCCCAGAACCGATAAACTTAATATCCATATTACACCTTACTGCCGCAAGGATGGTTTCATTGAAATTATTTACTAGACCATCAAGACAACGTAAACATAGCTCTCCGGTCTCGGTATTGAAACTGCTTTCAGGCCTAATATTTTCTGAGCTCATATCAAAGCGACATGATGTTCCATACTTCCGACAGGTTGCAGTATGTTTATGTCGCTGACATCTCTCCGCAAGTAGATGTATATCACGGGAGTGCATTCGAGTGAACTCATTATATTCTAAAGACATATCAGGTCCACGTATTGAGCATGGGTCATATGAGTACAGTGGAGGTAGATTTGGGTCGGGATCGTCAGGTACACTTGTTGAGATTGTGTCGTCAAGAAAAGATAAAAGACGGTCACGGAATTCCAGGTCATGATGCTCGACTATGCGTCGTTTAATCTCATTTGGGTTCAGACTTCCTTCTACCCAGACAAGCATATGACAGTGAAGGGTACCGCGCCCTTGAGCTTCGACACATCCATAATATCCATTAACTAAGCCTAGTATTCCGCCATCCATGTTCTCTCCCTTCGGATCATAGCCTAGAAGTGACGAAACGAAGGCCTTCATATATATGTTAAAGAATCTGGCTGCAACTGCTGGGTTTTTCGCTATCAAGATTGACTGATCCTTGTACTTGGGCACGTGTTCTGGCAGTAGACGGTCAACATCAATATCATTACCAGCAAGAAAACTCACGACAGGATTGAACACATCGGCAGGGTTGATTGTCACATAGAAACTTGGAAGGCCGAGATTGATCATCAGTGCACGGATCTCATTTCTCATTGCAGTTCGTGCAGCAGATGATCCGGGAACTTGACTTGTGACCACCTTGACTTCCTTCATCAGTTTTAGAACCTTTCTCTCATCCGGGCTATGTGCGGTAGCATAGTCTCCTTGAGCAACACGTTCAGATACTTTGTGCACTGCTTCCGGAGTGACTGATGTCAAATCTGCCATTATAGATCCGAACTTATGTCGCTTGACCTTAAGACTGGACTGTAGTAGGACTTGCCTCCGTTGGATAATGTTGAACACTGTGAAAAGAAATGAGTAGTGTTCCTGAAAGCGACGGTCAGCAAGACTGAACAAGTGTTTGGCTTGAGCTTTGAATGACAGAGGTGTGGTACGGCGTGCATCTTCAAATCCACCTAGCCCATATGGGAAGAGTGTTGGGTATACCATCGGGAACAGGTCGGGATTGAAGAATTCATTCATAGGCTCGCGTTCATGTGGTATTCCAATATACCCTCCACCCTTTTTCTTAAGATGTCTCAGAGCGGCAGCACATAATTCGTTGGAAGATGCATCTCCATTCACATCGGTAATGACTACATTCTCGAACGGAATCTCATCATCCTGTGTTCTTTCAGCTGATGTCTGAGTGTCGTTTGTCGGCCGCTGAGATGACTCCTCATTTCTATTGCCAGAGCTATGACTTTCCGAGGGTGCACGTAACTCGGGCTGAATGTCATTGTCATATCGTGATGTTGCCGCATCCTGAGATTCGGTAGAAAGAATATGTTGTATCTCGACTGGAACAATCTGTTCATGCTCTAGAGAACTCAGCATATCATAGTTGATCTCGATATCCCGGTAGTGTGGATTATGGGTCTTTAACCATTCTAGTGCCTTTTGAACCTTCTCCCGACGCACTGACAAAGGTTTCGCATGGGTACGCAGCCACTCTTGAGTAGGCGGTGAGGAGCCAATGAATAGAACACATATGGGTGTGATAATGTCCTCCATAGCAGGCGGTAGCTTCGAAGCAATAATGTCAGGTCGTTGAGGATATATCACAATGTGGCCACGCATCCCTCGCTGTGCATTCGGGAGATGAAGCTTCTCATTCTCTTCCTTGAGCTGTATCACCCAACATTTTGCACGACATTTCGCAATCATGGCCTCCTCGACAACAGTCAGGTCACGGAGTTCTGGAGGAACAGCACCAAGAAATGTATAGTTAGCAAGTGACTTGGACGGAGTTTTCCCTTTTCGCAGTGAAGTGATACAGCTTCGGCACAATTGCAGACTTTGAGGTTTGTTATGGGCATCAGATATAACACCGGAAGACTCAACTAATATGTCCTTAAGTAGGCCATCACAGTACGGTAAGTCAGGCGGTGTACATCTTGTATCAAGCCATGATGGATATGAACCACTCTGACGGTCGCGAACTTGGTCCGGTCGGCGTAACGGTGTTGTATCCAGAGTGTCCGAAGTAAGGTCAACGGTTTCTCGCTCACTCATAGCACAGGATTCTGCGCAACTGGCACATGTAAAGGTGCTCAAGGCTTCTTTGGAAGTCTCCTTTCGGAATGAACGCAGCAGATGTTGCTTTAGAGTGGGTGGTACTAACCGTGGCCACTGTTCTCGGATCTCGTCTAGGCGGTTCTGAAGGTTACATGCATGTGCTGCTCGATTCTCAGCTCGATGAGTACGCTTCATCTCGGCTTGCTTTCCTTTCCGCAGTCTCTGAATGTATTCTCGCAGCTGCTTCCTGAGGGTACTCACAGGAGACTTCGACTCGTATGGGATGTCATGGGCATCAAGAAGACGTCGGAGCGGTTTGGAAGATAGTTTTCGATCTCGAGCAATGCACAGAACATACAATTGAAGGGTCATATCAGTGTTCGCTGTGGCGTACTCTGCACGTATATGAGCACATCCAGCCAATGTACCAATATCACTCTGCGATTGTTCACTATCACAATGTCCCCGAAGAAAATGTCGCATGATTACAGTTCGCAACTGGTCTATACGACACCCTGACGCGAACCTGATGCCATGAGTACGGGCAATAAGTTCAAGCTCACGCTTTGGTATGGAGTCTAGACCCTCAAGGAATGAGCTGATCGACAAGGTTGACTCATAACGAAGACCCTCGGTGTACTGTTGCATCTGTCGCACTAGCAGATGACGCGTCTGCGATTTCCTACTAGGCTCATTTATCCCAATCGATTGGCAGATAGAATGTATGTGGTCAAACGTGAAGTTGTGCGACTCAATGAGTCGGCAGAGGGACATACAAACGTCACGAGCAAGGTGTCGGGCGTTTGTACCAACCTCAGTATACTGACGGCACTCATCGCCTTCATGCTTAGCACATTGACCATGGAGAATGTGTGAGAAGAGCGCAAGCTGGCATGACTCAACTGTAGTGCAACGATCCGCAGAGATTCCATGCGCTCTAAGTGCAAGATGCCAACACTGAACGGTGGAACGGGCCCAAAGCCAGCGTTCGATAAGATTGGCCAAAGATACGGCAGAGGTTACAGACGTATGATGACATGCATCCCGTGAGGGGAGTGTGGTGCGTGAAGACGACGGCGAAGCTGCCTGGTCCTCATGCACATCTGTCGTTGTGATGTAAACCATGTCCATGCATGAAGATAGACGATATCATACGCACCTGATGGTATCGGACGACTAGCAGTGCTACTCTGTGGATCTACAAGGTGACTAGTCAGGTTCTCATCATATCTTGACAACGAGAACAGCGTACTAGAGACGGAAGGATACCAAGTGTGCCCCAGGGGTAGAGAGCTTTGATCGGTGGGGGGAGGCAGCAGCACCCCACCGGATACCTGAGGGCGACAAGCTTGGAGCCAGTCGGCACCAAGGAGGACGTCGGTGTTCGACAACGAGCACACTGCCAGGGCCAACGACGAGTGATACCATCCGGAGGTGGCGGGGATCATGAGTGGCGCTGACGACGAGAGAGTGGGGACGGAAGTCTCTCCTGAGATTATGCGGCGAGGAATGTTATGGGCATTCGCAAATGTGATAGAGAGCGCAGAGCATTCTTGCCGTTGGTCGACTAAGATACGGGCAGGGACGCCAGCACACGAGCCGTTGATTGTGATGGTCGACATTTTGGGGGAGCAGATACACGACGAGCTCGAGTAAAACGGTGCTGAGACGAGGGAGTTGAGAGGAGGAGAGAAACAGGCAGGGGAGACGAGCATCTGAGAGGAGAGGAGAGGGAGTGAGAAAGAGTGGTGCTTTGGTGGAGCCTGGCGGTCATCGCTCGTCATTGCGGCACAGCAGCCCCGACATTCTCACGAATAGTACACGATTCTAATGTTTTGTATGGATTATGTAATCGACGACAAGGTTTCGACGATTTTCTAATGTTCTCTGTGCCGCACTTGACACGCAAGACCCGCTACCTAGTAGCGGGAATTTCGTACTCAAGTCTGCAAAGCTTCCTCTGCGCAGGCTGAGGCCGCACACCACACCGCACGAATCACGATGCGGAAAATGATGCAGGCAGTGGCACCCCGACGCCGCCGCCGTCGCCCATCGTCCACCGTCGAAGCCCGCCCGCGGCCGAGCTCCAGTTGAAGGATCGATCCGACGATGGTGATGTGTGCGCGCCGGCCCGTACCGCATACGCAGTACCGTGACGCTTGAGCTTCTCCCGCCGTCTCCGCCTCCGTCTCTGAAGCTGAAGATTGCATCGTCCGCCGGCACCGTCGACGCGAGCCTCGAGGACAGCACGCTGCACCGCTGGCCCGCCCTGGCACAGCTGCAGCTGCAGGTTTTGCAAAATTACATACTGATACAAGGCGTTCCCGCGCCTTCCCGCCCGGCACGTGCTGTCTCTGTCTGAGTCTCTGTCTCTGCTGCGCGACTACGTATACGGTATACTTGCACTTATGTTCGACATCGACATCGACATCGACGCAAAACTTAAGCTTTCGGAGCAGACCTGGACCTGGATCGCGCGCGGGAGGGGCATCGGAAGTCTCACATTCGGGGGCACGGCTCGTCGGTACCGGTACCGCGGCTGGACGGCCTTAGGAAGGATCGTAGGTCCGTGCGCGGGAGGGGCGTCACCCTGGCGTCACCGCGAAGACAGAGAAGGTGGGGAATTCGGGAAGGTGATAGATGTCCGTGCGTGTCGCTGTGGTCGTCGGGGCGACTGCGTGCGCGCGCGAGGGGTGGGTAGCACCGATCGCGAGTTTTCATCTCCATCCCCATCCCCAGGCCCGTGGCGAGCGGCGGGCGCGGCTGCATGTTTAGGTGCGTTCTCAAGGTTCTTGAGCTTCGGTTCTTAAGCTTTCGATGAAGGTTAGCTGACGCTTGCGACTCCTAGGTCCTAGGACCCATGCGCGTGCTCGAGCGAGTCGCGCAGTCGTCACGGTGGTTGGCCATGGGGGCATCGCAGTCGGTACTGCATCGGCGCCGAGTGAGTAGGAGGTCAGTTACTGTCTAACGATCTCGCGCGCGCGATGTTCGACGTGCTGAAAGGCTGCAATGTCACTAGTACTCGGGCTGTTATTTGCTCTCAGCGCATTGATCCCGACTCTGCCAGATACGAGTTCACAAGCTCCAGCAGCAGCGGCAGCGCTAGCTAAGCCACACTTACGCGTAATCCACATAGGACAAAGCACTTCTGTTCCTACTCCCCTGTGGTCGCACCGACGTCAAACAGACTTACTTGCTCTTGCCGTTGCCGTTGCAGCATGCTCAAGCCGTTCTTGAAGCTTGAATCTTGTTCCCCGCCTTCCCAGTACCAGTTGCGATTGCGCATGAGTGACGTCACCGTCACCGTCACCATCACCAATCGCAAGCATCCTTCTCCTTCTCCTTCCCCCCTCCGGATCCCCGGACCCTCCTCCCACACCGGTTCCCCTCCTCTCAATTAAGTGCAACATCTTCCCTGCGAGCGGTGCCTGCACGATCGCAAGGTTGAAGGGACCCCGTTTCGCAAGCGGCCGTGGTGCTCGCAGCTCGCAGTCCGAGCTCGCCGACCCCGCAACGTAACGTACGTAGGTACCTGGTACCCCAACTGCACATGCACATGCACATGCATCCTTGTCACTGTCAGATCTTCTCAGACTCTCACACTCTCAGACTCTCAGACTCTCAGGCCTCTTCTGCCGACTCAAGTACTCACCGTTTAGGCTGCGATCATCATCGGGCCCGCCCTGGCAGCCCACGCACGGGCACTTGACAGGGCACCTACCGGCGTCTTCCCAGTGCCCGGAGGTCGCCAGGCCTAGCGAGGCTGAGCCTGCATGTATGCGCAAATCGTGATCGGTCGCTGTCGACGTCGGCGGGCCCGCGGCTCGCGGCTCGCGCGCGGGTCTGGACTCCGGAGAGCTCGCGGACGCCCGAGCCCTCGTCCTCGCCCTCGGGATTCGGGAAGCCACCTCGTCTCCGGTGTCCCTGCGGCACGAGCGACGGATCGGGGACGGGGGCGGGGGCGGCGTGCGGCGTGCAGGCGTCCGGGCAGGGCCGCGGCGTGTCGCATGTCACATGTCCCGCGTCGCGCGTCGTGTCGGAGACGTCGCGCTGACAGCACTTGTAGTGTTATATAGTGTTAACGACATTGACAAGAGCCCGCGGCGGTGGTCGGTGGTCGGTGGTCGGCGCGCGCGCGGGGCGTGGGGCGTGGGGCGGGGTGTGGAGCGGGTGTCTGCCGCCGCCGGGCATCATACTGCTACGCAGCGGCGCCGGTGCGCAGCTGTCAGTGTCATCCGCGCCGACTTGAACATTCCTCGGATCCCGTCCTCCGGATACTTGCAAGGTACGATTTTCAAAGACGCAGCTGGACTTCGACAAGCGCATCCGAATGCATCTGATGCATTGTGTCTGCGCGAGCTCCCGGAGAGGTCTAGGGAGGCTGCGTATACTGCTACTGCTGCTGCCACACTCCGTCGTCGGTGCGCGCGCGATCGACACCTCCGTACCTGGCCCGCAAAGGGACTCAAAGCGGGCCCGGGGGTACCCGTACGTACGTACGCGGACATCGCGCTCTTCCATGCACGCACGCGATGGGGCGGGGCCAGAGCGTCGATAGCAATGGCATCAAGTGAGCCTGAAGCCATGGCCATGGCGCGGGTACCGGTACGTCCTCTGGCCATCTGCATCCATGTATCGATAACTATCTGCATACGCCTTGCCGTGCTATCAGCTAACGTATAAGTAAGTACGCATCACATCATGCCCGCACGTACGTATACTGGCAGCTCGCTCCAATCACTAGCCACTAGTCTAAGTCTGCGGTCAGGTCCGTCGCCGGCGCCGGCGTGCACGTATATCCGACGCATCGGGGCTTCCTCTGGCTTCCTGCAGGCTGCAGGCGGGATCGCGCGAACACGACATCTGCACTGACGGGTGCGGGTGCGGGGAACTTCTGTCTCTCTGTACGTGTCTCTCTGGACATGTCTCGGTCGACGTCGACGTCGTGCACGGCCGACGTCTGCGGATCTAGCACTCCCGATCGCGTCCTGGCCTCGGGCGTACGCGTAAGTAGCCGAGGGTGCACTGCAGCTACTTACAGGGCGCGCGGGGTGGCGCACGCCGCGCGTTGCTCGACGGTGTACGGTGTACGGTGTACTTGATACCATTATGATACCTGTGCAGATGGTGAGTACGTCCTGCCATGTACAGTCATACATAGCTACGCGCATACACTCACCACCCGGACATTCCCGCCCAGCCATTGACACGTACGCCCTCTCCGTCGCATTCGCGAATCTCGACGCGGCGGACACTCTCGAGCTCCGCGGAAATCATGTGGTTCTTCCAGCGGGCGCAGATTGGGCGCCGCGGGGCTGCCACAGACCACCATATTGCGCGTACGCGTGCTGACGCTCTTCTTGCCATTGGGCCCAAGTTCGCGTTCTATGCATATGGCCCGGCGACGACCACATTACATGCAGGCTTCCCCCACCCCCGCCCCCGCGCGCACCCCTCCGATGCGGTTCCTCTTCGATTTCGATCTCCCGTTCTGCCCTGCAGTATAGCTACTTAGTCATCCTTCGATCTCCTGGTATGGACCTGGACCTGGACCCACATTCACAGAACCGTGACGAGACTTACGCGGATCCGGGAGTTCGCTCGATCGGTCGTGTCGGATCCCTATTTCGGCCGGCGGCCGCGGGGTGCCGCCGTCCACGGTCTGCGGTCTTCTCGAGTGGCCCACGCCGCACGGGCTGCTCAGCCTCTGCGATCGGGGGTGGAAACGCTTAAGGCGTATACAGGAACTACGTGCTTGCTGATACTATCTGGCCCAGATTGCAAGCTCGATTGATATTTGCCCTGCAGGTCCGCTCGCAAGACCATAGTCCGTCAAGACGCCGACCATATGCGTACACACGCGCAAGTAAGTAAGTACTGATGTCTTCCGAACGCGTCGCGGACGATGCGCATGCATCATAATGTACGTATGCGCAGCCTGAGTACCGTACCGTACGTATGCATCTGCAAACCCCTCCCTAAATCCGGCGCGGCGGCGGCTTGTCACGGGCTCTGCAAGTGCAGGACGCAGCTGGGAGCGCACGATCACAGGGCTCGTGTGCCGCACACGCCCCGGACTGCAAGCGGGTACGTATACGGTATACGGGCCACGCACGCACGCACGATCTGTTCGCGTCCGGGTGACAGCGAGTGGTGCACGATCCGCGGCTCCAGTGCTCGTACGCTCACGGGTCCGGTTCCCCACCCCAGCAGGTCACTCGCGATCGCGCAAGCTCGAATAGAATCATATCATTAACGGCCATTCGCTTGCGCGGACATCGACCATTAATTGATCGACTTTCAAGCTCAAGTAGAGAAAGAAGGAGGAGGCCATTCCAGGCCTAGGCAGTAGCATTGTGCAAGCCGCTGCAGCCTGCAGAGAGGAGACATCGCCCATCGGCAGCCATCATCGGATATCGAAGTTCGAAGCCTGCTCGAGCTCCTTCAGCCAGCCATCCCCATCGATCGCAACCGTCCCGTCCGCGTTCAGGTTCAGCCTTCCTCTTCCGGCCGTCCGCCCTGGGACTTCGTGCCAACCGTCGCAGCTGTCACCCAGGTACCGGTACCCATGCACATGGCCAAAGGAGGTACTTAGGATGCGCTCGGCTGGGTAACAGGCCCTCCCAGCTGCTCTGCTGTTCTGCTGTTCTGCTCGGGCCCAGGCCTGGATCACGCGTATGGCCTGCAGGTGGGGTGCGTCATGCGTCATGGGAATATAATCCGAGGAATTCGAAGCGTCCGTGCAGTTGCTGGAAGTCACGGGCCGGGGGCGGGGCGGGGCGGGCGATGGGGGGTCCGCGAGGCTGGTCGAAGCTGGTCGAAGACGGCGGCGACGACCATCACGCGTGCGGCCTGCAGGTGGGTTGCGTCATGCATGGAATATTAATCCGAGGAATTCGAAGCATCCGTGCGCGTGCTGGAAGCTGGAAGTCACGGGCCGGGGGCGGGGCGGGCGGGCGATGGTGGGGTCCGGGAGCTCGAGGCTGGTCGAAGACGGCGGCGGCGACGACGACGGTGACTGGAGCCGGTATGCTCGCTAGAAGACCACGGCCGGCTCTCGACGCGTAAGCACGGTATGCTTACCTGGTGAGTTCGTCGGTGACGGTACTAAACGTCCCGAGAGCCTAAATTCCGTAGGAACCTCAGGCCTCAGCTCAGGCTCGTTTGTGGATATTTGAATGCGAAGCCGCACCGGCCGACGCCTGCCTGCGCGTCGGACGTCGACCTTATCTGGCGGTGAGCTCCTCGGGCATGATGCATGAGTACTGAGTCGCAGCGGAGGCGGGCCCTGCATGATGCATAAACTTCCCGCGACCCGCCGCCCCGCAGCTGCAGGCAGACATGCCCATCAGAAGGAGAAGGAGGAGGTGCGTACGTAGGTACGTACGCAAACCACTAGTGTGGGCACACAGAAGTCGCCCCGTCGCGGCCCGCCTCGCCTCGCCGCATCCCGTACGACTCGAGAGCCTCGCTGGGGTGCGTGCGCGTGAGGCCATGACACCCATCGTACGACGGGCCACTCGACGGCGGTGCTCTGAACAGCGCGTAAGTACGTACGCAGACCACTGCAGCCCCGCCTCGCCTCGCCTCGCCGCCCGTACAACGAGTCGCGGCGGCGCGGCGGCAGGAAGAGCCTCGTGGCGAACCACCTATCGTACGACTGACCAGTCGACGGCGGTGCTCTGAACCTTGCACTTTGGAGAGAACCGGTCATGCCAGACTGCAGTGGTCTTGTGAGTTCAACGTTCAACGTTCGATATTCGCTAATGAACGGACGCCGGGCCACGTACACTGGCGGAAGCCAGTCATCCAAAGTGCCGTCCCCCGCGTCATTCATTACCGCCCCCAAGACGAACTTGAGCTTGAGGACGGGGAGACACTGCAGGCGCGATCAGAAGAAGAAGAAGAAGCTTGCAATGGAGCGATACACGAGCATGAGCGGACTCACGCGTGCGGCGTGCGGTTGTGGTTCGACTTGTGGTTGGCAATTGAAATTTCGATACCGCACGTCCGCGCCCGCGCCCGCCTGAAGCTTCCCCGCTGCCTTTGTGGCTGCCTTACCGGGTCGAGTCCAAGGACAAGGTTAAGTTTGAGTTTGAGTTTAAGTTGGAGTTGCAGGGCAGGGCAGGGCACTAGGGCTGATTTGCACGGGCTTTGACGCTGAAAAGCTTGGAGCTGTTGTTGCTGCAATGTGGTGCGAAAGCGTGTCTTGCACCACAGGAGACCGACGCTGCTAGGGCTGCTGCACCCACTCGCCGTCGTCGGCAGGCCGTTAAAGTTGTGCTGACTAATTCTTGCGCTCCATCCTCAGAACGCCCGCTGCAAATCAGCCCTACTGGGCAGGTGACCTGTTGCTACGACTTCAGGCGCGCTCGAGACTCGAGTCTCCCGTGCGCAGGGCCGATGACAGCATCTCTCTCGCACGTACGTACCTACGTACGCGTCTTCCCCCCTGCGTGTGTGCGTGCGCGCGCAGTAGGTTCATTGCGAACATGTATACCTACGTCGACAACTTGAAGGCTGCTCCCCGGCGACGGGGCTGCTGCGCCCCTAGTCCGTAGTCCGCAGTCGTAGTCGTAGTCGTGTGCACCGTGCGCGCGTCCGTTCGAAGACGTCGAAGCCGTCGAAGCCGTCGAAGCCCGGAGGTGCCAGTGCGGCCAGCCGTGGCTTCTGCTCCCCGCGCGGACCGCCGTCGAGCGTTCAAGTTCTTGTTCATTGAATCTTGAATGAGCGGGGGAGCATGTAGCATTCGCGCGGCCTGAGGTCACGGTGCTCGATCGAGCGCTCGTATGCATATGCATATGCATACTTGGCACGCAGGCTGGAAGTGCGCGCAAAGCTGAGAATGAGGATGAGGATGGTGGAGCAGAACCGCTGGCGCTGCGGCAACACAGTGACACGTACGTATACCGCACGTACCGTGACCTTCGGATCCTGCACGTTACGACGTGCGCCCAGTACTCACTGTAGGACGGGGGTGGCTTAGGCCACCTCCAACCTTGGAAGCGTGACGCGTGACGCTCGCAGCGTCTGAAGCTTGCGGTGCTGCTGCCCCGCCGCCCGACGCGGAGCTGCTATGTTCGAGGGAGCACCCCGCGACTCGGACGGGCGCGTCTGCTGCCGGTGGTCCGTCCGGGTTACCGTGACCTGCGCCGTGCGCCGTTCCGGGCTGCCGCGTCTATGGCAGATGTCAGAGCCGATGAGTGTGGCCGTGGCCGTGGCCGTGTGCTAGGGGGCTAGGGCGAGCTTGTGGAAGGAGGCGGGCTGCATTGACAGGCGGGACCGGGGAGAGCCTGAGGACGCGCTGCGCGTGTCGACGTGCTGCTGGAGAGGGATAGAGGAGGCGGAGGCTGCGGCTGAAGCTGAGACGTCGACGTCGACGTGCTGAGTCCGAGTCACCGTCCAGTGTCCACCGGCCATGCAGGACCGCTTGCCTGTCAGAGTACTTGTTCGTCCGCAGCTGCCAGTACCAGTGCCAGTGCCCCCAGAGGCCCTCCGGGCCGGCGCGGGTGCAAGTGCGACTCGGAGGGTTGACGCGGATGAGAGTACTGAGTGGGTCCGAGTCCGGGTGGGATGTCGCACTGGGCGGCACGGGGGTCGCGATCCGCCCATCCGACTCGGAGTCGCCGCTCGCATGCGCACAGACCACCGCCGGCGACCTTGGCTGACGCACGACTGGCATTCAAGGGAACGGGTAGATAGCTTGTTTGGCACTGGCAGCGCCTCCAGGCTCCGAGTCCTGCTTGAACTGCAGGTTGAACCTCGTGCCGCACCGCCATATATGCTCGGACTCTCGGGCTCGGGCTCGGGCTCGGAGACGATTCTTGTTCGGGAGCCGGCCTGTCTTCGTCTTCGTGTTCGCTTGGATTACGGAGATTTGAAACGCTGATGGCCATGGGCGATCAGCCTGGGGATACGCTCAAGCTCAGGGAGGCGGGAGCGATGCTGGAACGCGCTCGGGACCCTTGGTGCCCCGAGCAAGTGCTGTAGGACGGGCCGCGCGCACGCGAGAAAGGAGGAGAGAGCACTACACACGCACCGACAGTAAATATCCAGTTGGACCCGCAAGTTACGCGTACGCCCGGGCTTCAAGTTGTGCGTGGTCCGTCCGAGATTCCAGTGCAGCCAGCGGCCGGGCAACCATTGATGCTGCGCGGCGCGCCTCCTCGGGGCGTACAGAACCCGTCGCACCGCTCCCGCAGGTTAATCCGACTCGACCCTGACGGGCTTCGCAGGCTACTGGCACTAGCACTTGTGGGCGGGCGGCTTCGTGTGCACTGTGCATTATTACTATTAGGCTCAGCATCAAGATTAAGCTCACCACTAGTGACTGTGCGCCCGTCACGGTCGGTGCCGGGTGCGCTCGAGGTTGAAATCAAACCCGAGTCCCGAGTCCCGAGTCCCGAGTCCCGAGTCCGAGCTGGGGCTTCGGCATCGTTGCTCGCTACCGGGGGCGCGAAGCTCGTGCCGGCGAATTCTGTCCGTGGATTGTGGATCATGCATGGAAGCGTGGATGGTGCGATGGACGTCGACGGTGGTGCTGTAGGTATTGCCCGTGCCCGTGTGCCGGGAGCGGGTTTGAGTAGCCGATTAGTCGAGGAGGATGCGGGTGAGGATGAGCCGTGGACTGGGACGGACGTGGCGCTGCGTCAATGGCCAATGAGGTGCGGGCTTCACCGGGTGGTAGGTACAATTCCGAGCTGACCCGTTGCCGAGGGCATGGCACGGAGCTTGGAGGGATGGTCAATCCGTGCATCGTGCGGGATGCGTGGAAAGGAGAAGGGAGGACCGATGAGCGCCAGCATTCCGTCCTCGGAGATACATACGAAAAGCAGGGACATACCTTCGTCTTCGGCCTGAAGGTATTCGCCACTCGCCCGGATTCGGTACCTGGATTAGACTGAAAGTTCCAAAGAAGAGGGGTGCAACAGTCAAGGCAGAGCGCGCGAGTCTAGCGTATCGACCGCGAACACGGACATCCGGATGGTGGATGGGTGGGTATCATAGGGATGTGCACTCGCAGCTGGAGCAGGAGCTGAGAGGAGGACTGCCTGTCGTCAATGATTCAAGCCGGGTATGAGCTGCTGGCAGTGATTAACTTTACATACTTAACCCATCGGTGTAGAGGGCGTCAAAGGTGAAGAAACTTGGGTGTCTCGCCCAAGATGGAAGGTATCGTAGTTGAGTCCAAGTAGACCAGACGCATGCTCGAACGCTCCGGTCGGGTGGCAGAAGTAGCGGCGGAAGAGGATTTGGAGGAATAAGAGGACGTCATAAATATCGTGGCTATATACATTTTATAGCGTGGTCGTCACGGAGAGTCGGAACTACCGAGAGCAGACAGCAGAGTAGAGGAAGCACGAGAGAAGGATGGAGGGGAAAGACTCGAGAGAGGGATCCAGGAATCCAGGAGATAAGCCTACAGCGTACCGACAATTGTGAGCAGATGCGTCGTCGTATCGTAGCGTCTAGGGGAGCGTTATAAATACATAACGTTACGGGTATAGAACACGGGGAACAGGGCGAGAGGAGTATGGGGGGAGAGGAGCGGTATGATATCGTAATAATAACAGGCGGGGGAATAAGAGAGACGAGAGAGAATATAAAGGAATAGTGAGGTAGACGGAGACAAATGATGGGAGAGATAGGCGAGAGACAGATGGAGATGGAACATGAGAAAGACGAGAAACAAATGGATACATCCAGAGTCGTGGATATCATAGGGGAATCGAGACGAGAGGGACAGAGAGCAAGCGACAGGCAGCGAGAAAACACGACCAACTCGGAGTGCATCTATCAGAGCCGACAACAGCCAGAGCCAAACAGCAGGGGAGCGAGAAACACAGCACGCCCACACTTTCACCGCACCACATCCACATCCACATCGGCATCCGCACCCACCGCACCCCTCAACAACCGCAGCAGCACGGAGCCGCCGCTCACCGTCTCCAGGCACTCGCAGAGCGGCCCCCGACGGGCGTAGCGAGCGTCTCGCGCGCCTTCGCCGCCGTGACATACATCGCCATAGCCTCCTCAATGTTCACGGCGGCCCCTCCCCGGCCGACCTGCGTCGTGGAAGTCGCAGCCCGGTCGAGTGTCTTCGACGCGAGCGTGAGCATGTCCTCGAGGCTGTCCTCCTCGCTCTTCCACTGACGGCCCGCGCCAGCACTCGAGGGCCCCGCCCCATATCCCGCAGAGGGCCCGGCCCCGAAGCTCGAGGGGCCAGCTGTCCATCGGGCCCACTCGCCGCCCATGCCCATGTTGCCGACGCTTGGGTCTGCACCGACGCCGAACCGCCCGGCAGCGGCCATAGCAGGGGCAGGAGTTGCGTTCATCCCGCGTCCGCGCGCTGGGCTGGCCGTCCGTCCGCGCTCCCTCTGCGGTTGCTGGTCGCCAAAAAGTGCCCACGGCGACGCGCCTGCGAGGGACGCGAGCAGCCCTCCGTTGAACGAGCTGCTCGGGACCGGCTCCGGTGCATCATCGTCATCCTCCTCCTCGTCATCCACATCCTCGTCTTCGCTGAGCCCGGCTTCGTCCTCGGACGAGGAGCCGGCGAACCAGGCGACGTAATCCTTGCCCGTCGGCTCGCGCGTCGGGGGTGGGGACGGCGGTTCAGGAGACTCAGGCTCGGAGACGTGTGCAAGGCGCGAGGGACGCGAGGGAGCGTAAGGGCTCTTGCTGTTGGTCGATCGGGCCATTGGCGGTGCCCACATGCCGTTGGGCGGCGAAGGCGGCTTCGTCTCTGGACCCTTGGCGGTGGAGGTGGAGCTGCTGGAGCTGAACAGCTTCCCGGCTTGTGCTGCCTCCCAGGGCGACATCGAACCTGGGGCGGGAGTGCTGCGTCCGATAGCTGCTGGCGCGGGTGTGCTGCGCCCATTCACCGCCGTGGAGGAAGTGACCTTCGTGTTGATGGGTGCGAGTGGCGCAGGGGACGCAGAGCGAGCAGGGGGGGCCGTCTTCGCGCCCCAACCGGACGAAGTGGCTGGGACTGACTTCTTATCGACCACCGGGCTGGCCTTCATCGTCGACGCCGCAGCGTTGACGGCGGCGACGGGTGCGGGAGTCGGAGTAGAGCGTCCGTTCGGGGTAGGTTTCGCCTCTACGGCCTTCTTTCCCTTCTTTCCCTTCTTGCCCTTGATAGGAATCTCGATGACTTCGTCCACATCCGGCTCAAGTTCATGCTCGAGCTCAGGCTCTTCGGGCTCGGGGTCCGGTGCAGGTATCGGAGAAACACGAATGTGTTCATCGGGGAATGCGCCAGGTGGCTGTGAGACCTGAGGTTTGGCGGTCATCGGTGCAGGGTCGCCACCGCGGCCTCCATCCCCAAAGCCACGCTTCCGCCGCTCTTCGTTGATGAGCGTGGCGCGCCGCTCGACGATATCGCGTGCCATCTGTTCCATCATCATCATGTGCGCGCGGACGGTCCACTCACGCTCGCTCGCGGGCATCGGCCTGCGCAACTGCCGCGCAAGCTCGGCGTCATGGTCCGCTGCCTTCTGGTGGAATTGGCGTATCGAGTTAACATAGAGCTTGTCGAGGAGCGCGACAAACTCGGAGTCTGATGCAGCAACGCCATCGACGGCGGGCATCGTGAGAGAGACTGGCACCGCGTATGCTAACAGACCATGGGGCGAAGTCGCTGCTGCTGCGGTGGCGACAGGTTGTGGCGCTTTCGTCGCGGGTTGGGCGGGGCGCGAGGCGGGTTGAATAGGCGGCTGTGGCGCTGGTGTGGCCTTGGGAGCAGTCCGAAGGTCTTCAATGATCGGGGCGTTCTTGGCTCCCCATGGCGTGGAAGCAGCTGGCCTCGCCTGAGAATGACAAGTGAGCCTATGTGCGTTTATCTGCAAGAACAACACATACCGCAGGTTCTTCTGGGACCTCCGTCACAGTAACCCCGCGAGTGAACCACGATGCCCACGAAGAGGACTGTTGCTGTTGCGGGGCAGGTTTTGTGTTCTGAGGATGAGCA